>CM060676.1:94091397-95543897 GCA_030686995.1 Artemisia argyi
TGAAACAAACACACTTAGAACACCAAGATGGCCACCATTCATACTCAACATCAAGAACCTCCATGTAATGACCCTTACCCTTAGGCAAAGGAATTTCAACTTCAATTGATTCCAAAACATCCAAATCAGCCGATAATTCAATAAGTACCCGTGCATATGAATAACGTCCCCAAGGATTCTTACACATATCATTAGTACCCGCATCAAAACGTATTATCCGCCCCAACTGTTTTGCAATCAAACTTACACCGGTTTTAGAGTATATAACGGATGGTATATTATGGATACGTACCCAAACCGGTACCTTAGTAATCTTCTCCTTTTCAAGTCTCACATTAGGTACCCAAACATGTAAGAATAAAGGCGTTGATCTAATAAACCAAGGACCACCATTAAGAACTTTATTCATACCTTCACGTGATGAGAATTTGAAAATGAAGAAACCATTCCGCAATATCACATGTTCAAAACCGAACCTAGCCCAAGCATGCTTGACATAATCTTCCACAATAGGAAATGCAAGTCTATGACCAATGAAATAACCGTATAATGAATTAGTAAGTTTAGTGCACATATCATCAACAACGGTCATTGGAATAACTACTCTTGAACCCGAACCAGTAGCCTCGTTAGGTCCATCAGAATCACGAGCTACTTTAGGCTCACAAGAACCACCACTTTTACCCCCAACTGCTGATCCATTACCCATATCCATAGACGTACCAACATGAGCAGCCTCAACATCATTAATCACAACATTAGTGCCCTCCGGAACATCAGAATAAGAACCAACATTACTTTCCTTATCACGAACAGCAGGATCGATCTCAGAAACAACGGGATGACCAGTAGTACCCATAGGACCAGAACCATCATCTTTAGGAAGTTTGAAACTACCCGTTTTTCCAGCCAAACCCGCACTAATTAGAACAGACCTTAATGACGTACCTTCATTAACAAGAACCTTGCCATCAACATTGTTGATCCTAGCAGCCAACCCCGACCTTCTTGTAGACTTTATGTTCTTAAGAAACCCCGATTCCATCTCTCTTTAACCCACTAACACCACGAATGACCCACAGCTCCAAACACCCTAGCGCACAATCAAACCAACGAAAACCCAATAAAGGAACCAGCAAATCACACGTTACCAAACCCCGAAAGAAGTTTGTTTAATCAGTAGACCAATACCAATCCACGTTCGAACAAACACCAAACCCTAAACAAGTTTAGTGTATGATAAGAACCAGCGAATAACAAGCACACCCAATAAAAAACGAAACCCTAAATTGAGATTCGTGGAATGAGATTGGTATGCTGTATAATCGACCCTTATATATGTGTAAATCGATTTAATCAAACCGACTTATGAATCAAGGGATATAATGATCGATTAGAACAATAAATAAACCGACTTAGGCTAGATAATAATTCAAATCGAAACCCTAAAGTCGGTATAATGATAACCAGCGATTAGAAACCCTAAGAATGATTCCACCAGATTTCACCCTTTTCTAAAGATAATAAACAACGATCTAAAGGAAATCAATGATAAACTCAATGATTTAGATCAGATCGTTACAAGAATTAGTGAAAATAGGGCAAAAATTGATGAAAACCGATTGGAGGACAGTTAGGGATAAGAATCGCCCCTAGAGAGAACTTTTAGGGTTTTTAAGTTTTAAAGTAAGGTTAAACAATTATATATATATATATATGTATATATATATATATGTATATATGTATATATATGTATATATGTATATATATGTATATATGTATATATATATATATATATATATATATATATATATATATATATATATATATATATATATATATATATATATATATATATATATATATATATATATATGTATATGTATATACATATATATATATATATATATATATATATATATATATATATATATATATATATATATGTATATGTATATACATATATATATATATATATATATATATATGTATATATATATATATGTATATACATATATATATATATACATATATATATATACATATATACATATATATGTATATATTATATATACATATATATATATATATATAATTTAAATTGTTTCAGAAACTGATGATGTCAACATTCAGAACATAGAAGAAAATGTTAACAACATTGAAAATGAAAATCCAATGTCTGAAGATGTTTCAACTAAAAAACGTACTACAAGATCATCCATTAGAGAACAAAAAGGAATAACAAAGGATCAAAATGTTGATAAAAAAATCAACAAAAGGGGGAAGATAAGATGTAGAAAAGAAACAGCTAAAGATGCTGTTGCTTCAGCTAAATATGCTGATCAAAATGTTGATGCTGAGTTAACTGAAAGTATAAGGAAAAAAGGGGAAAAAAGAGATAACAAAGCTGCTAAAGAAACAGTGGTTCGTGAAACAGCTCTTGGTTGTAAGGGGAGAAAAAGGGGTGGACAACATAGCGATAAAGATGCTGCTCCTACAGGTATATTAATAATTAAGCAGTCACTAATTTAAAAAAATCTAAAAAATATTGCACTAGAGATTGATTTATATAATTTTTCTCTTGATAATTGAAACTCATATCCAAGATAATATTGTTTAAACAAATGTGTATCACATTAAGGATAATATTTGTTGAGTATTAGCAAATCAATCAATCATCTAGATTCCCCTAATGTTTGAAGTTACAGAACAAAAACAAAATGTTGGTGACACAAGTGAAGTAATGAAACATAAAAGAGGTAAATCGAGAAAGAATCCAGTTAATGCTTCTTCAAAAAGTATAGAACCACTACGAACTATACTGCCAGATGAGGTGAATATTATAACAAAAAGTTTATTTATTATTTTTTTTTAATATAAGTTAATTGTAGTTTATTTCATCTGCTGATAACTTAATTCTTATTGAAATGCAACATTTTTTCAGAACTTCTAGAAGTCGTTCAACAGAAGAAGGGAAAAAAAGATATGCAGGAGCGGATAGTCCTTTATATGATCATTTTGCCAATATCCTTATGTTATGTTACGTTAAGATCTGTTGCTTTGTATTATTTAATTTTAAGAAAAAAATTATGGTTGGATGTTAAATGCTATGATTGCATTTGCTACTAGATCAAGGTGTAACTAAATATTAGATGGTTGTGTTCAATTATATAACTTCCACCTCTTCCTATAATTTACATATCCCGAGAGCCATGTAGCATTTGTTTTGATGTTAACCAAACAATTTGAAAATGAGTTGTTTTTCATTTATGTAATATACTGAAGAAAAAAGTATACACAATGGTACATTTATGTTCGCATGAAATAAGCTTTCTTCACTAGTAAACGCACACACATTTATTCATATTTACATGAATAAGCTTTCTTTGCTTAAAAATAACACAACCCAAAAAGGTTATTAGTTTTCAAATGGGCCAAACTGGGTATGAAGATGACTTTTACTTTGATTTTTTGGAAGTGGGATTTGTGAAGTAGGTGTTGCGGATGGGAATTCTATAAAGTGGTATTAAGATTGATGAAGCTAACAATGTTGTTATGGCTAATGAATTAAAGGGTTTTAGATTAAAATAGCATAATTTTTATGAATGTGTTTATTGAATTAAATTTCTAGATTATTTATGAGAGTAATAAATTGTCATTTAAAGTTAATATAAAATGGACTTAAGTAGGGCCTTTTTTCAAATTTCATCCCTTTTTCAGCCCAACAAAAACCAAGCCCATGAGATTATAACACTATAAATACAATGTCCTTATAAAACATATGCCGAAACCCTAGTTTCCTTAATCTTCATTTTCATTTTCAATCAGTTGGGATTAAAAATTGTTATTAATGGCTTCCAAAGGTTCATTTTTTTTAATATTTATTGTAGTCTATTTATATTTTTTGCTGTTATTTGAATATTTCTAATTCTTTGTTCCAATTTTCAAAAATAAATTTTCTGTTAAATTTGGTTATTAATGGTTTTATTTAATAAATTTTCTGTTAAATTAATTAATTTTCTGGTAAATATCTTTGAATATATTGATTAGAATAATATATTTTTGTTGTACAGAATTTATAGTCAGTTCAAAAAATTTAATGTTACTAAGGTTTTGAGTGGAAAAACTATTTGTTCACATGTGAAAATGTCATTCTATATGTTTGTATGTTAAACAATATTCATATTTTAATAAAACACACTATAATTAACTTTTTATATTATTGTTATTGTAGATACAACTACTAAAGCAAATGAATCAGGTGAACATGGTATGTTATATATAGTTTATTTAATATTATTATTCTGAAGTTTTATATAATTTTATAGTTAAAAATGAGAGACAAGTAGCAAGGAGGTGTAAGGATAAAAATCCAATTTGTGAAGATATGCGGCCATATCTTTGTATGCATATTCCTTCTATATTCACATGTGAAAATTTTAATACGATTTTTTTTTGTTAGTGAAAATAAAATTTATATTTTAATAAAACAGGTTCAAAAACACATTCTGATGCTGGTTTCTGGGAAGTTTATTGTGATGTTTCTGATTTTAAAGAAGCTTCAAAACATCATGATGTTATTATAGGTTAGAAAATGTATCAAAAAAATAAAGTTTTTCTTTTTAATGATTTATAATTAAACACCTGAATTAACTAATATTTTTAATGATTTACTGGAAATAGATGAAGATAGTGATAATGATCATTCATTGGAAACAGTAGTATGTGATGTTTCCAAGTATAATGAAGCATCCAAAATGCACTTCTTTAAAGGTTAGAAAAATTATAAATATAATTTTCCGACACAAGTATTATTTAATAAATTTTTCCAAAAAAAAAATTTATTTTTTCAGTGAATGAAGATATTCTTCCAGGGTTTCAATATTCTGACAATGAAGAAAAAAAAGGTAAATTAAATATACAGTTAGTTTTACTTTCTTTTTCTTTTTTTAAGCATTTATAATAAAAAAAAACTTAATTAACTAATATTATCTTGACATATTATCATTTTTTAATTAACACGGGTGAAAAAACTAATAAAGATAAGGATTTCATTGTAATTTCATCAGGTTAGAAATAATGTTATGTTAAAACATTATATATTTATATTGAAGAAATTAATGTTCAGCCATTATTAAATATTTTTATTTTTATGTGAAGATTATTATTTTTATGTTTTGATTTGTATTTATTTTAATTATTAAAATATTTTTTGTTTTTTATTGTTTTAGATGATGAAGAAAATTGAAGTTAACTAGAACTGGAGTAGTTGATGATATGGTTTATTCTTGGCAAAAACTAATGCCGATAAACTCCTGTTTTGTTTAATTTCAATGAACTTTTACTATGTTTTATTAACAGCTAGTTTAATTACTGGATAACTTTAATTATTTGTTTTATCTTATGATGTTTTTTTAAAGATTTTGTAATTTGATTTGTTTAATTCCATTTTGTTGCTGATATGTTTCATTATTTACTTTTTCTTGATGTGTGAAAAAATTTTCACATGTGAACAAACTTTTTTATTCACATGTGAATAAACTTTTTTCTCTAGTTAATACAATATATTTTTCTTTGCATGTAAAAAATTCCTTCACTAGTAAAACGTTTACATTATACATGAGCTTTATTTATTACATGTTAAAGTATTTTTCACTTGTGAAAAAAAATATATAGCACATATTTTCACATGTTAAAATGTTTTCACTTGTGAAAAAAAATTAGAAACATTAATACTATTTTTTCAGAATTAGAATATTAAAACTTTAAAACAGATTATGTGATAGTAACATTTTTAATACTATGACAGTCATAAAATAAAAACATGTAAAAAACCAATGATATTACTAAAACATAAAATATTTCAAAAGCCATTCAATTACATTTACATAAAAACAAAAAAAATACATAATTTAGATCTGTAATATTTCAAGCAAAATTTAAAAAATTAATCCATATTGTCATACAAAGATAATAATATAACTTATTTTTTTAATGGACAGTTTCTTGCATCATGATACACATATTCTCCACAGATTGAACACCTCCTTTTTCCATCATTAGCCATATGAACAGTTTAGAATACCAGCTTTGTGTTTCAAAGAGATAGGAACAGGCCATAGCTGTAACAGATGAAAGAAATGATATTTACAAAATAACAACAGGGACCAAATAAACAAGTAAAATGCTATTAATATTTTTTTAATCACTAGGATATAGTGCACTTGAAAACCCAAATTTTCAAATGCATATCTGCATTTACCAATGTACATTTGAACTCAAGGAATATTGTTAACAGTTCAAGAATTGCAAAAAATTTACTTACATTATTTCAAACAGCTTGTCTAACAGATGAAAGAAATGATCTGTACAAAATAACAACATGGTCCAAAATGCTATTATTATTTTTTTAATTCCAAAATGTTGCAGAATGCCTACCGCAACTGATACTACCAGAAATTATTTGGATGATAATTCAAAACCAATTGCAACTAATAAGCCATCTTATTCAGCAGAACATATAGAAAAATTTCATCCATTAACTTATTTTCTTTTGTGATCAGAACATCCATAGGTCAATGTTGTTTCATTTACTCATAACATTTTGACTTAATTTAAAGCAACAAAAAATATATACAATAAGTTATGATCTTAATGAGGTTACAAATACAATAAAAATATACATGGCTCTCACTCATCATAGACTATGAAATTATCATAAAGGAAAACAAAAAGTTGCAACTCATCCCAATCTATTTCTTATAATTTGGAGCAAAAACAATAGATTCATTTCCTATCTCATGATATCTACATAGTAAACAGCTCTAAGTGTCATGGTTTGATTGCATTCCTACTAGTGATGCTTGACAATAGAAACTCAATTAGAGATGAAAGAAAACATTTGGATAAAAGTCATGCTGTAACTTAAAAGTGTCATTCTTAACAGATATATACTTTACGTCACAATGGTTCCAGACACTTCACTTAAGAGAAATCAGATGTGTATTTAAGACTAAAAGATTGAACTTAAAGTCAGAAAAATGCAAAGATTATGACTTGTTATTCACATTTTCATTATCAACATTTGACTCTCCTCTTTCCCTAGGACTACAGTTGAAACTTACCATAAGTCTAGGATCGAAATATTAACTTACAAATTTTGTAAATAAGTGAAGCATATAAATGTAGTTATATTATATTAGCAACAGATACAATTTCCAAGTACTACATACCAAACTTCTACAAGTAACACTACTGTATTAGTTATTATAACCATCGCATTCTTAAATCACATGAATGAAAGATATAAACATGCAATAGATTTGCAGTAAATGAGCCCTGAATTAGATTTAACTATGTAATTGAAATTATTCCCTAGGAATGGAAACTAAAAACTGTGAGATGCTTTGAAGCTCATGAATTAGTTAAATCATACAAACATCTCCCAACAACTAGATGTTAAAGATTATTTAATTATATATATTCAATTAATCATCTAGTTGTGGGAGATGTTTGTATGTTTGAACTGTTTCAATAGATTCATAAGCTAATCAACAGTATCCACCTTCAATTCAAGGGGAAGCATTTCAACATAGAAATATGAATAAGATATTATTTGAACATAAGAAAAATATATGGCTGTGTGTGTTGAATTATAATCTGTAATGATGGTATGCATATTTAAAGATAAGAAATAGATAAGAATTTGTGATGTGGATGGATTTAAAGATAAGAAAGATATAAAAAATGTGTGAGGTGGATGGATAATTGAAATATGTGAAAGTATTTGAAGATAAGAAGTATTATAACAATGTACAAAGCCTGCAATTATAACAGGGTCCTATGGGTCCATCTCATACAATAAGAAGCTAAAAATATCAAAGTGAGCTTTGGTAATGTATGGTTTAGAATGCTTACCCACATATATATAACAAAAAACCAAATTGACAAAACAACATGAAAACAGCAGCCCTTGCAGCAGAATTTTTGACACATGCGACAACCCCTAATCCTAACTAAGAAACAATTCTTACAGGCCCTATAATAGCGTATTAAAACTAACAATTAACTAGCAAGTTCCAAAGTTAAACTAATAGAATTACAATCAAAGTAAAGTAAAAGTATGCAAGTCGATGAGTATTGTAAACCTAGATGGTAGCCAACAAAATAATGGTTAAATCAGTTTTGTTGACCTGAAACTTTTTTGGGTCAACCACATATAACATATCTGAATGAACTTAAAATAGAAAATGATGGTCAAATAGCAGGGTCATTTAAAGTATCAATTTTACAACAAGTAATATTCAGATTAGTGTTTATTAACAGATAAATATAAAAAATTTCGAAATCATCATGACTTTGGTTTAAGCTGATATAAATAACAAATAAAAAATAAATTAACTTCTTCAATAGGTCTTCTAGAGAGTATATAATTCCAAATCAGTATAAACTTAGGCCTGCTATTGAAACTTACTATAAGGGCATATAACCGACATCTATGTTTAGTATACACCTGCTGTTGAAACTTACACAGCAGATAAAATTTACCATTAATACATTCCAAACATCTAAACACCTCCATTTACTAGTAAAACAATCTTAATCATAGACCAGCTTAATCAGCAATTGTACAATTTAAGAAAACTAATTACAACCACTTCCAATGATCGAGTTTAATGCCTTGCATTATTATGTTCTTGAAATTTTTGGATTATTAAGTAACTTTACTCATTTGACCCATTAGATGACTAAAAAACTACATGTTGACCTTATTGCAAAACATCAGTCAGGATAAGAACAATCATCAACAAGAACATACCTAAGCAAGCTAAAAGATAGATCTCTTAAAGCAATATAACGCAAAAGCTTCATAACAGTCCATGATTGTTTCAAACTTGAATGCAGCATATGAATCATGTGGAAAGAAAAACTGCCTAGAGACGCCTATCAACTCTTGGAAAAAAGAATTCTTTTATGCCAATCAAATTGATTTTAGGCAAATGGAGAATTACATTAATTTCTTGGCTTCTATAAAAAACCATACACATCACCAAAAACCGTAGCGGGCCTTTATCCAATTTCAGTCCAATCTCAATCACAAGTTTTGAAGCAGTTCAACATCATTACAACGCTATACTAATATGAACAATAAAACACATAAAAGAAACATGTTGAAACTCTAATTTTGCATTAAATACCACTGATTTCATATAACATAAACTACGAACATGGTTCAACCACCTTTAATTCATAAACATCATACTCAACATTAAAAAACATTAAAACATTAAAATTAAATTAAAAAACAGCCATACACCACCTCAGACCACAGTAATAACAAACACCGTCACCACCACCCCCACCCCAACCCTGACCACAATCCCTACAGAGATGCACAACCTTACTACACTTGTAGTAACCAACACCACTACAGTTCTTCGTTGTATGCTTCCCACCAGAGATATAACAGCAAATCCTATCCTCATAATCACTACGATCCCTAGGACACTCATATGGATAATGTCCATCTTCACCACATGTACAACTTAATTCAGGACAGTCCTTACCAATATGCCAACCCTTACCACACAGAGAACAACACTGACTACACTCTCACGCGATATGCCCAGTCTCACCGCAATTATAACAAACCTGGTTACATTTCCTAGCTCTATGCCCAACTTGACCACACTTATAACAACCACAACGACCAGCATAACCACTACAGTCCTCGGCTAAATGCCAATTCTCAACACACTTAAAACAACTACAATCCTTAGCTAAATGAAAATTCACACCACAGAAATAACAACATACATTACCCTGGCAAAGACATGTTTTACGGTCCCTTTCTTTGGATTCTTCCATACGCTTATTTAACCATGCTATAGAGTTTTTATCATGTTTTGATGGCCTTTTATTGCTTTCAAAACTATTTTATTAACTTCTGATTTTGATATATCAAAATTTTTGGCAGCTTAAACTATTCCCTTATACAAAACAGTTTGAATAATATCATTAAGTAATGAAATTTTGCTGATAAACTCGATCATTATTATCATTTTTCAAAAAAATTTGGCGAAGATACTCTAACTAAACTTAAATAATCCAAAAATCTGCTAATAACCTAAAAACATCATTACTTAATGATATTCTTCACTCGTGAAGATAATTTTACTAAACTTAAACCTCTAATAACCTAAAACATCATTACTTAATGATATTCTTCACTCGTGAAGAAAATTTTACTAAACTTAAACCTCTAATAACCTCAAAACTTCATTACTTAATGATATTCTTCACTCGTGAAGAAAATTTTACTAAACTTAAACCTCTAATAACAAAGAATTCTTGGAAAAAAGAATTCTTTTATGCCAATCAAATTGATTTTAAGCAAATGGAGAATTACATCAATTTCTTGGCTTCTATAAAAAATCATACACCTCATCAAAACCGTAGTGGGTCTTTATCTAATTTCAGTCCAATCTCAATCACAAGTGTTGAAGCAGTTCAACATCATTACAACGCTATACTAACAAGAACAAAAAAACACATAAAAGAAACATGTTGAAACTCTAATTTTGCATTAAATACCACTGATTTCATATAACATAAACTAGGAACATGGTTCAACCACCTTTAATTCATAAACATCATACTCAACATTAAAAAACATTAAAACATTAAAATTAAATTAAAAAACACATGTGACACTCTAGATCTTGAATCTTTACCAATAGTCCTTACCCAAAATACCTTATCTTACAACACAGAGAACAAACAGCCATATACCATCTCAGACACAGTAATAACAAACAGTCACCACCACCCCCACCCCAAACCTGACCACAATCCCTGCAGAGATGTACAACCTAACTACACTTGTAATAACCAACACCACTACAGTTCTTCGCCGTATGTTTCCCACCAGATATATAACAGCAAATCCTATCCTCATAATCACTACGATCCCTAGGACACTCATATGGATAATGTCCATCTCCACATGTACAACTTAATTCATGACAGTCCTTACCCATATGCCAACCCTTACCGCACAGAGAACAACACTGACTACACTCCCACGCGATATGCCCAATCTCACCGCAATTATAACAAACCTGGTTACATTTCCTAGCTCTATGCCCAACTTAACCACACTTATAAAACCACAACGACCAGCATAACCACTACAGTCCTTGGCTAAATGTCAATTCTCACCACACTTAAAACAACTACAATCCTTAATTAAATGAAAATTCTCACCACAGAAATAACAACATACATTACCCTGGCAAAGACATGTTTTACGGTCCTTTCTTTGGATTCTTCCATACGCTTATTTAACCATGCTATAAAGTTTTTATCATGTTTTGATGGCCTTTTATTGCTTTCAAAACTATTTTATTAACTTCTGATTTTGATATATCAAAATTTTTGGCAGCTTAACCTATTCCCTTATACAAAACAGTTTGAATAATATCATTAAGTAATGAAAATTTTGCTGATAAACTCGATCATTATTATCATTTTTCAAAAAAATTTGGAGAAGATACTCTAACTAAACTTAAATAATTCAAAAATCTGCTAATAACCTAAAAACATCATTACTTAATGATATTCTTCACTCGTGAAAATAATTTTACTAAACTTAAACCTCTAATAACCTAAAAACATCATTACTTAATGATATTCTTCACTCGTGAAGAAAATTTTACTAAACTTAAACCTCTAATAACCTCAAAACTTCATTACTTAATGATATTCTTCACTCGTGAAGAAAATTTTACTAAACTTAAACCTCTAATAATAAAGAATTCTTGGAAAAAAGAATTCTTTTATGCCAATCAAATTGATTTTAAGCAAATGGAAAATTACATCAATTTCTTGGCTTCTATAAAAAATCATACACCTCATCAAAACCGTAGCGGGTCTTTATCCAATTTCAGTCCAATCTCAATCACAAGTTTTGAAGCAGTTCAACATCATTACAACGCTATACTAACAAGAACAATAAAACACATAAAAGAAACATGTTGAAACTCTAATTTTACATTAAATACCACTGATTTCATATAACATAAACTACGAACATGGTTCAACCACCTTTAATTCATAAACATCATACTCAACATTAAAAAACATTAAAACATTAAAATTAAATTAAAAAACACATGTGACACTCTAGATCTTGAATCTTTACCAACAGTCCTTACCCAAAATACCCTGTCTTACAACACAGAGAACAAACAGCCATATACCACCTCAGACACAGTAATAACAAACACGTCACCACCACTCCCACCCCAAACCTGACCACAATCCCTATAGAGATGCACAACCTAACTACACTTGTAATAACCAACACCACTACAGTTCTTCGCCGTATGCTTCCCACCAGATATATAACAGCAAATCCTATCCTCATAATCACTACGATCCCTAGGACACTCATATGGATAAACCAAATGCACTTATTGAGTCTAGAGCCTCGAGATACATAAAAAGATCTCATAGGAACACGTGCCACTTCTACCCTGGTTGTTCAACTTGAAGGACACCAGTGGTAAACTTATGAGTCCTACGCAGATCTTAGCAATCTGCCAGAACATTTATGAGGGATGTTGCTATTGTAACTCCCAGTGATTGAATTGAAATTCCTGCCAGGGTCAACATCAAGCAGCCCTGAAAGCAGGTCACTTAGGTAATTTCTTGTGGATTACGCTTAGTGGTCACGATGGTTACAAACGGTCAACAGTCGTGGAGTGATCTCCAGCGACTCACCTATTCGTTGATCTACTTAGGTAGTTCGTGTAAATCCTCTCAGGGTTTACGGATTGGGAACGGTCCTGGTAAGGATTAGAAGGAGTCTTCACACTATGCTGTTGACGATCTCTAATTCCAAACCTATAAGCACCGGATGATTTGTTGCTAACTGTCTACTTGCAGGAATTTCTAACGGTTGCTGGTGATTGCTGAAAAGATGCTGATCAATCAACACATGCTCACACTTCAACTTCACAACTCAAAAGATATCATGATCATTGAATGGGCTTCAACCGTGCTTCCTCAACTCTGATGAAGAAGATCATGATCCTGAAAAGTGTGAGCATGCCTACACAAAGAGGTTCATATCACATGGAGACATCACTACTCCAAGATGACTTTCAAACATTCTTTTGGATGGTGCAGCTGATGTTATTTCCAAAGATCATCCATCACATTGAAGGTGTCATCTAGAGTCTTCCACTTAATGCACAAAGATCTCAACAATGAAGAATCAAAAGGCTACGAGCTACAAAGATGTCATCAAAAATGCTGTGACTCAACATTTATTTTCCGGGGTGACCTCCCTTAGGGGGAGATTGTTAGGAATACGATTATTCATATGAAGACTCGGTCACCCCGAGTATTGTTTAGCATATTGTAGCTCATAGTAATTATCATATTAGTTAGTATGTAGAGTAGTATTAGTTAGTATTTGTGGAGTCGGGTCGGGTCTCTTACCCACTGTCAACCTGCTCTACAGCCCGTTTCAAGGGGCGTTTACATTGTAACTATATATACCCTTTCCCACCCATGGGAAAGTGTTGGACCTTCATTCACAATCTAATATTTCACAAGTTTCTCTCAAGGTTCCCTCACTTTCTCTCTCTAACTTCTCACTAAAACATAACCTAGAATCAATCTAATCTCTAAACCATCCATGTTCTCATATTAGAGTATACTACACGGCCCGAATGGTAGTAAGAGATATACAAACTATACATGCTTCATAAACCATTTTTATTCAACGACTTACACTATATACTAAGTACTACATCATGAAGTATATGCAAGACATATATAGGTAATTCTTCGTATTCTTAGACATTACTCCAAACCTAATACATATCATCATATTCTAGGTTGCGCGTAGAGATTTCCTGGCTTATCCATCAATTCCGTTATATGTTTTGATATCATTAGTTCAAGGTGAGTCATAGCCCCTACTCTTTTCATACTTGTTTTAACTCTTTGGGGGAGATACATGCTCAACTATTTGCTTTTACTTTTACTCTAAACAATTTTATTCATATGCTATGCTATACGTTATTATTGTGTTATACTTAACTGCTTTATACTTAATTGCGTTAATCTATCCAGTGGCTCCAAATTAAGTTGTTGGATGACTATTGAGGCTATCCAGTAGCTCTAAATTAAGTTGTTGGATGACTATTAAGACTATCTAGTGGCTCCAAATTAAGTTGTTGGATGACCATTAATCTTACGTGAGGTTCCGGAGATGAAGTAGAGCCTCACGACTAATTGCTTAGCTGTTGTGATGAACTTATACATGTCTTACTTATACTATATTTTAGCAGTGGGTTGTGAACACACAGGTTGCAAATGTTGTATGGGCGGGATTTGCAACTGAGTGGATTCACAATGCTTTTGCTGTGTGAACATTCTTTAAAGACTTTTCAACTGTTTTAAGACAAACTCTATGAACTCACCAACCATTGTGTTGACACTTTAGCATGTTTATCTCAGGTTAGTAAGGCGATAGCTAGTGCGTGGAACTTAGAGTCAAGCTGCATATTCTGAAGACTTACGCTTTTTATCATTTACCATTCGAAACATTTTGTATACATTTATGTATCATACTTTGGGATCTTATGTTTGTAACTTTGAATTCATTAATCGAATGCTAACTTTTCAAAATGTCTCATTTAGAGGTCGTTTTCTATAACTTGTACTTTGTATAATGAAGTTGCACCCCAGTGACACAGTCTTCCGCTGTGGTATTTTGGGGGTGTTACATTGACGAGGGCCACACAATTTCATTCACTTCTATTATATATATTCAAAATATGAAGCTCGGGTCTGATTAGTTCAAGTACCACTGATACATATGTATTTTGTGTACGTGTTTAAGTGGTATCTTGGTGGTAATAGCATGGGGCTACTGAAATACTAGAGATGACCTTGTATAAAAGAATGACATAGCAAGAAGCTAGGCCAAAGAAAAACAACATATTACAAAACTTGGGCTAGAGCATTACATGGGTTATAGAACCACTCTATCAAAAAACAAGGTGACCAAATAGAAAGACCTTGATCGTAGATGAAAAATGAGAACAACAGTGATGACTTATTTGATTTCAACAAATCACATAAATCATATAAATCTAAAAGAGTATTGAACAAAAATATTGTAATTCAAAATGTCACAAAAACATATCAAACCTTGAATACATTTACAAAGTTCATTAAATACCTCAAATTCACACGCCAAATCTTCATATCATAAACACATTAATCTCATCCGTGGCGATACATCTATCCGTCTGTATATATCATTAATCACTTGATATTCTATCATCCTTCATACCATCAAATCTTTATTACTTTCTTGAAATGCTGGTACACGAATAATCACTTAACTCTACATGCATGCGAACGACATACTCACAAAATTTAAACAGTTTAAAACTTAAGTTTAAGGATGAGGTGACACTGGTATAAGGGGATGATGGAAATCTTTGTTAGGGTTGGTAGGAAGAGGAGGAAGCTTAGGGAGTGATAATGGTGGGCATGGTTTCTTATAAAACGGTGGGATTGATGGCAAGATTTTTGGATGTGGCTTGTAAGTTGGAAAAGGTGGTGGCAATATCTTTGGGTGTGGCTTGTAAACTGGAATTGGTGGAAGAATTTTCGGATGCGGCTTATAGATTGGAATGGTTGGCTTTGGTATCAGCTTTGGCTCGAGCTTAACAAACACTAGGGGAGGGCAAGGCTTTTTGACTGGTGGTAGTGGCTTTGGCTCTGGCTTTGGTTGGGGCATTGGCTGAGGCTTTGGCTTAGGCTCCGGCGTAGGCTTGGGTTTGGGCTCAGGCTTAGGCTTGGGTTTTGGTACAGGAACCACTGGAGGTGGGCATGAATTTTTGAACGAAGGTTTGGGTGGCAATGGATAACGAGGGAAGACGTGGCCAAATGGCTTTTTGAACGAAGGTTTGGGTGGTAGGCCAAACTTCTTTAACCAAGTGTGTACTTTAGGGAAATATGGTTTTAGAGGAGGAGGCAAAAAGGTAGCGGATGTGCAAATTGCATACGAGAATTTAAGTTTTTCTTTGGTTCCAAATGTGTGTTTTTCATTTGACTTTGAAACGAAAGCGAACTTAGCGGATTCTAATCCATTGTGAACTGCACAAGGTGCATTTGCTGCATTGTGCAATTGTACATAGCATTCTTCAGCCAACTTTCCATCTTTCAAGATCTTTTCCAGAAGTGACACCTTGAACAGTCCTTCCTCATTCAGCTATCCAACACCTCTTTTTTGGAAGTGTCCGTTTTCAAGCTTGCAGTCAATGGTTACTTTTAGCCCTGTAACGGATAAAACATATCATAGGAGAAAATGAATATGATTCATGGAGGAGTAGATACAAAATTTAAACTTTTTCAAGTACTTGTATCTTAGACTCTTAGTAGCATGTTTTTTTTTTTAGAAAGTTGTGGATATGGGTATTTAGCAAGATTGTGGATCTGGTTCCAAGATGAAGAGGATGATAAGGAAGAAAGAAAAAGACTAAAATGACATTTTTACCCTCATCATTTTGCACATGTTATAAAGATAACGTCTTGACAAAACGGACGTTTGGTCAGAGGACTATTAGTGAAGAGAGTTTCAGAGTTGGTGGCTGTGAGTGATAAAAAAAAGTCAAAGGACCAAGAGTGATGGTCAACCCAAACCACAGGGACCATCTTTGTAGTTTACTCAAATAAAAAGTTATGATTTGGATCCACCTAAAACTAAAGATATATAAAAGAAAAAGTCAACCGTGGCACACTTGTCTTTTAAAATTGTTACGACGACCTAACGCAATGATACGCATGCATGTTTCCCACATCATGTTTTTATTTTAAAATTGTTAGTTTATGGACATTATTTTAGTAGTCGTATGTTAGGATCGAACTTGAGATCACGGGATTGCACACTTTACGTATGAGACTCGATGTTTAAATAATTAATATAAAATGTTATATTTAATTATTTAATTCACAATAAACGACTAAAGAGCGTTAGGTAATTAATGGAATTTACTAACGATCGGTAAATGTCAATGGGATACGAAGAAAGTAAAACAAGACAAGAGAAGGTTCTAGAAATCCTCTCTTAAGCTTGTTTTGGTCGAAACTATGGAATCCCACATCGGAAACCATAGCAAACTTGATATCTATCATAAGGGTATAAATACATCCCCATGTATTCATCCTTTGGTACACTTGATTTCAATAGAAGGCCAAACTTCTTCTTTTCCTCTCTTGTTCATAGGACAACGAGCGAAACCCCAAGAAAAGGGATTTGCGAGTAACCTTGAACATTACAAAGTGTTTGGTAAATTTATTTTGATCAAGAACTAGCATTCACATCGAATCGCTAATAGTACGTGTGTACAAGAACATGATACAATCACACTATTGATTAATTCTTGGATTGAATTACAAAAGAGGTATGGGGTAATTCTTATAATCCACATAAACCCTAATTAGGGTTCTTGAGTTGAAGATTGCAATTGATTCTTGTTCGGTCTAGAATCACAAAGGTATGTTTACTATTTATATTTGATTAATTAATTACATGTTATATGATCTTGTTATAATTGCTTCCGCTATGCTCACTTGATGTGTTTGGTTTATTTTATATGAATGTCATGATATCATAATTCCAACAGTGGCATCTAGAGCCGTTATAATGTGTAATTAATTATCGAAACGCATAAAAATTTGATCTTGATTCATTTAGTTACATGTTTTTAGGGTTTTTAGATTCCTAACCCTAATTTTTTTATGGGTCGATTTTGACCTTAAAGGGTTTTAGGGTTTTGGTTTTGATTTGTTAATATGATTAGAAACCCTAGGATGTCATGTAATTTGTTATGCGTTTTAGTAAACGATCTTGGTGCAATATGTTAATTGTTAAGCTTAATCCATGAAAAAGTGCATATTTGCATGGATTTTATTGTGTGATAATTTAAATGGTTTAAATTGTGTATATATATATATATATATATATATATATATATATATATATATATATATATATATATATATATATATATATATATATATATATATATATATATATATAGATTAATTGTTAAGTTATATCGAAACATGTAAATTTATTAATAGATGTTGAATTGGGGAAGACTCCAATATTAAGTAATCAATTATGTTCTATGTGGTATTTGTTTAGTTTTGGCTTACGCAATCGATTTATCGATGTATGTGGCTCTTTTTCCTAGAAAATGAAAGCCTTAATTGAATAAATATATTATACACCTAGACTTGATTATTAATAGGACTATTGAATAAGATTTGCATGTGGCTACATGTTTTATACATATTTAATTGTTATGATTATGTATATGTTTATTTAGTTGTTTTATTTTTTATTTTTTATTACTTGTTTTTGTTTATTATTATGTTAGACATGTTTATAAACGAAAAGGGTAATTTTTTGAATAGAAAACTAATACGGACTAAATAAATGGCGAACTTGTTTTGGTTTTAAGAGTAAATTTCAAATGATTGGTTGATTGATGTTTTTGTACATAGTGTGCGAAAGGCGGACCGAAGGTTGCCATCCAATGTACTTGTAGAGAGGGGTTTTTAAAGCTCATGCACCTACCGGTTCTCTACAACTGCTTGGTTGCCGACTCTAGACTTACCTATATCACTATATTACGTACATTGTCATCTTAAGGGTGAATTCACCACAATTCCACAATGATTATTCGAAACACTAAGCCTTAGGGCTTATGCAAAAGTGCGATATAGTGGACGATCATTGTTGGTAATTCTTTAGTTGGTGAACCCGATACCTCAATCAAAACTTTGTTATTTTACTCTTAGCAAATTGGTAATAAAAATGTTTTGTAAAACCAATGTTATGAAGTTGTATGTATGCTTCTTCATACATTATTTTGATTACACGTCAAAATTTAATACCCTTATAAAATTAAGTCGAATGTCATCTAATTAAGAACACTTGAAGTTGTAATTTACGTCATGTGAGAACTTGGCGAGATTGCAATGGAGAGGTAAATTTCATAAATTCATTGCTAGCAGATCAACTGATGTGATGGATTTATGAGTTTGCAGTTTTTAAGTTAGACGACTTAAATTGAGTAGGAAGTGAGATCTTGGACTCAAGGCATTAAGATGGGGATCAGACATGCTTACATTACAAAAGTTTTGTGATTGTAAATCCCATAAATCTAGGAATTGCAATATGATATTGGCAATTATTGTTCGACAATTACCTTGTTGAATACTATCATTACTAGCAGATCAACTGATGTAATGGTACTATGTCAATTAGGATCCTAGCTTTAAGGAAATACTATGGTTTATATGAATATTTACCAATGGGTATTTTATTTTCTTAAAGATCTAATTATCGAAAATACTGAAATTGAATTTTGTAATTCGTTTTAATGTATTAATGCAACGTTCAAACCGTAAACGTATTTTGGGCTTTGGTAAATTGATCTAGTTCTGTTTTCAAACAAATGTTTGATTAAGAGATATTTACTTAAAAGACAAAAGAAGTCTCCTTTCTATAATGGAAGGATGAGACACAATCCTGTTCCTTTTCATGAATGAGAAAGGATAATAGGAATATTAGATATGTCTAAATTCTAATATAACTCATAGCAAATTTTTTAATAGTTAAGAAAATTGCGAATATTTTTCATAGGGATTTTATCATCCTCATTCGATGATCAAGTTCTTAGTAACAAATATGATATTTGGTTAACAAATATGAAAATGTTTAAAGACAAACTAGTTGTTTTGACTATTTTAAAGGTGCTACATACATTGTAGGATGGTAGACCTGTTAAGGAAGAAATTTCATGCCCAATTTTCAAGTTAATAGCATTTGATGGATAGTCCATCATTTACATAGTAGAATACACTCTTTAGTGCATAAGTAATTATTACGCATGGACATTTAAAAGTGTAGGAAAGTTAAAGACACAATATTTGTTTTCACTGGATATGAAACATTTACAATGTTATCAAATTCAGTAGGAGTATTGTGCACTTATCACTGAATAAGGAATTATTGTAATGATCTTTAATTCAGTGGGAGTTACAAGCTTTGACATCTTGGTAGCTAAAGATAATTACTTTCCAAGTGTAGAAACTCATACTTTTAAGGATAGTCTTGTACGTTTCCTTACTAGACATTGTTATTCTACATCTACTTGTTATGCTAAAATCTATGACACAATCATATTAATCACATAAACAAATGCATGATGTGTCGTTTATCAACTATATGAGGTTGTTCCATGCACAAGTGGGAGAAATGTTATCTTTAATGTGTGCAAGAAACAACTCCTAAAGATATGATGGATTCTCTTGACTGCAAGGTAAGAGAACAAAGTTCTAATATGAATTATACTAATCTAATTCAAGAAACACTTGGTGTTACAATTTATGTTATGTGAGAGCTTAGCTAGATTGCAACAACAAGGTGAATTTCATATTTCATTACTAGCAGATCAACTGATGTAATTGAACTATGAGAATTTGCAGTTTCTAAATTAGAATAATGTTCTGATATGAATTATACTAGGCTAATTCAAGAAACACTTGGTGTTACAATTTATGTTATGTGAAAGCTTAACTAGATAGCAACAACAAGGTGAATTTCATATTTTCATTACTATCAGATCAACTGATGTAATTGAACTATGAGAATTTGCAGTTTCTAAATTAGATACCTATTAGAACATGTGTCAATATGATATCAAGACTACTTTAATTTATAGATTTATGAATTCATGGAATGACATAAATTAATTAAGTAATCTAATGCTACTTCAATCTGAATATTTATGTGTTCATGGAATGACATAAATAAATGAAGAAATAATGTTGTTTTACATTATTGTGAAGTAATATATTAACTTGAAATTACTATTGAAACCAAAAGATGGTGTTCATAATTACTTTAGTTAAATATGTTTATGTTTCATTGTAAAGATATAAACATAAAGTCTTTTAATTGTTACAAGACTTATAATAAAGTAAGACGTTATCTTGTTATGTTTTTAATTAAGACATATACATGAAGTTATTAAATTGTTAAATGACTTATAACGTATAGTGGGGTTATAACAGTTTATGTTTTCTTGTAAAGACATGAACATGAAATGACTTTGTAAAAAGTACTTGTGTTATAAAGCATGTAATTGGCTTGAAAATTATTATACCATTAAAATGAATTAGTTGGTAAATAGACAAGTCAAAACGAATATGGTTATCTTAAATATTGTTAGATTGTCTTACAATATTAATACTAATGAAATACCAAATGTTTATGGTATGTTCAGTTAGGAAAATCAAACTCTTGTTATATTGTTTGATTAAAGATAACTATGACTTCTTTTCTTCCAAAAGTTATCAAGGTTAGAATATTAAGTATGACTTGGACATATTTAACAAAACTCCAACCTAGAAGATTAATAAGACATCATCATATGATGGAATGTGATGTATTACATTAAGTCTTAAATTGAAGTTCTAAATTTTTTTAACTGCTTATGAAGAGGTTATTAACAAAGTAAAGTCAGGAACTGTCAATATGTATTTGTAATATCCCAAAAGAGAATATTGTATTGTTGCTTTATTTGCTAAGTATTTAAAGATAGTCTTTAAATTGCTAAAAGCAAGTGGGAGTGTTGATCTTTAAAAGATAAAATTACAAGATATATAATCTTCTAAAATACACTAGTAAATATCATGATGAAGTTTGACATTTGAATGTTAAATCTCAACATGATAATAAAGTTTGACATTTAAATGTTAAATCTCAAGATGATGGAATTATCATTCATAGAATAGTAATATAATCTCAGATATTTGATTAATATGCTGAGGGCTATGATTTACAGGATTATTGAAAATCTGATAATCATTACGATACATTACCAAATATGAAATTGGGTAAAGTATACATGATATGAATGATTAAGATGATGTCCATAAAGATAATCAATTTTAGAAACATGGTTTATCTTAATAGTTAGACTAGAAAATGAAGATGAGTTTCTTCAAAGATAAAGTAACCCTTGTGGTTTAAATCTTTGTATAGAATATGGACAATATTGTGCACGTATTTAATGCATGTTTTATGACAAGATTATTAATCACATTTAAGCGATTAACTGTGATTGAATATTCTTTTCTAAATACATTAAATATATATAAAGATTATGATTGTCATATTTATGAAATTGACAATAGAATATCAAAACTCTTTCTTGAGTGATAACTTGAGCGAGGACGATAAGTAATCAAAAGAAGTTTATGAATTCAAATAAATCTTTGGAAGTGTACAAAGTGCAATAAACCATGGATGGATAAACCATGGATGGATAAATGCATGCATCTAGAAGATTACTCTTAAATTCATGTTTTGATTTATAATTGAAATAAGATAATTTCTATGTATTCCTAAAAGCTAGTGGGAGTATTATGTTTAATTTCTTAAATCATATATGTTGTAGAACATATAAAAGGTAACATTCCATATAAGTAAATGTTAAGTCTTAGAATGGAATGAAACTTTAAGATTTAGGAAATAAGACATATAACCTTGGAATGAATGTTTATTGTTGAAACATGTGTGGTAAATAAATCTAATATAACATGATATATCATTTAGAAAGTCTAAATGTATATGTATAACATGAATAAAATCTAAGTATGACTCAAAGATTTTTCAAGAACATCATGTTTTGTTGTATCATGCTTGATTACAAGATGATTTGGCAATATTGATATCTAATTAAAAAGTTATTAGATAACTTGTGTAATATTCTAAAAAGAATATGTTTGATTATAGAATTACATCCTAAATCTGGAATAGCTTCCAAATTCTATAGATGAACAATTTTTCAATTGTTGAGAAAATTGTCATAGCTAACAAACTTGAAAGTTTGAAGGGCATCAAACATTACACAATAGATATTAAGGTTTACGGGAAGTTTTAATAGCATATTGTTGTAGCATACAATGATGCTAATGAAATTGAGATGACACTCAATACTAGTTATGGTAAAGATTTCATCTTTGACTATATGTACTAGTTGTGCTTAATAAAAGCATAGTTGCATTATACATTAAGAGAATAAGAATACTTTAAACTTTAAAATGTTTAGAAGTTTGATTATCATAAATTGGTGGTTAAGGATGTCACACATGTTATGAAATATTATATGGCATAATCAAAATTGTTGAGTATGCACATATAAGAACTTCAATAGTTGAATTCTTGAAATAAGTATTCTTAGAATTCCGATAGATCAAAGTTGGATGATTTATGCCTTGTCAACAAGTATGAATGTCATTACTTGAGACATAATTCATCAACAAGAGTTATCATGCATTGATCTATTTAGTATTTGGATAAGGGATGTTAAACAATTATTATGATAAATTGAAATACATGGTATGTTTAATTTATAATATATTGTATCCTATATTTGTATGTTTAATCCATGAATAAATGTTATTCTAAATTGTCCGTTGTCAGTTAATAATATGGGAATATTATTAAATCAAGACAATTATGAATGTTGGTATAATATACTTAAAGTATATTGATGCGTAGACATGCCATTTCAGATGATATTCAATGATACCGAATATAGGACTTATCCCAACTACATGATGTTACTTTATGGATTTTGTTATTAAGTAAATCAAGAGAAGTTATCCTCAGACTTGAGATGCAAGATAAGTGTCATGAATGTAGTACATTTTTGTGGAACAACTTAACGCTATACGTAACTGGTAGTCATAAGGGTTGTTTTCGGAAGTGTTACAAAGTTTGTGGGTTTTGGTTGTAGTCAAGATAGAATTTGTTTCCTTCAAATTTATTTTTGGAGTCCTGGTCAACTTTTATTAAACTTGTAAGCTAAACATTCATACACTCCATTGTAACTGGTAACCATCTGTCGGATATAAATACACCTAAAAGAATAACAATCAAAACACATTTTTACATACACAAATAAAAAACCATCTTTAGGGTTTCCACTCACGCCGTAATCTTCAAGTATGGTTACACCGTAATCTTGACAAAATATTGGACCACGTACTGTTCCTTAACTATGCCGTAACTTCATGTGTGGTTACGGCGTAGCCTTCATGGCTCTCGAAATCTTCTAAGTCATCGAATGATTACGACGTAACCTCATGAGTTGGTTATGCCGTAAGTCTTGATAAGCGTTGACTTGTCAATATATTTGAATTCTTGCTTACAGCGTTGATTCGTTGAAAATCAATATAGTATAAATATTATATAAGTCCAAGGAAATCCGAATGAAATACGGATGACCCGAGTCATAGTCCGTGTGAAGGATGAATGGAATCGTGGTTAACGATTCGTGAAATCGTGTCGTGAAAAAGTTAAAAAGTGAAATTGTGATTTCTAAACTAAAATAATGATGAGATATAAGAAATTAAGCAATGGGTACAAGCTACTTAAGAAAAAGTATCTAAAAAAACATAAAACGACTTAACAAACGTGAATTAAAACGTAACGTACGGATTAAAAAGTGAAATTTGATGAAAAAGGCTCCTAAAAATTTGAAATAAATTTCTAAAAATCTTAAACAACCAAAAATAATTTTGAGAAAAAGAATTTTTTTTTTGACTTTTTATTTATTTTATATGAATTAATTTCTATTTTTGAATTATTAAAAATGATTAAAAATAAAAGTAATTGTGAAAATAAATTTGAAAAATGAAAATTTGATGTTGAAAAATCTAAATAACCTAAAAATAAATTTCAAAACTATTTTTGTATTTTTATGTGGCTTTTTCTAATTTTTTTTTTTTTTTTTTTTTTTTTTTTTTTTTTTTTTTTTTTTTGGATTTTTATGATTTAAAATTGATTAAAAACTAAAAATATGAAAGAAAAATAGCAAATTGTTATATAAAATTATGAAAGTTTTTGCGAAAATCTAAAATTATATTTGGAATCTATGAAAAATGAAAACAAATAAAAACTTAACCAAATAAGCTGTTATGGGCAATAAGCAGTTTGAGAAATTAGCAGTAGTTAAGCAAATCTTGCCACAAGCTCAGAAACAGTTAAAATAACACCAATAAGCTCACAACAATTGAAAAACTCACAAACAAGCTCAAGCAATAAGCAGATAAGCAGTCAGACAGTTTCACTGGTGAGAAAAATTAAGTAGGCTAAACATCTACTAGTAGACCAATTTTAGCTGATCAAATAAGCTCTAATTGGAAATCCAAAGACAGAACCTAAAAGCTGGTACAACTAGCTTCTATTTGCCCCAAATATCACACCCTAAGCTCAATTTATGAACTAATGAGAGTCTTATGAAAGTTGGCTATTGAGAACTCAAATCTGATGCAGGGTACTATTTCTCCAAACAGGCAACCTTAAGCTAGGAAATAGCTTATAAGAAAAATTGTAAAAATCTAGAGAAATTATCTTAACAAACTAGACCTATCAGACTATTTCAATCCTAAATTTCAAAAGATTTGACCGAAAAATGAAGTAATGAAAAATTCTCCTAGTTGACTGATTAAAATAATTTTTGGACTTTTTGACTTTTTTGAATTTTGACTTTTATGAACTATCGAAGATTAAATCTATTTAGAAATGTAAAGTTAAGCTACAATGGAATGATATTATGCTACATTAACTACTTAAGCACCTAAAAATTTGCTTATGCAACCTATATTCACCAACAGTTAATAAAAATGAGAGACTAAAAGTAACTTTGACTTTTTCTATAATATCCTACTGATTTTATTCAATATCTACTCTATCCTAACCTATTATGGTCTAATTATGCAAAAGAAACAGCAAAATAATAGCAAAAACACACAACAATCAACAGGTCCAAACACCCTCTTATGTACTGATCATGAACTTTATTGAAGCAAAAGTAGGTTTTAAGCCACAAATCCACCAAATTAGCTTATACACTAATCTAATAAGCTGATATAAGCACAAAATCACAGTATATAACAATTAGCACTGAATCACAGCTATGCAATATTGACAAAATTAAGGCAATTAACTAGACTAATCCAAATCTAATCTACAAATACCTAATCTAATGATTAAGCTAGCTAACAAATATGAGATAAAGTATAAATGATCAAACAAAACACCAGAATAATCAACAAGTTCAGCAGATAGCAGAATCAAATAGTATACAGAAATATGACTTGAAAATTGGATTTAGAATCTTACAATCAAATCCTTAGCTGAGGAGGCATTTGGACAAAGCCTATCTTTAATAGGCTTAAATCATCACCACAACAACCATTATTCACTACTAAATTACCCCATTTCTTCAAAGAGCTTATGCAGTTGACTTTCGTTGACTGAACAGGGAGCTTGAGAGATTTGTCTGTTTTATCTACTAGATAAGCTCTCAAAAGCTAATAAGCTAGTATGAGCTTTTTTAAATGATAGAAGAGCTTATTTGAAAGTTGATTTTTGAAAAATTAACAACGTATTTTTATATTTTTTTCTTTCTGTTTTTCTTATTATATATTTTTATATGTTTTTATAAAAGAATTAGTAAAAGTGAAATATAAATGTTGAAAAGCTTATAAAAACTTCTGAGAAGCTTGAATGTAACAGTAATTGAGCTAATTAGATTATGGAATACACTAAAAACTACTTAGAGTAACTAAGTGAACAAAGATTAATAAGTATTTAAACTGAAATTTTATTATACTACTGAAATATTAAAAAAGAGTGAATTGAAATTACAAGTTTAACAAGCTAAAAATAAATTTCTGCAGAGTAACACTATACTACAATCTACATACTAATGAGGTGAAAATGAGCTCTATTTATAAGTGAGGGGTGAGCCTTGGGGTGAAGGATGTCAGAAGCTCCCAGAAGGTCGATTGATATCCCTTGGATCAGATTGTGTTTCTTCTTATCAATCAGAGCCCTTAGATCATTCTCTGTGACGTGGTACAGCCAATAGGAGCTCTTCAATCCGCCATGTTGGCAATTCGCATGTATACTCTCTGTCATGTGCTCAGAAACGTCTAGAATGGGAATCTAATGCTACCTGATGAGGTGGTGTGTCCAATTACCAGCTGCCACTTGTCCACGTGGTCTAACTAAGCTTGAATATTCTCTCTGCCATGCTCAGTGCACGTGAGGTGTCTTCTAGAAGCAGTAATGATATAGTAATTATGGTGAATTGGAGAAAGGGTAATTTAGAGTTTATACGATTTGGGGTTTTTTCTGGGTAAGGGTAAAAAGAGGGGCCGGGAATTTTATTTTAATATTGTTTGGTTAATTTTGACCGTGGATGAGAGTTGACCTCAGATGGGATCAGGTTAATGGGCTTTGTGATGGGTTTTAGGTTAATGTTCGGACATGGTAAAAAGAGGGGCGGGAATTTTATTTTAATATTGTTTGGTTAATTTTGACCGTGGATGAGAGTTGACCTCAGATGGGATCAGGTTAATGCGCTTTGTGATGGGTTTTAGGTTAATGTTCGGACATGGACTTTCTAGGATTAAAACATGGACCAGGCTTAGGATTTTAAGAAAGTTACAAGGACCAATTGTGCAGATTGCTGAAACTTCAAGGGCTGATGTTGCCAAACTTCATAAAATGCTTCAAGGGATTCTTTACAGAAGGGCTCTTGTTGATTTTTCTTGTTGAGGATTGTTTGACTTTTTGACCAAGCTTGACTAATCAACTCTGCTGCTGGCCAAATCACTCTGCTGCTAGTTGTTTCAATCTACTGCTAGTTCTGCTGATATCCTGGTTGTGCTGCTATGGCATGACATGGTCATAGAAGACTCTGATTATTCATATGGGGACCGTTTTTAACTATTTTAAGGGCCTACTTCTGCACTACTTTTATCAATGTAAATACAACACTTTTTGTTAAATGATTTTATTCTTAAGGATTGAAGTGAAAACCATTTTTGAACTTGTGTTGTAATACCAATTAAGTTACATCCTAGCTACATTTAAGCTTCCGCTGGACCCGATTTTAGGGGTGTGACATTTAGGGACAATGGATCCCAGAAACTAAGGTACAATTGCTCTCAACAAGTGAGACTTTAGAGATAACAGCTCTTATTATGTAAGGGAAAAATTGCCGTCATAAGTTAGCCTTTCGTGACAACGGATCTCATCATGTAAGTGACAATTGCTCTTATCAAGCGTGCAAGCAATAAGGACAACGGCTATCATCTTGTAAAGGGCAATTGCTCTCATCAAGTGAGCAAGCATTTTTAGACAACGGATCCTAGAAACTAAGGTACAATTGCTCTCAACCAGTGAGGCTTTAGGGATAACGGCTCTTATTATGTAAGGGAAAAATTGCCCTCATAAAGTTAACCTTTAGGGGCAATGGATCTCATCATGTAAGTAACAATTGCTCTTATCGAGTGTGTAAGGATTAGGGACAACGGGTATCACCAAGTAAAAGGTAATTACTCTCATCAAGTGAGCAAGCGTTTAGAGACTACGGATCCTATAAACTAAGGCTCAATTGCTCTCAAAAAGTGAGTCTTTAGGAACAACGGCTCTTATTATGTTAGGGACAAATTTCCCTCTTAAAGTCAGCCTTTAAGGACAACGTATCTGTAACACCCCAACCCGAAAAGGCTAAAGTGTAACATTATGGGGTCAAATCAGAACATAAGCAAGCGGAATACATTAATAATACAAGGTTCACAAAACAGTTCTAAAGAAAAGA
This sequence comes from Artemisia argyi, assembly GCA_030686995.1. Taxonomy (NCBI): domain Eukaryota; kingdom Viridiplantae; phylum Streptophyta; class Magnoliopsida; order Asterales; family Asteraceae; genus Artemisia; species Artemisia argyi. The sequence continues at coordinate 94,120,188 of CM060676.1, forward strand.
TAAATGACTAATTCTATGCATTTCAACTTCCCAATTTAATTACAAGTTAAGAACCAAGATGGAAATCTCTAAGTCTATCTCTAATCCATGGGGTAGTCCACTAAAGTTGATATGCTCTCTCTTCACCCAAACCCAGCTTCCAACCTAAAACCTGCCGCAGGAAAAGAAATGCGGCTGAGCTTAAAAAGCCTAGTGAATAGATGTAAACAAACGAAAACTAATAACAAAAGGAAAACAAAGGTGAATACGACATAGGTCTAAGCGAACCTGCTGAGATAGAAATCAAGAATATGGAAACATGGAATATGAAAAAGGAAATACGGATAATGGATATCAAACAATCAACGAAATGAAATGAGTCATAAGTGTAAGCAAAAGAAATAAAGCAAGCATAAGTTAATCACATTAGAGATGACAAGATAATAAGAATCATAGAGAAGTAGAACAAATAGGAATGCCCAACAATATATATACTAATTATACATAGGAGTCATGACCTCCATTGTACCAAATGTGAAAGGGGTGTATTGCACACACACCAAAACATTCACCAAATAATACTAAACAAAGTACCTAGGATGCATCCATACGCTCCCTGCAAAACAGATATATATGCACAAAGCTCTAGGCTAAGTAAACATATACAATAATAAATATAGGCCTGAATAGCTAGCTCAAAGGGAACGCTGTGGACTAAAACCCACCTCCACAGATAGTGTCAATATCACTGGTGCATCAGTGGCAAGGCCATGGACTCCCCGTGACTGGCTACAAATTAATCAAATCATATACAAGTAACACATAATGGGCATAGAATCAAGAATGCTATAGAAAAGAAATATAGCATGCAAACGAATATCAAGCTCATATCAATATCAAGTATCAGCAAAACGAATCAAACAAAGGGAACATAGCAATGGCTTAACTGAAGGGATCATAATCGAAACATTAAACAAAAGAGAGAGGGATGGCCTTTACTAAAAAGGCATAATATCTTTACCTTAACCGCAAATGCAAAACACACCGGAAGACATAAAGATCGGAAGTTACTCCTTCTTCCGCGAATCTACACGAATTAAAGATCGTCTTATTATTAATAACTTATCTTAAATCAAATTACTCGTTTTAGTCGGCTTTCCATTTTTAGTAACTTTCTATAAATAGTAAGTTTCCCGAATTAAGTAAGTTTTATATATTAGGGTCACAAATAACAATTAAATAAACTTAAAGGTTTACCGTGATCATTTAATATGAAAATTTCATAAAGTTTAGGGTCATAAATGCAAATTATCAACATTTAATATTAAAAATGTTAAATAAATTATTTTAGGGTTTATACTATAGTTTTATATCAAAAGGATAATTTTAGACTCCGTCGTTTCATAATTTATATAAACGTGTTCTCATCTTTAATTTAGACCGCGACGACCCAAAATATTATTATCACGTTTAGGATTGAAACATATACGCCCCATATGAAGATACGGTATATCCTTTTAAATTGGTTTAAACCTCTATATATATAGTTGATGTTATTGTATTATATCTCAAAATATTGATCAAACCTCCAACAAATTCAGTATATGTACTACGATATCCCATTTTCAAATAAGTACGCATGTCACACTTATTCTTTAATGTGCTACATAATACAGTTATAATTTTATAACATAGATATAGATGTATATGGATTTTGGATCATGATATATACATGAGTTCAGTTTACCAACTCACAAGTCTATACCTGATGTGAGACACGTTTAACAATCTTTAAATCCATACGAAAATGGATACAGAAAACATTTCCAAATTCTCTAATCCGTCCCTTAATCGAAAACGCATGTATGCAAAGGTTTCAAGTCAATATTACATGATTGTCTGTTTGAAACAAAAGAAAGAAACATGTTGTAACCTTTTCTTGTTTGAAGATAAAATAGGTTGTGGCTCTACTGTTGTTTATTTAGGCTATACGAAACTCTGTTCTCATTATTTTATGCGAATCTCGTTTCGAAAAGCATGCTTGCAAGTCTTATAAACTCAACTTAAATATGGCCATCTTCAAAATAGTTATGGGTCGTATAAGTCTCATCTACGCATAATTACGGATTTGAAAAGTGAAAATCATCATCCTGTAGACGATATATAACTCACACAAACCCTCGCGAGATTAAAACAAACCAAACACATTCTCGATATCATTATGTTTACGCACAAATAAGTGCTTGTTTCAGTCGATTAAACCGGCTTGATTTGTCGTTATCATATGTGACTATTTATGATTTTATGTGAGTTGTTATACATGTTAATATGTAAGATTTCACTTAGCCGATTATGAATACAATAAACTTTGTCGAATTAGAAACGATAGGAAAGAATTGAACTAGTTGTGTGACATGCTTACCCTTGTACTGTGCGCTGAAGCCAAGAAGACAACCTTGATCGTATATCAACCATCATCCCGAACAACAATCAAAAGCACCCTCGAACAGAACTCCAAACTCATGACCACATCCCCCTACTCTAACCAGAAACCACGTCCAACACCAAGCGAAACCATGATCGATATACCTTCATTGCACTTCCCTAGTTCGAACAGAATGGTGAGACAGGAAGCACCAGCCGCCAGTTTTTGTGTTTGATAGGTTTAGGGTTTCTTTAGTTTTGAGTTTTGTCGTGTGTTGAGTTATACGGTTTTAAAAAAATGTTGTATTATGGAGCAAAGATATGATACGCATATATATTTTTCCTTTTTCAGCTTTCACAAATGGGAGGTAGATATTGTTTAATAAGAATGATATTGAGGGGGGTTATAAAATTTAATATGGGTCGTGATTAGGAGGGAATTAAGGAGTGATGGGGAGGTGATTAGGGTGTTGATTAGGCCAAATTTTTGAGAGTGAATTAAGTTAGTGGTTATCACAATGACGTTTCCATAATTCGAAATATTGTGTACATTGCAAAATAAATATTGGACCATATGGACTAGTATAGTTTGTGTGTTATTTTTAGGTGCTATAAGTTGTGTCAAATTTTAATACCATTTGGTCCCTTAGTAACCTTTAAACGTGTGATAGGTTAGCTTAGAAACGATATCGGGTCGATTTTATGTTATCCACAAGTTTTTTTTTTGGTAAAGGGGTTAACCCCGGTAAATATATAACCAAAAAATCGTTAAGTACAAATGGAATGTGGCTGAAGTACCACATTAACCTCAAGTAAAAACTTGATGAACAAGAGTTTATGACAGGCCATAAACATCAAACCTAGCTATATTACAAAGCACCTAACTAGGTATAAAAACAAGAAAAATCTTGAATCAAGCGAACGTCCCGCATCCATCCATAAGCACGAAGGGAGCAAGGCGACCCAGGCAGTTTGCCTCCTTAAAAACCCTTTCCAAGAAAAACCCATAGGGAAAAACCTTGGAGTAGGGAAAAAGAGTACAACCCTTACCTGGCACTCCCATCGTGAAAATAACAAGCACTTGGAATCTTCCATTTATCCAGAAGCAGACGAGACCGAATGGTTAACTTCTTGAACTTGAAAGTAACCAGCTTCAACCGAAGGGTAGAGACAATAACTTGGACCACCTCATCAACAGTAGACTTCTTTTTATTAAAAAGCCTAGAATTACGTTCCATCCAAATGAAGTATGTTGTAGCCGCAAGCACTAACCGAGAAAGAATACTAACAACAGAACGCCCTTTAGCAATAGGAATAATGAACGCAATAACATCAACCAGCAAAGGCGAGATAGCATCCATGCCAGCTAAAGATCGAACCTGTAACCAAACCTGCAAAGAAAATGGACACTCAAAAAACAAGTGAGTGTGAGAATCCGGAACAGAATCACAAAGCGGGCACCTAAGGAGACTTAAATCAACATTAGGCCCAACATCCGATTCCCGCAGCCTATCTTGAGTTTTCAACTTCTGCCTAATAACGAGCCATAAATGCACCGCATGCCTAGGAATACAATGAGGAAACCACGGAATAAGAGCCCAATCGACTTGAACAGCTCTATCACGAAGGGATTCCCAAACTAAAGCAACCGAAAAAGGCCTAACATTGCCATCCAAATCCCTCCATAATAAACCATCATCAGCATCATCCACTAGATTAGGAACCGGGAGGTTAACTAAATCCGGAAATCTAGAATACCAATCAGCAGGCCATTTCCAAGAACCATTAACAATAACATCATAAACAGAATCCGATAATGTAAAACCAGCCCGACTAACATCTCTAGGGGTAATAATATTGCGAATAGGGCTAATCTCACACCACATGTCAAACCAGACGGATGTAGACCTACCATTATTAATCATATGCCAAATAAACGGACGTACCTTCGGTCTAATAGCAAGCAGCTTACGCCAACCCCAACTAACATCTCCCAGGCAAGGAACATCCCAAAAACTCCTTCCACGAAGTTTATAAGAATGAATCCATTGAACCCATAAAGACTCTTTATGAGTTAAAATACTCCAAATATGCGTAGTCATAAGAGCAATATTAAAATCCGCCAGTCTACGAATACCAAGACCACCTTCACTTTTAGGCATACAAACAGAATCCCACGCCACTTTAGCCTTACCTTTTTTCATTCCCCTTGACACCATAAGAAACCCCTCATGAGCTGCTCCAAATCATGAACAATACGAGCAGGAAGAATGAAAACAGAGGCCCAATAAATATGCATCGAAGACAACACAGATCTGATCAGTTGAAGCCTACCTGCCAGCGAAAGAAACTTATTACGCCAATCATTCACTCGCCCTTCTAATTTCTCCACAAGAACCTTACAATCCCTATAAAGAAGTCGAGACGAAATGAGAGGAACACCCAAATATCTAACCGGAAGAGAACCCTCTGCAAATGGCATAGAATGAAGAATCATTGCTTTCAAGCCACTAGGAACATTACAGAAAAAAGCAGTACTCTTGGGAATACTCGGAACAAGACCCGAAACATTCTTGAAATCCTCCAAAGCTTGCATAATCACATTAACCGAATCAGGGTGACCTCTAGAGAATAAAAAGAGATCATCTGCAAAACAAAGGTTAATAATACGTTGCTGCTCACATAAATGATGAAATTGAAACTCCGCCGTATTAGCAACCTTTTTCTGTAGAATAAGGGTTAAAACCTCCATAACCAAAGTAAACAAGTAAGGAGATAATGGGTCACCCTGCCGAAGACCTCGCTTACCTTGGAACCAGCCATGAAGATCCCCATTAACACATATGGAATATGATGTAGTAGAGACACAAACCATAATCCAATCAACCATTTTAGGATGAAACCCAAAACCAATCAGAATAGACCTAAGAAACGCCCAATCAACCGTATCATACGCCTTTTGAATATCCACTTTAAAAGCACATCTAGGCGGTCCTCTACCTCTATGATAATTCCTCATAAGCTCTTGAGTAAGCAAAATATTATCAGAAATACGCCTCCCAGGAACAAACGCAGATTGGTTAATGCAAACCAAATGACCAAGGCTATCCTTAACTCGATTTGCAATTATTTTACTAATGCATTTAAACAACACATTGCAACAGGAGATAGGCCTATAATCTGTAATCTTAGATGGGGTAGACACTTTAGGAATCAAAGATATAATCGTGTGGTTAATTTCCTTAAGAAGCTTACCATTAGAGAAGAAATCTCGAATAGCACTCGTAACATCAGTCCCCACAACACTCCATGCTTTCTTAAAGAAAGCAGCAGTGTACCCATCCGGACCAGGAGCTTTATCATCCCCCATCGAGAACATAGCTTCCCTAATTTCAGAATCCGTAATATCTCTCACCATAAAATCAGCCATTTGAGAATTAAGAACATTAGAGAATAACGTATGATCATCAAGAGGGGAACAATCCCCTTCAATGCCCAGAAACTGCTCATAATGAGAAACAAAAGCCCCAGCAACAGCACTTCCTTCATACAAAACATTAGCCGCATCCCGAACCACTTCAATTCGATTGCGAGCACTTTTACTTTTAACAACACTATGAAAATAAGCCGTATTAGAATCACCTTCCTGAAGCCATTGAACTTTAGATTTTTGCTTTAAAAACCGTTCCTCATCTAAAATTGCCTCCTTAAAAGCAACAAGGTAATGAGCATGATCTTCACGAAGGGCTGAATTAAACGGGTCTTTATCAATAGCACTTTGGACCTCATCTAACTCCTTACGAAGAATATTAACCCTATTATGAAGATTCCCTTGATTATACAAAAGCTTACGAAACGAAGATTTCAGCCCCTTCAAACGTTTAACAACACGAAACATAGCACATCCATTGACACCAAGATTCCATCCCGAAGTAACAGTATCAAGAAAACCCTCTTTATGCACCAAAAAATTAGAGAACTTGAAAGGTTTAGGTTTGAGCTTAGTCACTTGAGGAATACGAAGAACACAAGGAGAATGATCAGAAATACGGTAAGGTTGGAAAATAGCAAACGAACCCGGGAAATCATCACCAAACTTTAAATTACCCATAATTCTATCAATCTTCTTTAACGTTCCATTAGAGCCACTAGGTTTTTGATTCCATGTAAAATGCAGCCCCGTACTATTAACATCCATAACCTCCATATTCACGACACATTCTTTAAATTCACGCATAGCAATATCAGGAGCATAGCCACCACACGAATGATCCTCCAAATTAAGAGCAGCATTAAAGTCTCCCAATAAGACCCATGGTCTACTACGCATGAAATTAGCATGGCTAATAAGGTTACTCCAAAGCGCTCTCCGATTAACATAATAATTATCTGCATAAACAAAAGAACAAAAAACGGTTTTGTTTTCATTACGAACATTAACCTGCACATGCATAACTTGGTTAGTAGAAGCCATAACCATAACATCAACAATATCATCATTCCAGCCAAGAATGATACGAGAACCCTTAGTACAAAGATTCCCATTAGACGTCCATTTCCACCTATGACAAACCTTACGACAAGTATCGTACACACCCGACGCATCCACATGAGACTCCAAAACAGCACACACACTAAGGTTATTCTCATTAACAACCTGACGAACCTCTTTTTGTTTAGGGGCACGGTTCAGACCCCTTATATTCCATGAAGCAATACTAAACATCGGGAACATTGAGAACGGAAGTGCTTGCCCCCGATTGATCAAATAAATTACCAGATTCATCAAAAACATTAACAACCTCCTCCTCATCAAGCTTTGTATCCTCCTGACCACCCTCATCCATAGACAAAGCATCAAAGGGATTAGAAGTGGAAATATTAGCATTCGGTTTAGAGGAGCTTACCTTAGTAGTTTGGTTGTTTGTTGTAACATTCTCTTTATGAGACTGGCTAATACTCTCCTTGGACTGAAAAGTACTACTAGATGAAGCAACATCCACCTTTTCAAGGGGAGGACCAGAAGTACTAGCTACACCTGCTGGTGGTTGAGATGAAGTTGCAATAGCTTTAGGTCTATAATACATGTTCTTACCCACAGGGAACCCCTTAACCACGTTAGTATCCTTAACCATACCCTTCTTTTTATTTTTCTTCTTTCCCACCAGTTGAAAACCATCATCTTCATTAGATTTCTCCACAACTGGTGTAGTCATAACTTTCTTAGGGCAACAATCTGTGGAATGACCAAATATCAAACATACATCACACCTTGGAGGTTTCCATTCTTACTCAACCCGGATTATTTCAGACGTGAATCCAAGACTATCCACAAGGGGAACACCAACTGTAATTGACTCCTTAAGATCAGCATGAGAATCAATCTCAATTAAACATCTAGCAAAGCTGCTTCTTCCCCATGAATCAATACACATTGCACTAGTATAAGAATCAAGCATTATAGGAGTACCTAAGTGCGTAGCAATAATACTAATACCATCTTCCGAGAACACCTGCAATGGAACATCATGAAGCTTAACCCATACTGGAATACGTGTTAATTCCTCTTTCTATAAGCTCGTATTCATAGTCCACTTTTTGAGAATAATAGGGCTGTTCTTAATCATCCATGGACCTCCTTCTAATATAGCCTCCAAACCAGCTTGAGAATCAAATTTAAAGAAGAAGAATCCATTTTCATTCATCATAACTCTTTTTAACCCATACTTCGCCCAATTGTTACGAACAAAGTATTCCACCACAGGAAACGCAATACGCTTACCAATAAAATAACCATAGAGGGTAAACTCAAATTTAGTACTAATATTTTGAACCACCTTTCGAGGAATAGAGACATCAACACCTTGAAACACATTATCCACCTTAAGAGCACAAAAATTAGGTTTAACTTTAATATTATCTTTCTTCGTACCACTTGTAGCCCCAACATAAGTTTTAGGTTGTGTATTAATGTCGCAAGATTGCACAATAGGAACAGTAGTTGAGGCAGGCGAAACATACTCTTCATGAGCATTCACATTAGTGTAATTCGACCTAGTCATGGTATCACCCTTGTTATCAACGTTAGAATCAACCAGCTTAAACCGACCAGAATTAGAGGCTACATGAACTCCATCTCCTTGAGGTAGGTTATCCGTAACACAATCCACATGCTCAATATGTTCATTAGTACTCATCACCTGATTAGTATTACTACTCTTAACAGCCACACCAGAATTACTAGCGTCAAAGAAAATCGTGTCCTTCCTACTAGGGTTCATCGTTGGACTAGGATCCAACTCACCAAGGCTAGTAGGACAACTCGTCACATCACCCACAAGAGGATTACTAACAGCAGCAGAACTTGGATCATCATTAGGGTTTCGTAAAACCCTAGTAGCCATACGAGTTGGATTGGTACCAGAATTGCCAAGATCTTGTTGTTTCAAATGGCTCATACGAGCCCTAAACGCATCCAGATCCACATTAATCTCACCAGAATTCACCATGATCAAGAACAATAAAAATAAGAAAAAAAAACGAAACCCTAAACAATTAAATAAGAAATCGCAAACAGGATTCAAAGAAGTACCACGTCCTACTTCAAACACGATAGCCTTAAAAGGATTAAGGCATGATTAATAGCTCTAGTAATAGATTAACCGACTTCCATTATGTATATGATTCGAATAAGAAGAAGAAATCAGATTGCGATCCAAGAAACCCTAACAACCCTAAAAAAACGATTATGAAAAAACCCTAAGAATAGATCGATCTTAATCAAACCAGGCCTAAATCCACATAAAAACAATGTTAATGATGCAAAAACGAATTTAAGCAACCAAAAACACAATCGTTATACAAATTAGAACAAGATTAATGATCAAGAATTACGAATTGATGAGATTTAGGGTTTTGGGATAAAAATCGCCATGGGTAGAGTTAAGTTAGTTTTTTATTATGAGTAGGATAGAAACAGTTCAATCGAACAAACCCTAAAAAAAAAGTCTCTCTCTTTTGGCGATTTCAGCCACCTTGCAACCCAAATCGATCTGTTTCAATTCTTCCTATAATACACGTTTGTTTTTAATCTTTTAATTGAGATTATTTTAATAACGTGCAAGATATTGATTGGTTTGGGTTGCAAGGTTGTTATCCTATTATCTTATCTATATTAAATCGCTAAAGGTGTTTGATCGCTGATTGGTTTTAATTTAAATTGCAGATCGTGGGTCGGTTTCTATTATTATAGGATCGATTTTATTATATGGTGTGTGGATCTGGATTCTTTAACGCAAATAAAACCTTTCTCTAAGGTTTTAATTATCTACATATGATCGTGGGTCGGTGGTAGTGGAATCTTATTAATTTATTATCAATACTACTATCATATTGGAACGTTTATATTTGGTGAGGCTGTGCTATACATGCGAAACTCTATCATTAGAGTTTCTTATTATTCATGCTGTTTTTCTCGTTCGTTGTTGGTGATGATGTTAGATCGGTTTGTGAACATGCATGTTAACTAGGTTATGGCCGTGTTTTATCGACTACACGTTCTACATCAGATTCAAGTGTTGTAAGTGGGTTTCATGAGAGAGTGTAAGTCTAGTTTTTGGGTTTCATGAGAGAGTGTAAGTGGGTTTGGAGGTTAGGGTTTATATTACGACTGGTGATCATTGCTACTGCTACTATGATTTATTAGTGTATATGTTAGGGGTCGTTTAAATCCTATTTGAAGTCTACGGCAGCTCCTTTAGGAATTCAATCTAATCCACTTTCGAGTGTGGTAACGGATGTTGGAATTGACCCATTGTAGTATGTGTGGCTGTTTTTTTGATCGCATGGGTGTTCAAGGTTGGTTTGATGATGATGATGTTGTGTCTCAGCCTTTTGTGATCATATGGGTGCTGCTGTTCATCTTGGTGCGTGTTTTGCACGCTAGTGATGATGGGGTGATCATGGTTCGTAAGTTGCAGATTTGCTGCATGGGGGTTATCATTCAAGTTTGTTCTTGCCTTTGGTTTATACATATTTAGATTTGATTCATGGGTTTCTATGATGCATCGTCATGGCATGGCTTGGTTACTTTCTTGCATGATTTTTGATATCTAATCCCATCGTATTTATTAGATTTGTAGTGTTCGATATATTTGGTATTATTGTCTATAATACGATGGGAATGGTGGAGGTTTTGTTTGTGGTGTTCTTTGCTACTACAAACAGATTATATGTTGAAGATCGCTTGTATGATTATACATGGATTCTTCATGGAAGTTAAGGTGGACCGCCAAAGTGATTTAGAAGGCTCGAGTGCTTTTCTTGAGTAGTATTGTAATTTTTTATGTACTTTTATCATTATTGGTAGGTTCATTTTATTGTAAGTTATAGGAATGGTGTGTCATTCTTATATTCGAGTCTGTAAGTGTCTTAAGGGACGGAGGTGAGGGATATCACCCTCATCCTATGTACCTCAACGTTTTTTGGAGTAATGAATTTTGCCGGGGTGAATTAACCCTTTTACCCAAAAAAAAGGATAGAAACAGTTAGTGAGATTCATGTAATCCTCTTATTTATGTTATCCACAAGTTATAGATTAGGCTTTCAGAAGTTCTCGAGTGTTAAGGTTCCAATATTTATGTTTAGTTCACCATACTTAGCTTATGATCACAAAAATTCAAATTATATGGGAATTTTGGAAGAAATGGATTTCTGGGTTTTACAGTATCTCATCATGTAAGTGACAATTGCTCTTATCAAGTGTGCAAGCATTAGGGACAACGACTATCATCATGTAAAGGGAAATTGCTCTCATCAAGTGAGCAAGCGTTTAGGGACAATAAATCCCATAAAGTAAGGTACAGTTGCTCTCAACAAGTAAGCCTTTACGGACAACGGTTCTTACTATGTAAGGAACAAATTACCCTCATAAAGTTAGCTTTTAGAGACAACGGATCTCATCATATAATTGAAAATTGCTCTTATCGAGTGTGTAAGCTTTAGGGACAATGAGGAAGTAACCCTAAAACGATTTTCTCTCTCAACTAGGAGCGATTTCAGCCCCCACCCCCACCCTATCAAATCCGGCCATAATTCTTCCTATTCGATTGGTTTTTTCTTTAATCTCTTGTGGGATTACTGAATTAACTACAAAGATTCTGGTTTGTTAGGGTGGTGGGTGGGTTTTCTATCTGTTTTTATCTATTAAATCGTCCCTATTCTTATGATCGAAACCCTAATATTCCGACTTTTGTTTAATCGTTGATTGGTTAGGGTTATCTTTGTTGGGTTGCCTGATTGCATTGGGATTCGATTGCTAAGGTCGGTTTGGTATTCTCTATTTATTTAGGGATGTATTCAAATCGATTCTTTATTCTTTAACTTTTGCGATTAGGGTTTTTTTGTTTCTGGTGGATCGTATGGATTTATGGGTTTATTTTTTACGATCTTCTTGATGGTGAGCGTAGCATGTTCATGCTTCTGAATCAATTCGGTTTTCATTAATCGATTATATTTAACATGGTGCGTTTGTATTGGTTTGATGTTCATGATTAACGAAACCCTTTTAGGGTTTCGTATATTCTAATTTGTTTGTGACTATGGATCTGGTTGTTTCCTTGGAAGTCAATCTGTTTACGGATTGTGTGGTATTCATTGTGTTATCATGTTGGTGCTGCCATGAACGTGGGTTAGAGAGAGATGGAAGTTAAGTTTTAGGGTAACTTATTCAAAAACCCTAGGTTTGATCGATAAGATGGTTCTGCATCTCTATTGATCGTTCAGGGGTGGATCGATCTAGACACATGGAGGGTATATTTTGAGATGGATCGATGCTACTTTGTTCCTTAGAAGTTAGGGTTCTTATTTATGAATTCTATGATTAGTTTGACATGATCCTGCTGCAACCGTTTTTGTTTATCTTCTGATTGGATCGTTGTTGATGTGGTTATGCTGGAAGTTAGGGTTTGTGACACTTGAACAGCCCCAAGAAGAGTTTGCTACTGGGTTATTGCTTTGGGACGTTGCTATTATGTTATTATCTGCTGTTCATGTGGGTAATGGATTGATGAGGTTGGGTGTTATAAACCCTATGTTGATTATGATCATGCTACTCTTGTTAGCTTCTGGTTGTGAAGCATGACGGATGTGGTATGGTGATTGGTAGTGGGTGCTATGTGCGTATGGTAGGGTACTCTTCGGTTTTCCCTTTGGTGTCTGATTGCTACATGGTTCGGCATTAGTAGCGCCCTAGGTGTTATGATAATGGAAGTTAAGTTTGTGAGGACTCTTGTTCAAAACCCCATTCTTATGATGCCATGCATTTTGGTGGTTGGTGCATGGTTTTTTCCTACTCTTTGTGACCTGAATTTTCATATGACGATCCATGAGTGAGGAATGTACTTTGTTTGGTGGGTACCTTTCGTTCCCTTGTATCCGGGCTGCATTCTTATTTAAAGGGTTGATTGGTACTCCATGTGGTAGTTAAGTTTGAAGGGTCTTATTCAAAACTCTTTGTATCATCAGATTATTAAGTTGAAGATCGCTTGGATGTGTATTCGTGAGTTCTTCATGGAAGTTAAGATGGACTGCCAAAGTGGTTTAGAAGGCTCAAGTGTTGTTCTTGAGTAGTATTGTCATGTTTTATGTACTTATGTCATTATTGGTAGGTTCATTTTATTGTAAGTTATAGGAATGGTGTGTCATTCTTATATTCGAGTCTGTAAGTGTCCTATGGGACTGAGGTGAGGGATATCACCCTCATCCTATGTACCTCAACGTTTTTTGGTGTAATGAATTTTACCGGGGTGAATAAACCCTTTTACCCAAAAAAAAAAAAGCTTTAGGGACAACGGCTACCATCATGTAAAGGGCAATTGCACTCAATAAGTGAGCAAGTCCTTAGGGGCAATGGCCCTTATTATATAAGGGACAAATTGCCCTCATAAAGTTAGCCTTTAGGGACAACGGATCTCGTCATGTAAGTGACAATTGCTATTATCGAGTTTTTAAGCATTAGGGACAATGGCTATCATCATGTAAAGGGGAATTGCTTTTATCAACTGAGCAAGTGTTTAAAAACAACATATCCCATAAAGTAAGGTACAATTGCTATAAAAAAAGTGAGCCTTTAGGGACAATGGCTCTTCTTATGTAAGGGATAAATTGCTCTAAAAAAGTTAGCCTTTAGGGACAACGGATCTCATCATGTAAATGACAATTGCTCTTATCATGTGTATAAGCATTAGGGACAATGGCAATACTCATGTAAAGGGCAATTGCTCTTATCAGGTGAGCGAGCGTTTAGGGACAACGGATCCCATCATGTAAGTGACGATTGCTCTTATTAAGTGTGCAAGAATTAGGGACAACGGCTATCATCATGCAAAGGGTAATTGCTCTCATTAAATGAGCAAGCGTTTAGGGACAACGGATCCCAGAAACTAAGGTACAATTGCTCTCAACAAGTGAGCCTTTAGAGATAACGGCTCTTATTATGTAAGGGACAAATTGCCGTCATAAAGTTAGCCTTTCGTGACAACGGATCTCATCATGTAAGTGACAATTGCTGTTATCAAATGTGCAAGCATTAGGGACAACGACTATCATCTTGAAAAGGGCAATTGCTCTCATCAAGTGAGCAAGCGTTTTGGTACAACAGATCCCAGAAACTAAGCTACAATTACTCTCAACAAGTGAGCCTTTAAGATTAATAGCTCTTATTATATAACGGACAAATTGCCCTCGTAAAGTCAACCTTTAAGGACAACGGATCTCATCATGTATGTGACAATTGCTCTTATCGAGTGTGTAAGCATTAGGGACAACGACTATCACCTAGTAAAAGACGTTTAGAGACTACGGATCCCATAAACAAAGGTACAATTGCTCTCAAAAAGTGAGTTTTTAGGGACAACGGCTCTGATTATATGAGGGACAAATATCCCTCCTAAACTTAGCCTTTAAGGACAACGTATCTAATCATGTAAGTGACAATTGCTCTTATCAAGTGTGCAAGCATTAGGGTCAACGGCTATCATCATGTAAAGGGTAATTGCTCTCATCAAGTGAGCAAGCGTTTAGGGACAATAGATCCCATAAAGTAAGGTACAATTGCTCTAAACAAGTGAGCCTTTACGGACAACGGCTCTTTTTATGTTAGGGACAAACTGCCCTCATAAAGTTAGCCTTTAGGGACAATGGATCTCATCACGTCAGACATAATTACTTTTATCGAGCGTGTAAGTATTAGGGACAACGGCTATCATCATGTAAAGGGCAATTGCTCTCATCAATGTGCAAGCGTTTAGGGATAACGGATCACATAAAGGAAGGTACAATTGCACTCAACAAGTGAGCCTTCAGCGACAACGGCTCTTATTATGTAAGGGACAAATTACCCTCATAAAGTTAGCCTTCAGGGACAAAGAATCTCATTATGTAAGTGACAATTGCTCTTATCAAGTGTGCAAGCATTAGGGACAATGGCTATCATCATGTAAAGGGCAATTGCTCTCATTAAGTGAGCAAGCGTTTATGGACAACGGATCCCAAAAAGCAAGGTACAATTGCTCCCAACAAGTGAGCCTTTAGGAATAACCGCTCTTATTATGTAAAGGACAAATTGCCGTCATAAAGTTAGCCTTTAGTGACAACGGATCTTATCATGTAAGTGACAATTGCATCTATCAAGTGTGCAAGCATTAGGGACAACGACTCTCATCATGTAAAGGGCAATTGCTTTCATCAAGTGAGAAACCGTTTATGGACAACGGATCCCAGAAACTAAGGTACAATTGCTCTTAACAAGTGAGGCTTTAGGGATAACGGCTCTTATTATGTAAGGGACAATTTCCCTCATAAAGTAAACCTTTTGGGACAACGGATCTCATCATGTAAGTGACAATTTCTCTTATCGAGTGTGTAAGAAATAGGGACAACGGCTATCACCAAGTAAAAGGTAATTGCTCTCACCAAGTGACCAAGCGTTTAGGGACAACGGATCCCATAAACTAAGGCACAATTGCTCTCAAAAAGTGAGTCTTTAGGGACAACGGCTCTTATTATGTTGGGGACAAATTTCCCTCTTAAAGTTAGCCATTAAGGACAACGTATCTCATCATGTAAGTGACAATTGCTCTTATCAAGTGTGCAAGCATTAGGGACAACGGCTATCATCATGTAAAGGGCAATTTCTCTCATCAAGTGAGCAAGCGTTTTGGGACAATAGATCCCATAAACTAAGTTACAATTGCTCTCAACAAGTGAGCCTTTACGGACAACGTCTCTTATTATGTAAGGGACTAATTGCCCTAATAAAGTAAGCCTTTAGGGACAACGGATCTCATCATGTAACTAACAATTGCTTTTATCCAGTGTGTAAGCTTTAGGGACAACGGATCTCATCATGTAAAGGGCAATTGCTCTCAATAAGTGAGCAAGTCTTTAGGGACAACAGATCCTATAAAGTAAGATACAATTGCTCTCAACAAGTGAGCCTTTAGGGACAATGGCTCTTCTTATATAATGGACAAATTGCACTCATAAAGTTAGCCTTTCGGGACAACGGATCTCGTCATGTAAGTGACAATTGCTCTTATCGAGTGTGTAAGCATTAGGGATAATAGCTATCATCATGTAAAGGGCAATTGCTCTCATAAATTGAGCAAGTGTTTAGGGACAACAGATCCCATAAGTAAGGTACAATTGCTATCAACAAGTGAGCCTTTAGGGACAATGGCTCTTATTATGTAAGGGATAAATTGCTCTAAAAAAGTTAGCCTTTAGGGACAACGGATCTCATCATGTAAATGACAATTGCTCTTATCATGTGTTCAAGCATTAGGGACAACGACAATACTCATGTAAAGGGCAATTGCTCTTATCAGGTGAGTGAGCATTTATGGAAAACGGATCCCATCATGTAAGTGAGAATTACTCATATCAAGTGTGCAAGAATTAGGGACAACGGCTATCATCATGTAAAGGGCAATTGCTCCCATTAAGTGAGCAAGCGTTTAGGGACAACGGATCCTAGAAACTAAGGTACAATTGCTCTTAACAAGTGAGCCTTTAGAGATAACGTCTCTTATTATGTAAGGGACAAATTTCCGTAAAAAAGTTAGCCTTTTGTGACAACGGATCTCATCATGTAAGTGACAATTGCTCTTATCAAGTGTGCAAGCATTAGGGACAACCGCTATCATCTTGTAAAGGGCAATTGCTCTCATCAAGTGAGCAAGCGTTTAGGTACAACGGATCCCAGAAACTAAGGTACAATTGCTCTCAACAAGTGAGCCTTTAGGGATAACAGCTCTTATAATGTAAGGGACAAATTGCCCTCATAAATTTAACCTTTAGGGACAACGGATCTCGTCATGTAAGTGACAATAGCTGTTATTGAGTGTGTAAGCATTAGGGACAACGACTATCACCAAATAATAGGTAATTGTTCTCATCAAGTGAGCAAGCATTTAGAGACTACAAATCCCATAAACTAAGGAACAATTGCTCTCAAAAAGTGAGTTTTTAAGGACAACGGCTATTATTATGGTAGGGACAACTATCCCTCTTAATGTTAGACTTTAAGGACAACGTATCTAATCATGTAAGTGACTATTGCTCTTATCAAGTGTGCATGCATTAGGGACAACGACTATGATCATGTAAAGGGCAATTGCTCTCATCTAGTGAGCAAGCTTTTTGGGACAATAGATCCCATAAAGTAAGGTACAATTGCTCTCAACAAGTGAGCCTTTACGGAGAATGGCTCTTATTATGTTAGGGACGAACTACCCTAAAAAAGTTAGCCTTTAGGTACAACGGATCTGATCATGTAAGAGACAATTACTTTTATCGAGTGTGTAAGCATTAGGGACAACGGCTATCATCATTTAAAGGGCAATTGCTTTCATCAAGTGAGCAAGCGTTTATAGATAACGGATCGCATACAGTAAGGTACAATTGCTCTCAACAAGTGAGCCATCAGCGACAATGGCTCTTATTATGTAAGGGACAAATTACCCTAATAAAGTTAGCCTTCAGGGACAAAGAATCTCATCATAAAAAACATCATACATTCGATAATTATTTTCTAAAAAAACCCTAGTTCTCTCTCTCCCATGGAGAAATCCGGCCGCCACTCCCCTTCTCTTTTCCGGCCATAGAACCTCCTTTCCACGTCCTCTCTACCCTAGTTCGATTCTTTGTCGTGCTTAGGGTATGCAATACGCTGATGAGGTAGGTTTTTTCTTTTAAGGGGATGGCGGCTGTAATCTATTCGTGATATATTCGTAAGATTTCTCCATATCGACTCCCTACTGGTTTTTTAGGGTTTCGATCTTTTGATTTATCGTACCCTTTTTTCATTATTCATAGGTTGGTTTTGTAATCGATCTTACATTTAAAGGGTCGATCTCATGGGGTTTAGTCGGTGATTGTTTTACCCTAACCGATTAGTTTCATCCTGTTATATATCGTTTTAGGGTTTTTAATCCTAACCGATTATTTGTCTAATTCTAATCGACGTTTAGGGTTTGTTTTGGGTTTGGTCGATCGCTTATTTGTTATCATTCTAAGATCGACCATTATTGATGGTGATTGTACTGCTTCGCTGGTGCTTTAACGTGGAATGAATCCTGTTTAAGGTTTCGTTTTTATTTATTCACTTGAAGTGCATCTGAAGGTAACCCTTCTTAGGGTTTGGTTCGATAATTGCTGGTTCTATTTCAGATGTATGTAATGATGGTGGGTTTTGGAGAGAGTGGATATTAGGGGTTACCCTATCTTGTGGTTGATCGTTGAAGCATTGCTGCTGTTGGGGTGGTTTGTTGTTAATGATCGACTAATTACTGTACGTTAGGGTTTTTATCCTAGTTATGTGCTGTTACGTGATATAGCTGCTATTTTATTGATCGTTAAACATTGTACATAGCTTCTATTGATCGTTAAATGCTGGAGGTCAAGTGGGTAACTTGGTTTTTTACACGGTTCATCTTTCATAGACTTGCATGGGTCTATTGATCGGTGTGCTGAATGAAGGTTGGTGTTTGTTTGCTATTCGTGCTATCAAGTGGATCATTATTACGTTCATCAAGGATCTTCTTGGTGTTTTATGGGAATCTGCTGCTGCGTGAATAGTGATGGAGGTTAAGTTGAAGGGTCTTATTCAAAACCCTTATTATCATCTTTCTTGGACTTTGCATTTTCCGTCAGGTTAATCTTTTGGTCTTATGATTGATGGTGCACTATGGGATGTATGTTAGGGTTTGTCAACCCTATTTTCGTCTACGACTGATCAAGATACATTGCTTTTCATTCTTAGCTTGAGTTTCCTGCTCTTTTGAAACTTATAGTAGTTGCGGTATTGGATCGAGTTGTAGTGTTGGTTTGGTCCTGATTGGATCAATGAAGATCGGTGTAGTTGGTGGATCTATTGTGTGGATTGGCGCGTGTCTATTCTACCATGGTTTTGGCTGCATCGTTGAAGGTCATGAACTTCTATGACGACATGGGAAGATTCAAGTTTTTACTTGATGTTTTTATTTGTAAATCTTATAGTCATTGTAGTTTTATGTTCATGTATTTGTTATAAGAATGATTTGTCATTCTTATATTAGAGTATTTGGCGGTCAGTTGCACATGTTGTGCATGTTTGTTTTAAGAATGGTATGTCATTCTTAGATAGGTGTCTTGTAAGTGTCCTAAGGGACTGGGGGCGAGGGAAATCACCCTCGTCATTTTGTACTTCAACGTTTTTTGGATAATAAATTTTGCCAGGGTGTATTAACCCTTTTACCCAAAAAAAAAGAATCTCATCATGTAAGTGACAATTGCTCTTATCAAGTGTGCAAGCATTAGGAACAACGGCTATCATCATGTAAAAGGCAATTGCTCTCATTAAGTGAGCAAGCGTTTATGGACAACGGATCCCAGAAAGCAAGGTACAATTGCTCTCAACAAGTGAGCCTTTAGGAATAACCGCTCTTATTTTGTAAAGGACAAATTGCCATCATAAAGTAAGCCTTTAGTGACAACGGATCTTATCCTGTAAGTGACAATTGCATCTCTTAAGTGGGTAAGCATTAGGGACAACGACTTTCATTATGTAAAGGGCAATTGCTCTCATCAAGTGAGCAAGCGTTTATGGACAACGGATCCCAGAAACTAAGGTACAATTGCTCTCAACAAATTAGGCTTTAGGGATAACGGCTCTTATTATGTAAGGGACAAATTGCCCTCATAAAGTTAACCTTTAGGTACAACGGATCTCATCATGTAAGTCACAATTGCTCTTATCGAGTGAATAAGCATTAGGGACAACGGCTATCACCAAGTAAAAGGTAATTGCTCTCATCAATGGAGCAAGCGTTTGGGGACAACAAATCCCATAAACTAAGGCACAATTCCTCTTAAAAAGTGAGTATTTAGGGACAACGGCTCTTAGTATTTAGGGACACCGTATCTCATCATGTAAGTGACAATTGCTCTTATCAAGTGTGCAAGCATTAGGGTCAATGGCTATCATCAAGTAGAGGGGTTTTGCTCTCATCAAGTGAGTAAGCGTTTAGGGACAATAGATCCCATAAACTAAGGTACAATTGCTCTCAACAAGTGAGCCTTTACGGACAACGGCTCTTATTATGTAATGGACAAATTGCCCTCATAAAGTTAGCCTTTAGGGACAACGGATCTCATCATGTAACTGACAATTGCTCTTATCGAGTGTGTAAGCTTTAGGGACAACGACTATCATAATGTAAACGGCAATTGCTCTCATCAAGTGAGTAAGCGTTTTGGGACAATAGATCCCATTAACTAAGGTACAATTGCTCTCAATAAGTGAGCCTTTAGGGACAATGGCTCATTATATAAGGGACAAATTGCCCTCATAAAGTTAGCCTTTAGGGACAACGAATCTCGTCATGTAAGTGACAATTGCTCTTATCGAGTGTGTAAGCATTAGGAACAATGGCTATCATCATGTAAAGGGCAATTGCTCTCATCAATTGGGCAAGTGTTTAGGGACAACAGATCCCATAAAGTAAGGTACAATTGCAATCAACAAGTGAGCCTTTAGGGACAATGGCTCTTATTATGTATGGGATAAATTTCTCTCAAAAAGTTAGCCTTTAGGGACAACGGATCTCATCATGTAATTGACGATAGCTCTTCTCATGTGTTCAAGCATTAGGGACAACGACAATACTCATGTAAAGGGCAATTGCTCATATCAGATGAGCGAGCATTTAGGGACAACGGATCCCCATCATGTAAGTGACAATTACTCTTATCAAGTGTGCAAGAAATAGGGACAACAGCTATCATCATGTAAAGGGCAATTGCTCTCATTAAGTGAGCAACCGTTTGGGGACAACGGATCCCAGAAACTAAGGTACAATTGATCTCAACAAGTGAGCCTTTAGGAATAACCGCTATTATTATGTAATGGACAAATTGCCCACATAAAGTTAGCTTTAGTGACAACGGATCTCATCATCTTTGTGACAATTGCTCTTATCAAGTGTGCAAGCATTAGGGACAACAGCTATCATCATGTAAAGGGCAATTGCTCTCATCAAGTGAGCAAGCATTTAGGGACAACGGATCCCAGAAACTAAGGTACAATTGCTCTCAACAAGTGAGCCTTTAGGGATAATGCCTCTTATTATGTAAGGGACAAATTGCCCTCATAAAGTTAACCTTTAGGGACTACGGATCTCATCATGTAGGTGACAATTGCTCTTATCGAGTGTGTAAGCATTAGGGAAAACGACTATCACCAAGTAAAAGGTAATTGTTCTCATCAAGTGAGCAAGCGTTTAGAGACTACAGATACCATAAACTATGGTACAATTGCTCTCAAAAAGTGAGTTTTTAGGGACAACGGCTCTTATTATGTTAGGGACAAATATCATTCTTAAAGTTAGCCTTTAAGGACAACGTATCTAATCATGTAAGTGACAATTGCTCTTATCAAGTTTGCAATCATTAGGGACAACGACTATCATCATGTAAAGGGCAATTGCTCTCATCAAGTGAGCAAGCGTTTAGGGACAATAGATCCCATAAACTAAGGTACAATTGCTCTCAACAATTGACCTTTTACGGACAACGGCTCTTATTATGTTAGGGACAAACTGCCCTCATAAAGTTAGCCGATAGGGACAATGGATCTCATCATGTAAGAGATAATTACTTTTATCGAGTGTGTGAGCATTAGGGACAACGGCTATCATCTTGTAAAGGGCAATTGCTCTCATCAAGTGTGCAAGCGTTTAGGGATAACGGATCGCATAAAGTAAGGTACAATTGCTCTCAAAAAGTGAGCCTTCAGCGACAACGGATCTTATTATGTAAGGGACAAATTACCCTCATAAAGTTGGCCTTCAGGGACAAAGAATCTCATCATGTAAATGACAATTACTCTTATCAAGTGTGCAAGCATTAGGGACAACGGCTATCAACATGTAAAGGGCAATTGCTCTCATTAAGTGAGCAAGCGTTTAGGGACAACAGATCCCAGAAAGCAAGGTACAATTGCTCTCAACAAGTGAGCCTTTAGGAATAACGACTCTTATTATGTAAGGGACAAATTGCCTTCATAAAGTTAGCTTTAGTGACAATGTATCTCATCATGTATCTGAAAATTGCTCTTATCAAGTGTGAATGCATTAGGGACAACGGCTATCATCATGTAAAGGGCAAGTGCTCCCATCAAGTGAACAAGCGTATAGGGACAACGGATCCCAGAAAGCATGGTACAATTGCTCTCAACAAGTGAGCCTTTAGGAATAACCACTTTTATTATGTAAAGGACAAATTGTCCTCATAAAGTTCGCCTTCAGGGACAACGGATCTCATCTAGTAAGTGACAATTGCTCTTATCAAGTTTGCAAGCATTAGGGACAACGGCTATCATTATGTAAAGGACAATTGCTCCCATAAACTGAGCAAGCGTTTATGGACAACAGATCCCCGAAAGAATGGTACAATTGCTCTTAACAAGTGAGCCTTTAGGAATAACGGCTCTTATTATGTAAGGGAAAAATTGCCGTCATAAAGTTAGCCTTTAGTGACAACGGATCTTATCATGTAAGTGACAAATTTATCCATCATGTGTGCAAGCATTAGGGACAACGACTTTCGTCATGTAACGGGCAATTGCTCTCATCAAGTGAGCAAGCATTTATGGACAACGAATCGCAGAAACTAAAGTACAATTGCTCTTAACAAGTGAGGCTTTAGGGATAACGACTCTTATTATGTATGGGACAAATTGCCCTCATAAAGATGACCTTTAGGGACAACGTATCTCATCATGTAAGTGACAATTGCTCTTATCAAGTGTGCAAGCATTAGGGACAACGGCTATCATCATGAAAAGGGCAATTGCTCTCATTAAGTGAGCAAGCATTTAGGGACAATGGATCCCATAAACTAAGGTACAATTGCTCTCAACAAGTGAGCCTTTAAGGATAACGGCTCGTCGTATGTAAGGGACAAATTGCCTTCATAAAGTTAGCCTTTAGTGACAACGGATCTCATCATGTAAGTGACAATTGCTCTTATCAATTGTGCAAGCATTCGGGACAACGGATCTCATCTTGTAAGTGACAATTGATCTTATCGAGTGTGTAAGCGTTAGGAACAATGACTAACACCAAGTAAAAGGTAATTGTTCTCATCAAGTGAGCAAGTGTTTAAGGACAACGGATCTCATAAATTAAGGTACAATTGCTCTAAAAAAGTGAGTCTTCAGGGACAACGGCTCTTATTATGTTAGGGACAAATATCCCTCTTAATGTTAGCCTTTAAGGACAACGTATCTCATTATGTAAGTGACAATTGCTCTAATCAAGTGTGCAAGCATTAGGGACATTGGATATCATCATGTAAAGGGCAATTGCTCTCATCAAGTTAGCAAGCGTTTAGGTATAATAGATCCCATAAGCTAAGGTACAATTGATCTCAACCAGTGAGCCTTTACGGACAATGGCTCTTATTTTGTTAAGGACAAATTGCCCTCATAGAGTTAACCTTTAAGGACAATGGATCTCATCATGTAAGAGATAATTTCTTTTTTCGAATGTGTAAGCATTAGGGACAACAGCTATCATCACGTAAAGGGCAATTACTTTCATTAAGTGAGCTACCGTTTAGGGACAACGGATCGCATAAACTTAGGTACAATTGCCCTAATAAAGATAGCCTTCAGGGACAAAGAATCTCATCATGTAAGTGACAATTACTCATATCAAGTGTGCAAGCATTAGGGACAACGGCTATCACCATGTAAAGGGCAATTTCTCTCATTAAGTGAGTAAGCGTTTAAGGACAACGGATCCCAGAAAGTTAGGTACAATTGCTCTCAGCAAGTGAGCCTTTAGGAATAACCGCTCTTATTATGTAAGGGATAAATTGCCCTCAAAAAGTTTGCCTTTAGTGACAACGTATCTCATCATGTATGTGTCAATTTCTCTTATCAAGTGTGCAGGCATTAGGAATAACGACTATCATCATGTAAACGGCAATTGCTCTCATCAAGTGAGCAAGCGTTTAGGGACAACGGATACCAGAAACTAAGGTACAATTGCTCTCAACAAGAGAGCCTTTAGGGATAACGGCTCTTATTATGTAAGGGACAAATTGCCCTCATAAAGTTAGCCTTCAAGGACAACGGATCTCATCATGTAAGTGACAACTGCTCTTATCAAGCGTGCAAGCATTAGGGACAACGGCTATCATCATGTAAAGGGCAATTGCTCTCATTAACTGAGCAAGCGTTTAGGGACAACGGATCCCAGAAAGCAAGGTACAATTGTTCTCAACAAGTGAGCCTTTAGGAATAACTGCTCTTATTATGTAAGGAAAAATTACCGTCTTAAAGTTAGCCTTTAGTGACAACGGATCTTATCATGTAAGTGACAATTGCTCTTATCAAGTGTGCAAGCATTAGGGACAACGGCTATCATCATGTAAAGCGAAATTGCTCTCATCAAGTGAGCAAGCGTTTATGGACAACGGAACCCAGAAACTAAGGTAGAATTGCTCTCAACGAGTGAGCCTTTAGAAATAACGGCTCTTATTATGTAAGGGACAAATTGCCCTCTTAAAGTTAGCCTTTAAGGACAACGTATCTCATCATGTAAGTGACAATTGCTCTTATCAAGTGTGCAAGCATTAGGAACAACGGCTATCATCATGTAAAGGGCAATTGCTCTCATCAAGTGAGCAAGCGTTTAGGGATAATATATCCCTTAAACTAAGGTACAATTGCTCTTAACAAGTGAGCCTTTATGGACAACGGCTCTTATTATGTAAGGGGCAAATTGCCCTTATAAATTTAGCCTTTAGGTACAACGGATCTCGTCATGTAAGTGACAATTCCTCTAATCGGGTGTGTAAGCTTTAGGGACAACGGCTATCATCATGTAAAGGGCAATTGCTCTCATCAAGTGAGCATCTGTTTTGGGACAACGGATCCGTTAAAGTAAGGTACAATTGCTCTCAATAAGTGAGCCTTTAGGGATAATGGCTCTTATTATTTATGGGACAAATTTCCTTCATAAAGTTAGCCTTTAGGGACAACAGATCTCGTCATGTAAGTGACAATTGCTCTTATCGAGTGTGTAAGCATTAGGGATAATGGTTATCATCATGTAATGGGCAATTGCTCTCATCAATTGAGCAAGTGTTTAGGGACAACAGATCCGATAAAGTAAGGTACAATTGCTATCAACAAGTGAGCCTTTAGGGACAATGACTCTTATTAAGGGATAAATTGCCCTCATAAAGTTAGCCTATAGGGAGAAAAGATCTCGTCGTGTAAATGACAATTGCACTTATCATTTGTTCAAGCATTAAGGACAACAGCAATACTCATGTAAAGGGCAATTGCTCTCATCAGGTGAGCAAGCGTTTAGGGACAACGGATCCCATAAACTAAGGTACAATTGCTTTCAACAAGTAAGTCTTTAGGTACAATGGCTCTTATTATGTAAGGGATAAATTGCCCTCATAAAGTTAGCCTTTAGGGACAACGAATCACACCATGTATGAGATTATTGCTTTTATCGAGTGTGTAAGCATTAGGGACAATGAGTAAAGGGCTATTGCTCTCATCAAGTGCGCAAGCGTTTAGGGGCAACGGATCACATAAAGGTACAATTGCTCTCAACAAGTGAGCATTCAGCGACAACAGCTCTTATTATGTAAAGGACAAATTGCCCACATAAAGTTAGCCTTCAGGGACAACGGATCTCATCATGTAAGTGACAATTGCTCTTATCAAGTGTGCAAGCATAAGGGACAACGGCTATCATCATCTAAAGGGCAATTGTTGTCATTAAGTGAGCAAGTGCTTAGGATCAACGGATCCCAGAAAGCAAGGTACAATTGCTCTCAACAAGTGAGCCTTTAGGGATAACGACTCTTATTATGTAAGGGACAAATTGTCGTCATAAAGTTAGCCTTTAGGGACAACGGATCTCATCATGTAAGTGACAATTCCTCTAATCGACTGTGCACGCTTTAGGGACAACGACTGTCATCATGTAAAGGGCAATTTCTATCATTAAGTGATCAAGCGTTTAGGGACAACGGATCCCAGAAAGCAAGGTACAATTGCTCTCAACATGTGAGCCTTTAGGAATAACGGCTCTTATTTTGTTAGGGACAAACTGCCGTCATAAAGTTAGCCTTTCGTGACAACAGATCTCATCATGTAATTGACAATTTCTCTTATCAAGTGTGCAAGCATTAGGGACAACCACTATCATCATGTCAAGGGCAA
This sequence comes from Artemisia argyi, assembly GCA_030686995.1. Classification (NCBI taxonomy): domain Eukaryota; kingdom Viridiplantae; phylum Streptophyta; class Magnoliopsida; order Asterales; family Asteraceae; genus Artemisia; species Artemisia argyi. Next base: position 94,146,382 of record CM060676.1, read on the forward strand.
TTGCTCTCATCAAGTGAGCAAGTGCAACACCCCCAATTCATGGTTGCAGCGGAATTCGAACTGGGTGTTACTCGACGGCACAATAGTCACAATAATAGAAAACGAACTCCAATTGAGTCGTTTTAAAAGATTTATCATTCAAATTGTATAAATATCAGAGATTACAAAAATGAGGTCCCAAATGGTTCCATGTTTACAAATCACATTTAATGAGTTTTTGAATGATAATAAAATTTATAGCCCTCTTGAGTATCCGTGTACTTCCGTGCCATCCTTGATCGTCATGAACCTGAAATATATGCTTGAGAGGTCAACACAAAGGTTGAGTGATATTCATAGAGTTTGTTAAATGTTTGAACACAATATGTTGGTAGTGTGAGCTATGGACTCACACCAATGTTTGGAAAACAAAACAGGCAGGCTACGTTATTATACGCCCGGAACATGTATTATACACTAAGCTTATGACACCATAACGTTAACGTGTACCAATATCGATCGGCAGATTTATCCCGGTAGGTACTTTGCTAACATACCTAAATCTCAAATATTAATGCATTTGTTTGAACTTAGTCAATACAAATAGGATTCGTCAATCCCAATAGGCCTATTCACAATATTCGCGCTCACTATTGCTAGTGATTAAATGGTTCATAATAAAGGATATCGGTTTAGCAAGGCTGGTACTTAGTGATAATAAAACAATCAGGCAGCATACAATTTAAAAACATTGTGCTCGGTTAAAAAAAGCATGTATTCCCCCCAAGGGTTTGTAAAACAATTAAGTAATGGAAAGTGGGGCTATGAACTCACCTTAAGTTGGATGATGTATAATGAGAATGATGGATATGCCGTAAGAACTTCTACGAGCAACCTAGAATAATTGTTGTAACTTAGGTTTGGAATAATGTCTAAGGAAACCTAAACATGCCAATATATATATCTTGCATCTAGTCCATGATGTGGTATGATGTATAATTGTAAGTCTTTGAAAGAAAAGATTTATGAACATGTATGTTTTGTATATCGTTTACTACCGTTCGGGCTGACATAATTCAGAAGTCATGTTAGTAAGCGTTCGAGGAGCCAGGACACTTTAACTCGTAAATCCACAACTCATCTCGATGGCTTACATAATGAACTCCTCACATGAGGCTCCCTACTATTGTAGTAGTTGATAAAATATATAGATATAAGCTTTGATCCGAAAAGTTACATGTCCGATATTTGAATAAACTTAGGAAAGTTTATTAGTACATGAAGATTGTTATTAGAGGTAGTTTCATAAGTCTTGAATGACCATTTTCTCTTGGTAAAATCTCATGGTTCCCTTTTAAGTGAAGTAGATCCAAATTGCTTGTTCAAGTTATCGCCTAATTCATTGTTTCATGTTTACGCCTATGTAAGTTGGTATGGTCATTTCGTCATGGCCTAGCCATGACCTTTGGTCCTTGTTCCAAGGTCATGATACTCAACCTTGGCTCTAGCCATGGTGGTGGTCTTGATTATAGGTCATAAGACCTCTTGTTCCTTTTAAAGTATAACCATAATCTAGTGTCTTATAAATATGTAAATAGCTGTTAAGAATTTGAAGAAATTATCACTCAAAAAGCGTTTTCAGGTCTCGAGCTTCTTTGTTCCTGAACGAAAACGTGATTCCGGACAACTTTCGTGTTTGAACTTTTTCATGAATCGGACCAGAAATGCCTCTTTTTGCGTGTTTAATGTTTCTGTAACAGAAAGTTTTGGCAGCTTTGCCGCAAAGTTTTGGTAACTTCAAATGGTCATAACTTTTGACTCGTATACCCGTTTTAGGTGGTTCAAATTGCTATGTTTTCCTTGTTAGGTCCTCTACTACAATATGTAATAATCCAATATCATATTTTTACTATTTTGATCAGGTCTTTCCAAGAAAATCACTAGTTTACTTGTTTTAATAACTTGTTTTAACAATCAATAACAATAACTTGTTTTGCTCACTTTTATACATCATGGACATAACTACAAGACATAATATAGCAAGAATAATATGTAAATAACATGAATATGATTATTTAACAAGAAGTATGTTAGGGTTTGGCTCACAACTTTTGGCTTTCAAAGATGAAAGGAAGTTAACATGTAAGGATAGGACTTTGATAGACTTGCTTCAACCCACTTCACTTCATGCAATCTTTCTACCCTTGTAATCTTGAAAGAGAGATGATGAAAGTTGAGGTGACTTGAGTGGATTCAAACTCAAGAGAAATCACCAAGTATATAAGGTTATGGAAGTGTTTGATGAATGAAAACCTAACTAGAGTTTATGTGTTGTTGTAACTCTTGAATCTTGCATGAAACTTGGAAGAAGATCAAGCAAAGGAGATGGTGTTTGTGTGTGTGATGTTGGCGTACAAAGGAGGGGAGGAGGGGCTATTTATATGCCAAAGAGGAGGTTAGAACTCATGACTAGTCAACCCTTGCTCACCAAGTATAACACATGGATGAAATCTAAGGGTTCAATGCATGAGATCATGCCACAAGTGTGAACCCCCCTCCTAGAGGCGGTTTGGGAAGACTTGGGGAGGAAGTGTGGACTTTTGATGATATTATCCAAGTTATTGAGTTAGTTTTGGCTCCGTAAAATGCTAACCGTAAATAGTTAAGCCATGAAACGTAAAACCGGGTGTCGTAAAAATACGAAACTTGGAAGGATGGTTAAACATGTTATTATACTCCATAATAAAATATAAAATGAGTGGTAGGTTCCATTGAGGTGGTAAAACCCTGCTAAAACTGGAAACACGGGTCTAAAACGCGTAATACGTAAAACGTACGAATATTGCGTAAAATTGAGAAAAGTAAAATGTTACTTTTCTAATAGGATAATATTGATTTAAAATGACTTATAATGTCTAGACTGGGCTCAGTCTAGTGTCGGTTGGTATTAAATGTCTTTTAGACATCAAACCGTAAGCCTAAAAATCAAGGAATGACTTATAAAATCAAGGGATGATTTTTGGTCAATGGAGGAGGGAAAAATATGTTGACTTTTTCTAATAAGTTGAAAACTTAAATCATCTTAGAAATGCGGTGCAGGTATAGGCTAAGGTTACGGCTGAGTAAAAACGCTTAAAACTGAAAATTCCAGTTTTTCACGACCGAGGTTTATTTTGGTCATGTTTTTCTCAGTCATGATTTATTCTCAAATAAATCATGAGTGTGTCAAACATTTTTCTGATACGGGGAAAATTAACGCGACCGAATTTCATTGTACGTAGAATTTCTGAATGACGTTTTACCCTAAAACGTGTAATTCCGTGTAATTCCTTAATAATTTTTACGAAAATGAGCTTATGAATGTCAAACTTTTAATTTGCCATGGAAATGATTTATCACTTGAGCCCAAGAAATAAAAATCAAATTTCGGGAAAAATGAATAGTAAAAGTGAATAGTGAAATTTTTCGGGAATAGTAATTATCCTGAAAAATGCGAATTGTTACAGTATCTACCCCTTACGGGGAACTTCGTCCCGAAGTTCTTTGTATGTTATATGTTGGAGTGGTGTCGATGAACAGGTGTGGTTACTTATGAGGACTAAAGTCTGGGATTACTAGTGATGCAGTTTGATTTGTCATTTCAGTGTATGGTGTAGGATGAGGCTTACTTTTTTTTTTTTGGGTAAAGGGGAGTAATCCTGCACCCTGGTAAATGACATTATCCAAAAACTTTGAAGTACAAAATGACGAGGGTGATTTCCCTCGCCCTCGGTCCCTTAGGACACTTACAAGACACCTATCTAAGAATGACAAACCATTCTTAAAACTAACATGCACAACATGTGCAACAGACCAAAACATAGAACATAAACTTACATTGAACATAACCTACAACGACTATAAAAAATAACAATTAAATGCTTGCCAAGTAAAATCTTGATTCTTCAAAGTCGTCATAGAAGTCCAAACTTACCACACAGCAGCCTGCCATAGACGACCATCCATAAGCAGCAGCACAAAGACCGATGAACCGACATAGGGTTTCCCAAACCCTAACCACCATCACCAATCACAAATCCAACCATTAGCATGATTCGTAAATCTTCAGCATCCTCTAAACCAAGAAGAGAGATTGATAACCAATCGAACCAGAATTGCCATGGACCAGAAATAGAGTTTTAAACAAACCCTAACTTACAATCATAAGGTATCGATCAAATAAAGCCAGTAACGGCTTACAGACCACACCATGGAATGATACGAATAAAAACCCATACCAAACCAGCACTCTCATCATCAAAATCAAAACAACATAGCAGCGTAATGACCATGATGAACCAACATAGGGTTTCCCAAACCCTCACCTTCAACGATGCAGCCGAAACCATTGTAGAATAGACGAGCGCCAATCCACACAATAGATCCACCAACTACACCGATCTTCATTGATCCAACCAGGACCAAACCAACACTACAACTCGATCCAATACCGCATCTACTACAAGTTTCAAAGGAAACTCAAGCTAAGAATGAAAAACAATGTATCTTGATCCGTTGTAGACGAAAATAGGGCTAGACAACCCTAACTTACATCAAAGAGAGCATCATCGATCACATGATCAAAAAAATCAATGCCATGTCCATGAACGATGATAAAAAGGTTTTGAATAAGACCCTTAAACTTAACTTACATCACAAATTCGAGCAGCAGCAGATACCATAAAAATAACAATGAACTTAGATAAAGATCAATCCACTAGAAAACACGAACAGCAAACAACCCATTGAACAACCAAAGCTCGTACCAAAACATTATCACCTAGCATCAGACGTACCATATTAACAACATACCACCAAGTCAGCAAGACCATAGTTCTGAACAGCAAGGACCATACAATGCATGCACGAGCAGAAAATAGGGCTAAAAAACCCTAACATACCGATACCATCACGTAGACCTCTCCCTTAACCCACGTACTGGTGGAAAGTATAGGTCCAACAATGATGCAGCGAACATCCAAAGAAGACTTACATCTCTCCCATAACCCACGTATACACAACATCCATCTGATAAAGAACATCCAAAGAAGACTTACATCTGATAAAGAACTCACAGCCAACAAACAACCCCTATACGTGCAGATAATCATCACAAACCATTGATGAAAAATAAACAAAACCCTAAAAAAGGTTTCATTATAACGTTTAGCAGCAGCACCCACAACAAACCAACCAGAATCGACCATATAGAAAACCAAATAGGTTCAACAAACATAGACCAAGGCCGAACAGATCGCACCAATAAACCAGGTAACGATCTAAAAACCCAAGAATCCTTTACTGCACACTAAAAACGACACCCAAGATTGGATATTGAATAGAGTAATAAGCGTTAACCAGATAATGATTAAACAAAGTGCAATAAAAGGGGATCGACCCTTGTATATGTAAAATCGATTAAAAGAACCGACTATGAATTATGTTAACAAAAGTCGACCAACCACAAATCCAAGAAGCAACAGGTCGATCAAAGGGGAACATGAAATCGATTATAGTATACACCTACAATCATAAGATATATAGAGATACAATAACCGACCTATAATAAATAATAAGGTAATGATCGAACAGAAACAAAGGTCGACCAAAAAGAAACCCTAACAAATCGATTTCTCCAAAAGAACCCAAAAAACGTATTTTCTAATCAGAAACTTGATAAGAGTAGAAGATAAACACGAATGCAATATCTACAATAGCAAATCAATGAAAGAAACCACGAATTATGAGCAGATTTGGAGGCGTTTTTTAGTGTAGGTTAGGGTTTCTTTTTGTCGCCTTTTTCACCAAAGGGAGAGAGAGTTTTTTTTTTGGATGAGGCTTACTTTTATATAGGAAAGATATGGTAATAGTCGAATATCAAAGGAAATTGATATAGCAGTCGAATATTTATAGGAATTGAGATAGTAATTGCAATCATAGCCTAGTAGGTAATTGGTTGTTGTACCTAGTGTTTATTGACTTCATACTTATGTTATTTCGGATACAAATAAGCCCACTTGTTTATAATTCTTTATTTACATAGAGAGGCATCCCAAACAATGTAAATAGGGAAATATAAACTTATGGTTCGGTGATTTACAATTTCTTTATTTAAATGAAAAGGCATCCCAATCCATTCAAATAATTATAAATCATCCTACTTAAGAATTCCCAACACAACATTCATACTTAGCCGGCGAGTTATAAGGTAGTGTATTACGAGATGATACTGGTGTTCCAAAAGTACAAGATGAATATTCAACCTTGTAAAGCTGATGAGGGTACTTGTGGTGTAACTAAGGATGATTTGAGCTTTAAAAGTGCATCAAGATCTGTTAATGAGCTTGTGTTTGTAACGGTTGTGAAGATAATGATGTGATATGTTGATGAACAAAAGTGTGTAGTGTATGCTTAACATTAATACTCTTAGGTATAGATGTTGAGTTTGCTTTAAAAATCTTAAGAGATTTTAAAAGTTTATGATAGAATGGTATCCTTAGGACCTAAACAGGATAGTACTTCTATAGGATGAAGAGAATAATTGATAACTATCCCAAGATAGTAGTTCGGATTATCTCATAAATGAAAATTTTCAAGAATGAATTTAGATCATACAAATAAGGTGTTAAGATTTCGCTGAGTGGTAAGGCACTATCGTGTCTCTAGATCGTTTTAATGAATTTTTGGTGGTTTATTGAGTTCATGTAGGAAATCAATCTGAACATAACCCTAGCACAACTATTCTCAGTATTTGAAAATTTTAAGTCGAATATAGTTAGTCAGACTATATTCCACTGTCCCTAGGTTAAATATAGGTGACTAGTCTATATTTAGCCAAGGTTCGATAAAATTTTCAAATACCTAAATTAGGTATACTTGTGATATGTCCGTTGCTTTTGGGAAACTGTCCACTAAACAAAGGCGATGTCAAAACCCTTAAGTTGCAAGTCCCGTCCATACAAGACTTGTAACGTATGTTTTCATATTCCATTGCATAGAAGATAGTAAGGGTAGGTACGTATGGAAAGGAAGTTTTAAGTAGTTCTAAAATAGAACATACTTGGCCAGGATCACGAACTTTTAATAATGAAGGTTTCAGAAGAAAACTTTGATGAATGTAGAGCTGAACTTCAGCTTTTGTAGGTGATGGATTAGTTTATCCTTTAGAAATCTCATAATAGGTAGTGATGGGTTTTTGATATCATATGAAATGATATTGATGATGTGATGGAATAATTCCAGAGACCATTTGCACAAAACACAATGTCTCGGAAGTAGGTTAGACCATTGTGCAATTCACAATGTCTGGGAAGTAGGTTAGACCATTGTGTGACTCAAAACATTTGAGAAATGGTTAAGACCATTGTATAATACAATGTCTTGGAAAATAGGAAAGACCATTGCAATCAGTTACAATGTCTTGGACATAAAATGTTGGAGTAGGAACATGATTGGGAGAATGTGATTGTGTCGAAATGCCCTAGAATAGGCATACGCAGATATGTTTAGTCCATTGTTTAGATAAATGATTGAAAATAAACCGAGTTTATATATCAATATACTAATGCTTACGGGGAAATGCTCAAAACGGGTATATATGAATATACTAATATGTTCGTGTATCATAACATGCTTACTAAATCCATAATCGTCTAGAGGATGGAAGACACGGAGAGCGGAAGGCTATAAAAATGTTTTTGCTTGTATGTGTGGTTATAGCTTAGGTCTCAATTAGACCCGTTTCTCTATAACCATGGCTCTGGTACCAATCTGTAACACCCCCAATTCATGGTTGCAGCGGAATTCGAACTGGGTGTTACTCGACGGCACAATAGTCACAATAATAGAAAACGAACTCCAATTGAGTCGTTTTAAAAGATTTATCATTCAAATTGTATAAATATCAGAGATTACAAAAATGAGGTCCCAAATGGTTCCATGTTTACAAATCACATTTAATGAGTTTTTGAATGATAATAAAATTTATAGCCCTCTTGAGTATCCGTGTCCTTCCGTGCCATCCTTGATCGTCATGAACCTGAAATACATGCTTGAGAGGTCAACACAAAGGTTGAGTGATATTCATAGAGTTTGTTAAATGTTTGAACACAATATGTTGGTAGTGTGAGCTATGGACTCACACCAATGTTTGGAAAACAAAACAGGCAGGCTACGTTATTATACGCCCGGAACATGTATTATACACTAAGCTTATGACACCATAACGTTAACGTGTACCAATATCGATCGGCAGATTTATCCCGGTAGGTACTTTGCTAACATACCTAAATCTCAAATATTAATGCATTTGTTTGAACTTAGTCAATACAAATAGGATTCGTCAATCCCAATAGGCCTATTCACAATATCCGCGCTCACTATTGCTAGTGATTAAATGGTTCATAATAAAGGATATCGGTTTAGCAAGGCTGGTACTTAGTGATAATAAAACAATCAGGCAGCATACAATTTAAAAACATTGTACTCGGTTAAAAATAGCATGTATTCCCCCCAAGGGTTTGTAAAACAATTAAGTAATGGAAAGTGGGGCTATGAACTCACCTTAAGTTGGATGATGTATAATGAGAATGATGGATATGCCGTAAGAACTTCTACGAGCAACCTAGAATAATTGTTGTAACTTAGGTTTGGAATAATGTCTAAGGAAACATAAACATGCCAATATATATATCTTGCATCTAGTCCATGATGTGGTATGATGTATAATTGTAAGTCTTTGAAAGAAAAGATTTATGAACATGTATGTTTTGTATATCGTTTACTACCGTTCGGGCTGACATAATTCAGAAGTCATGTTAGTAAGCGTTCGAGGAGCCAGGACACTTTAACTCGTAAATCCACAACTCATCTCGACGGCTTACATAATGAACTCCTCACATGAGGCTCCCTACTATTGTAGTAGTTGATAAAATATATAGATATAAGCTTTGATCCGAAAAGTTACATGTCCGATATTTGAATAAACTTAGGAAAGTTTATTAGTACATGAAGATTGTTATTAGGGGTAGTTTCATAAGTCTTGAATGACCATTTTCTCTTGGTAAAATCTCATGGTTCCCTTTTAAGTGAAGTAGATCCAAATTGCTTGTTCAAGTTATCGCCTAATTCATTGTTTCATGTTTACGCCTATGTAAGTTGGTATGGTCATTTTGTCATGGCCTAGCCATGACCTTTGGTCCTTGTTCCAAGGTCATGAGACTCAACCTTGGCTCTAGCCATGGTGGTGGTCTTGATTATAGGTCATAAGACCTCTTGTTCCTTTTAAAGTATAACCATAATCTAGTGTCTTATAAATATGTAAATAGCTGTTAAGAATTTGAAGAAATTATCACTCAAAAAGCGTTTTCAGGTCTCGAGCTTCTTTGTTCCTGAACGAAAACGTGATTCCGGACAACTTTCGTGTTTGAACTTTTTCATGAATCGGACCAGAAATGCCTCTTTTTGCGTGTTTAATGTTTCTGTAACAGAAAGTTTTGGCAGCTTTGCCGCAAAGTTTTGGTAACTTCAAATGGTCATAACTTTTGACTCGTATACCCGTTTTAGGTGGTTCAAATTGCTATGTTTTCCTTGTTAGTTCCTCTACTACAATATGTAATAATCCAATATCATATTTTTACTATTTTGATCAGGTCTTTCCAAGAAAATCACTAGTTTACTTGTTTTAATAACTTGTTTTAACAATCAATAACAATAACTTGTTTTGCTCACTTTTATACATCATGGACATAACTACAAGACATAATATAGCAAGAATAATATGTAAATAACATGAATATGATTATTTAACAAGAAGTATGTTAGGGTTTGGCTCACAACTTTTGGCTTTCAAAGATGAAAGGAAGTTAACATGTAAGGATAGGACTTTGATAGACTTGCTTCAACCCACTTCACTTCATGCAATCTTTCTACCCTTGTAATCTTGAAAGAGAGATGATGAAAGTTGAGGTGACTTGAGTGGATTCAAACTCAAGAGAAATCACCAAGTATATAAGGTTATGGAAGTGTTTGATGAATGAAAACCTAACTAGAGTTTATGTGTTGTTGTAACTCTTGAATCTTGCATGAAACTTGGAAGAAGATCAAGCAAAGGAGATGGTGTTTGTATGTGTGATGTTGGCGTACAAAGGAGGGGAGGAGGGGCTATTTATATGCCAAAGAGGAGGTTAGAACTCATGACTAGTCAACCCTTGCTCACCAAGTATAACACATGGATGAAATCTAAGGGTTCAATGCATGAGATCATGCCACAAGTGTGAACCCCCCTCCTAGAGGCGGTTTGGGAAGACTTGGGGAGGAAGTGTGGACTTTTGATGATATTATCCAAGTTATTGAGTTAGTTTTGGCTCCGTAAAATGCTAACCGTAAATGGTTAAGCCACGAAACGTAAAACCGGGTGTCGTAAAAATACGAAACTTGGAAGGATGGTTAAACATGTTATTATACTCCATAATAAAATATAAAATGAGTGGTAGGTTCCATTGAGGTGGTAAAACCCTGCTAAAACTGGAAACACGGGTCTAAAACGCGTAATACGTAAAACGTACGAATATTGCGTAAAATTGAGAAAAGTAAAATGTTACTTTTCTAATAGGATAATATTGATTTAAAATGACTTATAATGTCTAGACTGGGCTCAGTCTAGTGTCGGTTGGTATTAAATGTCTTTTAGACATCAAACCGTAAGCCTAAAAATCAAGGAATGACTTATAAAATCAAGGGATGATTTTTGGTCAATGGAGGAGGGAAAAATATGTTGACTTTTTCTAATAAGTTGAAAACTTAAATCGTCTTAGAAATGCGGTGCAGGTATAGGCTAAGGTTACGGCTGAGTAAAAACGTTTAAAACTGAAAATTCCAGTTTTTCACGGCCGAGGTTTATTTTGGTCATGTTTTTCTCCGTCATGATTTATTCTCAAATAAATCATGAGTGTGTCAAACATTTTTCTGATACGGGGAAAATTAACGCTACCGAATTTCGTTGTACGTAGAATTTCTGAATGACGTTTTACCCTAAAATGTGTAATTCCGTGTAATTCCTTAATAATTTTCACGAAAATGAGCTTATGAATGTCAAACTTTTAATTTGCCATGGAAATGATTTATCACTTGAGCCCAAGAAATAAAAATCAAATTTCGGGAAAATTTTCGGGAAAAATGAATAGTAAAAGTGAATAGTGAAATTTTCCGGGAATAGTAATTATCCTGAAAAATGCGAATTGTTACAGCAAGCGTTTGGGGACATCAGATCCTAGAAACTATGGTGCAATTGCTCTCAACAAGTGAGCCTTTCGGGACAATGGCTCTTATTATGTAAGGGACAAAGTGCCTTCATAAAGTTAGCCTTTAGGAACAACGGATCTCGTCATGTAAGTGACAATTGCTCTTATCGAATGTGTAAGCATTAGGGACAACGGCTATCATCATGTATAGGGCAATTGCTCTCATCAATTGAGCAAGTCTTTAGGTCAACAGATCCCATAAAGTAAGGTACAATGGCTATCCAAAAGTTATCCTTCAGGGGTAATGGCTCTTGTTATGTAAAGGGTAAATTGCTCCCATAAAGTTAGCCTTTAGGGACAACGGATCTCATCTTGTAAATGAAAATTGCACTTATCAATTTTTCAAGCATTAGGGACAACGTCAATACTCATGTAAAGGGCAATTGCTCTCATCAGGTGAGCAAGCGTTCAGGGATAACGGATCCCATAAAATAAGGTACAATTGCTCTGAACAAGTGAGTCTTTTGGGACAATGGCTCTTATTATGCAAGGGATAAATTGCCCTCATAAAGTTAGCCGTTAGGGACAACGGATCTCACCATGTAAGAGATAATTGCTCTTATTGAGTGTGTAAGCATTAGGGACAACAACTATCATCATGTAATGGGCAATTGGACTCATCAAGTGAGCAAGCGTTTAGGGACAACGGATCACATAAAGTAAGGTATAATTGCTCTCAACAAGTGCTCCTTCAGTGACAACAGCCCTTATTATGTAAGGGACAAGTTGCCCTCATAAAGTTAGCCTTCAGGGACAATGAATCTCATCATGTAAGTGACAATTGCTCTTATCAAGTGTGCAAGCATTAGGGACAACGACTATCATCATGTAAAGGGCAATTGCTCTCATTAAGTGATCAAGCGTTTAGGGACAACGGATTCCAAAAAGCAAGGTACATTTTCTCTCAACAAGTGAGCCTTTAGGAATAATGGCTCTTATTATCTAAAAGACAAATTGCCGTAATAAAGTTAGCCTTTAGTGACAACGGATCTCATCATGTAAGTGACAATAGCTCATATCAAGTGTGCAAGCTTTAGGGACAACGGCTATCATCAAGTAAAGGGCAATTGCTCTCATTAACGCAGCAAGCGTTTAGGGACAACGGATCCCAGGTAAGTGACAATTGTTCTTATCAAGTGTGCAAGCATTAGGGACAACGGCTATCATCATGTAAAGGGCAATTGCTCTCATCAAGTGAGAAAGCGATTAGGGACAACGTATCCTAGAAACTAAGGTGACAATTGCTCTTATCGAGTGTGTAAGCATTAGGGACAACGGCTATCACCAAGTAAAAGGTAGTTGCTCTCATCAAGTATGCAAGCGTTTAGGGACAACGGATCCCATAAACTAAGGTACAATTGCTCTCAAAAAGTGAGTCTTTAGGGACAACGACTCTTATTATGTTAGGGACAATTTCCCTCTTAAACGCCATTAAGGACAACGTATCACATCATGTAAATGATAATTGTTCTTATTAAGTGTGCAAGCATTAGGGACAACGGCTATCATCATGTAAAGGGCAATTGCTCTCATCAATTGATCAAGCGTTTAGTGATAATAGATCCCATAAACTAAGGTACAATTGCTCTCAACAAGTGAGTCTTTACGGACAAAGGCTCTTGTTATGTAAGGGACAAATTGCCCTCATAAAGTTAGCTTTTAGGGACAACGGATCTCATCATGTAAGTGAAAATTGCTCTTATCGAGTATGTAAGCTTTAGGGACAACGGCTATCATCATGTAATGGGCAATTGCTCTCATCAAGTGAGCAAGTGTTTAGGAACAACGGATCCCATAAAGTAAGGTACAATTGCTCTCAACAAGTTAGCCTTTAGGGATAATGGCTCTTATTATAAAAGCTATATTTCACCCCGGTAAAATGCATTACACCAAAAAACATTGAAGTACAAAGGATGAGGGTGACTTCCCTCATCGCAGTCCCTTAGGACACTGTCACACCCTAAAAATACCTGTTTTAGCAGCGGAATGGAATACCTGGGGGTGACTGCCATAGCATCACAGTTACAGTTATATTGAACGACCTAAAGTGTCGTTTTGAGAATACATCGTTTGATCATTAAAACATTCAGAATTTACAAAAATATGCCCAAAATGGCTTCGCAAAACTAGTCGCGAAATATTGTACGTTAAGTGTTAAAACATGAACTTGGCCTTTTTGAAAACCTTGCAACCATGTCTAGAAGTCGTGTCATTTAACTTTTGTCCGTATGGGTCTCGATCAATGAGAAAAATGGCTCTCAACATGACGTATTACAAAAACAGTTTTTCTATACTTAGAAATATTTTGCTATTAGAAGCTGTCAAAATGAATAGATTTCGTCGGGTTTCAAATGTATATAGATGTTGTTATAAGCTCGTTTTCTACGTTCTTTATATCCACGGTTTCGTATTAACGTGTACTAATATATTTTCAGTAAGTCGACTCTTATAGAACATGTCTAACGCCTCGTTTTGTCCATTGAAATCGTGCAACAGCACGTATTATTTTCAAAAAATAGTTTTTCGTCGTTAAACTTGGAAAAATCATATCTCCTTCGTTAGAAACTCGTTTTCATCCGTTCTTTCGCCTATAGCTTCGTTTTTGAAAGTATTTTCTGAATCTTTGGTAAAAAAAATTATCCAGGAACCCCTGATGTTTCCACGTTTTGCAAAAAAGGACAGCAACTTTCTAATAGTGTTTAAAACTCATTTTTCTAGTTTATAACTTGTTCAAGACTTAACCAAACTACTTCAAACCAACTCCACAAATACTCAATCCTACCATACACCTTCTTAGGGTGTCATGGGGTCCTAAACATCAACAACCTTGATGGGTTTCATGGAAATAATCATAGGATAATCAAAAACCCATTATATCTAGTAAAAATCAATTAAAGTGGTATGGATCATAATATACTTGCATGTTTTGTTACTAGCTCATAAAAATACATCAAGTAATAGTTTGAAAGATTAGAAAAATGATTAGTAACTTACTTGTGATGATTATTGAAAGATGGTGATGAAAACCTAATTAATCTTTGTGGTTTTTATTTCAAAACCCAAACTAGATCACTACTAGGATTTGATAAATACTTGAATCTTGAAAAATGGTGGATTCCTCTTGTGTTCTTGTTCTTGGCCGATCCAAATGAAGAAGAGAGAAAGGAAGAGAGCTTTTGCTAGTGATTTGGTATAAAATAAGAAGTATTATGAGCAGTTTCTGGGTATTGAAGGGGATTGTTCCCCTCTTGATGATCATGCTTTATTCTCTAATGTTCTTAATCCTCAAATGGCTGATTTTATGGTGAGAGATGTTACGGATTCTGAAATTAGGGAAGCCATTTTCTCGATGGGGGATGATAAAGCTCCTGGACCGAATGGGTACACCGCTGCTTTCTTTAAGAAAGCATGGAATGTTGTGGGTCTTGATGTCACGTGTGCTATTCGGGATTTCTTTTATAATGGTAAGCTTCTTAAGGAAATCAACCACATTATTATATCTTTGATTCCTAAAGTGTCTACCCCGTCTAAGATTACTGATTATAGGCCTATCTCTTGTTGCAATGTGTTGTTTAAGTGCACTAGTAAAATAATGGCGAATCGTGTTAAAGACAGTCTTGGTCATTTGGTTAGTATTAACCAATCTGCGTTTGTTCCTGGGCGGCGTATTTCTGATAATATTTTGCTTACTCAAGAGCATATGCGGAATTCTCATAGAGGGAGAGGTCCGCCTAGATGTGCTTTTAAGGTGGATATTCAAAAGGCGTATGATACGGTTGATTGGGCTTTTCTTAGGTCTATTCTGATTGGTTTTGGTTTCCATCCTAAAATGGTTGATTGGATTATGGTTTGTGTTTCAACTACGTCGTATTCCATATGTGTTAATGGGGATCTTCATGGCTGGTTCCAAGGTAAGCGAGGTCTTCGGCAGGGTGACCCGTTATCTCCTTACTTGTTTGGTTATGGAGGTTTTAACCCTTATTCTGCAGAAAAAGGTTGCTAATACGGTGGAGTTTCAGTTTCATCATTTAAGTGAGCAGCAACGTATTATTAACCTTTGTTTTGCAGATGATCTTTTCTTATTCTCTAGAGGCCATCCAGAATCGGTTAATGTAATTATGCAAGCTTTGGAGGATTTCAAGAATGTTTCGGGTCTTGCTCCGAGTATTCCCAAGAGTACTGCTTTTTTCTGTAATGTTCCTACTGCCTTGAAAGCTATGATTCTTCAGTCTATGCCATTTGCATAAGGTTCTCTTCCGGTTAGATATTTGGGCGTTCCACTCATTTCGTCTCGGCTTCTTTATAGGGATTGTAAGGTTCTTGTGGAGAAATTAGAAGGGCGTGTGAATGATTGGCGTAATAAGTGTCTTTCGTTGGCAGGTAGGCTTCAATTGATCAGATCCGTGTTGTCTTCGATGCATATTTATTGGGCGTCTATTTGCATCCTTCCTGCTCGTATTATTCATGACTTGGAGCAGCTCATGAGGGGTTTCTTATGGTGTCAAGGGGAAATGAAAAGGGGTAAGGCTAAAGTGGCGTGGGAATCTATTTGTATGCCTCAACGTGAAGGTGGTCTTGGTATTCGTAGACTGACTGATTTTAATATTGCTCTTATGACTACGCATATTTTGAGTATTTTAACTCATAAAGAGTCTTTATGGGTTCAATGGATTCATTCTTACAAACTTCGTGGTAGGAGTTTTTGGGATGTTCATTGCTTGGGTGATGTTAGTTGGGGTTGGCGTAAGCTGCTTGCTATTAGACCTAAGGTACGTCCGTTTATTTGGCATATGATCAACAATGGTAGGTCTACTTCTGTTTGGTTTGACATGCGGTGTGATATTAGCCCTATTCGTGATATTCTCACTCCTAGAGACATTAGTCGGGCTGGTTTAACTTTATCGGATTCTGTTTGTGATGTTATTGTTAATGGTTCTTGGAGATGGCCTGCTGATTGGTATTCTAGATTTTCGGATTTAGTTAATCTCCCGGTTCCTAATCTAATTGATGATGCTGATGATGGTTTATTATGGCGGGATTTTGATGGCAATGTTAGACCTTTTTCGGTTGCTTTAGCTTGGGAATCCCTTCATGCTAGAGCTGATCATGTCGATTGGTTTCAAATACCGTGGTTTCCTCATTGTATTCCTAGGCATGCGGTGCATTTATGGCTTGTTATTAGGCAGAAGTTGAAAACTCAAGATAGACTTCGGGAATCGGATGTTGGGCCTAATGTTATCTAAGTCTCCTTAGATGCCCGCTTTGTGAAACTGTTCCGGATTCTCACCCTCACTTGTTTTTTGAGTGTCCATTTTCTTTGCAGGTTTGGTTGAAGGTTCGGTCTTTATCCGGCATGGATGGGATCTCGCCTTCGTTGGATGATGTCATTGCGTTCATTATTCCTATTGCTAAAGGGCGTTCTGTTGTTAGCATTCTTTCTCGGTTATTGCTTGCGGCTACTACATATTACATTTGGATGGAACGTAATTCTAGACTTTTTAATCAAACGAAGTCTAATGTTGATGAAGTGGTCCAAGTTATTGTCTCTACTATTCGGTTGAAGCTGGTTACCTTCAAGTTCAAGAAGTTAACCACTCGGTCTCGTCTACTGCTGGATAAATGGAAGATTCCAAGTGCTTGTTATTTTCGCGATGGGAGTGCCAGGTAAGGGTTGTACTCTTTTTCCCAACTCCAAGGTTTTTCCCTATGGGTTTTTCTTGGAAAGGGTTTTTAAGGAGGCAAACTTCCTGGGTCGCCTTGCTCCCGTCGTGCTTATGGGTGGATGCGGGCGTTCGCTTGATTCAAGATTTTTCTTGTTTTTATACCTAGTTAGGTGCTTTGTAATATAGCTAGGTTTGTTGTGTTTATGGCCTGTCATAAACACTAGTTTATCAAGCTTTTGCTTGAGGTTAATGTGGTACTTCAGCCACATTCCATTTGTACTTAACGATTTTTTGGTTATATATTTACCGGGGTTAACCCCTTTACCAAAAAAAAATGTGTAGATATTTTTAGAAAGTCTTGGTCTTTGTTTAATTAAGTATCACATGGACTAGGCTAGGAGGGGGCGGCACATAGAAGAAAAAGGAGGGTTTTGTGGCTAATTAATTGTCTTGTCTCCAAAACACATGTATTAGTTAGTTTAAATTGTACATTGGGAGTTATCGGGTACCGAGTTAACTAAAAATAAATCGTGACGAATTGAAATAACATATGACGAAGTTGTAAAAATCATGAAATTACATTCCTGATGAGAATCGGGTGTTAAAATAATTATCAGGTTGAAATATCGCAAACCGACGGAGTTTTAAGCTCCTAACGAAAAATGTAGCTGTTGATTTGAAAACACCGGGTAAATTAATAATATAATTTTTATATTATTATAATGAGTAGGAAAATATATTAGGATCGTAGTCGGGAGTAATCAGGTATATGTTAGTAGTAAAAACTGAGTGGTAACGTTAATTACAAATTAAGCATACGTAAATGAAAATAATGCGTATCCATGCTTGATCTAATGTGCTGATAATGTTTTTGATGATATGTAGACTACTCTTGTCTATATGACGTGTCCTTACTGATGATGCATGAATTCGCAGCTAAACCAAACTGGTTACGCGAATTTGATTACCCGTAAACTAGGTTTACGAGAAGACGCATGAAGAATGTGAATAGTGATTTCCCTCCGGGAATGAATAATGTTTTGTGAATAGTGATATTTTGGAACACTTCTCAGAATCTCAAACTGACTTGGAAAACGATAAATAGTAAAATGGTGAATAGTGATATGTGAATAGTAAGTGATGAATAGTTACTTTCCGAGATGAATAATGAAATTTCAACGTTTGAAAAAGGACCTGAAATTACGAGTTGTGACAAACACGTACAGACTCACATATAAGAATGACAAACCATTCTTATAACTTACCACTATCCACTATATAAGAGTGACAAACTACACTTATAACTAATAAATAGAACAAACCTACAACGCCTAATAAACATAAGAAATAAAAGCTAATCAAGTAGAACTTGATTCTTCAAAAGACGTCATAGCATTCTGACTTCCAGCTAACCAACCCACGAAGACCACATGATGAGAATTATGTTCGATAAGTAGATTGGTAACAAATAGGGTGAACCCCTAACTTCCAGCAATGATGAATCCATAAGGCAATAACAGGTTCAACATCCATAGTAAGCAACAGCATACAGCAAAAACAGCAGCACCCATGATTGTGAGGAAAATAACTACCAACCCAAGCAACGAACCATGTTTGCCACACTTGAAACTATGATAATTCATACCCACATCAGCAATTACATGTATATTCGATTCAACAGGAAACCAATGTGAGAAGAACCAGCATAGACAAAACAAGGGTTTTTAATTCGTCTCTCTCCTTTGGAGATTTCCGGCCGCCACCCTCCCCTTTATTCCGGCCATTAAATCCTGCCCAATCGTCCTCTCTATCTCTATTCTAAGGGATATGCAATACGAATCTGGGTAGTGTTATTCATTGGAGGGTGGTTGGTATCATATAATTCCTATATCTTTCTCATGAAATCTCCATTGATCTACTCGATACCCTAAATTAACCTTTAATATTTATTCGATCCTTATTGACCATTGTTTAATCTCTGGTTGTTGAGGTGTCGATTTCTTAATTAGGGTTTCGATCTGAAGCTTAATTGTTTATCAAACCGCCTTTAGGGTTCGATTGCTGGTGGGATTCTTTAAGTCGGCTTGGATTAAATTGTATAAAACCTATTGTTGGGTTTCTTGAGAGATCGACTTAAGGAATTGTGGTTGTTCCTGTTTAACGCTTTCACGCTTTAACAGAATTCGACTTAGGGTTCTGTCCATTCTCATTGGAGGTAAACCTTTTTGGGTTTTGTTTTTGCATATGCTGTACGTTTGATGGAAGTTGTTGGTCGTTATTGAACATGGGTTATGAGAGAGTGGAGTTTGATCGCGTTCGTGGCAGCTTGGATTCAAGAGTTTATTAAACCCTTGTTAGGGTTTCTAGGATAGATCTGCTACTGCGATCAGTTAGTTGCAATGACTTATGCCATTGCTATTGTATGTTAGGGTGTTCTTTCATCCTATGATTTGGTTCCTTATTCGTATTACATGCTGATTTGATTGTGGTGCTTTATTCGCATCCTATGGTCTTGTTTACGAAGGGATTTTTGTTTGGGTTTTAATACCGTTGTTTAATGCTATTTCGTGATACTGCTGCTGTTTACATAACCAGGACTTGTGTATCGAAGTTTGATTTCAGTGCTTATGGTTGCTGATTGCATGCTAGGGTTTGGTTGCTGTTGATCGAATATGCTGGATGTTAGGGTTTGTTAAACCCTAATTTAGTCGATGGCTCAAGTTGTGATCACATTGGCTCAAGTTGCTTCAAGGAACGTGTGATGCTAGATTTTATGAAGGGTTGAGCTGTTTGTGATTACATGTGGTTAGTGCATGGTTTTTTTCTACTCTATGGGACCAGAATTCTTTTATGATGATCCATGAGCGAGGAAAGGACTATGTTTGATCTTGGTTGTCCGTGGGCAGCTTAGATATGCTGGAGGTTGGGTCGCTTAGACCATGTTTATGCTTCAACTTTATTTGCTCTGGAAGTCATTCTTATTAGGTTATTAGATTATGCTTTGCATAATACTAATAGAAGACGCAATTTGTTGAAGCTGGAAGTTCGCTTGTTTATGATCTGGATCGCTAGGATGACTAAGAAGACTTCAATTTTAGTTGAGTTGTGATGTATTGTATTTTATTACTAGTCATCGTTAGTTGTATTTAGATCTGGTTGTTATAAGAATGGCATGTCATTCTTATATAGTGGTAGTGGTAGTGTCCTTAGGGACTTCGAAGAGAGATTCACTCTCTTCCATTGTACTTAAACGTTTTTTTATTAATGTATTTTACCGGGTGCAGGATTACTCCCCTTTACCCAAAAAAGGGTTTTACAAACCCTAACATTCAACACCGCGATAAAAACCATCAAACACTTCGTATATCAGACCAATAATACGAGTAGATCAACAACATCAGCAGGTCATGTGATATTTGAACCAAGAAGCTAACAATAGGGTACAAACGAACCCTAACTCCCAATAACAACGGCACCCATCAATGGCAGAACACAAGCGAATAGCACTCATTGAATCAAACTGCCAAAGATGTGCCGAAAATGTACCCTCTCTCATAACCCACTTATAAAAACAAACCAGAAACTTCCATCATAATAGAACGAATAATACAAACAGGTAAGCACCACTTGCAATAACAAAAAAATACGAAACCCTAAAAATTAGGGTTTCGTAGCCTTCAAAGCTTAATCAACCAGAAACACAGATTGTGCCATGTTTAATTAATTGATTTAATATAAATCGACTAGATTTGATGCAGGAACAAGCAACGATCACCAACCAAACACTGATCGCACCAAGTAGAATAGAGCCGATTTAAGGATATAAATCGAAATAAGAATTGTTGCATATACAAGGGTAACGACCAGGGATGAAAAGAAAACCCTAAAAAATTAGGGTTTCGATAGGAAAGGAACGATTTTGAATAATAGACAAAAACCAAACCGACTTCCACCCCTAACAACCCAGATCTAACGTAAAATCAGTTAATCCAATGAAGGATTAAAAGAAAAAAACGTAAAAGATAGGCATAATAATGGCCAGAAATTGTTAGGGGAGGGGCCGGAAATCGCCCTTCTCGACAATGGCTCTTATTATGTAAGGGAAAAATTGCCCTCATAAAGTTAGCCTTTAGGGACAATGGATCTCGTCATGTAAGTGATAATTGCTCTTATCGAGTGTGTAAGCATTAGGGACAACGGCTATCATTATGTAAAGGGAAATTGCTCTCATCAATTGAGCAAGTGTTTAGGGACAACATATCCCATAAAATAAGGTACAATTGCTATCAACAAGTGAGTCTTTAGGGACAATGGCTCTTATTAAGGGATAAATTGCTCTCATAAAGTTAGCCTTTAGGGACAACGGATCTCATCGTGTAAACGAGAATTGCACTTATCATTTGTTCAAGCATTAGGGACAACGACAATACACATGTAAAGGGCAATTGCTCTCATCAGGTTAGCAAGCATTTAGGAACAACGGATCCCAAAAACAAAGGTACAATTGATCTCAACAAGTGAGTCTTTAGGGACAATGGCTCTTATTATGTAAGGGATAAATTTCCCTCATAAAGTTAGCCTTTAGGGACAATGTATCTCACCATTGAAGAGATAATTGCTCTTATCGAGAGTGTAAGCATTAGGGAAAATGGCTATCATCATGTAAAGGGCAATTGCTCTCATCAAGGGAGCAACAGTTTAGGGGCAAAGAATCATATAAAGGTACAATTGCTCTCAACAAGTGAGCATTCAGCGACAACGGCTCTTATTATGTAAGGGAAAAATTGCCCTCAAAAAGTTAGCCTTCAGGGAGAACGGATCTCATTATGTAAGTGACAATTGCTCTTATCAAGTGTGCAAGCATTATGGACAACGACTATCATCATATAAAGGGCAATTGCTCTCATTAAGTGAGCAAGCGCTTAGGGACAATGGATCCTAGAAAGCAATGTATAATTGCTCTCAACAAGTGAGCCTTTAGGAATAAAGACACTTATTATGTAAGTGACAAATTTCCGTCCAAAAAGTGACAACGGATCTCATCATGAAAGTGACAATTGCTTTTATCAAGTGTGCAAGCATTAGGGACAACGGTTATCATCATGTAAAGGGCAATTGCTCTCATTAAATGAGCAAGTGTTTAGGGACAACGAATCCCAGAAAGCAAGGTACAATTGCTCTAAACAAGTGAGCCTTTATGAATAACGGCTCTTATTATGTAAGGGACTAATAGCCATCATAAAGTTAGCCTTTCGTGACAACTGATCTCATCATGTAAGTGACAATTGCTCTTATCAAGCGTGCAAGCATTAGGGACAACGGTTATCATCATGTAAAGGGCAATTGCTTGAATAAGCGTTTAGAGACAACGGATCCAAGAAACTAAGGTACAATTGCTCTCACCAAGTAATCCTTTAGGGATAACGGCTCTAATTATGTAAGGGACAAATTGCCCTCACAAAGTTAACCTTTTGGGATAATGGATCTCATCATGCAAGTGACAATTGCTCTTATCGAGTGTGTAAGCGTTAGGGACAACGACTATCAACAAGTAAAAGGTGGTTGCTCTCATCAAAGGAGCAAGCATTTAGGGACAACAGATCCCATAAATTAAGGTACAATTGCTCTCAAAAAGTGAGTCTTTAGGGACAACGGCTCTTATTATGTTAGGGACAAATTTCCCTTTTAAACACCTTTAAGGACAACGCTTCTCATCATGTAAGTGATAATTGCTTTTATCATATATGCAAGCATTAGGGACAACGGTTATCATCATTTATAGGGAATGGCTCTCATCAAGTGAGCAATCGTTTCGGGATAATAGGTCCCATAAACTAAGGTACTACTGCTCTCAACAAGTGAACCTTTACGGACAAAGGCTCTAATTATGTAAGGGACAATTGCTCTTATCGAGTGTGTAAGCTTTAGGGACAACGGCTATCATCATGTAAAGGGCAATTGCTCTCATCAAGTGAGCAAGTGTTTAGGGACAACGGATCCCATAAAGTAAGGTACAATTGCTCTCAACAAGTGAGCCTTTAGGGACTTTGGCTCTTATTATGTAAGGGACAAATTTCCCTTAACGCCTTTAGGGACAACGGATCTCGTCATGTAAGTGATAATTGCACTTATCGAGTGTTTAAGCATTAGGAACAACGGCTATCATTATGTAAAGGGCAATTGCTCTCATCAAGTGAGCAAGTGTTTAGAAACAACGGATCCCATAAAGTAAGGTACAATTGCTATCAACAAGTGAGCCTTTAGGGACAATAGCTCTTATTAAGGGAAAAATTGCTCTCATAAAGATAGCCTTTAGGGGCAACGGATCTTATCGTGAAAATGACAATTGCATTTATCAGTTGTTCAAGCATTAGGGACAACGGCAATATTGAAGTAAAGGGCAATTGCTCTCATCAGGTTTGCAAGTGTTTAGGAACAAGGGATCGCATAAACTAAGGTACAATTGCTTTGAATAAGTGAGTCTTTAGGGACAATGGCTCTTATTATGTACGGGATAAATTGCCCTCATAAAGTTAGCCTTTAGGGACAATGGATCTCACCATTTAAGAGATAATTTCTCTTATAGAGTGTGTAAGCATTAGGGACAACGGTTATCATCATGTAAAGGGCAATTGCTCTCATCATGTGAGCAAGTGTTTAGTGGCAACGGATCATATAAAGGTACAATTGCTCTAACAAGTGAGCATTCAGCGACAACGGCTCTTCTTATGTAAGGGACAAATTGCCCTCATAAAGTTAGCCTTTATGGAGAATGGATCTCATCATGTAAGTGACAATTGCTTTTATCAAGTGTACAAGCACTATGGACAAAGGCTATCATCATGTAAAGGGCAATTGCTCTCATTAAGTGAGCAAGCGCTTAGGGACAACGGATCGTAGAAAGCAAGGTATAATTGCTCTCAACAAATGATCCTTTAGGGATAAGGGCTCTTATTATGTAAGGGACAAATTGGCGTCATAAAGTTAGCCTTTAATGACAACAGATCTCATCATGTAAGTGACAATTGCTCTTATCAAGTGTGCAAGCATCAGGGACAGCGGTTATCAACATGTAAAGGGAAATTGCTCTCATTAAGTGAGCAAGCGTTTAGGGACAACGGATCCTAGAAAGCGTGGTACAATTGCTCTCAACAAGTGAGCCTTTATGAATAACGGCTCTTATTATGTAAGGGACAAATTGCCATCATAAAGTTAGCCTTTCGTGACAACGGATCTCATCATGTAAGTGACAATTACACTTATCAAGTGTGCAAGCATTAGGGACAACGGCTATCATCATGTAAAGGACAATTGCTCTCATTAAGTGAGCGAGTGTTTAGGGACAACGGATCCCAAAAAGCAAGGTACAATTGCTCTAAACAAGTGAGCCTTTATGAATAACGGCTCTTATTATGTAAGGAACAAATAGCCGTCATAAAGTTAGCCTTTCGTGACAACGGATCTCATCATGTAAGTGATAATTGCTCTTATCACGTGTGCAAGCATTAGGGACAACATCTATCATCATGTAAAGGGCAATTGCTTGAATAAGCGTTTAGAGACGACGGATCCTAGAAACTAAGGTACAATTGCTCTCAACAAGTGATCCTATAGGGATAACGGCTCTAATTATGTAAGGGACAAACTGCCCTCACAAAGTTAACCTTTAGGGACAACGGATCTCATCATGTACGTGACAATTGCTCTTATTGAGTGTGTAAGCATTAGGGCTAACGCCTATCACAAAGTAAAAGGTAGTTGCTCTCATCTAGTGAGCAAGCGTTTAGGCACAACGGATCCCATAAACTAACGTACAATTGCTCTCAATAAGTGAGTCTTAGGGACAATGGCTCTTATTATGTAAGGGCTAAATTGCCCTCATAAAGTAAGCCTTTAGGGACAACGGATCTCACCATTTAAGAGATAATTGCTCTTCTCGAGTGTGTAAACATTAGGGACAATGACAATCATCATGTAAAGGGCATTTGCTCTCATTAAGTGAGCAAGCGCTTAACTACAACGGATCCTAGAAAGCAAGGACAATTGCTCTCAACAAGTGAGCCTTTAGGAATAAGGGCTCTTATTATGTAAGGGAGAAATTGGCGTCATAAAGTTAGCCTTTAGTGACAACAGATCTCATCATTTAAGTGTCAATTGCTCTTATCAAATGTGCAAGCATTAGGGACAACGGCTATCATCATGTAAAGGGTAATTGCTCTCATTAAGTGAGCAAGAGTTTAGGGACAACGGATCCTAGAAAGCGAGGTACAATTGCTCTCAACAAGTGAGCCTTTATGAATAACGGCTCTTATTATGTAAGGGACAAATTGCCGTCATAAAGTTAGCCTTTCGTGACAACGGATCTCATCATGTAAGTGACAATTGCCTTATCAAGTGTGCAAGCATTAGGAACAACGGCTATCATCATGTAAAGGGCAATTGCTTGAGCAAGCGTTTAGGGATAATGGATCCCAGAAAATAAGGTACAATTGCTCTCAACAAATGAGCCTTTAGGGATTACGTCTCTTATTATGTAAGGGACAAATTGCCCTCATAAAGTTTACCTTTAGGGACAACGGATCTCATCGTGTAAGTGACAATTGCTCTTATCGAGTGTGTAAGCATTAGGGACAACGGCTATCACCAAGTAAAAGGTAGTTGCTCTCGTCATGTGAGCAAGCGTTTAGGGACAACGGATCCCATAAAATAAGGTACAATTGCTCTCAAAATGTGAGTCTTTAGGGACAACGGCTCTTATTATGTTAGGGTCAAATTTCCCTCTTTAAGTTAGTCTTTAAGGACAACGTATCTCATCATGTAAGTTACAATTGCTCTTATCAAGTGTGCAAGCTTTAGGGACAACGGCTATCATCATGTAAAGGGCAATTGCTCTCATCAATTGAGCAAGTATTTAGGGACAACAGATCCCATAAAGTAAGGTACAATCTCTATCAACAGTTGAGCCTTTAGGGACAGTGGCTCTTATTAAGGGATAAATTTCTATTATAAAGTTAGCCTTTAGGGACAACGGATCTCATCATTTAAATGACAATTGCACTTATCATTTGTTCAAGCATTA
Organism: Artemisia argyi; assembly: GCA_030686995.1. Classification (NCBI taxonomy): domain Eukaryota; kingdom Viridiplantae; phylum Streptophyta; class Magnoliopsida; order Asterales; family Asteraceae; genus Artemisia; species Artemisia argyi. The sequence goes on from CM060676.1 coordinate 94,172,442, forward strand.
GGGACAACGGCAATACTGATGTAAAGGGCGATTGCTCTCATCAGGTGAGCAAGCTTATAGGGAAAACGGATCCCATAAACTAAGGTACAATTGCTCTCATGAAGTGAGTCTTTAGGGATAGTGGCTCTTATTATGTAAGGGATAAATTGTCCTCATAAAGTTAGCCTTTAGGGACAACGGATCTCACCATGTAAGAGATAATTACTCTTATCGAATGTGTAAGCATTAGGGACAACGACTATCATCATGTAAAGGGCAATTGCTCTCATCAAGTGAGCAAGCGTTTAGGGGCAACAGATCATATAAAGGTACAATTGCTCTAACAAGTGAGCATTCAGCGACAACGGCTCCTCTTATGTAAGGGATAAATTGCCCTCATAAAGTTAGCCTTTAGGGAGAATGGATCTTTATAAGGGAAATTTATCTCTTACATGATAAGAGCTGTTTTTCCGAAAGGCTCCCATGTTGAGAGCAATTGCCCTTTACATGATGATAGCCGTTGTCCCTAATGCTTGCACACTTGATAAGAGCAATTGTCACTTACTTGATGAGACCCGTTATCCCTAAAGGCTAACTTTATGAGGGCAATTTGTCCCTTACATGATAAGAGCCGTTGTCCCTAAAGACTCACTTGTTGAGAGCAATTGTACCTTACTTTATGGGAGTCGTTGTCCCTAAACACTTGCTCACTTGATGAGAGCAATTGTCCTTTACATGATTATAGACGTTGTCCCTAATGCTTGCACACTGGACAAGAGCAATTGTCACTTGCATGACGAGATCCGTTGTCCCTAAAGGCTAACTTTATGAGGGCGATTTGTCCCTTACATGATAAGAACCGTTGTCCCTAATGCTTCCACACTTGATAAGAGCAATTCTTACTTACATGATGAGATCCGTTGTATCTAAAAGCTACCTTTATAAGGGCAATTTGTCTCTTACATGATAAGAGCTGTTGCCCCGAAAGGCTCACCTGTTGAGAGTAATTGTACCTTACTTTATGGAAGCCGTTGTCCCTAAACGCTTGCTCACTTGATGAGAGCAATTGCCCTTTACATGATGATAGTCGTTGTCCCTAATGCTTGCACACTTGATAAGAGCAATTGTCACTTACTTGATGAGACCCGTTATCCCTAAAGGCTAACTTTATAAGGGCAATTTGTCCCTAACATGATAAGAGCCGTTGTCCTTAAATACTCACTTGTTGAGAGCAATTGTACCTTACTTTATGGGAGTCGTTGTCCCTAAACACTTGCTCACTTGATGAGAGCAATTGTCCTTTACATGATTATAGACGTTGTCCCCAATGCTTGCACACTGGACAAGAGCAATTGTCACTTGCATGATGAGATCCGTTGTCCATAAAGGCTAACTTTATGAGGGCGATTTTTCCCTTACATGATAAGAGCCATTGTCCCTAAAGGCTCACTTGTTGAGAGCAATTGTACCTTACTTTTTGGGAGCCGTTGTCCCTAAATGCTTGCTCACTTGATGAGAGCAATTGCCCTTTCCATGATGATTGCCATTGTCCCTAATGCTTGCACACTTGACAAGAGCAATTGTCACTTGAATGATGAGATCCGTTGTCCTTAAAGTCTAACTTTATGAGGGCCATTTGTTCCTTACTTGATATGAGCCGTTGTCCCTAAAGGCTCACTTGTTGAGAGCAATTGTACCTTACTTTATGGGAGCCGTTATCCCTAAACGCTTGCTCACTTGATGAGAGGAATTGCCCTTTACATGATGATAACCGTTGTCCCTAATGCTTCCACACTTGATAAGAGCAATTCTCACTTACATGTTGAGATCCGTTGTATCTAAAGGCTACCTTTATATGGGCAATTTGTCTCTTGCATGATAAGAGTTGTTGTCCCGAAAGGCTCACCTATTGAGAGCAATTGTACCTTACTTTTTGGGAGCCGTTGTCCCTAAACGCGTGCTCACTTGATGAGATCAATTACCCTTTACATGATGATAGCCGTTGTCCCTAATGCTTGCACATTTGATAAGAGCAATTTTCACTTACATGATGAGAACCGTTGTCCCTAAAGGCTAACTTTATGAGGGCAATTTGTCCCTTACAATATAAATTGCCAAACAGAAACCTAAAAAAAAAAACCCTAAAAGAGTTCTCTCTCTCTCGTGGAGATTTTCAGCCGCCATCAACGTAAACCAATCCGAATTTAATTCTTCCTATGCTTTACGTTTTTCTGATAATCCCTTGTGATTACTAGTTTTTCGTTAAGATCAGATTGGTTTATGTTGATTGGTTGGTTCGTTTTTAAACCTAAATCGCTGTATCTTTTATTTATTATCTTTTAGAAATCTCCTTGATTGCTCACAGAAACCCTTGTACTATATATTATTAATCGGTTTCTATTCTATCATGGGACGGTGAGATTCCCTTCTACTAATATATTAATCGATTATACATGTGGGTTTGTTTATCATGGGACGGTGCTTTGCATGTTATATTTATATTCCTTTTGGTATATATAGATCGCTGCTTGGGATTTCATGCAATATATTCTAGACGATTTTTTTTAAATCGTTCACTAATATCTTGGTACGATCTGGGGTCTGGTGTGGGTATGATCGATCACATGCTTAGGGTTTATTCTTTGGTCGATCATCTCTGTATTGTGGGCTGGTATTAATGCTTAAAACAAAACCGTTGGTTTTGGTTCTTTATCGTTCTGGTGAGTGCTTTGCTGTTTGTGATTTGGGTTCGGCATGTGGCTATTACATTACCTTTATCGTGTTGTTTTGTCAACTGCTTGTGCTACTATGGCTGTTCGAATGTTATAAGTGGGTTTTAGAGAGATGTAAGTCAAGTTTGAAGGTAAGCTTGTTCAAAAACCTATCCTTCTTTCACTGGTTGATATTTGATTCTTAATTTTGTTGGTCTTGTGATTGAAGTGAGGGTTTATGTATAACCCTTGTTTTGTCTATGGCTGGTTGCGGTGTCAATGGTTTGCATATTTAAGCAGATTTATGACATACCGAATCATGTCATGCTTATGTTGAGTGCTACTGGGTGATCGTTACTTTCTCAAGGTGTAGCTGCTCGATTTGGAAGTAAAGTTTGAAGGTACTCTTATTCAAAAACCTATCATTCATAATCTCACATGATGATTTTCAGTCTCTCTATTTCGATGGTCTGGTTGGATCGTTGATTTCTTTACCGTCATGTGGTGTTGTTACTGGAAGTTAGGGTCATTCCTATTGTTATGTGCTTCTATTCAGCTGGTCATGTCCTTGCATGCTTAATGATGATGGATAGTAGCTGATCTTATTGATGGTATATGCATGTTAAGTTTCTTGGGTAACTTATTCAAAAATCCTTGACTCGATCAATAGGAAGGTATCATTATCTTCGATCGTTTATGGGTCGATCGATCTACATACTTGGGTTCCATATTATGTGCTTGATCGATGCTGCTATGTGTTACTTGAAGTTAGGGTTTCGACCCTATGATTGACCCATGTTGCTGGTGGGTGCTATCGTTTCTACATGTTTTAAGCGAATGGGTTCTTTAACTTTGATGCTTATTGTTGTTGGAAACGTTTCTACATGTTGAAGAATGCTTGGTTGTTCATACATGGATTCTTCATGGAAGTTAAAGTGGACCACAAGAGTGATATAGAAGGCTCAAGTACTTTCTTGAGTAGTATTTTAAATTTTTATGTACTTATGTCATTATTGGTAGGTTCATTTTATTGTAAGTTGCTTTTGTTTAGCATGTTTTGTTTGGTCAGTTGCACATGTTGTGCATGTTAGTTTTAAGAATGGTATGTCATTCTTAGATAGGTGTCTTGTAAGTGTCCTTAGGGACTGGGGGCGAGGGAAATCACCCTCGTCATTTTGTACTTCAACGTTTTTTGGATAATAAATTTTGCCAGGGTGTATTAACCCTTTTACCCAAAAAAAAAAAACAATTTGTCACTTACATGATAAGAGCCGTTGTCCCTAAAGACTCACGTGTTGAGAGCAATTATTTCGTACTTTATGCGAGCCGTTGTCCCTAAACGCTTGCTCACTTGATGAGAGCAATTGTCCTTTACATGATGATAGCCGTTGTCCCTAGTGCTTGCACAGTGGACAAGAGCAATTGTCGTGCATGATGAGATCCGTTCTCCCTTAAGGCTAACTTTATGAGGGTCGTTTGTCCATTACATGATAAGAGCCGTTGTCCCTAAAGGCTCACTTGTTTACAGCAATTGTACCTTACTTTGTGGAAGCCGTTGTCCCTAATGCTTGCACACTTGATAAGAGCAATTGTCACTTACATGATGAGATCCGTTGTCCCTAAAGGCTAACTTTATGAGGGCAATTTGTCCTTGACATGATAAGAGCCATTGTCCCTAAAGACTCACGTGTTGAGAGCAATTGTATCTTACATTATGGGAGCCGTTGTCCCTAAACGCTTGCTCACTTGATAATAGCAATTGCCCTTTACATGATGATAGCCGTTGTCCCTAATGCTTGCACACTTGATAAGAGCAATTGTTACTTACTTGATGAGACCCGTTGTCCCTAAAGGCTAACTTTATGAGGGTAATTTGTCCCTTACATGATAAGAGCCGTTGTCCCTGAAGACTCACTTGTTGAGAGCAATTGTACCTTGCTTAATGAGAGTCGTTGTCCCAAAACACTTGCTCACTTGATTAGAGCAATTGTCCGTTACATGATTATAGACATTGTCCCTAATGCTTGCACACTGCACAAGAGCAATTGTCACTTGCATGATGAGATCCGTTGTCCCTAAAGGCTAACTTTATGAGGGCGATTTGTCCCTTACATGATAAGAGCCATTGTCCCTAAAGGCTCACTTGTTGAAAGCAATTGTACCTTACTTTCTGGGAGCCGTTGTCCCTAAACGCTTGCTCACTTGATGAGAGCAATTGCCCTTTACATGATGATTGCCATTGTCCCTAATGCCTGCACACTTGACAAGAGCAATTGTCTCTTGCATGATGAGATCCGTTGTCCCTAAAGGATAACTTTATGAGGGCCATTTGTTCCTTACATGATAAGAGCCGTTGTCCCTAAAGGCTCATTTGTTGAGAGAAATTGTACCTTACTTTATGGGAGCCGTTATCCATAAACGCTTGCTCACTTGATAAGAGCAATTGCCCTTTACATGATGATAACCGTTGTCCCTAATGCTTCCACACTTGATAAGAGCAATTCTCACTTACATGATGAGATCCGTTGTATCTAAAAGCTACCTTTATAAGGGCAATTTGTCTCTTACATGATAAGAGGTGTTGTCCCGAAAGGCTCACTTGTTGAGAGCAATTGTACCTTACTTTTTGGGAGCTGTTGTCCCTAAACGCGTGCTCTCTTGATGAGATCAATTACCCTTTACATGATGATAGTCGTTGTCCCTAATGCTTGCACATTTGATAAGAGCAATTTTCACTTACATGATGAGAACCGTTGTCCCTAAAGGCTAACTTTATGAGGGCAATTTGTCCCTTACATGATAAGAGCCGTTGTCCCTAAAGACTCACGTGTTGAGAGCAATTGTACCGTACTTTATGCGAGCCGTTGTCCCTAAACGCTTGCTCACTTGATGAGAGCAATTGTCCTTTACATGATGATAGCCGTTGTCCCTAGTGCTTGCACACTGGACAAGAGCAATTGTCACTTGCATGATGAGATCAATTCTCCTTAAAGGCTAACTTTATGAGGGTCATTTGTCCATTACATGATAAGAGCCGTTGTCCCTAAAGGCTCACTTGTTTAGAGCAATTGTACCTTACTTTGTAGGAGCCGTTGTCCCTAAACGCTTGCTTACTTGATGAGAGTAATTGCATTTTATATGATGATAGCCGTTGTCCCTAATGCTTGCACACTTGACAAGAGCAATTGTCACTTACATGATGAGACCCGTTGTCCCTAAAGGCTAACTTTATGAGGACAATTTGACCCTTAATTGATAAGAGCAGTTGTCCCTAAAGACTCAATTGTTGACAGCAATTGTACCTTACTTTATGGGAGACGTTGTCCCTAAACGCTTGCTCACTTGATGAGAGCAATACCTGATGATAGCCGTTGTCCCTAATGCTTGCACACTTGATAAGAGCAATTGTTACTTACATGATGAGATCCGTTGTCCCTAAAGGCTAACTTTATGAGGGCAATTTGTCCTTTACATGATAAGAGCCATTGTCCCTAAAGACTCACGTGTTGAGAGCAATTGTATCTTACTTTATGGGAGCCGTTGTCCCTAAACGCTTGCTAACTTGATGAGAGCAATTGCCCTTTACATGATGACGTTGTCCCTAATGCTTGCACACTTGATAAGTGCAATTGTTACTTACATGATGAGACCCGTTGTCCCTAAAGGCTAACTTTATGAGGGCAATTTGTCCCTTACATGATAAGAGCCGTTGTCCCTAAAGACTCACTTGTTGAGAGCAATTGTACCTTGCTATATGGGAGTCGTTGTCCGAAAACACTTGCTCACTTGATGAGAGCAATTGTCCTTTACATGATTGTAGACATTGTCCCTAATGCTTGCACACTGGACAAGAGCAATTGTCACTTGCATAATGAGATCCGTTGTCCCTAAAGGCTAACTTTATGAGGGCGATTTGTCCCTTACATGATAAGAGCCATTGTCCCTAATGCTTCCACACTTGATAAGAGCAATTCTCACTTACATGATGAGATCCGTTGTATCTAAAAGCTACCTTTATAAGGGCAATTTGTCTCTTACATGATAAGAGTTGTTGTCCCGAAAGGCTCACCTGTTGAGAGCAATTGTACCTTACTTTGTGGGAGCCGTTGTCCCTAAACGCTTGCTCACTTGATGAGAGTAATTGCATTTTATATGATGATAGCCGTTGTCCCTAATGCTTGCACACTTGATAAGTTCAATTGTTACTTACATGATGAGACCCGTTGTCCCTAAAGGCTAACTTTATGAGGGCAATTTGTCCCATACATGATAAAAGCCGTTGTCCCTAAAGACTCACTTGTTGAGAGCAATTGTGCCTTGCTTTATGAGAGTCGTTGTCCCAAAACACTTGCTCACTTGATGAGAGCAATTGTCCTTTACATGATTATAGACATTGTCCCTAATGCTTGCACATTGGACAAGAGCAATTGTCACTTGCATGATGAGATCCGTTGTCCCTAAAGGCTAACTTTATGAGGGCGATTTGTCCCTTACATGATAAGAGCCATTGTCCCTAAAGGCTCACTTGTTGAGAGCAATTGTACCTTACTTTTTGGGAGCCGTTGTCCCTAAACGCTTGCTCACTTGATGAGAGCAATTGCCCTTTACATGATGATAACCGTTGTCCCTAATGCTTCCACACTTGATAAGAGCAATTCTCACTTACATGATGAGATCCGTTGTATCTAAAAGCTACCTTTATAAGGGCAATTTGTCTCTTACATGATAAGAGCTGTTGTCCCGAAAGGCTCACCTGTTGAGAGCAATTGTACCTTACTTTTTGGGAGCCGTTGTCCCTAAACGCGTGCTCACTTGATGAGATCAATTACCCTTTACATGATGATAGTCGTTGTCCCTAATGCTTGCACATTTGATTAGAGCAATTTTCACTTACATGATGAGAACCGTTGTCCCTAAAGGCTAACTTTATGAGGGCAATTTGTCCCTTACATGATAAGAGCTGTTGTCCCTAAAGACTCACTTGTTGAGAGCAATAGTACCGTACTTTTTGGGAGCCGTTGTCCCTAAACGCTTGCTCACTTGATGAGAGCAATTGCCCTTTACATGATGATATCCATTGTGCCCAATGCTTCTACACATGATAAAAGCAATTCTCACTTGCATGATGAGATCCGTTGTATCTAAAGGCTACCTTTATAAGGGCAATTTGTCTCTTCCATGAGAAGAGCTGTTGTCCCGAAAGGCTCACTTGTTGAGAGCAACTGTACCTTACTTTTTGGGAGCCGTTGTCCCTAAACGCGTGCTCACTTGATGATATCAATTACCCTTTACATGATGATAGTCGTTGTCCCTAATGCTTGCACATTTGATAAGAGCAATTTTCACTTACATGATGAGAACCGTTGTCCCTAAAGGCTAACTTTATGAGGGCAATTTGTCCCTTACATGATAAGAGCCGTTGTCCCTAAAGACTCACGTGTTGAGAGCAATAGTACCGTACTTTATGCGAGCTGTTGTCCCTAAACGCTTGCTCACTTGATGAGAGCAATTGTCCTTTACATGATGATAGCCGTTGTCCCTAGTGCTTGCACACTGGACAAGAGCAATTGTCACTTGCATGATGAGATCCGTGACCTAAAGGCTAACTTTATGAGGGTCATTTGTCCATTACATAATACGAGCCGTTGTCCCTAAAGGCTCACTTGTTTAGAGCAATTGTACCTTACTTTGTGGGAGCCGTTGTCCCTAAACGCTTGCTCACTTGATGAGAGTAATTGCATTTTACATGATGACTTGTTGAGAGTAATTGCATTTTACATGATGATAGCCGTTGTCCCTAATGCTTGCACACTTGATAAAAGCAATTGTCACTTACATGATGAGACCCGTTGTCCCTAAAGGCTAACTTTATGAGGGCAATTTGTCCCTGAAATGATAAGAGCAGTTGTCCCTAAAGACTCAATTGTTGACAGCAATTGTACCTTACTTTATGGGAGACGTTGTCCCTAAACGCTTGCTCACTTGATGAGAGCAATTGCCCTTTACATGATGATAACCGTTGTCCCTAATGCTTCCATACTTGATAAGAGCAATTCTCACTTACATGATGAGATCCGTTGTATCTAAAAGCTACCTTTATAAGGGCAATTTGTCTCTTACATGATAAGAGCTGTTGTCCCGAAAGGCTCACCTGTTGAGAGCAATTGTACCTTACTTTCTGGGAGCCGTTGTCCCTAAACGCGTGCTCACTTGATGAGATCAATTACCCTTTACATGATGATAGCCGTTGTCCCTAATGCTTGCACATTTGATAAGAGCAATTTTCACTTACATGATGAGAACCGTTGTCCCTAAAGGCTAACTTTATGAGGGCAATTTGTCCCTTATATGATAAGAGCCGTTGTCCCTAAAGACTCACGTGTTGAGAGCAATTGTACCGTACTTTATGGGAGCCGTTGTCCCTAAACGCTTGCTCACTTGATGAGAGCAATTGTCCTTTTCATGATGATAGTCGTTGTCCCTAATGCTTGCACACTGGACAAGAGCAATTGTCACTTGCGTGATGAGATCCGCTGTCCCTAAAGGCTAATTTTATGAGGGTCGTTTGTCCATTACATGATAAGAGCCGTTGTCCCTAAAGGCTCTCTTGTTTAGAGCAATTGTACCTTACTTTGTGGGAGCCGTTGTCCCTAAACGCTTTTTTTTTTTTTTTTTTTTTTTTTTTTTTTTTTTTTTGGTAAAGGGGTTAACCCCGGTAAATATATAACCGAAAAATCGTTAAGTACAAATGGAATGTGGCTGAAGTACCACATTAACCTCAAGCAAAAGCTTGATGAACAAGAGTTTATGACAGGCCATAAACATCACAAACCTAGCTATATTACAAAGCACCTAACTAGGTATAAAAACAAGAAAAATCTTGAATCAAGCGAACGTCCCGCATCCGTCCATAAGCACGAAGGGAGCAAGGCGACCCAGGCAGTTTGCCTCCTTTTTTTGGGTAAAGGGGAGTAATCCTGCACCCGGTAAAATACATTAAAAGAAAACGTTTAAGTACAATGGATGAGAGTGATTCTCTCATCGAAATCCCTAAGGACACTACCACAACCTCTATATAAGAATGACAGGCCATTCTTATAACTAACAGATCTAAATACAACTAACCATGACTAGCTATAAAAAGATAATACATCACAACTCAAATAAAAATTTAAGTCTTCATAGTCATCATAGCGATCCAGATCATAAACATGCAAACTTCCAGCTTCAAGCAATTGCGTCTTCTATTAGTATTATGCAAAAAGCATAATCTAATAACCTAATAAGAGTGACTTCCGTAGCAAATCGATCTTGAAGCATAAACATGGTCTAATCGACCCAACCTTCCAGCATATCCGAACTTGAACCAATCTTCCAACAAATACGAATGAGTCACATGAAGAAACCAAGGAACAATTCATATGCAAACACCAATAATAAACATTGACCACCATAACATACAGCATCATCAATCAGCAGACCAAAAAATATGAATGACAAGCTTGTCTTTGAAAGATGAAACATGCTAAAAATCAAGGGCCATAAGAACTTCCAGCATAGACGAATACATAGGGTATACACAACCCTAACTTCCAATAAACCAACCACATAAACCTCATGATCAGAATTACGTCCAAGAAGTAGATCGGTAATATATGATAGGGTTAAACCCTAACTTCCATTAATGATCGTAGAAGTTGATCAATAAGAACCAATAAATCTAAACATCCAAATCGATCAGCAACAACAAATCTTGATTTTTGAACAAGAACCAAAACACTTGACTTACACAAGATGAACTTGACTTCCACTCTCCCAAACCCATGTACCATTGATAACCACGATCATCACAAAACCAGAAATAACACCACCACGATCTAAAGATCGACATACATGAAAGCATGGACTGCTGAATCCAACTAGCATAACACAAAATACTCATGAACGCATAGCAGCATCATCAACCATAAAGAAAGTCGAAACCCTAATTAAGAGTTTCATAGGCATGATCGAGCAGTAACACATCAACCAAGGATGGATCGACCAATAAATAAACCATGCGACTCCTGTCAATCCAACCACCCACACCAGATCGTACCTCAAAGATATACCCATATACATCATGCATAACAATACGATCGAGCCAAAACAGGAACCCTAAAACTGATTGAAAAATATAAAGTAATCGTTGAGGGTTAAAGACCCTCAATCGATCACCCAACTGAAAGCAAAAGAATCGAAAAGTGTTAGGGTATAAATGCAAGATCAAAACTAAACCCTAAAAAAGTGATCGATTAAAAAACCGACTATAGTGATAATCGATTAGGGTTTAGAATATGAGACAAAATCAGAAAATTAGAGATAGAAAATCGATAGCACACCCTAGCCCGATGATAACTACCCTTAATCCGATTACGCAGTTTTCCTCCTTAAAAACCCTTTCCAAGAAAAACCCATAGGGAAAAACCTTGGAGTAGGGAAAAAGAGTACAACCCTTACCTGGCACTCCCTTCGAGAAAATAACAAGCACTTGGAATCTTCCATTTATCCAGCAGTAGACGAGACCAAGTGGTTAACTTCTTGAACATGAAGGTAACCAGCTTCAACCGAAGGATAGAGACAATAACTTGGACCACTTCACCAACAGTAGACTTCTTTTTATTAAAAAGCCTAGAATTACGTTCCATCCAAATGAAGTATGTAGTAGCCGCAAGCACTAACCGAGAAAGAATGCTAACAACAGAACGCCCTTTAGCAATAGGAATAATAAACGCAATAACATCAACCAGCAAAGGCGAGATACCATCCATGCCAGCTAAAGACCGAACCTGTAACCAAACCTGCAAAGAAAATGGACACTCAAAAAACAAGTGAGTGTGAGAATCCGGAACAGTATCACAAAGCGGGCACCTAAGGAGACTTAAATCAACATTAGGCCCAACATCCGATTCCCGCAGTCTATCTTGAGTTTTCAACTTCTGCCTAATAACAAGCCATAAATGCACCGCATGCCTAGGAATACAATGAGGAAACCACGGAATTTGAACCCAATCGACTTGAACAGCTCTATCAAGAAGGGATTCCCAAGCTAAAGCAACCGAAAAAGGCTTAACATTGCCATCCAAATCCCTCCATAATAAACCATCATCAGCATCATCCACAAGATTAGGAACCGGGAGATTAACTAAATCCGGAAATCTAGAATACCAATCAGCAGGCCATCTCCAAGAACCATTAACAATAACATCATAAACAGAGTCCGATAATGTAAGACCAGCCCGACTAATGTCTCTAGGAGTGAGAATATTGCGAATAGGGCTAATCTCACACCACATGTCAAACCAAACAGAAGTAGACCTACCAATTTTGATCATATGCCAAATAAACGGACGTACCTTCGGTCTAATAGCAAGCAGCTTACGCCAACCCCAACTAACATCTCCCAAGCAAGGAACATCCCAAAAACTCCTACCACGAAGTTTGTAAGAATGAATCCATTGAACCCATAAAGACTCTTTATGAGTTAAAATACTCCAAATATGCGTAGTCATAAGAGCAATATTAAAATCCGCCAGTCTACGAATACCAAGACCACCTTCACTTATAGGCATACAAACAGAATCCCACGCCACTTTAGCCTTACCCTTTTTCATTTCCCCTTGACACCATAAGAAACCCCTCATGAGCTGCTCCAAGTCATGAACAATACGAGCAGGAAGAATGAAAACAGAAGCCCAATAAATATGCATCGAAGACAACACGGATCTGATCAATTGAAGCCTACCTGCCAGCGAAAGAAACTTATTACGCCAATCATTCACTCGCCCTTCTAATTTCTCCACAAGAACCTTACAATCCCTATAAAGAAGCCTAGACGAAATGAGAGGAACACCCAAATATCTAACCGGAAGAGAACCTTCTGCAAATGGCATAGACTGAAGAATCATTGTTTTCAAGCCATTAGGAACATTACAGAAAAAAGCAGTACTCTTGGGAATACTCGGAACAAGACCCGAAACATTCTTGAAATCCTCCAAAGCTTGCATAATTACATTAACCGATTCAGGGTGGCCTCTAGAGAATAAGAAAAGATCATCTGCAAAACAAAGGTTAATAATACGCTGCTGCTCACATAAATGATGAAACTGAAACTCCGCCGTATTAGCAACCTTTTTCTGTAGAATAAGGGTTAAAACCTTCATAACCAAAGTAAACAAGTAAGGAGATAACGGGTCACCCTGCCGAAGACCTCGCTTACCTTGGAACCAGCCATGAAGATCCCCATTAACACATATGGAATACGATGTAGTAGAGACACAAACCATAATCCAATCGACCATTTTAGGATGGAACCCAAAACCAATCAGAATAGACCTAAGAAACGCCCAATCAACCGTATCATACGCCTTTTGAATATCCACTTTAAATGCACATCTAGGCGGACCTCTCCCTCTATGATAATTCCTCATCAGCTCTTGTGTAAATTATCAGAAATACGCCGCCCAGGAACAATCGCAGATTGGTTCATACAAACCAGTTGACCAAGACTATCTTTAACCCGATTCGCAATTATTTTACATTAGAGAAGAAATCCCGAATAGCAGTCGTAACATCAGGCCCCACAACAGTCCAAGCTTTCTTAAAGAAAGCAGCAGTGTACCCATCCGGACCAGGAGCTTTATCATCCCCCATCGAGAAAATGGCTTCCCTAATTTCAGAATCCGTAATATCTCTCACCATAAAATCAGCCATTTGAGGATTAAGAACATTAGAGAATAAAGTATGATCAGCAAGAGGGGAACAATCCCCTTCAATACCCAGAAACTGCTCATAATGAGAAACAAAAGCCCCTGCAACTGCACTTCCTTCATACAAAACATTAGCCGCATCCCGAACCACTTCAATTCGATTGCGAGCACTTTTACTTTTAACAACATTATGAAAGTAAGCCGTATGAGAATCACCTTCTTGAAGCCATTGAACTTTAGATTTTTGCTTTAAAAACCGTTCCTCATCTAAAATTGCCTCCTTGAAAGCAAGAAGGTAATGAGCATGATCTTCACGAAGGGCTGAATTAAATGGGTCTTTATCAATAGCACTTTGGACCTCATCTAACTCCTTATGAAGAATATTAACCCTCTCATGAAGATTCCCTTGATTATACAAAAGCTTACAAAACGAAGATTTCAGCCCCTTCAAACGTTTAACAACACGATACATAGCACATCCATTAACAACAAGATTCCACCCCAAAGTAACAGTATCAATAAAACCCTCTTTATGCACCAAAAAATTAGAGAACTTGAAAGGTTTAGGTTTGAGCTTAGCCACTTGAGGAATACGAAGAACACAAGGAGAATGATCAGAATGGTAAGGTTGGAAAATAGCAAACGAACCTGGGAAATCATCACCAAACTTTAAATTACCCATAATTCTATCAATCTTCTTTAACGTACCATTAGAGCCTCTTGGTTTTTGATTCCAAGTAAAATGCAGCCCCGTACTATTAACATCCGAAACCTCCATATTCAAGACACATTCTTTGAATTCACGCATAGCAATATCAGGAGCATAACCACCATACGAATGATCCTCCAAATTAAGAGCAGCATTGAAGTCTCCTAATAACACACAAGGCCTACTACGCATGAATCTAGCATGGCTATCAAGGTTACTCCAAAGCGCTCTCCGATTAACATAATAGTTATCTGCATAAACAAAGGAACAAAAAACAGTTTTGTTCTCATTACGAACATTAACCTGAACATGCATAACTTGGTTAGTAGAAGCCATAACCATAACATCAACAATATCATCATTCCAGCCAAGAATGATCCGAGAACCCTTATTACAAAGATTCCCATTAGACGTCCATTTCCAACGATGACACACCTTACGACATGTATCATACACACCCGAAGCATCAACAAGAGACTCCAGAATAGCACACACACTAAGATTATTATCATTCACAACCTGTCGAACCTCTTTTTGTTTAGGGGAGTGGTTGCTCACTTGATGAGAGTAATTGCATTTTACATGATGATAGCCGTTGTCCCTAATGCTTGCACACTTGATAAGAGCAATTGTCACTTACATGATGAGATCCGTTGTCCCTAAAGGCTAACTTTATGAGGGCAATTTGTCCCTTAAATGATAAGAGAAGTTGTCCCTAAAGACTCAATTGTTGACAGCAATTGTACCTTACTTTATGGGAGCCGTCGTCCCTAAACACTTGCTCACTTGATGAGAGCAATACATGATGATAGCCGTTGTCCCTAATGCTTGCACACTTGATAAGAGCAATTGTCACTTACATGATGAGATCCGTTGTCCCTAAAGGCTAACTTTATGAGGGCAATTTGTCCCTTACATGATAAAAGCCATTGTCCCTAAAGACTCACGTGTTGAGAGCAATTGTATCTTACTTTATGGGAGCCGTTGTCCCTAAACGCTTGCTCACTTGATGAGAGCAATTGTCCATTACATGATGATAGTCGTTGTCCCTAATGCTTGCACACTGGACAAGAGCAATTGTCACTTGCATGATGAGATCCGTTGTCCCTAATGGCTAACTTTATGAGGGCCATTTGTCCATTACATGATAAGAGCCGCTGTCCCTAAAGGCTCACTTGTTGAGATCAATTGTACCTTACTTTTTGGGTAAATATATAACCAAAAAAATAATGTTAAGTACAATGGAATGTGGCAAAGTACCACATTAACCTCAAGTAAAATTGCTTGATAAACTAGTACTTATGACAGGCCATAAGTACAACAAACCTATATAGAATATAAATCACCTAACTAGGAATAATCAAGAAAATCTTGTAGCAAGCTAAAATCCCGCAATCACCAAAAGCGCGAAAGGAGTAAGGCGACCCAGGAAGTTTGCCTCCTTAAAAACCGTTTCCAAGAAACAACCCGAAAGGAAAAACCTAGAGATTACCGTTTACATGATGATAACCGTTGTCCCTAATGCTTCCACACTTGATAAGAGTAATTTTCACTTACAAGATGAGGTCCGTTGTATCAAAAGGCTACCTTTATAAGGGCAATTTGTCTCTTCCATGATAAGAGCCGTTGTCCCTAAAGGCTCATTTGCCCAGAGCAATTGTACCTGACTTTATAGGAGTTGTTGTCCCTAAACGCTTGTTCACTTGATGAGAGCAATTGACCTTTACATGATGATAGCCGTTGTCCCTAATGCTTGCACACTTGATAAGAGCAATTGTCACTTACGTGATGAGACCCGTTGTCCCTAAAGGCTAACTTTATTAGGGCAATTTGTCCCTTACATGATAAGAGCCGTTGTCCCTAAAGGCTCACTTGTTGAGATCAATTGTACCTTACTTTATGGGAGTCGTTGTCCCTAAACACTTGCTCACTTGATGAGAGAAATTGTCCTTTACATGATTATAGACGTTGTCCCTAATGCTTGCACACTGGACAAGAGCAATTGTCACTTGCATGATGAGATCCGTTGTCCTTAACGGCTAACTTTATGAGGGCGATTTGTCCCTTACATGATAAGAGCCATAGTCCCTAAATGCTCACCTGTTGAGAGCAATTTTTTTTTTTTTTTTACCTTTTTGTGGCTTTAATCATTTTTTTTTTGCCTCTTTTTTGGATTGGATTTGTTAGGGATAGGAGTCGGTTTCCTTGTGTTTTCTAAAAAACCCTCTCTAGGGGCGATTTCTGGCTGCCTTATCCCTAACAAATTCCGGCCAATTTTCTTCACGTTTTTCTTTTAATTCTTCATTGGATTAATTGAGAATACATTCGGATTGGATTTGTTAGGGATAGGAGTCGGTTTCCTTGTGTTTATCCCATAGATCGTCCCTTTTTTTTGCAGCCGCCACTTTCTTTTTCTTGGGTTTATTCAGAATCAATCCTATAAACGCCTCTCTACATCAAATGATCTCTGATTGTTTTTTGTATGCAAGCGTTTGGGTTGTGTCTAATCATAAGAGGCGGTGTGGATCTGCTGGTTTGGCCGAAACCCTAAATACGAATCGTTGTTGGTTTTATCATTTTTATTTAGGGTGTGGATCTGCTGGTTGATTGTTTCTGGTCCAAGGGCTCACTCATGTCGGCTTAATATCCTTTTTTAATTCGATCCTTTTGTTTGAAACGATCTAGCAATCAAGACTTATCCCTAATCGTGTTTTCGCGATTTAGGGTTTTCCATGTACGAAACCCTATTTTAGGGTTCTGAATCTTTCGGTTTTGATTTGCTCGCTATGGTGATTGGTGTTGCTGTTCGTTCATATAGATCTTTTTGTGTTATGCAAGTTGGTTTCACCAATCTACTCATTCCTGTTAATCGATCTGGTGATCGTGATTTGTTTGGCATGGGGTTTGTGCCGTGGTTGTGGGTTAAGAGAGGGAAAGTTCTTTGATGTTTCTAAATCACATGATCTGTTTCTATTGTTTATTTCTATGGATCTGTGATCGGTTAGCTGGAGGTTTGTGTTTGGGAAACGTTGGTTCCTCATGGTCCTCTTGTTGGTTTGTTCTTTGGATATTGATGATGAACGTGCTTGTGGAGGGTTATCCTTTGACCCTAATTATGACTATGATGCTACTGAGTTCGATTGTTTGTATCATTCCATAGTTCCTATGTGTTGCACGTTATTCATATGGCAGATTGGTGGTATGTTGCTACAATACTTGATCATTGGTGTCTTAATGTTCTTCACTCGTTTGTTTTTTGAAGATTGGCTCAAGTTTTGGGTTAGCAACTGATGTGTATTCCCTTTGGTGATCAGTTTAGTGGAAAATTTAATCAAGTCTTTTATATGAATCTGCTGCTGTATCGAATAAGGGCTGGAAGTTAAGTTGGAAGGGTCTTGTTCAAAACCCTTTGGTTCATCATGTTGGTTAGGGTCTTTAAGCCCTTCTGGTTGATTTGTGATTTGCTACAAGTCGATCACCAAGTGTCTTGATTGAACCTGTTTATTGACTTGTTCATTCAAATTCGTTTTGCTCTGGATTGCATTCTTATTAGGTTGTTAGATTATGCTCATGCCTAATACTAATAGAAGATGCAAAGGAATTTGTTTTGGAATAAGCATTTGGAAGGCGGGGAACCTTGGTTTGGGTTTCTTCATGTACATGATCTGGATCGCTAAGATGACTAAGAAGACTTAAGTGGTTATTTAAGTTGTGATGTATTGTATTTTTAATTTTAGTCATTTTGAGTTGTATTTGGATTTGTAAGTTATAAGAATGGCATGTCATTCTTATATAGTGGTTAGGTAAGTGTCCTAAGGGACTAAGATGAGGGATTCACCCTCATCCGTTGTACTTCAATGTTTTTGGTTAATATATTTTACCAGGGTGCAGGATTACTCCCCTTTACCCAAAAAAAAAATTGTACCTTACTTTTTGGGAGCCGTTGTCCCTAAACGCTTGCTCACTTGATGAGAGCAATTGCCCTTTACATGATGATTGCCATTGTCCCTAATGCTTGGACACTTGACAAGAGCAATGGTCACTTGCATGATGAGATCCGTTGTTCCTAAAGTCAAACTTTATGAGGGCCATTTATTCCTTACATGATAAGAGCCATTGTCCCTAAAGGCTCACTTGATGAGAGCAATTGTACCGTACTTTATGGGAGCCATTATCCCTAAACGCTTGCTCACTTGATGAGAGCAATTGCCCTTTACATGATGATAACCGTTGTCCCTAATGCTTCCACACTTGATAAGAGAAATTCTCACTTAATTGATGAGATCCGTTGTATCTAAAAGCTACCTTTATAAGGGCAATTTGTCTCTTACATGATAAGAGCTGTTGTCCCGAAAGGCTCACCTGTTGAGAGCAATTGTACCTTACTTTTTGGGAGCCGTTGTCCCTAAACACGTGCTCACTTGATGAGATCAATTACCCTTTACATTATGATAGCCGTTGTCCCTAATGCTTGCACATTTGATAAGAGCAATTTTCACTTACATGATGAGAACCGTTGTCCCTAAAGGCTAACTTTATGAGGGCAATTTGTCCCTTACATGATAAGAGCCGTTTTCCCTAAAGACTCACGTGTTGAGAGCAATTGTACCGTACTTTATGGGAGCCGTTGTCCATAAACGCTTGCTCACTTGATGAGAGCAATTGTCCTTTACATGATGATAGCCGTTGTCCCTAATGCTTGCATACTGGACAAGAGCAATTGTCACTGGCATGATGAGATCCGTTGACCCTAAAGGCTAACTTTATGAGGGTCGTTTGTCCATTACATGATAAGAGCCGTTGTCCCTAAAGGCTCGCTTGTTTAGAGCAGTTGTACCTTACTTAGTGGGAGCCGTTGTCCCTAAACGCTTGCTCACTTGATGAGAGTAATTGCATTTTACATGATGATAGTCGTTGTCCCTAATGCTTGCACACTTGATAAGAGCAATTGTCACTTACATGATGAGATCCGTTGTCCCTAAACGCTAACTTTATGAGGGCAATATGTCCCTTAAATGATAAGAGCAGTTGTCCCTAAAGACTCAATTGTTGACAGCAATTGTACCTTACTTTATGGGAGCCGTTGTCCCTAAACGCTTGCTCACTTGATGAGAGCAATACATGATGATGGCCGTTGTCCCTAATGCTTCTACACTTGATAAGAGCAATTGTCACTTACATGATGAGATCCTTTGTCCCTAAAGGCTAACTTTATGAGGGCAATTTGTCCCTCACATGATAAGAGCCATTGTCCATAAAGACTCACGTGTTGAGAGCAATTGTATCTTACTTTATGGGAGCCGTTGTCCCTAAAAGCTTGCTCACTTGATGAGAGCAATTGTCCTTTACATGATGATAGTCGTTGTCCCTAATGCTTGCACACTGGACAAGAGCAATTGACACTTACATGACGAGATCCGTTGTCCCTAAAGGCTAACTTTATGAGGGCCATTTGTCCATTACATGATAAGAGCCGTTGTCCCTAAAGGCTCACTTGTTGAGAGCAATTGTACCTTACTTTATGGGAGCCGTTGTCCCTAAACGCTTGCTCACTTGATGCGAGCAATTGCCCTTTACATGATGATAGCCGTTGTCCCTAATGCTTGCACACTTGATAAGAGCAATTATCACTTACATGATGAGACCCGTTGTCCCTAAAGGCTAACTTTATGAGGGCAATTTGTCCCATACATGATAAGAGCCGTTGTCCCTAAAGCCTCACTTGTTGAGAGCAATTGTACCTTACTTTATGGGAGTCGTTGTCCCTAAACACTTGCTCACTTGATGAGAACAATTGTCCTTTACATAATTATAGACGTTGTCCCTAATGCTTGCACACTAGACAAGAGCAATTGTCACTTGCATCATGAGATCCGTTGTCCCTAAAGGCTAACTTTATGAGGGCAATTTGTCCCTTACATGATAAGAGCCATTGTCCCTAAAGGCTCACTTGTTGAGAGCAATTGTACCTTACTTTTTGGGAGCCGTTGTCCCTAAATGCTTGCTCACTTGGTGAGAGCAATTGCCCTTTACATGATGATTGGCATTGTCCCTAATGCTTGCACACTTGACAAGAGCAATTGTCTCTTGCATGATGAGATCCGTTGTCCCTAAAGGCTAACTTTATGGGGGCCATTTGTTCCTTACATGATAAGAGCTGTTGTCCCTAAAGGCTCACTTGTTGAGAGCACTTGTACCTTACTTTATGGGAGCCGTTATCCCTAAACACTTGCTCACTTAATGAGAGCAATTGCCCTTTACATGATGATAACCGTTGTCCCTAATGCTTCCACACTTGATAAGAGCAATTCTTACTTACATGATGAGATCCGTTGTATCTAAAAGCTACCTTTATAACGGTAATTTGTCTCTTACATGATAAGAGCTGTTGTCCCGAAAGGCTCACCTGTTGACAGCATTTGTACCTTACTTTTTGGGAGCCGTTGTCCCTAAACGCATGCTCACTTGATGAGATCAATTACCCTTTACATGATGATAGCCGTTGTCCCTAATGCTTGCACATTTGATAAGAGCAATTTTCACTTACATGATGAGAACCGTTGTTCCTAAAGGCTAACTTTATGAGGGCAATTTGTTCCTTACATGATAAGAGCCGTTTTCCCTAAAGACTCACGTGTTGAGAGCAATTGTACCGTACTTTATGGGAGCCATTGTCCCAAAACGCTTGCTCACTTGATGAGAGCAATTGTCCATTACATGATGATAGCCGTTGTCCCTAATGCTTGCACACTGGACAAGAGCAATTGTCACTTGCATGATGAGATCCGTTGTCCGTAAAGGCTAACTTTATGAGGGTCGTTTGTCCATTACTTGATAAGAGCCGTTGTCCCTAAAGGCTCACTTGTTTAGAGCAACTGTACCTTACTTTGTGGGAGCCGTTGTCCCTAAACGCTTGCTCACTTGATGAGAGTAATTGCATTTTACATGATGATAGCTGTTGTCCCTAATCCTTGCACACTTGATAAGAGCAATTGTCACTTACATGATGAGATCCGTTGTCCCTAAAGGCTAACTTTATCAGGGCAATTTGTCCCTTAAATGATAAGAGCAGTTGTCCCTAAAGACTCAATTGTTGATTGTAATTGTACCTTACTTTATGGGAGCCGTTGTCCCTAAACGCTTGCTCACTTGATGAGAGCATTACATGATGATAGTCGTTGTCCCTAATGCTTGCACACTTGATAAGAGCAATTGTCACTTACAAGATGAGATCCGTTGTCCCTAAAGGCTAACTTTATAAGGGCAATTTGTCCCTTACATGAGAAGAGCCATTGTCCCTAAAGACTAACGTGTTGAGAGCAATTGTATCTTACTTTATGGGAGCCGTTGTCCAGAAACGCTTGCTCACTTGATGAGAGCAATTGTCCTTTACATGATGATAGCCGTTGTCCCTAATGCTTGCACACTGGACAAGAGCAATTGTCACTTGCATGATGAGATCCGTTGTCCCTAAAGGCTAACTTTATGAGTGCCATTTGTCCATTACATGATAAGAGCCGTTGTCCCTAAAGGCTCACTTGTTGAGATCAATTGTACCTTACTTTTTTTTTGGGTAAAGGGGAGTAATCCTGCACCCTGGTAAAGTATGTTAAAACCAAAACATTGAAGTACAATGGATAAGAGTGAGTCTCTCATCGAAGTCCCTTAGGACACTACCACAACCACTATATAAGAATGACAGACCATTCTTATAACTACCAAATCTAAATACAAATAACATGACTAAAAATAAAAAATACAATACATCACAACTCAAATAAACATTGAGTCTTCTTAGTCATCCTAGCGATCCAGATCTGAAACATGCGAACTTCCTGCTTCAACCAATTGCATCTTCTATTAGTATTATGCAAAAAGCACAATCTAATAACCTAATAAGAGTGACTTCCGTAGCAAATCGAACTTGAAGCATAAACATGGTCTAAGCGACCCAACCTTCCAGCATATCCGAACTTGAACCAATTCTTCCAACAAATACGAATGAAACACATGAAGACAACTACCAAGGATCAAGTTATATGCAACACTTCCACTTATCGTACCATTTGTCCCATTAGATGAAAAATTCTGCCAAGAAAAGGATCAAAGGGTACTACAAGACAACATACACTCTATCCAATGCTACAACCAGCAATGTGAATAAGAATGAACCACATCAACAAGGTGAAAGGACCCCGTAATCTTCAAACCAGTAGCAGCAATAAAGCGTAACAACCATGCAGCATACCTGCATAAACATGTCCCGAAGCAATAACCAACAACACAAAACCTTCTTGGGACCAAACAAGGGTCACCAACCCTAACTTCCAGCAATACCACATCAGCTACGATTCAATTCAGAAGCAAATCATAACATTCGTAGCAAGTAACCAATGTACATGGTATATACCAATAAGCAGCAACATCGATCAGCAAGTTAACTTCATGCCTTGACCACGCTGTCACAATCAGCAATAATAATATCGACCAAACATGGCCAACAGCACCATTCAACAAAACCATGTGAAACCGAAACCCTAACTTGCCGTCGACCAAAACTCCCAGCCGTCAAACTGACCACGACAACATCACGATCTACTTTCACGACCTGGTGTTATCCGAACCCTAACATCCCATCAAATCGATACCTAAATAGATATACAGCACAACGCGATTGAATGATAAGATCAGTAAGGGTTTAGAACACAAGAATACCCACAACACAATAAACAATCTCTCTTAAAACCCACTTCCAAAAAATGAATCAACAGCAGCACATGTAAACCAGCAGATAAAAAACAACGAAACCCTAAAAAAATTAAGGTTCCATTAAGCGTTTAAGCCCAGAAACATCCCAAGTAAACCCTAAAAACGATTGAAAAATAATCATATAGAAATCGTTTAGGGTTATAGAAAAAAATGACAATCAATAAACCTTATATATAAAATCGATTAACAAGAAACCGACTATATGAACGATTGAGAGTTTATTGAGAGGCGGCGAGCAGATCCGAAACCCTAACCAAAAAACTTAGGGTTTCGATCAGAAAAAAGGAGAAATCCGTGTGAATAAATAGAAAGAGCCGAATCCAACCACCCTTATAAGATTATCTAACCCCAAATCGTATTGCATACCCTTGGAGAAGGATAGAGAGGACGATTGGTTATAGATTTTTGGCCGGAAAAGAGGATGAAGGGTGGTGGCCGGATTTCTCCACAAGAGAGAGAACTTAAGGGTTTTTTTTTTCGGACTATTCTTTTAATAGTGGAATTTTGTACCTTACTTTTTGGGTAAATATATAACCAAAAAAATAATGTTAAGTACAATGGAATGTGGCAAAGTACCACATTAACCTCAAGCAAAATTGCTTTATAAACTAGTACTTACGACAGGCCATAAGTACAACAAACCTATATAGAATATAAATCACCTAACTAGGAATAATCAAGAAAATCTTGTAGCAAGCGAAAATCCCGCAATCACCAAAAGCGCGAAAGGAGCAAGGCGACCCAGGAAGTTTGCCTCCTTAAAAACCCTTTCCAAGAAAAAACCCGATGGGAAAAACCTTGAGATTGCCCTTTACATGATGATAACCGTTGTCCCTAATGCTTCCACACTTGATAAGAGCAATTGTCACTTACATGATGAGGTCCGTTGTATCTAAAGGCTACCTTTATAAGGGCAATTTTTCTCTTCCATGATAAGAGCCATTGTCCCTAAAGGCACATTTGTTCAGAGCAATTGTACCTGACTTTATGGGAGTTGTTGTCACTAAACGCTTGCTCACTTGATGAGAGCAATTGACCTTTACATGATGATAGCCGTTGTCCCTAATGCTTGCACACTTGATAAGAGCAATTGTCACTTACATGATGAGACCCGTTGTCCCTAAAGGCTAACTTTATTAGGGCAATTTGTCCCTTACATGATAAGAGCCGTTGTCCCTAAAGACTCACTTGTTGAGAGCAATTGTATCTTACTTTATGGGAGCCGTTGTCCAGAAACGCTTGCTCACTTGATGAGAGCAATTGTCCTTTACATGATGATAGCCGCTGTCCCTAATGCTTGCACACTGGACAAGAGCAATTGTCACTTGCATGATGAGATCCGTTGTACCTAAAGGCTAACTTTATGAGCGCCATTTGTCCATTACATGATAAGAGCCGTTGTCCCTAAAGGCTCACTTGTTGAGATCAATTGTACCTTACTTTTTGGGTAAATATATAACCAAAAAAATAATGTTAAGTACAATGGAATGTGGCAAAGTACCACATTAACCTCAAGCAAAATTGCTTTATAAACTAGTACTTACGACAGGCCATAAGTACAACAAACCTATATAGAATATAAATCACCTAACTAGGAATAATCAAGAAAATCTTGTAGCAAGCGAAAATCCCGCAATCACCAAAAGCGCGAAAGGAGCAAGGCGACCCAGGAAGTTTGCCTCCTTAAAAACCCTTTCCAAGAAAAAACCCGACGGGAAAAACCTTGAGATTGCCCTTTACATGATGATAACCGTTGTCCCTAATGCTTCCACACTTGATAAGAGCAATTGTCACTTACATGATGAGGTCCGTTGTATCTAAAGGCTACCTTTATAAGGGCAATTTTTCTCTTCCATGATAAGAGCCATTGTCCCTAAAGGCACATTTGTTCAGAGCAATTGTACCTGACTTTATGGGAGTTGTTGTCCCTAAACGCTTGCTCACTTGATGAGAGCAATTGACCTTTACATGATGATAGCCGTTGTCCCTAATGCTTGCACACTTGATAAGAGCAATTGTCACTTACATGATGAGACCCGTTGTCCCTAAAGGCTAACTTTATTAGGGCAATTTGTCCCTTACATGATAAGAGCCGTTGTCCCTAAAGACTCACTTGTTGAGAGCAATTGTACCTTACTTTACGGGAGCCGTAGTCCCTAAACGCTTGCGCACTTGATGAGAGCAATTGCCCTTTACATGATGATAGTCGTTGTCCCTAATGCTTGCACACTTGATAAGAGCAATTGTCACTTACATGACGAGACCCGTTGTCCCTAAAGGCTAACTTGATGAGGGCAATTTGTCCCTTACATGATAAGAGCCATTGTCCCTAAAGACTCACTTGTTAAGAGCAATTGTACCTTACTTTATGGGAGTCGTTGTCCCTAAACACTTGCTCACTTGATGAGAGCAATTGTCCTTTACATGATTATAGTCGTCGTTCCTAATGCTTGCACACTGGACAAGGGGAATTGTCACTTGCATGACGAGATCCGTTGTCCCTAAAGGCTAACTTTATGAGGGCGATTTGTCCCTTACATGATAAGAGCCATTGTCCCAAAAGGCTCACTTGTTAAGAGCAATTGTACCTTACTTTTTGGGAGCCGTTGTCCCTAAACGCTTGCTCACTTGATGAGAGCAATTGCCCTTTACATGATGATTGCCATTGTCCCTAATGCTTGCAAACTTGACAAGAGCAATTGTCACTTGCATGATGAGATCCGTTGTCCCTAAAGGCTAACTTTATGAGGGTCTTTTGTTCCTTACATGATAAGAGCCGTTGTCCCTAAAGGCTCACTTGTTGAGAGCAATTGTACCTTACTTTATGGGAGCCTTTATCCCTAAACGCTTGCTCACTTGATGAGAGCAATTGCCCTTTACATGATGATAACCGTTGTCCCTAATGCTTCCACACTTGATAAGAGCAATTCTCACTTGCATTATGAGATCCGTTGTCTCTAAAGCCTACCTTTATAAGGGCAATTTGTCTCTTACATGATAAGAGTTGTTGTCATGAAAGGCTCACCTGTTGAGAGCAATTTTACCTTACTTTTTGGGAGCCGTTGTCCCTAAACGTGTGCTCACTTGATGAGATCAATGACCCTTTACATGATGATAGCCGTTGTCCCTAATGCTTGCACATTTGATAAGAGCAATTTTCACTTACATGATGACAACCGTTGTCCCTAAAGGCTAACTTTATGAGGGCAATTTGTCCCTTACATGATAAGAGCCGTGTCCCTAAAGGCTCACTTGTTGAGAGCAAATGTACCTTACTTTATAGGAGCCGTTGTCCCTAAACGCTTGCTCACTTGATGAGAGTAATTGCCCTTTAAATGATGATAGCCGTTGTCCCTAATGCATGCACACTTGATAAGAGCAATGGTTTATTAAACCCTAAAAATTTCTCTCCCTAGTGGAGATTTCCGGCCGCCACCCTCCTACCCTTTTCCGGCCATTTTCACCACCTAATTCGTCCTCTCTACTCTCTTTTGAAGGGTATGCAATACAATTAGGTTGTGGATATTCGTTTGAGGGTGGCTGGTAACGCTTTCACTTATAGATCTGATCGGTTATCTCCTTTTTATTGCAATCTAATCCCTAATCGTTCTTAATTGAGTCGGTTATTAATCGATCTTTTATTAGGGTTTAGATTTATTGATTCCTTATTAACCCTAAACGATTTCAACACTTATATATGGATAATCGTTTGTGGTTTTTAACCCTACACGATTTTCTTTTTTAAATCAGTTTTAGGGTTTCATGGTTCTGGCTCGATCGCACAGATTTTAAAGGGATTATTTTTCGTCGATCTTCGTGGGTGGTGAGCGTAGCATGTTCATGTTTTGAATCCAGTCGGTTTTCTTAGATCGATTATTGTTAACATGGTACGTTTCTGGGATTGATGTGCTTAATGATGTACGAAACCCTTCTAGGGTTTTGTATCTTCTTTATCTGTTGTGGTTGTAAGTGATGATAGATCTGGTATTATGGTTTTTTGTGCCTGTAAGTCGACTATGGGTCGTGGTGAGGCTGCATTTGTTTTGGAACATGGGTTTGGGAGAGTATAAAGTTCTTTGCGATGTGTATGCAGTGTTTTGCTGCTGATTTATCTTGGAAGTTAAGTTTTTTAGAATTCTTATTCAAAAATTCTAAGGATCGATTGGTTGTGACAGGATCGTACACGCGTTCATGCTGTTTATAGGGCCTGATCTTTTTGTTGCACATTTGATCTTATGGTTAGGGTTTATTCACCCTAGATTCGTTCATGGTGGCCCTATTCATGGTGTTATTGATGATTAATTGGCTGTTTTGAAGGGGGATCATGACGTGTAATTTGCAGGTGCTACATGTAAGTCAAGTTTAGTTGGTTCTTGTTCAAAAATCACTACTCGGATTTCTACTTGTCATTTTGGATGTTGAGGCTTATTGGGTTCTTATCAAATAACTGCTATGATCAGTATTGGATGTTAGGGTTTTTCCCTATTGTATGTACAAGTCCATTGTATTCACAAGTTGGTTCGTAATGATATTTTATGTGCATGTTAAGACTTGGTGGATGGGGCTTGTGTTGGTTTTGTTTGTGGTGTTCGTTGCCACAACAAACAGATTGATATGTTGAAGATCGCTTGAATTTTCTACATGGTTTCTTCATGGAAGTTAAGGTGGACCGCCATATTGATATAGAAGGCTCAAGTGCTTTTCTTGAGTAGTATTGTAATTTTTTATAAACTTTTGTCATTATTGGTAGGTTCACTTTATTGTAAGTTATAGGAATCGTTGTCATTCTTATAGGCGAGTCTGTAAGTGTCCAAAGGGAATGAGGTGAGGGATATCACCCTCATCCTATGTACTTCAATGTTTTTTGGTGTAATGCATTTTGCCGGGGTGAATTAACCCTTTTACCCAAAAAAATAATTACTTAGGAAAAGAGAGTGTTGAAAACTTAGACAACCCCACTCAGACTTGATAAGAGCAATTGTCACTTACATGATGAGATCCATTGTCCCTAGAGGCTAACTTTATGAGGGCAATTTGTCCATTACATGATAAGAGCAGTTGTCCCTAAAGACTCACTTGTTGAGAGCAATTGTACCTTACTTTATGGGAGCCGTTGTCCCTAAACGCTTGCTCACTTGATGAGAGCAATTGTCCTTTGCATGATGATAGCCGTTGTCCCTAATGCTTGCACACTTAATAAGAGCAATTGTCACTTACATGATGAGATCTGTTGTCCCTAAAGGCTAACTTTATGAGGGCCATTCGTTCCTTTCACGATGATTGCCGCTGTCCTTAAAGACTCACTTGTTGAGAGCAATTGCACCTTACTTTATGGGAGCCGTTAGCCCTAAACGCTTGCTCACTTGATGAGAGCAATTGCCCTTTACAAGATGATAACCGTTGTCCCTAATGCTTGCACATTTGATAAGGGCAATTGGCACTTACATGATGAGAACCGTTGTCCCTAAAGGCTAACTTTAAGAGGGCAATTTGTCCCATACATGATAAGAGCCGTTGTCCCTAAAGGCCCACTTGTATAGAGCAATTGTACCTTACTTTATGGGAGCCGTAATCCCTAAACGCGTACTCACTTGATGAGAGCAATTGCCCTTTACATGATGATAACCGTTGTCCCTAATGCTTCCACACTTGATAAGAGCAATTCTCACTTGCATTATGAGATCCGGTGTCTCTAAAGCCTACCTCTATAAGGGCAATTTGTCTCTTACATGATAAGAGCTGTTGTCCCGAAAGGCTCACCTATTGACAGCAATTCTACCTTACTTTATAAGAGCCGTTGTCCCTAAACGCGTGATCACTTGATGAGTGCAATTACCCTTTACATGATGATAGCCGTTGTCCCTAATGCTTGCAAATTTGATAAGGGCAATTGTCACTTACATGATGAGAACTGTTGTCCCTAAAGGCTAACTTTATGAGGGCAATTTGTCCCTTACATGATAAGAGCCGTTGTCCCTAAAGACTTACGTGTTGAGAGCAATTGTACCGTACTATATGGGAGCCGTTGTCCCTAAACGCTTGCTCACTTGATGAGAGCAATTGTCCTTTACATGATCATGGTCGTTGTCCCTAATGCTTGCACACTGGAAAAGAGCAATTGTCACTTGCATGATGAGATCCGTTGTCCATAAAGGTTTAACTTTATGAGGGTCGTTTGTCATTATAAGAGCCGTTGTCCCTAAAGGCTCACTTGTTTATAGCAATTGTACCTTACTTTGAGGGTGCCGTAGTCCCTAAAAGCTTGCTCACTTGATGAGAGTAATTGCCCTTTACATGATGATAGCCGTTGTCCTTAATGTTTGCACACTTGATTAGAGCAATTGTCACTTACATGACGAGATCCGTTGTCCTTAAATGCTAACTTTATGAGGGCAATTTGTCCATTACATGATAAGAGCCGTTTTACCTAATGGCTCACTTGTTTAGAGCAATTGTACCTTACTTTATGGGAGCAGTTATCCCTAAACGCTTGCTCACTTGATGAGAGCAATTGCCCTTTACATGATGATAACCGTTGTCCCTAATACTTCCACACTTGATAAGAGCAATTCTCACTTGCATTATGAGATCCGTTGTCTCTAAAGCCTACCTTTATAAGGGCAATTTGTCTCTTACATGATAAGAGCTGTTGTCCCGAAAGGCTCACCTGTCGAGAGCAATTGTACCTTAATTTATGGGAGCCGTTGTCCCTAAACGCGTGCTAACTTGATGAGAGCAATTACCCTTAACATGAAGATAGCCGTTGCCCCTAATGCTTGCACATTTGATAAGAGCAATTGTCACTTACATGATGAGAACCGTTGTCCCTAAAGGCTAACTTTATGAGGGCAATTTGTCCCTTACATGATAAGAGCCGTTGTCCCTAAAGTCTCACGTGTTGAGAGCAATTGTACTATACTTTATGGGAGCCGTTGTCCCTAAACGCTCGCTCACTTGATGAGAGCAATTGTCCTTTACTTGATGATAGCCGTTGTCCCTAATGCTTGCACACTGGACAAGAGCAATTGTCACTTGCATGATGAGATCCGTTGTCCCTAAAGGCTAACCTTATGAGGGTAGTTTGTCCATTACATGATAAGAGCCGTTGTCCCTAAAGGCTCACTTGTTTAGAGCAATTGTACCTTACAAGATAAGAGCCGTGGTCCCTAATGACTTACTTGTAGAGAGTAATTGTACCTTACTTTATGGGAGTCGTTGTCCCTAAACGCTTGCTCACTTGATGAGAGCAATTGCCCTTTACATGATGATAGCCGTTGTCCTTAATACTTGCACACTTGATAAGAGCAATTGTCACTTACTTGATGAGATCCGTTGTCCCTAAAGGCTAACTTTATGAGGGCAATTTGTCCCTTACATGATAAGAGTCATTGTCCCTAAAGACTCAGATGTTGAGAGCAATTCTACCTTACTATATGGGAGCCGTTGTCCCTTAACGCTTGCTCACTAGATGTGAGAAATTGTCCTTTACATGATGATAGCCGTTGTCCCTAATTCTTGCACACTGGACAAGAGCAATTGTCACTTGCATTATGAGATCTGTTGTCCCTAAAGGCTAATTTTATGAGGGCCATTTGTCCCTTACATAATAAGAGCCATTGTCCCTAAAGGCTAACTTATTGAGAGCAATTGTACCTGACTTTATGGGAGCCGTTGTCCCTAAATGCTTGTTCACATAATGAGAGCAATTACCCTTTACATGTTGATAGCCATTGTCCCTAATGCTTGCACACTTGATAAGAGCAATTGTCACTTATAAGATGAGAACCGTTGTTCCTAAAGGCTAACTTTATGAGGGCAATTTGTCCCTTACATGATTAGAGCCAATGTCCCTAAAGACTCACCCGTTGAGAGCAATTGTATCTTACTTTACGGGAGCCGTTGTCCCTAAACGCTTACTCACTTGATGAGAGCAATTGTCCTTTACATGATGATAGTCGTTGTCCCTAATGCTTGCACACTGGACAAGAGCAATTGTCACTTGCATTATGAGATCTGTTGTCCCTAAAGGCTAACTTTATAAGGGCCATTTGTCCCTTACATGATAAGAGCCGTTGTCCCTAAAGGCTCACTTATTGAGAGCAATTGTACCTGACTTTATGGGAGCAGTTGTCCCTAAATGATTGCTCACTTGATGAGAGCAATTGCCCTTTACATGATGATAACCGTTGTCCCTAATGCTTGCACATTTGATAAGATCAATTGTCACTTACATGATGAGAACCGTTGTCCCTAAATGCTAACTTTATGAGGGCAATTTGTCTCTTACATGATAAGAGCCGTTGTCCCTAAAGGCTCACTTGTTTAGAGCAATTGTACCTTACTTTATGGGAGCCGTTATCCCTAAATGCTTGCTCACTTGATGACAGCAATTGCCCTTTACATGCTGATAACCATTATCCCTGATGCTTCCACACTTGATAAGAGCAATTCTCACTAGGATTATGAGATCCGTTGTCTCTTAAGCCTACCTTTATAAGGGCAATTTGTTTCTTACATGATAAGAGCTGTTGTCCCGAAAGGCTAACCTGTTGAGAGCAATTGTACCTTACTTTTTGGGAGTCGTTGTCCCAAAACGCGTGCTCACTTGATGAGAGCAATTTTCACTTGCATGATGATAGCCGCTGTCCCTAAAGACTCACTTGTTGAGAGCAATTGTACCTTACTTTATGGGATCCGTTATCCCTAAACGCTTGCTCACTTGATGAGAGCAATTGCTCTTTACATGATGATAACCGTTGTCCCTAATGCTTCCACACTTGATAAGAGCAATTGTCACTTGCATGATGAGATCCGTTGTCCCTAAAGGCTAACTTTATGAGGGCTATTTGTCCCTTACATGACAAGAGCAGTTGTCCCTAAAGACTTGTTGAGAGCAATTGTACCTTACTTTATGGGAGCCGTTGTCCCTAAACGCTTGCTCACTTGATGAGAGCAATACATGATGATAGTCGTTGTCCCTAATGCTTACACACTTGATAAGAGCAATTGTCACTTACATGATGAGATCCGTTGTCCCTAAAGGCTAACTTTATGAGGGCAATTTGTCCCTTACATGATAAGAGCAGTTGTCCCTAAAGACTTGTTGAGAGCAATTGTACCTTACTTTATGGGAGCCGTTGTCCCTAAACGCTTGCTCACTTGATGAGGGCAATTGTCCTTTGCATGATGATAGCCGTTGTCCCTAATGCATGCACACTTAATAAGAGCAATTGCCACTTACATGATGAGATATGTTGTCCCTAAAGGCTAGCTTTATGAGGGCAATTTGTCCCTTACATGATAAGAGCCACTGTCCCTATAGACTCACTTGTTGAGAGCAATTGTACCTGACTTTATGGGAGTCGTTGTCCCTAAACACATGCTCACTTGATGAGAGCAATTGCCCTTTACATGATGATAACCGTTGTCCCTAATGCTTCCACACTTGATAAGAGCAATTCTCACTTTCATTATGAGATCCGTTGTCTCTAAAGCCTACCTTTATAAGGGAAATTTGTCTCTAACATGATAAGAGTTGTTGTCACGAAAGGCTCACCTGTTGAGAGCAATTGTACCATACTTTATGGGAGCCGTTGTCCCTAAACGCGTGCTCATTTGATGAGAGCAATTACCCTTTACATGATGATAGCCGTTGTCCCTAAACGTTTGCTCACTTGATGAGAGCAATTGTCCTTTACATGATGATAGCCGTTGTCCCTAATGCATGCACACTGGACAAGAGCAATTGTCACTTGCATGTTGAGATCCGTTGTCCCTAAAGGCTAACTTTGTAAGGGCCATTTGTCCATTACATGATAAGAGCCGTTGTCCCTAAAGGCTCACTTGTTGAGATCAATTGTACCTTACTTATTGGGTAAATATATAACCAATAAAATAATGTTAAGTACAATGGAATGTGGCAAAGTAACACATTAACCTCAAGCAAAATCGCTTGATAAACTAGTACTTATGACAGGCCATAAGTACAACAAACCTATCTAGAATACAAATCACATAACTAGGAATAATCAAGAAAATCTTTTAGCAAGCGAAAATCCCGCAATCACCAAAAGCGCGAAAGGAGCAAGGTGACTAAGGAAGTTTGCCTCCTTAAAAACCCTTTCCAAGAAAAAACCCGAAGGGAAAAACCTTGAGATTGCCCTTTACATGATGATAACCGTTGTCCCTAATGCTTCCACATTTGATAAGAGCAATTGTCACTTACATGATGAGGTCCGTTGTTTCTAAAGGCAACCTTTATAAGGGCAATTTGACTCTTCGATGATAAGAGCCGTTGTCCCTAAAGGCTCATTCGTTCAGAGCAATTGTACCTGACTTTATGGGAGTTGTTGTCCCTAAACGCTTGCTCACTTGATGAGAGCAATTGACCTCTACATGATGATAGCCGATGTCCCTAATGCTTGCACACTTGATAAGAGCAATTGTCACTTACATGATGAGACCCGTTGTCCCTAAAGGCTAACTTTATGAGGGCAATTTGTCCCTTACATGATAAGAGCCGTTGTTCCTAAAGACTCACTTGTTGAGAGCAATTCTACCTTACTTTATGGGAGTAGTTGTCCCAAAACACTTGCTCACTTGATGAGAGCAATTGTCCTTTACATGATCATAGACGTTGTCCCTAATGCTTGCACACTGGACAAGAGCTATTGTCACTTGCATGATGAGATCCGTTATCCCTAAAGGCAAACTTTATGAGGGCGATTTGTCCCTTACATGATAAGAGCCATTGTCCCTAAAGGCTCACTTGTTGAGAGCAATTGTACCTTACTTTTTGGGAGCCGTTGTCCCTAAACGCATGCTCACTTGATGAGAGCAATTGCCCTTTACATGATGATTGCCATTGTCCCTAATGCTTGCACACTTGACAAGAGCAATTGTCACTTGCATGATGAGATCCGTTGTCCCTAAAGGCTAACTTTATCAGGGTCATTTGTTCATTACATGATAAGAGCCGTTGTCCCTAAAGGCTCACTTGTTGAGAGCAATTGTACCTTACTTCATGGGAGCTGTTATGCCTAAACGCTTGCTCACTTGAGGAGAGCAATTGGCCTTTACATGATGATAACCGTTGTCCCTAATGCTTCCACACTTGATAAGAGCAATTCTCACTTACATGATGAGATCCGTTATCTATAAAAGCAACCTTTATAAGGGCAATTTGTCTCTTCCATGAAAAGAGCCATTGTCCCTAAAGGCTCACTTGTTGAGAGCAATTGTACCTGACTTTATGGGAGCCGTTGTCGCTAAACGCTTGCTCACTTGATAAGAGTAATTGCCCTTTACATGATGATAGTCATTGTCCCTAATGCTTGAACACTTGATAAGCGCAATTGTCACTTACATGATGAGACCCGTTATCCCTAAAGGCTAACTTTATGAGGACAATTTGTCCCTTATATGATAAGAGCTGTTGTCCCTAAAGGCTCACTTGTTGAGAGCAATTGTACCTTACTTTGTGGGAGCCGTTGTCCCTAAACGCTTGCTCACTTGATGAGAGTAATTGCCCTTTAAATGATGATAGCCGTTGTCCCTAATGCTAGCACACTTGATAAGAGCAATTGTCACGTACATGATGAGATCCGTGGTCCCTAAAGGCTAACTTTATGAGGGCAATTTGTCCCTTACATGATAAGAGCTGTTGTCCCTGAAAACTCACTTGTTGAGAGCAATTGTACCTTACTTTATGCAAGCCGTTGTCCATAAACGCTTGCTCACTTTATAAGTGAAATACATGATGATAGCCGTTGTCCCTAATGCTTGCACACATAATAAGAGAAATTGTCACTTACATGGTGAGATCTGTTTTCCCTAAAGGCTAACTTTATGAGGGCAATTTGTCCCTAACATTAAAAGAGCCGTTTTCCCTAAAGACTCACTTGTTGAGAGTTATTGTACCTTTCTTTATGGGAGCCGTTATCCCTAAACGCTTGCTCACTTGATGAGAGCAATTGCCCTTTACATGATGATAACCGTTGTCCCTAATGCTTCCACACTTGATAAGAGCACTTCTTACGTGCATTATGAGGGCCGTTTGTCCATTACATGATAAGAGCCGTTGTCCCTAACGGCTCACTTATTTAGAGAAATTGTACCTTACTTTGTGGGTGCCGTTGTCCTTAAACGCTTACTCACTTGATGAGTGTAATATCCCTTTACATGATGATAGCTGTTGTCCCTAATGCTTGCACAGTTGATAAGAGCAATTGTTACTTACATGACGAGATCCGTTGTCCCTAAAGGCTAACTTTATGAGGGAAATTTGTCCCTTACATGATAAGAGTCGTGGTCCCTAAAGACTCACTTGTTGAGAGCAATTGTACCTTACTTTATGGGAGCCGTTGTCCCTAAACAGTTGCTCACTAAATGAAAGAAATTTTCCTTTACATGATGATAGCCGTTGTCCCTAATGCTTGCACACTGGACAAGAGCAATTGTCACTTGCATTATGAGATCTGCTGTCCCTAAAGGCTAACTTTATGAGGGCCATTTATCCCTTACATGATAAGAGCCGTTGTCCGTTAAGGCTCTCTTGTTGAGAGCAATTGTACCTAACTTTATGGGAGCCGTTGTCCCTAAACGCTTGCTCACTTGATGAGAGCAAGTACCCTTTACAAGATTATAGCCATTGTCCCTAATCCTTGCACACTTGATAAGACCAATTGTCACTTACATGATGAGAACCGTTGTCCCTAAAGGCTAACTTTATGAGGGCAATTTGTCCCTTACATGATAAGAGCCATTGTCCCAAAAGACTCACGTGTTGA
This sequence comes from Artemisia argyi, assembly GCA_030686995.1. Taxonomy (NCBI): domain Eukaryota; kingdom Viridiplantae; phylum Streptophyta; class Magnoliopsida; order Asterales; family Asteraceae; genus Artemisia; species Artemisia argyi. Next base: position 94,208,146 of record CM060676.1, read on the forward strand.
GAGCAATTGTATCTTACTTTATGGGAGCCGTTGTCCCTAAACGCTTGCTCACTTGATGAGAGCAATTGCGCTTTACATGATGATAGCCGTTGTCCCAAATGCTTGAGTACTTGATAAGAGCAATTGTCACTTACATGATGAGAACCGTTGTCCCTAAAGGCTAACTTTATGAGGGCGATTTGTCCCTTACATGATAAGAGCCATTGTTCCTAAAGGCACACTTGTTGAGAGCAATTGTACCTTACTTTTTGGGAGCAGTTGTCCCTAAACGCATGCTCACTTGATGAGAGCAATAGCCCTTTACATAATGATTGCCATTGTCCCTAACATGATAAGATCCGTTGTCCCTAAAGGCTCACTTGTTGAGAGCAATTGTACCTTACTTTATGGGTGCCGTTATCCCTAAACTCTTGCTCCCTTGATGAGGTCAATTGCCCTTTACATGATGATAACCGTTGTCCCTAATGCTTCCACACTTGATAAGAGCAATTCTCACTTACATGATGAGAACCGTTGTCTCTAAAAGCTACCTTTATAAGGGCAATTTGTCCCTTACATGATAAGATCCATTGTCCCTAAAGACTCACATGTTGAGAACAATTGTACCTTACTGTATGGGAGCCGTTGTCCCTAAACGGTTGCTCACTAGATGAGAGAAATTATCCTTTACATGAAGATTGCCGTTGTCCCTAATGCTTGCACACTGGACAAGAGAAATTGTCACTTGCATTATGAGATCTGCTGTTCCTAAAGGCTAACTTTATGAGGGCCATTTGTCCCTTACATGATAAGAGCCATTGTCCCTAAAGGCTCACTTGTTGAGAGCAATTGTACCTGACATTATGGGAGCCGTTGTTCCTAAACGCTTGCTCACTTGATGAGAGCAATTGCCCTTTACGTGATGATAACCATTGTCCCTAATGCTTCCACACTTGATAAGAGCAATTCTCACTTACATGATGAGATCCGTTGTCTCTAAAAGCTACCTTTATAAGGGCAATTTGTCTCTTCCATGAAAAGAGCCATTTTCCCTAAAGGCTCACTTGTTGAGAGCAATTGTACCTGACTTTATGGGAGCCGTTGTCCCTAAACGCTTGCTCACTTGATAAGAGTAATTGCCCTTTACAAGATGATAGCCGTTGTCCTTAATGCTTGAACACTTGATAAGTGCAATTGTCACTTACATGATGAGACCCGTTGTCCCTAAATGCTAACTTTATGAGGGCAATTTGTTCCTTACATGATAAGTGCTGTTGTCCCTAAAGGCTCACATGTTGAGAGCAATTGTACCTTACTTTGTTGGAGCCGTTGTCCCTAAACGCTTGCTCACTTGATGAGAGTAATTGCCCTTTAAATGATGATAGCCGTTGTCCCTAATGCTTGCACACTTGATAAGAGCAATTGTCACTTACATGATGAGATCCGTTGTCCCTAAAGGCAAACTTTATGAGGGCAATTTGTCCCTTACAAGATAAGAGCCATTGTCCCTAAAGACTCACTTGTTGAGAGCAATTGTGCCTTACTTTATGGGAGCCGTTGTCCCTAAATGCTTGCTCACTTGATGAGAATTGTCCTTTACATGATGATAGACGTTGTCCCTAATGCTTGCACACTGGACAAGAGCAATTGTCACTTGCATGATGAGATCCGTTGTCCCTAATGGCTAACTTTATGTGGGCCGTTTGTCCATTACATGATAAGAGTCGTTGTCCCTAAATACTCACTTGTTTAGAGCAATTGTACCTTACTTTGTGGGAGCCGTTGTCCCTAAACGCTTGCTCACTTGATGTGAGTAATTGCCCTTTACATGATGATAGCCATTGTCCCTAATGCTTGCACACTTGATAAGAGCAATTGTCACTTACATGATGAGATCCGTTGTCCCTAAAGGCTAATTTTATAATGGCAATTTGTCCCTTACATGATAAGAGCAGTTGTCCCAAAAGACTCACTTGTAGACAGCAATTGTACCTTACTTTATGGGAGTCGTTGTCCCTGACCGCTTGCTCACTTGATGAGAGCAATACACAGATAGCCGTTGTCCCTAATGCTTGCACACTTGATAAGAGCAATTGTCACTTGCATGATGAGATCCGTTGTCCCTAAAGGCTAACTTTATGAGGGCAATTTGTCCCTTACATGATAAGAGCCGTGGTCCCTAAAGACTCACTTGTTGAGAGCAATTGTACCTGACTTTATGGGAGCCGTTGTTCCTAAACGCTTGCTCACTTGATGAGAGCAATTGCCCTTTACATGATGATAACCGTTGTCTCTAATGCTTCCACACTTGATAAGAGCAATTCTCACTTGCATTATGAGTTCCGGTGTCTCTAAAGCCTACCTTTATAAGGGCAATTTGTCTCTTACATGATAAGAGCTGTTGTCCCGAAAGGCTCACCTGTTGAGAGCAATTGTACCTAAGTTTATGGGAGCCGTCGTCCCTAAACGCTTGCTCACTTGATGAGAGCAATTACCCTTTACATGATGATAGCCGTTGTCCCTAATGCTTGCACATTTGCGTTGTCCCTAAAGGCTAACTTTATGAGGGCAATTTTTCCCTTACATGATAAGAGCCATTGTCCCTAAAGACTCACATGTTGAGAGCAATTGAATCTTACTTTATGGGAGCCGTTGTCCCTAAACGCTTGCTCACTTGATGAGAGCAATTGTCCTCTACATGATGATAGCCGTTGTCCCTAATGCTTGCACACTGGACAAGAGCAATTGCCACTTGCTAAGAGCCGTTGTCCATTACATGATAAGAGCCGTTGTCCCTAAATGCTTGTTTAGAGCAATTGTACCTTACTTTGTGGGAGCCTTTGTCCATAAATGCTTGCTCACTTGATGAGAGTAATTGCCCTTTACATGATGATAGCTGTTTGTCCCTAATGCTTGCACACTTGATACGAGCAATTGTCACTTACATGATGAGATCCGTTGTCCCTAAAGGCTAATTTTATAAATGCAATTTGTCCCTTACATGATAAGAGAAGTTGTCCCTAAAGACTCACTTGTTGACAGCAATTGTACATTACTTTAGGGGAGTCGTTGTCCCTAACCGCTTGCTCACTTCATGAAAGCAATACACAAATAGCCGTTGTCCCTAATGCTTGCACACTTGATATGAGCAATTGTCACTTGCATGATGAGATCCAAATGTAATATGTAGTAGCCGCAAGTAATAACCGAGAAAGAATGCTAACAACAGAACGCCCCTTAGCAATAGGAATAATGAACAGTATGATATCCTCCAATGAAGGAGAGACCCCATCCATGCCGGATAAAGACCGAACTTTCAACCAGACCTGCAAAGAAAATGAACACTCAAAAAACAAATGAGGGTGAGAATCCGGAATAGTTTCACAAAGCGGGCATCGAAGGAGACTTAGATCAACATCAGGCCCAACATCCGAATCCCGAAGTCTATCTTGAGTTTTCAACTTCTGCCTAATAACAAACCATAAGTGCACCGCATGCCTAGGAATACAATGCGGAAACCACGGAATTTGAAACCAATCAACATTAACAGCCCTTGCACGAAGAGATTCCCAAGCAAAAGCAACCGAAAAAGATCTAGTGTTGCCATCCAAATCACGCCATAATAAACCATCATTAGCATCATCAATTAAATTAGGAACCGGGAGATTAACTAAATCCGAAAATCTAGAATACCAATCAGCAGGCCATCTCCAAGTACCATTAACAATCACATCACAAACAGAATCCGATAATGTCATACCCGCCCGACTAATGTCTCTAGGAGTGAGCATATCACGAAGAGGGCTAATATCACACCACATGTCTTTTTTTTTGGGTAAAAGGGTTAACACACCCTGGTAAAATTCATACACCAAAAAGCGTTGAAGTACAAAGGATGAGGGCGTACTCCCCTCATCTCAGTCCCTAAGGACACTTACAGACTCTAATATAAGAATGACAAACCATTCTTATAACTTACATAATACAACGTACCACCTACAATGACTATACAAGTGAATAAGAAAATAGGAATTAAAACATGATTCACTAAAAGTAGCACCAGGAACATAGCCATCATAGAACTTCCATCAATCTTCCATGGAGAAACCTCCAACTTGCCCACTTATGAATCATCAACTTTGAGAATCAGTCCACAAATGTCACACAACGGTTGGTGAGAGACTCTAAAACCACGGATAGAGCAGCAAGCACAAACTTGCTCCAACAGTGCATGTTTAGATGCAAAACCGATCACTATCAAGTACCAAGCATGATGACCAATACGAATGAAATAGGATTATCAAACCCTAACATCCATCATATACAAACACACGACCCAATATAGAATGAATGACAGGTCCATGATTGTATGATTGAGGTTTTGAATAAGAGCCCCCACAACTTAACTTCCATCAACAACATGAAATCTGTCCCAAACAGACCTATCACGCTATAGAACAAGCAGTAGTAGAATTTAACAACCCTACCATCCAAACACGATCAAATCTGCCGCAAAATGTGTATAGCAAACAGAAACGACCAGCCAATGTGACTTCCATCTCTCCCAAAACCCACATACCGGTAACAACCCTCTGATCACGAACTCGCAGCCAACAACCAAGCCCTAATAAGGGCTACAACACAGAATAACGAGCAGCCGTAACACCAATAAACCATTAAGAAAATCAAAACCCTAACAAGGGTTTCATAAGCATGATCGCATAGAACAATCCCATCCAAAACGCACCATGTTAAATTAAGCTGATCCATACAAACCAACTGGCTTCAAAACATGAACATGCCACGCTTAACCAATCTTGAAGATCGTAGAAAATAATACCCAGTAGCTTTAACGATCGAACAAGTACCCACAAATCCCTAAACCGATTGAAAAAACAAAAAAGTAATCGTGAAGGGTTAAACCCTCACAATCACCCAAATCGTTAAAGGTTATTAATCGTATAGGGGATAAAAACCCAATCAGCAACCGACTAAGGAAAAATAATATAGAAAAATACGAAACCCTAAAGTCGGTTGAATAATGAACAACGACCAGAAAACCCTAATAAAAAAACGAATTGATCGAAACCCTAATACCCCAATAACTATCAGGAATAAAGAGTTCAATATAAGGGTTTCCTGGATAAGAAGTGGATCGATTTATAAAGAAGTAATGAATAGAAACACCCAGCCGCCACCACTAGAGAAAAAAAATACACAGCCTAATTCGATTGCATACCAAAGAATAAGGATTAAATCACTCATTAAGAGGTAGAGAGGCGCGTTAGGCTGTAAATTTGATCGGAAAAAGCATAGGTGATGGCGGCAGGAAAATCGCCCACACAAGGAGAGAGACGCTAGGGTTTTAATTTGAGAAAGAATGTTTTTTAATATCACACCACATGTCAAACCAAACAGAAGTAGACTTACCATTGTTGATCATATGCCAAATAAACGGACGTACCTTAGGTCTAATAGCAAGCAACTTACGCCAACCCCAACTAACATCACCCAAACAAGGAACATCCCAAAAACTCCTACCACGAAGTTTATAAGAATGAATCCATTTAACCCATAAAGACTCTTTATGGGTTAAAATACTTCAAATATGCGTAGTCATAAGAGCAATATTAAAATCAGCCAATCTACGAATACCAAGACCTCCTTCACATTGAGGCTTACAAACAGCTTCCCACGCAACTTTAGCCTTACCCCTTTTCATTTCCCCTTGACACCATAAAAAGCCCCTCATGAGCTGCTCCAAATCATGAATAATACGAGCAGGAAGAATGAAAACGGACGCCCAATAAATATGCATCGAAGACAATACTGACCTGATCAATTGAAGCCTCCCCGCCAACGACAGAAACTTATTACGCCAATCATTAACACGCCCTTCTAATTTCTCCACAAGAACCTTACAATCCCTATAAAGAAGTCGAGACGAGATGAGAGGAACGCCCAAATATCTAACCGGAAGAGAACCTTCTGCAAATGGCATAGACTGGAGAATCATAGCTTTCAAAGCATTAGGCACATGACAGAAAAAAGCAGTACTCTTGGGTATACTCGGAACAAGACTCGATACATTCTTGAAATCCTCCAAAGCTTGCATAATAACATTAACCGAATCAGGGTGGCCTCTAGAGAATAAGAAAAGATCATCTGCAAAACAAAGGTTAATAATACGCTGCTGCTCACATAAATGATGAAACTGAAACTCCACCGTATTAGCCACCTTTTTCTGCAGAATAAGGGTTAAAACCTCCATAACCAAAGTAAACAAGTAAGGAGATAACGGGTCACCCTGCCGAAGACCTCGCTTACCTTGGAACCAGCCATGAAGATCCCCATTAACACATATGGAATACGATGTAGATGAAACACAAACCATAATCCAATCGACCATTTTATGATGGAAACCAAAACCAATCAGAATAGACCTAAGAAAAGGCCAATTAACCGTATCATACGCCTTTTGAATATCCACTTTAAAAGCACATCTAGGCGGACCTCTCCCTCTATGATAATTCCGCATAAGCTCTTGGGTAAGCAAAATATTATCCGAAATACGCCGCCCAGGAACAAACGCAGATTGGTTAATACTAACCAAATGACCAAGGCTGTCTTTAACACGGTTCGTAATAATTTTACTAATGCACTTAAACAACACATTGCAACAAGAAATAGGCCTATAATCAGTAATCTTAGACGGGGTAGACACTTTAGGAATCAATGCAATAATAGTGTGGTTGATTTCCTTAAGAAGCTTACCATTAGAAAAGAAATCCCGAATAGCACACGTAACATCAATTCCCACAACATTCCATGCTTTCTTAAAGAAAGCGGCAGTATACCCGTCAGGCCCAGGAGCTTTATCGTCCCCCATCGAGAATATAGCTTCCCTAATTTCAGAATCCGTAACATCTCTCACCATAAAATCAGCCATTTGAGGATTAAGGACATTGGAGAATAAAGCATGATCATCAAGAGGGGTACCATCCCCTTTAATACCCAGAAACTGCTCATAATGAGAAACAAGAGCCCCTGCAACTGCACTTCCTTCATACAAAACATTAGCCGCATCTCGAACCACTTCAATTCGATTACGGGCACATTTATTCTTAAAAACATTATGAAAGTAAGCCGTATTAGAATCACCTGCATGAAGCCATTGAACTTTAGATTTTTGCTTTAAGAACCTCTCTTCATCTAATATTGCCTCCTTAAAAGCAACAAGATAATGAGCATGATCTTCCCGAAGGGCTGAGTTAAACGGGTCTTTATCAATAGCACGTTGGACCTCATCTAACTCCTTACGAAGACAAGTAACCCTCTCATGAAGATTACCTTGGTTATGCAAAAGCTTACGAAAAGAAGATTTAAGCCCCTTCAAGCGTTTAACAACACGATACATAGCACAACCATTTACACTAAGATTCCACCCCGAAGTAACAGTATCAATAAAGCCCTCTTTATGCACCAGAAAATTAGAAAACTTAAAAGGTTTAGGTTTGAGTTTAGCCACCTGGGGAATACGAAGGACACAAGGAGAATGATCTGAAATACGGTAAGGCTGGAAAATAGCAAACGAACCCGGGAAATCATCACCAAACTTTAAATTACCCATAATTCTATCAATATTCTTTAACGTTCCATTAGAGCCTCTTGGTTTTTGATTCCATGTAAAATGCAGCCCCGTACTATTAACATCCGACACCTCCATACTCAAAACACATTCTTTAAATTCACGCATAGCAATATCAGGAGCATAACCACCACACGAATGATCCTCCAAATTAAGAGCAGCATTAAAATCTCCCAATAACACCCAAGGCCTACCACGCATGAATCTAGCATGGCTATCAAGGTTGCTCCAAAGCGCTCTCCGATTAACATAATAGTTATCTGCATAAACAAAGGAACAAAAAACGGTTTTGTTCTCATTACGAATATTTACTTGAACATGCATAACTTGGTTAGTAGAAGCCATAACCATAACATCTACAATATCATCATTCCAGCCAAGAATGATCCGAGAACCCTTATTACAAAGATTACCATTAGACGTCCATTTCCAACGACGACACACCTTACGACATGTATCATACACACCCGAAGCATCCACATGAGACTCCAAAACAGCACACACACTAAGGTTATTCTCATTTTTGGGTAAAGGGGAGTAATCCTGCACCCTGGTAAAATTCATTATCCAAAAACTTTGAAGTACAAAATGACGAGGGTGATTTCCCTCGCCCCCAGTCCCTAAGGACACTTACAAGACACTTATCTAAGAATGACCAACCATTCTTAAAACTAACATGCACAACATGTGCAACTGACCAAACAAACATGCTAAACAAAAGCAACTCAACAAGCAAAAATCACAAAACAATAGAAATAAAGATAACTATTTCTTCTTGCGTCCTTGCACCTGGAAATCTTTCGGAGAACCATTCTTGAACTTGGAATAATTTTCAATATCTTCATAGTTCTCATAGACTTCATCAACTTCATCATCTTCATCAGCTTCAACAGCAAACGTAACCTTCTTCCTAGGAGTCTTCACTACATCACTTGTAGCAAACGAGTTAGAATATTCGAAATCAGAAAAGGCCACACTTGTAGAAGCACCATCATTGTGAGAACCATGTTCCCACAAACCATCAGTAGTGCTATGCAATGGAACCACATTAACACCACTTAACCCCACGGATTCCACACCTCCAAAAGAAGTATTAGCATCCACACGTTCCATCTGCTCAGGTTGAGTAAGTACATCCTCAACAGGAACAGCCCCAAAATCACTCTTCAAAGCATCATTAGATGTACCATTCGAAGTAGAATCACCATTAGTAGGCTTAAAATCAGCCCTCACATCAGGTTGTGTACCTCGATTCTTCTTCTTGGTAGCCGGTTTAGAAACAGGTTGGTACAAAAGTTTAGACTTAGTTGAAACCCCCCAAGCTACTTTCTTACCCTTATCACTTGTATAACCAGCCTTAGTAGAGTGAACCTTACGCTTGACATCAAAATCTTGTTGAGTCGAATCTTTAGTAACCCGTTTACGCCTAAGAGGACACGCATCATCATCATGATTGAAACAAACACACTTAGAACACCAAGATGGCCACCATTCATACTCAACATCAAGAACCTCCATGTAATGACCCTTACCCTTAGGCAAAGGAATTTCAACTTCAATTGATTCCAAAACATCCAAATCAGCCGATAATTCAATAAGTACCCGTGCATATGAATAACGTCCCCAAGGATTCTTACACATATCATTAGTACCCGCATCAAACCTTATTATCCGCCCCAACTGTTTTGCAATCAAACTTACACCGGTTTTAGAGTATATAACGGATGGTATATTATGGATACGTACCCAAACTGGTACCTTAGTAATCATCTCCTTTTCAAGTCTCACATTAGGTACCCAAACATGTAGAAATAAAGGCGTTGATCTAATAAACCAAGGACCACCATTAAGCACTTTTTCCATACCTTCAAGTGATGAGAATTTGAAAATGAAGAAACCATTCCGCAATATCACATGTTCAAAACCGAACCTAGCCCAAGCATGCTTGACATAATCTTCCACAATAGGAAACGCAATTCTATTACCAATGAAATAACCGTATAATGAATTAGTAAGTTTCGAGCACATATCATCAACAACGGCCATTGGAATAACTACTCTTGAACCCGACCTAGTAGCCTCATCAACTCCACTAGAATGTGAATCACTAGGTATATTAGGCTCACAAGAACCTCCAATATTACACCCATCAGCTAGCCTATCACCATTATCATAAGACGTACCAACCATTGCAGCCCCCAACAAATCAGAAGCTACCACATTATTAGCCTTAGGAACATCAGATTTAGAACTAGCCAAACGTACCTCTTGTTGTAAAGCAAACTTCGGATCAGAAACAACGGGACCATGATCTTTAGGAAGAACAAAACTCCCCGTTTTTCCTTCCAAACCTGCACTCTTCAAAATATCCTTCAATGGCTTACTTGCATTAGTAAGCATCTTACCATCAATGTTACCAATCCTAGTAGCCAACCTCTTAGCCTTAGAAGGCTTATTAACATTCTTAGAACCAGAATCCATCTCTTTAAAACCCACGAATAAGATAACTAACAGCAGCAAATCCAAGCGCACACACAAAAACCAAAACCCTAGAACGGGTACTTGCAAGGAGATTATAAACTAAACTCAAAGAATTCAGTTATGGAGTTACGAATCCACCAAACCCACCAGAGTTTAGTAATAGCAGCAACAAAAACGACCAGATCCCAAACTCATACAAGCATGAACACGTGAAAATCGAAACCCTAACAGCCTAGAACCACTTACTTGAATAAATAATTGATTCGACTATATAATAAGTCAATAAGAACCGACTTATATTGATTGAATACACACAGGGTCGATTAAGGATCAAGGTCGGTTATACCCTAAAAAACGAATAGTTAGGGATAGATAACCAAAAAAACGATTTGTGAAACCCTAATAAATCGATTATCAAAAATACACCACAAATCAAGTATATTACCACAAATCCGATCAAGGAAAGAATCCTGTAACGAATTAATGGAATAAGATCAAAGAGTAGCAAAGATTAGTGATGGGTTTTGAAGGATCGATTAAAATTTTATGTCCGGTTTAGGGTTTTCTCCAAAATCGCCAAAGAGAACTTTTAGGGTTTTGAAGCAGACTTTTTTTTAAGGTTATTCTCATTAACAACCTGACGAACCTCTTTTTGTTTAGGGGACCGGTTCAGACCCCTTATATTCCATGAAGCAATACTAAACATCGGGAACATTGAGAACGGAAGTGCTTGCCTCCGATTGATCAAACAAATTACCAGATTCATCAAAAACATTAACAACCTCCTCATCCTCCAAATTAGTTTCATCCTGAACACCCTCATCCAAAGCCAAAGTCTCAAAAGGATTAGATGTAGAAATATTAGCATTCTGTTTAGATGAGCTTACCTTGGGATTTTTGTTGGTTGTTGTTACATCCTCATTATGAGACGGACTAATACTCTCATTGGACTTAAAAGTACTACTAGATGAAACGACATCCACCTTTTCAGGTGGAGGACCAGAACTAGTACTAGCTACACCTGATGGTGGTTGAGATGGAGTTGCAGCAGCCTTCGGTCTATAGTACATGTTCTTACCCATAGGGAACCCCTTGGATACATTACCAGCATTATTATCCATAGATTTACCCTTTTTCCTATTTTTCTTGTTTCCAACCTGTTGAAAACCATCATCCTCATTAGATTTCTCCACAACAGGTGTAGGCACAACATTCTTGGGACAACTTTCATTGGAATGACCAAAAATCAAACATACATCACACCTAGGTGGTTTCCATTCATATTCGACCCGGATTGTTTCAGACGTGAACCCAAGACTATCCACAAGAGGTACTCCAACTGTAATTGACTCCTTAAAAGCAGCTTGAGATTCAATCTCAATTAAACACCTAGCAAAGCTGCTTCTCCCCCATGAATCAAGACACATCGCACTAGTATAAGAATCAAGCATTATAGGAGTACCTAAATGCGTAGCAATAATACTAATACCATCTTCAGAAAACACCTGCAATGGAACATCATGAAGCTTAACCCATACGGGAATACGGGTTAATTCCTCTTTCTTTAAGCTCGTATTCATAGTCCACTTTTTGAGAATAATAGGGCTGTTCTTAATCATCCATGGACCTCCTTCTAATACAGCCTCCAAACCAGCCTGAGAATCAAATTTAAAGAAGAAGAATCCATTTTCATTCATCATAACTCTTTTTAACCCATACTTTGCCCAATTGTTACGAACAAAGTATTCCACCACAGGGAACGCAATACGTTTACCAATAAAGTAACCATAGAGGGTAAACTCAAATTTAGTACTAATATTTTGAACCACCTTATGAGGAATAGAGACATCAACACCCTGAAACACATTATCCACCTTAAGAGTACGAAAGTTAGGTTTCACTTTAGTATTATCTTTATTCGTACCACTTGTAGCCGCTACATAAGATTTAGGTTGAGTATTAATGTCACTAGATTGCACGAAAGGAACACTTGTTGAAGCAAGCGAAACGTTCTCTTTATGAGCATTCAAATTTGTATGATCCGTACTAGTATTGGTCTCGCCCTTGTTATAGACGTTTGAATCAACATGCTTAAATCGACCAGAACTAGAAGCTACATGAACTCCATCACCTTGAGGCATATTTTCCGTAACACAATCCACATGCTCAATGTTTTCATTAGTGTCCATTCCCTGATTAGTGTTACTACTCGTACCATCCACACCAGATTTACTAGAATCCAAGAACGTATCCTTCCTACTAGGGTTCATCGTTGGACTAGAATCCAACTCACCAAGGCTAGTAGAAGAATTCATCACATCACCCACGAGAGGATTACTAACAGCAGCAGCAGAACTTGGGACATCATTATCGTTATAACTCAATCCAGCAACATTAGAATCAGTACTTAACTTGTTGCGATCAGTAGCCGAAGAAGACATATTGGCTGGTACATTACAAACAGCCTTCCTAAGAATTGACTTCAGAATTGGTGCATCCCCAAGCAAACTTGACTTAGTGTTGTTTGATTTATCCTTCTCCATAATAGAATCAGCTTGCGTAAAATCAAAATACAAAAAACCTAATGCGACGTCAAAAACAGCAAAGAAAAAAAAAACCCTAAAACGAACCAGAAGACATACGCCCAATTAGATAAGCAATGAATCCCACAAAGAGTTTTGTCCCTAAACGCTTGCTCACTTGATAGGAGTAATTGCCCTTTACATGATGATAGCCGTTGTCCTTAATGCTTGAACACTTGATAAGTGCAATTGTCACTTACATGATGAGATCCGTTGTCCCTAAATGCTAACTTTATGAGGGCAATTTGTTCCTTACATGATAAGAGCCGTTGTCCCTAAAGGCTCACATGTTGAGAGCAATTGTACCTTACTTTGTTGGAGCCGTTGTCCCTAAACGCTTGCTCACTTGATGAGAGTAATTGCCCTTTAAATGATGATAGCCGTTGTCCCTAATGCTTGCACACTTGATAAGAGCAATTATCACTTACATGATGAGATCCGTTGTCCCTAAAGGCTAACTTTATGAGGGCAATTTGTCCCTTACAAGATAAGAGCCGTTGTCCCTAAAGACTCACTTGTTGAGAGCAATTGTACCTTACTTTATGGGAGCCGTTGTCCCTAAACGCTTGCTCACTTGATGAGAGCAATTGTCCTTTACATGATGATAGACGTTGTCCCTAATGCTTGCACACTGGACAAGAGCAATTGTCACTTGCATGATGAGATCCGTTGTCCCTAATGGCTAACTTTATGTAGGCCGTTTGTCCATTACATGATAAGAGCCGTTGTCCCTAAATGCTCACTTGTTTAGAGTAATTGTACCTTACTTTGTGGGAGCCGTTGTCCCTAAACGCTTGCTCACTTGATGAGAGTAATTGCCCTTTACATGATGATAGCCATTGTCCCTAATGCTTGCACACTTGATAAGAGCAATTGTCACTTACATGATGAGATCCGTTGTCCCTAAAGGCTAATTTTATAATGGCAATTTGTCCCTTACATGATAAGAGCAGTTGTCCCAAAAGACTCACTTGTTGACAGCAATTGTACCTTACTTTTTGGGAGTCGTTGTCCCTAACCGCTTGCTCACTTGATGAGAGCAATACACAGATAGCCGTTGTCCCTAATGGTTGCACACTTGATAAGAGCAATTGTCACTTGCATGATGAGATCCGTTGTCCCTAAAGGCTAACTTTATGAGGGCAATTTGTCCCTTACATGATAAGAGCCGTGGTCCCTAAAGACTCACTTGTTGAGAGCAATTGTACCTGACTTTATGGGAGCCGTTGTTCCTAAACGCTTGCTCACTTGATGAGAGCAATTGCCCTTTACATGATGATAACCGTTGTCCCTAATGCTTCCACACTTGATAAGAGCAATTCTCACTTACATGATGAGATCCGTTGTCTCTAAAAGCTACCTTTATAAGGGCAATTTGTGTCTTCTATGAAAAGAGCCATTTTCCCTAAAGGTTCACTTGTTGAGAGCAATTGTATCTGACTTTATGGGAGCCGTTGTCCCTAAACGCTTGCTCACTTGATAAGAGTAATTGCCCTTTACATGATGATAGCCGTTGTCCTTAATGCTTGACCACTTGATAAGTGCAATTGTCACTTACATGATGAGACCCGTTGTCCCTAAAGGCTAACTTTATGAGGGCAATTTGTTCCTTACATGATAAGAGCTGTTGTCCCTGAAGGCTCACATGTTGAGAGCAATTGTACCTTACTTTGTTGGAGCCGTTGTCCCTAAACGCTTGCTCACTTGATGAGAGTAATTGCCCTTTAAATGATGATAGCCGTTGTCCCTAATGCTTGCACACTTGATAAGAGCAATTGTCACTTACATGATGAGATCCGTTGTCTCTAAAGGCTAACTTTATGAGGGCAATTTGTCCCTTACATGATAAGAGCCGTTGTCCCAAAAGACTCACTTGTTGAGAGCAATTGTACCTTACTTCATGGGAGCCGTTGTCCCTAAATGCTTGCTCACTTGATGAGAGTAATTGCCCTTTAAATGATGATAGCCGTTGTCCCTAATGCTTGCACACTTAATAAGAGCAATTGTAACTTATTTGATGAGATCCGTTGTCCCTAATGGCTAACTTTATGAGGGAAATTTGTCCCTTACATGATAAGATCCGTTGTCCCTAAAGACTCACATGTTGAGAGCAATTGTACATTACTTTATGGGAGCCGTTGTCCCTAAATGGTTGCTCACTAGATGAGAGAAATTATCCTTTACTTGATGATTGCCGTTGTCCCTAATGCTTGCACACGGGACAAGAGCAATTGTCACTTGCATTATGAGATCTACTGTCCATAAAGGCTAACTTTATGAGGGCTATTTGTCCCTTACATGATAAGAGCCATTGTCCCTAAAGGCTCACTTGTTGAGAGCAATTGTACCTGACTTTATGGGAGCCGTTGTTCGTAAACTCTTGCTCTCTTGATGAGATAATTGCCCTGTACATGATGATAACCGTTGTCCCTAATGCTTCCACACTTGATAAGAGCAATTCTCACTTACATGATGAGATCCGTTGTCTCTAAAAGCTACCTTTATAAGGGCAATTTGTCTCTTCCATGAAAAGAGCCATTTTCCATAAAGGCTCACTTGTTGAGAGCAATTGTACCTGACTTTATGGGAGCCGTTGTCCCTAAACGCTTGCTCACTTGATAAGAGTAATTGCCCTTTACATGATGATAGCCGTTGTCCTTAATGCTTGAACTCTTGATAAGTGCAATTGTCACTTACATGATGAGACCCGTTGTCCCTAGAGGCTAACTTTATGAGGGCAATTTGTTCCTTACATGATAAGAGCTGTTGTCCCTAAAGGCTCACATGTTAAGAGCAATTGTACCTTACTTTGTTGGAGCCGTTGTCCCTAAACGCTTGCTCACTTGATGAGAGTAATTACCCTTTAAATGATGATAGCCGTTGTCCCTAATGCTTGCACACTTGATAAGAGCAATTGTCACTTACATGATGAGATCCGTTGTCCCTAAAGGCTAACTTTATGAGTGTAATTTGTCCCTTACATGATAAAAGCCGTTGTCCCTAAAGACTCACTTGTTGAGAGCAATTGTACCTAACTTTATGGGAGCCGTTGTCCCTAAACGCTTGCTCACTTGATGAGAGCAATTGTCCTTTACATGATGATAGACGTTGTCCCTAATGCTTGCACACTTGATAAGAGCAATTGTCACTTGCATGATGAGATCCGTTGTCCTTAAAGGCTAACTTTATGAGGGCGATTTGTCCCTTACATGATAAGAGCCATTGTCCCTAAAGGCTCACTTGTTACAAAAGCTTCAACCCTAAAACGAATTTTCTCTCCCTCTAGGGGCGATTTTTTCAGCCTCCTCTACCCTTATCATTCCGGCCAAATTCAACCACTAATCCGCCTCTCTATCATTCTTCTGAGTGATATGCAATCGGATTTTCTTGGTTTTTAATCCCTGGGTAGAGGAGGGTTTCTGAAATCATCCTTATTACGTTCTACAATCGAATTATTTAACCTTAATTCTCTTTATCATTCTGATTCGATTGTAGGGTTATTATTCGTTTCTTATTCTCTAATCGCACCTCTGATTGTGACTATCATAAGTCGGTTTTAAATCGAGTTAACTTATTATCAGGGTCGATTAGGTTTTGATGAAAACCTAATTATTTTAGGGTTGCGCTGGTGTTTCAATTCGTCCCTAATATCCTGTATCATATGTCGGTTATTACTGTTTCATATATATGGGGTCGATTTGAGGTGGTTTGTTCTTAACGATTATTAAGAAACCTTTTTTTGGGTTTCGATTTTATGAACGGTATGTGATGTTTGAATCTGGTTGTTGCGATGAATGCATGTTTGCTGTGGGAGGTTTATTCCTGGACGTGCCTTACATGGTGATGAGTTATTTGTACGTGGGTTATCATGGGAGAGATGTTTCTTTACCGATCTGTTTTGGAAGAGTGCATGCTTTTATTTTCTTCATCAGATCGAGTTTTGGTTATGATGCAAGTTAGGGTTCGTTTGAGCCCTATTGGTATGCTTTTTGCGATCAGTTCTATTGCTTTTCGGGACTGATTTAGGCTGCTGGTTTGCATGGGTGAGATGTCTACAATGGAAGTTAAGTTTTTGGGGACTCTTGTTGAAAACCCCATGTACAAGATCACGGATCAGTTGCACTTTCGACTGTATCGTGGTAATGTATGTATCCTTTGGGATTGAGGTGAGGGATATCACCCTCATCCTATGTACTTCAACGGTTTGTGCTGCTGGGTAGATGTGGGATGTTCGCATCTCATGTTTTGTCTTGTTTTTATACCTAGTTTGATTCTTTGTAATTAGCTAGGTTTGGTTTGTGTTTATGGCCTGTCATAAACACTTGTTTATCAAGCGCCTGTGCTTGAGGTTAATGTGGTACTTCAGCCACATTCCATTTGTACTTAACTGTTTTTTTGGTTATATATTTACCGGGGTTTTCCCCTTTACCAAAAAAAAAAGGCTCACTTGTTTAGAGCAATTGTACCTTACTTTTTGGGAGCCGTTGTCCCTAAACGCATGCTCACTTGCTGAGAGCAATTGCCCTTTACATACTGATTGCCATTATCCCGAATGCTTGCACACTTGACAAGAGCAATTGTCACTTGCATGATGAGATCCGTTGTCCCTAAAGGCTAACTTTATGAGGGTCATTTTTTCCTTACATGATAAGAGCCGTTGTCCCTAAAGGCTCACTTGTTGAGAGCAATTGTACCTGACTTTATGGGAGCCGTTGTCCCTAAACGCTTGCTCACTTGATGAGAGCAATTACCCTTTACATAATGATAGCCGTTGTCCCTAATGCTTACACACTTGATAAGAGCAATTGTCACTTACATGATGAGAACCGTTGTCCCTAAAGGCTAACTTTATGAGGGCAATTTGTCCCTTACATGATAAGAGCCATTGTCCCTAAAGACTCACGTGTTGGGAGCAATTGTATCTTACTTTGTGGGAGCCGTTGTCCCTAAACGCTTGCTCACTTGATGAGAGCAATTCTCCTTTACATGATGATACTCGTTGTCCCTAATGCTTGCACACTTGATAAGAGCAATTGTCACTTACACGATGAGACCCGTTGTCCCTAAAGGCTAACATTATGAGGGCAATTTGTCCCTTACATGATAAGAGTCGTTGTCCCTAAAGACTCACTTGTTGAGAGCAATTGTACCTTACTTTATAGGAGCCGTTGTCCCTAAACGCTTGCTCACTTGATGAGAGCAATTGCCCTTTACATGATTATAGCCGTTGTCCCTAATGCTTGCGTACTTGATAAGAGCAATTGTCACTTACATGACAAGACCCGTTGTCCCTAAAGGCTAACTTTATGAGGGAAATTTGTCCCTTACATGATAAGAGCCGTTGTTCCTAAAGACTCACTTGTTGAGAGCAATTGTACCTTACTTTCTGGGAGTCGTTGCCCCTAAACACTTGCTCACTTGATGAGAGCAATTGTCCTTTACATGATGATAGACGTTGTCCCTAATGCTTGCTCACTGGACAAGAGAAATTTTCACTTGCATGATGAGATCCATTGTCCCTAAAGGCAAACTTTATGAGGGCGATTTGTCCCTTACATGATAAGAGCCATTGTTCCTAAAGGCTCACTTGTTGAGAGCAATTGTACCTTACTTTTTGGGAGCCGTTGTCCCTAAACGCATGCTCACTTGATGAGAGCAATTGCCCTCTACATAATGATTGCCATTGTCCCTAATGCCTGCACACTTGACAAGAGCAATTGTCACTTGCATGATGAGATCCGTTGTCCCTAAAGGCTAACTTTATGAGGGCCGTTTGTTCCTTACATGATAAGAGCCGTTGTCCCTAAAGGCTCACTTGTTGAGAGCAATTGTACCTTAATTTATGGATGCCGTTATCCCTAAACTCTTGCTCACTTGATGAGGGTAATTGCCCTTTACATGATGATAACCGTTGTCCCTATTGCTTCCACACTTGATAAGAGCAATTCTCACTTACATGATGAGATCCGTTGTCTCTAAAAGCTACCTTTATAAGGGCAATTTGTCTCTTCCCTGAAAAGAGCCGTTGTCCCTGAAGGCTCACTTGTTGAGAGCAATTGTACCTGACTTTATGGGAGCCGTTGTCCCTAAACACTTGCTCACTTGATGAGAGTAATTGCCCTTTACATGATGATAACCGTTGTCCCTATTGCTTCCACACTTGATAAGAGCAATTCTCACTTACATGATGAGATCCGTTGTCTCTAAAAGCTACCTTTATAAGGGAAATTTGTCTCTTCCATGAAAAGAGCCGTTGTACCTAAAGGCTCACTTGTTGAGAGCAATTGTACTTGACTTTATGGGAGCCGTTGTCCCTAAACGCTTGCTCACTTGATGAGAGTAATTGCGTTTACATGATGATAGCCGTTGTCCTTAATGCTTGAACACTTGATAAGTGTAATTGTCTCTTACATGATGAGACACGTTGTCCCTAAAGGCTAACTTTTTGAGGGCAATTTGTCCCTTACGTGATAAGAGCTGTTGTCCATAAAGGCTCACTTGTTGAGAGCAATTGTACCTTACTTTGTGGGAGCCGTTGTCCTTAAACTTGCTTGCTCACTTGATGAGAGTGATTGCCCTTTAAATAATGATAACGGTTGTCCCTAATGCTTGCACACTTGATAAGAGCAATTGTCACTTACATGATGAGATCCGTTGTCCCTAAAGGCTAACTTTATGAGGGCAATTTATCCCTTACATGATAAGAGCAGTTGTCCCTAAAGACTCACTTGTTGAGAACAATTGTACCTTACTTTATGGGAGCCGTTGTCCCTAAACGCTCGCTCACTTGATAAGTGCAATACATGATGATAGCCGTTGTCCCTAATGCTTGCACACTTAATAAGAGCAATTGTCACTTACATGATGAGATCTGTTGTCCCTAAAGGCTAACTTTATGAGCGCAATTTGTCCCTTACATGATAAGAGCCGCTGTCCCTAAAGACTCACTTGTTGAGAGTAATTGTACCTTTCTTTATGGGAGCCGTTATCCCTAAACGCTTGCTCACTTGATGAGAGCAATTGCCCTTTACATGATGATAACCGTTTCCCTAATGCTTCCACACTTGATAAGAGCAATTCTCACTTTTATTATGAGATCCGTTAAGGCTACATTTAGAAGGGCAATTTGTTTCTTACATGATAAGAGCTGTTGTCCCGAAAGGCTCACCTGTTGAGAGCAATTGTACATAACTTTATGGGAGCCGTTGTCCCCAAACGCTTGCAAACTTGATGAGAGCAATTACCCTTTACATGATGATAGCCATTGTCCCTAATGCTTGCACACTGGACAAGAGCAATTGTCACATGCATGATGAGATCGTTGTCCCTAAAGGCTAACTTTATGAGGGCCGTTTGTCCATTACATGATAAGAGCCGTTGTCCCTAAATGCTCACTTGTTTAGAGCAATTGTACCTTAATTTGTGGGAGCCGTTGTCCCTAAACGCTTGCTCACTTGATGAGAGCAATTCTCCTTTACATGATGATACTCGTTGTCCCTAATGTTTGCACACTTGATAAGAGCAATTGTCACTTACACGATGAGACCCGTTGTCCCTAAAGGCTAACATTATGAGGGCAATTTGTCCCTTACATGATAAGAGTCGTTGTCCCTAAAGACTCACTTGTTGAGAGCAATTGTACCTTACTTTATAGGAGCCGTTGTCCCTAAACGCTTGCTCACTTGATGAGAGCAATTGCCCTTTACATGATGATAGCCGTTGTCCCTAATGCTTGCGTACTTGATAAGAGCAATTGTCACTTACATGACAAGACCCGTTGTCCCTAAAGGCTAACTTTATGAGGGAAATTTGTCCCTTACATGATAAGAGCCGTTGTTCCTAAAGACTCACTTGTTGAGAGCAATTGTACCTTACTTTCTGGGAGTCGTTGTCCCTAAACACTTGCTCACTTGATGAGAGCAATTGTCCTTTACATGATGATAGACGTTGTCCCTAATGCTTGCTCACTGGACAAGAGAAATTTTCACTTGCATGATGAGATCCATTGTCCCTAAAGGCAAACTTTATGAGGGCGATTTGTCCCTTACATGATAAGAGCCATTGTTCCTAAAGGCTCACTTGTTGAGAGCAATTGTACCTTACTTTTTGGGAGCCGTTGTCCCTAAACGCATGCTCACTTGATGAGAGCAATTGCCCTCTACATAATGATTGCCATTGTCCCTAATGCCTGCACACTTGACAAGAGCAATTGTCACTTGCATGATGAGATCCGTTGTCCCTAAAGGCTAACTTTATGAGGGCCGTTTGTTCCTTACATGATAAGAGCCGTTGTCCCTAAAGGCTCACTTGTTGAGAGCAATTGTACCTTAATTTATGGATGCCGTTATCCCTAAACTCTTGCTCACTTGATGAGGGTAATTGCCCTTTACATGATGATAACCGTTGTCCCTATTGCTTCCACACTTGATAAGAGCAATTCTCACTTACATGATGAGATCCGTTGTCTCTAAAAGCTACCTTTATAAGGGCAATTTGTCTCTTCCCAGAAAAGAGCCGTTGTCCCTGAAGGCTCACTTGTTGAGAGCAATTGTACCTGACTTTATGGGAGCCGTTGTCCCTAAACACTTGCTCACTTGATGAGAGTAATTGCCCTTTACATGATGATAGCCGTTGTCCTTAATGCTTGAACACTTGATAAGTGCAATTGTCACTTACATGATGAGACCCGTTGTCCCTAAAGGCTAACTTTATGAGGGCAATTTGTTCCTTACCTGATAAGAGCTGTTGTCCATAAAGGCTCACTTGTTGAGAGCAATTATATCTTACTTTGAGGGAGCAGTTGTCCTTAAACGCTTGCTCACTTGATGAGAGTAATTGCCCTTTAAATGATGATAGCGGTTGTCCCTAATGCTTGCACGCTTGATAAGAGCAATTGTCACTTACATGATGAGATCCATTGTTCCGAAAGGCTAACTTTCTGAGGGCAATTTGTTCCTTACATGATAAGGGCAGTTGTCCCTAAAGACTCACTTGTTGAGAGCAATTGTACCTTACTTTATGGGAGCCGTTGTCCCTAAACGCTCGCTCACTTGATAAGTGCAATACATGATGAGATCCGTTGTCCCTAAAGGCTAACTTTATGAGGGCCATTTGTTCCTTACATGATAAGAGCCGTTGTCCCTAACGGCTCACTTGTTGAGAGCAATTGTACCTTACTTTATGGGTGTCGTTATCCCTAAACTCTTGCTCACTTGATGAGGGCAATTGCCCTTTACATGATGATAACCGTTGTCCCTATTGCTTCCACACTTGATAAGAGCAATTCTCACTTACATGATGAGATCCGTTGTCTCTAAAAGCTACCTTTATAAGGGAAATTTGTCTCTTCCATGAAAAGAGCCGTTGTACCTAAAGGCTCACTTGTTAAGAGCAATTGTACTTGACTTTATGGGAGCCGTTGTCCCTAAACGCTTGCTCACTTGATGAGAGTAATTGCGTTTACATGATGATAGCCGTTGTCCTTAATGCTTGAACACTTGATAAGTGTAATTGTCTCTTACATGATGAGACACGTTGTCCCTAAAGGCTAACTTTTTGAGGGCAATTTGTCCCTTACGTGATAAGAGCTGTTGTCCATAAAGGCTCACTTGTTGAGAGCAATTGTACCTTACTTTGTGGGAGCCGTTGTCCTTAAACTTGCTTGCTCACTTGATGAGAGTGATTGCCCTTTAAATAATGATAACGGTTGTCCCTAATGCTTGCACACTTGATAAGAGCAATTGTCACTTACATGATGAGATCCGTTGTCCCTAAAGGCTAACTTTATGAGGGCAATTTATCCCTTACATGATAAGAGCAGTTGTCCCTAAAGACTCACTTGTTGAGAACAATTGTACCTTACTTTATGGGAGCCGTTGTCCCTAAACGCTCGCTCACTTGATAAGTGCAATACATGATGATAGCCGTTGTCCCTAATGCTTGCACACTTAATAAGAGCAATTGTCACTTACATGATGAGATCTGTTGTCCCTAAAGGCTAACTTTATGAGCGCAATTTGTCCCTTACATGATAAGAGCCGCTGTCCCTAAAGACTCACTTGTTGAGAGTAATTGTACCTTTCTTTATGGGAGCCGTTATCCCTAAACGCTTGCTCACTTGATGAGAGCAATTGCCCTTTACATGATGATAACCGTTTCCCTAATGCTTCCACACTTGATAAGAGCAATTCTCACTTTTATTATTATTAGATCCGTTAAGGCTACCTTTAGAAGGGCAATTTGTTTCTTACATGATAAGAGCTGTTGTCCCGAAAGGCTCACCTGTTGAGAGCAATTGTACATAACTTTATGGGAGCCGTTGTCCCCAAACGCTTGCAAACCTGATGAGAGCAATTACCCTTTACATGATGATAGCCATTGTCCCTAATGCTTGCACACTGGACAAGAGCAATTGTCACATGCATGATGAGATCGTTGTCCCTAAAGGCTAACTTTATGAGGGCCGTTTGTCCATTACATGATAAGAGCCGTTGTCCCTAAATGCTCACTTGTTTAGAGCAATTGTACCTTAATTTGTGGGAGCCGTTGTCCCTAAACGCTTGCTCACTTGATGAGAGTAATTGCCCTTTACATGATGATAGCCATTGTCCCTAATGCTTGCACACTTGATAAGAGCAATTTGTCCCTTACATGATAAGAGCAGTTGTCCCTAAAGACTCATTTGTTGACTGCAATTGTACCTTACTTTATGGGAGTCGTTGTCCCTAACCGCTTGCTCACTTGATGAGAGCAATACACAGATAGCCGTTGTCCCTAATGCTTGCACGCTTGATAAGAGCAATTGTCACTTGCATGAAGAGATCCGTTGTCCCTAAAGGCTAACTTTATGAGGGCAATTTGTCCCTTACATGATAAGAGTCGTGTTCCCTAAAGACTCACTTGTTGATAGCAATTGTACCATACTTTATGGGAGCCGTTGTCCCTAAACGCTTGCTCACTTGATGAGAGCAATTGCCCTTTACATGATGATAGCCGTTGTCCCTAATGCTTGCTTACTTGATAAGAGCAATTGTCACTAACATGACAAGACCCGTTGTCCCTAAAGGCTAACTTTATGATGGCAATTTGTCCCTTACATGATAAGAGCCTTTGTTCCTAAAGACTCACTTGTTGAGAGCAATCGTACCTTACTTTCTGGGAGTCGTTGTCCCTAAACACTTGCTCACTTGATGAGAGCAATTATCCTTTACATGATGATAGACGTTGTCCCTAATGCTTGCTCACTGGACAAGAGAAATTTTCACTTGCATGATGAGATCCATTGTCCCTAAAGGCAAACTTTATGAGGGCGATTTGTCCCTTACATGATAAGAGCCATTGTTCCTAAAGGCTCACTTGTTGAGAGCAATTGTACCTTACTTTTTGGGAGCCGTTGTCCCTAAACGCATGCTAACTTGATGAGAGCAATTGCCCTCTACATAATGATTGCCATTGTCCCTAATGCCTGCACACTTGACAAGAGCAATTGTCACTTGCATGATGAGATCCGTTGTCCCTAAAGGCTAACTTTATGAGGGCCGTTTGTTCCTTACATGATAAGAGCCGTTGTCCCTAAAGGCTCACTTGTTGAGAGCAATTGTACCTTACTTTATGGGTGCCGTTATCCCTAAACTCTTGCTCACTTGATGAGGGTAATTGCCCTTTACATGATGATAACCGTTGTCCCTATTGCTTCCACACTTGATAAGAGCAATTCTCACTTACATGATGAGATCTGTTGTCTCTAAAAGCTACCTTTATAAGGGCAATTTGTCTCTTCCCTGAAAAGAGCCGTTGTCCCTAAAGGCTCACTTGTTGAGAGCAATTGTACCTGACTTTATGTGAGCCGTTGTCCCTAAACGCTTGCTCACTTGATGAGAGTAATTGCCCTTTACATGATGATAGCCGTTGTCCTTAATGCTTGAACACTTGATAAGTGCAATTGTCACTTACATGATGAGACCCATTGTCCCTAAAGGCTAACTTTATGAGGGCAATTTGTTCCTTACGTGATAAGAGCTGTTGTCCATAAAGGCTCACTTGTTGAGAGCAATTGTATCTTACTTTGTGGGAGCCGTTGTCCTTAAACGCTTGCTCACTTGATGAGAGTAATTGCCCTTTAAATGATGATAGCGGTTGTCCCTAATGCTTGCACACTTGATAAGAGCAATTGTCACTTACATGATGAGATCCGTTGTCCCGAAAGGCTAACTTTCTGAGGGCAATTTGTCCCTTACATGATAAGAGCAGTTGTCCCTAAAGACTCACTTGTTGAGAGCAATTGTACCTTACTTTCTGGGAGTGGTTGTCCCTAAATACTTGCTCACTTGATGAGAGCGATTGTCCTTCACATGATGATAGACGTTGTCCCTAATGCTTGCACACTGGACAAGAGCAATTTTCACTTGCATGATGATATCCGTTGTCCCTAAAGGCTAACTTTATGAGGGCGATTTGTCCCATACATGATAAGAGCCATTGTTCCTAAAGGCTCACTTGTTGAGAGCAATTGTACCTTACTTTTTGGGAGCCGTTGTCCCTAAACGCATGGTCACTTGATGAGAGCAATAGCCCTTTACATAATGATTGCCATTGTCCCTAATGCTTGCACACTTGACAAGAGCAATTTTCACTTGCATGATGAGATCCGTTGTCCCTAAAGGCTAACTTTATGAGGGCCATTTGTTCCTTACATGATAAGAGCCGTTGTCCCTAACGGCTCACTTGTTGAGAGCAATTGTACCTTACTTTATGGGTGTCGTTATCCCTAAACTCTTGCTCACTTGATGAGGGCAATTGCCCTTTACATGATGATAACCATTGTCCCTAATGCTTCGACACTTGATAAGAGCAATTCTCACTTACATGATGAGATCCGTTGTCTCTAAAAGCTACCTTTATAAGGGAAATTTGTCTCTTCCATGAAAAGAGCCGTTGTCCCTAAAGGCTCACTTGTTGAGAGCAATTGTACTTAACTTTATGGGAGCCGTTGTCCCTAAACGCTTGCTCACTTGATGAGAGTAATTGCGTTTACATGATGATAGCCGTTGTCCTTAATGCTTGAACACTTGATAAGTGTAATTGTCTCTTACATGATGAGACCCGTTGTCCCTAAAGGCTAACTTTATGAGGGCAATTTGTCCCTTACGTGATAAGAGCTGTTGTCCATAAAGGCTCACTTGTTGAGAGCAATTGTACCTTATTTGTGGGAGCCGTTGTCCTTAAACTTGCTTGCTCACTTGATGAGAGTGATTGCCCTTTAAATAATGATAGCGGTTGTCCCTATTGCTTGCATACTTGATAAGAGCAATTGTCACTTACATGATGAGATCCGTTGTCCCTAAAGGCTAACTTTATGAGGGCAATTTGTCCCTTACATGATAAGAGCAGTTGTCCCTAAAGACTCACTTGTTGAGAGCAATTGTACCTTACTTTATGGGAGCCGTTGTCCCTAAACGCTCGCTCACTTGATAAGTGCAATACATGATGATAGCCGTTGTCCCTAATGCTTGTACACTTAATAAGAGCAATTGTCACTTACATGATGAGATCTGTTGTCCCTAAAGGCTAACTTTATAAGCGCAATTTGTCCCTTACATGATAAGAGCCGTTGTCCCTAAAGACTCACTTGTTGAGAGTAATTGTACCTTTCTTTATGGGAGCCGTTATCCCTAAACGCTTGCTCACTTGATGAGAGCAATTGCCCTTTACATGATGATAACCGTTTCCCTAATGCTTCCACACTTGATAAGAGCAATTCTCACTTTTATTATGAGATCCGTTAAGGCTACCTTTAGAAGGGCAATTTGTTTCTTACATGATAAGAGCTGTTGTCCCGAAAGGCTCACCTGTTGAGAGCAATTGTACGTAACTTTATGGGAGCCGTTGTCCCCAAACGCTTGCAAACCTGATGAGAGCAATTACCCTTTACATGATGATAGCCATTGTCCCTAATGCTTGCACACTGGACAAGAGCAATTGTCACATGCATGATGAGATCGTTGTCCCTAAAGGCTAACTTTATGAGGGCCGTTTGTCCATTACATGATAAGAGCCGTTGTCCCTAAATGCTCACTTGTTTAGAGCAATTGTACCTTACTTTGTGGGAGCCGTTGTCCCTAATGCTTGCACACATGATAAGAGCAATTTTCACTTACATTATGAGATCCGTTGTCCCTAAAGGCTAATTTTATAAGGGCAATTTGTCCCTTACATGATAAGAGCAGTTGTCCCAAAAGACTCACTTGTTGACTGCAATTGTACCTTACTTTATGGGAGTCGTTGTCCCTAACCGCTTGCTCACTTGATGAGAGCAATACACAGATAGCCGTTGTCCCTAATGCTTGCACACTTGATAAGAGCAATTGTCACTTGCATGATGAGATCCGTTGTCCCAAAAGGCTAACTTTATGAGGGCAATTTGTAACTTACATGATAAGAGCCGTGTTCCCTAAAGACTCACTTGTTGAGAGCAATTGTACCATACTTTATGGGAGCCGTTGTCCCTAAACGCTTGCTCACTTGATGAGAGCAATTGCCCTTTACATGATGATAGCCGTTGTCCCTAATGCTTGCGTACTTGATAAGAGCAATTGTCACTAACATGACAAGTCCCGTTGTCCCTAAAGGCTAACTTTATGAGGGCAATTTGTCCCTTACATGATAAGAGCCGTTGTTCCTAAAGACTCACTTGTTCAGAGCAATTGTACCTTACTTTCTGGGAGTCGTTGTCCCTAAACACTTGCTCACTTGATGAGAGCAATTGTCCTTTACATGATGATAGACGTTGTCCCTAATGCTTGCTCACTGGACAAGAGAAATTTTCACTTGCATGATGAGATCCATTGTCCCTAAAGGCAAACTTTATGAGGGCGATTTGTCCCTTACATGATAAGAGCCATTGTTCCTAAAGGCTCACTTGTTGAGAGCAATTGTACCTTACTTTTTGGGAGCCGTTGTCCCTAAACGCATGCTCACTTGATGAGAGCAATTGCCCTCTACATAATGATTGCCATTGTCCCTAATGCCTGCACACTTGACAAGAGCAATTGTCACTTGCATGATGAGATCCGTTGTCCCTAAACGCTTGCTCACTTGATGAGAGTAATTGCCCTTTACATTATGATAGCCGTTGTCCTTAATGCTTGAACACTTGATAAGTGCAATTGTCACTTACATGATGAGACCCGTTGTCCCTAAAGGCTAACTTTATGAGGGCAATTTGTTCCTTACCTGATAAGAGCTGTTGTCCATAATGTCTCACTTGTTGAGAGCAATTGTATCTTACTTTGTGGGAGCCGTTGTCCTTAAACGCTTGCTCAATTGATGAGAGTAATTGCCCTTTAAAGGATGATAGCGGTTGTCCCTAATGCTTGCACACTTGATAAGAGCAATTGTCACTTACATGATGAGATCCGTTGTCCCGAAAGGCTAACTTCCTGAGGGCAATTTGTCCCTTACATGATAAGAGCAGTTGTCCTTAAAGACTCACTTGTTGAGAGCAATTGTACCTTACTTTCTGGGAGTGGTTGTCCCTAAACACTTGCTCACTTGATGAGAGCGATTGACCTTCACATGATGATAGACGTTGTCCCTAATGCTTGCACACTGGACAAGAGCAATTTTCACTTGCATGATGATATCCGTTGTCCCTAAAGGCTAACTTTATGAGGGCGATTTGTCCCATACATGATAAGAGCCATTGTTCCAAAAGGCTCACTTGTTGAGAGCAATTGTACCTTACTTTTTGGGAGCCGTTGTCCCTAAACGCATGCTCACTTGATGAGAGCAATAGCCCTTTACATAATGATTGCCATTGTCCCTAATGCTTGCACACTTGACAAGAGCAATTTTCACTTGCATGATGAGATCCGTTGTCCCTAAAGGCTAACTTTATGAGGGCCATTTCTTCCTTACATGATAAGAGCCGTTGTCCCTAACGGCTCACTTGTTGAGAGCAATTGTACCTTACTTTATAGGTGTCGTTATCCCTAAACTCTTGCTCACTTGATTAGGGCAATTGCCCTTTACATGATGATAACCGTTGTCCCTAATGCTTCCACACTTGATAAGAGCAATTCTCACTTACATGATCGGATCCGGCGTCTCTAAAAGCTACCTTTATAAGGGAAATTTGTCTCTTCCATGAAAAGAGCCGTTGTCCCTAAACTCTCACTTGTTGAGAGCAATTGTACTTGACTTTATGGGAGCCGTTGTCCCTAAACGCTTGCTCACTTGATGAGAGTAATTGCGTTTACATGATGATAGCCGTTGTCCTTAATGTTTGAACACTTGATAAGTGTAATTGTCTCTTACATGATGAGACCCGTTGTCCCTAAAGGCTAACTTTATGAGGGCAATTTGTCCCTTACGTGATAAGAGCTGTTGTCCATAAAGGCTCACTTGTTGAGAGCAATTGTACCTTACTTTGTGGGAGCCGTTGTCCTTAAACTTGCTTGCTCACTTGATGAGAGTGATTGCCCTTTAAATAATGATAGCGGTTGTCCCTAATGCTTGCACACTTGATAAGAGCAATTGTCACTCACATGATGAGATCCGTTGTCCCTAAAGGCTAAATTTATGAGGGCAATTTGTCCCTTACATGATAAGGGCAGTTGTCCCTAAAGACTCACTTGTTGAGTGCAATTGTACCTTACTTTATGGGAGCCGTTGTCCCTAATGCTTGCACACTTATTAAGAGCAATTGTCACTTACATGATGAGATCTGTTGTCCCTAAAGGCTAACTTTATGAGGGCAATTTGTCCCTTACATGATAAGAGCCGTTGTCCCTAAAGACTCACTTGTTGAGAGTAATTGTACCTTTCTTTATGGGAGCCGTTATCCCTAAACGCTTGCTCACTTGATGAGAGCAATTGCCCTTTACATGATGATAACCGTTTCCCTAATGCTTCCACACTTGATAAGAGCAATTCTCACTTTTATTATGAGATCCGTTAAGGCTACCTTTAGAAGGGCAATTTGTTTCTTACATGACAAGAGCTGTTGTCCCGAAAGGCTCACCTGTTGAGAGCAATTGTACGTAACTTTATGGGAGCCGTTGTCCCCAAACGCTTGCAAACCTGATGAGAGCAATTACCCTTTACATGATGATAGCCATTGTCCCTAATGCTTGCACACTGGACAAGAGCAATTGTCACACGCATGATGAGATCCATTATCCCTAGAGGCTAACTTTATGAGGGCCGTTTGTCCATTACATGATAAGAGCCGTTGTCCCTAAATGCTCACTTGTTTAGAGCAATAGTACCTTACTTTGTGGGAGCCGTTGTCCCTAAACGCTTGCTCACTTGATGAGAGTAATTGCCCTTTACATGATGATAGCCATTGTCCCTAATGCTTGCACACTTGATAAGAGCAATTTTCACTTACATGATGAGATCCGTTGTCCCTAAAGGCTAATTTTATAAGGGCAATTTGTCCCTTACATGATAAGAGCAGTTGTCCCTAAAGACTCACTTGTTGACAGCAATTGTACCTTACTTTATGGGAGTCGTTGTCCCTAACCTCTTGCTCACTTGATGAGAGCAATACACAGATAGCCGTTGTCCCTAATGCTTGCACACTTTGTAAGAGCAATTGTCACTTGCATGATGAGATCCGTTGTCCCTAAAGGCTAACTTTATGAGGGCAATTTTTCCCTTACATGATAAGAGCCGTGTTCCCTAAAGACTCACTTGTTGAGAGCAATTGTACCATACTTTATGGGAGCCGTTGTCCCTAAACGCTTGCTCACTTGATGAGAGCAATTGCCCTTTACATGATGATAGCCGTTGTCCCTAATGCTTGCGTACTTGATAAGAGCAATTGTCACTTACATGACAAGACCCGTTGTCCCTAAAGGCTAACTTTATGAGGGCAATTTGTCCCTTACATGATAAGAGCCGTTGTTCCTAAAGACTCACTTGTTGAGAGCAATTGTACCTTACTTTCTGGGAGTCGTTGTCCCTAAACACTTGCTCACTTGATGAGAGCAATTGTCCTTTACATGATGATAGACGTTGTCCCTAATGCTTGCTCACTGGACAAGAGAAATTTTCACTTGCATGATGAGATCCATTGTCCCTAAAGGCAAACTTTATGAGGGCGATTTGTCCCTTACATGATAAGAGCCATTGTTCCTAAAGGCTCACTTGTTGAGAGCAATTGTACCTTACTTTTTGGGAGCCGTTGTCCCTAAACGCATGCTCACTTGATGAGAGCAATTGCCCTCCACATAATGATTACCATTGTCCTTAATGCCTGCACACTTGACAAGAGCAATTGTCACTTGCATGATGAGATCCGTTGTCCCTAAAGGCTAACTTTATGAGGGCCATTTGTTCCTTACATGATAAGAGCCGTTGTCCCTAAAGGCTCACTTGTTGAGAGCAATTGTACCTTACTTTATGGGTGCCGTTATCCCTAAACTCTTGCTCACTTGATGAGGGTAATTGCCCTTTACATGATGATAACCGTTGTCCCTATTGCTTCCACACTTGATAAGAGCAATTCTCACTTACATGATGAGATCCGTTGTCTCTAAAAGCTACCTTTATAAGGGCAATTTGTCTCTTCCCTCAAAAGAGCCGTTGTCCCTAAAGGCTCACTTTTTGAGAGCAATTGTACCTGACTTTATGGGAGCCGTTGTCCCTAAACGCTTGCTCACTTGATAAGAGTAATTGCCCTTTACATTATGATAGCCGTTGTCCTTAATGCTTGAACACTTGATAAGTGCAATTGTCACTTACATGATGAGACCCGTTGTCCCTAAAGGCTAACTCTATGAGGGCAATTTGTTCCTTACCTGATAAGAGCTGTTGTCCATAAAGGCTCACTTGTTGAGAGCAATTGTATCTTACTTTGTGGGAGCCGTTGTCCTTAAACGCTTGCTCACTTGATGAGAGTAATTGCCCTTTAAATGATGATAGCGGTTGTCCCTAATGCTTGCACACTTGATAAGAGCAATTGTCACTTACATGATGAGATCCGTTGTCCCGAAAGGCTAACTTTCTGAGGGCAATTTGTCCCTTACATGATAAGAGCAGTTGTCCCTAAAGACTCACTTGTTGAGAGCAATTGTACCTTACTTTCTGGGAGTGGGTGTCCCTAAACACTTGCTCACTTGATGAGAGCGATTGTCCTTCACATGATGATAGACGTTGTCCCTAATGCTTGCACACTGGACAAGAGCAATTTTCACTTGCATGATGATATCCGTTGTCCCTAAAGGCTAACTTTATGAGGGCGATTTGTCCCATACATGATAAGAGCCATTGTTCCTAAAGGCTCAGTTGTTGAGAGTGATAAGAGCCATTGTTCCTAAAGGCTCAGTTGTTGAGAGCAATTGTACCTTACTTTTTGGGAGCCGTTGTCCCTAAACCCATGCTCACTTGATGAGAGCAATAGCCCTTTACATAATGATTGCCATTGTCCCTAATGCTTGCACACTTGACAAGAGCAATTTTCACTTGCATTATGAGATCCGTTGTCCCTAAAGGCTAACTTTATGAGGGCCATTTGTTCCTTACATGATAAGAGCCGTTGTCCCTAACGGCTCACTTGTTGAGAGCAATTGTACCTTACTTTATGGGTGTCGTTATCCCTAAACTCTTGCTCACTTGATGAGGGCAATTGCCCTTTACATGATGATAACCGTTGTCCCTAATGCTTCCACACTTGATAAGAGCAATTCTCACTTACATGATGAGATCCGTTGTCTCTAAAAGCTACCTTTATAAGGGAAATTTGTCTCTTCCATGAAATGAGCCGTTGTCCCTAAAGGCTCACTTGTTGAGAGCAATTGTACTTGACTTTATGGGAGCCGTTGTCCCTAAACGCTTGCTCACTTGATGAGAGTAATTGCGTTTACATGATGATAGCCGTTGTCCTTAATGCTTGAACACTTGATAAGTGTAATTGTCTCTTACATGATGAGACCCGTTGTCCCTAAAGGCTAACTTTATGAGGGCAATTTGTCCCTTACGTGATAAGAGCTGTTGTCCATAAAGGCTCACTTGTTGAGAGCAATTGTACCTTACTTTGTGGGAGCCGTTGTCCTTAAACTTGCTTGCTCACTTGATGAGAGTGATTGCCCTTTAAATAATGATAGCGGTTGTCCCTAATGCTTGCACACTTGATAAGAGCAATTGTCACTTACATGATGAGATCCGTTGTCCCTAAAGGCTAACTTTATGAGGGCAATTTGTCCCTTACATGATAAGAGCAGTTGTCCCTAAAGACTCACTTGTTGAGAGCAATTGTACCTTACTTTATGGGAGCCGTTGTCCCTAAACGCTCGCTCACTTGATAAGTGCAATACATGATGATAGCCGTTGTCCCTAATGCTTGCACACTTAATAAGAGCAATTGTCACTTACATGATGAGATCTGTTGTCCCTAAAGGCTAACTTTATGAGGGCAATTTGTCCCTTACATGATAAGAGCCGTTGTCCCTAAAGCCTCACTTGTTGAGAGTAATTGTACCTTTCTTTATGGGAGCCGTTATCCCTAAACGCTTGCTCACTTGATGTGAGCAATTGCCCTTTACATGATGATAACCGTTTCCCTAATGCTTCCACACTTTTTTTTTGGGTAAAAGGGTTTCACCCTGGCAAAATATATAAATATAACAAAACGTTTTAAGTACAATGGAATGTGGCTGACATGCCACATTAACCTCAAGCTACGCTTGAACAACCACTACAAACTAAATGCTTGTGCTAATGACAGACCAAAAGCACAACAAACCTAGCTATACAAAGTAACTAGGAATAAAACCAAGAAGAAACTTGAATCCCATGAACATCCAGCTTCCATCCAGCAATAGCAGAAAACCAAGAATCGAAAATCCGATAATAGAACCATCTTGCATCGCACCATAACTTAGCAGCAACAAAAGACCAATAGAACATCAAAACATATTCGTTACATACTAATCTCATCACTTTCAGGAGAATTAACTCCTGAGAGAGGTGAATCATCGAAACTAAAGGATTTGATGTCTCTTTACCAATAGCAATCACTACTGGAGTAGCCAAATGTTTAAGTCCGAAAACTATGGTACACCTGATAACCATCTGATTTATTAGCAAATCAGCAACTATTAACGGATTTGAGTTGTCTTTACCTGTAGCCGTTTGCTCAGGACTAGCCAAGAGATTAAGTTCAAAAACTATGGTACTCTTGATAACCATCTGATTTATTAGCAAACCAGAAACTATAAACGGATTTGAGATGTCTTTACCTGTAGCCGTTTGCTCAGGACTAGCCAAGAGATTAAGCTCAAAAGCTATGGTACTCTTGATAACCATCTGATTTATTAGCAAACCAGAAACTATATACGGATTTGAGATGTCTTTACCTGTAGCCGTTTGCTCAGGACTAGCCAATTCTTTAGGAGAACACATCACCCTAGGTGAATTGATAACCAAAAATGGAAGCGACATCATGTATGAATAAGAGATGAGGGTAACTTCCACACACGCACAAGATCAGTCACTTTCACCGTCCTTTTGAATCTACAAGTTAAAAGCTTCATTCGAATGGTGGACTGAATAACATCAACCACTTGAGCTTCCGTTCTCTTTTGTTGCTTGAAAATCCTATTGTTGCGTTCTTGCCAAATAACGTACGATGTAGCAGCAAACAAAAGCTTAGAAACCACACTTCTAACTGATCTAGATCTCGCCTTAATAGTAAGAAACGTTATAATAGCATCCAAAGACGAGGGCATAACACCAAGATCAGCAAACACCTTAAGAGAGTTCCAAACTTGAGAAGAGAATAAACACTCAAAAAATAGGTGCTCATGAGAATCAGGTTGCAACTCACACAACGGGCATAGTAAAGAAACAAGATTATTATTATCATCCAAAAGCGTCAACATATCTTGAGTCTTAAGCCTTCTTTTAATCACCAACCAAGTATGGAATGCATGTCTTGGAATTCGGTGGGAAAACCAGACCACATGAGACCAATCAACAATAGAGCCCCGAGGTCTAATACAATTCCAAGCAAAGAGAGACCGAAAATTGCTTAAAACTGCCATCACTATTACGCCAAACTAAACTATCATCCACATTATTCAGCAATTGAGGAACCGTAATCGAATTAAGAGATGGATAACGAACAGACCATTGATTGGGCCACGCCCAACCATGCCCATGAATAATATCACTAACCTTAGAAACAGGAAAAAAGCCAGCTCGATGAATATCCCGAGAGGATACAATAAGAGACAAGGGGCTCAAGTCGCACCACGAATCGAACCATGCTGAAGCCTTTAATCCGTTACCTAATTTATACCATATGAATCTTCGAACAAGAGGCCGAAGCTGCAAAATCTTCCTCCAACTCCAAGTCATATTACCACGACACGGGACATCCCAAAAGTTGCGCTCCTTAAGCTTATACAAATGTATCCATTTAACCCAAAGAGATTCCTTACCCGAAACAATGCTCCAAATATGAGAAGAAATCAAAGCATTATTAAAAGAACCAAGCGATCTAATACCAAGCCCCCCTTCGTGTTTAGGAAGACAAACAACATCCCACGCAACTTTAGATCTACCTCTACTATTCCCATCATGACTCCAAAGAAAACCTCTCATAAGCTGTTCAAGATCATAGATAATACGAGAAGGAAGAATAAACACCGATGCCCAATAAATATGCATAGAAGAGAGCACGGATTGAATAAGTTGCAACCGACCAGCAAATGAAAGCGATTTATTCCTCCAATCCTTAATACGATTAGACAATCTTTCCACCAACTCCTTACAATCTCGAAAAATCAGCCTCGTTGTAACAAGAGGCACGCCAAGATATTTAACCGGGAGAACTCCTTCTTCAAAAGGAAGAACCTGAAGAATAGCAATCTTGACATGATTACGAACATTACAGAAATAGGCTGTACTTTTAGGCAAGCTTGGCATAAGACCCGAAGCCAACTTAAACTCATCCAACGCATCCATAATAACTTGAGCAGAATTGACATCACCATGGGCAAAAAGAAATAGATCATCCGCAAAACACAAATTAATAATATTCAACTTAGAGCACTTGTGATGAAATGTAAATGAATCAGAAACACGAACCCGACGATGCAACATAAGCGTAAGAACCTCCATAACAAGAGTAAAGAGATATGGAGACAAGGGGTCACCATGCCTAAGCCCTCGCTTACCCTTGAAATAACCATGCATAACACCATTAACACAGATCGAGAAAGAAGTCGATGACACACACTCCATAATCCATGCAACCATACGATGGTGAAAACCAAACCCAATCAGAATACTCCTAAGGAAAGCCCAATCAACCGTATCATAAGCTTTCTGAATATCCACTTTAAATGCGCAACGAGCTGGTCCCCGGTTAAGATGATAATTATGCATTAACTCTTGCGTTAACAAGATATTGTCCGAGATCCTCCTACCCGGAACAAACGCCGATTGATTCTGACTCACAAGGGACGTTAAACTCTCTTTAATGCGATTAGCAATGATCTTGCTAATACATTTATACAAAACGTTACAGCAAGAAATTGGTCTAAAATCATTAATACGAGAAGGAGAGGACACCTTAGGAAGAAGAGCGATAGCTGTATGATTCACTTCTTTAAGAAGCTTACCATTAACAAAGAATTCTTGAACCGCCTTCGTAACATCCCCCGCAATAATATCCCAAGAACCCTTAAAAAACGCAGCAGAATACCCATCCGGACCTGGTGATTTATCATCACCCATAGAAAAAATACACTCCTTAACCTCTTGCGCCGTAATTTCTCGAACCATGTGATTAGCAACAGAAGGATCAAGATACGTATGAAACAGCTCATCACCATTAAATGGGACATTATTACCCTCTTGCCCAAGAAAAGAAGTGAAATGACTCACAAACGCATTAGGGACCTGATCTTGCTCAAATCGAACCCCATCATTATTGCAAACAGAATCAATGCGGCTCCTAGCTTTACGACTCTTAACAACTTTATGGAAATAGGCCGAATTAGAGTCACCTACCCTAAGCCATTCCACTTTAGCCTTTTGTTTAAGAAAACGTTCCTCCAACAGAATGGCTTCATTATATGCATTAAGGTAAACTGCTTCCTCTTCTCTAATATCCATATTAAACGGGTCTACATCAAGCGCCCGCTGAACCGTATCCAACTCATGATGAAGCTTAATGACATTCTCATGAATATTACCCTCATTAAACAAAAGACCACGAAGAGGCTTCTTCAATAACTTCAGCTTACTAACAACTCGATACATGAAAAACCCACTAACATTCGTATCCCAAGCCTCCTTAACCTTCTCATTAAACTTCGGATTCTGAACCAGAATGTTAGCAAACTTAAACGGACGAGGCTTAAATGTAACCGAAGTCGGGATGGTAAGAATAGCCGGGGAGTGATCGGAGATACGATAGGGCTGGAAAATAGCATGTGCACCAACAAATAAATCCATAAAACCAAGATTCGCCATAATACGGTCAATCTTCTTAAGCGTACCATCCAAACCTCTAGGCTTTTGATTCCATGTAAACTGCAGCCCCGACCGATTAATATCAACCAACTCTACGTCATCAATACATTCCCTAAACTCTCGCATAGAAATATCAATCACAGAAGAACCCGCCACCTTATCCTCCAAATGCAAGGCTGAATTAAAGTCACCAAGAATACACCAAGGACGAGCACGAATATACAGCTTATGCATCTTAAGATTATCCCATAGAGGTCTCCTGTGGGTGTATCTATTATGAGCGTATATAAAGGAACAAAAAAGCTCCTTTTTATCCGCCTTAAACCTAATGCAAACATGAATAACCTGATCATCCATAGAAATAACCGTTAAATCAACCACGTCTTGATTCCAACCCAACACAATACGAGAGCCCTTAGTACACAAATGCCCATTAGAAGTCCAATCCCAATTACGAAACACCTTCGAACAAAGCACCTCCAACCTCGAATTAGCAACATGAGACTCAAGAATAGCACAAACCGAAAGTTTATTTTCACAAATAATCTGCCGAACCTCATTTTGTTTAGGGGATTGGTTCATTCCCCTTATGTTCCATGAGGCTATGCTATACATCAGCACCGTCTATAGAGGAAGTGCTTGCTTCCTTTTGTATATCATTTCTATGGACCGGCTTGTCACGCATCTCCATATGATCATCAACCTCTTCACCATCACTATCCAACACCGTCACACCCTCATCAACATTCTTACCATTACCTAACAGCTCCTCAACTCCCGAACTAAAAATATCATCATTAAGCACGTCAAACGAATTCTTACTGGTTATATCACTCAAATCATCATGAATAAACGTTTTAGGGGTACGTACATCATTAACAACCTGCTTATCCGATGAATTATGACCAGCACTCATTGTAGGAACATTATCATTCTTATTGGTGACATGAGCCTTTGAAGATGAAGCTTCATTCTCCCCAACAACCTTAGGACCAGTAGGGTCCTTATTAGTACCATTACCCTTAGAAGAAGAAGCTCCATCAGCCCCTTTTTTATTCTTAGAAACCGGCTGCCAAACATAGTTAAAAGTGACCCTCGGTTTAGCAAACCGAACTCCATCAATAACCTTCTCATGAGTTGGGGCCTTACTCTTACCCTTACGTTTAGAAGCTGCTACAAACCCCTCATCATCCACCACCGGTTGTTCAACCTGTTTCACCCTTTTAGGACATCCATAATCACTATGATCAAAAATCTTACATGTTTCACACCTAGGTGGCTTCCATTCATACTCAACTTGAAGCGTTTCCAAAGAATGACCAGCTCCATTAGGGTATGGAATCGCCACAACTATAGAATCAAGGAGAGCTGTCAATGAAGAAACTTCAACAAGAACCCTTGCATAAGAATTACGCCCCCAAGAATGCAAACACATAGAACTCGTATAGGCATCTAACATAATAGGACGCCCTATTTGTGTTGAGATAAGACTAAGACCCACCTCTGAATATGCTACAACAGGAACATTATGAATCTTAACCCACACCGGAGCTGATGTAATCTCATCTTTTTTAAGTTTAGAATTAGGAGTCCAAATATTCAAAATAATAGGCACAAGGCGAATCAGCCATGGTCCTTCCTCTAGAACCCTTTCCATACCTTCCTTGGTAGCAAATTGAAACATAAAAAATCCATTATTTAGCATAACACGTTGTAGACCAAACTTTGCCCAAGTATTCTTCACGTAGTTTTCCACAATAGGAAAAGCAAGTCTCTTTCCAATAAAGTACCCATAAAGAGTATTCACAAATTTGTTACTAACCTCGTTAACTGCTTCCAATGGAATAGCCACATTAGCACCAGCCACTTTCTCGTCATTCCTCATCTCTACAACCTTAACAACCTTCTTAACCGACGAATTCTTCAATTTATCCGCAAACGATCCTGAATTAGACACGTTATTGAAGATGTTACTAGGTTTGTTTGGTTCCTTTGGTAAACCTGCCCCATTCTTAGAACCACCCTTAACGTGCTCTTCATTCACAACATTAGCATTAGAAGTAGCTTTTGTAGTACCACTAGCTCCCTCCTCAACAATATTCTTCCCAAGACCAGCCCCATCATCACTATTCTGTGAAAACTCGACATCATGATCAGCAAAGTGAACCACACGTGTAGTTTTCAAATCCTTCTCCTTACGCAAAAACTGACCATCAACATAATAAATCTTCTTAGCAATACCACTCACCAACGTCTCATCAATACTACCCTCTTCATCAAGTGGACCATGCAAATTAATAACAGTAGCAGCACCCTTGTTCTTCAAAATCGATTTTAAAAGAGGAGCATTAGCGAATAAATTAGAATCAAATCGACTTGAAGGTTTGTTAGGGTTATGAGTCGAATCCATAGCAGCAAACAATGAAACAAAGCAGCAGCAAACCTAATAAAAATGAGCAGCGAATACCCAAAATAAAAAACCAAGTCGGCAAAAAAACCCTAAAAAAGCCACAACCAAAATCGACCAGCAAGAGGAAAACCGAATCCCTTAAAGGGATTAAATACTCCACACCAATCCCTAACCGACTTACATATTAAACCTAATCCATAATCGCACAGCAACAAATCCAATAAAAGGAAACAAACGAATCAGCCTTAAGCCCTAAAAAACTAGAACAGCGATTCAACAAAACCCTAAAAGAAAACGATTCCCTACCTCAACCAAGCCTGAATCCAAATAAAAACAATGTTATAGGACTGAATTAAAACAAGTTAACCGTCCAAAACACAATCGTTATAAGGATTAGAACCAGATTAAAAGATTAGAGATCGAATTTTGAATGTAGGAGGGAAGGGTTAAGAAAATCGCCCATAGTTCTAGAGAGAGTTTTTTAAATTGGTTATGATTTTAATGCTTCCACACTTGATAAGAGCAATTCTCACTTTTATTATGAGATCCGTTAAGGCTACCTTTAGAAGGGCAATTTGTTTCTTACATGATAAGAGCTGTTGTCCCGAAAGGCTCACCTGTTGAGAGCAATTGTACGTAACTTTATGGGAGCCGTTGTCCCCAAACGCTTGCAAACCTGATGAGAGCAATTACCCTTTACATGATGATAGCCATTGTCCCTAATGCTTGCACACT
This sequence comes from Artemisia argyi, assembly GCA_030686995.1. NCBI lineage: Eukaryota > Viridiplantae > Streptophyta > Magnoliopsida > Asterales > Asteraceae > Artemisia > Artemisia argyi. Next base: position 94,248,467 of record CM060676.1, read on the forward strand.
GGACAAGAGCAATTGTCACATGCATGATGAGATCCGTTGTCCCTAAAGGCTAACTTTATGAGGGCCGTTTGTCCATTACATGATAAGAGCCGTTGTCCCTAAATGCTCACTTGTTTAGAGCAATTGTACCTTACTTTGTGGGAGCCGTTGTCCCTAAACGCTTGCTCACTTGATGACAGTAATTGCCCTTTACATGATGATAGCCATTGTCCCTAATGCTTGCACACTTGATAAGAGCAATTTTCACTTACATGATGAGATCCGTTGTCCCTAAAGGCTAATTTTATAAGGGCAATTTGTCCCTTACATGATAAGAGCAGTTGTCCCTAAAGACTCACTTGTTGACAGCAATTGTACCTTACTTTATGGGAGTCGTTGTCCCTAACCGCTTGCTCACTTGATGAGTGCAATACACAGATAGCCGTTGTCCCTAATAAAGCACACTTGATAAGAGCAATTGTCACTTGCATGATGAGATCCGTTGTCCCTAAAGGCTAACTTTATGAGGGCAATTTGTCCCTTACATGATAAGAGCCGTGTTCCCTAAAGACTCACTTGTTGAGAGCAATTGTACCATACTTTATGGGAGCCGTTGTCCCTAAACGCTTGCTCACTTGATGAGAGCAATTGCCCTTTACATGATGATAGCCGTTGTCCCTAATGCTTGCACACTCGATAAGAGCAGTTGTCACTTACATGATGAGATCCGTTGTCCCTAAAGGCTAACTTTATGAGGGCAATTTGTCCTTTACATGATAAGATCCGTTGTCCCGAAAGACTCACATGTTGAGAGCAATTGTACATTACTCTATGGGAGCCGTTGTCCCTAAATGGTTGCTCACTGGATGAGAGAAATTATCCTTTACATGATGATTGCCGTTGTCCCTAATGCTTGCACACTGGACAAGAGCAATTTTCACTTGAATTATGAGATCTGCTGTCCCTAAAGGCTAACTTTATGAGGGCCATTTGTCCCTTACATGATAAGAGCCATTGTCGCTAAAGGCTCACTTGTAGAGAGCAATTGTACCTGACTTTATGGGAGCCGTTGTTCCTAAACGCTTGCTCACTGGATGAGAGCAATTGCCCTTTACATGATGATAACCGTTGTCCCTAATGCTTCCACACTTGATAAGAGCAATTCTCACTTACATGATGAGATCCGTTGTCTCTAAAAGCTACCTTTATAAGGGCAATTCTCTTCCATGAAAAGAGCCATTTTCCCTAAAGGCACACTTGTTGAGAGCAATTGTACCTGACTTTATGGGAGCCGTTGTCCCTAAACGCTTGCTCACTTGATAAGAGTAATTGCCCTTTACATGATGATAGCCGTTGTCCTTAATGCTTGAACACTTGATAAGTGCAATTGTCACTTACATGATGAGACCCGTTGTCCCTAAAGGCTAACTTTATGAGGGCAATTTCTCCCTTACTTGATAAGAGCTGTTGTTATAACCCCATCTTTTACCCCAATTAGTATAAAGACAGCTTTAAACCCTAAAGTTCTCTCCCCTCTAGGGGCGATTTCAGCCTCCTCTATCCCTCCACATCCGGCCACAAACCCACCATCAATCCGCCTCTCTTTCCCTCTTTTTGAAGGATATGCAATCGGATTTGATGTGTTGTTGATTTCTGGATAGAGGTGGTTTGTTTTTTTAACTGAAATCGTCCCTAACCAATATTGAGTTTAACCCTAAATCGTTTTTTAGGGTTTTGGTCGAATATTGGTTTGTTAAATCGATTCCTTTATCTGATCTTCATAGGTCGGTTCTAATTAACTACATATTATACAAAGGGTCGATTTTTGCGTGTTTTATAAACCCTAAAGTCGAAGCTCTTCTAATTTGTTTTTTTGGGACGTTTTTTTAGGGTTTCGATCTGTTAGGGTTTTGGGTTCGATCGTATGGATTTTCATGGTATTATCTTTTGCTGTACGATCATTGATTGGTGTTTGGATTGACATATTCGTATGGTTCTTATGTTTGGTCGATCCATTCCATGGTGGACTTCAATGAAAAACGATTCCCTTTTTAGGGTTTTGGTTTTATTCGCTACTGATTGTATCCCTTGAGGTGTTTGATCTTTGCAAGTCGATTATGGATCGTGGTACATGATTTGGGTTTCGGGAAGTGGTGGATCTCATCCTGGTTCGTGGGTTTGGGACAGTGGAAGTCAAGTTGAGCTTGTGGAAGTCAAGTTTAGTTGGTGCTTGTTCAAAAATCAACAATTGTATTGCTGCTGGTCGTTTTGTAGTTTGAAGCTTATTGGTATCCCATTCATAAACTCATTCGATCATTCTTGGTTGTTGCTGGAGGTTAGGGTTTTGGCTACTCTATGTCGGTTCTGCATGGTTCTTACGCTGCTACTTATGTGATTGTACGGTGGTTATGGTAATTTATTGATCACATGGCAGATTGTGAGTCATGTTGTTGATGGAAGTTAAGTTTTTGGGGGCTCTTGTTCAAAACCCCAATTACACAATCATGGATATGCCTCATTCTTATTCTATTTGGTGTCTCGTGATTGTTTTGATGGAAGTTAGGGTTGGGAAATCCTATGTTCATCTGTTTATGATCATCATGTTCATGATTGATGATCAATGAATGGGCAAGTTGGAGGATTCTTCATGGATGTTGGTGGATCGCCTTAGTGATTTAATGGGTAATCGGTTCTGCTTTTTTGAACTGATTTATATTTGATGGCTACTGGATCATGAAGTTGTAAGTTAAGTTTTCATGGTTTCTTATTCAAAAAACTCTTTCTGTGTTCTTAATGGGTATTCGGTTCTGCATCTAAACACACACCTTTGGAGCATCTTGCTGCTCTATCCGTGGTTTTAGAGTCCCCCACCAACCGATGTGTGGAATTTGTGAACTGATTCTTATTGGATGTCTACTGAGGTGAGGGATTTCACCCTCATCCTATGTACTTCAACGTTTTGTGCTGCTGGGTGGATGTGGGATGCTTGCATCTCATGATTGTCTTGTTATTATACCTAGTTTTTTTTTTGTAATTAGCTAGGTTTGGTTTGTGTTTATGGCCTGTCATAAACACTTGTTTATCAAGCGCCTGTGCTTGAGGTTAATGTGGTACTTCAGCCACATTCCATTTGTACTTAAACGTTTTTTTGGATAATATATTTACCGGGTCGTTGACCTTTTACCCAAAAAAAGATAAGAGCTGTTGTCCCTAAAGGCTCACTTGTTGAGAGCAATTGTACCTTACTTTGTGGGAGCCGTTGTCCCTTAACGCTTGCTCACTTGATGAGAGTAATTGCCCTTTAAATGATGATAGCCGTTGTCCCTAATGCTTGCACACTTGATAAGAGCAATTATCACTTACATGATGAGATCCATTGTCCCTAAAGGCAAACTTTATGAGGGCAATTTGTCCCTTACATGATAAGAGCCGTTGTCGCTAAAGACTAACTTGTTGAGAGTAATTGTACCTTACTTTATGGGAGCCGTTGTCCCTAAACGCTTGCTCACCTGATGAGAGCAATTCTCCTTTACATGATGATAGTCGTTGTCCCTAATGCTTGCACACTTGATAAGAGCAATTGTCACTTGCATGATGAGATCCGTTGTCCCTAAAGGCTAACTTTATGAGGGCGATTTGTCCCTTACATGATAAGAGCAATTGTCCCTAAAGGCTCACTTGTTGAGAGCAATTGTACCTTACTTTTTGGGAGCCGTTGTCCCCAAACGCATGCTCACTTGATGAGAGCAGTTGCCCTTTACATAATGATTGCCATTGTCCCTAATGATTGCACACTTGACAAGAGCAATTTTCACTTTCATGATGAGATCCGTTGTCCGTAAAGGCTAACTTTATGAGGGCAATTTGTCCCTTACATGATAAGAGCCATTGTACCTAAAGACTCACGTTTTAAGAGCAATTGTATCTTACTTTATGGGAGCCATTGTCCCTAAAAGCTTGCTCACTTGATGAGAGTAATTCTCCTTTACATGATGATAGTCGTTGTCCCTAATGCTTGCACACTTGATAAGAGCAATTGTCACTTACACGATGAGATCCGTTGTCCCTAAAGGCTAACTTTATGAGGGCAATTTGTCCCATACATGATAAGAGCTGTTGTCCCTAAAGACTCACTTGTTGAGAGCAATTATACCTTACTTTATGGGAGCCGTTGTCCCTAAACGCTTGATCACTTTATGAGAGCAATTGCCCTTTACATGATAATAGCCGTTGTCCCTAATGCTTGCGTACTTGATAAGAGCAATTGTCACTTACATGATGAGACCCGTTGTCCCTAAAGGCTAACTTTATGAGGGCAATTTGTCCCGTACATGATAAGAGCCGTTGTTCCTAAAGACTCACGTGTTGAGAGCAATTGTACCTTACTTTCTGGGAGTCGTTGTCCCTAAACACTTGCTCACTTGATGAGGGCAATTGCCCTTTACATGATGATAACCGTTGTCCCAAATGCTTCCACAGTTGATAAGAGCAATTCTCACTTACATGATGAGATCCGTTGTCTCTAAAAGCTACCTTTATAAGGGCAATTTGTCTCTTCCATGAAAAGAGCCATTGTCTCTAAAGGCTCACTTGTTGAGAGCAATTGTACCTGACTTTATGGGAGCCGTTGTCCCTAAACGCTTGCTCACTTGATGAGAGTAATTGCCCTTTACATGATGATAGCCGTTGTCCTTAATGCTTGAACACTTGATAAGTGCAATTGTCACTTACATGATGAGACCCGTTGTCCTTTACATGATGATAGTCGTTGTCCCTAATGCTTCCACACTTGATAAGAGCAATTGTCACTTACACGATGAGACCCGTTGTAAATAGAGGCTAACTTTATGAGGGCAATTTGTCCCTTATATGATAAGAGCCGTTGTCCCTAAAGACTCACTTGTTGAGAGCAATTGTACCTTACTTTCTGGGAGTCGTTGTCCCTAAACACTTGCTCACTTGATGAGAGCAATTGTCCTTTACATGATGATAGACGTTGTCCCTAATGCTTGCACACTAGACAAGAGCAATTTTCTCTTGCATGTTGAGATCCGTTGTCCCTAAAGGCTAACTTTATGAGGGCGATTTGTCCCTTACATGATAAGAGCCATTGTTCCTAAAGGCTCACTTGTTGAGAGCAATTGTACCTTACTTTTTGGGAGCCGTTGTCCCTAAACGCATGCTCACTTGATAAGAGCAATTGCCCTTTATATAATGATTGCCATTGTCCCTAATGCTTGCACACTTGACAAGAGCAATTGTCACTTGCATGATGAGATCCGTTGTCCCTAAAGGCTAACTCGTTGAGAGCAATTGTACCTTATTTTATGGGTGCCGTTATCCCTAAACCCTTACTCACTTGATGAGGGCAATTGCCCTTTACATGATGATAACCGTTGTCCCTAATGCTTCCACACTTGATAAGAGCAATTCTCACTTACATGATGAGATCTGTTGTCTCTAAAAGCTACCTTCATAAGGGCAATTTGTCTCTTCCATGAAAAGAGACGTTGTCCCTAAAGGCTCACTTGTTGAGAGCAATTGTACCTGAGTTTATGGGAGCCGTTGTCCCTAAATGCTTGCTCACTTGAAGAGAGTAATTGCCCTTTACATGATGATAGCCATTGTCCTTAATGCTTGAACACTTGATAAGTGCAATTGTCGCTTACATGATGAGACCCGTTGTCCCTAAAGGCTAACTTTATGAGGGCAATTTGTCCCTTACATGATAAGAGCTGTTGTCCAATAAGGTTCACTTGTTGAGAGCAATTGTACCTTACTTTGTGGGAGCCGTTGTCCCTAAACGCTTGCTCACTTGATGAGAGTAATTGCCCTTTAAATGATGATAGCGGTTGTCCCTAATGCTTGCACACTTGATAAGAGCAATTGTCACTTACATGATGAGATCTGTTGTCCCTAAATGCTAACTTTATGACGGCAATTTGTCCCTTACATGATATGAGCATTTGTCCCTAAAGACTCACTTGTTGAGAGCAATTGAACCTTACTTTATCGGAGCCTTTGTCCTTAAACGCTTGCTCACTTGATAAGTGTAATACATGATGATAGCCATTGTCCCTAATGCTTGCACACTTAATAAGAGCAATTGTCACATACATGATGAGATCTGTTCTCCCTAAAGGCTAACTTTATGAGGGCAATTTGTCCCTTACATGATAAGAGCCATTGTCCCTAAAGACTCATTTGTTGAGAGTAAATGTACCTTTCTTAATGGGAGCCGTTATCCCTAAACGCTTGCTCACTTGATGAGAGCAATTGCCCTTTACATGATGATAACCGTTGTCCCTAATGCTTCCACGCTTGTTAAGAGCAATTCTCACTTGCATTATGAGATCCGTTAAGGCTACCTTTATAAGGGCAATTTGTCTTTTACATGATAAGAGCTGTTGTCTCGAAAGGCTCAGCTGTTGAGAGCAATTGTACCTTACTTTATGGGAGCCGTTGTCCCTAAACGCTTGCTCACTTGATGAGAGCAATTACCCTTTACATGATGATAGCCGTTGTCCCTAATGCTTGCACATTTGCGTTGTCCCTAAAGCTAACTTTATGTGGGCAATTTGTCCCTTATATGATCAGAGCCATTGTCCCTAAAGACTCACGTTTTTAGAGCAATTGTATTTTACTTTATGGGAGCCGTTGCCCCTAAACGCTTGCTCACTTGATGAGAGCAATTGTCCTCTACATGATAATAGCCGTTGTCCCTAATGCTTGCACACTTGATAAGAGCAATTGTCACTTGCATGATGAGATCCGTTGTCCCTAAAGGCTAGCTTTTTTAGGGCAATTTGTCCCTTACATGATAAGAGCCGTGGTCCCTAAAGACTCACATGTTGAGAGCAATTGTACCTTACTTTATGGGAGCCGTTGTACCTAAACGGTTGCTCACTAGATGAGAGAAATTATCCTTTACATGATGATAGCAGTTGTCCCTAATGCTTGAACACTGGACAAGTGCAATTGTCACTTGCATTATGAGATCTGCTGTCCCTAAAGGCTAACTTTATGAGGGCCATTTGTCCCTTACATGATAAGAGCCATTGTCCCTAAAGGCTCACTTGTTGAGAGCAATTGTACCTGACTTTATGGGAGCCGTTGTCCCTAAACGCTTGCTCACTTGATGAGAGCAATTGCCCTTTACATGATGATAATCGTTGTCCCTAATGCTTCAACACTTGATAAGAGCAATTCTCACTTACATGATGAGATCCGTTGTCTCTAAAAGCTACCTTTATAAGGGCAATTTGTCTCTTCCATGAAAAGAGCCATTGTCCCTAAAGTCTCACTTGTTGAGAGCAATTGTACCTGACTTTATGGGAGCCGTTGTCCCTAAACGCTTGCTCACTTGATAAGAGTAATTGCCCTTTACATGATGATAGCCGTTGTCCCTAATGCTTGAACACTTGATAAGTGCAATTGTCACTTACATGATGAGACACGTTGTCCCTAAAGGCTAACTTTATGAGGGCAATTTGTCCCTTACATGATAAGAGCTTTTGTCCCTAAATGCTCACTTGTTGAGAGCAACTGTACCTTACTTTGTGGGAGTCGTTGTCCCTAAACGCTTGCTCACTTGATGAGAGTAATTGCCCTTTAAATGATGATAGCCGTTGTCCCTAATGCTTGCACACTTGATAAGAGCACTTGTCACTTACATGATGAGATCCTTGTCTCTAAAGGCTAACTTTATGAGGGCAATTTGTCCCTTACATGATAAGAGCCGTTGTCCCTAAAGACTCACTTGTTGAGACAATTGTACCTTACTTTATGTGAGCCGTTGTCCCTAAACGCATGCTCACTTGATGAGAGCAATTGCCCTTTACATAATGATTGCCATTGTCCCTAATGCTTGCACACTTGACAAGAGCAATTGTCACTTACATGATGAGATCCATTGTCCCTAAAGGCTAACTTTATGAGGGTCATTTTTTCCTTACATGATAAGTGCCGTGGTCCCTAAAGACTGCGCATTGAGAACCATGATACTTTTCTTCCAAAGGCTGCAATGGAGGGTGTTTTGAACAGTTATGACAATATTCTTGTTGGTTTCTTTGTTGGAAAGAATATTGCCTTTCCGTTGGTTCAAAACTATGTCACTAATACGTGGGGTAAGTTTGGTTTGAAGAAAGTTATGAAAAATGATGATGGGGTTTTCCTCTTTAAATTTGTTTCTAAAGAGGGTGTTGATAACGTGATGCAATGGGGTCCTTGGATTATTCGTAATTCACCTTTGATTCTTACCAAATGGACTCCTGATGTGTCGCTGACTAAGAGTGAGGTTACTAAACTACCCGTGTGGATCAAATTGCACAATGTGCCATTGCTTGCTTATTCTGAAGATGGTTTGAGTTTGATTGCTACTCAGGTTGGTAAACCGATTATGTTGGACGCGTTTACAAGCTCAATGTGTTTTGATTCTTGGGGCCGTATTAGCTATGCTCGTGCGTTAGTGGAAATATCTTCCGAATCTGAATTAAAGCATGAGGTTACTATGGCTATACCTAAGAAGGATGATATTGGTATTATCTCTGCATGCATCAAGGTTGAGTATGAATGGAAGCCTCCTCACTGTTCAAGGTGTAATGTGTTTGGGCATGACCGCAATGGTTGTCCAAAGAGTGTTAAGGAGCTTGCCCGTACTAATGATGCTGATGTTGTTCCCACTACTTCGTTCGAAGAGACCGATGATGGTTTCAAGGAAGTTCAGACTCGGAAAGCTAAAGGTAGAGGTAAGAAGTTGTCAAGTGGTATTAATATGAGTAAGGGGCCTACACTAGCTCCTAAAAAGAAAGTTTATGTTGCAAAGAATAAGACTCAAGATGCTGCTTCTTCTAAAGTGGCTAATTCAAGCGGTTCGTCTGTGCCTACGTCTAACGCGTTTGGGGTTCTTGATGCGCAAGATTCTGATGTGAATGATGTTCCTAGTGCATCAAATGCTATCCCTAGTGGTGAGGCTGATTTGGAACGTCCTAGTGTTAGTAATACGGTAGCGGAAAAGGTAGGATCTCATTCGAGTGGTGCAGCAAGTGGTATTTCTAGTGGTGAGGCTGATTTGGAACGATCAAGTGGTAGTAATAAGGTAGCGGACAAGGTTGGATCTCACTCAAGTGGTAGTAATAAGCCCAGTTCTTCTTCTACTCCTCCGATTGATGCTACTAAGTTAACTAATCCATTCACTAAGGTAGGGGCTGTGGTTTGTTCGGATAGTGATGAAGATGAGGTTTTGGAGCCGGTGACTTCTAGTTATCTTGCTTCAGGTGGTGGCGGCGATGATCTTGAAGATTTTATGTCTGATGAATACGCTGCTCAAGTTTATGATCTACCAGGACACTTGGCTGAATTTTGTGACATGTATGATATTAATCTCCTAGGTCGTGGTAGAAAGTAATGTTTTTGGTTTGGTAGGTCATAGGATTGGTTTGTCTTTCTTATGTCTTTTGTTTGGTTGTTGCTGTTAGGTGCTTGTAAGTTGCCCATGTAACGGGCCGAGATGAGAGATTCACTCTCATCTGTTGTACTTAAACGTTTTTTGGTTAATGCATTTTGCCAGGGTTAAGCCCTTTTACCCAAAAAAAAACCGCCAAACATGCAATAGGTCAATCACATTCGCCCTCCTTTTGAAACGACATGTATGAAGCTTCAACCGCACCGTAGATTTAATGACATCAATCAATTGACTTTCAGACCGACGTTGCTGCTTGAAGATCCTGTTGTTTCTTTCTTGCCAAATAAAATAAGAAGTCGCCGCAAACAAAAGCTTTGAAACAACGCTTCTCACAGACCGAGATGTATAGATAGGAATCAAGTGATGCACCACATCCTCTAAAGAAGAAGGAATATCCGTAAGACCAACAAACACCTTCAAAGCGTCCCAAACCTGAAAAGAAAACAAACACTCAAAGAAAATGTGATCATGAGAATCTGGTTGAGTGTTGCACAAAGGGCACCTCTCGTGGGATCATTAGAGCGAAGCATATCCTGAGTACGAAGCCTCCTTCTCAAAACCAACCACAAATGAAAAGCATGCCTCGGAATACGATGCGAGAACCAAACAAGATGAAACCAATCAACAACCTGTCCACGTGGCCTAATACACTCCCAAACTGAAGAGACAGAGAAAGACTTGACATGACCATCACCCGTCTTCCAAACTAATCGATCATCCACATTATCAGTTAAATTAGAAACTGAAATTGATGTAAGCATTGGATACCTAGATTCCCACCAATCCGGCCAAGCCCAAGAATCTTCCAAAATAATATCCCGAACAAAAGAATTAGAAGAAAAACCAGCCCGGTAAATATCCCTCGAGGACACAATAATAGAAAGCGGGACCAACCGAACACCACTTATGAAACCAAGCTGAAGCCTTCAAACCATTCCCAATATTATACCAAAAAAATTGCCTAACAAGAGGCCTAATCTGAAGGATCTTCCGCCAACTCCAAGACAAGTTACCACGGCAAGGAATATCCCAAAAATTACGACCACACAACCTATATGTATGAATCCATTTCACCCATAAAGAATCCATAGAATTGAACAAACGCCAAATATGAGCAGCAATAAGAGCCGTATTAAAAGAATCAAGTCTATGAATTCCAAGCCCACCTTCCTGTTTAGGCAAGCACACAATCTCCCAAGCAACTTTAGAATTACCTTTCCGACCATTACCAGAACTCCAAGGGAAACCTCGCATAAGCTGCTCAAGATCATACACAATACGAGCAGGGAGAATAAAAACCGAAGCCCAATAAATGTGCATAGAAGACATAACTGACTGAATAAGCTGAAGCCGACTAGCAAAAGAGAGGGATTTATTCCTCCAATCATTGATGCGATTAGACAGCTTCTCCACCAATTCCTTACAATCTCTAAAAATCAAACTAGTAGTAACCAACGGCACCCCAAGATACTTCACAGGTAAGGTCCCTTCAACAAATGGAAGAATCTGTAAAATAGCAAGCTTAACATGATTGAGAACATTACAGAAATAAGCAGTACTCTTGGGAAGGCTAGGAGACAGGCCCGAGACATCCTTGAACTCCTCTAAAAAATCCATAATAACACCTGCCGAATGAGCATCACCATGGGCAAACAAGAAAAAATCATCAGCAAAGCAAAGATTAATAATATTAAGTTGCGAGCATTTGTGATGGAAGGTGAACAACTCTGAATTCCGAACGCGACGCCTCAAAATAAGGGTAAGCACCTCCATAACAAGCGTGAAAAGATAAGGCGATAACGGATCCCCTTGCCGTAAACCACGCTTACCCTTAAAATAACCATGCAAGATGCCATTCACACTAATAGAAAACGAAGTAGTAGAAACGCACTCCATAATCCAATGAACCATACGCGAATGAAAACCAAAACGAACCAGAATACACCTCAAAAATTGCCAATTAACCGTGTCGTACGCCTTCTGAATATCCACCTTAAAAGCACACCTAGACGGACCACGATTGAGGTGATAATTATGCATAAGCTCCTGAGTAAGCAGAATGTTATCGGCAATCCCTCTACCAGCAATAAACGCAGACTGATTCGGACTAACCAAAGTGCTAAGGCTCTCCTTAATCCGGTTGGCAATAATCTTACTAATACACTTGAAAATTAGATTGCAACACGAAATAGGCCTAATATCAGTTATCTGAGTGGGAGAATTGATCTTAGGCAAAAGGGCAATGGTAGTATGATTAATCTCTTTCAACAACTTACCATTAACAAAAAACTCCTGAACCACCTTCATAACATCATTCGTAATAATATCCCAAGCACCCTTAAAAAACGCAGCTGAATAACCATCAGGGCCCGGCGCCTTATCATCTCCCATAGAAAAAATAGCATCTTTGACCTCATGAGATGTAACATCGCGAACCATATCTAAAGCCACATTAAGATCAAGAGTCGATGTGAAAAGATCAGAATCATCCAATGGCAGAATAGGCCCCTCTTGACCAAGAAACGAAGTAAAGTAAGATACAAAAGCATTAGGAACTTGATCCTCCACCAAATGTACTCCATTACCATCACAAATAGAATCAATCTGACTCCTAGCTTTCCTACTCTTTACGATCCTATGAAAATATGCAGAATTAGAGTCACCCACCCGAAGCCATTCAACCTTTGCCTTTTCTTTGAGAAAACATTCTTCCATCAAAACTGCTTCATTGAAAGCATTAAGATAGCACGCTTCCTCCTCACGTAAATCAATATTAAAAGGATCCAAATCAAGGGCACGCTGAACCTCATCCAAATCATGACGAAGTTTAGTAACATTCTAATGGATATTCCCTTCTCGGAACAGCATACTCCGAAAAGGCTTTTTAAGAGCCTTCAATTTACTAACCACTTTAAACATATGAAAACCACTCACCGTTGTACCCCAACACTCATGAACTTGCTGTTTAAACCTTGAATTATGAACCAGAATATTTGAGAATTTAAACGGCCTAGGTTTAAACTTACACATCGTAGGAATATGAAGAATAGCCGGGGAGTGATCAGAAACACGGTACGGTTGAAAAATAGCATGAGCACCAGCAAACGAATCAAGAAACTCAAGATTAGCCATAATGCGATCAATCTTCCTCAAAGTACCATACAAACCTCTCGGTTTTTGAGTCCAAGTAAATTGCAGCCCCGAGCGGTTTATATCAATCAACTCATTAGCGTCTACACACTCCTTAAATTCTCGCATCGTAATATCAATAACCGAAGAATCCTCGACCTTATCTTCTAAATTAAGAGCAGAATTGAAATCCCCAAGAACACACCAAGGGCGATTACGAACCAGCTGATTATGTAACCCAAGATTATCCCATAGGGGTCTCCGATAAATATACTTGTTGTGAGCATAAACAAAAGAACAAAACAACTCCTTTTTATCAGCCTTAAATCGAATGAAAGTATGGATCACCTGATCAGTCATAGCAACCACATTCAAATCAACCACATCCATATTCCATCCCAAAATGATACGAGAACCACTACTACAAAAATTACCATTAGAAGTCCAGTCCCAACCTTTAAACACCCTCATGCATAGCTCCTGAAGACGAGAATTAGAGACATGCGATTCCAAAATAGCACAAATAGAAAGTTGATTTTCATAAATAACCTGACGAACCTAATTTTGTTTAGGGGATTGGTTCATTCCCCTTATATTCCATGAAGCGATGCTATACATGAGGAACATCACCAGAGGAAGTGCTTGCTTCCTTTTGATTACTCGTGACCGTGTTTGGATTACCAAACTCAATATACTCGTCAACCTCATTATCCGTATCACTATCCACTTCATGAACCCCTTTTTTCTCATGAGATGAATCCTCCTCAAACCCAAATTCAGAACTGGTCACATCATCACTAAGCGCTCCAAAAGAATTCTTAGTGATTATATCACTTAAATCATCATGAATATACTTAGAAGGGGCTGGAACATCACTATTAACCTGATTATCCAATGAAGTAAGACCAGCTTTCACATTCTTATCTCTTGATTCATTATTTGTACCATGAGCCTTTGAAGATGAAGCACCATTCTCCACACCTTTCTTAGGAACAGTAGGTTCTTTAATAGTACTATTACCCTTAGAAGACGACGCTCCATCAGACCCCCTTTAGTTTTCGAAACCGGCTGCCAACGGTAATTAAATGTAACCTTAGGTTTTGCAAAATGAACACCATCAATAACCTTCTCATGAGTTGGCACCTTACCCTTACCCTTACGCTTAGTAACTTCAACAAAGCCCTCCTCATCAACATTCGACTTCACACTAGATTGTTTAACCTTCTTGGGACATGCAGCATCACCATGATCAAAAATTTTGCACAAACCACAACGTGGGGGCTGCCATTCATATTCAATATCAATACGTTCCAAGGAATGACCTAAACCATTAGGAAACGGAATTGCGACAACCACATGATCCATTAACTTGTTAATAGAAGACACTTCAATAAGAGCACGCGCATATGAATTCCGACCCCAAGATTTAACACACATAGTACTCATGTACGAATCCAACATGATAGGTTTACCAATTTGAGTCGTAATCAAGCTTAATCCAACCTCTGTATAAGCAATAATTGGCACACTATGTTACTTTACCCATAAGAGGGCTGAAGTTACCTCTTCCTTAGCACTTTATCCATTCCATCCTTAGTGGAAAATTGAAATAAAAAGAAACCATTATTTAACATGACACATTCCAATCCAAATTTAGCCCATGTATTCTTAACATAATTCTCCACAATAGGGAATGCAAGTAGTTTCCCAATAAAATACCCGTAAATCGTGTTAGCAAATCTGGCCGAAACATCATTAATTTCTTTCAAAGGAATTGTGACATGAGCTCCTTCCACACGTTCCTCATTACGTAATTCACATATGTTAACAGATTTGAACGTGTTCTTAGTAGTAAACATAGAAGCAAATGAGAGTTTAGGGGCTGGTTGTGAACCAGCAGCACTAGACGACTTACTATTATCACCAATATTAGCACTCTCAACAGTAGAATTCCCTTGTTGACTTGAATCCTTCATACCAGTACCTTGAGTTACATTCGTAGCTTATGTAGCACTAGAAACTTGAGTAGCATCACCCATGGTAGCCTTTGTCTGGGATTCGTAGACTTGAATCTTTTAATACGGCTCTAATTGCTGCTCATATTTGGCGTTTGTTCAATTCTACGGATTCTTTATGGGTGAAATGGATTCATACATATAGGTTGCGTGGTCGTAACTTTTGGATGTTCCATGTCGTGGTAAATCTGTCTTGGAGTTGGCGAAAGATACTTCAGATTAGGCCTCTTGTTAGGCAATTTTTTTGGTATAATATTGGGAATGGTTTGAAGGCGTCTGCTTGGTTTGATAAGTGGTGTTGGGTTGGTCCTCTTTCTCTTATTGTGTCCTCGAGGGATATTTATCGGGCTGTTTTTTCTTCAAATTCTTTGGTTCGAGACATTATTGTGGAGGATTCTTGGGCTTGGCCGACTAGGTGGGGAGCTCGGTATCCAATGCTTACATCAATTTCAGTTCCTACTTTAAATGATAGTATGGATGATCGTTTAGTTTTGAAGACGGGTGATGGTTATGTTAAGTCTTTCTCTGTCTCTTCTATTTGGGAGTGTATTCGGCCACGGGGACAGGTTGTTGATTGGTTTCATCTTGTTTGGTTCACGCATCGTATCCCAAGGCATGCTTTTCATTTGTGGCTGGTTTTGAGAAGGAGGCTTCGTACTCAGGATATGCTTCGCTCTAATGATCCCACGAGAGACACTCTTGTGTGTTCTTTATGCAACTCTCAACCAGATTCTCATAATCATCTTTTCTTTGAGTGTTTGTTTTCTTTTCAGGTTTGGGATTCTTTGAAGATGTTTGTTGGTCTTACGGATATCCCTTCTTCTTTAGAGGATGTGGTGCATCACTTGATCCCTATCTCTACATCTCGGTCTGTGAGAAGCGTTGTATCAAAGCTTTTGTTTGCGGCGACTTCTTATTTTATTTGGCAAGAAAGAAACAACAGGATCTTCAAGCAGCAACGTCGGTCTGAAAGTCAATTGATTGATGTCATTAAATCAACGGTGCGTTTGAAGCTTCTTACTTGTCGTTTCAAAAGGAGGGTGAATGTGCTTGATCTATTGCGTGTTTGGCGAATGCCTATGACTCTTATGCATTCTTAATGGCGGCGAGTTCAATTCTTGAGGATGATTTCTTGGTTTGGGAACGTGAGGCTAGTCTTGAGGCCTTGGTTGTTGCTTTTGGCGGTAGTTGGAGTTCGTTGGAGATTCGGGTGAGTGTTGTACTCTTTTTCCCTACTCCAAGGTTTTCCCTCTGGGTTTTTACTTGGAAAGGATTTTTAAGGAGGCAGGCTCATCTGGTTCATCAATCTCCCTCGAAGAGACGGGCGGATATATGTTGTCTATCTTGTGTCATTAGATGGTTATTTCTGATTGGTGTTTTGGTTATTGTAATTATTTATTGTTTTAACGCTTAGTGGCCTGTCACAAGCGTTTGAGTTGGATGTTCAAGCGTTGCTTGAGGTTAATGTGGTACTTCAGCCACATTCCATTGTACTTAAACAATTTTTTTGGTGTAATATAATTTACCGGGTGGAATGCCTTTTACCCAAATGGCAGCCTTTGTCGTATCACTAGCCCCCTTCTCATTCCCAACCGAAGTTCTATGATCAATCACATCCGCCATATTCAGATTCGTGTCCAACATATCCTCTTGATCAATGAACTTTACCACACGATAAGGTTTCAAAACCTTACCATCTTTACTTAAAATCGGACCATCAACACTCTTAAGCTTAGAAGCAATACCACTCAACAACAAATCCTCCTCTAAACCCTCACGTTGCCCATCAAATGGTGATACCTCCACAAGAGAAATATACGACTTATTAGCAATAGCAGCACCCTTATTTTTCAAGATGGACTTTAATATAGGAGCATTAGATATCAGGTTCGAATTAGGAGAGATCGTGGATTTAGCATGTAAGTTAGACGAATCCATAACCAACACAAATCGAAACAAAAAGAACCAGCAGAAACGAAACCAAAAAAACCTTAAATAACGAACGGAACAAAACCCTAAAAAAACCACACCCAAGAATCGACAACCCAAAAACTAAAAAGCAACGAAACCCTAAGAGGGTATTAAATATACCTCGTACAACCGACACTCATCCTAACCGACACTCATGATGATCGTACATAAATTAATGATAGAATCTCAATAAAGGGATAATAACCATGCAATAAACGACAGGGAGTAAAATATTATTTGAAATCCCTTTGTCGCCGCAAAACAAAAAAAAAAAACGAATCTAAGAAAAACTAACACCGACCCACGATTGCAATATTCAATAAATTAAGGATTAAGAATCAAAGGATGTGTAATTTGTTAAGAATGGGATTGATTATTTTTGTCGCCGGTGTCGCCATTTTTCTCTAAAGAAACTAGTGTGTTTATATATATATATATATATATATATATATATATATATATATATATATATATATATATATATATATATATATATTTAGTACTTGCATGATGAGATCCGTTGTCCCTAAAGGCTAACTTTATGAGGGCGATTTGTCCCTTACATGATAAGAGCCGTTGTCCCTAAAGACTAACTTGTTGAGAGCAATTGTACCTTACTTTATGCGAGCCATTGCCCCTAAACGCTTGCTCATTTGATGAGAGCAATTGCCATTTACATGATGATAGTCGTTGTCCCTAATGCTTGCACACTTGATAAGAGCAATTATCACTTACATGATGAGACCCGTTGTCCCTAAAGGCTAACTTTATGAGGGCAATTTGTCCCTTACATGATAAGAGCTGTTGTCCCTAAAGACCCACTTGTTGAGAGCAATTGTACCTTACTTTATGGGAGCCGTTGTCCCTTAACACTTGCTCACTTGATAAGAGCAATTGTCCTTTACATGATGATAGTCGTTGTCCCTAATGCTTGCACACTGGACAAGAGCAATTGTCACTTGCATGATGAGATCCGTTGTCCCTAAAGGCTAACTTTATGAGGGCGATTTGTCCCTTACATGATAAGAGTCGTTGTCCCTAAAGGCTCACTTGTTGAGAGCAATTGTACAATACTTTGTTGGAGCCGTTGTCCCTAAATGCTTGCTCACTTGATGAGAGAAATTGCCCTTTACATGATGATAGCCGTTGTCCCTAATGCTTGCACACCTGATAAGAGCAATTGCCACTTACATGATGAGATCCGTTGTCCCTAAAGGCTAACTTTATGAGGGCAATTTGTGCCTTACATGATAAGAGCCGTTGTCCCTTAAGGCTCACTTGTTGAGAACAATTGTACCTTACTTTATGGGAGCCGTTGTCCCTAAACGCTTGCTCACTTGATGAGAGCAATTGCCCTTTACATGATAATAACCGTTGTCCCTAATGCTTCCACACTTGATAGGAGCAATTGTCACTTACACGATGAGATCCGTTGTCTCTAAAGGCTACCTTTATAAGGGCAATTTGTCTCTTCCAAGATAAGAGTTGTTGTCCTTAAAGGCTCACTCGTTGAGAGCAATTGTACCTTACTTTATTGGAGTCGTTGTCCCTAAACGCTTGCTCACTTAGTGAGAGAAATTGCCCTTTACATGATGATAGCCATTGTCCCTAATGCTTGCACACTTGACAATAGCAATTGTCACTTGCACATTGAGATCTTTTTTTTGGTAAAGGGTATTCCACCAGGTAAATTATATTATACCAAAAAATCGTTTAAGTACAATGGAATGTGGCTGAAGTACCACATTAACCTCAAGCATCGCTTGAACATCCAACAAAACACTTGTGACAGGCCACTAAGCGTTTAAACTAACAATACATACAAATACCAAAACTCCTACTGGAAATAACCACCTAATGACACACGAATCACCACACAAATCCGCCCAACTCTTCGAAGGAGAATGATGAATCAAGTGAGCCTGCCTCCTTAAAAACCCTTTCCAAGTAAAAACCCATTGGGAAAACCTTGGAGTAGGGAAAAAGAGTACAGCACTCACCCGAATCTTCAACGAAGCCCAACAACCACCAAGGACATCAACCAGAGGCAAACGACCAGCCTCACGCTCCCAAGAAACGAAACCAGCAACAAGAATAGAACAAGCCATCAAGAATGCATAAGAGATGAAGGCACACGCCACACACTCAAAAAGCTTAGCACATTTGCTCTCCTCTTGAATCTACATGTAAGAAGCTTCAAACGCACCGTAGCTTTAATCACATCAATAACTTGACTTTCAGACCGACGTTGCTGCTTGAAAATTCTATTGTTTCTTTCTTGCCAAATGAAATAAGACGTAGCCGCAAGTAAAAGCTTAGAAACAACACTCCTTACAGAACGAGATGAAGCCATAGGAGCCAAATGATGAACCACATTCTCTAAAGAAGAAGGAATATCCGTAAGACCAGCAAACACCTTCAACGAATCCCAAACCTGAGAAGAATACAAACACTCAAAGAAAAGATGATCATGAGAATCCGGTTGAGTATTACACAAAGGGCACAAAAGAGTGCCAATAGAGGGATCATTAGGGCGAAATCTATCCTGAGTACGAAGACTCCTTCTCATCACAAGCCATAAATGAAAAGCATGCCTCGTGATACGGTGCGAGAACCAAACAAGATGAAACCAATCAACAACTTGTCCACGCGGCCGAATACACTCCCAAACTGTCGAAACAGAGAAAGACTTCACACGACCATCCCCCGTCTTCCAAACTAACCGATCATCCACATTAGCGTTAAGGGAAGGAACCGGAATAGATGTAATCATAGGATACTTAGTTCCCCACACATTCGGCCATGCCCAAGAATCCTCCAAAATAATGTCCCGAACCAAGGAATTAGAAGTAAAACCAGCCCGATATATATCCCTTGAAGACACTATAAGAGAGAGAGGACCAACCGAACACCACTTATCAAACCAAGCAGAAGCCTTCATACCATTACCAATGTTATACCAAACAAATTGCCTGACAAGAGGCCTAATCTGAAGGATCTTCCTCCAACTCCATTACATATTACCACGACTTGGAACATCCCAAAAATTACGCCCACGCAACCTGTATGTATGAATCCATTTAACCCACAAAGAATCCATAGAATTGAATAAACGCCAAATATGAGCAGCAATAAGAGCCGTGTTAAAAAATTCAAGCCTACGAATCCCAAGCCCACCCTCCTCTTTAGGTAAGCACACAACCTCCCAAGCAACTTTAGAATAACCTTTCCAAAGAAAACCCCGCATAAGTTGCTCAAGATCAGACACAATTCTAGCAGGAAGAACAAAAACCGACGCCCAATATATGTGCATAGAAGAAAGTACTGACAGAATAAGCTGAAGACGACCAGCAAACGAGAGGGATTTATTCCTCCAATCATTAATACGGTTGGCCAGCTTCTCCACCAATTCTCTACAATCTCTAAAAATCAATCTAGTTGTAACCAATGGCACTCCTAGATACTTCACAGGCAAAGTCCCCTCAACAAAAGGAAGAATCTGTAAAATAGCAAGCTTAACATGATTAAGAACATTACAAAAATAAGCGGTGCTCTTGGGCAAGCTAGGAGACAAGCCCGAAACCTCCTTAAACTCTTCCAAAGAATCCATAATAATACCGGCCGATTGAGCATCACCATGAGCAAACAAAAATAAATCATCAGCAAAGCAAAGATTAATGATATTAAGATGAGAACATTTGTGATGAAAAGTGAACATCTCAGAATCCCTAACCCGACGCCTCAAGATAAGAGTAAGCACCTCCATAACAAGCGTAAAAAGATACGGCGATAAAGGATCCCCTTGACGTAACCCACGCTTACCCTTAAAATAACCATGCAAAATACCATTCACGCTGATTGAAAACGAAGTAGTAGTCACACATTCCATGATCCAATGAACCATACACGAATGAAAACCAAACCGAACCAGAATACCCCTCAAAAAATCCCAATTCACCGTATCGTAGGCCTTCTGAATATCAACCTTAAAAGCACATCGAAGCGGACCACGATTAAGATGATAATTATGCATAAGCTCCTGAGTAAGCAAAATGTTATCCGCAATCCGTCTACCAGGAACAAACGCAGATTGATTCGGGCTAACCAAACTGGGAAGACTATCCTTAATCCGATTTGCAATAATCTTACTTATACACTTGAAGAGCACATTGCAACACGAAATAGGCCTAAAATCAGTAATCCTCGTGGGAGCATTGACCTTAGGCAAAAGGGCAATAGTAGTATGATTAATCTCTTTAAGCAACTTACCATTCACAAAAAATTCTTGAACCGCTTTGGTAACATCATCCGAAATAATATCCCAAGCACCCTTAAAGAAAGCAGCCGAATAACCATCTGGACCCGGAGCCTTATCATCACCCATCGAAAACATAGCATCTTTAACCTCACGTGTCGTAACCTCACGAACCATATGTAACGCCACATTAGGATCAATAATCGAAGTAAACAAATCAGAATCATCCAAAGGCAAACACGTCCCCTCTTGACCAAGAAAACCCGTGAAGAAAGACACAAAAGCATTAGGGATCTGATCCTCCACCAATTGCACACCATTACCATCACAAATAGAATCAATCCGATTTCTAGCTTTCCTACTTTTAACAACCTTATGGAAATATGCAGAATTCGAGTCACCAACCCGAAGCCATTCAACCTTAGCCTTTTGCTTGAGAAAACATTCTTCCTTCAGAATAGCTTCATTGAACGCATTAAGATAGCATGCTTCCTCCTCACGCAAATCAACATTAAAAGGATCCAAATCAAGGGCACGTTGAACCGTATCTAACTCATGGCGAAGTTTAGAAACATTCTCATGAATATTACCTTCTCGAAAGAGCATTCTTCGAAAAGGCTTTTTGAGCGCCTTCAATTTACTAACCACTTTAAACATATGAAATCCACTCACCGAAGTGCTCCAACACTCTCTAACTTGCTGTTTAAATCGAGTATTCTGCACCAAAATGTTAGAGAATTTAAAAGGTCTAGGTTTAAACTTACACATCGTAGAAATATGAAGAATTGCCGGGGAGTGATCCGAGATCCGGTACGGTTGAAAAATAGCATGAGCACCAGCAAATGAATCTAGAAACCCAAGATTAGCCATTATACGATCAATCTTCCTCAAGGTACCATCTAAACCTCTCGGTTTCTGAGTCCACGTAAATTGCAACCCCGAACGATTAATATCCACTAACTCATTAGCATCAACACATTCTTTAAATTCCCGCATAGCAATATCAATAACCGAAGAACCTTCAATCTTATCTTCTAAATTAAGAACAGAATTGAAGTCCCCAAGCACACACCAAGGACGATTATGGACCAGCTGGTTATGTAACCCAAGATTATCCCAAAGAGGTCTCCTATGAGTATATCTATTATGAGCATAAACAAAAGAACAAAACAACTCTTTTTTATCAGCCTTAAACCGAATGAAAGTATGGATCACCTGATCGGTCATAGCAACCACATTCAAATCCACCACATCCATATTCCATCCCAAGACAACACGAGACCCCCTACTACAGAAACTACCATTAGACGTCCAATCCCAACCTCTAAAAACCTTCATGCATAACTCCTGAAGACGAGAATTAGAAACATGCGATTCCAGAATAGCACAAATAGAAAGTTGATTCTCACCAATAACCTGTCGAACCTCAGTTTGTTTAGGGGATTGGTTCATTCCCCGTATATTCCATGAAGCGATACTATACATGAGGAACTTCAACAGAGGAAGTGCTTGCTTCCTTGAAATCACTAGTGTCCGTACTTGGTTTTTCAAATTCAATATGCTCATCAACCTCATTATCACTCTCACTATCCACTACGTGAACCCCTTGGTCTGCTTGCAAAAAGTCCTCCTCAAGCCCTAATATAACACCATCACCCAGCGCACTAAAAGGGTTCTTTGTGGCAATATCACTAAGGTCATCATGAATGTACTTCGAGTGGACATGAACATTACTTGGAGGCTGATTTTCCAATGTATCAAGACCAGCAGCGACATTGGGCCTTATTGTTTCCTTATCCGTACCATAAGTCATATGAGATGATGCACTTTTGTCACCAAGCTCCTTAGGAGCATTTGATTCATTACTAGTACCATTACCCTTGGACGAAGACGCTCCATCAGATCCACCTTTAGGTTTCGACACCGGCTGCCAACGATAGCTAAATTGGACCTTAGGTTTGGTAAAGCGAACTCCATCAATCACCTTGTCTTGCATTGGTGCCTTACCCTTACCCTTACGCTTCGAAGCAGCCACAAAACCCTCCTCATCAACATTAGGCTGAACCTTAGTTTGTTTAACATTTTTGGGACATGCCACGTCATTATGATCAAAAATCTTACACACCGAACAACAAGGAGGCTTCCATTCATATTCAATGTCAATGCGAACCAACGAATGACCGGATCCATTAGAAAATGGAATGGCCACAACCACATGATCCATCAGCGTGTTAAGAGAGGACACTTCCACAAGAGCACGAGCATAAGAGTTCTGTCCCCATGACTTAACACACATAGTACTCGTATAAGAATCCAACATGATCGGCTTACCAATTTGTGTCGTAATTAAACTCAAACCAACCTCCGTATATGCAACAATTGGGACATTGTGTAACTTCAACCATACGGGGGCTGAAGTTATCTCTTCCTTAGCAAGTGTAGTATTAGGCGTCCATATGTTCAAAAATATAGGAATAGAACGAATCAACCATGGTCCCGTCTCTAATACTTGGTCCATACCCTCCTTAGTGGCGAATTGAAAAAGAAAGAATCCATTATTTAGCATAACACGCTCCAAACCAAACTTAGCCCAAGTATTCTTCACATAGTTCTCCACAATAGGGAAAGCAAGCCGATTCCCAATAAAATACCCATATAATGTATTAGCAAACCTCGCTGAAACATCTTCAATTTCTTTCATAGGTATTGCAACATGCGCACCCTCCACACGCTCTTCATTACGCAACTCACAAATGTTAACTGATTTAAACGCATTTTTAGTTTTAAACATAGAGGCGTATGAGAGCTTTGGCTTATTTTGTGAACAAACCTCATTGGAAGACTTACCAACATCCTTACCACTACCATACCCACCATTAACATTCGGTTGCTGTTTAGAAGTAAAAATACTAGTAGTTGGACCAGCTTGAGATAATTCACCATTTGTAGCATCATTAGTAGCTTCATCAACCAACGTACCTTTAGTAGCCTCATTCCCATCATTCCCTACGAGATTAGCATCCACACTTACAGCCTTATTAGCAGTATTCCCACTAAGACCAGCATCTTGTGTATAATTCGTAGAATCAGTATTACCCTTATCCCCATCAATCGTACTACACTCAACATCCACATTCAACTGTGAGGGATTAGTGGTCTTACCAGGTACATTACGAGCAGCCCTCCTGAGCACGGATTTGAGAATAGGAGCATTATCAAGCAAGCTACTTTCCGTATTAATCCCCCCATCTTTGTTAGAGGAACGTTTAACAATGTTATCATGGGTTACAGCAGCTTGCGACCCTTTCAATTCCCTAGACATGTTATCCTTCTCCATTACCCAACAATAACGAAAATAAAGAACAGAAACAAATAAAAGAAACCCTAAGAATAACGAACGATTGGAAAAAAACCTAAAACCAAACGACCAGCGATTGAGAACAAACAATAAACGAAACCCTAACAATCGAACATCATTAATGAAACCTTAAACAGCCATAAATACCCATTATTAACCGACCCTCATAATGATTACAAGCAATTAAAGCAGCACCGACTAAACAAACCCTAAACCAGCGATTCAATATTTAATAAAAATCGAAACCCTAACCTTCAATAAATCGTCAACCAAATAAAAAAGCGACTAAAGGGAAGTAATACAAAGATTAATCCACGATAGTATCAGTGTTATAAGGTATAGAATTCAAGAAGAGAGAAGGAACGATTAGATTGAAAGAAAAAATTGAATCGCCATAGTCACCAGAGGAAACGTGTAGTTTTTTTTTTTTTTTTTTTTTACATGATCTTGCACATTGAGATCCGTTGTCCCTAAAGGCTAACTTTATGAGGGCCATTTGTCCCTTAAATGAAAAGAGCCGTTGTCCCTAAAGGCTCACTTGTTGAAATCTATTGTACCTTACTTCATGGGAGCCGTTGTTCCTAAATGCTTGCTCACTTGATGAGAGCAATTGCCCTTTACATGATGATAACCGTTGTCCCTAATGCTTCCACACTTGGTAAGAGCAATTGTCACTTACATGATGAGATCCGTTGTCTCTAAAGGCTACATTTACAAGGGGAATTTGTCTCTTCCATGGTATGAGCCGTTGTCCCTAAAGGCTCACTTGTTGAGAGCAATTGTACATGACTTTATGGGAGTCGTTGTCCCTAAACGCTTGCTCACTTGATGAGAGCAATTGCCCTTTACATGATGATAGCCGTTATCCCTAATGCTTGCACACTTGATAAGAGCAATTGTCACTTACATGATGAGACCCGTTGTCCCTAAAGGCTAACTTTATGAGCGCAATTTGTCCCTTACATGATAAGAGCTGTTGTCCCTAAAGACCCACTTGTTGAGAGCAATTGTACCTTACTTTATGGGAGCCGTTGTCCCTTAACACTTGCTCACTTGATAAGAGCAATTGTCCTTTACATGATGATAGTCGTTGTCCCTAATGCTTGCACACTGGACAAGAGCAATTGTCATTTGCATGATGAGATCCGTTGTCCCTAAAGGCTAACTTTATGAGGGCGATTTGTCCCTTACATGATAAGAGTCGTTGTCCCTAAAGGCTCACTTGTTGAGAGCAATTGTACAATACTTTGTTGGAGCCGTTGTCCCTAAACGCTTGCTCACTTGATGAGAGCAATTGCCCTTTACATGATGATTGCCGTTGTCCCTAATGCTTGCACACTTGATAAGAGCAATTGCCACTTACATGATGAGATTCGTTGTCCCTAAAGGCTAACTTTATGAGGGCAATTTGTGCCTTACACGATAAGAGCCGTTGTTCCTTAAGGCTCACTTGTTGAGAACAATTGTACCTTACTTTATGGGAGCCGTTGTCCCTAAACGCTTGCTCACTTGATAAGAGCAATTGCCCTTTACATGATGATAACCGTTGTCCCTAATGCTTCCACACTTTATAGGAGCAATTGTCACTTACATCATGAGATCCGTTGTCTCTAAAGGCTACCTTTATAAGGGCAATTTGTCTCTTCCAAGATAAGAGTTGTCCCTAAAGGCTCACTTGTTGAGAGCAATTGTACCTGACTTTATGGAGGCTATTGTCCCTAAACGCTTGCTCACTTGGTGAGAGCAATTGCCCTTTACATGATGATAGCCGTTGTCCCTAATGCTTGCATACTCGATAAGAGCAATTGTCACTTACATGATAAGACCCGTTGTCCCTAAAGGCTAACTTTATGAGGGCAATTTGTCCCTTACATGATAAGAGCTGTTGTCCCTAAAGACCCACTTGTTGAGAGCAATTGTACCGTACTTTATAGGAGCCGTTGTCCCTTAACACTTGCTCACTTGATAAGAGCAATTGTCCTTTACATGATGATAGTCGTTGTCCCTAATGCTTGCACACTGGACAAGAGCAATTGTCACTTGCATGATGAGATCCGTTGTCCCTAAAGGCAAACTTTATAAGGGCAATTTGTCTCTTCCATGATAAGAGCCGTTGTCCCTAAAGGCTCACTTGTTGAGAGCAATTGTACATGACTTTATAGGAGCTGTTGTCCCTAAACGCTTGCTCACTTGATGAGAGCAATTGCCCTTTATATGATGGTAGCCATTGTCCCTAATGCTTGCACACATGATAAGAACAATTGTCACTTACATGATGAAACCCGTTGTCCCTAAAGGCTAACTTTATGAGGGCAATTTGTCCCTTACATGATAAGAGCTGTTGTCCCGAAAGGCTCACCTGTTGAGAGCAATTGTACCTTACTTTATGGGAGCCATTGTCCCTAAACGCTTGCTCACTTGATGAGAGCAATTGCCCTTTACGTGATGATAGTTGTTGTCCCTAATGCTTGCACACTTGATAAGAGCAATTGTCACTTACCTGATAAGAGCCGTTGTCCCTAAAGGCTAACTTTATGAGGGCAATTTGTCCCTTACATGATAAGAGCCGTTGTCCCTGAAGGCTCACTTGTTGAGAGCAATTGTACCTTACTTCATTGGAGCCGTTGTCCCTAAACGCTTGCTCACTTGATGAGAGCAATTGCCCTTTACGTGATGATAGCCGTTGTCCCTAATGCTTGCACACTTGATAAGAGCAATTGTCACTTAAATGATGAGACCCGTTGTCCCTAAAGGCTAACTTTATGAGGGCAATTTGTCCCTTTACATGATAAGAGCCGTTGTCCCTAAAGACTCACTTGTTGAGAGCAATTGTACCTTACTTTATGGGAACCGTTGTCCCTTAACACTTGCTCACTTGATGAGAGCAATTGTCCTTTACATAATGATAGTCGTTGTCCCTAATGCTTGCACACTGGACAAGAGAAATTGTCACTTGCATGATGAGATCCGTTGTCCTTAAAGGCTAACTTTATGAAGGCGATTTGTCCCTTACATGATAAGAGTCGTTGTCCCTAAAGGCTCACTTGTTGAGAGTAATTGTACATTACTTTGTTGGAGCCGTTGTCCCTAAACGCTTGCTCACTTGATGAGAGCAATTGCCCTATACATGATGATAGCCGTTGTCCCTAATGCTTGCACACTTGATAAGAGCAATTGCCACTTACATGATGAGATTCGTTGTCCCTAAAGGCTAACTTTATGAGGGCAATTTGTGCCTTACACGATAAGAGCCGTTGTCCCTTAAGGCTCACTTGTTGAGAACAATTGTACCTTACTTTATGGGAGCCGTTGTCCCTAAACGCTTGCTCACTTGATGAGAGCAATTGTCATTTACATGATGATAACCGTTGTCCCTAATGCTTCCACACTTGATAAGAGCAATTGTCACTTACATGATGAGATCCGTTGTCTCTAAAGGCTACCTTTATAAGGGCAATTTGTCTATTCTAAGATAAGAGTCGTTGCCCCTAAAGGCTCACTTGTTGAGAGCAATTGTACCTGACTTTATGGAGGCTGTTGTCCCTTACAAGATAAGAGCCGTTGTCCCAAAAGGCTCACTCGTTGAGAGCAATTGTACCTTACTTTATTGGAGTCGTTGTCCCTAAACGCTTGCTCACTTGGTGAGAGAAATTGCCCTTTACATGATGATAGCCATTGTCCCTAATGCTTGCACACTTGACAATAGCAATTGTCACTTGCACATTAAGATCCGTTGTCCCTAAAGGCTAACTTTATGAGGGCCATTTGTCCCTTAAATGAAAAGAGCCGTTGTCCCTAAAGGCTCACTTGTTGAAATCTATTGAACCTTACTTCATGGGAGCCGTTGTTCCTAAATGCTTGCTCACTTGATAGGAGCAATTGCCATTTACCTGATGATAACCGTTGTCCCTAATGCTTCCACACTTGGTAAGAGCAATTGTCACTTACATGATGAGATCCGTTATCTCTAAAGGATACCTTTATAAGGGCAATTTGTCTCTTCCATGATAAGAGTCGTTGTCCCTAAAGGCTCACTTGTTGTGAGCAATTGTACATGACTTTATGGGAGCTGTTGTCCCTAAACGCTTGCTCACTTGATGAGAGCAATTGCCCTTTATATGATGGTAGCCATTGTCCCTAATGCTTGCACACATGATAAGAGCAATTGTCACTTACATGATGAAACCCGTTGTCCCTAAAGGCAAACTTTATGAGGGCAATTTGTCCCTTACATGATAAGAGCTGTTGTCCCGAAAGGCTCACATGTTGAGAGCAATTGTACCTTACTTTATGGGAGCCATTGTCCCTAAACGCTTGCTCACTCGATGAGAGCAATTGCCCTTTACGTGATGATAGCTGTTGTCCCTATTGCTTGCACACTTCATAAGAGCAATTGTAACTTACATGATAAGAGCCGTTCTCCCTAAAGGCTAACTTTATGAGGGAAATTTGTCCCTTACATGATAAGAGCCGTTGTCCCTAAAGGCTCACTTGTTGAGAGCAATTGTACCTTACTTTATTGGAGCCGTTGTCCCTAAACGCTTGCTCACTTGATGAGAGCAATTGCCCTTTACGTGATGATAGCCGTTGTCCCTGATGCTTGCACACTTGATAAGAGCAATTGTCACTTACATGATGAGACCCGTTATCCCTAAAGGCTAACTTTATGAGGGCAATTTGTCCCTTTACATGATAAGAGCCGTTGTCCCTAAAGACTCACTTGTTGAGAGCAATTGTACCTTACTTTATGGGAACCGTTGTACCTTAACACTTGCTCACTTGATGAGAGCAATTGTCCTTTACATAATGATAGTCGTTGTCCCTAATGCTTGCACACTGGACGAGAGAAATTGTCACTTGTGTGATGAGATCCGTTGTCCTTAAAGGCTAACTTTATGAAGGCGATTTGTCCCTTACATGATAAGAGTCGTTGTCCCTAAAGGCTCACTTGTTGAGAGTAATTGTACATTACTTTGTTGGAGCCGTTGTCCCTAAACGCTTGCTCACTTGATGAGAGCAATTGCCCTTTACATGATGATAGCCGTTGTCCCTAATGCTTGCACACTTGATAAGAGCAATTGTCACTTACATGATGAGATCCGTTGTCCCTAAAGGCTAACTTTATGAGGGCAATTTGTTTCTTACATGATAAGAGTCGTTGTCCCTTAAGGCTCACTTGTTGAGATCAATTGTACCTTACTTTTTGGGAGCCGTTGTTCCTAAACGCTTGCTCACTTGATGAGAGCAATTGCTCTTTACATGATGATAACCGTTGCCCCTAATGCTTCCACACTTGATAAGAGCAATTGTTACTTACATGATGAGATCCGTTGTCTCTAAAGGCTACCTTTATAAGGGCAATTTGTCTATTCCAAGATAAGAGTCGTTGTCCCTAAAGGCTAACTTGTTGAGAGCAATTGTACCTGACTTTATGGAGGCTGTTGTCCCTAAACGCTTGCTCACTTGGTGAGAGCAATTGCCCTTTACATGATGATTGCCGTTGTCCCTAAAGACTTAGAAGTTGAGAGAAATTGTACCTTACTTTATAGGAGCCGTTGTCCCTAAACGCTCGCTCACTTGTTGAGTGCAATTGCCCTCTACATGATGATAGTCGTTGTCCCTAATGCTTGCACACTTGATAAGAGCAATTGTCACTTGCATGATGAGATCCGTTGTCCAAAAAGGCTAACTTTATGAGGGCAATTTGTCCCTTACATGATAAGAGCCATTGTCCCTAAAGGCTCACTCGTTGAGAGAAATTGTACCTTACTTTATTGGAGTCGTTGTCCCTAAACGCATGCTCACTTGGTGAGAGCAATTGCCCTTTATATGATGATAGCCATTGTCCCTAATGCTTGCACACTTGACAAGAGCAATTGTCACTTGCACGATGAGATCCGTTGTCCCTAAAGGCTAACTTAATGCGGGCCATTTGTCCCTTACATTATAAGAGCCGTTGTCCCTAAAGGCTCACTTGTTGAAATCTATTTTACCTTACTTCATGGGAGCCGTTGTTCCTAAACGCTTGCTCACTTGATGAGAGCAATTGCCCTTTACATGATGATAACCGTTGTCCCTAATGCTTCCACACTTGAAAAGAGCAATTGTCACTTACATGATGAGATCCGTTGTCTCTAAAGGCTACCTTTATAAGGGCAATTTGTCTCTTCCATGGTATGAGCCGCTGTCCCTAAAGGCTCACTTGTTGAGAGCAATTGTACATGACTTTATGGGAGCCGTTGTCCCTAAACGCTTGCTCACTTGATGAGAGCAATTGCCCTTTACATGATGATAGCCGTTATCCCTAATGCTTGCACACTTGATAAGAGCAATTGTCATTTACATGATGAGGCCCGTTGTCCCTAAAGGCTAACTTTATGAGGGCAATTTGTCCCTTACATGATAAGAGCTGTTGTCCCGAAAGGCTCACCTGTTGAGAGCAATTGTACCTTACTTTATGGGAGCCGTTGTCCCTAAATGCTTGCTCACTTAATGAGTGCAATTGTCCTTTATATGATGATAGCCATTGTCCCTAATGCTTGCACACTTGACAAGAGCAATTGTCACTTGCATGATGAGATCCGTTGGCCCTAAAGGCTAACTTTATGAAGGCCATTTATCCCTTACAAGATAAGAGCCGTTGTCCCTAAAGGCTCACTTGTTGAGAGCAATTGTACCTTACTTTATGGGAGTCGTTGTCCCTAAACGCTTGCTCACTTGATGAGAGCAATTGCCCTTTACATGATGATAACCGTTGTCTTTGGGTAAAGGGGATTAATCCTGCACCCGGGTAAAATATATTAACCAAAAACATTGAAGTACAATGGATGAGAGTGAGTCTCTCATCTCAGTCCCTTAGGACACTTACAGACTATAATATAAGAATGACGCACCATTCCTATAACTTACAATAAAATGAAGCAACCAACAATGACAAAAGTACATAAAACATGACAATACTACTCAATAAAAGTACTTGAGCCTTCTAAATCACTATGGCGGTCCATCTTAACATCCATGAAGAATCCACGTATAAACATCCATGCGATCTTCAACATATAATATACAACATAGCATAACTTGAGTGAGACACATGAAGACATGATCAAGTCGCAATACCAACTTCCAAGTGCACCTTCCAAGACAATTGGGTAGAACATACAATAGGGTTGAACCCTAACTTCCAATAATGATCGTAGGAGTTTTGAATAGGAAACCAATAAGCCACAACATCCATAACGATCAACAGCTAATCCATCTAGGGTTTTCGAACCCTAACTTACACAAACCACATAAACGATCACAAGACCAGCAATAAACAAAACCCTAATAATTAGGGATTCATTATCTTCAAAGAACAGTCCCTAAATTGCTTTAAACAAGAATAATTTACAAGAACGCATGTGAATCAAGGCAGAATTAGCACCAACTCTTGTGATCGTAACACGAATTAGGGTTTTTGAATAAGTTACCCACAAACTTAACTTACACTCTCTTAATAACCCACGTCCAAAATACATACCTGAAATCATCAACATCCAATAAACGTGTAGGCACCATACACAAACAAACCTTAACGAAGGTTACTACCACCAATCAATGGACAATAATCCAACGAACAGCGCAAGTTAAATACATTAACGTGCAACAGCAAACCCAAACGATCAAATCATTAAAATACAAAACCCTAAGAAAAAGGAATCATTCTTTCAAGCAAACCCTAACAATCGAGTTTAGGGATAGATATTGACCGCCATA
The DNA here is from genome assembly GCA_030686995.1 of Artemisia argyi. Lineage (NCBI taxonomy): Eukaryota > Viridiplantae > Streptophyta > Magnoliopsida > Asterales > Asteraceae > Artemisia > Artemisia argyi. Next base: position 94,280,395 of record CM060676.1, read on the forward strand.
TACACCAACATCCAAGCAGATCGCACCTTAATAAACTAGATCGAATTATAAATAAACCGACCTAATATTGCAAACATGAAGCGATCATAAAACCACACCCATTATTGCACACTAAAGCATGAAACCTAATTGGGTATCGAATAGAATGACAAACTTTAACCAGAAAATTGATTAAACAAAGTGCAGCAATAAGGAGATCGACAATATATATGCATAATTGATTGGTAAAACCGACTAATGAACACCGGAAACAAGAGCGATAAAAAACTAAGGGATACTAGCTGCCATAAGATAAAAATTGATAGCACACCACCTCGTAGGTAATCACAACCCAATAATTGATTGCATACCACTGAAAAAGAGGTAGAGAGGCAATTATAGAGAAAACAAAAATGTAACCCTAAAAGTTCTCTCGTTTTTGGCGAATTTTGGCGAAAAACGATTCCCTCACAAAACGATTAACCTGATTCGATTCTTAAACTTTAATTCTTTAATTCTCCTCTTGTGGGTGTTATTGATTATTGTTTTAACTATCGTGGGTCGGTGTTACCTTTTGATTCGTTTTTATTGCCAAGAGTTGCTAGCGATTCCCTCCTACTTTCCGTTAAATCTTTAACCTTTTAATTTATTAATGGGTCTCTTCTATCGTGGGTCGGTGCACTTTATTCTTCATATAATCGCTCCTATTTGTTCCATTTGTATTGGTTATTTACATGCATGAGATGTGTATTTAATTATTGTTACAATTGGTATCCCATCATGGGTCGGTTGTGATTTAATTTATCTGATGTTGCATGTGAATCGATCGACCTGATCATATTAATTATTAATTTATCGTGGGTCGTGGGATCTTTTTTTTTTCGGTTGCGTAATTGATTATTGCATGGTCTTGCATGCATAACTTTGTTTATTTTTGCTGCTGGAAGTGAACCCTCGTTAGGGTTTGGATTTACATGTGTTTATACACTGCACGTACTCTTGTTGGGGTTTGTTTATGGATTGTTGGTTCTTCTTATGATGGCAATTTTGTTAAGTGGGTTATAGAGAGATTGTAAGTCAAGTTTTGGGGTTCCTTGTTCAAAAACCCTAGTCCGACATGTTGAGACCCAATGCCGATTGTTTTATCTTGGTCTGATGTTCGCTTTTGCTAGAAGTTAGGGTTGATTAACCCTATTATCATCATTAACAGGTCCTTACATTGCTGTTCTTGTCCTTGCGTGTGATAGGATCTGATCGTCATTTATGGAAGTTAGGGTATAGCACCCTATTTGTTGTGTTGTTCCATTCGTAGTATTACAGGCCATGTTTTGGATGTATTGTGCTACAATGGGTGGCTAATGAAAGTACATGTCTAGTGGATGATCGAATTGGCGTATGGCCTTCTTCTTGATCATTGCTCTTGCCGGGTTCGTTTGTTATCTGGACGTGTGGTTTGTTGGTGAAGTGTATTAATGTGCTGCTGGTATAAGGTCTCTTGACGCTATGTCTGGGCATATGGATTACGATTTCATCATGTAAGTTTGTCTTTTTGTCTGTCCGTGGGCGAGGATGATAATTTGGCTTATGATGCTGATTACGAGGCTTAAGTAGTGCTACGTTAGTAGTACTAACTTTATGGTTGATTATTTCAGTTTAGTAGTTATTGTTTGGATGCATCTTGTTTGGGGATTTCTGTCACTTGGATGTCACATTTGGCTTGGTGTTTGGTACGGTTAGTTTATGTAAGTTCTACTTCTATGTGGATATCAGTTGCGGCTAATGATGATGCGGCTAATGATCGTCTAACATTATATTTAGCTGCTATTGATCGGTAATGTTGGAAGTCAAGTGGGGATCTTGGATTTTAACACGGTTCATCATCTAAGGACATGTTTGTATTGTTATTGTCATGGGTCTACTGATTGATGTGTTAAATGTTATGGAAGTTAAGTTTTTAGGGTTCTTATTCAAAAACTCTATTGTTCGTTTGGTCGATTAGATGTTGCTACGTGGATTTGCATGGAAGTTAAGGTGGACTGCCATAGTGATATAGAAGGCTCAAGTGCTTTTCTTGAGTAGTATTATTAATTTTCATGTACTTTTGTCATTATTGGTAGGTTCATTTTATTGTAAGTTATAGGAATGGTGTGTCATTCTTATATTCGAGTCTGTAAGTGTCCTAAGGGACTGAGGTGAGGGACTCACTCTCATCCGTTGTACTTCAATATTTTTTGGTTAATATATTTTACCAGGGTGCAGGATTACTCCCCTTTACCCAAAGAGAGGCAATTATAGAGGTTGATTTTGGCCGGAAAAGAGAAGACGAGGTGGCGGCTAGAGGCTACTGGAATTCACCTCTAGAGAGAGAGTTAGGGTTTTCTTTTATTATAACCGTCGTCCCTAACGGTTCCACACTTTATAAGAGCAACTGTCATTTACATGATGAGATCCGTTGTCTCTAAAGGCTACCTTTATAAGGGCAAATTGTCTCTTCCATTATAAGAGCCGTTGTCCCTAAAGGCTCATTTGTTGAGAGCAATTGTACCTAACTTTATGGGAGTTGTTGTCCCTAAATGCTTTCTCACTTGACGAGACCAATTGCCCTTTACATGATGATAGCCGTTGTCCCTAATGCTTGCACACTTGATAAGAGCAATTGTCACTTACATGATGAGACCCGTTGTCCCTAAATGCTAACTTTATGAGGGCAATTTGTCCCTTACATGATAAGAGCCATTGTCCCTAAAGACTCACTTGTTGAGAGCAATTGTACCTTACTTTATGGGAGCCGTTGTCCCTAAACGCTTGCTCACTTGATGAGAGCAATTGCCTATTACATGATGATAGCCGTTGTCCCTAATGCTTGCACACTTAATAAGAGCAATTATCACATACATGATGAGAGCCGTTGTCCCTAAAGGCTAACTTTATGAGGGCAATTTGTCCCTTACATGATAAGAGCCATTGTACCTAAAGACTTACTTGCTGAGAGCAATTGTACCTTACTTTATGGGAGCCGTTGTCCCTAAACACTTGCTCACTTGATGAGAGCAATTGTCCTTTACATGATGATAGCCATTTTCCCTAATGCTTCACACTGGACAAGAGCAATTGTCACATGCATGATGAGATCTGTTGTCTCTAAAGGCTAACTTTATGAGGGCTATTTATCCCTTACATAGTAAGAGCCATTGTCCCTAAAGACTCACTTGTTGAGAGCAATTGTACCTTACATTATGGGATTCGTTGTCCCTTAACACTTGCTCTCTTGATGAGAGCAATCGTCCTTTACCTGATGATAGCCGTTGTCCCTAATGCTTGCACACAGGACAAGAGCAATTGTCACTTGCATGATGAGATCCGTTGTCCCTAAAGGCTAACTTTACGAGGGTGATTTGTCCCTTACATGATAAGAGCCGTTTTCCCTAAAAGGCTAACTTGTTGAGAGCAATTGTTCCTTACTTTGTTGGAGCCGTTGTCCCTAAACGCTTGCTCACTTGATGAGAGCAATTGCCCTTTATATGATGACAGCCGTTGTCCCTAATGCTTGCACACTTGTTAAGAGCAATTGTCACTTACATGATGAGACCCATTGTCCCTAAAGGCTAACTTTATGAGGGCAATTTGTCCGTTACATGATAAGAGCCATTGTCCCTAAAGACTCACTTGTTGAGAGCAATTGTACACTAATTTATGGGAGCCGTTGTCCCTAAACTCTTACTCACCTGATGAGTGCAATTGTCCTTTACATGTGGATAGCCGATGTCCCTAATGCTTGCACACTGGACAAGAGCAATTGTTATTTTCATGATGAGATCCGTTATCCCTAAAGGCTAACTTTATGAGGGAGATTTGTCCCTCACATGATAAGAGCCGTTGTCCCTAAAGACTCACTTGTTGAGAGCAATTGTACCTTACTTTATGGGAGCCGTTGTCCCTGACCGCTTGCTCACTTGATGAGAGCAATTGCCCTTTACTTGATGATAGACGTTGTCCCTAATGCTTGCACACTTGATAAGAGCAATTGTCACTTACATGATGAGACCCGTTGTCCCTCAAGGCTAACTTTATGAGGGTAATTTGTCCCCTACATGATAAGAGCCGTTGTCCCTAAAGACTCACTTGTTGAGAGCAACTGTACCATATTTTATGGGAGTCGTTGTCCCTTAACACTTTTTTTGGGTAAAAGGGTTTATTCACCCCGGCAAAATTCATTACACCAAAAACGTTGAGGTACAATAGGGTGAGGGTGATGTCCCTCACCTCAATCCCTTAGGATACTTACAGACTCGAATATAAGAATGACACATCATTCTTATAACTTACAATAAAATGAACCTACTAATAATGACACAAGTACATAAAAATTAACAATACTACTCAAGAAAATACTTGAGCCTTCTATATCACTATTGTGGTCCACTTTAACTTCCATGAAGAATCCATGTATGAACATCCAAGCATTCTTCAACATGTAGAAACGATTCCAGCAGCAATAAGCATCAAACCCATCGCTGAAACATGTAGAAACGATCATAGGGCTGAAAGAACCCTAACCTCCAATGTAATCACCATGAAAAGTGACGACAACTTACACTCATCAGTAATAATTCAATATCAACAGCCTTGGAATATGAATTAAAATAGCTGCAAAAGACCAAATTAACCAATGAATAAACATAGGGTTGTAGAAAACCCTAACAACCATGTTGCGAACAACGAACATGCAAAGTACAAGCCAAGATCACCCCATCAAAACAGCCATAAAGGAACCAATATCAGAATGATCAAAGACACAATGCAACGAACCAAGGGTGGTAAAACCCTAACAAGTAGATCGAATGAGCACGAACAATGACCAGATCCATCCACATGATAAACATGTACGCGTGCAGGATCAAATCACAACCAAACGATCTAAGGAGTTTTTGAATAAGAACCCTAAAACTTAACTTCCAAGTGCAGCATCATGCAAAACATCTACCTACGTAGAACATCACACTCTCCCAAACCCACATAATCATAATAACCTTCATCACAAGAACGACCAGCCCTTCATCAATACCCTAACGAGGGGTATACTTCCAGAATACCAAAACTCTAAAGGAGTTTACTTCCAATAGGAATAATAAAAACCTAAAAAAGGTTTTATAAGCTTTAAGCACAAATCCAAAAACCAATCGACCCTTAAAAGTAAGAGTGTTAAGTCGACCAGTAGAAAACAATATAGGATCGTTAATTATGTAGATAATCACAATTAATACAAAACGATCCAACAAACCCGAAACCCTAACAAGCAATTACAATGAATAACGATTATAAGAAGCCAAGTAATTGTTAGGGTATACATATATAATCCGAACTAAACCCTAACAAGGAGGTCGATTACAATACCGACTATAATGAAAATCGGTTAGGGTTTAGAAAAAAGAGGCGAAATCAGAAAATAATGAATGAAAAACAAGAAACACCCCTTCCCAGATGATTACTGCCCTTAAATCCGATTGCATATTATTACAAGAACAATAGAGAGGCGGATTAAGGGCAGTTTTATGCGATTGGGAGGTGGGGGAAGGGGAGGCCGGATTTCGCCCGTAGGGGAGAGAGGATTAGAGTTTTTTTTAACCTGTCCCATAACACTTGCTCACTTGATGGGGCAATTGTCCTTTACATGATGATTGTCGTTGTTCCTCATGCGTGCACACTAGACAAGAGCAATTGTCACTTGCATGATGAGATCCGTTGTCCCTAAAGGCTCACTTGTTGAGAGAAATTGTACCTTACTTTGTTGGAGCCGTTGTCCCTAAACGCTTGCTCACTTGAAGAGAGCAATTTCCCTTTACATGATGATAGCCGTAGTCCCTAATGCTTGCACACTTGATAAGAGCAATTGTCACATACATGATGAGATCCGTTGTCCCTAAAGGCTAACTTTATGAGGGCAATTTGTCCCTTACATGATAAGAGCCGTTATCCCTTAAGGCTCACTTGTTGAGAGCAATTTTACCTGACATTATGGGAGCCGTTGTCCCTAAACGCTTGCTCACTTGGTGAGAGCAATTGCCCTTTACATGATGATAGCCTTTGTCCCTAATGCTTTTTTTTTTTTGGGTAAAGGGTATTCCACCCGGAAAATTATATTACACCAAAAAATCAGTTAAGCTCACTTGATAAGAGCAATTGTCACTTACATGATGAGACCCGTTATCCCTAAAGGCTAACTTTATGAGGGCAATTTGTCCTTTACATGATAAGAGCCGTTGTCCCTAAAGGCTCACTTGTTGAGAGCAATTGTACCTAACATTATGGGAGCTGATGTCCCAAAACGCTTGCTCACTTGATGAGATCAATTTCCCTTTATGTGATGATAGACATTGTCCCTAATGCTTGCACACTTGACAAGACCAATTGTCACTTGCATGATGAGATCAGTTGTCCTTTAAGGCTAACTTTATGAGGGTGATTTGTCCCTTACATGATAAGAGCCGTTGTCCCTAAAAGGCTAACTTATTGAGAGCAATTATACCTTACTTTGTTGGAGCCGTTGTCCCTAAACGCTTGCTCACTTGATGAGAGCAATTTCCTTTTATATGATGATAGCCGTTGTCCCTAATGCTTGCACACTTGATAAGAGCAATTGTCACTTACATGATGAGACCCGTTGTCCTTAAAGGCTAACTTTATTATGGCAATTTGTCCATTACATGATAAGAGCCATTGTCCCTAAAGACTTACTTGTTAAGAGCAATCGTACCATACTTTATGGGAGCCGTTGTCCCTAAACGCTTGCTCACTTGATGAGAGCAATTGCTCTTTACTTGATGAGAGACATTGTCCCAAATGCTTGCACACTTGATAAGAGCAATTGTCACTTACATGATGAGACCCGTTGTCCCTAAAGGCTAACTTTATGAGGGCAATTTGACCCTTACATTATAAGAGCCATTGTCCCTAAAGACACACTTGTTAAGAGCAACTGTACCTTACTTTATGGGAGCCGTTGTCCCTTAACACTTGCTCACTTGATGAGAGCAATTGTCCTTTACATAATGATAGCCGTTGTCCCTAATGCTTGCACACTGGACAAAAGCAATTGTCACTTGCATGATGAGATCCGTTGTCCCTAAAGGCTAAGTTTATGAGGGCGATTTGTCCCTTACATGATAAGAGTCGTTGTCCCAAAAGGCTCACTTGTTGAGAGCAATTGTACCTTACTTTGTTGGAGCCATTGTCCCTAAACGCTTGCTCACTTGAAGAGAGCAATTGCTTTTTACATGATGATAGCCGTTGTTCCTAGTGTTGCACACTTGATAAGAGCAATTGTCACTTACATGATGAGATCCGTTGTCCCTAAAGGATAACTTTATGAGGGCAATTTGTCCCTTACATGATAACAGCCGTTATCCCTTAAGGGTCACTTGTTGAGATCAATTGTACCTTACTTTATGGGAACCGTTGTCCCTAAACGCTTTCTCACTCGATACTTGATAAGAGCAATTGTCACTTACATGATGAGATACGTTGTCTCTAAAGGCTAACTTTATAAGGGCAATTTGTCTCTTCCATGATAAGAGCCATTGTCCCTAAAGGCTCACTTGTTGAGAGCAATTGTACATGACTTTATTGGAGCCGTTGTCCCTAAACGCTTGGTTACTTAGTCAGAGCAATTTCCCTTTACATGATGATAGCCTTTGTCCCTAATGCTTGCACACTTGAAAAGAGCAATTGTCACTTACATGATGAGACCCGTTGTTCCGAAAGGCTAACTTTATGAGGGCAATTTGTCCTTTACATGGTAAGAGCCGTTGGCCCTAAAGGCTCACTTGTTGAGAGCAATTGTACCTTACTTTATGGGAGCTGTTGTCCCTAAACGCTTGCTCACTTGAGGAGAGCAACTTCCCTTTACGTGATAGCCATTGTCCCTAATGCTTGCACACTTGACAAGACCAATTGTCACATGCATGATGAGATCCGTTGTCCCTAAAGGCTAACTTTATGAGGGCGATTTGTCCTTTACATGATATGAGCCGTTGTCCCTAAAGGCTTACAAGTTGAGAGCAATTGTACCTTACTTTATGGGAGCCGTTGTCCCTAAACGCTCGCTCACTTGTTGAGTACAATTGCCGTCTACATGATGACAGCCGTTGTCCCTAATGCTTGCACACTTGATAAGAGCAATTGTCACTTGCATGATGAGATCCGTTGTGCAAAAAGGCTAACTTTATGAGGGCAATTTGTCCCTTACGTGATAAGAGCCGTTGTCCCTAAAGACTCACTTGTTGAGAGCAATTGTACCTTACTTTATGGGAGCCGTTGTCCCTAAACGCTTGATCACTTGATGAGAGCAATTTCCCTTTACATGATTATAGTTGTTGTCCCTAATGCTTCCACACTTCATAAGAGCAATTGTCACTTAAATGATGAGATCCGTTGTCTCTAAAGGCTACCTTTATAAGGGCAATTTGTCCCTTCCATGATAAGAGCCGTTTTCCCTAAAGGCTCACTTGATAAGAGCAATTGTACCTTACTTTATGGGAGCCGTTATCCCTAAACGCTTGCTCACTTGATGAGAGCAATTGCCCTTTACATGATGATAACCGTTGTCTTTGGGTAAAGGGGAGTAATCCTGCACCCAGGTAAAATATGTTAACCAAAAACATTGAAGTACAACGGATGAGAGTGAGTCTCTCATCTCAGTCCCTTAGGACACTTACAGACTAGAATATAAGAATGACGCACCATTCCTATAACTTACAATAAAATGAAGCAACCAACAATGACAAAAGTACATAAAACATGACAATACTACTCAAGAAAAGTACTTGAGCCTTCTAAATCACTATGGCGGTCCATCTTAACTTCCATGAAGAATCCACGTATAAATATCCATGCGATCTTCAACATATAATATACAACATAGCATAACTTGAGCCAATCATTCAACCAATCTGCGTGAGACACATGAAGACATGATCAAGTCGCAATGCCAACTTCCAAGTGCACCTTCCAAGACAATAGGGTACAACATTTAATATTTTAGTTCCTAGTGTCTTGAAAACTATGATTCTTCAGTCTATGCCATTTGCAGAAGGTTCTCTTCCGGTTAGATATTTGGGTGTTCCTCTCATTTCGTCTCGGCTTCTAGCCGCCACCTCGTCTTCTCTTTCCGGCCAAAATCTACTTCTATAATTGCCTCTCTACCTCTTTTTCAGTGGTATGCAATCAATTATTGGGTTGTGATTACCTACGAGGTGGTGTGCTATCAATTTTTATCTTATGGCGGCTGGTATCCCTTAGTTTTTTATCGCTCTTGTTTCCTGTGTTCGTTAGTCGGTTTTACCAATCGATTATACATATATAAGGTCGATCTCCTTATTGCTGCACTTTGTTTAATCAATTTTCTGGTTAAAGTTTATCATTCTATTCTATACCCAATTAGGTTTCGTGCTTTAGTGTGCAATAATGGGTGTGGTTTTATGATCGCTACATGTTTGTAATATAAGGTCGATTTATTTATAATTCGATCTAGTTTATTATGGTGTGATCTGCTTGGATGTTGGTGTATATGGCGGTCAATATCTGTCCCTGAACTCGATTGTTCGGGTTTGCTTGAAAGAATGATTCCTTTTTCTTAGGGTTTTGTATTTTAAGGATTTGATCGTTTGGGTTTGCTGCTGCACGTTAATGTATTTATCTTGCGCTGTACGTTGGATTATTGTCCATTGATTGGTGGTAGTAACCTTCGTTAAGGTTTGTTTGTGTATGGTGCCTGCACGTTTATTGGATGTTGATGATTTCAGGTATGTCTTTTGGACGTGGGTTATTGAGAGAGTGTAAGTTAAGTTTGTGGGTAACTTATTCAAAAACCCAAATTCGTGTTACGATCACAAGAGTTGGTGCTGATTCTGCCTTGATTCACATGCGTTCTTGTATATTATTCTTATTTAAGGCAATTTAGGGACTGTTCTTTGAAGATAATGAATCCCTAATTATTAGGGTTTTGTTTATTGCTAATCTTGTGATCGTTTTTGTGGTTTGTGTAAGTTAGGGTTGGAAAACCCTAGTTGGATTAGCTGTTGATCGTTTTGGATGTTGTGGCTTATTGGTTTCCTATTCAAAACTCCTACAATATTGGAAGTTAGGGTTCAACCCTATTGTATGTTGTACCCTATTGTCTTTTTTTTTATAAAGGGGTTAACCCCGGTAAATATATAACCAAAAAATCGTTAAGTACAAATGGAATGTGGCTGAAGTACCACATAAACCTCAAGCAAAAGCTTGATAAACTAGTGATTATGACAGGCCATAAACACAACAAACCTAGCTATATTACAAAGCAACTAACTAGGTATAAAAACAAGAAAAATGTTGAATCAAGCGAACGTCCCGCATCCACCCATAAGCACGAAGGGAGTAAGGCGACCCAGGAAGTTTGCCTCCTTAAAAACCCTTTCCAAGAAAAACCCATAGGGAAAAACCTTGGAATAGGGAAAAACCTTGGAGTAGGGAAAAAGAGTACAACCCTTACCTGGCACTCCCTTCGTGAAAATAACAAGCACTTGCAGTAGACGAGACCGAGAGGTTAACTTCTTGAACTTGAAGGTAACCAGCTTCAACCGAAGGGTAGAGACAATAACTTGGACCACCTCATCAACATTAGACTTCTTTTTATTAAAAAGCCTAGAATTACGTTCCATCCAAATGTAATATGTAGTAGCCGCAAGCAATAACCGAGAAAGAATGCTAACAACAGAACACCCTTTAGCAATAGGAATAATGAAAGCAATAACATCATCCAACAAAGGCGAGATACCATCCATGCCAGCTAAAGACCGAACCTTCAACCAAACCTGCAAAGAAAATGGACACTCAAAAAACAAGTGAGTGTGAGAATCCGGAACAGTTTCACAAAGCGGGCATCTAAGGAGACTTAAATCAACATTAGGCCCAACATCCGATTCCCGCAGTCTATCTTGAGTTTTCAACTTCTGCCTAATAACAAGCCATAAATGCACCGCATGCCTAGGAATACAATGAGGAAACCACGGTATTTGAAACCACTCGACATGATCAGCTCTAGCACGAAGGGATTCCCAAGCTAAAGCAACCGAAAAAGGCCTAACATTGCCATCCAAATCCCGCCATAATAAACCATCATCAGCATCATCCATTAGATTAGGAACCGGGAGATTAACTAAATCTGGAAATCTAGAATACCAATCAGCAGGCCATCTCCAAGAACCATTGTCAATAACATCACAAACAGAATCCGATAAGATTAGACCAGCCCGACTAATGTCTCTAGGAGTGAGAATATCGCGAATAGGGCTAATATCACACCACATGTCAAACCAAACAGAAGTAGACCTACCATTGTTGATCATATGCCAAATAAACGGACGTACCTTAGGTCTAATAGCAAGCAGCTTACGCCAACCCCAACTAACATCTCCCAAGCAAGGAACATCACAAAAACTCCTACCACGAAGTTTGTAAGAATGAAACCATTGAACCCATAAAGACTCTTTATGAGTTAAAATACTCCAAATATGCGTAGTCATAAGAGCAATATTAAAATCAGCGAGTCTTCGAATACCACGTCATGTGTTAGCCTGTGACGCCGTCAACTCGCCGCCATAATAAAATCGTATTGCCTAGATCTATTTGTGACGCCGTCATGTAGGATTTTACTCTGGGCCATCACTAATACTTGGACCATGACGGCCTTGGGTGACATCGTCATCTCCTATGCTTAAAAACTCTCTGGATAGTCACGTGTATTTTCCACATCCACCTCTTTTGTAACTCTTGATGCCGTCATGTGGAGAGTCTTGACGCCGTCAGGTACTGTTCCAGTAAGGAAAATTGAAACTTTGTCATTTTCTTCACTTTTATGCTCCAAAAACGTCCAAAATGCTTCCTTTTCCAAATTTCTCTCGAAAAGTACCTAAAATGACAAAAGGAACGATTTAGGGCAATAATTAATCAAATAATCTCGAATTTGGGCTTAAATGACCCCTTAAAAGTGGTTCACTTTTTGCCTCATCAGTTACATGCAAATTCTCATCATTTGATCTATTCTTACACTCCAAAGTAACTTGTTTCTGCTCTCCTTCATCACTCATGCATGCACAACTCGACTATATATAAGGATGCATGCAATGCAACTCAACTCATACCACAAAATTCTCACTCTCAAATGTTTCTAAGTCTTTGAAGTGGCCTGAGGTAGTGGAAGCTGTGCCAAGGTTTCAAGGCCTTTGAATCAAGTTCAAGTTCCACATTTGCTCGTTCCTGTGTCTTTGGTGTACCAAGAAATGAACCACCTTGATCCCTTGTCCCATTTCAGCCTCGGCATCCATTTACCACCACCATTTGAGGTGAGGTAAGACCTTGATACCACCTTTCTATTTATATACTCTCGTTAGTTTATATATTTCACAAACACTTGACACAAATATCTCGTAAATCCTAAACATGACAATCATGTTTTATTATTCATACTAACTATTAATCAAGTCATTAACGAGACCCTATAAACGTTTGGAACCCATACTAACGTATAAGATAGAAATATCACACGTTTCTATATTCATTTGGACCTATACGAATTTTGGCTAAAATACTTAGAATATTTTGAACCTTGAAACTGTTTCTTAAATGAGTTTTGTCATTTACTTTGATCGTGTAATTTACTATTTCTACATATAACGCTACCATTTTTATCTTGAACTAATTACCCATCGTATGAACCATCGATACTAGTAATTATCTAAGCCTAACAAGCTCGTTTCATCACCTACACGACCCTAAAATGAATCGGGTATTTGACAGAATTTCAAAAGGAAATTAAGTTAACCTTGGGCATGTTAAGCCCAATAAGAAGTTTATAAGCTTATTCGATAAGTTGACCTCACAAGCTCTTTTGTAATGTTTTTATAAATTGAAAATAAGCACTAAGGTAAGCCCAATGTTCCCCCAAACCCTTTGGATCATTAAACCTTATTGGGCCCTTATTCTTAGCCTCGTTAAGCCCATTTAATGATATAAACTGATTTTTCAGCAAGTAAGCAGTTAATATAAGCTGTTTACAATGTTTTGAACTTATTTAGAAGGTAAAAATGTTAAACTTGGAATTTGGTAAATTTTGGACTAACTTTGTAATAAATTTCTAACCGAGGGACTAAAAGTGTAAACTTAGGAAACTTTGAGTAAAAACTTCCATTTTGATATTCCTGGGATATAAACTGAAATTATAAAAGCTTTTGGGTAAGAAATCTTAATCATGATACTTTGGACCTAAAATGTAGTAATACATAACTTGGACTAACGATGTAAAAAGTAGACCATTAGGGTTTAAAATGTAACTTTGGAAAAACATAAGGAGTTTTCTGAAATATTAATTTATATAAAATTTTAATAAGGATTTATATAAATATATGTGTATTTTATTTGATAAATCTAACTCATATATATACGTATATAATTCACATAACTATTATTGATTTTAACGATAGAACGATACGTTATTCTTTTCTTTTTTTTAAACTTACATCGTAACACGTCGACCAACACATTGACTTATTCATATCACACATCGATCTTCGATCATTTTACTCACACGTTATATTTATATATAACCCTATTCTTGAACGTTAAACAAATAAGAGTTTTCCCGATAACTAATATTCGTGATAAACCGGATTTAGACTATCAACTAAAACTTGCCATATCTTTTAGGTTGTGTGTGAAGCCGTTGCCTTGCATCGTTAAGATTACGATACTTCTACTTCCACCGTACTACTAAGGTGAGTTAATAGCCCACTTTTTAACTATTTCGTGGGGAGATACATGCTTAAAAACTGAACACAAGTCTTTTCTTGGCCGTTAATAGTACCTTACTTTATGGGAGCCGTTGTCCCTAAACGCTCGCTCACTTGTTGAGTGCAATTGCTCTCTACATGATGATGGCCGTTGTCCCTAATGCTTGCACACTTGATAAGAGCAATTGTCACTTGCATGATGAGAACCGTTGTCCAAAAAGGCTAACTTTATGAGGGCAATTTGTCCCTCACATGATAAGAGCCGTTGTCCCTAAAGACTCACTTTTTGAGAGCAATTGTACCTTACTTTATGGGAGCCGTAGTCCCTAAACGCTTGCTCACTTGATGAGAGCAATTTCCGTTTACATGATTATAGCCGTTGTCCCTAATGCTTCCACACATCATAAGAGCAATTGTCACTTAAATGATGAGATCTGTTGTCTCTAAAGACTACCTTTATAAGGGCAATTTGTCCCTTCCATGATAAGAGCCGTTTTCCCTAAAGACTCACTTGTTGAGAGCAATTGTACCTTACTTTATGGGAGCCGTTGTCCCTATACGCTTTGTCACTTGGTGAAAGCAATTGCCCTTTACATGATGATAGCCATTGTCCCTAATGCTTACACACTTGACAAGAGCAATTGTCACTTGCACGACGAGATCCGTTGTCCCTAAAGGCTAACTTTATGAGGGCCATTTATCCCTTACATGATAAGAGCCGTTGTCCCTAAAGGCTCACTTTTTGAAATCTATTGTACCTTATTTCTGATCACTCCCCGGCTATTCTTCATATTCCTACGATGTGTAAGTTTAAACCTAGGCCGTTTAAATTCTCAAATATTCTGGTTCATAATTCAAGGTTTAAACAGCAAGTTCAAGTGTGTTGGGGTACAACGGAGAGTGGTTTTCATATGTTTAAAGTGGTTAGTAAATTGAAGGCACTTAAAAAGCCTTTTCGGAGTATGCTTTTCCGAGAAGGGAATATCTATGAGAATGTTACTAAACTTCGTTATGAATTGGATGAAGTTCAACGTGCCCTTGATTTGCATCCTTTTAATATTGATTTACGTGAGTAGGAAGCGTGCTATCTTAATGCTTTCAATAAAGCAGTTTTGAAGGAAGAATGTTTTCTCAAACAAAAGGCAAAGGTTGAATGGCTTCGGGTGGGTGACTCAAATTCTGCATATTTTCATAGGGTCGTAAAGAGTAGGAAAGCTAGGAGTCGGATTGATTTTATTTTTGATGGTAATGGAGTACAATTGGTGGAGGATCAGGTTCCTAATGCTTTTGTTTCTTACTTTACTTCGTTTCTTGGACAAGAGGGGCCTATTCTGCCATTGGATGATTCTGATCTTTTCACATCGACTCTTGATCCTAATGTGGCTTTAGATATGGTTCGCAATGTTACGTCTCGTGAGGTCAAAGATGCTATTTTTTCTATGGGAGATGATAAGGCACCGGGTCCAGATGGTTATTCAGCTGCGTTTTTTAAGGGTGCTTGGGATATTATTTCGAATGATGTTACTAAGGCGGTTCAGGAGTTTTTTGTTAATGGTAAGTTGTTGAAAGAGATTAATCATACTACCATAGCCCTTTTGCCTAAGATCAATTCTCCCACTCGGATAACTGATTTTAGGCCTATTTCGTGTTGCAATGTGATTTTCAAGTGTATTAGTAAGATTATTGCCAACCGGATTAAGGAGAGCCTTAGCACTTTGGTTAGTCCGAATCAGTCTGCGTTTATTCCTGGTAGATGGATTGCCGATAAAATTCTTCTTACTCAGGAGCTTATGCATAATTATCATCTTCATCGTGGTCCGTCTAGGTGTGCTTTTAAGGTGGATATTCAGAAGGCGTACGACACGGTTAATTGGCAATTCTTGAGGTGTATTCTGGTTCGTTTTGGTTTTCATTCACGTATGGTTAACTGGATTATGGAGTGCGTTTCTCCTACTTTGTTTTCTATTAGTGTGAATGGCATCTTGCATGGTTATTTTAAGGGTAAGCGTGGTCTAAGGCAAGGGGATCCGTTATCTCCTTATCTTTTCACGCTTGTTATGGAGGTGCTTACCCTTATTTTGAGGCGTCGCGTTTGGGAGTCTAAGATGTTCACTTTCCATCACAAATGCTCGCAACTTAATCTTATTAATCTTTGTTTTGTTGATGATTTGTTCTTGTTTGCTCATGGTGATGCTCTTTCGGCAGGTGTTATTATGGATTCCTTAGAGGAGTTTAAGGATGTTTCTTGCCTGTCTCCTAGCCTTCCCAAGAGTACTGCTTATTTCTGTAATGTTCTCAATCCTATTAAGCTTGCTATTTTAAAGATTCTTCCATTTGTTGAAGGGACCTTACCTGTGAAGTATCTTGGGGTGTCGTTGGTTACTACTAGATTGATATTTAGAGATTGTAAGGAATTGGTGGAGAAGCTGTCTAATCGCATCAATGATTGGAGGAATAAATCCCTCTCTTTTGCTGGTCGGCTTCAGCTTATTCAGTCAGTTCTGTCTTCTAAGCACATTTATTGGGCTTCGGTTTTTATTCTCCCTGCTCGTATTGTGTATGAAATTAGGACGAGGTTAAACAACAAAATAAAGCATTTTCACAATTTAGTTTGAAGCATGATCTACCAACAATAAAAATAAAGCATGCATACGGAAACAAATAACAATCAAACAAATCAAACAAATAAAAATCAGGCAAAACATGGGTTGCCTCCCAAGAAGCGCTTTTCTTTATTTACGAGTCTTGTAGCTAGACTCAAGGTCATGGCTACATTTTCCTTTCCCACTTTTGTGCTAATTCAAAACATCTAACCCAATTCTCATCACGCTTGTACTCAGGGCCTAGATTCATGCAACCCGAATAGTACGTTCGCCTCCTTTCATAGTAAACATCATCATCAATTTCGTCATCCTTAATCTCATCAATTGGTAAATTCTTGATGTCCTTTAATTCTTCCCTCATGTGAGGCATCATAAAAGTGATCTTTTCTATCCCATCGGTAAACTGAACTATTCCCTTCCCATGATCACAATACATCTTAGTCGTCTCAACAAAAGGTTGCCCTAGGACCATTTCACCTAAGTGTGGATCTATAATGCCTCTAACATCTTCTAGGATTACAAAGTCGAATTGATAGGTAAAATTTCTTACAAAGATGTGTACCCCTTTCACCCTCCTGACAAAATTACATAGTCGATTAGGGTTGTAGGGGTCTTTTCTAGGGTTTAACCTTTCATTCATTATCCAGTTGTTGTAGAGCCTAGACATAATATTCATGGGTGCTTTTAAATCAATGCATGTGTGCTCTCTGGACATGTACCCAATCATGCAAGGAATTTTTATGTTCCTATAGTTATGCTTCCTAATCCATGGCATTTTCCTATATTTTGTGGGGCACGGGTATTGTAAAAGGAATCTATGGTAACTCAATTCCTCAAGGGTTGGAGAGAAGTCTGTAAACTCAATTTTCATCTGGAGGGGTTTATTAAATTATTTAATGTGTTAACTTCCCTCTTTATTCTTTTACACGCTATAAGCCTCTTGCTAACTTCTAAACGGCGACTCTCTAAATCCATAAAGACAAACCTTATACGAACAAAGACACAAAGAAATAAGATAGACTAAAGAAAAGCTAAAAATAAAAATAAAATCTTACTAGAAAGAAATCTAGCAAGTAGACCTAATAAAAAGAAATCCTAACCTAGACAATAACTATTCCCCGGGCTGCGGCGCCAAAAACTTGATACGTGGGGATCGCACCCTCACAACAGGTTTTACCTCTCAAGGGGTCTCGAGAAGCTTACAACCCCCACCATGCAGTGTACCTGATCGTTGTAGTATAATATAGTGATAAGTACCGGGGGATTGATCGTTCAACTCAGGAATAGTGTCACTTGGATTAGAAAGCCAAATAAACTAGGTCTAGAGGTGAGGAACTCTTAAATTTAAACCTATGGATTTCACTCAACGTTTGTTGACTTTTAGCATGTTTATCTCAGGTAACTAATTTGAATGGATCTTGAAGGCACGGAGTGGGCAAGAAACCTGGCATGGGTTTAAATAAATGTTTCATCATTTTCTGGAATACAACTTGTTGTTTATTTATGAAACATCTTGGAAACTTGAATATTTGGTATTTTAAATAAACTTAAAACGTCTCATTTGAGTCGTTTTCTATGATTGTGATAAAGATCCTCTATGTAATACCCCATAAGTCTTCCGCTGTATGGTTCATATTTTGGGGGTGTTATACATTCTTATTTGGTGCATATGGGTTTGAATATCGAGTGAGCATCTTTCTTATGCTGATGCTATAATGGTATTGGTTGACTTGTGGTTTTGTGATCATCACTGTTGGTTTTTGCTCTTAGTCATGATAAGGTGTCGATCACTATGATATTGGACGTTAGGGTGGTTCACCCTATTTGTTACTAATCAACTTCTTGGACACAATTCTGATCATGAGGTCCTCGAGGGTTGGTTAATTGGAAGTTAGAGTTCTATGGCGCCTTTTGAAGAATCAAGTGTGTCTACTTGAATAGCGGTTAATTTGTAATTTTTATTAGGTGTTGTAGTTTATTCTCTATTAGTTGTTATAAGTGTGGTTTGTCACTCTTATACAGTGGTTAGTGGAAGTTATAAGAATGTTTTGTCATTCTTATATTTGAGTCTGTAAGTGTCCTAAGGGACTATGGCGAAGGAACTCACCCTCACCTTTTGTACTTAAATGTTTTTAATATATTTTACCATGGTGCAGGATTACTCCCCTTTACCCAAAAAGGTCTCAAATGCTAGTTAGGCTCTGCACGAGAGGACCGACAATAAGCCCAGTTGTGCATTGTTGTTTTAATAACACACTAATGAACATAAATCTTAAGAATCTGAATAAAAAGATTTTTTCTTGATTCATTTCTAAAAGTGCTATGAAACATTTCTATAGATAGAAAATGAATCCCAATATTTGGAGAAAATTAGAGAGAATAAATTAAAAAAGTGTTAATTTGAGAGCATTTTTCGCAGGGCATTAAAAGAACTACCCATAATTGAAAGCACCATACATATATACATATAGAAATGCATCGTACATGCAGCCATTTATATTTTTAATAGAAGATTGCTAGTTTTAGAAAGGGATAGAGAGGATAACATATAGAAGATACAAAATTTGGCTCTAATTTTTATCATTTAAAGGTATATAATCAGGCTAGGTCATTGCCACGATGGTGATTGTGGAAGCACAATACGTCAAGCCATATACTGTGGATCTTGTTGTTCAAAGGAAATTTGTGACCAATATAAATGGAAATTTCACCGTAGCCGATATTAATGGAAATATGATGTTTAAGATCAAGGACACACGCTTCAGCTTTCATGATCGTCATATCTTGTATGATGCAACTGAGAAACCTGTTCTAACATTCAAGAAAAAGGTTTTTATTAGTTAATAATTAGATTCATATGAATGTTTTGACTATAAAAATTCACCCTACTTTTTTTTTTCTTTTAATTTTTTAGGTCTAATATGCTTGCTTAACCATGTTTTTGAAATTACTTCCGTAGTTTCGTGCACATATCTTTACTCAAAGATAATTGTATGGAATTGTTAACATATTATTATTATTATTATTATTATTATTATTATTATTATTATTATTATTATTATTATTATTATTATTATTATTATTATTATTATTATTATTATTATTATTATTATTTAATCTCCCTATCATTATTTGTGATAATCAGCTCCGATCAATCCATGGGAGATGGCTAGCTTTCAAGGGAGATAGCAAAAATCACAAAGATTTACTATTCAGTGTAAAGAAATCATCAACACCTAAATACAATACTAAATTAGATGTTTTTCTAGTAGAAAATAAGGAAGAGACAACATCCGACTACAAGGTTACATGTGATTGGGAGATGAAATCTTGCTCCGTTTATGGGCAAGATGGTTCTACTATTCTTGCCGAGGTAAAACATAACTTACCTTTATTGTCTTGTATTCCTTATATTGGTGTCTATAGACATGGTGTAATTTGTCTAAAAGTTATAAATTAGATGATACTAAGAATTATAGTCTAGTTTTGGCATATGGGAATTTGACATTCTTTTAGATATATAGGAAAACATAATTAGTAACTTGATGATATTCATGTTTGTTGCACAATTACTAGTGTCTTTGTATGTATTTGGTCGGTTATCAAAAAATATGACCGGTTAGTTTAGCCTTAGGATAGTTTTTCTTTCCTTCTTTTAGTATTGTTTGACTTTCAATCCAAGTCAAGGTCGGTTTCCTATTCTTCTTGGAACCATACTCCTCCCACTCATCTCTATAAAACGAGGTGATGGGGAGATGAGCAATGTACTGTTCACTATTTTCATTGATCAATAAATGCAAACGTTGGGGGCATTCTTTCGGTCATGTTTGTGCATTGGTTTTCTTTACAAGAGTTCGATTCTGTATAGTTTGCTTTCGAGTTTGTTGAGCACACTTTCAACAAGTGGTGTTAAGAGCTTGGTTCGTAGTTCTGGTGCTAGGTTCGATAGTTTGAAGATTCTTGTTGATCGGTTTGTGAAAGCAATGTGCAGCAATGTCGGACATAAAGGGTCTTGAAGCTTCGGGTTTTTGTCTAGGTTCTTGCGACAATGAGAGGCTTCGAGGGGCTACCTTGATTTTTGTGTAAATGAAAATCAAGAGCTGTTTGGTTTTCAATTTAAAAGATCAAGACTTATCGTGTTTTGCAAGGGTTACTTGGGTTTAAAGTAATCAGTTTCTTGCAAGGTTTTCTATCGTCAAGGGTTTTGTATTATCGAGAGTTTTTGAGGTATTGTTTAAGTAGATTAGTTTAAAAAACAAGGACGCAAGGTTTCTTGAATATCGTGTTTTGATTCTGAAGGTATCGACTTTTATTGTTGCAAACGGGATTCACAATTATAGGGATCTTGAGTTCTTCGATTGTATAGGTTTTCGAGAAGGTGTAGAAGGTTCTTGGTTTATTGGTTTTCAATCGACAAAGTTTTTGTGGTATTGTGGGTTTTTTGTCACGTTATTGACGAAAAAGAAAACAACTTCGGTTCTTGTTTTCGGTTTTGAGAAACAAGGTTATGTGTCAAAGAAGGTGTTTGAGTAACCTTATTTATTTTAGAGGGAATCCACATATATAAGGACTACTAGGATAACCGTGCGTTGCAGCGGCCGGTAACTTGCAATCAAAATTTTTGGCAAACAATATTATTTAATTATATGTTTTTCGTGATAATAAATGGTGGGAATTTTAGGGAATAATTTTATGACACAAGATCTCATATAAAAATGGTACAGTACCATGCATCACAATGGGTAGCCAGTTGTATTACACAATTGTGATGATTGGCGATAAAATTTTCTTGCTAGTTTGCGTAGGTCAAGATTTTTATAATCTATTAGTAGCTTGATTGGTTTGTACAATGTGGCATATTAATTGTATTTTTGAGTGAGAGGGTATTTTAAGAATAACATTAATTATAGGTGTTCTATGGATGTGTAGGTGCATTAAATAGTTGTAAACATAGCTTTAGAGCTTGTATTGCTTAAACTCTATTTTGGATATCTTAAAAAAATTAAGGAGAGATGGTATAAATGCATTATAGATGGTTTAGATTTGTACATTTAAACTAAAGTCAAAGTCTAAGATATTTTTTCACACGAGTATTTTGTTTAGTTCAGTGTTGTGAGGTCTACATCACATGGTTATCAGAATAAACAAAGGTATAAAAGAATGATGACAGGGTCCATGTTTGACATTGAGAAATTCAATGAGAAGAATGACTTCGGGTTATGGCAGGTAAAGATGAAGGCTTTGCCGAAACAACGGGGATTAGTTGCAGCATTGGAGCAGTTACCTACAGCCACAATAGCGGTGTATCATAATGTCACTCAGAAAAAGGCTTACAGTGCATTGATCTTGTGTTTGGGTACTCGGGACCTACGGGAGATCAATAAGGAGATGATCGCATCGGGGATTTGGAAAAATTTAGAGACTTCATACATGACAAAGTATTTAGCTAATCGTTTCTACTTGAGAAGTTATACACCTTTGACATGTATCCGGGTATATATATATATATATATATATATATATATATATATATATATATATATATATATATATATATATATATATATATATATATATATATATATATATATATATATATATTGATGTTATGATAGCTACGAGTGTTGAATAAGTGTTAGACTGGATCATGGATTCCTGGGGTTTATACCATATCACATATAAGTGAGATTACTTGTTTGATTTTTAGGAGCATGACAGTGGTAATGTACTACTGGTGATGGTGGGGAATGCCATGTACGGGGGATGGGTAATGTTCGAGTGAGGTATGGATAAGTTCGTGTTGGACAACGTCAAGTATGTTATGGAATTAAGGTGAAACTTGTTATCGTTGGGCACTCTTGGAAAAGAGGGTTTTACTATTAAGATGCTTTCGGGAAGGACCAAAGTAATAATGGGTTCACTAGTGGTTTTATTAGGAACAAGGAAGGTTAATTGTGTATATAACTTGGAGGGTTAGGCAATGACCGATATGACATTGAAGGGTAGGAAGCAGTTAGGCGAATCTCAAACTAGGAATGAGATCAAGACATGGAATGTTCTTGAATCTTTTAATCTAGGGTCTACAAAAAAATGTACGAAAGAGTGGGATTGGAAGACATTTGGGTGTTGCAGGGATACGGTAGCAGAAAGGGTTGATTGAGAAGACGAATGTGGCACTCTTGGATAAGGTATGTTGCTTTCTGATTTAGTTTGGTCTCTCCAAGGATTTTTGGGCAAAGGATACAGCTAGGTCTACATATTTGGTGAATAGGTCAACATCATCAATGATTGGATTTGAGATGCCTCTGAATAAGTTAAGGTTATCTAACTGGCTTGCTTGTATAAAACAAGGTATGCTTGAATTGAGAAAGGTCAAGTGCATATTCTTTGTTTACCGTGAAGGTATGGTGGGGTTTCATCTTTGGAGGTTTGATGACGTTACTTCAAATGGAGTGTGTTACAGGAATATGGATCTCAATGAGAAGGGCGAATACAAGGAAACTTTCAATAGTTCTGGTGTAGGTACGGGTTTAGTGCATGTGTGGCAGGGAGTTGAGGTGGAACCACAAGAGGATCATGCATTTGAAAACCTCTGGGGAATATCAATTAGGGTGTTGGTTCACAGGTTGTACATCATTCAGTACGTGATAGGGAACAACACGTAGCACATGAACTATTCAAGTATAGAGAAGACAACAATGAGACTGCTTTTGTAGTTGTTGTAGTGGAGAAGATATATGCACATGAGTCATTGACTTTCAATGATATAGTTAATTGTGAGGTGATTTCCATGTGAAAGGCTGGATCGCAAGAATATATGGATGCTCAGTCAGTTGTATATGTGCTCAGCAACGGTTACCAGAAAAGCAGTGATGACAAAGAAGACTATTACTGTGAGTATACACCATACATCTATCTCTATATATAGATGGTAAGGTATTTTCGAGCGAACGCAAGACAGAGATATGGGTTACCAAGGATTTTCTAAATAAAGCAAAGGGAAATGTACTTTGTATGGAGATCATCAGGGATCAAAGTGGGAATACTCTGAGGGTGTCGTGGTCCAGGGTTTACAACTAGAAGTTGGTATAGACTTTGTTGAAGGGTAGTCTGTCAGGGACAGTGATGTATAAAAGAATGATAAGTGGTATATATATATATATATATATATATATATATATATATATATATATATATATATATATATATATATATATATATATATATGCTGGTGGAAGCCACGAGTATCAGGCGGTCTGCACGAGAACTGACATTGCATCTGTAGATATGGGTATTGGATGGGTTTGATCATGGATGATAGACACAAATACAGTTTTTCATAGATTTTGACTACGCCATGGGAAGATCGATCAATGTCATACGTAGCTCAATCACAGGGTACATGTTAATGGTACAAGGATGTAAAGGAAGTTGGGAAGCTCAGATGAACATGATGGCTTTGTCGACTACTGAAGCAGATATGACACTTACTGAAACAAAGAATGAGGCTATTTGGCTAAAGGGACTCTTGGCAGAGTCACGAGCTGAACTAAAGTTAGGGGTAGTTGTTGTTATTGGTGCCTTGATAAAGGCGGTCCCTGGTCCGAGGTTCTAGCGCTCGGTGTTGGCTAATATTATCCCTTGATAAAGGCGGATTACGTTTTCATAGTTGCCTTAGTGGTAATTCTTACCGAAATTAAAACTTACGATAGCAGTGGCAAAAAGAAGAAAAGGAAAACGAAAAAGAAAGATAAGAAGAAGAAGAAAAAGAATAACAGTGATAGTAGTAATGATGATGATGCAAAAATTGAGAAATACAACGAAGAAATGGAGCAAACAGGGAATTTCGAAGGGAATACTGAACAAGAAGAAGATGAAGAAGAAGAAGAGGAAGACGAGGATGAAGATGATAATGATGATGTTGACGGTGAAGAAGACGATGAAGAAGAATATGATGTTGATGATGATGATTATGATGTGGAAGACAATGATTATGGTGATGAAAGTTACGACCAAGAACCAAAATTTGATAAGTACGATGATGACGATGATGAGGTTGTCATCAATGACAACAATGAAAGTAGTTCTAGTGAAGATGATAGTCCACCAGAAAAGTAAATATTGTATGTATAATATTGTCTAGGTTAACTGAGGCTTGAGTTTGTTTAGAAATTTTAATCCAGTGTCTACGATCCCACACACTACAATAACTCTTTAGAATCACACATAAAAGATTAATTAGTGAACACTTATGCATAAAATATTTTTGATCGCCCTAAGGGCGATTTCCGGCCACCCCTCCTCCTCCTCCGATATGATTAAACCTCCATCAAAACCGCCTCTCTGCAATCGGTTTTGATTGATGCTAGTTTTTGGGGAGGGGTGTGTCACGTTTATCTTTTCAAACATCTATTGAAATTCGCTGCCTATCTTTTAACCCTAATCGATCATACTTCTGGTTCTTTTGAATCGTTTTTTATTAGGGTTTATTTTTTGTTTTTCCGAAACCCTAAATCCCTTAATCGATTTTAAATAATTAACTCCTCCAAATCATGGTTTGTAGGTTGTTCTTGTTTAAATTGGTTAGGGTTTCGTATCCATTAAACCGACCTATTCGGTTTTATATATATTTTTTTTTAGGGTTTCGATTTTGTTATTTGGATCTGACTGCCTATCTTATGTCGGTTGTGGTTAATCGATCCTTATTATCCCTTAACATTCAGTCGGTTTTTTAATCGATTTGTACAAATATAAGGTCGATTCCGTTATGTTGCTGCACTTTGGTTTCATTCCTCTCGATTCCCTTTATTAGGGTTTCGTTTCATGGTATGTGCATTGGTCTGCTGGTCTTCATTCATTCACTATACTCGTTAAGGGTGTGGTGATGTTCATGGTTGCAAGTAACCCGCTTTAGGGTTTTGAATTCTACATGTGCATCAGTTTGGTGCTATATGTCTATCTTGGTTCGGGTGCATCTTTATTGGTGCTACAAGTCCTTTAGTTCAAGTGGGTTTTTGAGGGAGATGGATGTGCTATTGTTGTTCGTTAAGTGGATGTTAAGTTTTACAGGTCGTAATGGGAGGTATTGCTGCTGCAATGGGTGGCTATGGAAGGTTTCAAGTCCAGTGCATGATCGTTTTGGTTATTCTTTGGACTTGCTGATTCGTTGTTTATTGAAGATGTAGGTGTTCGTTATACCTACTGTTGGTTTCAATGATGGCATATGTAAGTTAAGTTTCTCGGGTATCTTATTCAAAAATCCTTGACTCGATCAATAGTAATTCTTTTTTCTATGGATCGTTTATGGGTGGTTCGATCTTCATATTATGGTTCTATTTTATGCGTGGGATCGAAGCTGCTTTCTTTTGATGGATGTTAGGGTTTGGACCCTATTCTAAGGATAGATTAGATGTGGCAGGTTCTTATTTGCTCTTGCTGTTGTTCGAGCGTATTTGTTGGTTGCATATTCGATCTTATGATGATGCATGGTTCCTTTGTTCTTGCTGAATTGATTATTTAAGTGTCTTTTCATGGGATATTGATTTTGGCTGCTTGCAAGGGGATCGTGGCATGTAGGTTAAGTTTCAAGGGTATCTTATTCAAAAATCCTTGACTCGTTCAATAGGAATGCTTCATTATTTCTATTGATCGTTTAGTGGTAGTTCGATCTATATACTTGGGTTCTATATTTTGTGTTGGATCGATGCTGCTGTGGTACGACCTCATGTTGATGCGGTATTGGATCGAGTTGTAGTGTTGGTTTGGTCCTGGTTGGATCAATGAAGATCGGTGTAGTTGATGGATCTAGTGTGTGGATTGGCGCGTGTCTATTCTACCATGGTTTCGGCTGCATCGTTGAAGGTCATGAACTTCTATGACGTCATGGGAAGATTCAAGTTTTTACTTGATGTTTTTATTTGTAAATCTTATGGTCGTTGTAGTTTTCTGTTCATGTATTTGTTATAAGAATGGTTTGTCATTCTTATATTAGAGTATTTGGAGGTCAGTTGCACATGTTGTGCATGTTTGTTTTAAGAATGGTATGTCATTCTTAGATAGGTGTCTTGTAAGTGTCCTAAGGGACTGGGGGCGAGGGAAATCACCCTCGTCATTTTGTACTTCAACGTTTTTTTGGATAATGAATTTTGCCAGGGTGTATTAACCCTTTTACCCAAAAAAAAAATATTTTTGATCATCTTCGACCACAGCCTACACATATATTGTAAATGGTACGTAACCAAAAGTAATTGTGACACCCAATTTTTGATTTTCAAACAAATGAGGACTGTTCTCTTTAGGTGAATCATTGCACTATATCATGAATTGTATTAAGCTGATTTGAACTAAGCAATGTCGTGAAACAATTAAACTAATATAAATTTATGAAAATTATAATGGAACGGAACACTATTCTTTAGAAAATAATTCCGTTCCATTATACTAGTTTCATAAATGCGTTCTTAGTTATCAAAAATTTCACATAACATATATATTGTCACACCCCGCCGGATGGCGGAAACGCAAGGCGTGACGAAACCAATATACATCACAAAGATATAGAACAAATATCAAACACTATATTATAAAAGAAATCCCAATGATTACATTGTTAATTCAAAAATACCAAAAGATAAAGACATCATTGTCTTAATACATAAGTTTGAAAGATAGAAATGTTTTAGTCCGACACTTGACTAAAATGAAATCCATGAATGCAATCACTTAGTTTCCACTTTCACTTGATTACCGGAAAAGCATGAAAAAAATGGTCAACTATGAAATAGTTGGTGAGTCTCACAGAATTTTTGTACACCGAAAATAGTTCCATAAATAATTTAAAAAAGAATCCAATATCGTATCAAAATCATTTGCAAATAGTCGTTTCAAAATCTTTCTCAAAACACCCGCAAGAAAACTCTCGTTATCGAGTAAAGTTATCAAAAGCCTAAAGCTATGTAATAACTTGATTTAACTCAATATCATATCTCATCACACGAGAACTGGCATGATATTAGGCTAAACGACTAATTATTATTGAGATCCGCATTCCTGATAACTTGACTAAATTATGAGATTCTCTTAACTATATATAAGTCAAGACATCCAACTCCGTGGATCTTTAAGAAAAATAGTCCAAGTCATTTTCCAAATATGTAAAACATATACAAAAATAAGGCATGCAATAGTGTTTATGCTAGACCACTAGTTAAACGTATTCAGCTGATTAATCTGCCTAGTGTAACAACACTAGCAGTAAGACAGTTCCCGCGGAACTATAACAAAATAAAATGCCGCTAGTATAAAAAATATAATAGATATAAATATCGCCCATCTAGATGTTATCTTCCAGTCAACCATTCGGGACCTAAATAACACTAAGCATAAGATCTAGTATTATACACCCCAAGATGTGTGGAATGAGGCGGTGGCTAACCACTAATAGCGTTATCCATAAGTACTAACGTCTTAATCCTCGACATGGGGATATAATGAGCTAAAAGTAGTGTCAGACCAACCTAAGCATACAACAATACACATTGCAAAATCATAGGTCATAATCCAAGGCAAGTCATAAGTTTAATATCAAGTTAAAAAGTTCGAGTAAGACATAAGTCCAAAATTCATAAAGTCAAGACAAGTGAAAAGAGTTCAAAATAAGTCAAAGGGTTCAAATCAAGTCATAAGAGTTCAAAATATATCATAAGGTTCAAAATCAAGCTCAAAGGTTCCAAATATATCAAAAGGTTCAAAACAAGTCATAAGAGTTCAAAGTATATCAGAAGGTTCAAAACAAGTCATTAAACCAGAATGACAAATCAATTAACTAAATTTTTACACAATATTATTTCTCTAGTAAGAGTGTTTTACCATAAAAATAACATGTCTAAAAAGATTATAGAGAAGCTTGCCTAAATCATAAGAAAACTTCAAGAATACATCATTTTTAAAGATTTTTGGTACATGAATCATACTAGGCTTATTGAACCTTGAGTTTTACCTTCAAAATAGATCTTCAAAAAAAATGGTGATGGTGGCGTGGTAGCGCTAGATGTACGGTAGCAGGAAAAACAACAAGTGGAAGAGAAAAGTTTAAAATATCTTATCAAGAGTGAAAGAATTAGATGAGCTTGAGTGTGGTTTTGTAGAAGTGTAAGATTAGACAGGTTTGCATGGAATTTCATTGTTGTTGGGGTTAGGGGGCAGGGGCGGCCATAGCATCGAACAAGCAACCCCTTTATATAATCAAGGAGAACTCACGAGCCTGGTGATTTTTGGAGATCCCTTAACCTTAATCGTTTTTTCATGCTTGCTTCTAATCGATCCCCTAATTCTCTATCACAAGTTTGAATAAAATTTAGTTTACATCTTTTGATTAACCTATCTTAATTTGTTTTGTGTTCCTGGTTAGTTTTAGGATCGATTTTAAGTTTTTTAGGGTTTCTTATAATCGCTGGTGTAGGGTTTTATTAAAGTCGGTTATTGGTTTAATATTAATTGTAATCTTTTACAATCATTAAACCGATTTGCTGATCATGTAATTATTGATGCACGCTTGTGGCTTTTAAACCATAGTTTCTTAACTTGGGTTTAATTTGTTTTTAGTGAAGTCTGGTTGATTTATTCTTGGTTCTCTGGTAACGATCTGTTGATTTAGGGTTTGTTTTAGTGATTTCGAAGTTGGGAAAGGTGAAAAATACTGTATCTAGTGTGAATGTTGAGGAATTGAGTGATCGGTTTAAAAGGTTAAAAGGAATTAACCCTGGAGTTAATACACCAAGGCAAGCTGTTAGGGGTGCCATGATCCCTAATGTCGAAAATCTTAACTCTAGAAAGAGTGACCATGGTGTCGAATCTGTGTCTAGTGATGCTGCTGGTGTATGTGATGTTCATACTAGGGTTTTGCAAAACCCTAGTCTTAAATCTGATGGGAAAGTGAATGTTGGAGCTGCTATTAACTCTTGCCTTGGAGATCATGGAGTCGTATCTATGTCTATTTATGCTGGAACCATTAGTGATGATAATACGGTTTTGCAATGCCCTAGTCTTGATGCTGTTGTGGAGACGATTCCACCTATAATTTCCACTAATACTTTTCAGCATGTGAAGCTGGTTTCACATGCATCTAATGCTACTAGTACTTCGAATTTTAATCAATCTAGTGCAAGCATACCCGATGGTGATGGGATTAGTGTGTCAACTAATGTTTTTTTTGGGTAAAGGGGAGTAATGTGTCAACTAATGATGGAAGGATGAAGCAGTCTGAATCACATGTGGCTGAACCCACACATGATGCTACTTCTAATGTTGACTAGCGCGCATCCAAGTCGACCCATAAACTAATCGATCAGCATACAATTCGACCAATAGGATTTAAGCAAACCCTAACCTACACAATCACAGTAGTACGATCCATAAAGAATAGCAGTAGCATTAGGATCAGATATCACAAAACTGCCATGCGATCAATGATTACCACACATAAACTATGGATCGATTCGAAGCATCCAGAAAATTCATTGCATTAGTTACCACTCTTAGAAGTGGATCAACATGATACAAACTAGAATCTACTATAGATAAAAAAAAAGGGGGTTTTACAAACCCTAACATACACACCCCACTATCAGTAATGAACGTAGCACCCCAAAACTAACCCAACAGCAACACCATGCTTGAGAACCAGTTTGAGGACGATAATAGGGTTTAACAACCCCAACTTCCAGCAATATCAATCACAGACCAAACAAATTATCAATCGACAACAGGTCATAGATCGAAACCAGGGGTTTTTGAATAAGAAGCCCTAAAACTTAACTTCAATCTCTCTCTCAACCTAAAAATATAATCACTACATCAGATATAGAACTTGCAATCATCATACCACATCAAGAAAACCCTAAACAGGGTTTACATTCACGATTAATAAAAACCAAACCCTAAAAACTTAGGATTTCGTTATGCAATAAGAACAGTAGGTCCCAATGAAGATCGACAACAACTAAAACCAAAAGGTTTTATAATCATTCAGCCAAAGTCGACCACATAACAATACCAAAAGTGTTTCTAAATTAAGTACACGTCAAAACCAAGCAACAAATATATGGCACCAAACGCTCAAGAAACCCAATAGATCGTACCAAGATTAAACCGACATGAATAATAGTACTGGAATAATAGTACTGGGATAAGGGTACTTGTTAAGTTTTCACCCTGTAAGATAAGTGAACAAGTCATTATGACATCATGAGGTTATAGTATTTCCCATACCTAGTTGACTATCCCGTATTAAGATTTCTTAAGTATTATATCTTGATGGATTTAGAAATTACTATGGAATTTACATCTCTCGGTTATCCCAAGCCTACCCTAAGACCTAGGAACTTAGGCTCTGAACTTATAATAGCACCACCCTTAGGATTGATGATAGCAATTCATATGCAAGAAATTAAGCAAGAGATTTTACCTAGAAATACCGAATCTTATGACGAGATTACATCATCATCTGTAGGATCTTCTTCGCCCCTTAGTTTATCATCCGTAAAATCCTTTTCCCCGCTTAGTCCATCATCCTTTGTAGGATCTTCATCCCTAGTTAGACTAGCTACACCCGAATATTCCTTTAAGGAATCTATGATTAGGAAATTAGAAAATTCACTATAGATTATACCAATACCGTTAGGAGATGAACTAGCCCCTAAGAAACCTAGTGCTTATTAGGATTCCCGCCTTTAGCTTTAGGTTTCCATTCCTCCATTACATCCTACAATGTTCTAAATGTTAGAACTTGTAACTTCACTCTTCCATTTTAATCCTACAACGTTCTAAGCGTTAGAACTTGTATTTCTAATCTTTCGTTTTTCCCGCAATGTTCTATTAGTTAGAACATTGTAAGAATATCTATGTCGATCTCATAATCGTTATTATGGTCGACTTATGATATTATTCCTCTCCTAATCCTCCGTCTTTCCCTATAATGTTCTCTTAGTAAGAACTTGTATCGAATAAAATATCTCTGTCAGAATTCTCATAATTTCATATTATGCCCGACTTATGATATTCCTTTTATCTCATGTTTTTCTACACACGTTGTTAGAATGGCTCCCACGAGATCGTCAATGTTTACTTCTGCCATAGCCCAGGATGCCATCCAGTAACTAGTTCCTGACAGTGTAACTGCGGCACTAGAATTCTGAGCTACTAATATGGCTAACACCAATAACGCAAATAGAACCCCGTGTGGTCAGTGGTCCCATGACCCATAAGTCCCAAAAATTTCTAGACCTTTCCCTCAAAACATTGTAAGTTTCACAATGTTCTCTAAAACTTTCCCAAACACCCCGTTCTTCCCAACTCTTTCTTTCGTAAAATATCATTCTAGATGATATCGAAACTTAACATAGTATGTCAATCTTATTGATTCCAAGATATTCAACTCTGAATTGAAACACTCACCCTGCACTTTTAACATACATCTGTCAACCTCACCAATATTTTTGCAAATTTGATAGCAAAAATATTCCTAGCATCTCATTCTAGGATATCCTCACACTCTTCTCGTCACTCTTTTCACTATTCTTTATGATTTTAGGGAGAATCATAAGAATTGTTTTTGTACTTATCGTCACTCCCACACTATATTTTGGCCGATATTACTTAAGGAAGATTTATAATCATCTTATATGAATGAATTGGGACGCTTTTTCATTTGAATAAGGAAATTATAAACCACCGAACTATAAGTTTATAAATTCTTACTTACAAAGTATTGGGACGTCTCTATTTGTAAGTGACAAGTTATACATGAGTGGTTCTAAGTATATGGCATTCGTACAAACACTTCATAATCCGTTTGTACGAAACGATTCCTTTTCTTCATCATCGTTACTTTCATTTCCTTCGGATCATAAACATGTTCCTGTATCTCGACTATCACTCTTACTTCAACTAAATCTCGGGACGAGATTTTCTCTTAGGAGGTGAGACTGTAAAAATCTAAAACTTTCACCAAGGTTATCTATGCTTATGATATCTATCTAGCTCTTTTTCTAGGGTAAAATTTTTGCCCTAAATCATTTCCCCACTATCCCTTAGCACAATCCCCACTATGCCTTAGCATAATCCCCACTATGCCTTAGTACAATTCCCACTATGCCTTATTACATTTCCCCCTAAGTATCATTAATCTCACCTTCTAGGTAAAGTAACTTACATAGCCCTCTAGACGACTCACACAACCACTATTACCAAATATCACTAAGGTTATACCTTGTAAACCTTCTAGTATGTCAAGTCTAAGTTCTAAACATTATTTCATTAAGTTTTCTATCACTCTAGTATACTATAGCTATCACAAACCTTAAACAAGCCCCATGTGTTTACAGTTATCTCTAAAACCCTAATTTCTCATCCAAACTAGTTTGAAAGTGTTCAAGGCTTATCTATAGGTTATCTTAGCTACATTACCTCACTAAAACCCTATTACAACTCGTCATAGCTCATAGTACAAGTCCCTTAAGCACAAAACCTTAATTAGGTTATTTAGGCCCCGGAACTAGGCCTTAACCTTTCCGATTCTTTAGTACAAGCTACCACCACCTAGAAAATGATCCCTAAACTTTAATAATAGTCACTAATCACTCTTAGGACCCTAATATAAGTACTAATCCTTAATCTAAAACCCTAATCCTAAACTTAATCCCAAACCCAGATTAAGCTTAAAACTAAGACTAAACTAGCACCTTAAGCACCTTAAACACCTCAAGCACCTCTAGCAACCTACAAGGCAGCTTATGCAGCTCGTTTTCATCCCTAGCAACCACCCTAGCTCCTCCATAGTAGATTACAAGTAGCTTATGCACCTACTTGTAAGCTACTTGTCATTTTAAAGCCTTAATGGCAAAGTAACCACCACAAACGCACTACCATCACCACCTAGCCCTCTATTAGCCTCCCTTAGTCACCAATAGCCTTCCTTAGTCACCCCCACCTGTCCATAATCACCCCATTAAGTAAACTTGGCCAAGAATCCAAATCAAGGCCTATAAATACCTCGATATACCATTCATTCCAAACCATCCCACCATCACTTCTCCACCTTCAATCTCTATTACTAGCAGTAGCATAAGGTTCCTAAGAGTCCATAGTAAGCTAATAAGTCCAGAGAATCAAGCCTAGAAGCCCCCTGTTGAATTCATTTCTAGTCGATAAACCCTAAACACCCTTAATGACCCACTTTAGGTCACGTAAGCCTCTAACTTGTTCAATACACTCACTTACTGTCCTAGCATAGTTATAAGACGTATTAGATCCCATAGGAACCCTTTCATGAGCCTTGATCCTTAAAACTTGTTAGTTTTCATTTATAAACCCTAATTTTGCACTTTCATAATATTTCATGTTATAAGCTATTGTCATAAGCTATAAGCTGGTCTAGATTACTTAATTAAGCTCATATTAGTTAGTCATAAGTTTAGAAAACTTTTTGTTTCATAAAAATATAGTTTGCATGGAAAAAGGACTAGTTTTGCAAAGTTTTCCATGCATAGGGGTATATATTGTAACTTTCTGAAACTATTAGATCTAAGGGCTGTTTTTTCAATTTTTTGGAAGTTATAAGTATAAGTGTGTATATATATTTTGGGTAAAAGGGTTTATTCACCCCGGCAAAATTCATTACACCAAAAAATGTTGAAGTACAATAGGATGAGGGTGATGTCCCTCATCTCAGTCCCTAAGGACACTTACAGACTCGACTATAAGAATGACAAACCATTCTTATAACTTACAATAAAATGAAACTACCAATAATGACAAAAGTAAATAAAAATTTTACAATACTACTCAAGAAACACTTGAGCCTTCTATATCATTATGGCGCTCCATCTTAACTTCCATGAAGAATCCAAACGATCTTCAACGAACATCTATTGGTAAGAATAGTCCCCATCCTCACCAAAAGAAAATAATAGGGTTACGACCCTAACTTCCATCGACAAACAAGACAACAGGTGTGTGAAACGAACCAATAGCTAGGAATAAAACCTAGCATAAGCGTATATGATCAACCGCAGCACCATAACAATTACCCATAAGTCGAACCAATAATAGGGATTAAACCCTAACTTATCCATCATGATCGTAGTAGTAGATGACAAAGAAACCCATATGCAAAACTACCCAACGATCAGCAGCATCCAATATGATTTTTGAACAAGAATCATAGAACTTGACTTACACAAGATACCTTGACATACACCTCTCCCTTAACCCACGTACCACTACATCCATCTTTATAGAACGCACAGCCAACTTTCAAACCCTAATAAGGGCAACCATGAAGAATAACGTGCAGATCATCATCACAAACCAGATCACAAATCCAATAGAATGTCGAAACCCTAAAAAAGGTTTCATAAACATGAACGAGCAGCAGCACACCAATCGATCAGATCCAATATAAACGAAACCCTAAAAAGGAATTCGTGCATGTAAACAAACCTAACGACCAATCAATTAGATCCAAGAATGGATATAAAAGATATAAGCAGTTAGGGATAGATCTTTGATCGACCAAAACCCAACGATCATAAAAACGATCGAACCAAGACAAAACCCTAAACCGATTACACAGTAGTCGTTTAGGGTATAGAGAACCCTTATAACGATTTCAGTAATGATAGAGTAATCGTATAGGGATAGCAGCACCAAATCACCATCAAGGGCCAATTAAAACTGATTAATACAAAACCCTAAATCTAGGGTTTCGTTCTTGAATAAACCCTAAACGATCAAGGGATAAGTTTTGATTGCCCAAAGTAATCGACTAAAGATTTATAATGATAAACTTTAACAGCAAATCCAAAGACGATTAACATGCGAAACCCTAAATAAATAAAACTCGGCAGTAGAAATCGTTAATTAGGGTTTCATGCGATCAGATCTAGGTACGAACAACCAACACACCACTCCTGGGAATATTCAACATAAAACGATTGCATACCATAGAGGTAGAGAGGCGTTTTAGAGGTTGATTTAGGCCGGAAATTATGATGGAGGTGGTGGCCGGATTTCGCCCCTAGGGGAGAGAGAATTAGGAATTGATAATCCCTGTTGAGTTAAGTGTGTGTATATATATATATATATATATATATATATATATATATATATATATATATATATATATATATATATATATATATATATATATATATATATATATATATATATAGTTATTAACATTAAGGACTAGTTTCGTAAAGGTTTATAACCTAAGGGTAAATAGTGTCAACTTATAAAACTTATGGATTTAAGTGAAGTATTTACCGAATAAATAAAAGTACTATCCTTTCTATATAGTGTATCACAATAGTAGGGAGCTTCATGTGAGGGGTTTCATTTGTGTATTTGTTTTGACGAGTTTGCTGGGTTTACGAATTAAAGTGCCCTGGCTCCTCAAACGTTTATTAGAATATGACCTCTGAATTATGATGGCCCGAATGGTGATACATTATATTTAAATCTAGTACTTAATAACATAACACAATACTAGGGAGCTTCATGGCAGGGGTTTCATACCTCTGAATTAAGATGGCCCGAACGGTGTTAAGTTATATCTAAAATCTAATAACAACATGACACAATAGTATGGAGCTTCGTGGGAGGAGTTATACTTCTGAATTATGATAGCCCGAACGGTATTATGTTATAAACAACATAATACAATAGTAGGAAGCTTCATTTGAGGAGTTATATACTTTCTGGATTATGATGGCCCAAACGGTGTTATGTTATATCTAAATCTAGTAAACCATAAGAATACTTACTTAGGAAAACATAAAAAAATTATCTCTCCCTAGGGGCAAAATCCGGCCACCTCTCCAGTTGGCGAAATCGCCATAAACTACCATTAATCCGCCTCTCTATTGTTCTTGTAATGAAATGCAATCGGGGTTTAATGGTAGTTATCATCTAGGATGGGGTGTGCTATTGATTTTCATTCATTATCCTTCTGATTTCGTGGCCTATTCTAAACCCTAAACGATTTTCTTATAGTCGATTTATAATCGATTTCTTTTTAAGGGTTTAGATATGATTTTTATTTATACCTTATTCGATTACTAGGCTCCTATTTTGATCGTTTTTGGTTTTCTTAACCCTTAACGATTTTCTTTCTTGTAATCCCCAGGGTTTGTTGATGCGCGTTATAGTCTATATCTTATGCAAGTCGATCTGATGATCATGGTTTATCTTGAATGTAACCATTATGGTTTTTGTTCCTGAAAGTCGACCATGGGTCGTGGTGATGCTGCTTCGGTATTGGAACGTGGGTTTGGGAGAGTATGAAGTGTTATGTGATTTGTTCGCATCGCTTGCTGCTGAGTGATCTTGGAAGTTAAGTTTGTTTAGAGTTCTTATTCAAAAACTCAATTGGTTCGTGCTACTGGTTAGGGTTTAGTCACCCTAGGTTCGTTGCATGGTTACCCTATTCATGGTAATATTGATGGTACTTGGCTGTTTTGAAGGGGGATCATGACATGGTATTTGCAGGTATGCTGCATGGGTGTTAGGGTTTTCTACAACCCTATTTGTTTGTTACGCTTTATGGCTGCTACTGGTTTGATAATAACTGAGTGCTTATTCACATTTATTGGTTGTAGAGGTTGGATAAAGTGTATGTTGTATTGTAGTACCTTTTGATCCTCTTTTGGTGAATTTTTCATCTAATGGGATAAATGGTACGATAAGTGGAAGTTGGGTTTTATCCCATCTTGTTATTAGTTCTGATGTTGATGGAAGTTAAGTTTGTGGGGACTCTTGTTCAAAACCCCATACACACGATGCCATGCACTTTGGGTACATATGATTCTATGTTTATGTTGCTATTGCGTTTTTGGTACATTTGTTTGTGGTGTTTGCTGCTACAAACAGAGTTTATGTTGAAGAACGCTTGGATTTCTACGTGGATTCTTCATGGAAGTTAAGGTGGACCGCCGTAGTGATATAGAAGGCTCAAGTATTTCTTGAGTAGTAGTGTTAATTTTTATGTACTTATGTCATTATTGGTAGGTTCATTTTATTGTAAGTTATAGGAATGGTGTGTCATTCCTATATTCGAGTCTGTAAGTGTCCTAAGGGACTGATGTGAGGGATATCACCCTCATCCTATGTACCTCAATGATTTTTTGGAGTAATGCATTTTACCGGGGTGAATTAACCCTTTTACCCAAAAAAATAATTACTTAGGAAAAGAGAGTGTTGAAAACTTAGACAACCCCACTCAGACTTGACATACACACTACACCAGGTTGAGTGAGTAGGTCGTCTAATATCACAAACACACTTCTCTAATCCCAGGTGAGTTCATAGCCTCACTTTTTAAATGCTTTAC
Source organism: Artemisia argyi (assembly GCA_030686995.1). Taxonomy (NCBI): domain Eukaryota; kingdom Viridiplantae; phylum Streptophyta; class Magnoliopsida; order Asterales; family Asteraceae; genus Artemisia; species Artemisia argyi. The sequence goes on from CM060676.1 coordinate 94,318,188, forward strand.
AAACCATGTGAGGGGGATATATGCATTAAATCGAATACAAGTATTTTTCTTTGCTTATTGCGAGTGTTCGCCCCTGCCGGGTACCAATAAGCACTATATTTGAGAACTAAAAGGGTTAACCTTGGCATGTTAATCCTTATTACGTACCGTCATGGTTTGTTCTGCATTGCCTCATGACCTGGACGTGTTAACGTAAGGTGTTATGAGCTTAGTTGTAACAACCAACAAAAACCTCATTACTATCATTCCCATTACAAATACCTGTAGTAGGTATTTCACAGGTAAATTTTTGCTTTTTATGTGCATTTATTACTTGCATGACTCTAATGTTGACCAGCGCGCACCCAAGTTGACCCATAAACTAATCGATCAGCATACAATTCGATCAATAGGGTTTAAGCAAACCCTAACCTACACAATCAAAGCAGTACGATCCATAAAGAATAGAAGTAGCATTAGGATCAGATATCACAAAACTGCCATGCGATCAATGATTACCACACATACACTATGGATCGATTCGAAGCATCAAGCAAAGTCATTGCATCAGTTACCACTCTTAGAAGTGGATCAACATGATACAAACTAGAATCTACTATAGATAAAAACAGGGTTTTACAAACCCTAACATACACACCCCACCATCAGTAATGAACGTAGCACCCCAAAACTCACCCAACAGCAACACCATGCTTGAGAACCAGTTTGAGGACGATAATAGGGTTTAACAACCCCAACTTCCAGCAATATCAATCACAGACCAAATAAATTATCAATCGAAAACATGTCATAGATCGAAACCAAGGGTTTTTGAATAAGAAGCCCTAAAACTTAACTTCAATCTCTCTCAACCTACAAATATAATCACTACATCAAATGTAGAACTTGCAATCATCAAACCACATCAAGAAAACCCTAAACAGGGTTTACATTCACGATTAATAAAAACCAAACCCTAAAAACTTAGGATTTCATTATGCAATAAGAATAGTAGGTCCCAATGAAGATCGACAACAACTAAAACTAAAAGGTTTTATAATCATTCAGCCAAAGTCGACCACATAACAATACCAAAAGCGTTTCTAAATTAAGTACAGGTCAAAACCAAGCAACAAATATATGGCACCAAACGCTCAAGAAACCCAATAGATCGTACCAAGATTGTAAAACCCAAAATTTATCAGATATGTAAATGACCAAATTGCCCCTATAAATTAAAACTTAAATAAATGCTTAAATAAAATACCAAATAAATCCCAAACACTTGGAAATGACAAACATATGATAAATATTATTTTTGTAGGAACTTTTGTAATATTTGAAACTTATAAAAATTATGCACCACGCCTAAGTATAATTTAAAGTCCAAAATGAGTTAAAATGTGTACAAAATATTTAATAAGAGGATATACATGTTCTAATTATGGAGAGTATATTTTTCTGATTTTTCTCACCCATGATAGCACAAAATCCGGCCCTAATCACACCCTCCTCACCAATATATTTAATTGTTACTATTTTATCCTTTTAACGTTTTTAAAACCCTAAAATCATCCAAAAACCACACCAACGGCATATTAATTTTCCACGGGTGTTTGACATTTTTCTTGGGCTTTTTATAAAGTGTATAAGTCTGAAAAAATAGTGGTGAAGGCTAGATAATGATCATGGTTCGTGTGTTAGTGTTTTGGGGTTGTTTTATTCCATCCGATCACACCAAAATTGGTTTTGTTCAATTCTATCGATCAATAATTTTCCTGGTAATTTTCTCGTGTTTCTTATACTCCATATGATCCATGAAAAATATTGGTTTTCATCCATGCACTCCAAATATGATCATACGAATTATTGTTTTTCAAAACCCTAACATAACAAAATAATTCGAACACCTCTATAATAACTTATGGTACTTTTTGAATAATGTATACTGGTCTCATACGTGATATACTACTCTAAAAAAATGGGTTTCGAATTTCTGGAAGCTTAGAATTCGTTTTATGAATTAATTGTGTGTCGCATGAATTAAAATGAGAAATAAAATAAAAAGAGTAAACATATGAACTATGGCTTGGATTATCTGATCATTGGTGTTTATTCAATGTTATTAATGTTTAGTAATGATATAAAAATAATTAGGTTTAAATTAGGGCTTGTAATTATACATTTAAAATAAATCCGATTGTAAATAAATTCATAGCATGTAATCTGTAATCAATGAAACTTTGGGGGCTGTTTGAGAATCATAAGATGACCAGGAGAAACTGTATAAATTGTATAAGGGCCTGTTGTGCATGTTTTATAATTTAAAGGGTTAATTTGTAATTAATTATATTCAAATTAAAATAAATTAAACTAGAGGGGGTGTTTTGTAAAATTGTAAACTGAAGGGTTATGATTGAAACCTCATTTGGACTAGGTTAAATTCATAGAAATTTGGTATATGGGTTAAAGGTGATAATTTTGTAATTAAAAGGATTAAAAATGGAATTATATATAATTATTAAATAGAATTGTATTTTATTTAAATAGAGGGACCATTTTTGTAAATTATGAAAACGAAGTGTTTATTCTGTAAATATTCATATTGAGGGGCTAAGGGTGTAAATTTGATAATTATATGGATTTGTTTGTAATTTTGATAATTTAAAGGATATAAATGGTAATTATTTAAATTAAAGGATTAAACTTGTAATTATTGAAAGTTATGGGGCTGTTTTGAATAAATATTGTATTGAGGGCTGAAATGATATACTTTTGATAAATTAAGGGTTACAAGTGTTAATTGAATTAAATAGGGTTATACTTGTAAAATAAATATTAATAAGGACTTATTTTAGAAATAATGTAAATTAAGGGTTTGATTTGTAATATTGTAAGCTCAAGGGAGTGATTGGTAATGATTGTTAACTATTGAACTAATGTGATAAATATGGAAAATTGTAATATTTACATTTTAAACCTTGAACTTTGGCATATTTGTATAATAAACCCTAAAATGTGGGAAGTTGTCATAGTAAACCCTAATCTTGCAAAATTGTCATCTTGAACACTTAACTTGTTCCAACCTTAATTAAAATCTTGAAGGAATAATATTGAATATGGAAACTTACTAATTTTGGAAACCTGCTAATTTTGGAAAGTTACTATTTATGGAAAGTTACTGAAAATGGAAAGTATACTAAAACCGGTAACCTAATTATGTTTAACCTAAGAGTGACCTTCTAAGAAAAAACTTGATATAAAAAAAAACCCTAACAGCTATGGGCAATTTTTCTCAAAACCTAACCTTCTCAAAAAACGATCTCTAATCCTCTAATCTTGTCCTACTCCTTATAACGATTGTGTTTTGGACGGTTAATTTATTTAATTCAGTCCTATAACATTATTTTTATTAGGATTTAGATTTGATCGAGTTAGGGTTTCGGTTTCTTTAAGGTTTTGTGTTAATCGCTGGTTAGTGTTTTTAGGGTTGTCATCTAATCGATCTTTCCTTTTCTCCTGGTGCTAATTAATTATGAAAGTCGGTTAGGGTTCTTTTGTTATTTAAGAATGTCTCGACATTTGTTGAGGCTCACGATTTAAAGACTTCCGTGGATCTTTGGATTTTATTCTAATCGTTTTTTAGGGTTTTGCTTGTTTTAATTACTTTTTGTAATCGGTATGGAAAAAGGTGGTTTAGAGAAGGTGGCTAAATCTATCAATCAGAAGTCAAGTTTGCTTGGGGATGCACCAATTCTCAAGTCAATCCTTAGGAAGCCTATTCGTAATGTACCTGCCAATGTGTCTTCGTTGAATTCTGATCCCAAAAAGGTTACTTCGGATATGGATTCTAAAGTTGTTGACTATCCCTCGTTTTCTGCTAGCCTAGGTGAGTTGAACGTATCAATGGTGAACCCTAGTAGGCATATTGAATTGAACATGTCCTCGGTTGCTGCTGGTTCCCAAGTGGCTACTGGTCCGATATACGCCAATGCTCTTAATGAGCCTATACAAGCTTTTGATGCTAATTTGCCGGAGGGTGATGGTCTTAGTGTTGCTCCTCATGTTGGTAAGGTAAGTTTATCCACCACTAACACTTCTATGGATCATGTGGTTACTATGGCCTCGTCCCCTACTGGTCCTAATATTCAAGAGTCTATCAAGAGTAAACACGATACTATTGAAGGGGTGTTGGGTGTTTCGATTAAATCAGCCAATGATCTTGACTTATTCCTTCAGGGTCTTGAAGCGGGTAAATATCCGATATGGCATAATTTGGATAATGAAACGCGTTCTCAAGTGTATGAGGCTATGAGTGGTCTAATGGAGGTCTATGTACCTAGCATGAAGGCTAATGTAACAAATTCTGATGTGAGTGGCAAAGATTCTTCACCTAATGTTTATATGGAGGTTAATACTCAACCTATTCATACCTCTCCATCTAGTTCTTTGGTTGTCGAGGCTGTTTGTGAAGGTGTTAATGTGTCTATTCCTCGAAGAATAGTTGAAAAGGTTAGTGCACGCCTTGAGCACACTCTATATGGCTATTTTATTGGTAATAGAATGGCGCTTCCAGTGGTTGATTACTATGTTAAGAACAATTGGGCTAAGTATGGTTTGAAAAAGATCATGATGAATGACAAAGGTTTTTTCTTTTTTAAATTCGATACTCAAGCTGGTTTAGAATCTGTTTTGGAAGATGGTCCTTGGATGATTCGTAAATCTCCAATCATTCTCAAGAAATGGTCTATTGGTACTAGCTTATGTAAGGAAGAGTTGACTCGTATTCCGATATGGGTTAAATTGCATGATGTGCCTCTCCAAGTTTTTGAAGATGATGGTATTAACTTGATTGCTTCATTTATTGGCAAACCTATTATGTTGGATTCGTACACAAGCTCTATGTGCAAGGATTCTTGGGGTAGAAGCAGTTTTGCTCGGTGTTTAATTGAAGTGGGTTCAGTGGATGAGCTCGTTGAACTTATCACTATTGGTGTCCCCTCTCTTACAGGGGATGGTTTTACTAAAGAATCTATCCGGGTTGAATATGAATGGAGGCCTCCTAGGTGCACTTTATGTAAGATTTTTGGGCACATCTATGAGCATTGTACTAAAAAAGAGACTATTTCCCCTGTCGTTACTACTCCAAAAGTGGATCCTCCTGCTGCTATGCATGCAAATGATGGTTTTCAAAAGGTGAGTCGTAAGAAGGAAAAAGGTAAAAGCCAGTCTGGTATTGTTGGTACTTCTGTCAAACAGACTTTCAGGTATGAGCTAAAGAAGACTCCTACTGAACCTAAAAAGGTAGCTACTAGTAATGTGCCTACATCGTCATCTAAGTTGAAGTCTAAAGGTCTCTCCTCTAAGGGGGGTGCAGTGTCTACATCCAATCCTTATAATGTTTTAGCTACTGAAGAAGATGGTGACGATGATTGTGTTGATAACATGTATGATGAATCAGCTAATTTATTCCCTAACTTTGCTAAAGGTGGAAGTTCTTCTTTCATGGATGAAGCTGCTGGTTAGCTTGATTTGTTTTTGTTTCTTGGTCTAGGTTCATTTTGATTCTAGAGTTGTCAAGAGCTTTTGGCATGTCATAAGCTCTAGGTTAGTTGTCTATCAAGCTGTTTTAGCTTGAGGTTAATGTGGTATTTCAGCCACATTCCATTTGTACTCAAACGTTTTGGTCTTAATAAATTTACCAGGGTGTAGGATTACTCCCCTTTACCCAAAAAAAAGAGTGACCTTCTATTACTAATTCTTATAGGTCCGATGAAGCGGGATTATGATCCTTTTTCCTTGTTTCCCTTGTTGCTTTTGAACTAAGGTACATATATTCTGACCTATCTACAGGTTTCTCATACACTCTTGTCTTTCCTATTATTTTGATATCTTGAACCTTGTTATATTCCCTTGATTATTGAACCTTGTGATATTCCTTTGGTTATTGAACCTTGTTATATTCCCTTGATTATTGAACCTTGTGATATTCCCTTGATTATTGAACCTTGTTATGTTCCCTTGATTATTGAACCTTGTTATGTTCCTTTGATTATTGAACCTTGTTACATTCCCTTGATTTTTGAACCTTGCTATGTTCCCTTGATTATTGAACCTTGCTATGACCCTTTTAAAACTGAACCTTGCTTGAAACTTACACTATGATTCTTGAACCTTGAAATAACCTTGTCATGATACCTATGTAGTTAATCTCGGCGAGATCTCGCCGAGATCTCATCGATATCTCGCATCTCGGCCCTTCAAAAAATCTCGGTTCAAAATCTCGGCCCCAAATCTCGGAGCCGAGAATATCGGCGAGATTGGCCGAGATTTTGCCAATATTTTGAAATCGGCGAGATTTTCGATATTTTGACGATATTTTGAAAGTTATATTTTGATTTAGATCTAGAAACCAAGATGAACTCGAAGCCTCACAAGAAGAATTAACACGAATCACCTCAACCTGTTGATGTGTGTTTCATTTCCAAAGATCACGTAGAACAATTAGATCCGAAAATAGTATCATGGGTTTGTGAGGAAAAAAATTAGATCTTTAACGATTTTGTTAGGGTTTATGAGGATGAGATAAAATTAGATCTTGAAAGTGTGGGAGAGAATAAATGATGAAGAAGAAGGTGGGTTTTTAAGGCTAATAAAAAATGACGGCATTTTATAGGTTATTACAGAAACAAGGAAGTATAAATTTCCTATATTGCCCTTTTATTTATTTTATAATTAAAAATGTAATTTAATCCACATCTTTCACTTGTCTTAATAAGCCCAACAAAAATCTCAATAAACTTTAATAAAAGTAGCCCAAAACTTAGTTACAATCACTAAATTTTATAAATATATAAAAGATATATAATTAAAAATAATAAAATCATTAATAAAATTATTAAAATATATACATATAAATTATAATATAAAAAACGATATCTCACTGATATTTCACCGCGATAACCGATATTTCAAATCTCGGACATTGAACGATACGAGATTTTTGACCGAGATAACTACATAGCATGATACACTTGATATAATAAACTTGATAGGATAATATTGACTTGAACCTTGATTTGAACCATATGTTAAAATCACTTACTTCGATCTTTGACTTATACCTTGACTTGAAAACCTATACTCTGATACTTGATTCAAACCTTCACTTGAACTTGAGATAACCCTTGATATTTTGAAAGTGCTTTTAATATTATGACCGGATGTGAAAACTTTTAGTAATTATATTATGAAAATGTTTTGAGGAAAAACTATTTTAAAATGAGGGCTATGAACATTATGTAACATCACTTTTATTTGAAGTTTCACTAATTTTATAAATATTTATTTTAAGGACTACCTTATTGAAAACCTTGATTTTCATGAAAACCATTATTAAAAGATTTCTTTTAAATGAACATTTGACATAAACACTTGAATTGAACCCTTGCTATGAATCTTGACTTGAACCTTTGATATGAAACTTGACTTGAACCACTTGACGTGGACTCTTGACTTGAACCACTTGTTATGAACCTTGTACTTGTACACTTGATATTTGACTTGACCCCTTGACCCTTCAGTATTTTACCCAGGAGCTACTTGTTGTGGAGTAGCCACAACCATAGCATTGATGCACCAATGTTATGTACTCTAGTGTAGTTGAAGAGATGTACTACACCGTCCCTGATACTTGTTATCGACTGCTGCTATGATTATTATTATTGGCCTGCAGGGGCGTATGGATGCATCCTAGTCGTGACTTGACTTGTTACTTGCTTGGGCTACGGCCATCTTGATTATGATTTGGACTACATGATATATTACTTGGTAACTGGGCTTGTGTGCATTGTAGCCCCTCACATCTTGGGAGTTCGCGACTCCAATCTTGGGATACTTGACTTGATACTTGTGTGCCTGGGGGTTAAATACTGAAAGCCTTGACACTTGACACTTGATACTGAAAGCCTTGACACTTGATACTGAAAGCCTTGACACTTGACACTTGATACTGAAAGCCTTGACACTTGACACTTGATACTTAATACTTGATACTTGACACTTGATACTTGACCTTGCTAAATTCTTGATACTTGAACTTGTGAACCTTTGATACTTAACTTGATAATCTTGATACTTAACTGAACTTGATAACCCTTGATTTCATTAACACCACATGTAATCTATTCTCTTGTTCCTTGATTATTTCGTTATATTTTGATTTCGTTGTTATTTGTTTCATATCTGTTCACTGAGTTTTTTATGCTCAGCCGCGTTTCTTTTCATGCGGCAGGTTTTTAGTAGGAAGCTAAGTTATAAGTGGAGAGTGCATTGGACTTAGAAGACTTTACCTTGATAGCTTTTGGATTAGTAGGAGTTTTTGTTCATTCCAGACTTAGCATTTGTATTACTTTCTTTGGTACTTGTACTTCAGTTTCCTTTGTAACCTTGATACTCATTTGTATTACTTGAGATGTATGCTTGTGCTTGCTTTGATATGTCACCATAATGTGGCACTTCTACCCTTATCGGGTTGGGGTGTTACAATTATGGTATCAGAGACTAGGCTGCAACTTGTAGTACATTAAACCCTGACCTGTGAAGTTTGGACCACTAAGTTTCCACTGTAGGCGCTCATAAGATAACCTTTGATAATTTCCTTAAGATCTCCAGTTAGGAGCCTAAGTTACTGACCGGTGAGGAATGGGTAGACTAGGACGTCTATGCTTGTAGCACTTACTTCCGCATTACTCTGATTCTTGCCTTTGCCTTTAGTTAAAGCCTTGTAAGAACTGGTGCCTCATAAGTGAGTTGGAATACTTCGGACACTACATTGATACCTTGCACCATTTGAGTTTCACTATCTGATTTTGATCTCCATCTCCGAATTGCTTGCTAAACATTTTGATACCTTTTCGATCGTTCCGAAGATGATTCAACCATAATGTGTTTGACACATTCTTTGAATTTCGCACTTAGGTGAGACACAATGTGTCATTTGATAATACTTGACTCTTCATAATCCCTGAACACACCTATGAGAACTCTGGCATTTATTAACCATGGATATAGGAGTTTTGTTCCATCCTTTTGAATGATGAACTTTGTCTACTAATCAGTTCCCTTGGAAGATTTTGATTTTGATAATATCTCCTTATGGAATTTTTAACCGAGCATGATGATACCGACAGCTGATATTCCGTACATCTCACTTTGACAACCATACGATGTTCGTATTACCGATGATACACACTCTACCGATCGCTTGTGCTAAACCAGATTCCCAACCTTTAAACCATTTACTTATCCATCTCGATACTCTTGACGAACCATGTACTTTACTCTGATATATGAACTATCTATACAGTTTGACGACCGTATTCGTTCTATGAATTCGTCTACTTTAGTATATCTAATTTTGAGGCCTCTCGATTTTGGATTGGATGGCCCTTTATAAGCTACCATGGACTGCCGTATTCGATTTGTGACCTTTAACAATCTACTTCGTTTTTACCTTGTTTTGATAATTCTCAATAACTTAAATTTGTTACATGGAAGATGCTCACGACTGAAGTTACCATCAACGGAGTATACCTCATGCAGCACGTGGAGACACACTATTAGTACATGACCTGGAGTTGGCAGCGGCGGTGTTACCTGAAAACCTGGAGTTGTGATAGAAGACTTGTCGAAGACCCACAGTCATGCTTCTCTATTCATTCTAGTTGTACTAAGATGAATTGAGAGCAGAAACAAATTTACGGATGGAAGGATGCTCGGTGATCAAGACAAAGATTCGCATTTCCACACCACATTTCCATGAAGAGCGGCCGAAGGCTTAAGGAACCAGACTCAGGTTTATTGTTTTTCTTTTCACCCTATGAGCTGATGGACAACCTTGGACCGACTACTTGAGCTTGGAACCTTCAAAATTTATGTTATGAATGGATTGACTCTTTTGACGACGTACTTTGCTTTTGATGGACATTCTATGATTTTTGTTACTCTTACGAGTAGTGTCATTTTTACTCTTGGTTATATGGCTTGATTTGGTTACATCATTGCGAGTTTCACTTGTCATGCCGACATTATTCCGTTATTGATCTTTGACTAGGGCCAACCCTAGGATGTAGTTGGACTCTTAGGTGGTTTGTAGAATTTTGACTCACGACTTGAGATAGAGGATGACCACCATGAGAGCATGTTATGTGAGGCTAGTATTATGACGCCTGATCAACGTGATATTACTAACGTCATATAAAGTGCACTTATTGTGCTCATAGGATATCTTGAGTAGTGCTTAAGAGAAGCCTTAGACTTCTGTTTCCGTTGGCGACTATCTGCGATTAGTGTGACTTTAGGTTCTTTTGACCTATATGTTTGATCTTCCTTATCGCCGTATGATTTGATATATTTGGATCTTCGAGAATATGTTTGTTGACCTTTGTATCTTGATAATGACCTTAGGGTTTATTGTAGGCTTTCTACCGTCCGATGTTATCGATTGAATTGTCTTCTATTCGCTTGAATGCCATTGTTCATTTTGAGGAGTACACATGTGTTTTGCTACCTATACGATTCACGCCTGTGAGACCGTTACTTTTGGATTATTTGATTAAGGACCGAATTTACATGGAACTAAATTTGGACTTTTTGATTCTTGTACGTTTCGGAGGAGGTTTCCTATCGTCTAACTCTACCTCCTCAGCTGTCGCATGTTCATAACTTCTTCCGAGTATCTCTTCTGAGGAAATCACCTTTATCATTCCTTGCATGTGACACCCTACTCATTTGATTTGAAGTCACTTGCTATGTTCTTGGAAAAACCATATTAGATCGACAAGATAGAGTCATGAGAAACCAATTCTTCGTGTTTTGCGTAATTTGATACGTTCCCATTTGATTTGTATATCTTCAATTTCGCGGACGAAACTTTCTTTTAGAGGGGAAGAAGTTGTAAAACCCAAAATTTACCAGATATGTAAATGACCAAATTGCCCCTATAAATTAAAACATAAATAAATGCTTAAATAAAATACCAAATAAATCCCAAACACTTGGAAATGACTAACATATGATAAATATTATTTTTGTAGGAACTTTTGTAATATTTGAAACTTATAAAAATTATGCACCACGCCTAAGGATAATTTAAAGGTCCAAAATGATTTAAAATGTGTACAAAATATTTAATAAGAGGATATACATGTTCTAATTATGGAGAGTATATTTTTCTGATTTTTCTCACCCATGATAGCACAAAATCCGGCCCTAATCACACCCTCCTCACCAATATATTTAATTGTTACCTATTTTTTCATTTTAACATTTTTAAAACCCTAAAATCATCCAAAAACTACACCAGTGGCATAATAATTTTCCATGGGTGTTTGCCATTTTTCTTGGGCTTGTTATAAAGTTTATAAGTCTGTAAAAATAGTGGTGAAGGATAGATAATGATCGTGGTTCGTGTGTTAGTGTTTTTGGGTTGTTTTATTCCATCTGATCACACCAAAATTGGTTTTGTTCAATTCTCTAAATCAATAATTTTCCTGGTAATTTTATAGTGTTCCTTATACTCCATATGATCCATGAAAAATATTGGTTTTGATCAATGCACTCCAAATATGTTCATACGAATTATTGTTTTTCAAAACCCTAATATAACAAAATAATTTGAACGCCTCAATAATAATTTATGGTACTTTTTACATAATTTATACTGGTCTCATACGTGATATACTACTCTAAAAAAATGGGTTTCGAATTTCTGGAAACCTAGAATTCGTTTTATGAATTAATTGTGTGTCGCATGAATTAAAATGAGAAATAAAATAAAAAGAGTAAACATATGAACTAGGGCTTGGATTATCTGATCATTGGTGTTTATTTAATGTTATTAATGTTTAGTAATGATATAAAAATAAGTGGGTTTAAATTAGGGCTTGTAATTATACATTTAAAATAAATCCGATTGTAAATAAATTCATAGCGTGTAATCTGTAATCAATGAAACTTTGGGGGCTGTTTGAGAATCATAAGATGACCGGGGGAAACTGTATAAAATTGTATAAGGGCCTGTTGTGCATGTTTTATAATATAAAGGGTTAATTTGTAATTAATTATATTCGAATTAAAATAAATTAAACTAGAGGGGGGTGTTTTGTAAAATTCTAAACTGAAGGGTTATGATTGAAACCTCATTTGGACTAGGTTAAATTCATAGAAATTTGATAATTATATGGACTTGTTTGTAATTTTGATAATTAAAAGGATATAAATGGTAATTATTTAAATTAAAGGATTAAACTTGTAATTATTGAAAGTTAAGGGGCTGTTTTGAATAAATATTATATTGAGGGCTGAAATGATATACTTTTGATAAATTAAGGGTTACAAGTGTTAATTGAATTAAATATGGTTATACTTGTAAAATAAATATTAGTAAGGACTTATTTTGGAAATAATCTAAATTAAGGGTTTGATTTGTAATATTGTAAGCTCAAGGGAGTGATTGGTAATGATTTTTAACTATTGAACTAATGTGATAAATATGGAAAATTGTAATATTTACATTTTAAACCTTGAACTTTGGCATATTTGTATAATAAACCCTTAAATATGGGAAGTGTAAACCCTAATCTTGCAAAATTGACATCTTGAACACTTAACTTGGTCCATCCTTAATTAAAATCTTGAAGGAATAATATTGAATATGGAAACTTACTAATTTTGGAAACCTGCTAATTTTGGAAAGTTACTATTTATGGAAAGTTACTGAAAATGGAAAGTATACTAAAACGGGTAACCTAATTATGTTTAACCTAAGAGTGACCTTCTAAGAAAAAACTTGATATAAGGACAACCTTATTGAAAACCTTGATTTTCATGAAAACCATTATTAAAAGATTTCTTTTAAATGAACTTTGACATAAACACTTGAATTGAACCCTTGCCATGAACTTTTAATTGGAACCTAATAGGAACCTCTACTTGAACTTATGACATGAACCTTTCCACTAAACTCTACGTACTCTCTCACTATTGAACCTTTACCTTGAACCTTAAACATGAAATCCATATGAACCTTCTCAGTATGAACCTTGGTATAAACCTTTCCATCTTGAACCTTTTACTATGGGCCTTGATTATTAACCTTTTAATTTGAATCTTGACTTGAACCTTTGATATAAAACTTGACTTGAACCACTTGACATGGACTCTTGACTTGAACCACTTGTTATGAACCTTGTACTTGTACACTTGATATTTGACTTGACCCCTTGACCCTTCAGTATTTTACCCAGGAGCTACTTGTTGTGGAGTAGCCACAACCATAGCATTGATGCACCAATGTTATGTACTTTAGTGTAGTTGGAGAGATGTACTACACCGTCCCTGATACTTGTTATCGACTGCTGCTATGATTATTATTATTGGCCTGCAGGGGCGTATGGATGCATCCTAGTCGTGACTTGACTTGTTACTTGCTTGGGCTACGGCCATCTTGATTATGATTTGGACTACATGATATATTACTTGGTGACTGGGCTTGTGTGCATTGTAGCCCCTCACATCTTGGGAGTTCGCGACTCCAATCTTGGGATACTTGACTTGATATACTTGACTTGATACTTGTGTGCATAGGGGTTAAATACTGAAAGCCTTGACCCTTGACACTTGATACTGAAAGCCTTGACACTTGACACTTGATACTGAAAGCCTTGACACTTGACACTTGATACTGAAAGCCTTGACACTTGACACTTGACACTTGATACTTAATACTTGATACTTGACACTTGATACTTGACACTTAATACTTGACCTTGTCAAATTCTTGATACTTGAACTTGTGAACCTTTTTGTTCAAAAAAAAAAAAAAAAGAAAAAAGAAAAACTTGTGAACCTTTGATACTTAACTTGATAATCTTGATACTTAACTCAACTTGATAACCCTTGATTTCATTGACACCACATGTAATCTATTCTCTTGTTCCTTGATTATTTCGTTATATTTTGATTTCGTTGTTATTTGTTTCATATCTGTTCACTGAGTTTTTTATGCTCAGCCGCGTTTCTTTTCCTTGAGATGTATGCTTGTCCTTGTTTTGATATGTCACCATAATGTGGCACTTCTACCCTTATCGGGTTGGGGTGTTACAAAGATAAGAGCCAATTTAATTAAACCGACATGAATAATAGTACTGAAATAATAGTACTGGGATAAGGGTACTTGTTAAGTTTTCACCCTGTAAGATAAGTGAACAAGTCATTATGACATCATGAGGTTATAGTATTTCCCATACCTAGTTGACTATCCCGTATTAAGATTTCTTAAGTATTATATCTTGATGGATTTAGAAATTACTATGGAATTTACATCTCTCGGTTATCCCAAGCCTACCCTAAGACCTAGGAACTTAGGCTCTGAACTTATAATAGCACCACCCTTAGGATTGATGATAGCAATTCATTTGCAAGAAATTAAGCAAGAGATTTTACCTAGAAATACCGAATCTTATGACGAGTTTACATCATCATCCGTAGGATCCTCTTCACCCCTTAGTTTATCATCCGTAAGATCCTTTTCCCCACTTAGTCCATCATCCTTTGTAGGATCGTCATCCCTAGTTAGACTAGCTACACCCGAATATTCGTTTAAGGAATCTATGATTAGGAAATTAGAAAATTCACTATAGATTATACCAATACCGTTAGGAGATGAACTAGCCCCTAAGAAACCTAGTGCTTATTAGGATTCCCGCCTTTAGTTTTAGGTTTCCATTCCTCTATTACATCCTACAATGTTCTAAATGTTAGAACTTGTAACTTCACTCTTCCGTTTTTATCCTACAACGTTCTAAGCGTTAGAACTTGTATTTCTAATCTTCCGTTTATCCCGCAATGTTCTATTAGTTAGAACATTGTAAGAATATCTATGTCGATCTCATAATCGTTATTATGGTCGACTTATGATATTATTCCTCTCCTAATCCTCCGTCTTTCCCTACAATGTTCTCTTAGTAAGAACTTGTATCGAACAAAATATCTCTATCAGAATTCTCATAATTTCATATTATGCCCGACTTATGATATTCCTTTTATCTCATGTTTTTCTACACACGTTGTTAGAATGGCTCCCACGAGATCGTCAATGTTTACTCCCGCCATAGCCCAGGATGCCATCCGGTAACTAGTTGCTGACAGTGTAACTGCGGCACTAGAATTCTGAGCTGCTAATATGGCTAACACCAATAATGCAAATAGAACCCCGTGTCTGGTCAGTGGTCCCATGACCCAAAAGTCCCAAAAATTTCTAGACCTTTCCCTCAAAACATTGTAAGTTTCACAATGTTCTCTGAAACTTTTCCAAACACCCCGTTCTTCCCAACTCTTTCTTTCATAAAATATCATTCTAGATGATATCGAAACTTGACATAGTATGTCAATCTTATCAATTCCTAGATATTCAACTCTGAATTGAAACACTCACCCTGCACTTTTAACATACATCTGTCTACCTCACCAATATTTTTGCTAATTTGATAGCAAAAATGTTCCTGGCATCTCATTCTAGGATATCCTCACACTCTTCTCGTCACTCTTTTCACTATTCTTTATGATTTTAGGGAGAATCATAAGAATTGTTTTTCTACTTATCGTCACTCCCACACTATATTTTGGCCGATATTACTTAAGGAAGAATTATAATCATCTTATATGAATGAATTGGGACGCTTTTTCATTTGAATAAGGAAATTATAAACCACCGAACTATAAGTTTATAAATTCTTACTTACAAAGTATTGGGACGTCTCTATTTGTAAGTGACAAGTTATACATGAGTGGTTCTAAGTATATGGCATTCGTACAAACACTTCATAATCCGTTTGTACGAAATGATTCCTTTTCTTCATCATCGTTACTTTCATTTCCTTCGGATCATAAACTTGTTCCTCTATCTCAACCATCGCTCTTACTTCAACTAAATCTCGGGACGTGATTTTCTCTTAGGAGGTGAGACTGTAAAAACCTGAAACTTTCACCAAGGTTATTTATGCTTATGATATCTATCTAGCTCTTTTTCTAGGGTAAAATTTTTACCCTAAATCATTTCCCCACTACCCCTTAGCACAATACCCACTATGCCTTAGCACAATTCCCACTATGCCTTATTACATTTCCCCCTAAGTATCATTAATCTCACCTTCTATGTAAAGTAACTTACATAGCCCTCTAGACGACTCACGCAACCACTATTACCAAATATCACTAAGGTTATACCTTGTAAACCTTCTAGTATGTCAAGTCTATGTTCTAAACATTATTTCATTAAGTTTTCTATCACTCTAGTATACTATAGCTATCACAAACCTTAAACA
The DNA here is from genome assembly GCA_030686995.1 of Artemisia argyi. Classification (NCBI taxonomy): domain Eukaryota; kingdom Viridiplantae; phylum Streptophyta; class Magnoliopsida; order Asterales; family Asteraceae; genus Artemisia; species Artemisia argyi. Next base: position 94,334,552 of record CM060676.1, read on the forward strand.
AGCCCTATGTGTTTACGGTTATCTCTAAAACCCTAATTTCTCATCCAAACTAGTTTGAAAGTGTTCAAGGCTTATGTATAGGTTATCTTAGCTACATTACCTCACTAAAACCCTATTACAACTAGTCATAGCTCATAGTACAAGTCCCTTAAGCACAAAACCTTAATTAGGTTATTTAGGCCCCGAAACTAGGCCAAAACCTTCCCGATTCTTTAGTACAAGCTACCACCACCTAGAAAATGATCCCTAAACCTTAATAATAGTCACTAATCACTCTTAGGACCCTAATATAAGTACTAATCCTTAATCTAAAACCCTAATCCTAAACTTAATCCTAAACCTAGATTAAGCTTAAAACAAAGACTAAACTAGCACCTCAAGCACCTCTAGCAACCTACAAGGCAGCTTATGCAGCTCGTTGTCATCCCTAGCAACCACCCTAGCACCTCCATAGTAGATTGCAAGTAGCTTATGCACCTACTTGTAAGCTACTTGTCATTTTAAAGCCTTAATGGCAAAGTAACCACCACAAAAGCCCTACCATCACCACCGAGCTCTCTATTAGCCTCCCTTAGTCACCAATAGTCTTCCTTAGTCACCCCCACCTGTCCATAATCACCCCATTAAGTAAACTTGGCCAAGAATCCAAATCAAGGCCTATAAATACCTCGATACACCATTCATTCCAAACCATCCAACCATCACTTCTCCACCTTCAATCATAATTACTAGCAGTAGCATAAGGTCCCTAAGAGTCCATAGTAAGCTAATAAGTCCAGAGAATCAAGCCTAGAAGCCCTGTTGAATTCATTTCTAGTCGATAAACCCTAAACACCCCTAATGACCCACTTTAGGATACGTAAGCCTCTATACTTGTTCAATACACTCACTTATTGTCCTAGCGTTATAAGATGTATTAGATCCCATAGGAACCCTTTCATGAGCCTTGATCCTTAAAACTTGTTAGTTTTCATTTATAAACCCTAATTTTGCACTTTCATAATATTTCATGTTATAAGCTATTGTCATAAGCTATAAGCTGGTCTAGATTACTTAATTAAGCTCATATTAGTTAGTCATAAGTTTAGAAAACTTTTTGTTTCATAAAAATATAGTTTGCATGGAAAAATGACTAGTTTTGCAAAGTTTTCCATGCATAGGGGTATATATTGTAACTTTATGAAACTATTAGGTCTAAGGTCTCTTTTTGCAATTTTTTGGAAGTTATAAGTATAAGGACCTATTATGTGAAGTCTTAGAATCTAGGGATAAGTATATATATATATATATATATATATATATATATATATATATATATATATATATATATATATATATATATATATATATATATATATATATAACCTAAGGGTAAATAGTGTCAACTTATAAAACTTATGGATTTAAGTGAAGTATTTACCGAATAAATAAAAGTACTATCCTTTTTATATAGTGTATCACAATAGTAGGGAGCTTCATGTGAGGGGTTTCATTTGTGTATTTGTTTTGACGAGTTTGCTAGGTTTACGAATTAAAGTGCCCTGGCTCCTCAAACGTTTATTAGAATATGACCTCTGAATTATGATGGCCCGAACGGTGTTATGTTATATCTAAAATCTAATAACAACATGACACAATAGTATGGAGCTTCGTGTGAGGAGTTATACTTCAGAATTATGATGGCCCGAACGGTATTATGTTATAAACAACATACTACAATAGTAGGGAGCTTCATTTGAGGAGTTATATACTTCTGAATTATGATGGCCCAAACGGTGTTATGTTATATCTAAATCTAGTAAACCATAAGAATACTTACTTAGGAAAACAAAAAAAAAAATTGTCTCTCCCTAGGGGCGAAATCCGGCCACCTCTCCAGTTGGCGAAATCGCCATAAACTACCATTAATCCGCCTCTCTATTGTTCTTGTAATGAAATGCAATCGGGGTTTAACGGTAGTTATCATTTGGGATGGGGTGTGCTATTGATTTTCATTCATTATCCTTCTGATTTCGTGGCCTATTCTAAGCCCTAAACGATTTTCTTATAGTCAGTTTATAATTGATTTCTTTTTAAGGGTTTAGATCTGATTTTTATTTATACCTTATTCGATTACTAGGCTCCTCTTTTAATCGTTTTTGGTTTTCTTAACCATTAACGATTTTCTTTCTTGTAATCGCTAAGGTTTGTTGCTGCGCGTTATAGTCTATATCTTATGCAAGTCGATCTGATGATCATGGTTTATCTTGAATGTAACCATTTTGGTTTTTGTTCCTGAAAGTCGACTATAGGTCGTAGTGATGCTGCTTCGGTATTGGAATGTGGGTTTAGGAGAGTATGAAGTGCTATGTGATTTGTTCGCATTGCTTGCTGCTGAGTGATCTTGAAAGTTAAGTTTGTTTAGAGTTCTTATTCAAAAACTCTTTGGATCGATTGGTTCGAGCTACTGGTTAGGGTTTAGTCACCCTAGGTTCATTGCATGGTAACCCTATTCATGGTAATATTGATGGTACTTGGCTGTTCTGAAGGGGGATCATGACATGCTATTTGCATGGGTGTTAGGGTTTTTTTTTTTTTGGGTAAAGGGCGTTTCACCCGGTAAAATATATTACACCAACAAAACGTTTAAGTACAATGGAATGTGGCTAAAGTACCACATTAACCTCAAGCAGCGCTTGAACAACCCAAAACAACTAAACGCTTGTGACATGCCACAAAGCGAACAAAACTAAAACCATACAGTTACAATAGCACCAATAGGAAACCACCAACGAATATAACAAGAATCACCACAAATGTCCACACGCCTCTTCGAAGGAGATTGATGAATCAACTGAGACTGCCTCCTTAAAAACCTTTGCCGACACAATAAGGACATTAACAATAGAATCCAATGAGGAAGGCAACACGGAAAGACCAGCAAACATCTTCAACGTGTCCCAAACCTGCATAGAATAAGAACAAGCAAAGAAAAGGTGATCATGAGAATCTGGTTGCATTTTACAAATAGGACACAACAACGGGTCCTTATTAGCAGCATCATGATGCCTCAACATATCTTGAGTTCGAAGCCTCCTTTTCATCACTAGCCACAAGTGAAATGCATGTTTCGGAATCCGATGAGAAAACCACACAAGATGATACCAATCAACACTAATATCCCGATGCCTTATGCAATCCCAAACTAAAGAAACCGAAAACGGCCTTAAAACCCCATCATACGAACGCCAACATAAAGAATCCTCCATATGATCCACCAACATAGGAACCGAAATAGAACTAAGAGTGGGATAACGAACCAGCCATTCAATAGGCCACGCCCAACCATTAGAATTGACGATCTCCCAAACAGTAGTATTAGAATTAAAACCAGCACGATGAATGTCACGAGAAGAGACAATAAAAGCGATAGGACTAATCGAGCACCAAGAGTCAAACCAAGCAGAAACCTTTGATCCATCCCCTAATTTATACCATATAAAGTTGCGGATAATAGGCCTAAGTTGAAGAATCTTGCGCCAACTCCAAGACATATTACCACGACATGGGATATCCCATAAGTTACGCCCCCTAAGCTTATACGCATGAATCCATCTAACCCAAAGAGACTCCTTACCAGTAATAATACTCCAAATGTGGGTGGTAATCAATGCACTATTAAAAGTATCAAGCCTCCGAATCCCAAGACCTCCTTCCTGTTTAGGAAGACAAACAACCTCCCATGCGACTTTGGATTTACCCTTAAGCCCCGTACCATTACCCCACAAAAAACTCCGCATAAGCTGTTCCAAGTCAGAAATGATACGAGATGGAAGGATAAAAACCGATGCCCAATAAATGTGCATAGAAGATAGAACTAATTGAATAAGTTGAAGCCTACCAGCAAACGAGAGAGATTTATTCTTCCAATCATTAATACGATTGGACAACTTTTCAACTAACTCCTTGCAATCTCTAAAAATCAGCCTGGTAGTAACCAAAGGAACACCCAAATACTTAACCGGGAGGCTACCCTCAACAAACGGAATGACCTGTAAAATAGCATGCTTAACATGATTACGAACATTACAAAAATAAGCAGTGCTCTTAGGTAGACTCGGAGTAAGACCAGAAACTTGCTTAAACTCATCCAAAGCCTCCATAATAACTCTAGCCGACTCCACATCACCATGCGCAAAAAGAACAATGATGATGAAAAGTAAACAGCTCAGAACAATGATGATGTTAAGTTTAGAACAATGATGATGAAAAGTAAACAGCTCAGAATCACGAACACGCCTCCGAAGCATAAGAGTAAGAATCTCCATAACAAGAGTAAAAAGATACGGCGATAACGGATCACCTTGACGAAGACCCCTCTTACCCTTAAAATAACCATGCATAGATCCGTTAACACTAATAGAAAATGAAGTCGAAGTCACACATTCCATAATCCAACCAATCATACGGTTATGAAAACCAAAACCAATCAGAATCTGCCTCAAAAAGTTCCAGTCAACCGTATCATACGCCTTCTAAATATCCACTTTAAAAGCACATCTAGCCGGGCCCCGATCTACATGATAGTTGTGCATAATCTCCTGAGTAAGTAAAATATTATCCGAGATCCTCCTACCCGGAACAAACGCTGATTGGTTCAAACTAACTAAGGAGGTTAAACAAGACTTAATACGGTTAGCAATAATCTTGCTAATACATTTAAATAAAACATTGCAGCAAGATATAGGCCGAAAGTCATTAATCCGAGACGGAGAAGGAACCTTAGGAAGAAGAGCAATAATAGTATGGTTCACTTCTTTCAATAGTTTACCGTAAATGAAAAATTCCTGAACCGCCTTAGTAACATCAGACGCCACAATATCCAAGCACCTTTAAAGAAAGCAGCCGAGAACCCATCCGGACCAGGAGATTTGTCATCTCCCATAGAAAATAACGCATCCTTAACTTCTTGGGTCGAAACAGCCCGAACCATATCATCAGCAACAATAGGATCCAAGGTAGACACAAAAAGATCATTGCCATCAAACGGAACCGTATACCCCTCTTGACCAATGAAGGAAGCATAATGACTTACGAAAGCGTTAGGCACCGCCTCCCCATCAAACCGCACCCCATCACTATTACTGATCACATCAATTCGACTTCTAGCTTTCCTGCTCTTCACCACCTTATGAAAATAGGCCGAGTTAGAATCCCCTACCCTCAGCCATTCAACCTTCGCTTTTAGTTTAAGAAACTGCTCCTCCACAACGATAGCATCATTATATGCATTAAGATAACAAGCCTCCTCCTCCCGCAAGGTAATATTAAAAGGATCCACATCAAGGGCACGTTGGACCGTATCTAATTCGTGACGAAGTCTAATGACTTTCTCATGAATATTACCTTCATTAAAGAGCATCTTTCGAAGAGGCTTCTTCAGCAATTTAAGCTTGCACACCACTTGGTACATGTAAAACCCACTCTTAGCCACATTCCAACACTCCTTAACCTGATCTTTAAACCGAGAATTCTCAACCAGAATATTAGAAAACTTGAAAGGCCTTGGTTTAAACTTATAAGGAGTAGGAATAGTAAGGATAGCCGGAGAATGGTCAGAAATACGATAAGGCTGAAAAATGGCATGAGCACCAACAAAACCATCCGTGCATTCAAGATTAGCCATAATACGATCAATCTTTTTAAGAGTACCATCCATCCCTCTAGGTTTTTGATTCCACGTATATTGCAAACCTGAACGATTAACATCAAAAACCTCTATCTCCTCAACACATTCCTTAAACTCCCTCATAGCAATATCAATAACGGAAGAACCTTCCACTTTATCTTCTAGATTAAGGGCAGAATTAAAATCACCAAGAAGACACCAAGCACGGTTCCTTACATATTGCTTATGCACCAATAAATTCTGCCAAAGAGATCTCCTATGAATATAACGGTTATGAGCATATATAAACGAGCAAAACAACTCTTTCTTATCTATTTTAAACCGAATACAAGTGTGTATAACTTGATCATCCATAGCAATCACGGTTAAATCAACATCTGCTTGATTCCATCCTAAAACAATACGTGATCCTTTAGAACACAAATGCCCATTAGAAGTCCAATCCCAACTCCGAAAAACCTTTTTACAAATCACATCCAACCGAGAACAAGCTATATGAGATTCAAGAATGGCACAAACAGAAAGTTTATTCTCACAAATAACTTGACGAACCTCATTTTGTTTAGGGGATTGGTTCATACCCCTTATATTCCAAGAAGCGATACTATACATGAGGAACTTCACTAGAGGAAGTGCTTGCTTCCTTATGCTTACTCGTGTCCATTTTAGGTTTGCCAATCTCAATAAATTCGTCAACCTCATTATCACTATCTATATCCACATCATGAACCCTTTTATCCACCTTAGACGAATCCTCCTCAGACACAAATTCATAATTAAAAACATCATCACTAAGAGCTGCAAAAGGATTCTTCGTAACAATATCACTTAGATCATCATGAATGTAACGGGGCTGGAACTTGATGATTACCCTGATTTTCCAAAGAATTAGAATCAGCATCCACATTCGTATCACTCGATCCCTTAGTTGTACCATGAGTCTTAGATGATGACACACCATGCTCCATACCCTCCTTATGTAAATTCGGCTCCATATAAGTATTGTTACCCTTAGTTGAACCATTTCCTCTTGAAGAAGACGCTCCATCAGCTCCCACTTTAGTTTTCGAAACCGGCTGCCAACGATAGTTAAATGTAACCTTAGGTTTAGCAAAACGAACTCCATCAATCACCTTTTCATGAGTTTGCGCCTTACCGTTACCCTTACGCTTAGTAGCTTCAACAAAGCCCTCCTCATCAACATTAGACTTAACACTCGCTTGTTTTACCTTCTTAGGACATGCATCATCATTATGGTCAAAAATTTTGCACAAAGCACACCTAGGAGGCTGCCATTCGTACTCAACATCTATACGAACCAACGAGTGACCAGATTGATTAGGATACGGAATAGCAACAACCACATGATCCATTAACTCATTCAGAGAAGACACTTCAACAAGAGCACGCGCATATGAATTCCTACCCCACGACTTAACACACATAGAACTACTATATGAATCCAACATAATAGGCTTACCAATTTGAGTAGTAATCAAACTTAAACCAACCTCCGTATAAGCAACAATTGGAACGTTATGAAGCTTCAACCATATAGGAGCAAAAGTAATCTCTTCCTTAGTAAGCATAGTATTGGGGGTCCAGACGTTCAAAAAGATAGGAACTGATCATCATTACGTAGTTCAAAAATGTTAACTGATTTAAATGCATTCTTAGACTTGAACATTGAAGCATATGAAAGTTTAGGGGCTGATTGTGATTCAACCTCACTAGCCATTCGTTCATTATTAGACGTACCACTTACCACAAAATCAGAATTAGGAGTCTTTGTTGCATGAGCATCCATACCCTCCACGTTCTTAGTCACATCAGAATCAGCTTGAGTCTTATCATGAGCTTGTGTAGCATTAGATGTCATCCCATGACTAGTAACATTCTCCATATTCTGACTCACGTTCAAATGATCCTCCTGATCAGCAAAAGTAACATCACGATATGGTTTCAAAACCCTACCGTCCCTACCCAAGATTGTACCATCAACTTGTTTGACTTTAGCAGCAACATCACTCACTAACTTACCATCCTCAATGCCCTTTTGTTGCCCAACAGATCGTAAATCTTCATTAGAAACAGTCGAGGTTGTACCAGCAGTCACCAACTTCTTCAAAATCGACTTTAATATTGGAGCATCACCAAGCAGAGTCGATTTAGATAAGTTTGAAGATTTAGTAGACGAATCCATAATCAACACAATTATAAACAATGAAATAGTCCCAGCAGAAAACGATCAAAGAAACCCTAAAATAATCGAACAGGAAAACCCTAAAAAAACCACTACCAAAAAACGACCAGCACACCAATTAATGAAAACGAAACCCTAAAAGGGTTTAAATACCCATCAATAATCACTAACCGACACTCATAATTGCAGCAGATAAAGTAATGATTGATCAATGATTGGGTGTTAGGGTTTTCTACAACCCTATTTGTTTGTTACGCTTTATGGCTGCTACTGGTTTGATAATAACTGAGTGCTTATTCACATTTACTGGTTGTAGAGGTTGGATAAAGTGTATGTTTTATTGTAGTACCTTTTGATCCTCTTTTGGTAGAATTTTTCATCTAATGGGATAAATGGTACGATAAGTGGAAGTTGGGTTTTATCCCATCTTGTTATTAGTTCTGATGTTGATGGAAGTTAAGTTTGTGGGGACTCTTGTTCAAAACCCCATACACACGATGCTATGCACTTTGGGTACATATGATTCTATGTTTATGTTGCTATGGCGTTTGTGGTGCATTTTTTTGTGGTGTTTGCTGCTACAAACAGAGTTTATGTTGAAGAACGCTTGGATTTCTACATGGATTCTTCATGGAAGTTAAGGTGGACCGCCATAGTGATATAGAAGGCTCAAGTATTTTCTTGAGTAGTAGTGTTAATTTTTATGTGCTTGTGTCATTATTGGTAGGTTCATTTTATTGTAAGTTATAGGAATGGTGTGTCATTCCTATATTCGAGTCTGTAAGTGTCCTAAGGGACTGATGTGAGGGATATCGTCCCTAAGGTTTGCTCAAATTGCAGATTTCGTCCCTAATAGTTTAAAATTGCAAAAATCGTCCCAAAATCAAACGTTTTGGCAAATTTTGGTCCCTAGCTTTAACTACCGTTAAGTACATTCCGTTAGAATTTGCACCGTTAGTCCTTTTCCACCGTGTACTTTGCACCGTTAGTCCTTTTTCACCGTGTATTTGCACAGTTAGTCCTTTTTACGTTTTTTTCCGTTTTTTTTCGTTTTCGTCCGTTTTTTTTTACGTTTACGCCCGTTTTTTTTACGTTTTCTTCCGTTTTTTTTTACGTTTTCTTCTGTTTTTTTACGTTTTCACCCGGTTTTTTACGTTTTTTTACGTTTTCGTCCGTTTTTTTTACGTTTTCGTCCGTTTTTTTTACCTTTTTGTCCGTTTTTTTTTACGTTTTCTTTCGTTTTTTTACGTTTTCACCCGGTTTTTTACGTTTTTTTACGTTTTCGTCCGTTTTTTTTACGTTTTCTTCCGTTTTTTTACGTTTTCACACGTTTTTTTACGTTTTTTTACGTTTTCGTCTGTTCTTTTACGTTTTCGTCCGTTTTTTTTACGTTTTCGTCCGTTTTTTTACCTTTTCGTCCGGTTTTTTACGTTTTCGTCCTCTTTTTTTACGTTTTCTTCCCTTTTTTTACGTTTTCACCCGGTTTTTTACGTTTTTTTACGTTTTCGTCCGTTTTTTTACGTTTTCTTCAGATTTTTTACGTTTTCACCCGGTTTTTTACGTTTTTTTACGTTTTCGTCCGTTTTTTACGTTTTCGTCCGGTTTTTTTTACGTTTTCTTCCGTTTTTTTACGTTTTCACCCGGTTTTTTACGTTTTTTTTACGTTTTCGTCCGTTTTTTTACGTTTTATTCCATTTTTTTATCGTTTTCACCCGGGTTTTTACGTTTTTTTTACGTTTTCGTCCGTTTTTTTACCTTTTCGTCTGTTTTTTTACGTTTTCGTCCGTTTTTTTTACCTTTTCATCCGTTTTTTTTGTTTACGCCCGTTTTCGTCAGTTTTTTTTACGTTTTCTTCCGTTTTTTTTACGTTTTCACCCGGTTGTTTACGTTTTTTTACGTTTTTCGTCCGTTTTTTTTACGTTTACGCCCGTTTTTTTACCTTTTTTTACGGAAGAAAACGAAAAAAAAACGGACGAAAACGTAAAAAAACGTAAAAAAACCGGGTGAAAACGTAAAAAAAAAACGGAAGAAAACGTAAAAAAAACCGGGCGTAAACGTAAAAAAACGGACGAAAAGGTAAAAAAACGGACGAAAACGTAAAAAAACGGACGAAAACGTAAAAAAACGGGCGTAAACGTAAAAAAACGGACGAAAACGTAAAAAAAACAAAAAAAACCGAGTGAAAACGTAAAAAATGGACGAAAACGTAAAAAAACGGTCGTAAACGTAAAAAAACGGACGAAAAGGTAAAAAAACGGACGTAAACGTAAAAAAACGGACGTAAACGTAAAAAAACGTAAAAAACCGGGTGAAAACGTAAAAAAAACGGAAGAAAACGTAAAAAAAACGGACGAAAACGTAAAAAAACCGGGTGAAAACGTAAAAAAAAACGGACGAAAACGTAAAAAAAAACGGACGAAAACGTAAAAAAACGTAAAAAACCGGGTGAAAACGTAAAAAAACGGAAGAAAACGTAAAAAAAAACGGACGAAAACGTAAAAAAAATGTAAAAAACCGGGTGAAAACGTAAAAAAAGGGAAGAAAACGTAAAAAAGCGGACGAAAACGTAAAAAAACGGACGAAAAGGTAAAAAAAACGGACGAAAACGTAAAAAAACGGACGAAAACGTAAAAAAACAGACGAAAAGGTAAAAAAACGGACGAAAACGTAAAAAACCGGGTGAAAACACGTAAAAAACCGGGTGAAAACGTAAAAAAACGGAAGAAAACGTAAAAAAAACGGAAGAAAACGTAAAAAAAAAACGGGCGTAAACGTAAAAAAAAACGGGCTTAAACGTAAAAAAAAACGGACGAAAACGAAAAAAACGGAAAAAAAACGTAAAAAAGGACTAACTGTGCAAATACACGGTGAAAAAGGACTAACGGTGCAAAGTACACGATGGAAAAGGACTAACGGTGCAAATTCTAACGGAATGTACTTGACGGTAGTTAAAGCTAGGGACCAAAATTTGCCAAAAGGTTTGATTTTGGGACGATTTTTGCAATTTTAAACTATTAGGGACGAAATCTGCAATTTGAGCAAACCTTAGGGACGATTTTTGCAATTAACTCTTTATTTTATTGAAAGTTATAGGAATGGTGTGTCATTCCTATATTCGAGTCTGGAAGTATCCTAAGGGACTGAGGTGAGGGATATCACCCTCATCCTATGTACCTCAATGTTTTTTTTGGAGTAATGCATTTTACCGGGCTGAATTAACCCTTTTACCCAAAAAAATACTTACTTAGGAAAACAGAGTGTTGAAAACTTAGACAACCCCACTCAGACTTGACATACACACTACACCAGGTTGAGTGAGTAGGCCGTCTAATCACAAACACACTTCTCTAATCCCAGGTGAGTTCATAGCCTCACTTTTTAAATGCTGCATTAAATTGAATACAAGTATTTTTCTTTGTTTATTGCACGAGTGTTCGCCCCTGCCGGGTACCAATAAGCACTATATTTGAGAACTAAAAGGGTTAACCTTGGCAAGTTAATCCTTATTACGTACCGTCATGGTTTGTTCTGCATTGCCTCATGACCTGGACGTGTTAACGTAGGGTGTTATGAGCTTAGATGTAACAACAACAAAAAAAAACTCGTTACTATCATTCCCATTACAAATACCTATAGTAGGTATTTCACAGGTAAATATTTTCTTTTTATGTGCATTTATTACTTACATGACTCACTAGACCTGCTCACGTATCTACACAAGCCAAATAACTCAACACTCACATCCTATAAACCACTGGTATGTCAAGCATAAGATCACCACAACACCATAATAAGTAATCTACCAATCTAACACACTAAATATATCACAAAACCCTAATAAACCTTAATTAAACCCTAATTAGGTCAATGTGCTTACTAAACCCTATATGCTTAACTAAACTAGTTTGAAAGTGTCCAAGGCTTAGTATGAGTTACCTTAGGAATGACCATTAGGCACTAGTACGACCCCTTAGAACTTAGGCACAATTCCCTTAAGCATAAAACTATAACTAAGTCATAACTTCCTAGAATTAGGTCTAAACTATCCCAAAACTTCACCATAGGTTACCACCACTTCGTATAAGCCTCTTAGGACCTAGGATTAGTCATTAGGCACTTATAGGACACTAATCTAGGCACTAAACCATAGGATAAACCCTAATCTCCTACTAAACACAAATAAGTCATTTAAGTCACAAAACTAGGTCAAACCTTCCCAAATCTTTCCCATAAACCACCATCACCTAGTATAAACCACTTAGGACATAGGATTAGGCAATAAACACTCTTAGGAACCTAACCTAGGCACTAAACCTTAGGTAAAACCCTAAACTCTCACTAAGTAAAACCAGGTCTAAACTTAACCTAAACTAGTAAAACCTAAACATAAGCACCTCAAGCACCTCAACCTAGTACCCTAGCACCTTAGTCATGCTTAAGAGCACACCCTAGCACCTCTAAGCTAGCAAGCAAGGAGGTGGATCACCACCTTGTCACCTCCTTGTGCCATGGCTTCATCCCCACCACAAACCACCCTATAACCGCCTATAGCTTGTCCTTGTCACTCCATAGCCTTAATAAGTCACCATGTAGTTGTGGTGAGTCATTCCCCCCCCCCCCCCCCCTCGACACAACTTTCTTCCCTTACTTGGTCGCTACTTCAAACTACCATATAAATACCCCCCGTTCCACCCTCCATTTCATTCACAATTCTTCTCTTCTTTTCACCTCACACCTTCTGGTCCCAAGGGTAGTAGTAGTGGCCTAGTAACCTTAGAAGTCGAGTGCTATAAGTCTAAGACCTTGTCGAGTTCCATTTTTACCCTAGAAAACCCTATACCCTAGCTTAACCCCTCGTTAACCCTTCCCTAGCCAAGTAACCCTTCATTTATTGTTATATTAGCTTTAGTATAGTCTTAGGATAGTATTAGGATTCCTTACATCCCCTAGGAACCCTTGTCTAAGCCTTGGTCATAATCATTTGCTAGTTTTCTTTTTAAAACCCTAATTATAGATAAAACCCTAAATACATGCTATAAGCCCTTTCCATAAGCCCTAAGCTAGTTTAGATAATTTAAATACGCTAATATTAGTTAAACATGCTAGGAAACTTAGTTGTTACATAAAAATATAGTTTACATGCATTTAGGACTAGTTTTGCAAAACTTTACATGTATAATGGTATATATCATAAATTCCTGAAACTGTAAAGTCTAGGGACTGTTTTTGACATTTCTTAGAAGTTATAAGTTTAAGGACTCATTTTGCAAAGTATTAAAACCTTAGGTTAGAAACTAAAATAAGTTATAAACTAAAAAGGATTAGTTATGCAAATATTATAAAGTTAAGGGTCTAAATAGTAACTATATAAAACTTATGAGTCCAAGGGTTAATTATGTCGTTTTATAAAAATATAGAAGTCTAGGGACTAATTGTGTCAAGTATGAATAGTTATAAGTATAAATAATATAAGTATTATAAGTTTAGGGTAGAAAATGTAGATATATAAACTATAAGGGTATAAAGTGAAAATATATATAAATATAAAACCTAACTAAAGTTTGAAGCATAACACAATAGTAGGGAGTTTCATGTGAGGAGTACCATGTGGATATTTTGTTTTGACGAGTATGCTGAGTTTAAGAATTAAAGTGCCCTGGCTCCTCAAATGATTATTGCATGTACTTCTATATTATGATGGCCCGAATGGTGTTATGGTTATAACTTAACTTAATAACAATATTGCTCAATAGTAGGGAGCTTCACGTGAGGAGTATTAACTTCTGAATTATGATGGCCCGAATGGTATTATGTTGATAACATAATACAATAGTAGCTAGGGAGCTTCATGTGAGGAGTCATATACTTCTGGATTGTAATGGCCCGAACGGTGTTATATTATTTCTAAAACATTAACAAACCTAAGAACAATAACTTATGAAACTTAAACAAGATAACTAAACCTTGACATACATCCAAACCTACAACACACTAGGATACGTGAGTAAGGCAGTCTAGTTCTTGAGTCACATTTTGCATCAATTAGATTTCCCTAAGCCTAGGTGAGTTCATAGCCTCATACTCTTTTTAAAACTTTCACTCTAAATGCTTTACAAACCCTGTGAGGGGGATACATGCTACTTGATTTACTTAAAAATACAAGTCCTTTTCTTTGGTTGTTGCACGAGTAAACTAACTACCACCACTACATAACCAAAATTCATGAATCTAATCATTTGGGATATTTTACCCACGCGAACGCGAATATAGTTGATAGATCTATTGGAGTTTGACAACTCCCGCTGGTATTAACATCTTTCTGGATGGTACTTATAAGTACTATATTTGAACCCACTGAAGGATTAACTTTGGCAAGTTATCCTTCCCATCCCCTCATGGTTGGGTCTGCAACCCCCATGACCTGGATTGTTAATGTGTGGTTCATGAGCTTAGTGCAACATACCCCACACATGATAATTGTGCATGCATCACAATTATCACACACACACTACATTTTCCTAGATGGGTGTAACAACGGAACCTAGGGAACTTGTATTCACTAACACTTAAACCTATGACTATCACTCAACACCTAGTGTTGACTTTTAAGCATGTATTCTAGGTATATTACTTCTACGGAGATATGGCAGAAGGAGGCAATGAACTCGGAGAACTTTCAAACCGGTTATCATTCAAACATAACCTAAAACCTAGACTTTGGGACCTCATCAAAAGTAAAAGTAAATCTTTTACTAATAAAACTCTGATAATGAAATGAATGATAACTAAATTTCTAAAAACGTCTCTTTTCGAGTCATTTTCTATTACTGTAACTGTGATTCTATGAAGTAATACCCCAAACACTTAATCCGCTGCGATCAGTGAAAAATGGGGGTGTTACAGATTGGCATCAGACCTTCAGTTGTAGAGAACAAGGTCAAAACCTAAACTACAACTATTTTTCCTAAACCCGAGAAAGTCCTCAGTACCTCTGCCATTCTCCGTAACTATACGTGCTAAGGTTAGTATAATAATTGCCTGCTTAATTGCTAAATGATTTACAGTATTTTTACTATTATATAGTTATGTCTACTCCCTACTACTCTACCCCCATCTCATCTAGCTTAAATCCGGAGAATGATCTTCCCTCTCTGAGTGTACTAGATTATTCCCCTAGACCCTATATTCCCAATCACTTAGAAGACTCTAGGAATAGTTTAAATATACCTTCACCCTTAGGATATACACCTTCTTTAGATAAGACTCATTTAAAACACATAAGAGATTTCTATGCTAAGGCATCACCTATTCCTCCCCTAAACCCTGTTATACACCCACCATTCCCCACATCTAGATTAGAACCCCATGGTTTCTTTCTCACTAGAGAACCATGTATACCTTGAAACCCTATCCCTACCTATACCCCTAGATATGACCTTAGGCAACCCTACACCTTTGGATCTACCCCTTACTTAGTAAACCCTCCCATTTCATCTTGGACAGATGAATTTGAAAAAAAAAAACCCTCTAGGACAACTTTAGAAAATGAGGAAAATCAATTAGAGGAAATTTTAAATAATTTAGATGAAATTTTCCTTGACCTTCTTGAGAAGATAGAAAAAGGTCATGACAATAACTTAGGTAATCAACCTGACTATAGTAGTTTAAGAAATATCTTACAAGAAAACCATTTTAAAGTAGCTAAAATACAGAAAAACCAAATGAAACACCACCATAAAATAGCCTTTGCCCGCTTTAGGATCTGTACTTTAGAAAAGATAATAGATAATGATGAGGAAAATTATCAATCAAACCTGGAAAACACAAATAGAATTAGGAAAACCTTAGAAACCCCTAAGTAAGATGCCTTTTATACCCTAGAATAGTTAGTGCCTATAGGATATGTAAGATAGGAAATCAATAAAATAAGTTAGGTTTTAGAAACTACCTAGTGCCCCTCAACTAGGATAAATTAGATAAACTAGCTTTAGGTATACCTCTCCGACATTACCTTAGGTCACCCTAACCCAATAGTAACCCCTTAGGAAAATAGATATAACCCATGGAACATGACAAGTTAGGTACTTGTTAACCTACCCTTAACCCTTACCCGTAGGAATTTAGGAAAACTACCCCAATGCCTTAGATACATAGAATCTCTAAACTGTTTTAAACTCCCC
Source organism: Artemisia argyi (assembly GCA_030686995.1). Taxonomy (NCBI): domain Eukaryota; kingdom Viridiplantae; phylum Streptophyta; class Magnoliopsida; order Asterales; family Asteraceae; genus Artemisia; species Artemisia argyi. Next base: position 94,350,603 of record CM060676.1, read on the forward strand.
TCATACTTCCTCCTTCTCTAAAAACCAATTACTTTTAAACACTCTCCTTTATCAATGGTGAGAATTCTTATTCTACACCATAGAGATCCGAATTCTTTCTCCACTGATCTCTAAACCCTCACTACTTCCTTAGCTTTCTCAAGCTATTTCCTTCCTAGTTAGAGATTCTACCCCTAACTATCCCATATGCAAATATATGATAATCATATACAAGCATATTCCTATCCTTTTCCTCTTCATTTCCTTAGATTACTATGATTTTTCCAAGTTAGTTTTCCCCATCCCCATAGTAAAACCCAAACCATATTTAGGATTCCCATACTTGAGGTTAGAAATAACATTAGGATATCCCTAGAAAATATAAGCTTAAGTATAGAATACCTTAGATCATTAAGATAGGCTATTTAAGAAACCCTTGAGGAATTAGAAAAATAGGATAAGGAATCTTTAAGGTTTTATAGATTAGAAACCAAAATCCCTACCCCAATAGATAGAAAAATTAGGAAGACATCCCTATAAAATATAATTTAGCTTAAAAATCCATTAGGACTAGAACATAGATTAAATATAAAGAATATTAGGAAAAACATAGGATTAAATAGTAAAACTTTCACCTTAAGACTTAAAACCACTAGTTTAGGATAGACATATTAGCAAAGCTTCTACCATATAGGAATTAGTAACTTTAGGATTAAAATTGCCCCTACCAAGTCTCTTAGGATACCCACATATATATTTAAGGATTTTAGATTACATCTTAGGATTTGACATTTCTTAGAATACACATTAGGAAATTCCACTTAAAAGATACTATGGATACTACCCTAGCTGGTTTCAAGTACTTAGGAATAGTAATACTTATAATAATAGTAATAATGGTAGTAATAGACAACTTTAAAAAAAGAGAAAACCCGAAACTATACCTAAAAATAAGGATACTCCTAGTAAACCCTTAGGAAAGAAAACACCTAAACCTACTCCCTCTTTAGAACCCTCTACCTCAATTGAACCAAACACCTCGCCCTTAGAAATTAGGATTAGTTAGGAAAAACTAGAAGAACCTTAGGGGGAAAACAAATTTTGGAAAGGAATCTATTTAATCTAAATCTCCATTAGGATACTATCTCTCAGGTATCCTATACTCTTACTCTTCCGTTTAATCCTATTATTCCGTTTTCTCTCCTTCTACCATTTAAATCCCATTTAAATCTCCTTCTCCTGCCTTTTTCTCACTCTTCCATTCAAGATCCCCTTTTCCCACCTTTTTCCCCACCCTCCTATTAAAATCCCACTCTTCCGTTTTCCCCACTCTACCGTTTAATCTTATACCCCTATACTTTTCAACTTCACCTAAACCTACCCTTCCATCCTTTCATTATCTTCCATTTCTTCATACCCTCTTATTTCATCCCTTTACTCCTTTCTTCTTTTTCACTCCTTCCTATAAAAATCCCTCATTCCATTTCCCTCCGTCCTTTCTATTCCCCCGTCATTTTACACTCTATTTTCTTCTCTCTATATTCTCTCCCTACCTCATCCTACAATGTTCTAAAAGTAGAACTTGTATTTCTCGTCATATCACAAGGTTCTATTAGTTAGAACTTGTAAGAATATCTATATCGAACTGTAATCCTCATTATGTTCGACTATGATATTACATCTTGCTTTGCAAAAATTGCAAAAATGAGATCTTCAACGCCCGTCATTCTAGTCATAACATGAGATATTACCATGTGGCAAGTTGCTAAACAAGAAGACAGTAGAACTTGCCTTTATCATGACTAGAACTTGTCTCTATCACGACTACAACTTGTCTCTATCACGACTAGAACTTGTCTCTATTGTGACTAGAATTTACCTCTACCGTAGTTTGAACTTGTCTTCACCATGACTAGAACTAGTCTTCATCATGTTTGAAACTTGTCTCTAAAACATTTCCTGTACCACATTTCCTTAAATGTGGTAAACTCTCTTCATTTTCTGTCGATACTACTTAAGGATGATTTATAATGATTATCCTATTAAAATGAATTAGGACGCTCCTTCATTTTAATGAGAAAGTTATAAATCAAACGGATTATGAATTTGTAAGCTCTTGTTTACAAATATTGGGATGCCTTTATTTGTAAGTAATGAGATATAAATGAAAAAGCCTAAGTATCTGGCAACTGTGCAATCATTTCCTACTCCACTTGTGCAAATTTTTCTTTCTTTCCATACCACACTTCTTTGGTATCAGAAATTCTTCCTTACAACTCTCTTTTTCTTCTTATCTTTCTTGGCTTATTTTTTCCCCTACTCCTACAATTATCTAAATCTTGGGACGAGATTTCTTCTAAGGGGGTAAGACTGTAACAACCCACAAAAACCTCATTCATATCATTCCCATTACAAATACCTATACTAGGTATTTCACAGGTAAATTTATGCTTTTTTATGTGCATCTATTACTTGCATGACTCACTAGACCTGCTCACGTATCTACACAAGCCAAATAACCCAACACTCACAACCTATAAACCCCTGGTATGTCAAGCATAAGATCACCACAACACCATAATAAGTAATCTACCAATCTAACACACTAAATATATCACAAAACCCTAATAAACCTTAATTAAACCCTAATTAGGTCAATGTGCTTACTAAACCCCATATGCTTAACCAAACTAGTTTGAAAGTGTCCAAGGATTATGTATGAGTTACATTAGGAACATTTGGATACCTTAGGACCATTAGGCACTAGTACAACCCCTTAGAACTTAGGTACAAGTCCCTTAAGCACAAAAGCATAACTAGGTCAAAACTTCCTAGACTTAGGTCTAAACTATCCCAAAACTTCACCATAGGTTATAACCACTTAGTATAAGCCTCTTAGGTCCTAGGATTAGTCATTGGGCACTCATAGAACACTAATATAGGCACTAAATCATAGGATAAACCCTAATCTCCCACTAAACATAAATAAGTCATTTAGGTCATAAAACTAGGTCAAACTTTCCCAAATCATTCCCATAATCCACCATCACTTAGTATAAACACCTTAGGACTTAGGATTAGTCACCAAACACTCTTAGGAACCTAACCTAGGCACTAAACCTTAGGTAAAACCCTAACCTCTCACTAAGTAAAACTAGGTCTAAACTTAACCTAAACTAGTAAAAGCTAAACATAAGCACCTCAAGCACCTCAACCTTGCACCCTAGCACCTTAGTCATGCTTAAGCACACACCCTAGCACCTCTAAGCAAGCAAGCAAGGAGGTGGATCACCACCTTGCCACCTCCTTGTGCCGCGGCTTCATCTCCACCACAAACCACCCTATAACCGCCTATAGCTTGTCCTTGTCACTTCATAGCCTTGGTTAGTCACCATGTAGCTGTGGTGAGGTATTCCCCTCCCCCCTCAACACCTCCTTCTTCCCTTACTTGGTCGCTACTCCAAATTACCCTATAAATACCCCCCGTTCCCCCTTCTATTTCATTCACACCTCTTTTCTTCTTTTCACCTCACACCTTCTGGTCCCAAGGGTAGTAGTAGTCGCCTAGTAACCTTAGAAGTCGAGTGCTATAGGTCTAAGACCATGTCAAGTTCCTTTTATGCCCTAGAAAACCCTAAACCGTAGCTTAACACCTCGTTAACCCTTCCCTAGCCAAGTAAGCCTTCATTTCTTGTTCTATTAGCTTTAGTTTAGTCTTAGAATAGTATTATGATGCCTTAGATCCCCTAGGAACCCTTGCCTAAGCCTTGGTCATAATCATTTGCTAGTTTTCTTTTTAAAACCCTAATTATAGATAAAACCCTAAATACATGCTATAAGTCCTTTTCATAAGCCCTAAGCTAGTTTAGATAATTTAAATAAGCTAATATCAGTTAAACATGCTAGGAAACTTAGTTTTTACATAAAAATATAGTTTACATGCATTTAGGACTAGTTTTGCAAAACTTTACATGCATAAGGGTATATATCATAAATTCCTAAAACTATAAAGTCTAGGGACTGTTTTTGACATATATTAGAAGTTATAAGTGTAAGGACTCATTTTGCAAAGTATTAAAACCTTAGGATAGAAACTAAAATAAGTTATAAACTCAAAAGGACTAGTTATGCAAATATTATAAAGTTAAGGGTCTAAATAGTAAATATAGAAAACTTATGTGTCCAAGGGTTAATTATGTCATCTTCTAAAAATATAGAAGTCTAGGGACTAATTGTGTCAAGTATGAATAGTTATAAGTATAAATAATATAAGTATTATAAGTTTAGTGTAGAAAATGTAAATATATAAACTATAAGGGTATAAAGTGAAAATATATATAAATATAAAACCTAACTAAAGTTTTAAGCATAACACAATATTAGGGAGCTTCATGTGAGGAGTACCATGTGGATATTTTGTTTTGACGAGTATGCTGGGTTTACGAATTAAAGTGCCCTGGCTCCTCAAACGATTATTGCATGTACTTCTGGATTATGATGGCCCGAACGGAGTTATGGTTATAACTTAACTTAATAACAATATAGCTCAATAGTAGGGAGCTTCATGTGAGGAGTATTAATTTCGGAATTACGATGGCCGAACGGTATTATGTTGATAACATAATACAATATTAGGGAGCTTCATATGAGGAGTCATATACTTCTGGATTGTGATGGCCCGAATGGTGTTGTATTATATCTAAAACATTAACAAACCTAAGAAAAATAACTTATGAAACTTAACTAAGATAACTAAACCCTGACATACATCCAAACCTACAACACACTAGGATACGTGAGTAAGGCAGTCTAGTTCCCGAGTCACTTTTTGCATCAATTAGATTTCCCTAAGCCCAGGTGAGCTCATAGCCTCATACTCTTTTTAAAACTTTCACTCTAAATGCTTTACAAACCCTGTGAGGGGGATACATGCTACTTGCTTTACTTAAAACCGAATACAAGTCCTTTTCTTTGGTTGTTGCAGAAGTAAACTAACTGCCACCACTACATAACCAAAATTCATGAAATTAGGGAAGCTATTTTCTCGATGGGGGATGATAAAGCTACTGGGCCTGACGGGTACACTGTCGCTTTTTTTAAGAAAGCATGGAATGTTGTGGGTATTGATGTCACATGGGCTATCCGGGATTTCTTTTCTAATGGTAAGCTTCTTAAGGAAATCAACCACACTATTATATCATTGATTCCTAAAGTGTCTACCCCTTCTAAGATTACTTATTATAGGCCTATTTCTTGTTGCAATGTGTTGTTTAAGTGCATTAGTAAAATTATTGCGAACCATGTTAAAGACAGCCTTGGTCATTTTGTTAGTATTAACCAATCTGCGTTTGTTCCTGGGCGGCGTATTTCTGATAATATTTTGCTTACCCAAGAGCTTATGCGGAATTATCATAGAGGGAGAGGTCCGCCTAGATGTGCTTTTAAAGTGGATATTCAAAAGGCGTATGATACAGTTAATTGGGATTTTCTTAGGTCTATTCTGATTGGTTTTGGTTTCCATCATAAAATGGTCGATTGGATTATGGTTTGTGTTTCATCTACATCGTATTCCATATGTGTTAATGGGGATCTTCATGGCTGGTTCCGAGGTAAGTGAGGTCTTCGGCAGGGTGACCCGTTATCTCCTTACTTTTTTACTTTGGTTATGGAGGTTTTAACCCTTATTCTGCAGAAAAAGGTGGCTAATACAGTGGAGTTTCAGTTTCATCATTTATGTGAGCAGCAACGTATTATTAACCTTTGTTTTGCAGATGATCTTTTCTTATTCTCTAGCGGCCACCCAGAATCGGTAATGTTACTATGCAAGCTTTGAAGGATTTCAAGAATGTTTCAGGTCTTGTTCCGAGTATTCCTAAGAGTACTGCTTTTTTCTGTAATGTGCCTAATGCTTTGAAAGCTATGATTCTTCAGTCTATGCCATTTGCAGAAGGTTCTCTTCCGGTTAGATATTTGGGCATTCCTCTCATTTTGTCTCGGCTTCTTTATAGGGACTGTAAGGTTCTTGTGGAGAAATTAGAAGGGAGTGTGAATGATTGGCGTAATAAGTTTCTCTCGTTGGCGGGTAGGCTTCAATTGATCAGGTCCGTGTTGTCTTCGATGCATATTTATTGGGCGTCTGTTTTCATCCTTCCTGCTCGTATTATTCATGATTTGGAGCAGCTCATGAGGGGCTTTTTATGGTGTCAAGGGGAAATGAAAAGGGGTAAAGGCTAAAGTTGCGTGGGAATCTGTTTGTAAGCCTCAACGTGAAGGTGGTCTTAGTATTCGTAGATTGGCTGATTTTAATATTGCTCTTATGACTACGCATATTTGGAGTATTTTAACCCATAAAGAGTCTTTATGGGTTAAATGGATTCATTCTTACAAACTTCATGGTAGGAGTTTTTGGGATGTTCCTTGCTTGGGCGATGTTAGTTGGGGTTGGCGTAAGTTGCTTACTATTAGACCTAAGGTTCGTCCGTTTATTTGGCATATGATCAATGTCACACCCCCAAAATCGGGTCCAGCGGAAGCATACATGTAGCTGGGGTGTAACTCAATTGGTATTACAACACTAGTTCAAAAATAGTTTGCGCTTGAATAAAATAGTTAAATCAAAATGTTGATTTTACATTGTTAAAAGTAGTGCGGAAGTAGGCCATTAAAATAGTTAAAAACGGTTCCCAAATGATTAAATCAGAGTCTTCTATGACCATGCCCTGCCCTGCCAAAACCTCTTGTAGCGTGCCATTGCTTAATACCTGAAAATACATGCTAAAGTGTCAACACGAGGTTGGTGAGTTCATAGAGTCTTGTGAGAAAGAATGTAATGCATATGGATGAAGATGTCCCAGCAAAGGCATCGTAAATCCACTCAGTTCCAAGTCCCGCCATAATAGACTTGTAACCTGTGTGTTTACAACCCACTGCCAAATGTGTTTTGGTTTGTGTGAACAAAATAATGCTTGAATCTCAATTCAAAGAAAAGTGTAGCAAAACCGCTATATAAACAATTTCAACAATGAGGTTATATAAACAATGATGACAATCCCATGAAATGCAGGTAATCAAACATACCAATGAAATGCAAGTAATCAACCATGTAAAGCGAGTAATGCGTTTAAGTAAAACGAGCATGTAATCTCCCCCAAAGAGTTTGCAAAACAATTAAAAGAGTAGGGGCTATGACTCACCTGGTGCGATAGCTACGATGACAAAAGTGTATACACAGAAATGAGGTTCGATCTCTAACCGCAACCTAATATGGATGATACGGTCTAATGTAAGAAATGAAATGATGCTACACATGCAAATACGTATGTTATCGATACCACTCGTTAGTTTTGAAAATAACGCTTATCGTCGAAAAATACGTTTTTGATGTCTCGTTAAGTTAATAACCACTTTTCGTATAAATATGTTGAAACGGTACTCCACGATCCTCGTTTGGTGTTCTATCGGCAAATATAAGGTTTTCGTCGCAAAATATAACATTTTCATTACTTGAAATATATGGCCAAAGTGGTCTCGTAAAACTAGTCGCGAAATGGTGAATATTAAGAGTTTGGAAAGAAGCTCAGTAGTTTTAGAAAGACTTTCACCTTAACTAAAAAGTCATAGAACTGAAGTTTGTCCATACGGGTCTCGATCATAAAGATATATAGCCATGAATTAAGGTATTTGGGCTGTTACGGCAGATTCTGGGCAGTTTTCGGGAAAGTTTGGAAGTCCATAAGTTATTCGTTATAAATCCTTTTGACAAACGGATGGATGTTTTGGAAACTAGGCTGGGTGAACTAACGTTTTGTCAATGATGTAAATTTTTCAGAAATGAGTTTATCAATGAGTAAATTGGCTCTCAACATGATGTATTGCAAAAACTGTTTTTCTATACTTAGTAATATTTTGCTAAAAAGCTGATGGAAATAAATAGAGTTTCGTCGATTTTGAAACGTGTATATCTTGGTCGTTATAAGCTTGTTTTCTACGTTCTTTATATCCCCGGAATCATGGGACAACATACTAATATATTTTTGATAAGTCGGGATGGCTAGATCAAATTTTACACCTCAGATTGCCCATTGAAAATCGTGGGACAGCAAGTCAAATTTTCAGAAAACAGTTTGCGTCGTTAAACTTGCAAAAATCATATCTCCTTCGTTATAAACTCGTTTTAATCCGTTCTTTCGCCCATGGCTTCGTTCTTGAAAGTATTTTCTAAATCTCTAGCCCAAAGTTACCCGGAATCCCTGATTTTTTTGGATTTTACAAAATGGGACAGCAACATTTATATAGTGGCTAAAATTCATTTTTCTTGTTTAATACTTGTCCAAATCCACTCCAATCACCACAAATCTAGTCTAATCCTACCATACACCTTCTCAAGGTGTCATGGATTCCTAAACATCACCAACCTTGGTGGGTTTCATGGGGATAATCATAGGTTAATTATAATCTCATAATAATTAAGAAATACTTGAAAAGTGGTATATATAACATAACTACTTGCATATTTAACCAATATACCATGAAAATACAACATGTTACTAATGAAATGAAGGTAATAGATGATGAAAAATAACACTTGAAGCTTACTTGAATATATATGGAGTTTGATGAGAAATGGACTAAGAAACATAGGTTTTTATCACAAAACCCTAACAAGGAATGAAAATAGAGCTTGATTATAACTTGATCTTGAAAAATTGATGGATCATCCTTGTGTTTTAATTATGGGTCGTGGCTAGGAAGATAGGAAAGGAGAGAAAACCTTGCTATTTGATTTCTAAAAATGACAAGTATGTGTTATTTGTGTTTTTGTATGAAAAATCTTATCCAATGGCATTTTTGTAAATAATTGGTCAAGTTGACTAGATATTTTGAGGGGGGGGGGGGGGCTGCACATGGTGGATGAGTATGTAGGAAACTTGTTAATATCTAGTTCACGGAGTCGGTTTTGGTTCCGTTAATCGCTAAACGTAAAGTTTTAAACCGCGAAACGTAAATTTGGGTGTCGTAAAAATATGAAACTTGAAAGAATGACTAAACTTGTCAAAATACTCCATAATAAAATATAAAATGAATGGCAAGTTCCATCGGGTTGCTTAAACGCTGTTAAAACTAGAAACGCGGGTTTAAAAACGCGTAATTCGCGTAAAACGCTGAACTGGAAAACGTAAAATTCCAAAACTTTTAGAATTGTCGTAAAATGAGAGAAAATCATATTTAAATCATTTATAATGTTTTATGGACATATCGGGATGCTGGAACGACGTTTAAACACGAAAGTAAATCTTGGACACGGCTTCGTGAATTTTGCAGAAATGATCCGACGAGCGCCAAACTCTCGGATTACCGTTAAAATAGTTTAACTTACGAGGATATGAAATAAAAATTTCGGAGATGAATAGTGAAAGTGAATAGTAATAGTGAATAGTAACTGATGAATAGTAACTTCCCGAAATAAAAATGAAATTTCGACATGTGAAAAAGGACATGAAATTACGAGTTGTGACAATCAAAAATGGTAAGTCTACTTCTGTTTGGTTTGACATGTGGTGTGATATTAGCCCTATTCGTGATATGCTCACTCTTAGAGACATTAGTCGGGCTGGTTTAACCTTATCGGATTCTATTTATGATGTGATTGTTAATGGTACTTGGAGATGGCCTACTGATTGGTATTCTAGATTTCCGAATTTAGTTAATCTCCCGGTCCCTAATTTAATTGCTGATGCTGATGATGGTTTAATATGGCGTGATTTGGATGGCAACATTAGACCTTTTTCGGTTGCTTTTGCTTGGGAATCCCTTCGTGCAAGGGCTGATCAAGTTGATTGGTTTCAAATACCGTGGTTTCCTCATTGTGTTCCTAGGCATGCGGTGCACTTATGGCTTGTTATTAGGCAGATGCTGAAAACTCAAGATAGACTTCAGAAATCGGATGTTGGGCCTAACGTTGATCTAAGTCTCCTTAGATGCCCGCTTTCTAATACGGTTCAGGATTCTCACCCTCATTTGTTTTTTGAGTGTCCATTTTCTTTGCAGGTTTGGTTGAAAGTCCAGTCCTTATCTGGCATGGATGTGGTCTCACCTTCGTTGGAGGATGTCATAACGTTCATTATTCCTATTGCTAAGGGGCGTTCTGTTGTTAGCATTCTTTCTCGGTTATTACTTGCGGCTACTACATATTACATTTGGATGGAACGCAATTCTAGACTTTTTAATCAAAAGAAGTCTAATGTTGATGAAGTGGTCAAAGTTATTGTCTCTACCATTCGGTTGAAGCTGGTTACCTTCAAGTTCAAGAAGTTAACCCCTCAGTCTCGTCTACTGCTGGATAAATGGAAGATTCCAAGTGCTTGTTATTTTCACGAAGGGAGTGCCAGGTAAGGGTTGTACTCTTTTTCCCTAATCCAAGGTTTTTCCCTCTGGGTTTTTCTTGGAAAGGGTTTTTAAGGAGGCAAACTTCCTGGGTCGCCTTGCTCCCTTCTTGCTTATGGGTTGATGCGGGACGTTCGCTTGATTCAAGATTTTTCTTGTTTTTATACCTAGTTAGGTGCTTTGTAATATAGCTAGGTTTGTTGTGTTTATGGCCTGTCATAAACACTAGTTTATCAAGCTTTTGCTTGAGGTTAATGTGGTAATTCGGCCACATTCCATTTGTACTTAATGATTTTTTGGTTATATATTTACCGGGGTTAATCCCTTTACAAAAAAAAATCATGAATCTAATCGTTTGGGATATTTTAGCCACGCGAACGCGAATATAGTTGATAGATCTATTGGAGTTTGACAACTCCTGTTGGTATTAACATCTTTTTGGATGGTACCAATAGGTACTATATTTGAACCCACTAAAGAATTAACTTTGGCAAGTTATCCTTCACATCCCCTCATGGTTGGGTCTGCAGCCCCCATGACCCGGATTGTTAACGTGTGGTTCATGAGCTTAGTGCAAAATACGTCACTTATGATAATTGTGCATGCATCACAATTATCACACACACACACACACACACACACACACACACACACACTACATTTTCCTAGATGGGTGTAACAACGGAACCTAGGGAACTTGTATTCACTAACACTTAAACCTATGACTATCACTCAACACCTAGTGTTGACTTTTAAGCATGTATTCTAGGTATATTACTTCTACGAAGATATGGCAGAAGGAGGCAATGAACTCGGAGAACTTTCAAACCGGTTATCATTCAAACATAACCTAAAACCTAGAATTTGGGACCTCATCAAAAGTAAAAGTAAATCTTTTACTAATAAAACTCTAATAATTAAATGAATGATAACTAAATTTCTAAAAACGTCAATTTTCGAGTCATTTTCTCTTACTGTAACTGTGATTCTATGAAGTAATACCCCAAACACTTAATCCACTGTGATCAGTGAAAAATGAGGGTGTTACATTAGTACAATAATACTATTTCCCGTGATAATTGTAAATGCATTGGAATTATAACAAACACTACATTTTTCTTGATGGGTGTAACAATTGAACCCAGTAGAACTTGTATTCACCCACTACACACTAATACCTATGAATTCACTCAACCTTTGTGTTGACCCCTTTAAGCATATACCCTAAGTTATTGAGCAACTTAGGCACGGAGTGGCACTGGACTGGAAGGACTTTCAAACCTGATATCATTCAAACTCTATGTTTCACATAGATTTTGGGACCTCATTTTATAAAACTCTTATATTTTAAATGAATGGTAACATTATTTTCCAAAACGTCTCTTTTTGAGTTGTTTTCTATTACTGTGACTATGTTTCTATGAGGTAATACCCCAGATCTAGCATCCGCTGCTATCTGTGAAAATGGGGGTGTTACATTATAATACCAAAAAAATTAAAAAAAAAACAACAAAACAAATCGTAAAGTTAATTGTTTTCGGATTACCTTTAGATTACAACCTATACAAGGGGTTTAATGAGGTTTGACATTAAATTATCAAACCGAAAGAAGCGGGTTGTTAATTAGCTTAATCGCGGACCTTTTGCTTCTCCGCCACTCTGCAAGTAGTTTTAAGAGAAACGAATATTTGTTGACTTATTGGTTACAAAAATATTGTTTTTCAACTTTTTCTAAATATAAAAACCCAAAAATATTTTTTCTTTTGCAAATATTTTTAAAATTGTGTTTTTTAGTGCATGCGCACTCGTTCTCAATCGAATTTGATTGAAGAATCTCCGATGACTGCGACTCAACAATATCAAAGAAAACGTAAGCCAAGAAACGTACCCGAGATACGTGCTCTTGAAACTCCCTTTACCGATATGGCGGATACTCGTACGATGTCAGAATTGCTCCAATGTCCCACCGAGGGACACGGAGACGCAATTGTTTTACCACTTATTCTCTTTGATAATTTTGAGCTTAAAACCAGTTTGATACAACTTGTCACGTCAAACCAATTTCACGGTTTTGAGAGGGATGATCCTCAGGCACACATTTGATGGTTCAATAAGTTGACATCGACAATGAAATTTAAGGATGTCCTTCATGATGCTATTAAGTTGATGTTATTCCCATTTTCTCTCGAGGTGGCTGCCCGGATTTGGCTTGAAAAAGAACACCCTCGTTCCATCAATACATGGCAAGATCTCTTCTCAAAATTTGTGAATTATTTCTTTCCTCCGTCTAAAACAACAAATCTTAAGAATAATATCACAAATTTTCAACAACGTTTTGATGAAAATTTTGGTGAGGCATGGGAACTATTTAAAGATCTTCTCCGGAAATGCCCTCACTATGGTTTTTCGAAACTGCACCAAATTGACATGTTATGACGTTTTGACTCAATCTGATCAAGATTCGCTTAACGCGACCGCCGGTGGCAATATCTTGAATCGAACTTCGAGAGACATCTTAACGATCATCGAGAAAAAATCTAAATTTCCCACTTCCTGAAACAAACCGGTTGTTTTGAAAGTGAATTCTTCTACTCCTTCTTCTTCATCGGCCCATCCGTCGGAGATGGCCGAACTCACCTATGCTATTCGTTGTATGATGAAAAAGTTTAAGCTTCAGAATCAGAGATCCGAGCCTGTAAAATCCGTCATCGATAAGTGTGTTATATGCGGTGGTCTGCATCCTTATTATGGTTGTCAAGCCACCGATGGCAACGTTTACAATGCTCCTGTAGCAGCCGCAAATTACAATCAAAATCAAGGTTTTCGTCCACAAGGTGAAGTTAACTACCGAACTAACAACCAAATGGGACCACCCGGTTTTACTTCCGTTCATAACCATCAAAACCGTTTCAATCAAAACAACCAAGGTTATCATGCAAACCAAGGTTACAACTAAAACCGTGGAACCAATTTCAACCAAGTTAATCAAAATTACCAAGCTCCACCACAACAAGTTTATCAACCTCCTCCTACTCAAGTTGCACCTCCTCATGATTTTGTGAATTATATGAAGACAAATGACGTTAGCATGCAAACTATGCAAAATCAAATCAACAATATGAGGGTCGAGCTTTATAGTGAAATCGATACGACATTGAGTAAACAAACAAATGAGATTAAAGAAATGATGAGTAGTTTCATGACAATGAACCAACCATCAACCTCGGGTAGAGGTGGCACGAATGCTATCACCACCCGAAGTGGTATAGCTTGGGAAGGACCAATGATGCCTACTACTTCTTCTTCCTCTCTCCCAAAAGTAGTATAACGTAGAATCGAGGCGACAAAGGACACGGTGCTTCCTACTAATAATGGAAGTACCGAAAATGTCCGACCTCCGGTTGTCTAAATTTCAGAGCCCGATGTTGCTCCCAAGTCTAATCCGAAACTGTTAATAACTTGTCCGTCTAGACTTCATGAACAAAAGCACCGCAAACAAGCTAACAATCAAATGGAGAAATTCTACCAAATCTTTCAAGATTTGCACTTCGACATTAGCTTTGCAAATGCTCTCATTCTAATTCATAAATTTGCTTCAATCATTAAGTGCATACTAAGTACCAAGGAAAAACTATTTGAAATGGCTAAAACCCCTTTGAATGAAAGATGTTCGGCGGTTCTCCTTACAAAACTTCCCGAAAAGCTTGGAGATCATGGCAAGTTCCTCATTCCATGTTATTTATCGGGAATGGTTGAATGCTTAGCCTTGTCCAATCTTGGCACTACCATCAACATTATGCTTCTTTCCATATGGAAGAAGCTTTCTCTTCCCGCACTCAATCCTACTAATATGGAACTCGAACTAGTGGACCGACCTGTTTCTCGTCCAATCGGTGTCACCAAAAATGTTTTCATCAAAGTATCTAAGTTCCATTTCCCGATCGACTTTGTAGTCGTTGATTTTGATGCCGATCCTTGGGTTCTTCTCATTCTTGGAAGAGGTTTCTAAAGAACGGGACATGCTTTGATTGATGTTTATGGAGAAGAAATAACCCTTCGAGTTAACAATGAAGCTATCACTTTCAATCTCGATCAAACTTCAAGATACTCCTCCAACTATGATGATATAACGGTTAATCAAATCGATATCATAGATAATACTAATGAGGAGTATGTTCAAAAGATTCTTGGATTCTCGAACAATTCTTCGATTGGCAATACCACTCCGACTTTTGAACCAATCATTTCCAACCCTTCCACTTCCCTTACTTCTTATGAGGGAAGTGATTTCATTGAGCAAGAGATCAAGGCTTGTCTTAAAAATTATTCAATTTCACCGAAAATTGATGAAACTGACTTTGATCCGGAGGGAAATATTCTTTTGCTGAGAAAATGTTAAACGAAGACCTATCACCTTCTCTCCCTCTGATGGAACTTGAAATTAAAGAATTAAAAGAAGTAAAGCAGTCTAACAAAAATCTTCCGAAGCCCGAGCTCAAGGATTTCCCTCCTCATCTCGAGTACGCCTTTTTAGAAGGGACCGAAAAATTTCTCATCATTGTTTCTAAAGACCTTAAGAGTTCCATCGGTTGGCAAATTTCTGACCTAAAGGGCATAGACCCTCATTTTTGCACTCACAATATTTTACTTGAAGATAATTTTAAACCCGCCGTTCAACAACAACGACGGGTTAAACCGAAAATACATGAAGTTATCAAAAAGGAAGTTCTTAAACTCCTTGATGCCGGGATGATTTATCCTATTTTTGATAGCTCATGGGTTAGCCCCGTCCATTGTATGCCCAAGAAAGGGGTATGACCGTCGTCACTAATGAAGAAAATGAGTTAATTCCCATACGTCTCGTCACCAGATGGAGACTGTGTATTGATTACCGTAAACTTAATTATGCTCTACCCGTAAAGACCATTTTCCGCTTCCTGTTATGGATCAAATGCTTGAACGTTTAGCGGGGAATGAGGTCTATTGTTTTCTCAATAGATTTTCTGGCTATTTTCAAATACCCATTGATCCATAAGATCAGGAAAAGACCACCTTTACTTGCCCTTATGGAACGTTTGCTTACCGACGTATGCCTTTTGGTTTATGCAATGCTCCGGCTTCCAAAGGTGCATGATGGCCATATTCCATGACATGAAAACCATGGAGGTCTTTATGGATGACTTCTCGGTCTATGGAAGTTCTTTTACATTTTGCCTCTCCCATTTAGAAAACATGCCTAAACAGTGTGAAGACACCAATTTGGTTCGGGAGAAGTGCCACTTCATGGTTAAAGAGGGCATCGTCCTCAGCCATAAGATTTCCAAAGCCGGGATTGAGGTTGATCAAGCTAAAGTCGATGTTATCGCTAAGCTACCTCATCCCACAACCGTTAGAGAATTAGAAGTTTCCTTGGTCATGCTGGTATTTACCAACGATTTATTCAAGACTTTTCTAAGATTGCCCAACCAATGACCCACCTACTTGAAAAAGGCACTCCGTTCTTCTTCTCAAAAGAATGCATTGAAGCATTTGAAATCCTAAAGAAGAAGTTAACAGAGGCACCGATCTTAGTTGCCCCCGATTAGGACTTGCCCTTTGAGATTTTGTGCGATGCAATTGATTTTTCTATCGGGGCGGTCTTAGGGCAACGTAAGACCAAGTATTTCCAACCAATACACTATGTGAGTAAGACGATGACCGAAGCCCAATCTCATTATATTTTGGGTAAAGGGGAGTAATCCTGCACCCGGTAAAATACATTAATAAAAACGTTTAATTACAATGGAAGAGAGTGAGTCTCTCATCGAAGTCCCTAAGGACACTACCACTACCACTATATAAGAATGACATGCCATTCTTATAACTACCAAATCTAAATACAACTAACGATGACTAGTAATAAAAAATACAATACATCACAACTCTAATAAAATTGAAGTCTTCTTAGTCATCCTAGCGATCCAGATCATAAACAAGCGAACTTCCAGCCTCAACAAATTGCGTCTTCTATTAGTATTATGCAAAGCATAATCTAATAACCTAATACGAGTGCAATCCGTAGCAAATGAATTTGAAGCGTAAACATGGTCTAAGCGACCCTAACTTACATCAACCCTAACTGCCATCATATGATAACTTGAACCAAACTTCAAACCAATTCGAATGAAACACATGAAGACACCTAGGATCAAGTCACAATGGCACACCTCACATGATCACAAAAACTGAAATAATAAAAATCAGTTGCCCACCATACGTATGTGATCACAATAAACACTATGACAAGATTTTGAGTACCACTAAGCTGCCCAATGCAACCAAGATAAGAATGCACACTGATGGTAGCATAATCTGCCATAGACTAAAACAAGGGTAAAAATCCATAGAAAACCAGTAGCATCGTTCAAAAGACAATATCAATATGATTGGCAGCATGACTCTGAATGATGAACAGCACCCCCAATACCAAGACCGCCTACAGAAGCAGCAGGTCTTAGATTGACACCATGGGTTTTAGAACAGGGGTATGTGAAACCCTAACATCCCCATAGACCATTGACATAATCATCTCTCCATCAAACCCAAATAAACATGATAAAACATGATAGACCCTGATGTAAATCATCAATCATCAAACCTCAAAACGGTTAACCATCATAGAACCGACCAGATTCACCATCATATAACATTAGGAAAATCGAAACCCTAATAAAGGGTTCCATAAGCATGCACGCACAGTAACACCCCAACCAACATATGGATCGACTAGAAACATGAGCATACAAAGCATGTCAATCCAAGCATAACCACCAGATCGTATATCACTCATAGAACCATGAAAAGCCAAGCGATCGAACAGAAATAAACCCCTCGTCAAGGGTTTAAAACATAAAACCAAACCTATACTGCACACTAAAAACAAAACCCTAATTGGGTATCGAATGGAATGAATCACGTTAACCAGAAAATTGATTAACCAATGTGCAACTAGGAGGAGATCGACCCTTATGTACAAATATTAGAACCGACATAGAATTAAGGGTGCGATTAAAAACAATGGCGGTTTAAAAAACCCTAAAGAACGATTTACCAAACAGATAAGAAAAGGGTTCTTAAATCGCCAAGTGAAGGAGAAAACCGATAAGATATATAGTTGAAAGCGTTGCCAGCCACCCTCAAGAGAATATCAAGAACCTAATTGTATTGCATACCCTTCAAAAAAGAGTAGAGAGGACGAATTAGGTGGTGATAATGGCCGGAAAAGGGTAGGAGGGTGGCGGCCGGATTTCTCCACAAGGGAGAGAAACGTTTTAGGGTTTTTTGTTTTGTAGTTCCTTCTTTCTTACCCGTTCCAATCTCATTATAGGACTACATAAAAAGAATGTTAAGCATTATTTTTGGGACAACCCCTACTTGTTTAAGATTTGTGCAGATCAAGTGATCTGGCGGTGTGTTCACGGCCAAGAAGCCGTTTATATTCTCATGACATGCTACAATGGATCCACGGGGGGACATCATGGTGCCAATTACACCTCCAAAAAGGTCTTTGATTCCGGTTTCTATTGGCCTACTATATACTGAGATGCTTATGACTTGGTTAAGTCATGTGACTCATGCCAATGTTAAGGAAAAATCTCTTGAAAAGATGAAATGCCTCAAAATATAATCCAAGTTTGTGAGATCTTTGATGTATGGGGTATTGATTTTATGGACCCATTCCCGTCTTCTTGAGGGAATAAGTATATACTCGTGGCCGTCGATTATTTATCTAAATGGGTTGAAGCTAAGGCGCTCCCCACCAATGATGCCCGAGTTGTTGTTAAGTTCTTAAAGAGTCTATTTTCTCTATTCAGAACTCCTCGTGCTATTATAAGTGATCGGGGTACTCATTTTTGTAATGATCAATTCGCAAAAGTCATGCTTAAGTACGGAGTTACTCATCGTATTTCTACCGTGTATCACCCGCAAACGAGCGGTCAAGTTAAGGTTTCCAATCATGGTTTGAAATGTATATTAGAAAGGACATTAGGTGAAAATCGAGCCTCATGGGCCGATAAATTAGATGATGCATTATGGTCCTTCCGAACCGCTTACAAAACACCCATTTGGTGAACTCCTTATAAGTTGGTCTACAAAAAGGCTTGTCATTTGCCCATTGAGCTTGAACGTAAGGCCTATTGGGCCTTGAAACATGCTAATTTTGACCTTAAGATCGTGGGTGATCACCGAAAATTTCAATTGAAAGAATTAAATGAACTTAGGGATCAAGCCTACTAGAACTCTTTGATCTACAATGTAGTGTAACCAAGGTGAAAAAAAAAAAAAAAAAAAAAAAAAAAAAAAAAAAAAAAACCCTAATTCTCTCTCAACTATGGGCGATTCCTAGCAGCCGCCTCTAATGTACTTTTCCGGCCAAAACAAACAATTAGAACCGCCTCTCTACCTTGTGTATGCAATCGGTTCTTTTGGTTTGTATGTATCTAGAGGCGGTGTGCCGTTTTTTCTTCTTTATATCATGTGGATTCGCCCTTAAAAACCCTAATTCACTCGTTCTTATTCAATCGTGTCCTTGATTTAGGGACTCGTTTTTAATTAGGGTATTTATATACTGGTCGATCGTGTACAGATATGATCGTTCTTAATGGCGGTTTGGTTAATCATGTTATATTATTATCTGTTACGATTGTTGGGGCTTATTGCAATATTCTTCTTGTCGGTTTTGTGGTGCTGAGAGATCAACGAAACCCTAAATTCGAATCTTTCATTCCTGATCGCTGTAGGGTTGTTAGGGTTTCGTTCTTGGTTATATATAATCCCTATGCGTCTTCTTCTTCCAATCGGTACAGTCTTAGGGTTATATTGTCGGATTACTGTTCTTAATCGATATAAGAAACCCTTATTTAGGGTTTCGACTCTTATGACTGATGTTGCTGCTGCTTAACGTAATGGATCCCTTTTATTAGGGTTTCATTTATTTGTTTTCACGGGCTGTGATGATTATATGCTGGTTTTCTTCATGTTATCCCTATTTAGGGTGTCTATGCTGGTTGCATGATTATTATCTGATGGTTGTTTGGTGTTTATGGGTTATGAGAGAGAGTTACGATTTGCTAGTGTTCGCTACATCATAATTGGATCCTGCTGACTTGTCTATCTTCGTTTACGATCTGTTTTGATGTGGTAATGGAAGCTTGGAGTTGTAATACTCTATGTGTCAACCTGTTTGAAGAGTCATAGAACTAGTTAGAGTTTAACAACCCTATGATTGCTAGTTTCTGTTCATCTACGAAGTGCTTGGGTATACAATGGTTTAGTTTATTGTTTCTATGTAGATGCTGATGACATGTTCGTATATCACATGGACTAGCTGCTGTTGTGACCGATTCTTATTCTTGGTCTATTATACGAAGGTTTTGGTTGTTTCTTTGGGATTTAATTACCCATGGATTGTGACTTGATCATTGTATGTCTTCATGTGTGTTCACTCGTATTTGTTGGAAGATTGGTTCAAGTTCGGATATGCTGGAAGGTTGGGTCGCTTAGACCATATTTATGCTTCAAGTTCGATTCGCTACGAAAGTCACTCTTATTAGGTTATTAGATTATGCTTTTTTGCATAATACTAATAGAAGACGCTATTGGTTGAAGCTGTAGGTTCTCACAAATTGATTTGCCATGAATTCCACTCTTATCAGGTTTTTAGATTATGGTTCTTGCATAATACTAATAGAAGGCGCAAATGGATTTGTTTTGGAATATGCACTTGGAAGGCGGGGAAACTTGGTTATGGGTTTCTTCATGTTCAAGATCTGGAGCACTAGGATGACTAAGAAGACTTCAATTTTATTTGAGTTGTAATTCATTGTATTTTATTGCTAGTCATCGGTAGTTGTATTTAGATCTGGTAGTTATAAGAATGGTCTGTCATTCTTATATAGTGGTAGTGGTAGTGTCCTTAGGGACTTCGATGAGAGATTCACTCTCTTCCATTGTACTTAAACGTTTTTTATTAATGTATTTTACCGTGTGCAGGATTACTACCCTTTACCCAAAAAAAAACTCTTTGATCTACAAAGAGAGTTCATGACTCCAATTCTCGATTAAAGATCTTCTCCGGCAAACTCAAAAACCGTTGGTCTGGACCATTCACCGTTACCCAAGTATTCCCTTATGGAACCGCCGGGTTAAGCCAATTTTAAGGTGAATGGTCATAGACTCAAGCATTACTTTGGAGGGAACATACCAACCATGGTTGTCCCGGATCTCCAAACTTTCCCCATGGACAACTAAATTCAGGGCGAGTCAAGCTACGTGACTCGTTAATAAATAAAGCGCTTCGTGGGAGGCAACCCATGCTTATCCTTCTATCTTCTTTCTATTTTTTTTTGGGTAAAAGGGTTAATTCACCCTGGTAAAATATATTATCCAAAAAAACGTTGAAGTACAAAGGGCGAGGGTGACTTCCCTCGACTCAATCCCTTAGGACACTTACAGACTCGAATATAAGAATGACACAACATTCCTATAACTTACAATAAAGTGAACATACCAATAATGACAAAGTACATAAAAATGACAATACTACTCAAGAGAAGTACTTGAGCCTTCTATATCACTATTGTGGTCCACTTTAACTTCCATGAAGAATCCACGTAAGAACATCCAAGCATTCTTCAACATATCATCCTGCAACCTTCATGTCATGTTCCCCTTTCGAAACAGCCAAGTAACATCAATAACACCATGAAAAGGGTCACCATGCAACGAAACTAAGGTGATTAAACCCTAACAATAGATCGAATGTGCACCAAACAGGCAATCGTGTAAGAACCAGTCACAACCAATCGATCCAAAGAGTTTTTGAATAAGAACTCTAACAAACTTAACCTCCAAGTGCTCAATCTAAATCAAGTCAATTAGCAGCTTCTAATAGTAATAAGCAATCACAAGCATGACTTTGAGATGAAACGTGTAAAAAACCAAGATCCCCACAAAACTTCCAGCAATAGCGCTCAATCAGCAGCAAAATATAAGGTTTCAAGACCCATTCCATGCAAACAGCAGCCATAAACGAACCAACTCAAAACAGTCCTAATACAAGCGTATAGAACTGATTGCAATAAAGAATAATCAACAAATTAGGGTTTTGTTCATGGATTCAGCAGCAGTATCACGCATATGCAACCTGCCATAGACAAACCAAGGGTTATACAAACCCTAACCTTCAATATCACGGTCAGTAACAAGGCTTCTTAAGAATCTAAGACTTCCAAGCAGAAAAGTATTGGTTCAATACGTGAATTGAAGCCCCTGGTCGCAATAAACATCACAATAGGGCAACCTTCCAGCAACACCACAGCAGCTACGATCCAAATTAAGTGAAACAAAACAGTCGCAGCAAGATCAGTCCAATAACAGCAACATAGAGTAAATAGGTGCTGCTGATCGAGCAATAATAGTGTAACCAGGTACCCTAACATCCAATACCATGACATGTGAGACCAAAGAAAACTCAATAAGCAAAAAACACCAGGTCTCTTAACATGATAGCCAGCAAATAGGGTGATGAAAACCCTAACTTCCCCTTGAACAATCAGTAGGTAAACAAAAGCCCTACACATGCAATAACATTACTTACACCTCTCTCAATACCCACGTCCAAGTTACATACCTGATATTATCACCATCCAATTAACGTGCATGTACTTGCATCTAAGAAACCCTAGCGAGGGTTACTTACATATAGAAAATGGATCAAAAATCCAACTTGCATTCTGAAATAAAAAACGAACCCCAAAAAGACTTCGTAAACAATTAAAGCGTAGCAAGGATAGATGGTTCTATTATGGTATTAGAAACAATGATTAGTAATCACTAACCACCGACCCACGAATAGATAAACAAATAGAACCACACATTGATCATAAAAAACCTAATAGCGATTGATACAAAAACGAATATATATATCAGAAGTGCACCGTCCCATGATTAAATACCCATAAGGATAATATAATATAATAGTAGGAGGGATTCGTTTTATGTACACCATGCCATGATAAAATTAGGAACCGACCCACTAAAGTCGATTAATAATTAAATAACACAACCATGCAACCCAAACCAATCAATCTTGCACGTTATTCCAATATATCAATTAAAAGATTAAAATCAAACGTGAATGATTGGAAGTATTGAAGCGAATTGGTTTGGGTTGCAAGGCGGCTGATATCAACGAGAGAGAGAACTTGTTAGGGTTTTTTTAGTACTAATATTACAGCAAGTTTCTATCTTCTTTCTATATCTCATAAGTGACGTGAGGAGGTCCGCCTCTTCCATTTATCGTGTTTTGTGGTTGTTGTTATTTATGTCCAGGATTTGCCCAAATTATGAAGACTCTCGTGCTCGTGGTTCTGTCTTTACTCCACTCGAGTCTCATCCTTTGTTGCTTATATGGGAAATCCGATATCCTAAATCTTATCGACTAACGTTTATCAATTTGGCATACTTAATAAACGGCCTTAGATTTGCGTAAGATGACCCTTATTTTAAAACATTGAGGACAATGTTTCGCTTTAGTCTGGGGGGGGGGGGGGGTGGGTTGATGCAGGATTTCTGACCAGGTTTTATTATTTATAAAGTCTTGTTTTTACCCTAGGTCTACCTTATGCACTAACGGACAGAGAATCTGGTCGTGTGTAGGCTAGTAACGGTAATACCGAGGTCGTCCCAAGAGCTATGCGGTGTGGACTATATCTAAGTCTAATGTCACTAAATAAAACTAATTTAAAAGTAGAATTGATTTATTGAGTGAGATGAAATGAAAGTAAATAACAAAAGCAATAAAATGTAAGGTTGTGAGCAGTAAGAGAGAAATGTGCTAACCTAATTACTCCTCATATATCGCTTGCAATCATGCTTCCTATAAAACTAATCTCATGCTTTAGGTGGGGCGGACATATATCACTAGGTTCATATGGTCAAGTTCCCTAGTCTATCTCCCCCGAATCCTGCCGGGAACCACAAGCACTACCCCATACTAGTAACCCGACGTACGGTAGACGGGTTTGAGTCATTAAGTGCGGCTACATGCTAGACTTATCTTCTATGGCCCGTTGTCATGATCATAGGCCATACTTCTACTTAAGTTCCTCCACCCCGGAAAGTGGTCCTATGGTCAATTTGCACACAAGGTCCGTGGTTAGTTGTCATCCCAACCATATCCTCGCAACCCAACTACGTCGGGATCATATGGTCAATTCCTCTAGCATACCCTATAACCGGGTGTTTTAAACTACCGCAACTAAAGGTTCGTAAGATAAACTAAGCATACACACACGTAAAAGCATTAAGAAAAGTGCGGAAATATAATTAAAGCAATAAAGGAATCATAATTAGGCTAGCGCCAGAGGTGCTTAGCTGATCATATTAGATTGAACACTCGAAATGATGTTTACAAATGTCATGAATTCGAAATGTAAATGTAAATATGAAATGCTAAAACTTATGGTGATTGAAGCGTGCTTTCTCCCTTGGAGAGGCTCCAGATGCTGCTGTAGAAGGGCTTCTTAAAGCTCCCAACGATTTCTGACTTTGTGTGTAAGAAAGTTGTATGACAAATGCAGAAATTAAGGTTGTATTTATAGGCCCGATCAGAGCTACAATGTAACTAAGAAATGTGTTACGCCATAGCTAGTGTAATCTTATCCAGATGTAATGGTTACGGCGTAGTTGATGAAGTGTTACGCCGTAACTCCAAAATTAGGGATTCTTCTACGCCGTAGTCTTCAAGTGTGTTACGTCGTAGCTCAATTCTTGGATCTTGGATTACTCGTTGTTGTTACGCTGTAGTTCGATAGTAGTGTTACGGCGTAGCCTTCCATTTGAAGGATTCTTTGAAGACTTGAATTTGTTACGGCGTAAACCATAGATTTTGTTACACCATAACCCTTGGTCCGTGTTGACTTTGGTCTTATTACTGGAATACTTAGCTACGGCATAGTTGAGAGATGATCTTACGCCGTAGCCTCTTCCAACATACTATAATTTCTCTATCATGCACATTCTTTCCAAATTCCTTGTCTCTTTAACTCCTTATGCTCATTCATAGCCTGGATACAAAATGTAAAGAAATCAAAGTATATATCCATAATATAAGTAGAATAAATGAGCATAATAGGGGGAAATTAACACTTAAATATTAGGATTATTTAACGTCATCAAATATTCCCCACTTGAACACTACTTGCCCTCAAGTAGACCTTATTAGAAGTATTCTCAAAATGATATCCCCCAATATTACTCGGGAAATATGAATTTAAAAGTATCCTATGCTAGAATCTTTCAAAGCCGAACACCTCATGAAAAGGGGAACAAACACTCACTCTCTCTGTATTCTAAGTGTCAATTTTCGGGGTGATCACTCATTGCTCAGTCATAGTATGTATTCTCTCATAGGCTTGGCAGTTACACAAAACTCCACCACTAGAGCTAAGGTGGAAACAATCCTCGAAGGTAACATTGGGTGAACACATATATGGTTAAGGGTGTAGTGTCGTTACTAACATTACTACGACGAAGGTGACAAAGAGCATTGATACCTGACCGGAACACCGGGCAAGACATCAATGCCTGCTCAATTCCCTAACCTAAGCATGATTCGCGAAAAAAGGGTTGGAATAGACATGGGAATACACAAAATGGGTGTAAAATGAAAAATAACAAGCAAATAGTCTAAGCCTACAAGTAAGTTGTAACAATTCACATTTTCAGGTTAATTACTATTCCTGGAAAATTTCACTATTCACTTTTACTATTCATTTTTCCCGAAATTTGATTTTTGTTTCTTGGCCTCGAGTGATAAATCATTTCCATGGCAAATTAAAAGTTTGACACTCATCAGATCATTTTCGTGAAAGTTAATAAGGAATTACACGTTTTAGGGTAAAACGTCATTCAAAAATTCTACGCACAACGACACTCAACCGCGTTAATTTTTCCCGTATCAGAAAAATGTTTGACACACTCATGATTTATTTGAGAATAAATCATGACTGAGAAAAACATGACCAAAATAAGCCTCGGCCGTGAAAAACTGGAATTTTCAGTTTTAAGCGTTTTTACTCAGCCGTAACCTTAGCTTATACCTGCACCACGTTTCTAAGACGATTTGAGTTTTCACATTTTTGGAAAAAGTCAACATATTTTTCCCTCCTCCTTTGACCAAAAATCATTCCTTGATTTTATAAGTCATTCCTTGATTTTTAGGCTTACGGTTTTATGTCTAAAAGACATTTAATACCAACCGACACTAGACTGAGCCCAGTCTAGACATTATAAGTCATTTTAAATCATTTTTATCCTATTAGAAAAGTAACATTTTACTTTTCTCAATTTTACGCAATATTCATACGTTTTACGTATTACGCGTTTTAGACCCGTGTTTCCAGTTTGAACAGGGTTTTAGCACCCCAATGGAACCTACCACTCATTTTATATTTTATTATGGAGTATTTTGACAAGTTTAATCATTCTTCCAAGTTTCGTATTTTTACGATACCCGGTTTTATGTTTTGTGACGTAACAACTTACGGTTAGTGTCTTCTCTCCCCTTGGGGGCGAAATCCGGCCACCCCTCCCCTACCATAAACATCCATAAACTGCCATTAAATCCGCCTCTCTATTTTTCTTAGTAATGATATGCAATCGGTTTTAAGGGTAGCTATCTTCTGGGTTCGGGTGTGCCATTGATTTTCATTCTTATCTCGTCTGATTTCGTCTCCACTTATTAAACCCTAATCGTTTTTTGGTGTAAGTTTGATGAAGTATGCGAATGAAAGTAACTCGTTTAGAGTTTTGGGACGCTGGAAGTTCTTGTGATGATGATTTTTATTGTCATGTGGGTTTGGGAGAGTGTGATGTTCTACGTTGGTAGATGTTTTTGCGTGCTGTTGATCGCTTGGAAGTTAAGTTTTTGGGTTCTTATTCAAAAACTCAATAGGTCGTTTGGTTGTTCTTGCACATTCTATCTACTTGTTAGGGTTTTACCACCCTTGGTTCGTTGCATGGTTGCCTTAATCATTCTGATCTTGATTCTACATGGCTGTTTTGATGGGATGAGCATGGCATGTGCGTTGCATGTTTGTTGTTCGCTGCATGGGGATTACATTAGAAGTTAGGGTTTCTTTAAGCCCTATGATTGTTTTTTACATGTTCAAGTTGATGGGTTCTTTGATTTGATGCTTTTTGATGATGTGATCGATTTGGCATGTTGAAGTGGGATGTGTGGGCAAGCATGTTCTGTATTCTTGGATGTTATGCTTCTTTTCAGCTGGTTTGTGTTGCATGCTTATGGGTGATGGATTACAGCTGTGTATGAAAGTTTACATGTCCAAGATGTCATATGTTGGAAGTTGGGTCGCTTATACCCATGTTTATGTTGTCAAATTTGATTTGCTAGGTTTTGCACTCTTATCAGGTTATTAGATTATGCTTCGTGCATATTACTAATAGAAGTAGCAAATGGATTTGATTGGCAAGTTGGAGGTTTCTTCATGGAAGTAGATGGACCGCTATTGTGATTTAGAAGGCTCAAGTAATTTTTCTTGAGTAGTATTGTAATGTCTTATTTATTTTTGTCATGATTGGTAGGTTCATTTTGTAAGTTATAAGAATGGCGTGTCATTCTTATATGAGAGTCTGTAAGTGTCCTAAGGGACTTAGATGAGGGACTTCACCCTCATCCATTGTACTTCAACGTTTTTCTGGTTAATGTATTTTACCGGGGTACAAGATTATTCCAGTTTACCCAAAAAAACTTACGGTTAGCAATTTACGGAGTCGAAACTAACTACATAAGCTTGGATAATATCATCAAAAGTCCACACTTCCTCCCCAAGTATTCCAAACTGCCTCTAGGGGGGGGGGATCAACCATGTGTCATGATCTTATGCTATGTAGAACTTGGCCACCAAGTTTAGGTAATTACCTAGTTACTTCCTAACCTCCTCAAGACAATATAAAAGCCTCTCATGCCCTCTTCTTGCTCTCTTGTGCCGTCCCATATACACACACAAACACCATCTCCTTTGCTTGATTCTCTTCCAAGTTTCATGCAAGATTCAAGAGCTATAACAACATAGACACACTAGTTAGGTTTTGATTCATCAAAACTACTTCCAAACCCTTATAAACTTTAGTGATTCTCTTGAGTTTGAATCCACTCAAGTCACCTCAACTTTCATCATCTCTCTTTCAAGAATACAAGAGTAGAAAGATTGCATGAAGAGAAGTAGGTTGAAGCTAAAGTCTATCAAAGTCCTTTTTCCTTACATGCTACTTACCTTTCTTGTAGAAAGCCAAAGTTGTAAGCAATCTCTAATACACTTCCTTGCTTAAATATCATATTCATGCTATTTACATATCATTCATGCTATATATTGTCTTGTTGTCATGTCTATGATGTATAAAAATGAGTAAAACAAGTTATTATAAATGATTGTTAAGATAAGTCATTTAAACAAGTAAACTAGTGACTTTCTTGGTATAATCTGATCAAAATGGTAAAATTATGATATTGGATCATTACATATTGTAGTATAGGACCTAAAAAGGAAACCATAGCAATTTGAACCACCTAAAACGAGTATACGAGTCAAAAGTTATGACCATTTGAAGTTACCAAAACTTTGCGGCAAAACTGCCAAAATAGTTTCTGTGACAGAACATAAAACATGCAAAAAGAGGCCCTTCTGGTCCGTTTCATGAAAAAGTTAAAACACGAAAGTTGTCCGGAATCACGTTTTCTTCAAAAACTCAGGAGCACGTCTCCAGAAAACCAATAACGAATGAGATTTTTCTCAGTTTCTTAACAGCTATTTACATATATATAAGTCACTATATAATGGTTATGGTTTAAAAAGACCAAAGAGGTCTTATGACCTTGATTCAAGACCACAACCATGGCTAGAGCCAAGGTTGAGTCTCAAGACCATGGAACAATGACCAAAGGTCATGGCAAGGCCATGATTAAATGACCATATAAACTTACTTAGGCGAAAACATGAGCTAAAGTATTGGCGATAACTTGAACATACAATTTGGATCTACTTCATCTAAAGAACCATGAGATATTACAAGTATTTGTCATACAAGTTATAAGAAACTTACCCTAATAACAATCTTCATGTAAAGATAAACTTTCCTAAGTTTATTCAAATATCAGACATGTAACTTTTCGGATCAAAACTTATATATATATATATATATATATATATATATATATATATATATATATATATATATATATATATATATATATATATATATATATATATTTTTTTTTTTATCAACTACTACAATAGTAGGGAGCCTCATGTGAGAAGTTTATTATGTAAGCCGTCGAGATGAGTTGTGGATTTACGAATTAAAGTGTCCTGGCTCCTCGAACGTTTACTACATGACTTTTGAATTATGTCGGCCTGAACGGTAGTAAACTATGCATGTACTAAATGCATGTTTCATGAATCATTTCTTTTCAAAGACTTACACTATACATCATACCACATCATGGACTAAATGCAAGATATATATTGGCATGTTTATGTTTCCTTAGACATTATTCCAAACCTAAGTTACAACAATTATTCTAGGTTGCTCGTAGAAGTTCTTACGGCATATCCATCATTCTCATTATACATCATCCAACTCAAGGTGAGTTCATAGCCCCACTTTACATTACTTAATTGTTTTACAAACCCTTGGGGGGAAGGGGTTTCTTATGGTGTCAAGGGGAAATGAAAAAGGGTAAGGCTAAAGTGGCGTGGGATTCTGTTTGTACGCCTCTAAGTGAAGGTGGTCTTGGTATTCGTAGGCTTGCTGATTTTAATATTGCTCTTATGACTACACATATTTGGAGTATTTTAATTCATAAAGAGTCTTTATGGGTTCAATGGATTCATTCTTACAAACTTCGTGGTAGGAGTTTTTGGGATGTTCCTTGCTTGGGAGATGTTAGTTGGGGTTGGCGTAAGCTGCTTGCTATTAGACCTAAGGTACGTCCATTTATTTGGCATATGATCAACAATGGTAGGTCTACTTTTGTTCGGTTTGACATGTGGTGTGATATTAGCCCTATTCGCGATATTCTCACTCCTAGAGATATTAGTCGGGCTGGTCTTACTTTATCAGATTCTGTTTGTGATGTTATTGTTAATGGTTCTTGGAGATGGCCTGCTGATTGGTATTCTAGATTTCCGAATTTAGTTAATCTCCCGGTTCCTAATTTAATGGACGATGCTGATGATGGGTTATTATGGCAGGATTTGGATGGCAATGTTAGGCCTTTTTCGGTTGCTTTAGCTTGGGAATCCCTTCGTGCTAGAGCTGATCGGGTCGATTGGTTTCAAATTCCGTGGTTTCCTCATTGTATTCCTAGGCATGCGGTGCATTTATGGCTTGTTATTAGGCAGAAGTTGAAAACTCAAGATAGACTGCGGGAATCGGATGTTGGGCCTAACGTTGATTTAAGTCTCCTCAAATGCCCGCTTTGTGAAACTATTCCAGATTCTCACACTCACTTGTCTTTTGAGTGTCCTTTTTCTTTACAGGTTTGGTTGAAGGTTCGGTCTTTAGCTGGCATGGATGGTATATCGCCTTTGTTGGATGATGTTATTGCTTTCATTATTCCTATTGCTAAAGGGCGTTCTGTTGTTAGCATTCTTTCTCGGTTATTGCTTGCGGCTTCTACATATTACATTTGGATGGAACGAAATTCTAGGCTTTTGAATAAAAAGAAGTCTAATGTTGATGAGGTGGTCCAAGTTATTGTCTCTACCCTTCGGTTGAAGCTGGTTACCTTCAAGTTCAAGAAGTTAACCACTCGGTCTCGTCTACTGCTGGATAAATGGAAAATTCCAAGTGCTTGTTATTTTCACGGAGGGAGTGCTAGGTAAGGGTTGTACTCTTTTTCCCTACTCCAAGGTTTTTCCCTATGGGTTTTTCTTGGAAAGGGTTTTTAAGGAGGCAAACTTCCTGGGTCGCCTTGCTCCCTTCGTGCTTATGGGTGGATGTGGGACGTTCGCTTGATTCAAGATTTTTCTTGTTTTTATACCTAGTTAGTTGCTTTGTAATATAGCTAGGGTTGTTGTGTTTATGGCCTGTCATAATCACTAGTTTATCAAGCTTTTGCTTGAGGTTAATGTGGTACGTCAGCCACATTCCATTTGTACTTAACGATTTTTTGGTTATATATTTACCGGGGTTAACCCTTTTACCAAAAAAAAAAAAAACACAATGCTTTCAAATTGTATGCTTGCCTGATTGTTTTATTATCACTAAGTACCAGCCTTGCTAAACCGAGATCCCTTATTATGAACCATTTAATCACTAGCAATAGTGAGCGCGAATATTGTGAATAGGCCTATTGGGATTGACGAATCTCATTTGTATTGACTAAATTCATACAAATGCATTAATATTTGAGACATGGGTATGACAGCAAAGTACCTACCGGGATAAATCTGCCGATCGATATTGGTACACGTTAACGTTTTGGTGTCATAAGCTTAGTAATGATAATAACTGTTTTGTTTTCCAACCATTGGTGTGAGCCTATAACTCACACTACCAGCATATTGTGTTCAACCATTAAACAAACTCTATGAATATCACTCAACCTTTGTGTTGACCTTTTAAGCATGTATTTCAGGTTCATGACGATCAAGGATGGCACGGATGTTCAAGAGGGCTATAAATTTTATTATCATTCAAAAACTCATCTAATGTGATTTGTAAACATGGAACCATCTGGGACCTCATTTTGTAATCTCTGATATTTATATAATTTGAATGATAAATCTTTTAAAACGACTCAATTAGAGTTTGTTTTCTATTATTGTGACTATTGTGCCGTCGAGTAACACCCAGTTTGAATTTCGCTGCAACCATGAATTGGGGGTGTTACATAAGTCATTACCATTTACCGTTCGCCCAAGGTCTAAACTTTGAAACGCAAGAACTGGATCATTGCAAGAAAATGTGCCATTAGAGGATGTCATTATGGGCACATAACTTGGTCTTCTTGTTGGTGTAGAAACGGTCACCAACTAATATCTTCAAATGTCACCGAAGTGGCCTCTTCGATGCTAAATCTTGATGAGCTCATAATCAATGTGCTATACAACGGTGCACCATATACAACTATTTACAAACATAAACTCACATTTTTTTTGGAATCAATAACAATATATACATCCCCCCACTTGAGACGAACAATAAATGAAGATTTGGGGGGGGGGGGGGGGGGGCCTTCAAATGATCTTCAATAATTTATCTTCGACGTAGGCGTGATTCCTGAATTCTTCCACTTAGACCTAGAACTTGGGCAAACAATGACTTCTCAATCATAAACTAAGAACACACGGTAGGCTAAGGTGTATAGATGTATCGAAACAATATATAAGGGTATGAAACGAAAGGAAAGGCTCAAAAGGGTGTACTAGGGGTATCTTGCACTAAAGATGAGTGCAACAAAACGGTTTACATGGGGGTCGAGAAGTCGAGGTGACTAATCGATAAACACACAAATATAAGGCTATTTGGGTGATAATCCTAAAATATTGCCTTCTAAAATTGTTCCTTCCAAATGTGTCTAGCACATTACTCGTCTATGGTCTCAAAATGATGTAAAAGCCAAGTTCTAAAGTCTACAAACTACCGGTACACTCAATATTTAGGTGGATTTGGGGTAAATCAATGGAAACGGATACGTTAATCTCACCATGGGAATACAAGGGTTAAATGTGCTCGGCTAAGGTCTATTCTATTTCGGTTAAGAAAAACATGTCAAAAGTTTAAAAATGGCAAAAATCTTCAAAATAAACTAGAAAACTGGAGTTCAAGATAATTCTATTCCCGTTCCCCCACTTGAAATGTATAAAGTCCTTTTTGTACTAAAAATTAAGTAAATGTGAAGAGAATGTAGAATTAGAGCGAGAACTTCCCTAAAATTTGCTCCATAAATGAAAGAAGGATTACGAGAAATCTTCGTGCCTTCGACTAGCCTCTACGAGCAAACTTGAAATCCCTGAAATCACGACACAACCACAAGCATAAATCTATAAAAACAAAAATAAAAACAAGAAAATCATAACTCACTTTCGTAGGAATCACGGTTGCATTTAGCGTATGCAACAAGCATTTTAAACCACTTGGTGTCCCAAGTGGATGAGTGTAGTCTCGTGAGGGTTTACAGGGAACACACCCACAAAGTTCATTTAGTTACCAATACAAGTTTAGTATGTTTAAAAATATTTTTAGGAATTTTCCTCAGAGAGGAGTTACGGCGTAGCTAAAGAATGGTG
This sequence comes from Artemisia argyi, assembly GCA_030686995.1. Taxonomy (NCBI): domain Eukaryota; kingdom Viridiplantae; phylum Streptophyta; class Magnoliopsida; order Asterales; family Asteraceae; genus Artemisia; species Artemisia argyi. Next base: position 94,383,323 of record CM060676.1, read on the forward strand.
TTACGCCGTAAGTGGTTAAAAACCTGGAGCCATTAGAAACGGGAGGGTAGTTATGGCGTAGTCATGAGACCGAGCTACGCCGTAACTGATGATCCGAGATCATCAGTTTCTGCAGTAAACGGATTTTCTCATTCCTCCATGCTCCAATTCCTGCAAAAATACAAAACAAACATTCAAACCAACAAAGACAAGGAAAAGAAAGAAAAGGATAATACGGGTCGTCTCCCATAAGAGCGCTTTTGCTTATTAACGAGTATTTAAGTTAGACTCATTTCTACAGGTCATCAATAGGTGGCCGACGAACTTGCCCAAGCTCGTCCATTTCCTTCATCAAATTCTGTCGTATCCATGCGACATTCGCAGACGTTCGCAGTAACTCTTTCTTGTCCTGACTAACGATCTTAGTGAACTTCTCATCCGGACTGAGCGAATACCTAGTAACCTCGAATGTTTTAGCATGAATGGTAGGAGGTTTCTTGTATGGGATCCTGAGCAACTTACCTCGACGCTGCTCGTAGGCTTCGTCGTCCATGCCGGTAAACCCATCATATCCTTGAAGATCAAGGCATTCCACTATTCTGTCAAAATCGTCATCGTCGGATTCCGTGCCCTTATACCAATTTTTGTTGAGTTTGTTTTTAACGAAGTCAAGGATTTGTTGTTCCCTATCCTCATTTAAACATATAGTGTAACTCTCCGTCTCATCATCATGTGAATCCAAACTTTCCTCATTGTTTACATTTTTCATGTACTCCTTCCATATTCTCTCTTTAGCCAAGGTGTCAATTCTACCATACCTTATTTTCACCCAGTCGTCGAAACTCAGTCTGTCGACCCATGGTAACTTGCATCTTTCATCATCGTTGGTAAACTTCCAATAATTCGATATATCTCCAATTCTTTCTCTATTACTTCCCCCATTACATTCATCACTATAGGGATTACAAGATGCCCAGAATGATCCTTCATCGTCATTATGAATTCTAATCTTCTTGCACCAATGCTCCTTGCCAATCTCATCCATACCTTTTTCACTAATGTCATGTTTGGTAAAATCTTTTTTTTTTTCCATTAGATCGTTGTTGGCTTTATCGATGAGTAAGTCATCATCATTGATGTGGTTTACTTCTGCCCAAATTTCCAATTTTTTTTATCCCTGTCAACATTTTCATAGACGATCTATAACCATTCGTCAAAAGCTATCGCCCCTTTCCATTTTAAATCTTTCCGAAACTGATCAAGAGTCGATGTCCATAAATGCTTATTACCCTTCAACCTTTCTTCATTGCCACCCCATCACAAAGCTTCTTACTTGGGTAGCATGAAGGCCATAGGTAATAAGACCATCTATTTTCAACCGGAATGGCAACACACCAATGATATCTTGTTTCAAGCTTGGGGAACTCTAGGTGGGTTCTTGTGTTTTACGGACTCAACTCTGGGGTTATTAGTAGTAATCTTGAGCTCTTCTTTTCTTACCGTAGCATTCTCCATAGATTTGGCGACACCCTCTTCCTCTGGCTCTCTGTTACGCCGTTGTTGTATAAGTGTATTACGGCGTAACTCAGCTCTGTCGTGCAAAGATAGTTCGGAGATTGTATTGATGTTCTTTATCCACCGGTACAGCCACGCAAACCTTGGCTTTTTCAATTACCATCTGTTCCTTCACATCTTTTGACAACAACTCGATTTTTGCCTCAAGGTTCTTTAAATTCTTGTCATGAGATTTTAGATTAGCTTCAGTCCCCTCTTGAAATTTTTTAGCCAATGTTCCTTTTTTTGGGTAAAAGGTCAAAAGACCTAGTAAATCCATTACTCCAAAAAACGTTGAGGTACAAAGGATATGGGCGAATCCCATATCTCATCCCGTTACATAGGCAAAAAGCTTACATAACAAGATACTTCCTATTTTCTAAAAAGAAAACAAACCACTGCTTAAATGATAACAAAAAACAATGACGAATTAAAATAACTTCCTAAGACCTTGAAGCTTAGTGCCATACATGGCATTAAAAGCATCTAAATTCCCCGGAAGATCATAAACCTGCTGTGACACCCCCCCCCCCCCCAAAAAAAAATTTTACAACGCAGCGGAATACCAATTTGGGTGTCACTTCATAGTTCATAAAAACAAGTTACATAAAACAACCTCAAAAGAGACGTTTAATAAAATGTCACATTCGATTAGATAAATCAGAGTACAAAGGTCCCAACAATTTTTATTCAAAACTTTAAGTTTCAAGAGTTCAAACATGAATCATTTGCATATTTAAAAAAATAATAATAATCGAATGTGAAGAAAACAAGTCCTTCAATATTTGATGGGGCTCCGATTGCTCCCAATGCTCAGCTAGCAAATAATACCTGAGAAAATACATGCTAAAAAGTCAACATAAAGTTGAGTGAATTCATAGAGTTTAATAAGTAATAAGTTGAATACAAGCATTATTTATCAATAGACATATAACAAATACATGTCGGGTAATCAGATTATAGTATTGAGATTTATGAAACCGAAACCTTAACCATGATTTTGTGCCCCGAGGTAAAAATTGCCTATTTACCCCAAACTCTCAAGATTATGTGACCGTACCCAGTCAAAGCCGGCCAAGCCTAATATGCATATCCATAATAATAGTGTTTCCCTACGGAATTAACGGTTTCATGGTGGGGAGTTAATTGGCAAGACGCATTCAATCACTATAATCATGTAATTGGGTTCAACATACCAAAAACTACTTGTATTCAGTTTGTAAAAGCTAGCATGTATACCCCTCGCGAGGTTTATAAAACATTTAAATTAGTAAAGGCGAGGCTATGAACTCACCTCGAAGTGATGAGCAAACAACATAAGCAGATAATCAGAAGCACAACACGTCGGAAATCTGACGGTTCGGCCTAGAAGATTAGGTTGATCATAACGGTTATGACACACTAAGAATAGAATAATGAAATTTAGTTTTCGATGGATGGTTAAGTCAACACGATACATTGATAAAAGATTTAGTTTTCAATTTGTATTAGTTTGGTGGTTGGTTAAATAAAAATAAATCGGAAAAATAATACCAAGTATGTAATATATACATATGAAACATAAGCGAAAATATAATACACGGCATGTATTATATAAAAGAATGAGTAAATAAAAGTAATCGATGTATATACTACATCGCATGTATTATATAAGAAGAATCAAGAAAATAAATAAATAGTAAAACAATACACTTCGACACAATCCGGAAACCTCAAAATAGAGCAAAAGAAAGTTTCCAATAAAAGAAAACATACTATAAAAGCATTCTAAATGATTTAAAAGAAAATCTAAATTTTTATAAATTTTAGTATTTTTCGTCTTTTTGTCGGGATTTAGAAAAGCGTCATTTTGTGAAAAATATTCTAAGTCTAGAATTTTTAGAAAATTTCGGCATGACCCATTCGTTTATTGGACGTTTCCATATTTTTACAAAACTATCATTAAGTAATTTAAAAGCATCCGACAAAACGACAATTATCCAATGTGACAAAAATAAACGATAACGGACTCGAGACGCCCCTTTTGGATCAACACATCCAAAAGTGCACTAAAATCAAATACGGCTAATCCGTAATCTAAAGATAATAAACAAAACAAGTAAGTAATTCCAAACACTCCTTTATATTTTTTATAAGCCTTTACGTTTATGAAATGTTGTATTGACAGGGTTTCTACGCTCCCTAGTACTTTATAAGTGATACAATAGCATTCGCTAAGGTTTTCAAAGCTCAAACGGACTCGAAAACTCTTAAAAACAATAATTTAATTTCCAAACAGCAATGGTACTTTGACTTTTTCAGAAAAATTGTCTGACTTTGACCAAGCTTAAATCCCACGTTTTACACTTTCAAGCTTAAAAATCCGCGTTGTCTTTAGCAAAACATCATTCCGGACAAGTTTCATTTTATAAGTTTTGGCCGAAATGGACCGGAAACTGGTCAAAATCCCGTTTTAAAACTGGACCTGATGTTATTATTTTACAAAAGCTGTCAAAATATACAAGTTTCGTTAAACTTCGTTTGGTCATAACTTTTTCATTTGAAGTCCGATTTTTACGTTCTTTATATCCCCGGAAAGGTAATTAAGTGTACTAGCATATTTTTAAGATTATAAGTTATCAAAAATAATTTATGGCTACTGTTCATCCTGAATAATATTATGACAGATTATATAATTTAATTTAACGTTATTCCAAACACCCCTATGTGGGGCTGAAATAAACAGAACCCAACGCACCATACGCGGGGCAGAAATAAGCATAGCAAACACACCCTTAAAGTAGAAAAATAAGCAGTCCAAACAGCCCTCGGGGGCTGCTAATACGCCAAACAAACACACCCTTGCGGGCTGAAAATATACAGAAACAAACACCCTTGCTGGTGCGTTTTCAGTTGAGTACTACCATGGAAACCAAAAGAAAAATGAAACCAAAATAGGCTTAAACAACAAGACTCGAATAAGCAATAAGTTATAAACCCTGAATAAGCTTAAATAAGCTGAAAAGAGGATAGAGAAGCCAAAACCCAAACACCCCAGATGTGGGTTCTTTTCCAGTCGATCAAAAAAAAAAAAAAAAAAAAAAAAAAGCAAATAAATCAAAAAGAAACAATAAGCTCTTTAGTAAAATCATTTTATTCAACCAAATCAACCACCATTAATTAACTAGCAACTTTTATAAAAGAAACATACATCAAATCCGATTTATATGAAAGATTTAAGTGCTCGATTCATTGATTGATATTACAAAAAAAAAAAAAAAAAAAAAAAAAAAAAAAAATAGTATATCATGATATAACCATCTAGATTGAAAATAAAAAGATAGGAATGATAGTAAATCAAAAACCTACTTGGAGATGTAAATGCACCCACGAATTTCGACCAAGAACACACCCTTTTAATCGTTGTAATAAAATCCCGATCACAAGAAAGGCTCTAGCTTCAATTCATGATGGATATGATGGTGGAAAATTGATGGTGGTGTTGTGTGGTTGTGTGGTTGTTGTCGTACACCAAGAGAAGAGAGGGAGGAGACAACAAAAATAATTCTGTGTTTTGGTGAAGTGGGTTAGAAGGGGTGACAAAAACAAGGAAAGAAAAGGGGTGAGTGGGTTATATTATTATTAGGTGTATTTTGTTTACTCCGTATCCCGTTGAGTTAAAGTGTAATCGCAGTACCCCGGTTTGGCAAAAATGCGAAAAATACATTTTTGGGAACATTTTTATAAAAATACTAAATCTCTTATTTTAATTTGTTTATTAAAATAATTTATGATAATTAAATATAAAATTAATTTTTATAGTGTCGGTACGCGTTGCGTGTAGTTTTTCACGTTTTGCGAGATAATTCTCGTGTTCAAATCAAAAGAGTTTGGAAAATTCAAAAATGAAATATAAGTAATAATAAGTATAATTTATTATTAAAATGCTTTCGAAAAATTATGGGTACGCGTTACGACATACGCGGTTAGATTCTCTCTTAAAATAGGATAATAAGTAAAATGCATGAGGTTTACGTAAAAATGTCAAAATAATAATAGTACATATAAAATACGACTATTTAGAGGAAATAAAGTATATAGAACACCTAGACTGATCGTAGTCTAGTGTTGGTTACTAATTACGCATTACGCAATTGAGCTTTCTTGATTATACATAAAAATATTTGCTTAAATAAATAATAAAAAAAAATAGACGTAGAAAATGGATAAGTATTCTTTCATTAGAATATTATATTAATTTAATTACAAGGCGAAATTTACCAATGGTTACAGTACATACCCCTTAAATGGAATCTCGTCCCGAGATTCGCTCTATGTTATCCGTCGAAGTGGTGTCAGTGAAGAGGTGTGGTTAGTCGTAAAGAAATGAAGTCTTGAATAACAAGCGATGTCGTTCGATTCTCGTTGACTCGGAATACAGTGTACGGTAAGGTTGATTATACGGAGTAAAGATAGAGTAAGAATCTGCTTAGTTGTTTTGCTAGATCGTATGAATACCATTTGAATTGTTTATGCTCACACAAGAATTTTGTGATTCTTGAAAACCAAGTCAGAACATAATCCTAATACAACTATTTCCAGTATCTTAAAATTCTTTTTTTAGTCGAACATAGGTGGTCAGTCCATGTTCCACTGTCCCTAGGTTAAATATAAGTGACCAGCCTATATTTAACAGAGGCTTGATGAATTTTGAAATACTCAACTTAGTTATACCTGTAATATGTCCGTTGTTCACACCGGGTCAAAATCACGGAACTTTAACAATGAATGTTTCTAAAGAGAACTTGATGAATGTAGAGAAAGTTGCTGAACTTCAGCTTTTGTAGATAACGAATTAGTTTATAAGAATTGTAGGAAAATGACGAATAATAAAACAATAACAAAATAGTTCATGAGGTAATAATAAATCAATGTTTTAAGTTAATGACAGGGGGTAGAGTAAATTTTAAGAAGCAACAAAATGGTTCATAGAATGGTGACAATTTCGGCAAATGACAGGATGATTTGTAAGATGATAACAAATAGTTTATTCGAAACTAGTCCAAAACAGTTTATGTAATAGTAGTATATCAGTAATTTAGTTTGTAAGAGAGTGGAAAGCATTGTATTAAAATTTTAGAGAAAATGGTTTAAAAGATGGTAGTAAACTAGTTTTACAAGGTAATTTATCAAATAATTTGTAAAGGGGTGACAAAATAGTCAATTCTGAACTGGTGAGAGCTAAAATAGTGGTGAATCATGTTATTAGTTTGTAAGGTAGTAGTGGGGTAATTTATTGACATGGTGCTATAGAGACCGAGTGTAAAGAGTCGGATAAAACGTTTATAATAAATATCCTTATACAAATAAAAAGTAACACTCTTGTAAATAGGTATAAATACTCAAGAGAAAATCAAGTGTATATAGATAGTCTTTTATATAATTAGTATCAATTCGGAAAAGGGTGCAGAAATGCTCAGAAAACATAAGTTTACAGGGAGTAAAGAAATCAAGAGGAATTGATAAATTGTAACGAATTTCTCCATCAGATGTAATGATAGTATATAAGGTTATGGAAGAGTTTATAAACCATTGTAATCACCTACAATGTCTAACAAATAAAAGAAACCATTGTGCAACTCACAATGTTAATGAAGTAAATGAGACCATTGTGTAACCCACAATGTCTTAATAGTAAATGAGACCATTGTAATCAACTACAATGTCTTAGAAAAAGATTCATAGATCACAAGAATGTAAGAGTAGGCATGAGAGAGCAAAATCATGACTAGGGGATATATTCATTTGTCACATAATAGAAGTATAGATGCAAAATAGAGCATATAAGTTACCTGGGAGCAAGTGTACGCGGATATCGAACAATGGTGAAAGACTTAAAAAAAATTTGAAAATCAGTTATAGTTTAGGTTTTGAAATTGACGTAATTCGCTATAACTAATGCTCTGATGCCATTCTGTGACACCCCCAAAATTTTGCAACGCAGCAGAATACCAATTTGGGTGTCACTTCATAGTTCGTAAAAACAAATTACATAAAACGACCTCAAAAGAGACATTTAATAAAATGTCACATTCGATTTGATAAATCAGAGTACAAAGGTCCCAACAATTTTTATTCAAAACTTTAAGTTTCAAGAGTTCAAACATGACTCATTTGCATATTTAAAAAAAATAATAATAATCAAATGTGAAGAAAACAAGTCCTTCAATATTTGATATCCACGCGACTCCGATTGCTCCCAATGCTCAGCAAGCAAATAATACCTGATAAAATACGTGCTAAAAAGTCAACATAAAGTTGAGTGAATTCATAGAGTTTAATAAGTAATAAGTTGAATACAAGCATTATTTATCAATAGACATATAACAAATACATGTCGGGTAATCAGATTATAGTATTGAGATTTATGAAACCGAAACCTTAACCATGATTTTGTGCCCCGAAGTAAAAATTGCCTATTTACCCCAAACTCTCAAGATTATGTGACCGTACCCAGTCAAAGCCGGCCAAGCCTAATATGCATATCCATAATAATAGCGTTTCCCTACGGAATTAACGGTTTCATGGTGGGGACTTAATTGGCGAGAAGCATTCAATCACTATAATCATGTAATCGGGTTCAGCATACCAAAAACTTCTTGTATTCAGTTTGTAAAGGCTAGCATGTATCCCCCTCGCGAGGTTTATAAAACATTTAAATTAGTAAAGACGAGGCTATGAACTCACCTCGAAGTGATGAGCAAACAACATAAGCAGATAATCAGAAGCACAACATGTCGGAAATCTGACGGTTCGGCCTAGAAGATTAGGTTGATCATAACGGTTATGACACGCTAAGAATAGAATAATGAAATTTAGTTTTCGATGGATGGTTAAGTCAACACGATACGTTGATAAAAGATTTAGTTTTCAATTTGTATTAGTTTGGTGGTTGGTTAAATAAAAATAAATCGGAAATATAATACCAAGTATGTAATATATACATATGAAAAATAAGCGAAAATATAATAAACGACATGTATTATATAAAAAAATGAGTAAATAAAAGTAATGATGTATATACTACATCGCATGTATTATATAAGAAGAATCAAGAAAATAAATAAATAGTAAAACAATACACTTCGACACAATCCGGAAACCTCAAAATAGAGCAAAAGAAAGTTTTCGACAAAAGAAAACATACTATAAAAGCATTCTAAATGATTTAAAAGAAAATCTAAATTTTTATAAATTTTAATATTTTTCGTCTTTTTGTCGGGATTTAGGAAAGCGTCATTTTGTGAAAAATATTCTAAGTCTAGAATTTTTAGAAAATTTCCGCGCTGTCTTTAGTAAAACATCATTCCGGACAAGTTTCATTTTATAAGTTTTGGCTGAAACGGACCGGAAAGTGGTCAAAATCCCATTTTAAAACTGGACCTGATGTTATTATTTTACAAAAGCTGTCAAAATATACAAGTTTCGTTAAACTTCGTTTGGTCATAACTTTCTCATTTTAAGTCTGATTTTTACGTTCTTTATATCCCCGAAAAGCTAATTAAGTGTACTAGCATATTTTTAATATTATGAGTTATCAAAAATAATTTATGGATACTGTTCATCCTGAATAATATTATGACAGATTATATAATTTAATTTAACGTTATTCCAAACACCCCTATGTGGGGCTGAAATAAACAGAACCCAACGCACCATACGCGGGGCTGAAATAAGCATAGCAAACACACCCTTAAAGTAGAAAAATAAGCAGTCCAAACAGCCCTCGGGGGCTGCTAATACGCAAAACAAACACACCCTTGCGGGCTGAAAATATACAAAAACAAACACCCTTGCTGGTGCGTTTTCAGTTGAGTACTACCATGGAAACCAAAAGAAAAATGAAACCAAAATAGGCTTAAACAACAAGACTCGAATAAGCAATAAGTTATAAGCCCTGAATAAGCTTAAATAAGCTGAAAAGAGGATAGAGAAGCCAAAAACCCAAACACCCCAGATGTGGGTTCTTTTCCAGTCGATCAAAAAAAAAAAAAAAAAAAAAAAAAAAGCAAATAAGCCAAAAAGAAACAATAAGCTCTTTAGTAAAATCATTTTATTCAACCAAATCAACCACCATTAATTAACTAACAACTTTTATAAAAGAAACATACATCAAATCCGATTTATATGAAAGATTTAAGTGCTCGATTCATTGATTAATATTACCAAAAAAAAAAAAAAAAAAAAAATTGTATATCATGATATAACCATCTAGATTGAAAATAAAAAGATAGGAATGATAGTAAATCAAAAACCTACTTGGAGATGTAAATGCACCCACGAATTTCGACCAAGAACACACCCCTTTAATCTTTGTAATAAAAGCCCGATCACAAGAAAGGCTCTAGCTTCAATTCATGATGGATATGATGGTGGAAAATTGATGGTGGTGTTGTATGGTTGTGTGGTTGTTGTCGTACACCAAGAGAAGAGAGGGAGGAGACAACAAAAATAATTCTGTTTTTTGGTGAAGTGGGTAAGATGGGGCGACAAAAACAAGGAAAGAAAAGGGGTGAGTGGGTTTTATTATTATTAGGTGTATTTTGTGTACTAAGTGTCCCGTTGAGTTAAAGTGTAATCGCGGTACCCCGGTTTAGCAAAAATGCGAAAAATACATTTTTGGGAACGTTTTTATAAAAATACTAAATCTCTTATTTTAATTTGTTTATTAAAATAATTTATGATAATTAAATATAAAAATTAATTATTATAGTGTCGGTACGCGTTGCGTGTAGTTTTTCACGTTTTGCGAGATAATTCTCGTGTTCAAATCAAAAGAGTTTGGAAAAGTTCAAAAATGAAATATAAGTAACAATAAGTATAATTTATTATTAAAATGCTTCCGAAAAATTATGGGTACGCGTTACGACATACGCGGTTAGATTTTCTCGGTAAAAATAAATTTACTTAAAATAGGATAATAAGTAAAATGTATGAGGTTTACGTAAAAATGTCAAAATAATAATAGTACATATAAAATACGACTATTTAGAGGATATAAAGTATATAGAACACCTAGACTGATCGTAGTCTAGTGTTGGTTACTAATTACGCATTACGCAATTGAGCTTTCTTGATTATACATAAAAATATTTGGTTAAATAAATAATAAAAAAAATAGACGTAGAAAATGGATAAGTATTCTTTCATTAGAATATCATATTAATTTAATTACAAGGCGAAATTTACCAATGGTTACACCTGCTGTGCATAGTCATCGTAGTCATATCCATCATAGTCATATTCACGCTCGTGACCACCACCAAATAGGTTACCGGACTCATCAAACATGTTAACAACCTCCTCATGATCACTATCAGACACAACAATCTCACGCCAATGTTCCTTTCGATTCTCTGTTAGCTGATTCGTCCAGGAATTTGCTAATAGTTTCTTCAAGAGTGGGTCTTCTTTCACCATAGTTTGGTCGGCTGTTAAACCGGAATTGAATCCATGTGTTCCCATGCGATATCCGTTACTATTACCCTGAAAAGGTCTTCCATCTCCATACTTGAATTCCTTAACCAATTTCTCTTCTTCGTTCAATGGGCAATCCTTTGCAAGGTGAGTCCCCTCGCAAATATCACATCCAACTTGAATGGCATGCACGCATTCCTTGAGTTTCTTCATTTCCCAGCCAAGATTCTCAAGTTTATTTGTAAGAGCATTCATACCTTCTAAACCTGCTCCTATACCTCTGGTGCTGCCTCCATCGTGCCACTTTTATGAGTGGTCGGCCATGTATTGAATCACATCAAGGGCTTGAGTAGGTGTCATTCCTGGGATAGGTCCTTTGGAATCAATCATCTGCCTCGTTGCAATATTAATACCCTTGTAGAAGATGCTCACGTTCTGGTGGCTGTTCAAGTCATGCGTTGGGCACCTGTATAATAGGTCATTGTACCTATCCCATGCTTGATACAATATTTCGTCACCTTCTTACCTGAAATTATGAATCTCCTCCAATTATTTTACCGTCTAAGAGGGAGGTAAAAACGTTGAATGAATGTCTTCTTTAGGAGATTCCAAGTGTTGATGGTTCCAGTTGGCAACCTATCAACCCATCTTCTTGCGGCTCCAAACAATGTCATAGGGAACACTCGGAGCTTGACTGCATCATGAGAAACTCCTAGAATATTGAAGAGGCTGGTGATATAGAGCAAATTTTCCACGTGCTCATAAGCATCTTCCGTCTTGAATCCAGTGAATGGTTTCTCTCTCAACTCCCTCATAAACTGCGGCTTGATCTCAAACTTAACATCCGCTCCAATCAATGGCCTTACAAGGCCCGGTCCTTGCTCTTCTCTAGTCATGGCAAGGTATTCTACTAGACTCAATGTATCAATATCGATTACTTCCATAATTCCTGAAACCTTAACAAAAATGTGAGAAAAACAAAACAAAAATTAAAAATGAAAAACTTAAAGAAAAATCCAATTATAGCTCCCCAGCAGCGGAGCCAAATACTTGATGTAGGATTTTTGACCGGGCTTTATTATTTATAAAGTCTCATTTTTACCCTAGGTCTACCTTATGCACTAACGGACAGAGAATCCGGTCGTGTGTAGGCTAGTAACGGTAATACCGAGGTCATCCCAAGAGCTATGTGATGCGGACTATATCTAAGTCTAATGTCACTAAATAAAACTAATTTAAAAGTGGAATTGATTGATTGAGTGAGATGAAATGAAAGTAAATAACAAAAGCAATAAAATGTAAGGTTGTGATCAGTAAAAGAGAAATGTGCTAACCTAAGTACTCCCCCTATATCTCTTGCAATCATGCTTCTTATAAAACTAATCTCATGCTTTAGGTGGGCCGGACATATATCACTAGGTTCATATGGTCAAGTTCCCTAGCCTATCTCCCCCGAATCCTGTCAGAAACCACAGGCACTACCTATAACAACCCACAAACACCCGTTACTATCATTCCCATTACAAATACCTATAGTAGGTATTTCACAGATAAATTTTTGCTTTTTATATGCATTATTAATTGCATGACTCACTAGACCTGCTCACGTATCTACACAAGCCAAATAACTCAACACTCACATCCTATAAACCCCAGGTATGTCAAACATAAAATCATAACAACACCATAATAAGTAATTCACCAATCTAAAACACTAAACATAACACAAAACCCTAATAAACACTAACTAAAACTTAAGTAGGATTATGTGCTTATTTGAACCTATATGCTTAGTTTAACTAGTATGAATGTGTCCAAGGATTAAGTATGAGTTTCCTTAGGAATATTAGGATATATTAGGACCATTAGGCTATAGAATAAACCCTTTAGAACTTAGATACAAACCCCATAAGCCCAAAACCTTAACTAGGTTATAACTAACTAGAATTAGGCCTAAACCATCCCAAAACTTCCCCATAGGTCACTACCACTTAGTATAAGCCTCTTAGAACTTAGGAATAGTTATTAGACACTCATAGGACACTAGTTTAGGCACTAAACCATAGGATAAACCCTAGTCTCTCACTAAACACACTTAGGTCATTTAGGTTACAAAACTAGGTCAACCCTTCCCAAACCTTTCCCATAAGTTACCCTCACTTAGAATAAACCCTTTAGGACCTAGGATTAGTCACTAGACACTCTTAGGAACTTAACTTAGGCACTAAACCTTAGGTAAAACCTTAAACACTTAATAAGTAGAACTAGGTCTAAACTTAACTAAAACAAGTAAAACCTAAACATAAGCACCTCAAACACCTCAACCTAGTACCCTAAAACCTTAGTCATACCTAAGCACACACCCTAACACCTCTAAGCACCCACACAAGTAGGTGCATCACCTACTTGTCAAATCCACCACTAATCACCACTAATTCACCACTAAACCTCCACTAATCCACCCTAATCAACCTAAACCACCCCTAAACACCCTAAGCAGCTTACAAGCACATCCAAGCACCCAAGCAAGGATGTGCATCACCTCCTTGTAAGCTACTACCACCAAACCGCCTCCCACAGCTCTCCACCACCACAACCGACCTACTCTGCCCCCTAGCTACTGCCATAGCTCGTCCTCATCACCATTAGACCCTCCACGATCACCCCTAGCCTTGCTTGCTCACCCCTCCCCCTGCTCGACACCTAACCACCCCATTTCTTACTCGCTACTCCTTACGCGGGTATAAATACCCTCCTCCACCCTTATTTCTTCTCCACACCTCTCCCACTCCTCTCTACCTCACATTTCTGTAGTACTAAGCCTTTAGAAGTAGTAGAAGTCGAGTAGCTAAGCTTTGGTCGAGTTTTGTTGTGGTTTGAGTCGATACGAGCCCTAGAAAACTAAACCCACGTAAACCCTCCCCTAGCCAAGATACGTGAGTAAGGCGGTCTAGTTTCCAAGTCACTATTTGCGTCACTTAGATTACTCTAAACCCAGGTGAGTGTTCGTAGCCTCACATCTTTTTAAACTTTCACTTTAAATGCTTTATAAACCCTGTGAGGGGGATACATGTTAAATGCTTTACTTAAAATCGAATACAAGTCTTTTTCATTGGTTGTTTGCACGAGTAAACTAACTGCCACCACTACATAAACAAAATTCATGAATCTAATCGTTTGGGATATTTTACCCTCACGAACGCGAATATAGTTGATAGATCTATTGGAGTTTGACAACTCCCGTTGGTATTAACACCCCACTAGGTGGTACCAATAAGTACTATATTTGAATCCACTCAAGGAATAACTTTGGAAAGTTATCCTTCTATCCCCTCATGTTGGGTCTGCAGCCCACATGACCCCGATCGTTAAGGTGTGATTCATGAGCTTAGTGCAACATACTCAAATCCTGATAATTGTGCATGCATCACAATTATCACAAAACCTGCATTTTCCTAGATGGGTGTAACAACTGAGCCCAGGGAACTTGTATTCACTAACCCCTAAACCTATGATTCTCCCTCAACACCTAGTGTTGACTTTTTAAGCACGTATTCTAGGTATATTACTTCTATGGATCTATGGTAGAAGGAGGTACTGAAATCGGAGGACTTTTCATGGTTATCATTCAAACACAACCTAACTCTTAGATTTTTGGGACCTCAACAAAAATAAAAGTATATCTTTTATAATTAAAACTCTGATAATTATGAATGATAACTAAATTTCCAAAATGTCTCTTTTCGAGTCATTTTCTATTACTGTATCTGCGATTCTATGAAGTAATACCCCAAACACTTTATCCGCTGCGATCAGGGAAAAATAGGGGTTGTTACACTATCCCATGCTAGTAAGCTGACGTACGTGATGAAACGAAAAGTATACCGCTTTTAGGGGGTCATTTAAGCCCAAATTCGTGATTATTTGATCAATTACTATCGTAAATCGTTCCTTTTGTCATTTTAGGTACTTTGGAGAAGAAATCTAGAAAAGGAAGCATTTTGGACGTTTTTGGAGCGAAAAAGTGAAGAAAATGACAAAGTCTCCAAATCATGCTGAAATTGGTACCTGACGGCGTCAGGATTTGCATGTGACGCCGTCACTCATGGACAAAGAGGTGGATAAATTAAATACACGTGACGTGCCAGAATGTTTTGGAGAATTAACACGTGACGACGTCACCAAGGCCGTCACGTTCAAATTGCAAGAGACGGCCAAGAGAATAATAATACATGATGGCGTCAGGATTTACACGTGACGCCGTCAGACTCAAAAATCTATATATAGTTTTCTATTTTTCATTTGATAAGAGAGGATAAATTTGGGATAGTTTTGGAGAAACCCTAGCACGATTTTTACCTTACTTTTAAGGGTTCCAAACCCTTGTTTCATCCATGTTTGATTGAATATAATTTTTCCAATACTCATTCAATATGTCTATGTGTTATTGATTATATCTTATGCTTGTGTTTACTTTAACACACTAGGCTAGGTTTTCTTTGAGTTTGCTTAGATGTAATGAAACCTAGTTATTGATTATTGTTTGGTTGTTTGTTTATAATTGTTGTGGATGAATGATATCGATGTTAGGCTTAAGAAAACTAGAAGACTTCCAATTGGTAACATGCTTGAATGTCTAAAGAAACATGATCGGATGTGTACTACGATTAATTGGTTATATTTAATGCATAAGTAACTACTAAGGAGGCCATGTTAGGAGCTAGTAGTCGGCTCGACATAGGAAGAGGTAGAAGCTTATAGAGTTAGGGAAGATCGTACACGGCCCTACGAATGGTATTAAGGAATATAACCCGTCATCCATGCAATTGTAACAAACTAATCATGTAACACCCCCATTTTTCACTGATCGCAGCGGATAAAGTGTTTGGGGTATTACTTCATAGAATCACATATGCAGTAATAGAAAATGACTCGAAAAGAGACGTTTTTATTAATTAAGTTATCATTCATTAAAATATCAGAGTTTTATTAAGATGAGGTCCCGTGAATCTAAGTGTGAAATGTTATGTTTGAATGATAATCGGTTTGAAATTCCTCCGAGTTCAGTGCCACCTCCTGCTAAAGCTCCGTAACGGCTATATACCTAGGATACATGCTTAAAAGTCAACACTAGGTGTTGAGTGAGAGTCGTAGGTTTAAGTAGTAGTGTGAATACAAGTTTAGTAAAGCATGGGCTACGTTGTTTTACACCCATGTAGAGTAGAAGAAAGTAGTTTATGTCAGTATTGCATGATCAGTACAATACTACAGACAGGGGTTTGTTGCACTAAGCTCATGAATCACACCTTAACGATCGGGGTCATGTGGGCTGCAGACCCAACATGAGGGGATGGAAGGATAACTTGCCAAAGTTATACCTTGAGTGGATTCAAATATAGTACTTATTGGTACCACTTAGTGGGGTGTTAATACCAACGGGAGTTGTCAAACTCCAATAGATCTATCAACTATATTCGCGTTCGCGTGGGTAAAATATCCCAAACGATTAAATTCATGAATTTTGTTTATGTAGTGGTGGCTGTTAGTTTACTCGTGCAACAACCAATGTGTAACACCCCCATTTTTCACTGATCGCAGCGGATAAAGTGTTTGAGGTAGTACTCATGGAAACAAAGACAAGATAATAGAAAACGACTCGAAAAGAGACGTTTTTGAAAAAGGTTGTTATCATTCATTTATTCATAAGAGTTTTTACAGTAAAAGATATACTTTTACCAAAAGAGAGGTCCCTAAGATACGTTTTATGACACAAAATTGATGAATGATAACTATCCTGGGCGTCCTCATGTCTAGTGGTTCTCCGTGCCAGGGTTCCTATAATGCCTAATTACCTAAGATAACATTCTTAAAAGTCAACACGTATGTTGAGTGAGAGTCATAGGTTTAAAAAGTTAAAGTGTAAATACAAATTCCACAGAGTTCAGCTTAAACTCTATGTGTGGAAAAGGGTTAGTGTTAGAAAGAAGGTATATTGCACTAAGCTAATGAACCACACGTTAACGATCCGGGTCATGGGGTCTACAGACCAAACCATGAGGGAACTTGCCAAAGTTAGACCTTCAGTGGGTTCAAATATAGTACTTATTGGTACAACCTAGTGGGGTGTTAATATCAACAGGAGTTGTCAAACTCCAATAGATCTAGCAACTATATTCGCGTTCGCTTGGGTAAAATGTCCCAAACGATTAGATTCATGAATTTTGGTTATGTAATGATGGTTGTTAGTTCACTCATGCAATAACCAGAGCAAAGACTTGTATTTGGTTTTAAAGCATGTATCCCCCTCACAGGGTTTGTAAAACATTTAGAATGTATTTAAAAAGGTGTGAGGCTATGAAAACTCACCTGAGTCTCTAGCTAATTTAAGTAGGGGTTTAGACAACTTACTCACGTATCCTGGGGTGTGTGGGTGTGCGTATGTCAAGTCTTAGTCTAGGTTTTCTTAACTAATTACTATTTAGGTTTTTATATATAACATAACACCGTTCAGGCCATTGTAATTCAGAAGTATATGACTCCTCACATGAAGCTCCCTACTATTGTATTATGTGATTAGCATAATACCGTTCGGGCCATCATAGTTCAGAAGTTAATACTCCTCACACAAAGTTCCCTATTAATGAGTTATGCTGTTATTAGGGTTTAGTTATAACATAACACCATTCAGGCCATCATATCTCAGAAGTATATGCAATAATCGTTCGAGGAGTCAGGGCACTTTAATTCGTAAACCCAACAAATTCGTCAAAACGAAATATCCACATAGTACTCCTCGCATGAAGCTTCCTAGTATTGTGTTATGCTTCTAACTTAAATAGGTTTTTATATTTTATGAAAATAGTCCATTTTTACCCTTTATATATATATTTACGTTTTCTACCCTTAACTTATAAACTTATAACAAATAGGCATATAACTTTCTAACTAATGCATATTTAGTCCCTAAACTATCATATTTTAAAGAAATAACACATATAGTTCCTAGATTATACTAATTTCTATTATTTACTTTATTTACCCTTATATTTATACTATTTGCAGTTTTAGTCCTTTTAGTTTTATATTTGTTTTATTAGTTTATTTTAAGGTTTAATATATTGCAAATTTAGTCCTTACACTAGTATCTTCTAGGAAATGTCAAAAATAGTCTCTAGACTTTATAGTTTCAGGAATTTACAATATATACCCCTATGCATGTAATATTTTGCAAAACTAGTCCTAAGTGTATATGACTCTAATTCTAGCATGTCAATCTAGTTTCTAAGCTTATATCTAACTCATATAAGTTCAAATAAGCCACATAATGCAAATTATATCAAGTAAATAAGCTATAAAACACATAAACATGCAATTCGATTTAAAACTAGGGCTACAAAAGGAAACATGCATGCAATGGCTATCCTAGGGTTTCTAAGGCATCTAAAGTCTATCTAAGTTCTATTCTAAGCATACTAGACATAAAGTAAAGGTTACCTAGGTTAGGGGAGGGCTCACGAGGGTTTCCTAGGGTTTCTAGGGTTTCTAAGGTTTCTAGGGCTCGTACGACTTCAAAGCAAAACACAATACGACCAAGGCCTTGCTACTCATTTCCTACTGCTTCTAAAGACTTAGTACTACAGAAATGTGAGGTAGAGAGGAGGGGGAGAGGTGCGGAGAAGAAATGAGGGGAGGGGAGGGTATTTATAGGGCTCGTATAGGCGGTTTAGCATGGAACTGGGGTTTAGGTGTCGTGCATGGGGAGGGATGAGCAAGCAGAGCTAGAGGGGGGTTGTGGCAAGTCTAGTGATGACAAAGAGGAGCTATGGAGTAGCGAGGGGGCTGCCTTAGGCCGGTTGTGATGGTGAGAAGCCATAAGAGGCGGTTCGAGCAAAGAAGGTGACAAGGAGGTGCATCACCTACTTGCTTGGGTTCTTAGAGATGCTAGGGTGCTAGCTTAGTTATATTAAGGTGCTAGGTTGGTTGCTTGTTCATATTAAGGTGTTTAAGTAACATGGTTTAAGTGTTTAGGTCAAGTTCTAGTCTAGTTTTGTTTTATAAGTGTTTAGGGTTTTATCTATGTTTTAGTATCTTAATTAATGTCCTAATGATGTTTAGTAACTATTAGTAGCTTATACTAAGTGATGGTAGCTTGTGGTAAAGTTTTAACCTAGTTTTGACCTAGTTTCGGGAAGTTATGACCTAATTAAGGTTTTGTGCTTATATGACTTGTACCTAAGTTTCTAGGGGTTTTACTATATCCTAAGGGTTCTAATATATCCTAAGGTGTCTATTTTAACTTATATCTAAGTCCTAAGCACTTTGTATGTAAGTTCAGATAGGCAGTTAGGGTTTTAAAACTAATTGGAAACACGTAGGTGCATTTAGGGTTTTCTAGCAAGTATAGGGTAATATAGTAATAGTTTTGTAAGTGAAAATATGTTTATTACATTGACTTGACATACCGGGATGTTTACATAAAGTAAACATAGTAGTGGTTGGCATAGGTGGATACGTGAGCTTGTTTGAGGGTTAGTTAGGTTATAATGATATATTAAAGCAAAAATTTAACTTGGGAAAATCCTATAGGCATTTCTAATCCTAGTGTGCTCTAATAAGGGCCTAAGTTAAGTTAGTAAGGCATTTCTAATCCTAGGGTGCTAGTTAGGGCCTAAGCTAAGTTAGCAAGGTATTTCTAACCTTAGGGGAAGTTAGTGGTTTGTGACACAATGCAAAAGACTTGTGTTCGGTTTTAACTAAAGCATTTAGCATGTATCCCCCTCACAGGGTTTATAAAGCATTTAGAGTGAAAGCTTTTTAAAAAGTATGAGGCTATGAACTCACCTGGGCTTTAGGATGAAAGTGAGTCAAGGATTAGACTGCTGACTCACGTATCCCGGGAGTAGGGTTTGGTGTGGGTGTGTATTTATGTCAAGTCTTAGTCTAGGTTTTCTTA
Organism: Artemisia argyi; assembly: GCA_030686995.1. Lineage (NCBI taxonomy): Eukaryota > Viridiplantae > Streptophyta > Magnoliopsida > Asterales > Asteraceae > Artemisia > Artemisia argyi. The sequence goes on from CM060676.1 coordinate 94,403,265, forward strand.
ACTAGTTACTATTAGGTTTTTATATATAACATAACACCGTTCGCGTTCGGGCCATTGTAATTCAGAAGTATATGACTCCTCACATGAAGCTCCCTACTATTGTATTATGTTATCAACATAATACCGTTCGGGCCATCAATATTCAGAAGTTAATACTCCTCACACAAAGCTCCCTATTATTGAGTTATGTTGTTATTAAGTTTTAGTTATAGCATAACACCGTTCGGGCCATCATAATCCAGAAGTACATGCAATAATCGTTTGAGGAGCCAGGGCACTTTAATTCGAAAACCCAGCAGACTCGTCAAAACGAAATATCCACATGGTACTCCTCACATGAAGCTCCCTAGTATTGTGTTATGTTTCTAACTTAAAAATAGGTTTTTATACTTATTATGAAAATAGTCTGTTTTTACCCTTCAAGTTTATATATTTATATTTTCTACCCTCAACTTATATTATAACAATTAAGCATATAGCATTTTATCTTTTACTTAATTAGACCCTATACCCATTTTACCTTAACTTAACTATATTTGCAAAACTAGTCCTTTTAATTTTATAACTTATTTTACTTATTATCCTAAGGTTTTAAAACTTGTAAAAAGGGTCCTTACACTAATAACTTCTAGGAAATTTCAAAAATAGTCCCTACACTTTATAGTTTCAGGAATTTACAATATATACCCCTATGCATGTAAACTATTGCAAAACTAGTCCTAAATTCATGTAAACTATATTTTTATGCAACTACTAAGTTTCCTAGCTTATGTTAAACTAATATATACTAATCTAAGCTATCTAATTCAGATTATTGCACATAGTAAGGCATTTTAGCATATAAGCATGTATTTATCTAAATCTAGGGTTTTAAAATAAAAATTTGTAAAAGAAAATGATCAAGGCTCTAGATTATGTTCCTAAGGGTCTAAGGCATATTATAACTATCCTAGGTCAGTAATAAAACTAAAAGAAGCAAGGTTGAGGCTTACCTAGGTCAGGGAAAGCTTAAAGTGAAAACTAGGGTTTTCTAGGTCAAAAATGGGACTCGACATGTACCTTAAGCTATCCTATTCGACTTCTAAGGTTACTAGGCTTCTACCACTACCCTTAGGACCAGAGAGTTTGAGGTGTAAAGAGGTGAAAGTGTGTGATGGAAATGAAGGGTAGTATGGGGTATTTATAGGGCTCGATAGCCCTTTAAGCTAAGTATACTTGGAGTGGTGGCCAAGGAACTTGAGGAGGTGGTCAAAGGCAGTTAGGGGGTGACTAAGGAGGTTAAGGAAAAGGGTAGAGGCGGTGTGGGGTGTTTTGTGGTGGATATTGAGCCGTAGAGGCGGTTTAGAGCAAGTAGCTTGGGACGTGTATGGTTGGGTGCTTAGGGTGTCAAATAGGTGGGTATGCTGCTTGGTAGAATGCTAAGGGTAGTGGTGCTAGGTTGGTAGCTTAGTTTTAGGTTTTTACTAGTTTTAGTTTAGTTTTTGACTTGGTTTTGTTTAGTTATTGGTTAGGGTTTTATCTAGGGTTTAGTGCCTAAGTTAGGTTCCTAAGAGTTTTTAGTAACTAATTCTAAGTCCTAAGGGGTTTATACTAAATGATCTAATTGTGTTTAGTGGGAGATTAGGGTTTATCCTATGGTTTAGTACCTAGGTTAGTGTCCTATGAGTGCCTAATGTCTAATCCTAAGTCCTAATAGGATTATACTAAGTGGTAGTGACCTATGGGGAAGTTTTGAGATGGTTTAGACCTAAATTCGGGAAGTTATGACCTAGTTATGGTTTTGTACCTAAGGGGCTTGTATCTAAGTTCTAAGGGGTTTTACTATAGTCTAAAGGTCCTAAGGTATCCTAAGGTTCCTAATGTAACTCATACTTAAGCCTTGAACACTTTCAAACTAGTTCAGATAAGCAATTAGGGTTTTAAAGATAACAGTAAAAACATAGGGTTCAATTAGGGTTTTTTTAGGGTTTCTATTAGAGATATCATATTAGAGTGATAGATTACTTAGTGTTATTATGTTTAGAACCTAGACTGTTTAGAACCTAGACTTGACATACTAGGGTGTTTACATAGTGTAAACATAGTGGTGTTGGGCATAGGTGGATACGTGAGCAAGTCTAAAGAGTCATGCATGCAATAAAAAGTAAAAATTTACATGTGAAATTACCTAGTGGTGGAAATGAGGTTGATGAATTTTTATGGGTTGTTATAGTCTTACCCCCTTAAAGAAAATCTCGGGACGAGATTTTGTTTAAAGTAAGAATAGAGGTGAAGAGATAGGAGAACGAGTGTACGATTTGGAGGAAAGGATATAGACGAAGGAAAGGAAGTGTTTCGTACAAACGGATTAGGAAGTGTTTGTACGTGTGCCAAATACTCAGACTCATTTATTTATATCCTATTACTTACAAGCAGAGGCGTCCCAATTCTTGTAAGTGAGAGTTTATAAATTCATGGTCTGCTGATTTATAATTTCTTATTAAGATGAAAGAGTGCCCTAATTCAACTTAATAAGATGATTATAAATCATCCTTAAGTAGTATCGGCGGAAAAGGAAGAGGGTTGACCGCACTTAAAGAAATGTGGTACGGGAATGTTTTGAGAGAGTGGGCAAGTGTTTTGATTTGGAGTTCTGGGAAACTTGATGGGATTGACCCATGAAGTTGAGAAAAACATTGTGGGACTTACAATGTTTTGAGGAAAGGTTTACAGATTGGAGACCTGTGGGTTATGGGCCCACTGGCTAGACATGGGTTATCAGCATTAGCCATGTTAGTAACTCAGGTTTCTAGTGTTGTTGTACTACTGTCAACAACTAGTTGCCGGATGGCATCCTGAGTTTTGGCTTTGCAAGGTAACACCAGATTTAGGAGGATAATATCATAAGTCAGTCATAATGAGGATTACGAAAACTCCAACTTAGATATTCTTACAAGTTCTAGCTAAATAGAAACTTGTGAAATGACGAGTAGTACAAGTTCTAACTCCTAGAACATTGTAGGATGAAGTAGGGAAGAGTATAGAGTAGGAAAAAAAGAGTGGAAAATGACGAAGGAATGAAACGAAAGGATGGGAGGAAGTGAAGAAGTGAAAAGGAAGGAAGGAAGGAAGGCGAGGGATAAAATAGGAAAGTACGGAGGAGTAGGGGATAACGAAAGAGTAGGATTAAACGGTAGAGTGAGTAAAGATGGAGAAGTAGATTACCTGGAAGGATGGTATCCTAAGGAGGATTAGATGCACTAGATTCCCGCGAAGTTTGTTTCCCTCCTAAAGGTCTCGGTATAATTCATAAGGAATTATCTAGTTTTCTAAAGATAGCCCTAAAATCTAAAGGTGATACTTTTGACCTATGTTGTCTATGCTATGTCCTAAGTACTTAAAACCGGGTAGGGTAATATCCATAGTATTTTCCTAGTGGAATTCTAATGTGTAACCTAAGGTGTGTCTATTTCCTAAGATGTAATCTAAAATCCTCGAATGTCTTATTCCTAGTTGTAACTATGGTAACCTTAAATTCTAAACCTAGTTCTATAAACTTAGGGTAAGCTCGGGGTATCCTAAAGGTATATTATTCCTAGAGGTTTCTAAATCCTTAAAGTTTTATGGGAAATCCTAATAAGTGTAGGTCACTTCTAAAACTAAGTGTGGGTAAACTATATCCTCAAAAGGGTTTGTATCCTAAAGGTTTCTAGTCTAATTCTAATATCCTTGATACCAAGTATAATTCTTATCCTAAACTAAATCCTAAAGATGTTTTCCTAGTTTTTACCTATCGGGGTTCTAGTTTGGTTTCTAACCTAATTAAACCTCAAAGGTTCCTAATCCAATTTTCTAATCCTAGGTTTTCCTAAGGGCATCCTAAAATTATTTCTAACCAAAATATGGGATTCCTACGGGTTTTCTAAGAGGGGAAACTACTTCGGGAATCATAGTAATCTAGGGGAGTGGGAAGTAAAGAGGGAAGAATAGAAGTATGCTCGTATATAATACTATTATATACTTGCATATAGGAGTAGTTAGGGGAAGACTCTCTAACTAGGGGAAACTAAGAAGTTTTGGAGGAATGGGGATTAAAGAGGGAGGAAGGGTAGTGTTAGGGAGGAGTTGTAACTCATGACATACAATGTCATGAATTAAGGAATGAAATTGATACGTGGGAATTGCGCCCTCGCAATAGGTTTTACCTCTCAAGAGATCTTGAGAAGCTTACAACCCCCACCAGGCAGTGTACCTGATCGTTGTAGTATAGTATAGTGACAAGTACCGAGGGATTGATCGTTCATCTCAGGAATAGTGTCGCTAGGATTAGAAAGCCTACTAAACTAGGTCTAGAGGTGAGGGTTGATTCTTTTTGTATTTTGATATTTTATAGAAAGCAAGTAAAATCTCAGGTTTTGAAGGAGTGGGGCGGAATTAGTTGCTAGCCAACTAACCCAATTAACTACCAATGCAATTAAAATAAAATAAAAGAAATGAAAATTAAACTAATATACTACTGTGGTGGAAACAATAATGAGAAAAGTTGCATTTACTTAGATTTCATGACTCCCTAGATATATTTTACAGGTTGATTACCATGTTACAATTGCATGGATGACGGGTTATATTCCTTAATACCGATCATAGGGCCGTGTACAATATTCCCTAACTCTATAAGATCCTACTTCACTCCTATGTCGAGCCGTTAGAAGCTCCTAACATGGGATCATTAGAATTCTCTTACGCATTAAATACAACCAAAAATCGTAGTATACCTCCGATCATGTTTCTTCAGACGTTCAAGCAAGTTACCAATGGAAGTCTGCCAGTTTTCTTAAGCCTAACATCGAATACAATCATCCGTAACAATTATAAACAAACAATCAACCCATAATCAACATCTAGGTTTCACTACATCTAAGCAAACACAATAAAAACCTAGCCTAGCATGTTAAAGAGAAGACAAGCGTAAGATATAATCACACAACACATAGACATATTGAATGATTTGAATATCTACTTATCTTCAATTGAACATGGAAGAATCAAAGGGTTGAAACCCTTCAAATAGCTGGAAAATCCATCTAGGGTTTTATTCCCTCAAAGTTGCACACAAAGTTCCACACTTTACAATGAAAATTTGGAAAAATATATATAGACTATGCATCCTGACGACGTCACGTGTTAACCTCTGACGCCGTCAACTCGCCGCCATGATTAAATTCGTATTGCCTAGATCCATTTCTGACGCTGTCATGTATGAATGAGCTCTGGGCCGTCACGTGTAATTGGACCCTGACGGCCTTAGTGACACCGTCAGGCCAATAAGCCTAAAAACTTTCTGGATCATCACGTGTATTTTCCACTTCCACCTCTTTTGCCACTCTTGACGCCGTCATGTAGCAACCCTTGACGTCGTCAGGTACTGTTCCCAACACGGAATTTGAGACTTTGCCGTTTTCTTCACTTTTATGCTCCAAAAACGTCCAAAATGCTTCCTTTTCCAGATTTCTCTCCAAAAGTACCTAAATTGACAAAAGGAACGATTTAGGGCAATAATTGATCAAATAATCTCGAATTCGGGCTTAAAAGACCCCTTAAAAGCGATACACTTTTTGCCTCATCAAATACCCTTACACTTGAGATTTGCTTTTTCTTAAGCAAATGCGCTTTTATTCTAATCAAAATACAAGTTAGGGGTCATTTAACACTAATGTAAAAGTAATTACAACAAATAATCGTTCCACTAAAAACCAAAAATAAGCACGGAGGTCATACACTAGCACCTCACAAATAGTGTTTAGATAGTCACATCTCTCGGGTGTAATAAAGTATGTATCACAATATGGGAATGGAAAACATCTCTCACTACCTGTCATAGCAAATAGATTACCATAGGCTTGGGAAAGGATCAAACCTCCACCACTTGGCGTAAGCACCTAGGATAAACTATCAAAGAGGTCTTTTAAAGGGTTATAACGTTAGGTGTAGGGATATGGAAAACACGGTTTTGTTGGATAAAGGCAATATTTACTGGTGGCGAGTTAATAATCTTGGTTAATTACATGTACAATATGGCGTTGCTAAGCAAAGACTCGACTCGACTTAAGCTAATAAATAAAAATAACAAAAACATAAAATAAACATAGAATGAAACGGGATAGTAGTCCAAAACACTTGGAGTACTTTTTAATATTAACGCACAAATGAGGGTAAACATAATATTCTAATCAAACTAATTTAATTGTTTGATTTCTATTGCATGATTTCTTTGTTGTCGTTTAATGCATGGTGATTTTAATTATATCTTCATCCTGATTGGTCTATTGTTGATCAACTTGGTGGTGGTTATTATAGTGGGTCGGTGGATCCTGTCCATGCTTTTTAGTTGTTTAAATACTGATCGTGCATGTGCATATTATCTATAGATCGATTACTTCAATTCTTCTAATATTACCTTTGTCGGTTCGAGCGAGGTTTTATTTGTTAGGATTGTTTAGTCGTTTCTTTTTGCGATCAATATTCTGGTGTGGTGCTTAACGATTATTGGTATTTTTTATATACATATAGGGTGGATCTTGTTCTTGCTGCATATATTTCTCATTCAACGATTCTCTTAGGGTTTCGTTTTATTGTGTGCGCAAGTTTTGCTGCTGGTGCTTTTAATCTACACTAAACTCGTTTAGGGTTTGGTGTTTATTCATTTTTGGATTGGAATTGGTCTTTACTGTATAAACAAACTTCTTTTTAGGGGTTTGGTACCGTGTAATCTGCTGGTAACCTTTATTAGGGTTTCGTTATTTTGCTTGTGCGCTTGGATTGCTGCTGCATATTGTTTGTACGTGGGTTATTGAGAGATATGGAATCTGGTTCTATGAATGTTAAAAAGCCTTCTAAGGCTAAGGGGTTGGCTACTAGGATTGGTAATATTGATGGTAAGATTCTTACTAATGCAAGTATGCCATTGAAGAATATATTGAAAAGTGCAGGTTTGGAAGGAAAAACGGGGAGTTTTGCTCTTCCTAGTGATCATGGTCCCGTTGTTTCTGATCCGAAGTTTGCTTTACATCAAGAGGTACGTTTGGCTAGTTCTAAATCTGATGTTCCTAAGTCTAGTAATGTGGCAGCTTCTGATTCGTTGGGGGCTGCAATGGTTGGTACGTCTAAGGATAAGGGTGAAAGGCTAGCTGATGAAGGTAATATTGGAGGTTCTTGTGAGCCTAATGTACCTAGTGATTCACAATTTGGAGGAGTTGATGAGGCTACTAGGTCGGGTTCAAGAGTGGTTATTCCAATGGCCGTAGTTGATGATATGTGCTCTAAACTTACTAATTCATTATACGGTTATTTCATTGGTTTAAGAATTGCATTTCCCATTGTGGAAGATTATGTCAAGCATGCTTGGGCAAGGTTCGGCTTTGAACATGTTATATTGCGGAATGGTTTCTTCATTTTCAAGTTCTCTTCACATGAAGGTATGAATAAAGTTCTTAATGGTGGTCCTTGGTTTATTAGATCAACGCCTTTATTCTTACATATATGGGTGCCTAATATGAGGCTTGAGAAGGAGAAGATTACTAAGGTACCGGTGTGGGTACGTATCCATAATATACCGTCCGTTGTATACTCTAAAGCCGGTATTAGTTTGATTGCAAAACAGTTGGGGCGGATAATACGGTTTGATGCGGGTACTAATGATATGTGTAAGAATCCTTGGGGACGTTATTCATATGCACGGGTACTTATTGAATTATCGGCTGATTTGGATGTTTTGGAATCAATTGAGGTTGCGATTCCTTTGCCTAAGGGTAAGGGTCATTACATGGAAGTTCTTGATGTTGAGTATGAATGGTGGCCATCTTGGTGTTCTAAGTGTGTTTGTTTCAATCATGATGATGATGCGTGTCCTCTTAGACGTAAGCGGGTTACTAAGGATTCGACTCCACAAGATTTTGATGTCAAGCGTAAGGTTCATTCTACTAAGGCTGGTCATACTAGTGATAAGGGTAAGAAAGTGGCTTGGGGGGTTTCAACTAAGCAAAAATTTTCGTACCAACCTGTTTCTAAACCGGCTACCAAGAAGAAGAATCGAGGTACACAACCTGATGTGAGGGCTGATTTTAAGCCTACTAATGGTGATTCTAATTCGAGTGGTACATCTAATGATGCTTTGAAGAGTGATTTTGGGGCTGCTCCTGTTGAGGATGTACATACTCAACTTAAGCAGATGGAACATGTGGATGCTCATGCTTCTTTTGGGGGTGTGGAATCCGTGGGGTTAAGTGGTGTTAATGTGGTTCCATTGCATAGCACTACTGATGGTTTGTGGGAGCATGGTTCTCACAATGATGGTGCTTCTACAAGTGTGGCCTATTCTGATTTTGATAAGTCTAGCTCGTTTGCTACAAGTGATGTAGTGACGACTCCTAGGAAGAGGGTTACGTTTGCTGATGAAGCTGATGAAGATGATGAAGTTGATGAAGTCTATGAGAACTATGATGATATTGCAAATTATTCCAAGTTCAAGAATGGTTCTCCGAAAGATTTCCAGGTGCAAGGACGCAAGAAGAAATAGTTATCTTTATTTCTATTGTTTTGTGATTTTTGCTTGTTAAGTTGCTTTTGTTTAGCATGTTTGTTTGGTTAGTTGCACATGTTGTGCATGTTAGTTTTAAGAATGGTTTGTCATTCTTAGATTCGTGTCTTGTAAGTGTCCTAAGGGACTGGGGGCGAGGGAAATCACCCTCGTCATTTTGTACTTCAACGTTTTTGGATAATGAATTTTACCAGGGTGCAGGATTACTCCCCTTTACCCAAAAAATGAGGGTAATATATGATGTTCTTCCCCATTACTCCATAACATTAGTACTTTACCCATGAGTCCCAATCGTCCCAAAACAATATGTACAAGATATGACTCAACTTAGCAACCATGTAATCAATTAGATAATTAACTAAGGCTTTAAACAAATAACAATAATGCACTAAAGATGAGTGCATACACGGAAGGCTAAAGCGATTTGGTTGCAAATTTGGGTGGGTTGTAACAAATTCTTCCTTTAAGTAAGATGCTTAAAGTTAGAAACGAAAAGATAGGCTCGGAGGGGTGTACTAGGGGTGTACTAGCGATTCGGTTTGGTGCTAGTCATACAACTCCTATCCATGAGATGCTTGTTAAGGCTAAAGTTTCACTCCTAAATGTTGTAAAAATTTTTAAATTTGGCTCTAAAATTACACTAACAAGTATTTCTCTTAGTTTTATTACACACCTACCATCGAACAAGCAAACTCAAGTGCAATAGTATCCTATAAAGTATCATCATTTACCCTCCCATTACACTTAGGATGAACATTGTCCCCAATGTTCAATTAAAGAATGTAAAAGTAAAATAGGTAAAAGAATGAAAACAAATACTCCCCTGATTCGTTCGGTGTGGATAATGTGTTAACAAGGTCAGATCTTCCTCCAAGAAAATGAACGTTCAAAGCTTCCCTTCCAGAAATATAAATCATATTCTTGTCATATATAACCTGTTAAATTTGAGAAAACAATCAAGGCAACCTCGCGTAAAATCGGCGGCAATCTATATATACTAACAAATCCTAGAAAACAATTTAAGATATAATGCTTGTGGAATGAATGTTTGCAAATTTCCTGGAGTTTATAAAACTAAAGAATCAACAAAAACTTTTAAGACTCCGTTAGAAAAACAAAACTCGCAAAATTTCCAGAATTTTACACATGACGTCGTCAGGTGTTAAACCCAGACGCCGTCAGAAGTGACCTGCAGAAATCTTTATGTTAAGTTTCCGAAAAATTTCTGGAAAAACTTATGTCATATTTTCTGGAAAATCCTGCAAAACATCATTATGACTCTATACAAGCATTTGACTCTAACAAATACTAATATACATGTTCATTTAATGTTGTGGCGAATCATGATCATTTTCGTTCTTATAAACAAATTTGGGGTTTCCCTTACACTTAGCTTTTGCAAAATACCTTTATATGAAGTTAAGACGAAGTTAAACAAAAAAGGTAAAGCATTTTCACAATTTAGTTTGAAACATGATCTACCAACAATAAAAATAAAACACGCATACGGAAACAAATAACATCAAACAAATAAAAATAAAAAAAACATGGGTTGCCTCCCAAGAAGCGCTTTTCTTTATTTACGAGTCTTGTAGCTAGACTCAAGGTTATAGGTTATTACATGACCTCGGCATTGGTTTCATTATCTAGGTCATCTCCAATATTAGTTTTGTATTCCGAACCCGATTGTAAATGTTCTTTATAGAGACCAACCACCTTTTTCTCAATTGCTCCTATAATCCTATTGGCAAATTCCCTATCAACTTTATATTTTGGCCCTATAGTTAAGCAATCCTTATAGAAAAGGCTCTTCTTCTCCCACACATAGTCCATGCCCTTTCTCTTATCCTCTTCATTGATGTCCTCAAAAGCACCAATGTTATCCATATCAAATCGAGGCACAAAACGAAATTCCTTCATTCTATTAAGCATCCTATATATGATCCCATCAGTCTTACTAGTAAATCGGATCGTTCCTTCTATCCCATCATATTCTAACTTGGATTCTTCAACAAATGACTTACCTAATACAACATGGGATAAGCGACAATCAATAAAACTAGCTAAGTCTTCAACAACCATAAATTCAATAATATAAGTTCCTAACAAAGACATGCAGACCTTTAATTCTCCCGACAAAGTTATAAACTCCACCGGGGTATTTGGGATCTTTTCTAGGTTCAAGTCTTGTTTTCACTATATCATTATAAACACTTGAGGACATAATGTTGATTGGGGATTCAAAATCAATGTAAGCGTTGTCAATGTGCTTATACCCAAACATACATGGTATCTTAACGTTCTTCGGATTGCCTCTCTTTATCTTAGGGTCAGTTCTAGTAAAAAGGAGGTCGAGGATTATCGACAAGATTATTATAGTACGCAGTCTCCTCCTTAGTGGGATATAGATTGAAGTAATCATCCGGTTTCGGATCTATCTCCCCTTCCTCAAGTTCCTCAACAACAACCTCAAAATCATTAGATCCTAGGTCCTTATTTGAATACAAGGCGGTTGCTAGGTCACTAAATGCATGATCGAGCTCAACATTAATTAACCTATCAAGCTCCCTAAGTTCCTTAATCTCATTCTCAATCTGTTCAAGCAACAAAGCCACTTCACTAAGGGAAATGGGTGGATTCGCGTTTTCCATAATGGCCAACGGAATAGTCAATGAATTTAATTTACTAACAAATGCACGAAGAAAAAGATAGACTAAAGAAAACCTAAAAATAAAAATAAAACCTTACTAGAAAGGAATCTAGCAATTAGACCTAATAAAAAGAAATTCTAACCTAGACAATAACTATTCCCCTGGCTGCGGTGCCAAAAACTTGATACTTGGGAATTGCGCCCTCGCAACAGGTTTTACCTCCCAAGGGATCTTGAGAAGCTTACAACCCCCACTAGGCAGTGTACCTGATCGTTGTAGTATAGTATAGTGACAAGTACCGGGGGATTGATCGTTCAACTCAAGAATAGAGGTGAGGGATGATTCTTTTTGTATTTTTATATTTTATAGAAAGCAAGTAAAATCTCGGGTTTTGAAGGAGTGGGGCGGAATTACTTGCTAGCCAACTAACCCAATTAACTACCAATGCAATTAAAATAAAATAAAAGAAATGAAAATTAAACTAATATACTACTGTGGTGGAAAAAATAATGAGAAAAGTTGTGTTTACTTAGATTTCATTACTCCCTAGATATCCTTTACAGGTTGATTACCTTGTTACAATTGCATGGATGACGGGTTATATTCCTTAATACCACTCGTAGGGCCGTGTACAATATTCCCTAACTCTATAAGATCCGACTTCACTCGTATGTCGAGCCGTTTGAAGCTCGTAACATGGGATCATTAGAATTCTCTTACGCATTAAATACAACCAAAAATCGTAGTACACCTCCGATCATGTATCTTAAGACGTTCAAGCAAGTTACCAATGGAAGTCTGCCAGTTTTCTTAAGCCTAACATCGAATACAATCATCCGTAACAATTATAAACAAACAATCAACCCATAATCAACATCTAGGTTTCACTACATCTAAGCAAACACAATAAAAACCTAGCCTAGCATGTTAAAGAGAAGACAAGCGTAAGATATATACACAACACATAGACATATTGAATGATTTGAATAAGTACTTATCTTCAATTGAACATGGAAGAATCAAAGGGTTGAAACCCTTCAAATAGCTGGAAAATTCGTCTAGGGTTTTATTCCCTCAAAGTTGCAAACAAAGTTCCACACACTTTACAATGAGAATTTGGAAAAATATATATAGACTATGCATCCTGACGGCGTCATGTGTTAACCTCTGACGCCGTCAACTCGCCGCCATGATGAAATTTTTTTGGGTAAAGGGGAGTAATCCTGCACCCGGTAAAATACATTAAACAAAAACGTTTAAGTACAATGGAAGAGAGTGAGTCTCTCATCGAAGTCCCTAAGGACACTACCACAACCACTATATAAGAATGACAGGCCATTCTTATAACTACCAGATCTAAATACAACTAACGATGACTAGCAATAAAAAAACAATACATCACAACTCAAATAAAATTGAAGTTTTCTTAGTCATCCTAGTGCTCCAGATCTTGAACATGAAGAAACCCATAACCAAGTTTCCCCGCCTTCCAAGTGCATATTCCAAACCAAATCCATTTGCGCCTTCTATTAGTATTATGCAAGAACCGTAATCTAATAACCTGATAAGAGTGGAATTCATGGCAAATCGATTTGTGAGAACCACCAGCTTCAACCAATAGCGTCTTCTATTAGTATTATGCAAAAAGCATAATCTAATAACCTAATAAGAGTGACTTCCGTAGCTAATCGAACTTGAAGCATAAATATGGTCTAAGCGACCCAACCTTCCAGCATAACCGAACTTGAACCAATCTTCCAACAAATACGAGTGAACACACATGAAGACATACAATGATCAAGTCACAATCCATGGGTAATAAAACACAAAGAAACAACCAAAACCTTCGTATAATAGACCAAGAATAAGAATCAGTCACAACAGCAACTAGTCCATGTGATATACGAACATGTCATCACCATCTACATAGCAACAATAAAATAAACCATTGTATACCCAAGCACTTCGTAGATGAACAGAAACTAGCAATCATAGGGTTGTTAAACCCTAACTAGTTCTAAGACACAGCAAACAGGTTGAAACATAGAGTATTACACTCCAAGCATCCATTACCACATCAAATAGATCGTACACGAAGATAGACAAGTCAGTGGGATCCAATCATGATGTAGCGAAACAAGCATAACGTACCTCTCTCTCATAACCCATAAACACCAAACAACTATCAGATAATAATCATGCAACCAGCATAGACACCCTAAATAGGGATAACACGAAGAAAACCAGCAGATAACCATCACATCCCGTGACAACAAATAAACGAAACCCTAATAAAAGGGGTCCATTGCGTAAAGCAGCATCATCATCAGTCATAAGAGTCGAAACCCTAAATTAGGGTTTCTTATATCGATTAAGAACAGTAGTCCACAACCAAAACACGCCTCAAATAATATTCTGATGAGTTTCATGAGGAACCGACAATATAACCCTGTTTGTTGTGTCTTAGAACTAGTTCCATTTCTGACGCCGTGATGAAATTCGTATTGCCTAGATCCATTTCTGACGCCGTGATGTAGGAATGAGCTCTCGGCCGTCACGTGTAATTGGACCCTGACGGCCTTGGTGACGCCGTCAGGCCAATAAGCCTAAAAACTTTCTGGATCGTCACGTGTATTTTCCACTTCCACCTCTTTTGCCACTCTTGTCGCCGTCATGTAGCAACCCTTGACGTCGTCAGGTACTGTTCCCAGCAAGGAATTTGAGACTTTGCCGTTTTCTTCAATTTTATGCTCCAAAAACGTCCAAAATGCTTCCTTTTCCAGATTTCTCTCAAAAAGTACCTAAAATGACAAAAGGAACGATTTAGGGCAATAATTGATCAAATAATCTCGAATTCGGGCTTAAATGACCCCTTAAAAGCGGTACACTTTTCGCCTCATCTGAAATCAAAATCGCATAAGGTCATAAATAACTTGTCATAACTAGAAGTTTAACAAGTACCACTATTTATGCCATATGTGATTAGGAAAGATGGAGGTTTTGGGCAGATTGCCGGGTATGAAAATGGAAATGGAGTTTTTGTGGGGAAGGGTGTTTATATGGAGTGGATTTATTTATCGGAGCCCACTTTATCAGCACTTACTACTTACCCAAAGGGTAATATCCTAGGTTTAACCTAATAATGCCTAAAGTTCAAGAACAATATTCTTAAGGAATATTCTTCTATCTTATGGGGTGTTGGGTTCTAGGGTGTTAAAACTACCTAATCTAAATTCCTAAGGGTTGTAAGTAATACGTTTTTAGTAGTATTACTTATGGGGTTTACTATAACAAGTACCAAACTTGTTATATTTCCTAAGGGTGGGAAATTTTCCTAGGGTTTAGGGTATTCTAAGCTATCCTAATAAGGTTTCTATCCTAAAAGTACTTAAGGGTTTATAACTAAGTCAAAGTATCCTAACTTATCTTATAGGCATCCTAGTTAGTACCATTATGTATAGTACGTATCCTAGGGTGGAATTCTAACCTAAGGCAACTAAAGTGTTCTAAGATTATCTAATACCTAAATTCATAAGGACTTTCTATATCTAAGTGGGTAAGTGGTCAGTTATTATCTATTTTCAAGGGCATAAATCCTATTGGGTTACTACCTAATTATCACTATAACCTTTTTCTATCTTCAATAAAAGGTCAGTAAAGGGTTTACCTAATCTATATGGGAGATTCTAAACCTAATTTTCCTAGGGTTCTAAGGGTATTCTAAGGGGAGTACTAAGGTATAGGGTGGTTTCCTAAATATTCTAGGTTTACTACTAAGTAAGTGTGATAAAGTGTGTATGGGTCTCCTAAGTAACATTGATCCTTCAGGTATAAAGAACCTTTCGGGATCAAATGTTGGTGAGGGTAGTATTGGGGTAAAAGTGGGTAGAGGGATAAGAGATAGTGGGGAATTATTGGGAAAGACGAGAAATTTAGAGAGGCTAGGGAATCTAAACTATTCCTAAAGTTTTTTAAAGAGTAGGGGAAAGAGTGTTTTGAGGGATAATCTAGTACATTCAAAGAGGGTAGAGCAGTCTCCGGATGTAAACTAGATGAGACGGGGGTAGAGTAGTAGGGTGTAGACATAGATAATAATAGAAATGATATGCAGCAGTTAAGCAGTTAAGTACTATACTAACCTGTAGCCAATGTTGTTGCGGAGGATGGCAGTGGCACTGAGGACTTTCTCGGGTTTAAGAAAAGTAGTTGTAGTTTAGGTTTTGACCTTGTTCTCTACAACTGAAGCTCTGATACCAATCTGTAACACCCCTATTTTTCACTGATCGTAGCGGATAAAGTGTTTGGGGTATTACTTCATAGAATCACAGATTCAGTAATAGAAAATGACTCGAAAAGAGACGTTTCTATTAATTAAGTTATCATTCATTAAAATATCAGAGTTTTATCAAGATGAGGTCCCGTGAATCTAAGTGTGAAATGTTATGTTTTTTGGGTAAAGGGGAATAATCCTGTACCCCGGTAAATCACATTAACCAAAAATCATTTAAGTACAATGGATATGGGTGAAATCCCATATCTAAGCCCGTTACATAGGCATAAACATTTCTTTGAAACAAGAAAAAAACCACTACCACATAAACAAAACATGACTACAATAAGACCAACTACTACCTAGTCCGACCTTGGAGCTTGAAATCATCATAATAGGCAGCCAAGTGTCTTGGTATCTCGTGTAGCTGATCCGTAAAGTCATCATACTCGTAGTACTCTTCCTGGTCCTGTCCACCACCCGTTGATGATAATGTACCCTTGGGCATATCAAATAAATTCACAGACTCATCATACGGATTAAGAACCTCATCCACCTCACTGTCAGAATCAATTACATCACCAACCTTAGAGAAAGGGTTACTTCTTTTAGTAGTAGAGTTAACAAGGGATAAGGATGAACTAGACGAACCAGCCTCCTTACCCTTATCCAAAAGTAAACTTCCAGGCGGCTCATGTAACGAAATATCATTAATGGAGGAGACAAAATTAGTATCCGCCATTACACAACCATTATTACCATCCTTAGGCACATCATCCTTAGGAATATCAATCACTTTATCATTCTCCATACGTTGATCAATATAACTCTTCAATTCAGCCAAGTTGATGTCATCTTTGAAGTACTTTCCATCAGTTTTAGAGCTGTTAGAAACATCATTAGGCACCTTTGGAGTAGGATGTGGCTGTTCAGTGTCATTAGGCTTATCACAAACCAACTCCAATCCCTCCATAGAGATAAGAGGGGAATTTTCCTTCGGTATAGACGTAGTAGCCTGGTTGTTATTACTAGGCTTAGAAACGGGACGATATATCAATTTAGGCTTACCCGACACCCTCACCTTTTTAACACCCTTAGATTTACTCTTTGCAGCCCCGCCACCATCATCCACACGTAATGTACGTTTAACTTCCTTCTCTTTCCTATGGCACTCCTTATCAACATGATCAAAAATTTTACATATAGAACATCGAGGCGGCTTATATTCAAACTCAATATCAATTCTAACCATACGATGCTCATTAGTCTTTGGAATAGGAACTGCCACAACAAGAGATTCCACATAATCATTATCAGCCGAAATCTCAACTAAAACTCTAGCATACGAATTCATACCCCACGACTTGAGGCACATATTACTTGTGTGCTCATCATACATAATGATTCGTCCAAGTTTAGCCGCGATCAGATTCAGCCCCACCTTAGAATATGCCACCACCGGCACGTTATACAATTTAACCCAAACATGAACCTTCTTAATGTCATGTTTAATCAATACTGAATTAGGGTTCCAAATGTGGAGAATGAGTGGAATAGACCTAATACGCCAAGAACCATGATTAAGAACATTTTCCATACCTTCCCTACTTGAGAATTGAAACATAAAGAACCCTTGATGTATCATGACATGCATTAACCCGAATTTCTTCCAAATGTTACGCACGAAATTTTGGACAACAGGAAACGCAGGTCTATGTCCAACAAAATAGCCATAAAGTGAATTATTAAATCGTGAGCAAATCGTTTCCACTTCTTCATGCGGTATTACAACATCAGCCAAAACCATAGGTATAGCATTAGCATCAATCGAGTTACTAGCAGCAACATGGCTAGAACCCGTAGGTATAGCATTAGCATCAATCGAGTTACTAGCAGCAGCATGGCTATTGTTACTTTCATTGGCAACGTGTTTTGAACACCCCACCTCACAAACGTGCTGATTATCCTTGACAACAGCTGCATGGTTACTATTTACCTCACCATCATCCTTTGTAATATCCGTAACACCAGCCGTATCATCACCCAAGCTAGTAGGTACCACGTTGCTTGTAACACAACGATAAGGCATCAACGGTTTACCATCTTTACCCAATATTTTACCATCAATGTTCTTAAACTTCCTAGCTAACCCACTCAACAGCGAACTTGAATTACCAACTGTTTTCAATGAAGTCTTGCTCGATTTGTTGAGAAATCCTTGTTCCATCTCTCTCGTTAAACCCACTTCCAATAAAAATCCAAATCTGAACCACGTAACAACTACAATCCCTAAAAACTTAGGGTTTCGTTCCACTTAATTGAAGATAACCAAACCCTAAAAAAGGATTAGGTATTGCGTTATGCACAAAATCAAAGAGCTTGATCGCACAAAATAACAAAATCCAAGAATGGATCTCGTATAGCATAAAACACTTTAACCAGTAATGATTAAACAATGCGCTGAAATGTTATGTTTGAATGATAACCGGTTTGAAAGTCCTCCGAGTTCAGTTCCACCTCCTGCCAAAGCTACGTAACGGCTATATACCTAGGATACATGCTTAAAAGTCAACACTAGGTGTTGAGTGAGAGTCACAGGTTTAAGTAGTAGTGTGAATACAAGTTTAGTAACGCATGGTCTACGTTGTTTTACACCCATGTAGAGTAGAAGAAAGTACTTTCTGTCAGTATTGCATGATCAGTACAACACTACAGACAAGGGTTTGTTGCACTAATCTCATGAATCACACCTTAACGATCCGGGTCATGTGGGCTGCAGACCCACACAAGGGGATGGAAGGATAACTTGCCAAAGTTATACCTTGAGTGGATTCAAATATAGTACTTATTGTTACCACCTAGTGGGGTGTTATTACCAACGGGAGTTGTCAAAGTCAAATAGATCTATCAACTATTTTCGAGTTCGCGTGGATAAAATATCCCAAAACGATTTGATTCATGAATTTTGTTTATGTAGTGGCGGCTGTTAGTTTACTCATGCAACAACCAATGCAAAAGACTTGTTTTCGGTTTTAAGTAAAGCATTTAGCATGTATCCCCCTCACAGGGTTTATAAAACATTTAGAGTGAAAGCATTTTAAAAAGTATGAGGCTATGAACTCACCTGGGCTTTAGGATGAAAGTGACTCAAGGATTAGACCGCTGACTCACGTATCCCGGGAGTAGGGTTTGGTGTGGGTGTGTATATATGTCAAGTCTTAGTCTAGGTTTTCTTAACTAATTACTATTAGGTTTTTATATATAATAACACCGTTCGGGCCATTGTAATTCAGAAGTATATGACTCCTCACATGAAGCTCCCTACTATTGTATTATGTTATCAACACAATACCGTTCGGGCAATCAATATTCAGAAGTTAATACTCCTCACACAACGCTCCCTATTATTGAGTTATGTTGTTATTAAGTTTTAGTTATAGCATAACACCGTTCTGGCCATCATAATCCAGAAGTACATGCAATAATCGTTTGAGGAGCCAGGGCACTTTAATTCGTAAACCTAGCAGACTCGTCAAAACGAAATATCCACATGGTACTCCTCACATGAAGCTCCCTAGTATTGTGTTATGTTTCTAACTTAAAAATAGGTTTTTATACTTATTATGAAAATAGTCCATTTATACCCTTCAAGTTTATATATTTATATTTTCTATCCTAAACTTATAAACTTATAACAATTAAGCATATAGCATTTTATCTTTTACCTAATTAGACCCTACACTCATATATTTTCAAGTAATGGCAGAAATAGTCCTTAAATTATACTAACTATCTATATTTACCCATTTTACCTTAACTTAACTATATTTGCAAAACTAGTCCTTTTAATTTTATAACTTATTTTACTTATTTTTTAAAACTTGTAAAAAGGGTCCTTACACTAATAACTTCTAGGAAATATCAAAAATAGTCCCTAGACTTTATAGTTTCAGGAATTTACAATATATACTCCGATGCGAGTAAACTATTGCAAAACTAGTCCTAAATTCAAATAAACTATATTTTTATGCAACTACTAAGTTTCCTAGCTTATGTTAAACTAATATATACTAATCTAAGCTATCTAATTCAGATTATAGCATATAATAAGGCATTTTATCATATAAGCATGTATTTATCTAATTCCAGGGTTTTAAAATAAAAACTTGTAAAAGAAAATGAGCAAGGCTCTAGATTAAGTTCCTAAGGGGTCTAAGGCATATTATAACTATCCTAGGTCAGTACTAAAACTAAAAGATGCAAGGTTGAGGCTTACCTAGGTCAGGGAAGGCTTAAAGTGAAAACTAGGGTTTTCTAGGTCAAAAATGGGACTCGACATGTACCTAAAGCTATCCTATTCGACTTCTAAGGTTACTAGGCTTCTACCACTACCCTTAGGACCAGAGAGTTTGAGTTGTAAAGAGGTGAAAGTGTGTGATGGAAATGAAGGGTGGTATGGGGTATTTACAGGGCTCGATAGCCCTTTAGGCTAAGTATACTTAGAGTGGTGGCCAAGGAACTTGAGGAGGTGGTCAAAGGCGGTTAAGTGGTGACTAAGGAGGTTAAGGAAAAGGGTCAAGGAGGTGTAGAGGCTGTGTGGGGTGTTTTGTGGTGGATATTGAGCCGTAGAGGCGGTTTAGAGCAAGTAGCTTACAAGGCGAATTGTAAGCTGCTTGGGACGTGTATGGTTGGGTGCTTAGGGTGTCAAATAGGTGGGTAAGCTGCTTGGTAGGCTGCTAAGGGTAATGGTGCTAGGTTGGTAGCTTAGTTTTAGGTTTTTACTGGACTTAGTTTAGTTTTTGAATTGGTTTTGTTTAGTTATAGGTTAGGGTTTTATCTAGTGTTTAGTGCCTAAGTTAGTTTCATAAGAGTTTTTAGTAACTAATTCTAAGTCCTAAGGGGTTTATACTAAGTGAGGGTAACTTATGAGAAAGGTTTGGGAAGGTTTGACCTAGTTTTGTGACCTAAATGACCTAATTGTGTTTAGTGGGAGATTAAGGTTTATCGTATGGTTTAGTGCCTAGGTTAGTGTCCTATGAGTGCCTAATGTCTAATCCTAAGTCCTAAGAGGCTTATACTATGTGGTAGTGACCTACGGGGAAGTTTTGGGATGGTTTAGACCTAATTTCGGGAAGTTATGACCTAGTTATGATTTTGTACCTAAAGGTCTTGTATCTAAGTTCTAAGGGGTTTTACTATAGTCTAAAGGTCCTAAGGTATCCTAAGGTTCCTAAGGTAACTCATACTTAAGCCTTGAACACTTTCAAACTAGTTCAGATAAGCAATTAGGGTTTTAAAGTTAACAGTAAACACATAGGGTTCAATTAGGGTTTTGTTAGGGTTTCTAATAGAGATAGCATATTAGAGTGATAGATTACTTAGTGTGATGGGTCTATTAGATTTGATAATACAAAACAAGAAAGGATGAAACAATAGGGACTTAATATGACAAGAAAGAATTCTACAAAAGATGGAGAAGGACTTGCTTGCAAAAGAAGATTTATATTTTAGTCCTTCGTAGTATTTTGTAAACCCTAATTCTCTATTATACAAAGAGATTAAGGGTACAGGTTTTTATTATTATTAAGTCTTTCAATATGTAGTCGACTAAAGGTGTGTATGTGTAACCTAGACGTAGGGTAGAACGTCTAGGGTTAGGAGTTGTTTCGTAGCCTCAAGAATCTCTTGATTCCTATTACGTTACAGATTAGTTGTAACCGTATTATTCTGATCAAATAATATTTGAGGCTTGGATGTGAAAAAACCTTGTTCACAACATTGATGTTTTTATTTGTTTGATTCCGCTGCGTATTATATTCAATGTTATTATGTCCTAGATACTATGAGGTCTAAACAACCTCGAGCTACAACGATCCAACAATTGGCATCAGAGCTAGGTTAGCTCGTTACCTAGGGTTCGTCAAGGTTTTTATTGTTGAAGAAGAGCTGTGGAAAAGGTACGATCAGTGTTTAAGTTTTTCTTGAATTATAAGGTTTTCTGTTTGACAACAAAACTCATATGAAGCAGACCTCGTACAATAAATTGAAGGATTTATCGTGGGTCAGGTATAACTAATTTGTTTCTCAATTATTATCCTCATACTAGCAATTATGAGTTGGTTAGAGAGTTAAATTGAGGTCGAAGTTGTATTTAATGGGTCAGAATAGTTATTCACTTTGTCATCTTTTGATGGTTAACGTGAATAAATTAAACCTCGTATTATATTGTTCGAATCTTAATCAATGGAGATTGGTCGATGCAATTAATTCATTCAAGATCACTTAACCTCGTACTGATTGGCTGATGCAACAATGGATTTAATAAACCTCGTACTATTTGTTTATTATTCGCTGGTTTGTTATCTTCCACATAAGTGTGTTTTGATTATTTGATTGGTTAACCTTGTACAAATCAATCACATGGGTCGGTGGTGAAGATATCAATTGGTCTTTCATGAAAGTGGGTCGGTGTCTTATTATTATTCTTAAGATTCGCTAAGTGTATTGGATTGCTTTTGGTATAAATTTGAATGATGCTGCTCCTCGTTATTCTGATTGTTCATGGTACTTACTATGTCGTCTTTGGATTGGAGAAACATATTTGATCAACATATGAGCTGTTCAGTTATGGTTATTGGTTATATATATTAAATTGATCTCTAGTGTTTATTGACATGGTGTATTATATTAAGGAGTTATTTAATGATGATTGGTCAAATCGTTAGTGAGGATGTTCTTTATTGGTTAGAGTTTTTTTTTGGGTAAAAGGGTTAATTCACCCCGGTAAAATGCATTACACCAAAAAACATTGAAGTACATAGGATGAGGGTGATATCCCTCACCTCAGTCCCTTAGGACACTTACAGACTCGCCTATAAGAATGACAACCATTCCTATAACTTACAATAAAGTGAACCTACCAATAATGACAAAAGTTTATAAAAAATTACAATACTACTCAAGAAAAGCACTTGAGCCTTCTATATCACTATGGCGGTCCACCTTAACTTCCATGAAGAAACCATGTAGAAAATTCAAGCGATCTTCAACATATCAATCTGTTTGTTGTGGCAACGAACACCACAAACAAAACCAACACAAGCCCCATCCACCAAGTCTTAACATGCACATAAAATATCATTACGAACCAACTTGTGAACACAATGGACTTGTACATACAATAGGGAAAAACCCTAACATCCAATACTGATCATAGGAGTTATTTGATAAGAACCCAATAAGCCTCAACATCCAAAATGACAAGTAGAAATCCGAGTAGTGATTTTTGAACAAGAACCAACTAAACTTGACTTACATGCAGCACCTGCAAATTACACGTCATGATCCCCCTTCAAAACAGCCAATTAATCATCAATAACACCATGAATAGGGCCACCATGAACGAATCTAGGGTGAATAAACCCTAACCATAAGATCAAATGTGCAACAAAAAGATCAGGCCGTATAAACAGCATGAACGCGTGTACGATCATGTCACAACCAATCGATCCTTAGAATTTTTGAATAAGAATTCTAAAAAACTTAACTTCCAAGATAAATCAGCAGCAAAACACTGCATACACATCGCAAAGAACTTTATACTCTCCCAAACCCATGTTCCAAAACAAATGCAGCCTCACCACGACCCATAGTCGACTTACAGGCACAAAAAACCATAATACCAGATCTATCATCACTTACAACCACAACAGATAAAGAAGATACAAAACCCTAGAAGGGTTTCGTACATCATTAAGCACATCAATCCCAGAAACGTACCATGTTAACAATAATCGATCTAAGAAAACCGACTGGATTCAAAACATGAACATGCTACGCTCACCACCCACGAAGATCGACGAAAAATAATCCCTTTAAAATCTGTGCGATCGAGCCAGAACCATGAAACCCTAAAACCGATTTAAAAAAGAAAATCGTGTAGGGTTAAAAACCACAAACGATTATCCATATATAAGTGTTGAAATCGTTTAGGGTTAATAAGGAATCAATAAATCTAAACCCTAATAAAAGATCGATTAATAACCGACTCAATTAAGAACGATTAGGGATTAGATTGCAATAAAAAGGAGATAACCGATCAGATCTATAAGTGAAAGCGTTACCAGCCACCCTCAAACGAATATCCACAACCTAATTGTATTGCATACCCTTCAAAAGAGAGTAGAGAGGACGAATTAGGTGGTGAAAATGGCCGGAAAAGGGTAGGAGGGTGGCGGCCGGAAATCTCCACTAGGGAGAGAAATATTTAGGGTTTTTTTTTTGGGTAAAAGGGATAACACACCCTGGTAAAATACATTACACCAAAAGCGTTGAAGTACAAAGGATGAGGGCGTACACCCCTCATCTCAGTCCCTTAGGACACTTACAGACTCAAATATAAGAATGACAAACCATTCTTATAACTTACCTATAACACCTATAAGAGAAACCACTCTTATAACAAATACATGAACATAAAACTACAACGACTATAAGATTTAAAAATAAAAACATCAAGTAAAAACTTGAATCTTCCCATGTCGTCATAGAAGTTCATGACCATCAACGATGCAGCCGAAACCATGGTAGAATAGACAGTCGCCAATCCACACAAAAGATCCACCGACTACACCGATCTTCATTGATCCAACCAGGACCAAACCAACACTACAACTCGATCCAATACCGCATCTACTTCAAGTTTCAAAGGAAACTCAAGCTAAGAATGAAACACAATGTATCTTGATCAGTTGTAAACGAAAATAGGGCTAGACAACCCTAACTTACATCAAAGAGAGCATCATCGATCACATGATCAAATAAATCAATGCCATGTCCATGAACGATGATAAAAAGGTTTTGAATAAGACCCTTAAACTTAACTTACATCACCAATTCGAGCAGCAGCAGATACCATAAAAGTTACAATGAACTTATATAAAGATCAATCCACTAGAAAACGCGAACAGCAAACAACCCGTTGAACAACCAATGCATGCACGAGCAGAAAATAGGGCTAAAAAACCCTAACATACCGATACATCAACATATCAACTGTTTATAGTCTCAAAGAACACCACAAACAAACTTCCCATTTAACACCATGTCAAATGACAAGGACTTCAATCATTAGAGAAGGTCATAAATCAACAGCCCAAGAATGACAATTATAACCAGCTGCAAACAACCAACTTAACTAATGAACAAACATAGGGTTGTAGAAACCCTAACAACCATGCAGCAAACAACGAATTTGCAACAACTAGCACATGATCACCCCGTAAAACAGCCCCATACATTATAGCACGTACAGGAACAAAACATAACCAAGAGTTTTTGAATAAGAACTCTTAAACTTAACTTCCAAACATAGAACAAGACCAGTAGAATTAAAACAAAGAACACCATTAGCAGCAGGTCTTGGCCACGACATCACAACTAGACTTACATCTAGACCTTCATCTCTCTCATAACCCACGAACATTATAACAAACATCATCTTTGAACTTGCAGAAAAACAACCTGATATAATCAACATCCAATACCAATCAGAGATATAACTATGAACAAAACCCTAAAAAATTAGGGTTTCGTATGGCTTCAAAGCTCATCAGATCTACACCAAAAAACGCCTTAGCAGAATAATAGACATGAATGCATGTGCAGCAAAGCGTACCCACGTGAGTAATATAAGAATCATATATCCACAATATAGCACCGACCCACGATATAATATGTATAGCAGCCAATCAGTGATCCTAACCTAAAGAATCACCGACCCATGATCAGTTACCATGCAATATAGAAAAATGAATTTATGAGTCACACCGACCCACGATCAAAATAAACCAATAAAAATTAACCAACCAACGACGGTGAATTAAAAATTAAGGGTTTATGATGGAATCGTAAGATAGTGTATCGAGAGTGGGAATTCGTTTTTACACCAAAAGAGATTTCGTAAGATATATAAAATAGAAAAAGCACCGCCGCCATCACTTAATATAAAAACTCAAACCAAAACAACGTATTGCATATCTAGGAACGAATAAGGATCGTTAGAAGATAGAGAGGACGTGTTAAGGAAGTTTTATGGCCAGAAAATAATAGGTGAATGGCGGCCGGAAATCTCCATGGGGAGAGAGAACCGGTTATATTTAGGGTTTAACCTTCACCCAGTTTTATTGGTTAGAGTTACAAATTGCATAAATATAATCGATTGTACTGAGTGGGGTTGCATGAGTTTTATATCATTGATTATCAAATCATGATGGGATTCGAGAGGAATGCTGTGATTCGAGTGGTTAAAGGCAGTGAGTGTGTTGTCAAAGTCACATATTGGAGACAGTGCTCTCACATGGATTGATAGCAGGCTTGGATATTAAAGTTTTATTGTCGACTTTGTGTATGATAGGGACAAAAGCAACTGATGTTCTGGTTTGACGACAAGCACATGATTGTGGGGATGCATAAAGGGTCGAGTGGAGAAAAAGGTTATCAAGTGTGTCAGTTTGTGGGATATACTTTTTAATTGTATCATGAGTTAAGGCTGCTGCTATACTTGGTAAACACTACTGCCGCGTTTTTAGTTCTACTGCCAATCTATTTATTCTGCTGCTACATATGTACATTCCTACTGCTGTTGAAACTTTTCTACTGCTGTCATACTGCTGCTAGCATTACATGATACTGCTGCTCATTATATTTTCTACTGCTGAGATATATTTTTCTACTGATACTTAAAAGTTTCAGCTGCTGCGCATACTGTTCATAAATATTTAGTACTACTAGCAATGTCCGAGATATATTTATTTGTACTGCTAGTGTTACTCGATATCGGTCAGCAAATGATTTTTGTTCTCGATTGAGATTGAGAGATGGTTTTACACACACAAGGAAGATTGGTTTGGTTTTTTGTTCTTAAAAGTTTAAAAAGGCTCGGTATTTCGTTCTTATTGTATTAATTGATTACGAAGAAGATTGATTATCATCTATTTGATGTTGTAGTTGAATTTCACAGGTTTGTGTTCTTATCATATCTCAAAGTGGGGTGTTACACTTTGAAGATAACTTGTTTGTTTTATACGGTGGTGACGAAGACTTGTCAAATCTAGTTTTCATAGGTCAAGGGGAGGATGGACGAAGACCTAGTTAACTATCACTTGAAGGAGTTACGTTATTGTGCTCAGTGTCTCATTGAAGATAAGGATTTTGTCAAGAGATTGTGGTCTACTTATATATTTGGTTTTGAGTATAAGTTCAAAGTTACGTGGATAGTACAAGACATAAGACACAAGTTTGGGTTATTCTACTTCTTCATCAAGTTCGTTATATTTGGCTTTCTTCACAAGTGATCATTACATAGAGCTTACAGAATTGAAGATTCATGAAGATAGTTAACACATTGGTTTCAAGGGAAGTTTATTCTTATGATGTGTTTAATCATTTGATGTTCATGCACCACTCTAGGGGAAGTGTTTATTTTTACTACTGTTGATCACTATTACTACTGATAGTTGGAGTTTTCTATTGTTTTAGTGTTCTTCATGGAGGGCAATTTGAAACATTGGAAGACTTGGATTGGAAGTTTGCGATATTGGTTTGTGGTGGTCAGGATCATTATTTATATACGTTCCCTATTTGTTGATAACAAAAAGGGGAAGAGATGTTGGAGTGGCATGGCATGGATTAAGGGGAAGACAAAGATTGTTTCATTCATGGCGAGATTTAATTATCTCAATTTCTCTACTTCGTCTAGGGAAGTTCATACAAGATTCGTGGTTGTTTTGTCATCATCAAATAGGGGAAGATTGTTGCGTCTATTAGATTTGATAAACAAAACAAGAAAGGATGAAATAATAGGGACTTAATATGACAAGAAAGAATTCTACAAAAGATGGAGAAGGACTTGCTTGCAAAAGAAGATTTATATTTTAGTCCTTCGTAGTATTTTGTAAACCCTAATTATCTATTATATAAAGAGATTAAGGGTACAGGTTTTTATTATTATTAAGTCTTTCAATATGTAGTCGACTAAAGGTGTGTATGTGTAACCTAGACGTAGGGTAGAACGTCTAGGGTTAGGAGTTGTTTCGTAGCCTCAAGAATCTCTTGATTCCTATTACGTTAAAGATTAGTTGTAATCGTATTATTCTGATCAAATAATATTTGAGGCTTGGATGTGAAAAAACCTTGTTCACAACATTGATGTTTTTATTTGTTTGATTCCGCTGCGTATTATATTCAATGTTATTATGTCCTAGGTACTATGAGGTTTAAAGAACCTCGAGCAACAACGATCCAACATAGTGTTATTATGTTTAGAACCTAGACATGACATACTGGGGTGTTTACATAGTGTAAACATAGTGGTGTTGGGCATAGGTGGATACGTGAGCAGGTTTAAAGGGTCATGCATGCAATAAAAAGTAAAAATTTACCTGTGAAATTACCTGGTGGAGGAAATGATGTTAATGAATTTTTATGGGTTATAAATCAACTAGTAAAAGATAGCTAGGGAGTAGTGAAATCTAAGTAAAAACGTTTGTCTTATTATTGTTTTTCTCCATATTTACTTTCGTGTCTTTTTATTTTATTTCTATTGCATTTGTAGTTATTTGGGTTAGTTGAATAGCAACTAATTCCGCCCATTCTTCCAAAACCTGAGATTTTTACTTGCTTTCCATAAAATATAAAAATACAAAAAGAAGCACCCCTCATCTCTAGACCACGCATCAAGTTTTTGGTGCCGTAGCCCGGGGAATATTTGATCGTTTGGAGGTGATTTGATCGTTTGGAGTTACTGGCTTTATTTGATCGATACCTTATGATTGTAAGTTAGGGTTTGTTCTAAACTCTATTACTGGTCCATGGCAATTCTGGTTCGTTTGGATTTCAATCACTCTTCTTGGTTTAGAGGATGCTGAAGATGTACGAATCATGCTAATGGTTGGATTTGTGATCGGTGATGGTGGTTAGGGTTTGGGAAACCCTACGTCGGTTCATCGGTCTTTGTGCTGCTGCTTATGGATGGTTGTCTATGGCAGGCTGCTACGTGGCAAGTTTGGACTTCTATGACGACTTTGAAGAATCAAGTTTTACTTGGCGAGCATTTAATTGTTATTATTTATAGTCGTTGTAGGTTATGTTCAATGTAAGTTTATGTTCTATGTTTGGTCAGTTGCACATGTTGTGCATGTTAGTTTTAAGAATGGTTTGTCATTCTTAGATAGGTGTCTTGTAAGTGTCCTAAGGGACTGAGGGCGAGGGAAATCACCCTCGTCATTTTGTACTTCAAAGTTTTTGGATAATGTCATTTACCAGGGTGCAGGATTACTCCCCTTTACCCAAAAAAATATTTATTGTCTAGGTTGAAATTTCTTTTTATTAGGTCTACTTGCTAGATTCCTTTCTAGTAAGATTTTTATTTTTATTTTTATAGGTCTTCTTTAGTCTATCTTTTTCTTCATTCCTTTGTTCGTAACCATTACCTTCCGCCATCATGGAAGGTGGTAATCTCTTTGATCCCATCAACCACCCACAACAAAACCACCCACAAAACCCACCACAACCAAACCAACCTCCTAGACCCCGAACTTTAGGAGAGTACTCCCGTCCTAGCTACCAAGGCTATCGAAACACCATTGAGCTCACTCAAGGATCCAATGTGTCTCCCTTGTGATCCGACACCATCCGGTTGGTGCAAAGCGGATGTGCAATCCATTGACTTCGTTCCGAAGATCCTAATCAACATCTCAAGGATTTCCTAAAAATCGTAGGTTCCATAGACCTTGATGTTGAAACTCGAGAGACGACCCGATTGCGTCTCTTCCAATTCTCTATACGTGACCAAGCTAGTCAATGGCTTGAGCGTTTACCCGTAGGATCCATCACCTCTTAGGATGATCTCATCACTCGTTTCCTTGCTCAAATTTTCTCACCTGGGAGAACTACCAAGCTAAGAAATGGCATCTTGATGTTTCAATAACGTCAAGGTGAAACTCTCTATAAAGCATGGACTCGTTTCAAGGACTTACTCCAAAAAGTCCCTCATCATGGCATAGATCTTTGGCTCCAAATCCAAATTTTCTATGACCACATCAATCTCTCCACGAGGCAAACCATTGACCAAGCGGCCGGTGGCAAGCTACGTGATTAAAATGCGGAAGAATCAAGGGAAATCATAGAAGATCTTGCTCTCTATGACAACGAAAGTTGGAATGATCCCCGTGATTTGAACAAAACAGTCCAGGCAATATCTTTTCCTTCGAACAATTCAAGCACTCCCGACCGCAGGATCATGGAATTTGAAGACCAAGTCAAGTTTCTCATGAAATCTTATGAGGCTCCTAAACCTTCAAGCCAAGTGAACAAAATCACCACTTCGTGTGAATTATGTAGTGGTCCCCATGACACTCGTGATTACATAGAACTCTCTGAACAAGCTTTTGCGGATTACGCATCCTTGCGTACCGACGGAGCGGGAGACAAGTGGTACAATTTTAAACTTGAGCCAAACCCTTACGGTGATTCATATAACCCCTCTTGGAAAAATCACCCGAACCTTAGGTGGAAACAAAACCAAAACATACCCCAAAACAATTCTTCCAATCCACCTAATCATTATCAATCAAGCGGTCCACCTTCTAACCGTACTTTCAACAACAATCCTTCCAACAACTATGCACTAGTACAAAAAGTTGTATTGGTCACGCCAAAAATGTGTGACGATATGCATATAGTCACACACGTTTTTTTCGTTGTGTGTCACCACAGGTCGCGCCACCGTAGGTGGCATATGGTCACACTGTTTAGTTCGTGGCCTTTTCCATCAAAAAAGAGTGACCAAAACCCCGAATATGTGTGACAAATTAGGCACAAGTTTTGTTGGATTAGTCATTATCAGTGACCGTAAACATTTTATAGTCACGCGAATGTTTTTTGAGAGTAACTATTTTTTAGCCATTGGCCACATAAATATATAATATATGTGACATTTGAGATGATATATTCAAGTAAATGTGTATTTTGTGTGACTATTTCCCGTCCTGTGGCCACATGAATATACAATAAATGTAACATTTGTGATGATTTAGTCACATAATGGGTGTTGTTTTTTTGGAGTTAGTCACATACAATTTAACACAAAGTGGCCAAAAGTGTTAATAAGTGTGACAATATGCTGTTTAAAGTGAAGAAATGTGTATTTTGTGTGACCATAGATCATCCAATGGCCACATAAATTTTATGTTTGTGTGGCCTTCTGTAATATTTAGTCACATAAAGCATGGTTGTTTTGGGTATTTAGTCACATACCATTAAGCAAACAGTGGCCAAAAGTGTTAATAAGTGTGACCATATGCTGTTTAAAGTGAAGAAATGTGTATTTTGTGTGACTATTGATCATCCAATGGCCACATGAATTGTATGTTTGTGTGGCCTTTTGTAATATTTAGTCACACAAAGCATTTTTGTTTTGGGTATTTAGTCACATACCATTAAGCAAACAATGGCCAAAAGTGTTAATAAGTGTGACCATATGCTGTTTAAAGTGAAGAAATGTGTATTTTGTGTGACTATTGATCATCCAATGGCCACGTGAATTTTATGTTTGTGTGGCCTTTTATAATATTTAGTCACACAAAGCATGTTTGTTTTGGGTATATAGTCACATACAATTTAGGAAACAGTGGCCAAAAGTGTTAATAAGTGTGGTCGTATGCTGTTTAAAGTGAAGAAATGTGTATTTTGTGTGACTATAGATCATCCAATGGCCACATGAATTTTACGTTTGCGTGGCCTTTTGTAATATTTAGTCACTCAAAGCATGTTTGTTTTGGGTATTTAGTCACATACCATTAAGCAAACAGTGCCAAAAGTGTTAATAAGTGTGACCATATACTGTTTAAAGTGAACAAATGTGTATTTTGTGTGACTATTGATCATCCAATGGTCACATGAATTTTATGTTTGTGTGGCCTTTTGTAGTATTTAGTCACACAACGAATTAAGAAAACAGTGACCAAAAGTGTGACTATATGCATCTTTTAGTCACATTTAAAAGATCAATATATATCTAAACAAATTCAAATACAATAAAATTGGAATGTATATAACTTAACCAAATATAAAATTGGCCATCCTTTTATACACAAAGGAGTCCTAGTCGGCTTACAATAGTTTCCTAATTAAGTATCTATAATCTTTTCCAGAAGCAACTAGCTAGCAACTTCGAGCCGTCTTGATCTCTGAGCAGTACCAACTGTCACTAGCAGTAGTAAATACTTGGCACATTTTCTTTGAAGTTCATGAGCAGCACTAAATCCATCTAAGCAATATTAACACAAACATGAGCAGCAGTAATTCAAAAACCATCATGAAAACTTTTAATCCAAAATAATGAACATAATAATAAAATTTGCAGTTAAACTTACAAGTTTTTCTCCATTGATCTAATTCCATCATCTGGATATAAAAGCCTTGAAAATGTAGGCTGCTGCATATCAACAATAACCACATCAGGATGAGAGCAGAACTAGAACATGTCAAAGCACACAACATGACAGAACTAGATGAGCATACCGGGATAAAGTTCTTGATTAGATGCTAGAAAACCTTCCTCTCTAAAAAGTATGTGGTTATATATATATTGTTGACGGGTGCATCTATTTCTTGACGTACATTTGACATAGAGACACTATTGCCTTGTCTTTTGTCATGTGCATCTAGTTTTTCAGGCGCCACTAGTTCAACTATATGCTGTTTTGGTGGTTTTGAGTCGCTTGATTCGCCACTTATTCAACTATCTGCTTTGGTGGTTTTGAGTCACTTGATGCGCCACTGGTTCAACTATCTTCACAAACAAGGTCTATGGTGTAACAATTCGTATTTTGGGTCACTATTCATCCTCGGGATTTCACTATTCATTTTTACTATTCATCGTATTTTGGGTCAGTATAGAAACTTGGAACTTTTTCTTTAAAATTACTATTCACTTTTACTATTCACTCCCGATACCCGCACCACCTTTTGACTAATACATTTTATATGACCTTACCTAATCATATACCTAGTCATCACCTAGATATTATTTAGGTAATATCTTACAAAATATCTCATTAAGAGAAGTCAAGTTGAAATTCTCTTCTTAAATATCTTAACAAGATATTTAACAATTCCGTTTTAGATTTTTACGATGATTAAGCACCCTGATAAAACTTATCACTCATTAGATATGCTAATATAGAGCATATTGATAAGTTTTCATATTTATAAGTTTCATATTTTTAGGATACCCGATTTTAAGTTTCGTGACTTTACGACTTACTGTTAGCAGTTATCGGGACTAAACGACCTCCGTAAAACAAGATAATACCAAAAATAAGTACCTAGTCACTCCCTATCATATATGAACGTGTATATGGTGATTCATTAAGACCTAGGTGGCTTGGTGAAAAGTCATGTGCTCTTTGGATGATTACAAGTGTTTCTACACTTAGTTAAGTAAGCAAAAGATCTAATATTCAACAAATATTTGCACCTCCTTTGACTATTAGCCTATATATCCTCATTCAAGCAACCAAGAAACTCATTATCCTTCCTTATTTCAGCTCCAAAACTGAACCAACAATAAATATACACATTTATCATCCTTTGATTCCAAGCAACAAGTTATACTACAAAGTTAAAGGCCTAGCTAACCTCTACATGAATCTTAAGTTTATTTAGTGATTCCATGGTTGAATTAGGAGCTACACAAGGGTACTAGGGCTGAGCTAAGATGGTTTTTCACAAGGTTTATATCTAGGTTATCGAGGGTTAGCAAGAGTTGTGTGAAAGGATTGGAAGCTAGGGTTTTCGATTGAAGGATTTAGATCTTGTCTTATTCTTCCTTGTTTTCATAATCCTTATATGCTATATATGCTCTTCATATTGATTCATGATGTGCTAAGTCCTAAAAACAAGTTAAAACCTTTATATGTTATATTATGTTAACAAACAAGTAAACTAGTGAACTTATGTACACAATTTCCACAAAACCAACCACATCTAGATTTGATACTTTATATATTGTTCTAGACAAGGTTAATATGAAAACGTAGCAATTTGAATCACCCAAATCAAGTACACAAGTCAAAAGATACGACCAATTGAAATTTCCAAAACGAAACTTAAAAGCTGTCAAAAACTTTCTGTGACAGAAACATAGAACACGAAAAATGAGGCATTTCTGGTTCGATTCATTAAAAAGTTAAAACACGAAAGTTGCCCGGAGCGACGTTTCCTTCAAAAACTCAAGTGAGTGATATTTTCTTCAAATTCTTAACAGCCCTTTTAAATACTCAAATGACTATATAATAGTTATGGCTAAGTAAAACCAAGGGGTCTAATGACCTTAAAGCCGAGACTATAACCATGGCTAAGGCCAAGGATGAGTCTCAAGACCATGGTAGCCATGACCAAAGCCACGGCTAAAGACCATATGGCTTTCTAAATCAAAAACATAAACTAAAGTGTTAGTTATAACATAATCAACCAATTTGGATCTACTCCATCAAATGACCATGAGACTTTACAAGTAATGTCCAATCTAGGCTTAATAAACTCATTGATAATAACAATCTTCATTTAAAATAAACTTTCCTAAATTTATTCATCTATTTGGTCATATAACTTTTAAAGATCAAAAACTTATATTTTCTATCAAATACTACAACACTAGGGAGCTTCATGTCAGGGGTTCCATTTGGGTAAACGGATCGACGAGTTGCTGGATTTACGACTTAAAGTGTCCTAGCTCCTCGAACGTTTACTGCATGACCTCTGGATTGTGATGGCCCGAACGGTAGTACGAGATATACAAACTAAAACTATTTCATAAACAAACGTACATAAAACTACCAAGTACTACATCATGATCAATATAAATGACATATATAGGCTCGTCTATGTTTTCTTAGACATTGTTCTAAACCTAAGACATATCATCATATTCTAGGTTGCACGTAGAGACTTCCTGGCTTAATCCATCTATCCCGTTATACGTTTTGATATCATTAGTTCAAGGTGAGTCATAGCCCCTACTCTTTTCATACTTGTTTTAACTATTTTGGGGAGATACATGCTCAACTACTTGTTGTTGCTTTTACAAATACTCCAAAACATTTATACTTGATTGTGTTATACTTGATTGCATTATACTTGATTGCGTTATACATGCTTGTTACACTATACTTGCTTAATTTAAATACAAGATTTGTATTTACGTACATACACAAT
This sequence comes from Artemisia argyi, assembly GCA_030686995.1. Classification (NCBI taxonomy): domain Eukaryota; kingdom Viridiplantae; phylum Streptophyta; class Magnoliopsida; order Asterales; family Asteraceae; genus Artemisia; species Artemisia argyi. The sequence continues at coordinate 94,438,039 of CM060676.1, forward strand.
ACTCTATACTGTCGGAGAGGTATTGGTAGTACTCATGGGAAGATGCCCCTACCCTTGTGTCTATTCTTGACCTTGGGTGACGCAGTACTATTTGGGAAGATGCCCCCGCCCTTGTGTCTATTCTTGACCTTAGGTGAATATAATCCGGTGTATTGTGTAAACTATATTATAGCAGTGGGTTGTGAACACACAGGTTGCAAGTTTTGTATGGGCGGGATTTGCAACTGAGTGGATTCACAATGCCTTTGCTGTGTGAACATTCTTTAAAGAATTTTCAACTGTTTTAAGACAAACTCTATGAACTCACCAACCATTGTGTTGACACTTTAGCATGTTTATCTCAGGTTAGTAAGGCAATAGCTAGTGCGTGGAACATAGAGTCAAGCTGCATATTCTGAAGACTTACGCTTTTATCATTTACCATTCAAAACACTTTGTATACATTTATGTATCATACTTTGGAATCTCATGTTTGTAACTTTGAATTCATTAATCGAATGGTAACTTTCCAAAACGTCGCATTTAGAGGTCGTTTTCTATAACTTGTACTTTGTATTATGAAGTAGCACCTCAAGTGACACAGTCTTCCGCTGCGGTATTTTGGGGGTGTTACATATGGTATTTTCCTTGAATAAAGTGAAAGTAAATGAGGGCAAAACGCATAAAAAAAGATCAATTACATGTGCTCTTACTTTTTTCAGATCCAATGTATTTTCATCTGAAGTAGATTTTATATGGTATAAAACTTACTATATCTAATGTATATTTAAAGAGTTGTATATATTTGACATTAACTATTTAAAAACAAAATCACAAAGTTCGAAGTCTTTGGACGTATAAGTGTATCACCATTGGGCCAATCCAACCTGACTTCCACCCTACCAAAATTTGAAGTTTTGAACTATTACCTAACCTGCCTAGCTATTTTGCCACCTCTAACTTTGAGCATATGAAACAAAATCATAAGGTGCTGTAAAGAATGCAGATGAATTAAGAATGGAAAAAATAAGCTGAAAAAATCAAATAGACCAACGTGACTACTTGATTAGAAACAGGAACCCAAGCATATAATCACCGATGTACCCAGGAACCCAAGCATATAAATTATACTGACCCGGGCGGACCTTCTTGATCTCAAAGTAACCTTTATTGTCGTTTTGAGTCCAAAAACTGATAGCCCTGATTATGCAAAATAAGGTATAGATTAAACTCTAGGAATGGTTTACAAAGGTACAAGTAACTTTGTCCCAACCACCAAACTAAAAATGGAAAAGCTAAGCTGAAAAAATCAAATAGACCAACGTGATTACTTGATAGTCAGATCTTGGTCTTTTTCTGATTTTTGGCTTTCTTACAATCGATTCTGCACCTTTTATTTGTAATATTGAGCTGAATACCGCCACCGCCATATATTATCAGTCGCAACCATCACCGCCATTGTAATTGAGACCCCAAATCCAGGAATCGAAACATTTATGCTACATGAGAGAATTAAAAAGTCATGGTAAGATTTTAGACATGAAATATCATAAGTTTACATTTAAAACCTTACAAGGTGACCCTGTAAATCTCTCGTATTGTTCAAACACCTGTCCTATTATCACCAGACTTGCGCACACTGTGTGTGTGTGTGTGTGTGTATCTTTTGGTGAGGAGAGTGTTGAGGAGATAGAAGAAGACCAGATCTAGTTTTGGTGGATATATATTTGGGATGGAGTATTGAAAAACATTGGCGGGTTCAATGTAATTTAGTGGAGGGGCAATTTAAATTTGGGGAAAAAATTTAGGCGGGCTCTTTGGAAAAGTTAAAAGGGAAATTTTATTTTAGGCAATTAAGTGAGAGGACTTGTAAAATATTACATATAAATTTAACACATGAAGTATCTTGATTTTTTGCTTTTATAAGAGGCGGAAATGAGCCGAGCCGCTCGTGAAAAGCTCAAGATCATATCAGTAAAATGATTTGAGCTTTTGTCGAGTAACTAGAGTTTGTTCGAGCTGATTCTTATCGAGCTCTCAAGCCTATCAAATGAAGTTAAATGTTTAATGAGTTGAGCTCAACCTTATAAAAGTTCGACTCGAGTTATTGTTGAGTTTTCGAGCTTGTAAGTGATATAGCACATGGTTTTATATATATATATATATATATATATATATATATATATATATATATATATATATATATATATATATATATATATATTGTATGTAAGCGTACTAAGTGTAAATAGTTAATTATAAATGTATCGAGCATGGTTGTCAGGATCCCGATCCTGATCTTAGGATCTTTCGATTTTACGATACTGCAAAGCAAAAACGATCTGGATCTTATGTTGGATCTTTGAAAGCTTAAGATCGTATAGGAACCCGATCCTTGTAAGCAAAAATGAGTGATTATATTTCAATTTTAATTTGTGTAAGACAACACACCTTTACAAATAAACCGAGCTTTTCGAGTGATCAAGCTCAAATCGAGTTCATGCATGACCGGTGATAATGGCTATAATTCACATGGGTCATGGGTCATATGCATTAGGTTATCACTGGTCACATTCAATAATGGGTATTTGACATCATATGGGTCATATGCATTAGGTTATCACTGGTCACATCCATGACTGTTGATCATGGGGTAATTAACATGGGTAACGGGTCATGTGCATTAATATTGGGTTGTAGTGACATGTCATATATTGTAACATCCCAACCCGACAAGGGTAGAAGCATTACAGTATGGTGACATATCAGAAACATACAGATATAAAATGCAAGCAGAAGTCTTAGAATAAATAACCAAAAGGAAGTTAAGTCAACATGACTTAAACAATTACATCAAAATTTCCGAAAATAACCAAATGAAAAGGGAAACATAAGTACAGATGTCCAACAGGAATAAATAACATAGTTCAATAGCTAAGATGATCTATGGTCAAGTCCACACAGCTTCTACTCTCAATCCCTGAAAAGCCCCATCATCAAAGCTAAATACTTGCCGCAGGAAAAGAAAATGCGGCTGAGCTTAAAAAGCCTAGTGAACAGATATATACAACAAAGCATACAGAAATAGAAATAGAAAGCAAAGCAATATGTAGTGCATTTGGGAATATCAGATGGTATAATCAAAGGTAAAGAAGGTACAAGGTTAGGTCAAAAGTAAAGTGTGGTCAGTCATCTACCAACGATCCCAGAACAGAAATATCATGTCATATTCTTCATAACCTGTAGCATAATAGCAACCATGGAGTGATCAACTCTCAGAAATGTGAAGGACGCATATTGCACATACGCCACATTCACCAGACCAGATAATAATATAATATATGACAAATAATAGAACAGATCTAGGATGCATCCATACGCTCCCGCAGAAATCATAGTGGCCATAATAACAGAATGCGCATATCATATAACAGAAAGGGGACGTGGCAGAACATCACTCTACTGCCCTAGAGTCATGCCATAGGTGCATCTATGACACGGCCATGTTACCTTCATGGCTAGGGAAATGGCTCGGGTATCTAACTGGGTAGGTCAAAACAGAAGGTCAGAGTGTATAGTCATCATAGTAGAGTCTGAATCAAAGGTCCATAATCTAATCAGAATCAGAAGGTCATCAATATAGGGTGCATAACAGAGGTTCAAGTCAAAGGTTCAGATATGGCAAAGGTTCATAATCAGAGATCAATCCAAAGGTTCATTAATTAAGGTTCAGAAAATTAGAAGGTTCATAGCAAAGGTTCAGAATATCATTGGTCATAATATCAGAAGTCAAATAGCAAGATAAGAGAAAGGAAATCTTGAGAAATGTAACAATTCATAATTTCAGGTTAATTACTATTTCCGGAAAATTCACTATTCACTTTTACTATTCATTTTTCCCGAAAATTTTCCCGAAACTTGATTTTTATTTCTTGGGCTGAAGTGATAAATCATTTCCATGACAAATTAAAAGTTTGACATTCATAAGCTCATTTTCGTGAAAGTTATTAAGGAATTACACGGAATTACACGTTTTAGGGTAAAACGTCATTCAGAAATTCTACGTACAACGAAATTCGGTCGCGTTAATTTTCCCCGTATCAGAAAAATGTTTGACACACTCATGATTTATCTGAGAATAAATCATGACTGAGAAAAACATGACCAAAATAAGCCTCGGCCGTGAAAAACTGGAATTTTCAGTTTTAAGCGTTTTTACTCAGCCGTAACCTTAGCCTATACCTGCACCGCATTTCTAAGACGATTTAAGTTTTCAACTTATTAGAAAAAGTCAACATATTTTTCCCTCCTCCATTGACCAAAAATCATCCCTTGATGTTATAAGTCATTTCGTGATTTTTAGGCTTACGGTTTGATGTCTAAAAGACATTTAATACCAACCGACACTAGACTGAGCCCAGTCTAGACATTATAAGTCATTTTAAATCATTTTTATCACATTAGAAAAGTAACATTTTACTTTTCTCAATTTTACGCAATATTCGTACATTTTACGTATTACGCGTTTTAGACCCGTGTTTCCAGTTTTTAGCAGGGTTTTAGCACCCGATAGAACCTACCACTCATTTTATATTTTATTATGGAGTATTATGACATGTTTAACCATTCTTCCAAGTTTCGTATTTTTACGATACCCGGTTTTAAGTTTCGTGGCTTAACAGCTTACGATTAGCATTTTACGGAGTCAAAACTTAGCTTAAACTCTTAGATATCATCCAAAAGTCACCAACTTGGCCACCACACAGCCCCAACCGACTTAGGGGGGGGGGATTAGTCACCATGTGATTCAATCTTGACCATTCATCTTAACTTGGGCACAAAGTTTCACCTAAACTTAACCATGGTTAATATCTAACCCATGTATGGTTAGCTAACTTTCTCATACTATAAATAGCCACTCAAGAACACCTTCTTCTTCATCTTTTCATCCATAAAAACGAGCCAACACAAATCATAGCTCCATGATCCTTTGATCTTTAAGCTACAAGTTACATATCAAAGTTCATGGCTTAGTTATTCTCTACATGAATCTTAAGTTTGTTTGGTGATTCCATGGTTGATTTAGGAGCTACACAAGGTTACTAGGGCTGAAGTTAAATGATTTTCACAAGGGTTAGATCAAGGCTAGCAAGGGTTACAAGAGTTGGGGTAAAGGGTTTACAAGCTTAGGTTTAGTGTCCTAGTTCCATACTTGACTTCCTTTCTTGTAGAAAGCCAAAAGTTGTAAGCAAACCCTAACTTGCTTCTTGTTAAATAATCATATTCATGTTATTTACATATTATTTGTGCTATATTATGTCTTGTATGCATGTCCATGATGTATAAAAGTGAGCAAAACAAGTTATTGTTATTGATTGTTACAACAAGTTACTAAAACAAGTAAACTAATGACTTTCTTGGTAAGACCACGACCAAAATGGTAAAATTATGATATTGGATCATTACATATTACAGTAGAGGACTTAACAAGGAAACCATAGCAATTTGAACCACCTAAAACGAGTATACGAGTCAAAAGTTACGCCCATTTGAAGTTACCAAAGATTTCCGGCAAACTGCCAAATACCATTCTGATCAAATTTGGGTTTTGAAAGTCCCACTTCTGGTCCGATTCATCAAAAAGTTAAAACACGAAAGTTGTCCGGAACGACGTTTTCGTTCAGTATTAAAGAAGCTCGAGACCTAAAAACACTTTCCGAGTGATAAAATTCTTCAAATTCTAAACAGCCCATTTTTAGGCGAAAGTCACAAGATTATGGTTATACTTTGAAAGGAACAAGAGGTCTTATGACCTATAATCAAGACCACAACCATGGCTAGAGCCAAGGTTGAGTCTCGAGACCATGGAACAATGACCAAAGGTCATGGCTAGGCCATGACGAAATGACCATACCAACTTTCATAGGCGTAAACATGAAACAAAGAGTTGACGAGAACTTGAACATACAATTTGGATCTACTCCATGTAAGGAACCATGAGAACATACAAGTATTTGTCATACAAGTTATAAGAAACTTACCCTAATAACAATCTTCATGTACAAATAAACTTTCCTAAGTTTATTCAACTATTGGACATGTAACTTTCGGATCCAAACTTATATCTATATATTTCATCAACTACTACAATAGTAGGGAGCCTCATGTGAGGAGTTCATTATGTAAGCCGTCGAGTTGAGTTGTGGATTTACGAGTTAAAGTGTCCTGGCTCCTCGAACGCTTACTAACATGACTTCTGAATTATGTCGGCCCGAACGGTAGTAAACGATATACAAAACATACATGTTTCATGAATCTTTTCTTTCAAGGACTTACAATATACATCATACCACATCATGGACTATAATGCAAGATATATATATAGGCACTACTTCATATTCTTTACTCCAATCCTAAGTCGCGACATTCTATTATAGGTTGCTCATAGAACCTTCACGATTCAACCGTTACATTCATTACTTGCTATCTTACTTAAGGTGAGTTCATAGCCCCACTTTCGATTACTTAATTGTTTCACAAACCCTTGGGGGGAATACATGCTATTTATAACCGAGCACAATGTTTTTAAATTGTATGCTTACCTGATTGTTTTATTATCACTAAGTACCAACCTTGCTAAACCGAGATCCTTTATTATGAACCATTTAGTCACTAGCAATAGTGAGCGCGAATATTATTAATAGGCCTATTGGGATTGACGAATCCCATTTGTATTGACTAAGTTCAAACAAATGCAATAATATTTGAGATTTAGGTATGTTAGCAAAGTACCTACCGGGATAAATCTGCCGATCGATATTGGTACACGTTAACGTTATGGTGTCATAAGCTTAGTGTATAATACATGTTCCGGGCGTATAATAACGTAGCCTACCTGTTTTGTTTTCCAAACATTGGTGTGAGCCTATAACTCACACTACCAACATATTGTGTTCAATCGATTTAACAAACTCTATGAATATCACTCAACCTTTGTGTTGACCTCTCAAGCATGTATTTCAGGTTCATGACGATCAAGGATGGCACGGAAGGACATGGATACTCAAGAGGGCTATAAATTTTATTATCATTCAAAACTCATTTATTATACATTGTAAACATGGAACCAATTGGGACCTCATTTTGAAATCTCTGATATTTATATAATTTGAATGATACATCTTTTAAAACGACTCAATTGGAGTTCATTTTCTATTATTGTGACTATTGTGCCGTCGAGTAACACCCAGTTTGAATTCCGCTGCATCCATGAATTGGGGGTGTTACAAGAAACCTATGAGAAGGTCAGAATATATGTACCTTATTCAAACAGCAAAAGCAAACAAAGATAAATGGATCACAAGACACAGAATCACTCCCGCTTCACAGAACCTATACGAGTCAATAACCAAGTATTACTTTAAGTCCATTTGAATTAGGTTTACTCATTTTAGTATACTTTCCAATTTTTTATTAACTTTCTATTTTTAGTCAGGTTCCCGAATTAGTAAGCTTCCATAATAAGTAGCTCTAAAAAAATATAGCAGTTTTCTGTAATTAGTGGTTTTAGTCGTTTATTAGTTAAATTAGGTTAAAATGATGAAAATGATTATTATTATTATAGTGTAGGGTTCAATTATGACATGGTGTAACAATTTAGGGTCTAAAATGTCATATTAGCAAAGTTTAGGATAAAGAGAAAATAATAAAAGTTGGCTAAAAGTTTACATATATAATGCATGCAATTTCCATTGTAACCGTATGTATAATAGAACTTTGCCGAAAACGACTCGCATCCCTTTTTAATATCATGCGACAGTGAAAGAAAAACGTCAAAGAGGCAGCATGCAATCCACTTGTTAAAACCATTTAGACCATAATACTCTTTTAAAAGACATCACTAGCTTAATTCCTAGACCCATTGGAAAGTAAAACAAATCGTAAGACCTTATTCATTTTTCAAAACATTCGAATGGCACCACATGAAATCACAACCTAATTCAAATCCTTTTGCGACACAAAAACATAAGTCGTGATACTCGTTTTGTTTCTTATATGCGAATTCAGAAAATAAGCCAAAACAACCATGAATGTATTTAATTTTTATTTTAGCTTGAAATGGTTAAAACCCACAGGTTTGTGTCGCATATTTAGCAGGTCAAAACATGAATAAAAACGGATCTAAAATAACAGATTACTGGTCGATCATTATAAGTTCTAAATCGTTATTTCATGTGTGGCAAATTGTATGATATTATGTGAGCTGTTATTATGATTTCATGGGAGTTCTACATCGTAAACATGCATGTTACTATGACCAGACCCTTAGTTTAATGTGACCATTCATTCATTTAAAAATATGCATGCACACAAGCTCATTCATATTATTTTCTGTAATATGTTTTAAGGCGTATAAGAGGTCCCAACATGTACACCAAAACAGATTTGAATATTACAGATTATAGGTAGAATATATATAAGCTTATAAATTCTGGATTTCATATGATCATTTGTGAATTCGTGTGGCATATATAACGTATATATATGTGTACGGATCAGAAGGAAAACGATAGATTGAGAGTGATACAAATACCCTTATCGCGAATGGAATGGATGAGAGCCAGAAGGAACCACGGCCAAAACTACAACCTAATACGAACAACCAAAGCTCCTCTGGAATCTATGAAACCCACGATCAACCCACACCTTCCTCGAACCAGAAATAACTCGCGACCTAGGCCACACCACTTCGGACCAGAAGAAACACGCCTAAACCACACCCTTGGAACCTGATGTATAACAATCCAAAACCCCATCTTCGTACCAATATTACCGCAATCAAAACAACCCCTTTACACCAGAAAATCATAATCGAATACCACCTTTTCCAGCCTCGTATACAGCTCGAACCAGATGAAACCAAAGGATAGCCGACTTGTGTTTATTATTATGGCTTTGTGAGTGTGCCGTCACTTTGTTTGTAGGGTTTAGTATGTGTTACTTTGAATGAAATATACGGTTTCAAAAAGATGAGGTAAAGAGGAGATATAGAAGGAGATTTGACCACTAGTTCTCTCTCTCCCTAAGACTGGTGATTTCCGGCCGCCACATCTCCACCCTTTCCGGCCAAAACAAACCCATTCTCGTCCTCTCTACCCTCTAACCTGTTATTGGGTATGCAATACGAGCATGTGGTTCTGTTTCTCAATCTAGATGTGGCGGCTGATTAAACTTTTTTGGAATTATTCTTATGAAATCACTAGTTCTGGTCGAAACCCTTAACTATCCTCTATTTTATTCGTTCCATATCTACTAGTGTTCATTCTTGATCTCTGGTTGTTTGGGATTCGATTTATTTTTTAGGGTTTCGACCCTTAGGGCTTGTTTTCTGATGGGAATCTTTATGTCGGCTGGGATTAATACTATAAAGCCTTTTGGTGGTTTTTGGTTTTGTCGACTCAAGGATTCTTTGGAGGTCGATCATGATCTATCCCTAACCGACCTATCTTTTATTTCTATCGATTTGATGGGATATAATTGACGGATCGCTAGGGGTTGTTTACAAGAACGAATCCTTATTAGGGTTTCGTATTTATGGATCTGATCATTGTTTGCTGCTGCTCTTTCACGTATATCTTGTGTTGCAAGTTGGACTTCGTCCATTAGTCTCATGTAAGTCGATCTTTTGATCGTGTTTATTTTCTGGTTGGTGATGGTTTTCGTGGTTGTGGGTTGAGAGAGGGATGATGATGGTGTCGATGAGAATTAAGGTTTGTTCATAAACCTAATTTTCTGTTTGTTAGGGTTTCAAAACCCTAGGTTATTGATTTGGCGTGATTCTGCTGCTATGTCTATGATTGTTAACATTATATCTAGCTGCTATTGATCGGTGAATCTGGAAGTCAAGTGGGGATTGTGGTGTTAACTCGGATCAGCATTCTAAAGACATGTTTGCATTGAATTCTCATGGGTCTTTTGATCAAGATTGCTGAAATGTTATGAATGTTACATTGGAGGTTAAGTTTTTTTGTAGAGTTCTTATTCAAAAACTCTATAGATCGATTGGGTGTGATTGGATTTTACATGCGTTCTTGCTGCGGCTTGATCAATTTGCTGCACATTCGATCATATGACTAGGGTTTATTTACCCTAGTTTCGTTGCATGGTGACCCTATTCATGGTATTCTTGGCTGTTTGTAGGGGAATCATGATTGGTTTTTTGTGGAGGTTGTTGGTTCGTGATTTATCTCGGATCATGTCATAAAGGTTGGTGTTTGTTTACTGTTCGTGCTTTCAAGTGGATTGTTATTAATTTAATCAACGACAACCTTGTTGTTTTATGGGAATCTGCTGCTGCTCGAATAAGTGATGGAGGTTAAGTTTAAGGGTCTTATTCACAACCTTTTTATCATCGTTCTTGGACATGGCATTGATTTATGTATTTAGTCATGTGATCGATGGTGCTCTATATGCTGTAAGTTAGGGTTGTCTAGCCCTATTTTCGTCTACAACTGATCAAGATACATTGTTTTTCATTCTTAGCTTGAGTTTCATTTGAAGCTTGTAGTAGATGCGGTATTGGATCGAGTTGTAGTGTTGGTTTGGTCCTGATTGGATCAATGAAGATCAGTGTAGTTGATGGATCTATTGTGTGGATTGGCGCGTGTCTATTCTACCATGGTTTCGGCTGCATCGTTGAAGGTCATGAACTTCTATGACGACATGGGAAGATTCAAGTTTTTACTTGATGTTTTTATTTGTAAATCTTATAGTCGTTGTAGTTTTATGTTCATGTGTTTGTTATAGGAATGGTTTGTCATTCTTATATTAGAGTCAGTTGCACATGTTGTGCATGTTAGTTTTAAGAATGGTATGTCATTCTTAGATAGGTGTCTTGTGAGTGTCCTAAGGGACTGGGGGCGAGGGAAATCACCCTCGTCATTTTGTACTTCAACGTTTTTTGGATAATAAATTTTACCAGGGTGTATTAACCCTTTTACCCAAAAAAAAAAAAAAAAAAAAAATAGAAGGAGATTTGACCGAATATGGGGGAGTTAAAGAAGACCATATCAGTTTTTCAATTGCAAAAGGAACTAGACCTTTAGGGTAGCAACATATTGTGTACACTTTTTATATAAATTTAGTCGCATACCAGAACATCTACGTGTGATAATCCTAGGTTGTGAATAAGATTTTTATTATATTTTGGCCCTATTGAGACATGGTAGACATGTGATAAATTAGTACATAGGGACATGTTGTGGCGTTTTATTTCATACTTAAATTAATGTTTTAGTACTTTGTAGTTTGCCAATTTACACGGTTTTATATCTTAGGTTTTGTTCAAGATTAAATGTTTTGGTGATCAAGTAGAATTTAGGGTGTTATAATTCTTTTATAACTTAGGTTAAATGCATTTTAATGAGCTTGGAACATTATACATATTTTATAAATTAAAGATTAGATGGGTAAAATAGTCATTTCATAAGTTTTAGATTTTTAGGGTTTTACAACTTTTCCCCTCTAAAAAGAAAATTTCGTCCGCGAAATTGAAAAGGGAATCGAATGAAAAACGAAGTCAAGACATACCAGACTACTGAAAGAAATGAGGATAACTGGTTTGCATAGATTCCCCGGTTTCCCTGGTAGCTTCCCGCTCTGGGTGGTTCTTCCAAAGAATCGTAACAAACGGAATGACTTTGTTTCTCATGACCCTATCTTTCCGATCTAAGATAGCCTCGGGCTCTTTAGACAATGACATGTCTGGCTGAATCTGATCAAACGGATATGAAACCGCGTGCAACGAATGATAGTTGTATCCCCTCAGAAGAGATACATGGAAGACATCATGAACATGCGAAAGCTGAGGAGATAGCCAAACGATAAGAAACCTCCCCAATACGCTCCAGAATCTCAAAAGGTCTGATGAATCGAGGACTAAGCTTGCCCTTGATCCCAAAACGTTTCACACCACGGAACGGAGATACTTTCAAAAATACCCGATCACCAACATTAAACTCTAACTCACGACGATGACGATCAGCATAGCTCTTCTGCCTAGTACGAGCTTCTTGCAACTTCTCCTTAGTAATAGCCACCTTTTCATTGGTGATCTCGATCAGTTCAGGTCCCTCTATCAAACGTTCACCTACCTCATCCCAACAAATCGGTGCCCTACATTTTCGGCCATATAACGTCTCATACGGTGCCATATCTATGCTAACATGCCAACTATTATTGTAGGCAAACTCCACCAAACACAAATAATCATGCCAACTGCCGGTCCACTCTAAGGCACAAGCTCTTAGCATGTCTTCCAAGGTTTGAATGGTTCTCTCTGTTTGACCATCTTTCTGAGGATGAAAGGCTGTACTAAACTTGAGGCGAGTCCCCCTAGCTTTCTGTAAACCCTTCCAGAAATGAGAAGTGAAACGCGGATCCCTGTCAGATATAATAGCTGTCGGCGTACCATGAAGTCGAACAATCTCCTGCTGATAAATCTCGGCCAACTTACCAATACCATAATCCTTACGAATGGGCAAGAAATGTGCGGACTTGGTTAGTCGATACACAATTACCCAAATCGTATCATGCCTTCTCCGAGTCAAAGGCAAACCAGTCACAAAATCCATGGAGATCTCCTCCCACTTCCAAGTAGGAATCTCTAACGGCTGTAACAAACCACTAGCCCTCTGCTGCTCAATCTTGACCTGCTGACAAGTCATACATTTGGCCACAAACAAAGCTACATCATGTTTCATGCCATTCCACCAAAAATGCTGCTTCAGGTCCCGATACATCTTGGTAGAACCAGGATGAATAGTAAACAGAGAACTATGAGCCTCAGACAAAACCGCTTCACGCAAGTCCGGATCATCAGGAACACAAAGCCGATCTCCATACCATACTATACCAAAGTCATCAACCCGGAACTCTGACTGCTTACCATCTTCAACATTCTGGACAATGGACCAAAGCTCACCATCGTCCTTCTGCGCATCCTTAATCCGTGACATAAGATTGGATTCTATTTTCAAACTAGCCCAATAACCACCACAACCTCGAACACAAAGCTCAACATCCATAATCTCCAAATCCTTAAGAATCCTGGGTTCAATCTCCAAACTAGCAATCATACCGGATTTCCTACTAAGTGCATCCGCAACAACATTCGTCTTACGCGGGTGGTACTAAATGTTAGCGTCGTAGTCCTTGAGAAGTTCCAACCATCTCCTTTGTCTCATATTCAATTCCTTCTGAGTGAAAATATACTTGAGACTCTTGTGATCCGTGAAGATATCACAGGATTCGCCGTACAAATAATGTCTCCAAATCTTCAAAGCGAAAAAAACTGCAGCTAATTCAAGATCATGGGTAGGGTAATTCTCTTTATAAGGTTTCAACTGCCTCGAAGCATAGGCAATAACTTTCCCGTGCTGCATCAATACACAACCCAAACCCTTCTTGGATGCATCGCTATAATCTGAAATCCCCCAGAACCAGAAGGTAGGGTCAAAATAGGAGCGGACACCAATCTCCGTTTTAACTCTTCAACACTCTCTTCACGCTCATCGGTCCAAACAAACTTTTCACCTTTCCTCATCAATTGTGTCAAAGGTAAAGCCAACTTAGAGAAACCCTCAACAAAACGACGGTAATAACCTGCCAAATCCAGAAAACTCCGAATCTCGGTCACTGTAGTAGGTCTCGGCCACTTGGTGATAGCCTCAACTTTAGATGGATCCATGGTGATACCATCTGCAGATACAATGTGACCAAGGAATGCAACTTGGTTCAACCAGAACTCGCATTTTGAAAATTTTGCATACAGCTTCTTCTCTCTAAGAGTTTCCAAAACAATCCGAAGGTGTTGTTCGTGCTCTTCTTTAGTCTTAGAATAGATCAGAATATCGTCGATGAAAACAATAACAAACTTATCAAGGTACTCATGGAACACGCGATTCATCAGATCCATAAACACAGCAGTAGCGTTTGTCAATCCGAAAGGCATAACCAAAAACTCGTAACGACCATATCGGGTACGGAAAGCGGTTTTAGGAATATCCTGCTCCTTTACACGTAATTGGTGATAACCAGATCTCAAATCAATTTTCGAAAAGCATTTAGCCCCTTGTAACTGATCAAACAAATCATCTATGCGCGGAAGTGGATAAAGATTACGGATAGTGATACGGTTAAGCTCACGATAGTCGATACAAAGACGCATGCTTCCATCCTTCTTGACAAACAGTACAGGTGTACCCCATGGAGAAACACTTGGTCTAATAAAACCATTCTCCAAAAGTTCCAGCAATTGCTCTCTCAACTCCTTCAATTCTACTGGTGCCATACGATACGGAGCTTTTGAAATAGGTTCGGCACCTGGGATCAACTCAATGCCAAACTCAACTTCCCTAGCCGGAGGAATACCAGGAAGTTCATTGGGAAAGACGTCAGAAAAATCATGTACAACAGAAATACTTTCAATGCTAGGACTTTCCAGAGAGGTATCCTTAATAGATGCCGAAAAAGCTTGGCAACCATGAGAAATCCGAGTTCGGGCCTTCATAGCAGAAATGATTTTAACAGATTTCAGAGGTTGGGAACCATGATAAACAAAATCAGGCTGACGCAGATCACCAAATATTACATTTCTAGCATGGCAGTCGATGGTAGACCTATGAGAAGCCAACCAATCCATGCCAATAATTACATCAAAATCAATCATATTCAGAGGAAGTAGGTTTGCCGGACGAGTGCGATCATCAAACCATAAGGGGCAATTGACATACTCATGGTTAATGAGTATATGGTTTTTCATTGGGGTAGAGATGGATAACAGATTAGTTAATGGTGTTGGGGTAAGATTAAGTTTCTTAGCAAAGTTAACAGATATTATAGAATGTGTAGCTCCGGTGTCAAATAATACAAAAGCAGTACGATCTCCAATATAAAGAATGTCTGTAATGGTACATGAAGTACGATCTGCCTGCTCACGAGTAGTAGTATACACACGACCTGTAGTAGGAGGAGGCTTGAGGTAGTTCCCAGGCACATGAGGGTTTTTCTTCGGGCAGTCCTTAATCCGATGAGTAGAAGACCCACATGCAAAACATTTACTAGAAGCCTTGTGGCAAACTCCCGGATGAGCCTTGCCACAAGAAGAACAAAGTGGAGGAGGAGGCAAAATCTCGGCAGGCCTATGCTGATTAGTAGACCCAGATGAACGGTTCTGCTGATTACCCCTAGCTGACTGGTCGCTGAACTAGCGTTGATTATTGTTACCCTGACCCTGACGATCGTTCCCATACCTACCAGTGTACCTGCTATCCTTAACCCACGTCTCCGGTCGCCTGTGATCATAAGTCCTACCCGACTGTCCCCGCTGGTCATAACTCCTGTCCATCTGACCCCTCGAATCCTGACTCCTACCAGAATACCCCCTGTTATCACCACCCTGAACCCTAGGCTGAATTCGGTCACCATCACGGTTACGTTTATTGTAACCAGAACCCTCATGGAAAATCTCAATGTTACGGGCTGCATCATTAACAATTGACACATCCGCAAACTCAGCATTAAGTAGACGATCCAAAACCTACTTCTTTAGTCCCCATTTGAAATGATTCGCCTGACGGCGAGCATCTCCAGCAAGACGTCCAACAAAACTAGCCAATCTTAAGAACCGCCGCATATATTCCCCCGAATTCTCGTTATCATACTGCTGGATGGAGTTATACTCTCTTTCAAACCGTTGTTACTCAGAATAAGGAAAATAACTCTTATAAAAGGTATCACGGAACTCAACCCAAGTACAAGTAGCCATAAAATCATCTCCACCTTTTGCCTGCTTATGCGCTTTCCACCAATTTAGCGCATCACCCTCTAACTTAAAAGCAGCCAAACGAGCTTTAAACTCGTCGCCGCACCCCAACACCTCGAAGTTCTTCTCCATATGGGTAATCCAGTCCTCTGCCTCCTGAGGAGAGGCAACCGAACTGAACGACAAGGGCTTGAGCTTATTGAAAGTCTCAAGCCAACCATGAATAGTGGTGGGTCGACCACCAGCACCAGCACCTCCAGAAGAGCCCGCTCCATTTCTGACGTCATTAATGATCCGCGAAATCATTTAATTGGTGCTAAGACCTGGTAGCAGATTGGCTATGGCAGCAGCAACCATAGCCTCCAAATTAGGGATCTCAACATCCCTCTCAGGGCTTCCATCGGGTCGACCATTTCGACGAGTGTTAACCATTTGAACGATTACCAAATGATTAGTAAGGTTAAAAAAACTAAGATGAAGTATTAAAGGGAAAGGCGAAACGGAAACCTAGTCTACCCAAATCCTCACAGGTCAAAGCCTAAGCTCAAGGGTCCTAAAACCTGTATCTCTGATACCATAATTGTAACACCCCAACCCGACAAGGGTAGAAGCATTACAGTATGGTGACATATCAGAAACATACAGATATAAAATGCAAGCGGAAGTCTTAGAATAAATAACCAAAAGGAAGTTAAGTCAACATGACTTAAACAATTACATCAAAATTTCCGAAAATAACCAAATGAAAAGGGAAACATAAGTACAGATGTCCAACAGGAATAAATAACATAGTTCAATAGCTAAGATGATCTATGGTCAAGTCCACACAGCTTCTACTCTCAATCCCTGAAAAGCCCCATCATCAAAGCTAAATACCTGCCGCAGTAAAAGAAAATGCGGCTGAGCTTAAAAAGCCTAGTGAACAGATATATACAACAAAGCATACAGAAATAGAAATAGAAAGCAAAGCAATATGTAGTGCATTTGGGAATATCAGAAGGTATAATCAAAGGTAAAGAAGGTACAAGGTTAGGTCAAAAGTAAAGTGTGGTCAGTCATCTACCAACGATCCCAGAACAGAAATATTATGTCATATTCTTCATAACCTGTAGCATAATAGTAACCATGGAGTGATCAACTCCCAGAAATGTGAAGGACGCATATTGCACATACGCCACATTCACTAGACCAGATAATAATATAATATATGATAGATAACAGAACAGATCTAGGATGCATCCATACGCTCCCGCAGAAATCATAGTGGCCATAATAACAGAATGCGCATATCATATAACAGAAAGGGGACGTGGCAGAACATCACTCTACTGCTCTAGCGTCATGCCATAGGTGCATCTATGACACGGCCATGTTACCTTCATGGCTAGGGAAATGGCTCAGGTATCTAACTGGGTAGGTCAAAACAGAAGGTCAGAGTATAAGATCATCAAAGTAGAGTCAGAATCAAAGGTTCATAATCATAATCAGAATCAGAAGGTCATCAATATAGGGTGCATAACAGAGGTTCAAGTCAAAGGTTCAGATATGGCAAAGGTTCATAATCAGAGATCAATCCAAAGGTTCATTACTTAAGGTTCAGAAAATTAAAAGGTTCATAGCAAAGGTTCAGAATATCATTGGCCATAATATCAAAAGTAAAATAGCAAGATAAGAGAAAGGAAATCATGAGAAGCCTGTGAGAAGGTCAGAATATCTGTACCTTATTCAAACAGCAAAAGCAAACAAAGATAAATGGATCACAAGACACAGAATCACTCCCGCTTCACAGAACCTGTACGAATCAATAACCAAGTATTACTTTAAGTCCATTTGAATTAGGTTACTCATTTTAGTATACTTTTCATTTTTTAGTAACTTTCTATTTTTAGTCAGGTTCCCGAATTAGTAAGCTTCCATAATAAGTAGCTTTAAAAAAAATATAGCAGTTTTCTGTAATTAGCGGTTTTAGTCGTTTATTATATAATTAATGTTAAATTAGGTTAAAATGATGAAAATGATTATTATTATTATAGTGTAGGGTTCAATAATGACATGTGTAATAATTTAGGGTCTAAAATGTCATATTAGCAAAGTTTAGGATTAAAGAGAAAATAATAAAAGTTGGCTAAAAGTTTACATATATAATGCATGCAATTTCCATTGTAACCGTACGTATAATAGAACTTTTCCGAAAACGACTCGCATCCCTTTTTAATATCATGCGAAAATGAAAGAAAAACGTCAAAGAGGCAGCATGCAATCCACTCGTTAAAACCATTTAGACCATAATACTCTTTTAAAAGACATCACTAGCTTAATTCCTAGACCCATTCGAAAGTAAAACAAATCGTAAGACCTTATTCATTTTTCAAAACATTCGAATGACACCACATGAAATCACAACCTAATTCAAATCCTTTTGCGACACAAAAACATAAGTCGTGATACTCGTTTTGTTTCTTATATGCGGATTCAGAAAATAAGACAAAACAACCATGAATGTATTTAATTTTTATTTTAGCTTGACATGGTTAAAACCCATAGGTTTGTGTCGCATATTTAGCAGGTCAAAACATGAATAAAAACGGATCTAAAATAACAGATTACGGGTCGATCATTATAAGTTCTAAATAGTTATTTCATGTGGAAAATTGTATGATATTATGTGAGCTGTTATCATGATTTCATCGGAGTTCTACATTGTAAACATGCATGTTACTATGACCAGACCCTTAGTTTAATGTGACCATTCATTCCTTTAAAAATATGCATGCACACAAGCTCATTCATATTATTTTCTGTAATATGTTTTAAGGCGTATAAGAGGTCCCAACATGTACACCAAAACAGATTTGAATATTACAGATTATAGGTAGAATATATATAAGCTTATAAATTCTGGATTTCATATGATCATTTGTGAATTCATGTGGCATATATAACGTATATATATGTGTACGGATCAGAAGGAAAATGATGGATTGAGAGTGATACAAATACCCTTATCGCGAATGGAATGGATGAGAGCCAGAAGGTACCACGGCCAAAACTACAACCTAATACGAACAACCAAAGCTCCCTGTCGAATCTATGAAACCCACGATCAACCCACACCTTCCTCGAACCAGAAATAACTCGCGACCTATGCCGCACCACTGCGGACCAGAAGAAACACGCCTAAACCACACCCTTGGAACCTGATGTATAACACTCCAAAACCCCACCTTCGTACCAATATTACTGCAATCAAAACAACCCCTTTACACCAGAAAATCACAATCGAATACAACCTTTTCCAGCCTCGTATACAGCTCGAACCAGATGAAACCAAAGGATAGCCGACTTGTGTTTATTATTATGGCTTTGTGAGTGTGCCGTCACTTTGTTTGTAGGGTTTAGTATGTGTTACTTTGAATGAAATATACGGTTTCAAAAAGATGAGGTAAAGAGGAGATATAGAAGCAGATTTGGCCGAATATGGGGGAGTCAAAGAAGACCATATCAGTTTTTCAATTGCAAAAGGAACTATACCTTTGGGAAGAGATCCAGTAAGAAGAAAAATTAAATAAGAAGAATAAGAAGAAATTCTAGCCACACATTTCAAATAAGAGGGAGATTTTTAAGGGGAGATGCATCTCTTTTTGTAGGTGCATCTGAAATGTGTGGTTGTGGTTTCTTCTTATCCTTCTCATTTTAATTTTTCTTCTTATTTGATCCTAACTCACTAGACCTTTAGGGTAGCAACATATTGTGTACACTTTTTATATAAATTTAGTCGCATACCAGAACATCTACGTGTAATAATCCTAGGTTGTGAATAAGATTTTTATTATATTTTGGCCCTATAGAGACATGGTAGACATGTGATAAATTAGTACATAAGGACATGTTGTGGCGTTTTATTTCATGCTTAAATTAATGCTTTAGTACTTTGTAGTTTGCCAATTTACAAGGTTTTATATCTTAGGTTTTGTTCAAGATTAAATGTTTTGGTGATTAAGTAGAATTTAGGGTGTTATAATTCTTTTATAACTTAGGTTAAATGCATTTTAATGAGCTTGGAACATTATACATATTTTATAAATTAAAGATTAGATGGGTAAAATAGTCATTTCATAAGTTTTAGATTTTTAGGGTTTTACATATATGTTATCGACCAATACATGATTGGTGATCGACAATGAGTAATTAACATGGGTCATGGGTTATGTGCATTGGATTTTGTAAACTAAGACAAATACTATACAACATTTTATACGTTTTGTATTTTTTTTAACGTTTTCATCCGTTTGTAACGTTTTTCGTCCCTTTTTGACCATTTTCAATCGATTTTGATTGATGTCGCTAGTTTTCGACCGACGTTGACAATTTTTGGCAGATCTCGACGGATTTAGACCGTCTTAGTCCGACTACGACCGATTGCGACCCTTTTCGACCGATTTCATCCATTTTGAATGTTTTCGGCAACTTTCGCTCGGTTTCATATATTCTAAGCTTTTCTGAATGTTTTCCTCTGTATTAAAACGTTATGAAACGTTTATTACGTTTTTGTACATTTTTACGATTTTTTCATAGCATCGAGATTTTTTATAGCGGTAGATAGTTTATTGATAAAAAAATTATAGGTTATAAACGAAAAATAATAAAAGTTTGAAGATTTGGGAATTAAACATAATATTTTGAAACCCGGTTCGACTCGGGTGGTTCAACCGGTTGAACCGTTCCGGGTGAAAAATGAGTCGATTTAAACCTGGTCAACTTGCTAGGTTGGGCCGAAAATGGGTCAAATTAAACTGGGTCAACCCGCCGGATTTGAAGAGTCCCAGGTCAACCCAGTTTGTGTTTATTTGGTTGTACTTAATTTGATAGATCTGTTTTTAATTGGTTGTACAATGTGAATAAATCATTGTACTTTTAAGTAATGGATAATATTTTGAAACCCGGTTCGACCCGGTTGGTTCAACCGGTTGAACCGTTCCGGTCGAAAACTGGGTCGATTTAAAATGGGTCAACTTGCTAGGTTGGGTCGGAAATGGGTCAAATTAAACCGGGTCAACCCGTCGGGTTTGAAGCGTCCCGGGTTAACCCGGGTTGTGTTTTAATTGGTTGTATTTAATTTGGTAGATCGGTTTTTAATTGGTTGTACAATGTGAATAAATCATTGTACTTTTAA
Organism: Artemisia argyi; assembly: GCA_030686995.1. Taxonomy (NCBI): domain Eukaryota; kingdom Viridiplantae; phylum Streptophyta; class Magnoliopsida; order Asterales; family Asteraceae; genus Artemisia; species Artemisia argyi. The sequence goes on from CM060676.1 coordinate 94,459,014, forward strand.
GTAATTTGGTAGATCTGTTTGTTTAAGATGAGAGGGCCTACAACTATGGTATGAATGATAGAAATCCTCCATACTCTATATACATCAAAAGAGTAAGGTATGAATCTTTCATACCGAAGGGCCCACCACTACTATCAAAATCATTCATACTGTGATTGATGGCGACATACCAAACGCACCCTTAATTAATCTTTGTTTATATTAGAAGCGGAAATGAGCCGAGTCGATCGTGAAAAATTCAGGATCATATTAATGAGCCGAGCTTAAATGAGCTCGCGAGCTCGAGCCTAAGTTGCAGCTCATCTATCAATCGGGCTCGAGCCTGAGTTTTACATAAAAAACTTGATTTGGCTCACGAGCCTAAATAACACTAGCTATGATATTTTACATATTAAACATGTATAAAATGTTATGCATTTGTATTATAGGTGAACGTGTTAACAAGCTCGATAAAAAGCTTATTAACGAGCTCAAAATAGATATCTTACGATTTTACGATACTACAAAGCAAAAATGATCCGGATCTTACATAGGATCTTTGAAAGCTTAAGATTTTATAGGATCTCGATCTTGACCATTGGATCTTAAGAAAATGATATTACAAAACTATGATATATAATAATTTTTTGTTTATGATATATAATAATTTGTAAATTTGTATAACCCGAGAAACCGAAAAACCAAGCATTTGGTTTCGGTTTTTACAACCCATTAAAAACGTATCTACCAAATTAAATATAACCAATTAAAACAATTAATACAAAGCACAAACCGGGTTAACCCGGGACGCTTCAAACCTGACGGGTTGAACCAGTTTAATTTGACCCGTTTTTGACCCAACCTAGCAAGTTGACCCGGTTTAAATCGATCAATTTTTCGACCGGACACTTCAAATCCTTCGGGTTGACCCGGATTAATTAAACCCGTTTTTGACCCAATCCGTCGGGGTTACCCGGTTTAAAGTGACCGATTTTTTGACCAGAACGGTTCTACCGGTTCAACCACCTGGGTCGAACCGGGTTTCAAAACATTATGTTTAATCCCCAAATCCTCAAACGTTTATTATTTTTCGTTTATAACCCATAAACTTTTTTATCACTAAAACCATCTGCCGCTATAAAATCCCGTTGCTATGCACGGGTAATCGTCTAGTATAATATAAATAAATTACCCCTACCAAGAGTATCATACACACTTCACTCGGATCTAGGGTTTTGATCCTCTCTTTCTCATCAAACACACTTCGAACACTTCAACATAATCCTCTCTTTCTCTCACACACTCACAGTTGCAACTCACTCGGATCTAGGGTTTTGATCCTCTCTTTCTTATCAAACACACTTCGAACACTTCAACATAATCCTCTCTTTCTCTCCCACACTCACAGTTGCAACTCACTCGGATCTAGGGTTTTGATCCCAAATCTCAAAAAGCTGATAAGATCACAAATTAATTAATATAATCTAAATACCCCCTTAGAGCTATTTATTCTTAGGCTTAGGTTGATTATCTGTTATAAGAATTGTGTTGCATTTATATTGATAGAATAAGGAAGAACATGCTGTGTTATTTTTGCGAATAATTAGAGCAAAAGAGATATTAAGGTTTGCTTGGATTAGCTTATTTTATCTTAGGCTTAGGTTGACTATCTTGTATAAGAATTATGTTGCATTTGTATTGAGGTTATAAGGAAGAAAAGTGACGGATGTGTGTGCGAATAGTTAGGCTAAAATATCCAAGTATCAAAGATGGAAGAAGTATCATCGATGGATGCAAAGACACCACTTTCAAGTATGAACATAAACTTGTTCTGGTGTTTCATCCATCGATGATTCATCTTTGCTCTTTGCCAAAATACAGAAACGATTATCAAGTATAATTTGTAGGTTCGATGCTTGAATTTAGCGTCTTCGTCTTCCAGCATGTTGGTAGGTTAGAGATTCAAGGCTGAATAATATGTTGTTGTTGGCTAGGGTAGAAAGGATGGTGGTTCATTGCATTGTTAATATAAATTTTATATGATTTCATTCATGCACAATTAGCTCTCTAATGTCGTAGAATCTACATAATTAATATGTATGTTCGTCACATCTAAGGGAGCAATATAAATGATAGTAAGAATCTGTTTTCTAATAACTTAAAGCTCAATGATTAGGGCGCTCTATATAGCGTTGTAGATGGTTCCATTGCTTAATTTGGAAAACGTCTACTACCGTTTGTGTGGTTATTAGACGGTACTGCAATGTTAGAGAGATCTGTCTTGATCATTGAGACATCTTCAATGCAATAATGATATAGTGTGTACTGTTCATGACATGCCACACTCCATTATCGCATTCAAGATGAGTGATGTTACTTCTATTCTTTACTCAACATTTGTAGATTGTTTGTATTACTTTGAGTCTGGAATTTCAACATACTTTTCCATTCTAACTTCCCATACTGTTTCTTTTGTTTTTTCAACAATTAAGCAATGCGGCTGGTGCAGTCCTTTGCTCAAAGGGAGTTGAAACGACAAAAGGAGCAGTAGTAGGAAGTTAGAAGGGTTACGTATTGTAACACCCCAACCCGATAAGGGTAGAAGTACTACATTATGGTGACATATCAAAGCAAACATAAGCATACATCTTAAGTAATACAAAGGAATCCCAAAGGTTACAAGGAAACTGAAGTACAAAGTTACAATGAGAACAACAATAAATACTAAGTCTGATACTGAACATCTCTTCTAGTCATCTCTAAATCCAGAAAAGCTATCAATGTATAGTCTTCTAAGTCCAAGGTACTCTCCGCCCATAATCCAGCTTCCTACTAAAACCTGCCGCAGGAAAAGAAATGCGGTTGAGCTTAAAAAGCCCAGTGAACAGATATATATAAAAGGGAAACCAAGGATAACGAATGAACAAAGGTATAATGTAAGGTGCATTGGGGAAAGCCTAAGTTATAAGCAAAGGATAACAAAGGTATGAGATAATCAGTAGCAAATCATAGTGTAAGATAAGGTAAATCAGTAATCAACCACAGTGTAAGGTCAGTCATCAAATCCCGAACCCGAACAAATCATATCACATATCACATCATAGTAACCATGGAGTAGCTAGCTCCCAAAATGTGAAGACACGGATTGCACCCATGCACATTCACCGAACATATAATAATCATAGTCATAATCCAGTCAAATCCATCGAACACAAAGCGAACCTAGGATTGCAATCCATACGCCCCCCCGAACAAATAATAACAATCATCATAATAATCATAAAGCGCGCATATCATATAAATGGGGACGGTGTGAGAAATCACTCACCCACACGTGAGTTATGCCAGTGATGCATCAATGACACGGCCATGTTACCTTCATGGCTAGGAAACGAACATGGCTCGGGTGTCAAACTGAAGGGTTCATATAGCATATCATGTCAAAGTCAAATATCTAAGTCATCAAAGAGTCATAATCAAAGTCTAAATACCAAAGGTTCATATCAAAGGTTCAAATGCCAAAGGTTCATATCAAAGGTCAAAGCAAAGGTTTATATCAAAGTTCAAATGCCAAAGGTTCACAAATCTAAGGGTGCATAGCAAAGGTTCAAATAGAGCATAAGTCAAAGAAAGCCGTACTAAGAAGGCTCAGATTAAAGATATCATAATTAAGCCAATATCAAAGATGAGAACGAATCATGAGAAACCTTAAGAGATAAGGTCAGAATATCTGTACCTTAACCAAAACCAAAAGCAAACCAAAGAGAAAGTCACGCAAACGAATACGAAAGAAGTTACTCCCGCTTTACGAAACCTATACGAATCAATTAATCGCGTATTACTAATAAGCTCATTTTAAATTAGATTTCCATTTTTTTAGGGTTCTTTCTATGATTAGTAACTTTCCATTTTTAGCAAGTTTTTCCAAATTAGAAATTTAATACTTTAAAGGTGTAATTGGCAATTAATAATATTTAAGGGTTAAAATGACAATCATAATAATTTAGAATTAATTATGTCAATTTAGTAAAATTTAGGGTCAAAATGAAAATTATCAAAATTAAATATTAAAATGTCAAATAAAAATTATTTTAAGGTTTATACTATAATTTTATATTAAAATGATAATTTAAACTCCGTCGTTCATAATTTTATCAACGTACCCTCAACCTTAAAATTTAGACCGCAACGACCAAATATTATTATCATGTGCATGACTCGTATTTATACTCAACACACTCTCTTATTAAGACAACAATTTTCCGTATTGCATGCATTTCGACCCACGACCCAATTTACAAATTGCCTAATACGTATACATGCTTCCATTTTAAAACATATGTGCATTATTTGACTCCTCAATTTACACCTATACACGTACACACCCATGAACACACACGTGTATTCACATAAATTAAACCTAATCCAGCCCTTCTACACCAACGTGCATGCTCTAAACCTTTTTACATGAAATCATATCAAAACTAAAATTTATTTTACGTATATAACATGAGTTCTATACTCCAAACCTTTTTACATGAAATCATAATTCTATGTATGTCCATTATCACTCTTTAGTTTCAAAAAAGGAATCAAGTTTGACAATAAGGAAACACACCATGCTCGACTAACACTAAATCCATGTACGCGACACAAGGACAGTAGTCCATGACTCGACACACCACGCACACCACTCGACTATATTATTACCATATTTTCATGTCGAACCGCAAACAAAACAAAGAACCCATACGTATAGAAAACATGCCGTTGAACGAGTTTTAATATCGTTAATGTTCTGATTATGTACATATGTTTAGGTGTGTCAAAAAGGTTGAAAGAAAAACATGGGGTGATAGTGATACCTTGTTGATATGCGAGACAAAGAAAAAGGAGACAAGAACAAGAACACGAATATAACCACGAATCAATACCCACGCTGCAACCCTTTCACCCTCGAACTACGCCTCAGCAACAATACTTCGAACCCTTGGTGCTTTGAGAGAAAATACAGCAAGAACTTGTATGTGTTTGTGGTTGATATCGTATGAAAGAAGAAAGGGGTGAGATGGTCCGGATATACTAGAGATTGGAGGGAGCGTGTATAGTTTTAGGAAAATGATAAATGCAAATTAATGTGGTTGATATTGTCTGTTTATTCAACCATGATATTAGGCTGAGATTGTGGAGTTCTTGTGCCTAATCAAAGGAATTATATACCGAAGGTTTAGTTTAGGCAAGTTGAAGTGACAAAGTTGTATTGTTTCATGATTCAGAAAACGTGTACAAGTCTTGTCAAGGAGTGCAAATGAGATCTTCTATTATTAATAGGATATACACAAGATTATATTGCTTTTTATCTTTGAAATGCAAACGTGTATAAGACTTAAGAAATCAAGTTTTGTGTCGTGTGATATAGAGGTTAAGAAGGCAAGGGAAAACATGTGATAGGTTTTACAAAAAGGAAAAGATGTAGTGTGATAGCTTAGGGTAGAATTACAAATGAAAATGTGACATATTATTTAGTTTAAGTATTAGTTTAGGATAAATATTTTTAACTTGTATTTTATTTTATAACATATAGTTTTTAAATATCAAAACTTATTATTTAACTTAGGTTATCGATTTCATAATACTCTTGTATAATAATTCATGTATTCTTATAAATTCAAAATTAGAGGGCAAAATGGGAATTTCAAATGAATGAAAATTTAGGGTTTTACAACTCTTCCCCTCTAAAAAAAAGAATTTCGTCCGCGAAATTGAAGATATGCAAATCAAATGGGAACATATCAAATTATGCAGAACACGAAGACTTGGTTTCTCATGACTCTATCTTGTCGATCTAATATGGTTTTCTAAGAACATAACAAGTAACTTCAAATCAAACGAGTAGGGTGTCACATGCAAGGAATGATTAGAGTGATTCCCTCGTGGGAGATGTTATGAATATGCGACAGCTGAGGAGGTAGAGTTAGACGATTGGAAACCTCCCCCGAAACTTACAAGAACTCAAATGGTCAAAATTCAGTTCCACATAATTCCGATCCTTAATCGAACAACCCAAAAAGTAACAGTCTCACAAACGCGAATCGTAGAAGTAGCAAAACACAGGTGTACCCCTCAAAATGAACAAAGGCATTCAAGCATATAGAAGACAATTCAATCGATAACATCGGACGGTAGAAAGCTCTATAATGAACCCTAAGATGATTATCAAGATACAAAGGTCAACAAACATATTCTCGAAGATCCAAATATATCAAATCATACGGCGATAAGGAAGATCAAACGTATAGGTCAAAAGAACCTAAAGTCTCATTAATCGCAGATAGTCGCCAACGAAAACAGGAGTCTAAGGCTTCTCTTAAGCACTGCTCAAGACATCCTATGAACACAATAAGTGCACTTATATGACGCTAGTATTATCACGTTGATCAGGCGTCATAATACTAGCCTCACATAATAAGCCATCATGATGGTCATACTCTATCTCAAGATCGTGAAACTAAAATCTATAAACCACCTAACAGTCCAACTAAGACTTAGGGTTGGTCCTAGTCAAGATCAATAATGAAACAAAGTTGGCAAAACAAGTGAAACTCGCAATGACGTAAACAAATCAAGCCATATAACCAAGAGTAAAAATGAAACTACTCGTAAGAGTAACGAAAATCATAGAATGTTCATCAAAAGCAAGGTACGTCGTCAAAAGAGTCAATCCATTCATAACATAAATTTCAAGGTTCCAAGCTCGAGTAGTCGGTCCATGGTTGTCCATCAGCTCATAGGGTGAAAAGAAAAACAATAAACTCGAGTCTGGTTCCTCAAGCCTTCGGCAGTTCTTCATGGAATTGTGGTCTGGAATTGCGAATCTATATCTTGATCAACGAGCATCCTTCCATCCGCAAATTTGCTTCTGCTCTCAATTCATCTTAGTACAACTAAAATGAATAGAGAAGCAAGACTGTGGGTCTTTGACAGGTCTTCTATCACAGCTCCAGGTTTTCAGGTAACACTGCCGCTGCCAATTCTAGGTTATGTGTTAATAGTTCATCTTCTCCAGTCTGGTTATCTTGATACCCGAACTGAAATCTCCACGTGCTGCATGAGGTATACTCCGTTGATGGTAACGTCAGTCGTGAGCATCTTCTATAGTAACAGATTTAAGTGATCGAGAGTCATCAAAACAAAAGTAGAACGAAGTAGATTGTTAAAGGTCACAAATCAGATATGGAAGTCCATGGTAGCTTATGAAGGGCCATCCAATCCAAAATCAAGAGGCCAAAAGTAAACGAACTCATAGAACGAATACGGTGGTCAAACTGGATAGATAGTTCATATAGAGTCAAGTACATGGTTTGTCAAGAGGGTCGAGGTATACAAGTAAACAGTTCTAAGTGTTGGGATCTGGTTTAGCTCATTAGCACAAGTGATAGGTAGGGTGTGAATCATCAGTAATACAAACATTGTATGGTTGTCAAAAGCGAGGGGTACGTGATATCAGTTGTCGGCAGCATCATGCCCAGTTAACAATTCCATATAGAGATTTTATCATAACCTCCCAAGGAAACTGATTGGCAGACAAGGCTCACCATTCAAAGGAAAGGAACAAAACTCCTATATCCATGGTTAATAAATACCAGAGTTCTCGTAGGGTAGAATTTGATTTTGCAAAGTCAAGTAGTAACAAACGACACATTGTCTCTAACATAAGTACGAAATTCAAAGAATATGTCAAACACATTATGGTTGAATAATCATCGGAACAATCGGAAAGGTATCAAAATGCTTATCAAGCAAATCAGAGATGGAGATCAAGGTCAGACAGTGAAACTTAAATGTAGTGTCCGGAGTATTCCAACTTACTTAGAGATCAAACATGGGTTTCAAGACTTTCTAATTTCCAGGGTAGAAGTCCTTACAAGGCTTAACTTAAAGGCAAAGGCAAGAATCTGAGTAATGCGGAAGCAAGTGCTACAAGCATAGACGTCCTAGTCTACCCATTCCTCACCGGTCAAAACTTATGCTCCTATGGGGAGATCTTACGGCAATTATCAAAGGTTATCTTATGAGCGCCTACAGTGGAAACTTAGTGGTCCAAACTTCACAGGTCAAGGTTTAATGTACTACAAGTCGCAGCCTGGTCACTGATACCATAATTGTAACACCGCAACCCGATAAGGGTAGAAGTACTACATTATGGTGACATATCAAAGCGTTAAGCATACATCTTAAGTAATACAAAGGAATCCCAAAGGTTACAAGGAAACTGAAGTACAAAGTTACAATGAGAACAACAATAAATACTAAGTCTGATACTGAACATCTCTTCTAGTCATCTCTAAATCCAGAAAAGCTATCAATGTATAGTCTTCTAAGTCCAAGGTACTCTCCGCCCATAACCCAGCTTCCTACTAAAACCTGTCGTAGGAAAAGAAATGCGGCTGAGCGTAAAAAGCCCAGTGAACAGATATATATAAAAGGGAAACCAAGGATAACGAACGAACAAAGGTATAATGTAAGGTGCATTGGGGAAAGCCTAAGTTATAAGTAAAGGATAACAAAGGTATGAGATAATCAGTAGCAAATCATAGTGTAAGATAAGGTAAATCAGTAATCAACCAAAGTGTAAGGTCAGTCATCAAATCTCGAGCCCGAACAAATCATATCACATATCACATCATAGTAACCATGGAGTAGCTAGCTCCCAAAATGTGAAGACACGGATTGCACCTATGCATATTCACCGAACATATAATAATCATAGTCATAATCATGTCAAATCCATCGAACACAAAGCGAACCTAGGATTGCAATCCATACGCCCCCGAACAAATAATAACAATCATCATAATAATCATAAAGCGCGCATATCATATAAATGGGGACGGTGTGAGAAATCACTCACCCACACGTGAGTCATGCCAGTGGTGCATCAATGACACTGCCATGTTACCTTCATGGCTAGGAAACGAACATGGCTCGGGTGTCAAACTGAAGGGTTCATATGGCATATCATGTCAAAGTCAAATATCTAAGTCATCAAAGAGTCATAATCAAAGTCCAAATACCAAAGGTTCATATCAAAGGTTCAAATGCCAAAGGTTCATATCAAAGGTCAAAGCAAAGGTTTATATCAAAGTTCAAATGCCAAAGGTTCACAAATCTAAGGGTGCATAGCAAAGGTTCAAATAGAGCATAAGTCAAAGAAAGCCATACTAAGAAGGCTCAGATTAAAGATATCATAATTAAGCCAATATCAAAGATGAGAACGAATCATGAGAAACCTTAAGAGATAAGGTCAGAATATCTGTACCTTAACCAAAACCAAAAGCAAACCAAAGAGAAAGTCACGCAAACGAATACGAAAGAAGTTACTCCCGCTTCACGAAACCTATACGAATCAATTAATCGCGTATTACTAATAAGCTCATTTTAAATTAGATTTCCATTTTTTTAGGGTTCTTTCTATGATTAGTAACTTTCCATTTTTAGCAAGTTTTTCCAAATTAGAAATTTAATACTTTAAAGGTGTAATTGGCAATTAATAATATTTAAGGGTTAAAATGACAAATCGAATTGGAAGAGAAAAAAAAAACCCTAAAACGATTTTCTCTCTCAACTAGGGGTGATTTCAGCCCCCACCCCCACCCTATCAAATCCGGCCATAATTTTTCCTATTCGATTGGTTTTTTCTTTAATCTCTTGTGGGATTACTGAATTAACTACAAAGATTCTGGTTTGTTAGGGTGATGGGTGGGTTTTCTATCTGTTTTTATCTATTAAATCGTCCCTATTCCTATGATCGAAACCCTAATATTCCGACTTTTGTTTAATCGTTGATTGGTTAGGGTTATCTTTGTTGGGTTGCCTGATTGCATTGGGATTCGATTGCTAAGGTCGGTTTGGTATTCTCTATTTATTTAGGGATGTATTCAAATCGATTCTTTATTCTTTAACTTTTGCGATTAGGGTTTTTTTGTTTCTGGTGGATCGTATGGATTTATGGGTTTATTTTTTACGATCTTCTTGATGGTGAACGTAGCATGTTCATGCTTCTGAATCTATTCGGTTTTCATTAATCGATTATATTTAACATGGTGCGTTTGTATTGGTTTGATGTTCTTCATGATTAACGAAACCCTTTTAGGGTTTTGTATATTCTAATTTGTTTGTGACTATGGATCTGGTTGTTTCCTTGGAAGTCAATCTGTTTACGGATTGTGTGGTATTCATTGTGTTATCATGTTGGTGTTGCCATGAACGTGGGTTAGAGAGAGATGGAAGTTAAGTTTTAGGGTAACTTATTCAAAAACCCTAGGTTTGATCGATAAGATGGTTCTGCATCTCTATTGATCGTTCAGGGGTGGATCGATCTAGACACATGGAGGGTATATTTTGAGATGGATCGATGCTACTTTGTTCCTTAGAAGTTAGGGTTCTTATTAATGAATTCTATGATTAGTTTGACATAATCCTGCTGCAACCGTTTTTGTTTATCTTCTGATTGGATCGTTGTTGATGTGGTTATGCTGGAAGTTAGGGTGTGTCTAACCCTATGGATTGTTCTTGGTTCGTACTACATAGGCCTGATGGTGATGATATATTTGTATTGTTTGGCCTGGTATACGACGGGGATTGGTATTTAGGGTTCTTTCAGCCCTTTGATTGTTATTGGTTATGTTACTTTCACCTCAAACTGGTACGATGCTATGTTGATGCTTTAATGATTATGGTTTGGGAAGATGTACGTCTTATTGGAAGTCTATGGCAGATTATATTAAGCTTGGTTTGCACTCTCATCTTGGTTGCATTTGGCAGCTTATTGGTACTCTTAATCTTGTCATAGTGTCATACTGTTTATTATTGGTGCATATGGTTTGATCCTTGTTAGTTGTCTTCATGTGTTTCATTCGCATTTGTTGGAAGATTGGTTCAAGGTCAGATATGCTGGAAGGTTGGGTCGCTTAGACCATGTTTATGCTTCAAGTTCGAATTGCTACGGAAGTCACTCTCATTAGGTTATTAGATTATGTTTTTTGCATAATACTAATAGAAGACGCAATTGGTTGAAGCTGGAAGTTCGCATGTTTATGATCTGGATCGCTAGGATGACTAAGAAGACTTCAATTTTATTTGAGTTGTGATGTATTGTATTTTATTGCTAGTCATCGTTAGTTGTATTTAGATCTGGTAGTTATAAGAATGGTCTGTCATTCTTATATAGTGGTAGTGGTAGTGTCCTAAGGGACTTCGATGAGAGACTCACTCTCTTCCATTGTACTTAAACGTTTTTTATTAATGTATTTTACCGGGTGCAGGATGACTCCCCTTTACCCAAAAAAAAAGGGTTAAAATGACAATCATAATAATTTAGAGTTAATTATGTCAATTTAGTAAAATTTAGGGTCAAAATGAAAATTATCAAAATTAAATATTAAAATGTCAAATAAAAATTATTTTAAGGTTTATACTATAATTTTATATTAAAATGATAATTTAAACTCCGTCGTTCATAATTTTATCAACGTACCCTCGACCTTAAAATTTAGACCGCAACGACCAAATATTATTATCATGTGCATGACTCGTATTTATACTCAACACACTCTCTTATTAAGACAACAATTTTCCGTATTGCATGCATTTCGACCCACGACCCAATTTACAAATTGCCTAATACGTATACATGCTTCCATTTTAAAACATATGTGCATTATTTGACTCCTCAATTTACACCTATACACGTACACACCCATGAACACACACGTGTATTCACATAAATTAAACCTAATCCAGCCCTTCTACACCAACGTGCATGCTCTAAACCTTTTTACATGAAATCATATCAAAACTAAAATTTATTTTACGTATATAACATGAGTTCTATACTCCAAACCTTTTTACATGAAATCATAATTCTATGTATGTCCATTATCACTCTTTAGTTTCAAAAAAGGAATCAAGTTTGACAATAAGGAAACACACCATGCTCCTAACACTAAATCCATGTACGCGACACAAGGACCGTAGTCCATGACTCGACACACCACGCACACCACTCGACTATATTATTACCGTATTTTCATGTCGAACCGCAAACAAAACAAAGAACCCATACGTATAGAAAACATGCCGTTGAACGAGTTTTAATATCGTTAATGTTCTGATTATGTACATATGTTTATGTGTGTCAAAAAGGTTGAAAGAAAAACATGGGGTGATAGTGATACCTTGTTGATATGCGAGACAAAGAAAAAGGAGACAAGAACACGAATATAACCACGAATCAATACCCACGCTGCAACCCTTTCACCCTCGAACTACGCCTCAGCAACAATACTTCAAACCCTTGGTGCTTTGAGAGAAAATACCGCAAGAACTTGTATGTGTTGTGGTTGATATCATATGAAAGAAGAAAGGGGTGAGATGGTCCGGATATACTAGAGATTGGAGGGAGCGTGCATAGTTTTAGGAAAATGATAAATGCAAATTAATGTGGTTGATATTGTCTGTTTATTCAACCATGATATTAGGCTGAGATTGTGGAGTTCTTGTGCCTAATCAAAGGAATTATATACCGAAGGTTTAGTTTAGGCAAGTTGAAGTGACAAAGTTGTATTGTTTCATGATTCAGAAAACGTGTACAAGTCTTGTCAAGGAGTGCAAATGAGATCTTCTATTATTAATAGGATATACACAAGATTATATTGCTTTTTATCTTTGAAATGCAAACGTGTATAAGACTTAAGAAATCAAGTTTTGTGTCGTGTGATATAGAGGTTAAGAAGGCAAGGGAAAACATGTGATAGGTTTTACAAAAAGGAAAAGATGTAGTGTGATAGCTTAGGGTAGAATTACAAATGAAAATGTGACATATTATTTAGTTTAAGTATTAGTTTAGGATAAATATTTTCAACTTGTATTTTATTTTATAACATATAGTTTTTAAATATCAAAACTTATTATTTAATTTAGGTTATGGATTTCATAATACTCTTGTATAATAATTCATGTATTCTTATAAATTCAAAATTAGAGGGCAAAATGGGAATTTCAAATGAATGAAAATTTAGGGTTTTACACGCATGTTGGTTTATTGCATTCTATTCTTTTTTATGATCTAAAACCAACCATCCACCAGGTAATGTTGCCATTTGAGTTCCAAGAACAAAGGTTGTTTCAAACACACCATGAATTGCAACATTATCTTTTATTTTATTTACACTATATATATATTTTTTAATTTTAATATATTTATTATTTTTTTGCAGAAATCATTAAAATTGACAACAGTGACTCAAGTTCATTTCACATATCAAGCAGTTCTGAAGGTCCTCCAAATACATGGGCAGACTACTTTCCAAAGGGATATTCTGGATCAGGCACGAAAAGGAAGATGCTAGGAAGGTTAAAACTCCAAAAAAAGACTGCAAAAGAGCTTTTTGATGAGAGGGTTCAGGTGCTAGGCCTGCCCAATGCTAAGACTTGTGAAGACAAGGCTATAAAACCATGGGAACCAAAAATGGCCAAAGTTTGTTCAAAAGGGAAGGGTAAAAAGAAAATGTATTAGTTGAGTTAGGCAGTAATTTGAATAAACCTTGTAATCCTTTTGTACTACTTTATTTGACTTTATGAATAAACATGTTGTAATCCTTTTAGATTAGTAAAATTTTAGAATGTGTACCTTTTGTTACCAGTATTTTGTAACTTTTCATTTCAAGTTTTAATGGAATATGTTTAATTTTAATTCCCGTATTTTGTCATTGCTAAATTTTCTCATTAATTGTTACAATATTTTGATTGTTGTGTTCATTAACAAGAACTTGGGATATATTTTGTATAGTGTTACTAAAAAGTTATCAAAATAAAAAGTTTCTGCTGCTAAGAAAACGTTACTGCAGGTGGGTTTGTACTCCTAGATATGAGAGTGCAGGGGTGGATTGGTAACATTTACACTTAATTGTTACAATATTTTGATTGTTGTGTTCATTAACAAGAACTTGGAATATATTGTGTTTAACTAGGGGCGAATTGCGAAACCCTAACAACCTTCAAGCTTCTATCGGTTTTTCAATTAATTGACCTCTAAAACATGATTTTCTGTAATGTTTTTTGCTCTTGATTTGTGTCTAACATTCGTGTTTTACATGTATTAATCAAAATCATTACTTGGAATCTGTTTTAAGTCGACTTTTTGGAAAATTCGTACTTTTTAGGGTTTCCAATTCGTCCCTTGTTCTATGATCGATTCCTGTTATTATCTAATCCTTTTTTGATCAACTAGGATCGATTATTGTTCTCCTTATCGTTCCTTTGTTCTTTGATTTTTAAAGTCGGTTTGACTTTGCTTATATATGGATCGATCTGTATGATTTTCTGGTGTAAACCCTAAATCGTTTTTTAGGGTTTGTTTCAAACCGACTCACTCTATTGCTATATTTTTTCGGTTTTGTGGCTGATACTTTATTGCTATATCTTTGATCGCTGTTTGGGTGTTGTTTGGTGCTTCAATGTATTATTCAATCTTGTTTTGGATTCGTTTATTGGATATGTGTGGGACGAAACCCTAATTGTAGGGATTGTTTATTCATGGTTCTGGTTGTGTTATTATTGGTTGTGGGTTATGGGAGATGTTAATTCATGATATTTACTCATGATGTTTACGAGACTTTGGGTTTGTAAAACCTTACTTTTCTGATTGTTAGGATCGTACCCCTACTATTGCTGATCGAAACCTTGTTTATCATTGATTATGCCCATTGAAATCAGTTCTATTTGCTTTTGGGACTGATTTGAGGTGGTGTTCGATCATGGCTGCTGTTTGTATGATAGGGTTCCTTGTTGGTGGCACTAATGGAAGTTAAGTTTTTGGGGACTCTTGTTCAAAACCCCATGTACACAATCACGGATCAGTTGCACTCTTATTCTTCTTGGGGTCTTGATTGTGGTTGTTTTCCTACTCTTTGTGTACTGAAATCAATTTTGACGATCCATGAGTAAGCAGTAGGTTGGTGCATATGACTTGATCCTTGGTCATTGTCTTCATGTGTTTTTCATTCTTATTTGATGGAAGATTGGTTCAAGTTTGGATATGCTGGAGGTTGGGTCGTTTAGACCATGGTTATGCTTCAAGTTCGTTTTGCTACGTACGTCACTCTTATTAGGTTATTAGATTATGCGTTTGCATAATACTAATAGAAGATGCAATTGGTTGAAGCTGGATGTTCGCATGTTTAAGATCTGGATCGCTAGGATGACTAAGAAGACTCAAAGAAGACTTTAATGTTTATTTGAGTTGTAATGTATTGTAATTTTATTGCTAGTCATGGTTAGTTGTAATTTAGATCTGTTTGTTATAAGAATGGCCTGTCATTCTTATATAGTGGTAGTGGTAGTGTCCTCAGGGACTCCGATGAGAGATTCACTCTCATCCATTGTACTTCAACGTTTTTTTGAGTAATAATTTACCAGGGTGGAACCCTTTTACCCAAAAAAAAGAACTTGGAATATATTTTGTATCATGTTAATCAAAAGTTATCCAAATCAAAAGTTTCTGCTGCTAAGAAAATGTTACTGCGGGTGGGTTTGTACTGCTAGATATGAGAGTGCAGGGGTGGATTGGTAACATTTACACTTAATTGTTACAATATTTTGATTGTTGTGTTCATTAACAAGAACTTGGGATATATTTTGTATTATGTTAGTCAAAAGTTTCTGCTCTGTTAAAAAAAAAATCAAAAGTTTCTGCTCCTAAGAAAACGTTACTGCAGGTGGGTTTGTACCACTAGATATGAGAATGCAGGGGTGGATTGGTAACATTTACACTTAAGGGTTTAAATCCCCAATTAACTAGTTATAAGGCCGTATAAGCCGCTTTCGTACAATTAATAATGTCAACCTACATAGTTTACTACATAACATGATTGTCTACGGATAAACCCATATGGCGATTTTTCCAGCCGCCACCTCTATTTTTTCCGGCCAAATCATCTCCTTAATACGCCTCTCTACCATTAATCATGGTATGCAATCGTGTTTAGGGTTGTGTGTTTCTTGAGAGGTGCCGGCTGCAGAAACCCTAACGTTTTCAACTCGTTTTTTCTCACCTTGGGTGATTCGTTCTTTAGGGTTTTAATCGCTAATGGGTTTCTTATTCGCACCCTTGCATCTGGTTATCATATGTCGGTTGTATAATCGATTTTACATATTAGTAAGGGGTCGATCTTGTTGACGAAACCCTAATAACTTATCCTACCGATTTCTTTTTAAGGGATCGTTTTTTTCTAGGGTTTCGTTGTATGATGATTTATTGGATTCGTATCCTGCTCTTTGGGCGGTTTAATGAATTCTAATGAGTCATATATTCTGGTTTCTGTTCGATTGTATGGAGCTACATGTTCTATCTTTTACATACGATCTGGTGGTGATTTTTGGATCGACTTGGGTTACATGCTTCTTCTTTAGTGGTTGATCCATTGGTTTTGATGTGTTACGATGCGTTCATGTTTATGAAACCCTTTTTAGGGTTTCGATTTTATATATGGTTTATGATGCAGAATCTGGTCGTTAATTTGATGGTTACCCGTCTTGGGGTGGTTGTTTGATTAGATATATCAGGTCCTACCATGCTTTAATCATGTGTACGTGGGGTTGAATAGAGAGATGATTATGTTTATGGCATATTACGATCCAAGACTTGATTCGTATTCTATTATACTTGTTGGTCGTTTTATTTCTGGTACTGGTTGTCAAGCTTTGGGATCAATATTCATTGTTCAAAGTCATTTACTGCCTATTGATGGCTGTTACTCATTCCTATGGAAGCTTGGGTTTATGGTGTATGCAAGTCACCTTTGTGTTAGTCTATGGCTGCTTATGATACCATTGGTTTGCACGTTTAGCTTGGTTGCTTTTTGGCAGCTTGTGGGTACTCTTAGCATGTCATAGTGTTTAGCACGGCTTTGTTGGTGCATATGGTTTGATCCTTGTTAGTTGTCTTCATGTGTTTCATTCGCATTTGTTGGAAGATTGGTTCAAGTTCAGATATGTTGGAAGGTTGGGTCGCTTAGACCATGTTTATGCTTCAAGTTCGAATTGCTACGGAAGTCACTCTCATTAGGTTATTAGATTATGTTTTTTGCATAATACTAATAGAAGACGCAATTGGTTGAAGCTGGAAGTTCGCATGTTTATGATCTGGATCGCTAGGATGACTAAGAAGACTTCAATTTTATTTGAGTTGTGATGTATTGTATTTTATTGCTAGTCATCGTTAGTTGTATTTAGATCTGGTAGTTATAAGAATGGTCTGTCATTCTTATATAGTGGTAGTGGTAGTGTCCTAAGGGACTTCGATGAGAGACTCACTCTCTTCCATTGTACTTAAACGTTTTTGATTAATGTATTTTACCAGGTGCAGGATTACTCCCCTTTACCCAAAAAAAACCCATATGGTTCATCATACATTAGCTAATTACATACCATTGTCTAGTGACAAACCCATTTGGTTTATCATACAACAGATACTTACAAAAAATTATCCAACTTACAAAAACTTTCAAACACTGTTTCACCCATCAACAAACATAAAACCATCAACAACCATCAAACCATCAACACACATCAAACCTTAAGACTCTTTGGGACCAGTTTGTGTCATGTGTTAAAAAGAAGCGGACCCTTGCAGCTGCACCAAAGCAGGCTTCCTGTCTCAACTCCCTGAAACCAGAGCATGAAACAATAAACACCTTCCTCCTCACCTTCCCTCGACCATGTACCACCACTGTTCTCTCACGTACTTGGAACACTTTCTGTATCATTTAGTGCTTCACAACAGCGACAGAGTACCCATACAAGTTGTACTTGTGCACAATTTTTGATGGTATAGTCTGTTACAAAATGTACAAAGTTACAACTGCTATAGATTGATAGTTTTTTAGTTTGTAATCTCATTGAAATTGTAGCATAATTACTATTTGACAAATTATCAAAGTTTTCAAGACACTTACTAGTTGTCCATTTCTCCAGAAGCATGCAGTCAGTGGTCGGTAGAATGCCCTATCTTCTTGGTCATGGACAGTGTGAAACGATCATCTGCACATCCAGTTCATCCGTCCGGCTTCAAAATCTGAATTTAATAATACAAAATGAGTAAGTTATTGATAATCCAAAACGTTACACAGATATCATATACTTAATGTAGTTAAAGCTAATAAAGGAAAAAAATACCATAGTTATGTGGTTGGTGACACAAGGCATTCATGGCAATATTGGTGCTGTATGTCTCCACAGTTGTGATGGCCCCTCCATCAGGTTCAAACAACATCACATTAAATTCCTGGCCCGGGTAAACCTGAGTAAAAACCATCCACTAACCAGCCTTCAAATTCAAGTCTCGAGCGAGTGTCACCCAACCACCGCCATAGAAGAAGGAGTGGATGTATCGATCATAGAGATGATCACTGGCCACCCTAACATTGTAGTCAGTCGTGTTAGTGGAAACCACGACCGAATTAGTAGTGGTTGGACCATCCAGATATCTCAGAAAGTCTTCCTCCAACGACTGCTTAAGCAGAGATGTGTCTGTCACAGGCACTAAACATCTCCAAAATGGGGCACTCTCGGGTTCATAATTGTGAAACTCTAACCCATTCTCACCATACCAAGTTACATAAAACACATCCTCACCCTCTTCAACAAAATGTATGTACTCAACAGCAGAAGAGGAGATGTTGTGAATGACAAAATCATTCCACCTTGCTCCCTCAACAACACACTTAAATTGTGAGACTCTCCTTACACGAACTTTCCATCTAACCCCCCCTCCCCCCCACAGTTAACTAAGAAAATAAAACCATTGCCAGTATAGGAACCTCCTAGAACATAATCATTATGCAGTTCCTGTATATGAAAATAAAGTATAAAAATGAAAACACATCTAAAAACTTAATCCATTCATATATCTTGCATCAAGTACTATATAACATGGACAAAAAAATTTGAAGTCAAAGTTGAAGAAAAAAGACCTGAAAAAGTCATAGTGGACACTTAATGTGTGACTTTTTAAGTATTCATTTGGCAAATTTGACCTTATATATTTTTATTTGTGTTATATAATAGTTGATAAAGATTATACCAATGGAAAATACATTCAAAACTTAATCCATTCATATATTTTGCATCAAGTAATATATAACACAAATAAAAATATTTAAGGTCAAAGTTGAAAACTAAAGACTTCAAAAGTCAACAATGGACTATAATTATGGGAAGGAGTAGTTAAACTAGTTTCTTAGAGAAATAACAGCTTGTCAATAATGGTGTTAACTTACAAACTCATCCAAAACATCAGGATTGTCCACAACGCAAATAAATTGATTACCAAACATGGTTACTGCATTAACGATTAAGGTTATAAAACAATTACAAAATACCGTTTGAATGAAGTAAAAATCAGTAAATGTGGTTACCTGGTACGTGTGTTTTTTGAAGAATCAAGACTGCTAAGCACCGACTGTATTGTTTGAGTTATTAGGTTGAAAGAAGATAGAGCGTTTATGTGAGTGTGATTTTGTTGTGTTAAACACGACTTAGTTTTGTTATTTGCAAAAAATATCCTCGTCGATTTTCGTGAATGGGAGGTAGCTGAAGTGTGTTAATGTGTTATAGCGGGAACAGTGAAGTAACGAAAATACCCTGACGTGCAACGCACGTGAGGGCATTAACGGGCTAGTAGCATTAAGTTCTGCCTAGCAGCATTAAGTTCCGAGTTACTAGCATTAGCAGCATTAAGTTCGGAGTTACTAGCATTCACCCAAATTCCAATCCAAACAACTTTTTCTTTGCTTTTCCTGCAAAATATTAGTCTAGAAACAAAGAAAATACAAGCCATAACATATGCACAATCATCCCAACATCTAAATATACTTAACAGTTCTAAGTATAACTAGGAGCATTGTAATGGGGCAAATGAAGAGTCATGACGAATAGTCTGAACTCAATTCATGCAGTGAATATCAAATTAGACTCAAACAAGATAGAGTACGTATACATAAGTTATCAGAAATGTGTGACCATATGTATCGAATTGTGACTACATTTAAATAATGTGTGACAAAATATGACACTATGATTTAGCCACCTAAATAAATACTTCATGTGACCATATATATAGCATTTTTAATTTAGTCACACAAAAACTCAATGTGACCAATATCAAGGTTAATGATAACTGACTTCAAATTTTGCTATAAATAATAGTCACATGAACATTTCACAATGTGACTATTTTGAATGTATTGGTCACATATAATACCCATTAGGAATTGGCAAACAAACACACACTAAACTTTAGACACACATAGTAACTTACGTGACCATATGTATCGAATTTTAGTTACACTTAATCATGTTTCTATGGTTTAGTGTGACCATATATGACATTTGGTCACACTCTTCAAGTGTGTGACATATATTTGTCACTCTTGAACGCATTTCGTGACTAACGCTTCAAACTTACTTTTCCGTTGTCACACATTTCAAACGCTATGTGGCTAAATATTCAGCAAAGAATAGCAGTCACATTTAAATAATGTGTGACAAGCTTGACTATATAATTTAGCCACATACACAATTACCTCATGTGACCATATATCTATTTTGGTCACACTTTTCAATTGTGTGACATATATTTGTCACATATGTATATCTATAGTGTGACTAATGTTTCGAGCTCATTTTTATATGTCACACGTCCTGAATTAAAAATGACTAAATGATCGAAAAATATTTACCAGTTACCCTCTAGTCACATAAATACACGAATGTGTGACATATATCTTCCGAAATGGTCACACAAGTCGGATCGAGTGTGGCTGTTTATTTTATTTTCATACATTTAGTCACATAAATATGTTACAGTATGACCGTTTGAAATCGACCATGTGTGACGAAAGGCCATTTTTGTACCAGTGATGGTAGTACCAATAATTTTGAAGGATTGATGTCCAAATTTATGGCATCTCAAAAAGCTCGCATAGCTAAGTTTGAATCTGAATTCAATCAACAACAAACAGAGATGACCGATAAAATCGATAATTTGTTTAAGCCCTCAACAACCAAGTGTTAACTACACCAAAGAATGACATTAGGGACTCTAGTAGCGGAACCCAAATTAAGGACCCCTCATCATCCAAACACATCCACTTTGTCAACGTAGTCACTATTAAGCCAGTTGATAATAATAGGGAAGAAAGTGATAAGGATGAGATTAAGGAAGTTGAGGATGAAAAGGAACAGAAAGCAGAGGAAGTAGAAAATGTAGGGGACTACTTCGATAGGTTACCTACCAAGGAAGAACAGGAATACCATAAGGATTTATTCGATGACCCTGAAACACCATACGTCCTTGGTTCACCAATCATCAAAGCGGGTGATCCCTCTAACATCAACATACCATGCAACATTGGGCATGTGCATGTGTGGAAAGCCTACATCGATCTTAGATCTCCCATGAACATTGTGACTAGGACCCATTACAATTGGGTAATGAAGAAGCAACTAGGACCTAGGATGATTCCCAACACAGGTTGGATGAGTAACTTTGTGGGAAGAGTAAAAGGATTGCACGTCTTTGTAGGAAACTTCACTTACGTTACCGACTTTGTGATTGTAGAAGATATTCGTCCGGTAATAGATGGTTGCCTAAGTCAAGTAGTGTTCGGAAAGCCGTTTGTTGAGACTTCTAAGATGAATTATGATCCATCTCTAGGGCTCAAGTTCAAGGATGAAAATGATGAGATAGCTTACCAAATGCCCTATAAGATTGAACGACTCCGTCTTTTATCAAACATCAAAAAAGAACACAAGCAAGCGGTCTACTATAGGAATGATGAGGATAGACGTAGAGGAATAGACTATGTTATGAATAGAATATTTGGTATCTACAAGGAATGCTTGAAACTAGGTCCGAAATACAAAACTAAAATCGAGGATTACCTAGAAACCGTGACCAATGATGAGGTCACGTAATAGCCCGTGACCTTGAGTCTAGCTACAAGACTCGTAAATAAAGAAAAACACTTCTTGGGAGGCAACCCAAGCTTAATTTGTTTGATTGTTTTTTGTTTGATTTTATTTGTTTCCGTGTGCGTGTTTTTATTTTTATTGTTTGTGGCTCATGTTTCAAAATAAATTGTGAAAATGCTTTACCTCGTTGTTTAACTTCGTCTTAACTTCATATAAAGGTATTTGGCAAAGATAAGTGTAAGGGAAATCTAAATTTGTTTCTAAGAACGGAATTGAACATGGATCACAACAATATTAAATGAACATGCATATTAGTATTTGTTTGAGTCAAATGCTTGTATCGAGTCATAATGATGTTTTGCAGGAATTCCAGGAATTAAGGCGTGAGTTTTTTCAGAAATTTTCCGGAAACTTAACGTAAGATTTCTGTCAGAACACTCTAACGGTGTCAGGTGTAAAAATCTGAAAAATTTTGCAAGTTTTGTTTTTCTACCGGAGTCTTAAAGTTTTTTGTTAATTCTTTAGTTTTATAAACTCCAGGAAATTTGCAAATATTCATTCCACAAGTGTTATATCTTTACTAGCAGGGTACCCACGCGTTGCAGCGGCGGGTACCCTGAAATTAAATTTTCTGGTGAATCGTGTATTTTAGTTTATTATGTTCTTTTTTACAATAATTTACGGATATCAAGAATTTTGTTTAGGCCGTGCCCGATCGGGCTTGAGCCTGTTTGGCCCGCACCCGTTCGGGCTCATGCCCATTTGTCCCGTTGCCCATTCGGGCCTGAATATTTTTATAATGTGCTTTATTATTTTTATTAGTGACATTTAATGTAGGAATTGTGTTTAATTTGGTTGTACAATATGATTGATAATTTGTATTCATGATATAAGGGGTATTTTAATAATTGTATTAATTGACTAATTAATTAATTAACTACATTAAATATCATTAATGTGGTGTTTTTTTAATATGTGCATTAAAGTGATGTACACTATGCTTCTTGTCTTGTAAGTCTGAAAATTATGCGCATTAAATTGGTGTACATGCATCTTTCCTATTAAAGAAATGTTTTTGGTCTTAAACATTTTAAGACTTCTAAATATAGATGTCCTAAATACATTATAATAGTAGAGATAGAGATACATATATATATATATATAGATTGTCGCCGATTTTACGCGAGGTTTGCCATGATTGTTTTCCCAGGTTTAAAAGGTTATATCAGACAAGAAGATGATTTATATTTCTAGAGGGAAGCTTTCAACGTTCATTTTCTTGGAGGAGGATTTAACCATGTTACTACATTATCCACACCGAACGAATCAGGGGAGTATTTGTTTCATTCTTTTACCTTCATTACTTTTACATCCTTTTTATTGAACATTGGGAACAATGTTCAGCTTAAGTGTAAGGGGAGGGTAAATGATGATACCTTAGAGAATGCAATTGCACTTGAGTTTGCTTGTTCAATATTAGGTGTGTAATAAAACTAAGAGAAACACTTGTTAGGGTAATTTTAGCGCTAAATTTAATTTTTTTACAACATTTAGGACTGAGGCTTTACCTTAACGAGCGTCTCATGGATAGGAGTTGTATGACTAGCACGAAAAACCATACCACTCAAAATTTTCCACCCAAAATATGTGAGGTTCGCCCCAAGATTTGTTAGGAAAAGATGCTTATGAGTGTACCGGTAGTACTTAGATTCTAGAACTTGCGTTAGTGATGCATCCCGAGATCGCTTGTGAGACTACATTCATGTAGTAGGATTTACTACATGATAAGAGGCATTAGGATAACCCTTGTGTTTAAATCCGTATCATAATCACTTGACCAATGAAGTCATAATTACTTGACTAGTAAAGTCAATTAATTTTTCCCACACCTTTGCGTTGTACTGATTTTTAGTACACGATACCCCTAGTATACCCCTCCGAGCCTATCTTTTCTTTTCTAACTTTAAGCATTTTACTTAAAGGAAGAATTTGTTTACAATCCACCCCAAATGTACAACCAAATCGCTTTAGCCTTCCTTGTATGCACTCATCTTTAGTGCATTATTGTTATATGTTTAAACCCTTAGTTAATTGTCTAATTGATTACATGGTTGCTAAGTCGAGTCATATCTTGTACATATTGTTTTGGGACGATTGGGACTCATGGGTAAAGTACTAGTATTATGGAGTATTAGGGAAGAACATCATATATTACCCCCATATATGTGTTAATCTTAAAAAAATAGTCCAAGTGTTTTGATTATCTTAATTCGAGTCATTAGAATAGTTGATTGTAAAGTATGTAAAAGTTCAAGTGTAAGGGGAACGCAAATTCCCTACGATATATTATTGTGGATGGTAGAGCAAGAGTGTATGCAAAAAAAAAAAAAAAGAAAAAAGAAAACAGAAAAAGAGAAAAAACATACGGACTACCATCCCATTTCTTTTTATGTTTATTTTATGTTTTTGTTAGCTTATGATTAGCTTAAGTCGAGTCGAGTCTTGACTTAGCAACGCCACATTGTACATGTAATTGACCAAGATGATTAACTCGCCACCAGTAAAGATTGCCTTTATCCAACAAAACCGTGTTTATCATATCCCTACACCTCACGTTACAACCCTTTTAAAAGACCTCTTTGATAGTTTATCCTAGGTGCTTACGCCAAGTGGTAGAGGTTTGATCCTCTCCCAAGCCTATGGTAATCTATTTGCTATGATAGGTACTGAGAGATATTTTCCATTTTCATATTGTGATATGTACTTTTATTACACCCGAGAGATGTGAGTATCTAAACACTATTTGTGAGGTGCTAGTGTATAATTTCCATGCTTGTTTTGGTTGAAGTGGAATGATTATTTGTTGTAATTACTTTTATATTAGTGTTAAATGACCTCTAGCTTGTATTTTGATTTGAATAAAAGCACATTTGCTTCAGGACAAGCAAATCTCAAGTATAAGGGTATTTGATGAGACGAAAAGTGTACCGCTTTTAGGGGGTCATTTAAGCCCAAATTCGTGATTATTTGATCAATTACTACCCTAAATCGTTCCTTTTGTCATTTTAGGTACTTTGGAGAAGAAATCTAGAAAAAGGAAGCATTTTGGACGTTTTTGGAGTGAAAAAGTGAAGAAAACGACAAAGTCTCCAAATCATGTTGAAATTGCTACCTGATGGTGTCAGGATTTGCATTTGACGCCGTCACTCATGGACAAAGAGGTGGATAAATTAAATACACGTGACGCGCTAGAATGTTTTGGAGAATTAACACGTGACGGCGTTACCAAGGTCGCCACGTTCAAATTGCAAGAGACGGCCAAGAGAAGAATAATACATGATGGCGTCAGATCTGGATCTAGGCAATACGAGAGTTTTTATGGCGGCGAGTTGACGGCGTCAGGATTTACACGTGACGCCGTCAGACTCAAAAATCTATATGTAGTTTTCTATTTTTCATTTGTTAAGAGAGGAGAACTTTGGGATAGTTTTGGAGAAACCCTAGTACGATTTTTATTTTACTTTTAAGGGTTCCAAACCCTTGTTTCATCCATGTTTGATTGAAGATAAATTTTCCAATAATCATTCAATATGTCTATGTGTTGTTTAATTCTATCTTATGCTTGTCTTTACTTTAACATACTAGGCTAGGATTTCTTTGTGTTTGCTTAGATGTAATGAACCTAGTTATTGATTATTGGTTGGTTGTTTGTTTATAATTGTTTTGGATGAATGATATCAATTTTAGGCTTAAGAAAACAGGCAGACTTCCAATTGGTAACATGCTTGAATGTCTTAAGAAACATGATCAGATGTGTACTACGATTAATTGGTTATATTTAATGCATAAGTAACTATTAAGGAGGCCATGTTAGGAGCTAGTAGTCAGACATAGGAAGAGGTAGAAGCTTATAGAGTTAGGGAAGATCGTACATGGCCCTACGAATGGTATTAAGGAATATAACCCGTTATCCATGCAATTGTAACAAACTAATCAACTAGTAAAAGATTGCTAGGGAGTAGTAAAATCTAAGTAAACACGTTTGTCTTATTATTGTTTTTTTCCATATTTACTTTCGTGTCTTTTTATTTTATTTCTATTGCATTTGTAGTTATTTGGGTTAGCTGACTAGCAACTAATTCCACCCATTCTTCCAAAACCAGAGATTTTTACTTACTTTCCATAAAATATAAAAATACAAAAAGAATCATCCCTCATCTCTAGACCTAGTTTAATTAAGTTTTAACCCTAGCGAACACTATTCTTTGAATTTAACGATCAATCCCCCGGTACTTGCCACTACACTATACTACATCGGTCATGTACACTGCCTGGTGGGGGTTGCAAGCTTCTCAAGATCCCTTGAGAGGTAAAACCTTTTGCAAGGTAGCAAAACCACGCATCAGTACGGTAGACGGGTTTAGGTCATTAAGTGCGGCTACATGCTAGACTTATCTTCTATGGCCCGTTGTCACGATCATAGGCCATACTTTAACTACTTAAGTTCCTCCACCCCGGAAAGTGGTCCTATGGTCAATTTGCACACAAGGTCCGTGGTTAGTTGTCATCCCAACCATATCCTCGCAATCCAACTACGCCGGGATCCTATGGTCAATTCCTCTAGCATACCAGGTATAACCGTATGTTTTAAACTACCACAACTAAAGGTTCTTAAGATAAACTAAGCATGCACACACGTAAAAGCATTAAGAAAAGTGCGGAAACATAATTAAAGCAATCAAGGAATCCTAATTAGGCTAGCACCAGAGTTGCTTAGCCGATCATATTAGATTAAACACTCGAAATGATGTTCAAAAATGTGTGCTGCTTTAGAAGCGCCTACTAAAAGCTCCCACCGATCTCTGACTTTGTGTGTGAGAAAGTTTTATGACAAATGCAGAAATTAGAGTTATATTTATAGGCCCGATCAGAGATACGGCGTAACTGAGAAATGTGTTACGCCGTAGCTAGTGTAATCTTATCCAGATGTGATGGTTACAGCGTAGTTGATGAAGTGTTACGCCGTAACTCCAAAATTAGGGTTTCTTCTGCGCCGTAGTCTTCAAGTGTGTCATGTCGTAGCTCAATTCTTGGATCTTGGATTACTCACGTAATTGATGTTACGTCGTAGTTCAATAGTAGCGTTACGGCGTAGCCTTCCATTCGAAGGATTCTTTGAAAACTTGAATTTGTTACGGCGTAAACCATAGATTTGGTTACGCCGTAACCCTTGGTCCGTGTTGACTTTGGTCTCCATACTTGAATACTTAGCTACGGCGTAGTTGAGAGATGATGTTACACCGTAGCTTCTTCCACCATACTATAATTTGTCTATCTTGCACATTCTTTCCAAATTCCTCGTCTCTTTAGCTCCTTATGCTCATTCGTAGCTTGGATACAAAATGTAAAGAAATCAAAGTATATCCATAATATAAGTAGAATAAATGAGCATATAGGGGGAAATTGACACTTAAATATCAGGATTATTTGACATCATCAGGGGTAATCTTTCGATTTGATTTGACCTTGCATTTTCTTTGCCATTTACTCTCGCAACCCCGTTTTTCCACCCAAAAATGTGATAAAAAAATGAGAAAAAATGAAAAAATTTGCAAAAATATAATAAGTGTTTTGACACCTTGTTGACTTTCCGTTGGTTAGAGTAAGAATAAAATTTTGACTTGAACGGGCGTGTTGAGCTCTAGTTTGTTCCCTTAAGCTTTATAATCCTAAAAAGCTTTTGCTAGTCTTTTATACAAGGGGCTATAAAACGCTAATTTTTTCTAACAGTTTGCAAGTTCTCATAATTGACTTTATATAAGCATGGCTTGATTAATTGACTAAGCATTCGTGGATCTTATTATTTAAGATTTTAGATTTGCGAAGAAAATGATAGAGTTGTTTATAAGTTAGATTACTAAATGTGGAGTAGTTGGATCTCTTTACAGCTCATCGAAGTTATTTGTGACTTTTTACTCCCATAAGCTTGAAACACACAAAAAATAAAAATTTCTCTAAATGATTAAAGGTATTAGGTTTTTGCAATATTTAGTTTTTTCTCATTCCTTAGAAAATTCTTGCTTATGAAAGTTGGGTACACATCAAGGTACTGCCAGTGTTATGGTGTAATAGACAACCGATTCTTGATAGTACGTGCTATTGTTTCTATTGTTATAAATATTGTAGGACTCAGGTTTGGCAACTAATTATGTAAAATTATGAAAAACCGAAGCCATAATAAGACTCTATGTCCTGACGGTTCACACCTATTATCATGGTTGTTCAAAAGGTGGAAGTAACAAATTAATAATAATCAAAAGCCATAAAAGTTTTCTGTTTCTTGACGGTTCGCTCCCGTTGACTGAGACTTCACAAACACAGAGGAACAATTAATGTGCTCAATAATATCTAAAATGGCCAAATTCGAGTCCGGGGATATCTAAATAAAAAGCTTCCGTTTCGGGTCTCAGACATGGGATGTTTCGATCGTAAATAAAAAGGATATCCCCTAAATCTTCTAAAATTAGAGATCTTTATGTAGACCTTGTTAGGACAACATTGACAAGATCTCCTTATGTTTAAATGATGACAAATAAACCTTCCAAACACATAAAATAACAAACGATAGCCAAAATTCTCCCGAAGCAATGTTTGCTCCTGGCGCACTACCTGCCCTCCGATGCGCAGGTGACGCGCCAGGCTACTGTCTTGCTCGGGATAAATTTTGAAAGTCGCCTTTTCCATTACTCGACAAATGTGGATCTTTCAATACAGGTATGTATATGTTTTGTGCTTAATTGAGAACACTCGAAACGAGTTTTAGAATTAGAGAGATCCAAGTTTTCAAACACCCATTTTCAGGAAAATGCCAACTCAAGTATTTTAAACTCTTGCCTCTAGCCAAAGCTTTTCAAAACCTAAGGAGCTTATATATTTCAGGTAACATCAAGTGAAAGTATTCATATGGTCATAATCCGTGCTTACTTCTTCTCTAATTACGTAACGGGTTTACTCCCTTATTAGTCAAACTAAGTCTAAGGTCCCTTAGCATAAACGCATCCTTTCCCGTATGGGATATGCTTTACAACGATGCAAAGCACTTAGCTTGTT
Source organism: Artemisia argyi (assembly GCA_030686995.1). Taxonomy (NCBI): domain Eukaryota; kingdom Viridiplantae; phylum Streptophyta; class Magnoliopsida; order Asterales; family Asteraceae; genus Artemisia; species Artemisia argyi. The sequence continues at coordinate 94,488,135 of CM060676.1, forward strand.
TGCATCAAGGTGATTATTGAGTACGTCGAGTCGTGGAAACTCACGAGTTATGTGATTATGAATTCTCAAAGTTGAGTTGCTTGAGATTATAAGTAACTTTTGATTTTCTTAACCCTTAATCATAATTGTCAACTCTTTTCTTCCTTAATGACAATATGATTAACCCATAATCAAACCTTTAATTATTCCTCATTTCAAACAAATCCTCCAACCATTTCAAAATCCTCTCAAATCTTATCCCCGATATTCTCTTAAATTCCTTGTACTTTGTGTACTTCTTGTCCCCTTCATTCCCACACTAAATCTTCAAAACATTCTCCTCACAACATTCCTTTCAACCACTAGGATTTCAACACGTCTCCATTTTTCTCATCCAACCCTTCATTTCAAAACCAAATAAACCTTTCTCACAAACACACACATACACTCTCTTATTTGGATTCAAATTTCTCACACACTCACTCACAAACCTTCTCCCACACACACTACCTTACTCACATCACTTTCAAATTTGAATCCAAGCCATAGGCTCCCCATCACATCTATCCTTACACACATCACATCCTATCCAACTCATACCTTACATTTCCAACATCCATATTTTCAAATTACACACACTCCTCTCACAACCCTTTCCTCCCTCACACACTAGCCAACTCACTCCTATCATACATTCAAATTTGAATCCTCCTCCAAGGCTCCCCCATCCCATCAAATCTTATATTCCTTACACAATTCAACTCATCACCTTATCTCTTAACTTCTATTCCATCACATGCCTAAGTCACTTTCAAATTCAAATTTGAATTTCAAACCAAGGCTCCAATCAATCACATCCAATCCAACTCACCCAATTTCATCTCAACCATCCATCATACCAAAACTCATCTCAACCCTTCATCTCACCCTCTTCTCCAAGGACGAAATATTCCGTGGGATATCCTTCTTAACTCAACCATGGTTTCCTTTCTAACCCAACCATGGTTTGATCTCAACACACTCTCTTCTCACCCAACCATGGTTACTCTTCTAACTCAACCATGGTTCAACCTAAGCCAACCTCACTCTCTCACTTCTCCCTCTCACACCATTTGAATTTGAAATTCAAATTCTTCCCTCTCTAACATCTACACTTCATTTACAAGTAAAGGAATATATCATGGCATATTCTTTCTCTCTTTTCTATAAGAGGAATACCTAATCTACCCCTATCCAATTATCCTTTCTACCCTTCTCTCTTTGATAATTGGTTTCTCCTAAACACTTCACAAAACATTTTTACAAAATGGATATTTGAGTTAGTAGACCTTTAGAATGATTAATGTTAAGGTCTAAATGTGTGAAGTAAAATTCGGGGTTTAGCAAGATTATATATTTACAAGACCATGATCCCACAAGAAATAATTTACCAGTTAGTCTGGCGTGCTGCCCACACTCCGACGCGCCGGCGACGCGCCATCTCGGTAAATTATTCCCATTTGGGATCTTGGCCTATAAATACCCACCCTTGCCTCTTATATTCCTCACCTCTTGCCATTATTCTTTCTCTCTATTCCTCTAATTCTATCTTGTGATCTTAATCTTTCACACTAACATCATTTGAAAGAACACATCTCCTTGCAAGGAAGAATCACAAGAACCTAAGCTGTAACACCCCCACAATACCGCAGCGAAAGACTGTGTCGCTGGGGTGCTACTTCATAATACAAAGTACAAGTTATAGAAAACGACCTCTAAATGAGACATTTTGAAAAGTTACCATTCGATTAATGAATTCAAAGTTACAAACATGAGATTCCAAAGTATGATACATAAATGTACACAAAATGTTTCGAATGATAAATGATAAAAGCGTAAGTCTTCAGAATATGCAGCTTGACTCTATATTCCACGCACTAGCTATCGCCTTACTAACCTGAGATAAACATGCTAAAGTGTCAACACAATGGTTGGTGAGTTCATAGAGTTTGTCTTAAAACAGTTGAAAAGCCTTTAGATAATATTTCCACGGCAAAGGCATTGTAAATCCACTCAGTTGCAAATCCCGCCAATACAAAACTTGCAACATGTGTGTTTACAACCCACTGCTAACATATAGCATGATTCAAGACATATGTGTATATACAAGCACTTAAACAAGTCACACGGTTGAGCCTTATGCACAAACCGTAACTACTGGGAGCCACTTCCCAAAGATAACTGGGAGCCACTTCCCAAAGACTACTGGCAGCCACTTCCCAAAGACAATTGTACATGCATCTTAACCACTAGCAATCAGGCAATAATAGTTACATTGCATTAGCCACAAAGTAAAACACATATATTGAATTCAGAACGCGCATACTTACCAATTATGAAAACAATGCATCATACATAAAGCATTTAGAAACATGATTTAGCACATAAGTTTTTGAAAGCAGTTAAGCATGTATCTCCCCCAAAGAGTTAAAACAAGTATGAAAAGAGTAGGGGCTATCACTTACCTTGAACTAATGATATTAAAACGTATAATGGAATCGATGGATAAGCCAGGAAGTCTCTACGCGCAACATAGAATATGATGATATGTCTTAGGTTTGGAACAATGTCTAAGAAAAGAAAGACGAGCCTATATATGTCATTATATTGATCATGATGTAGTACCTGATAGGTTGTGTATGTCCTCTTATAGAAATGATTCATTAAACGTTTATAGTTTATCTTGTACTACCGTTCGGGCCATCATAATTCAGAGGTCATGACGTAAACGTTCGAGGAGCTAGGACACTTTAAATCGTCAATCCATAACTCATCTCGGCAGTTTACTCTAATGAACCCCTCACATGAAGTTCCCTAGTGTTGTAGTATTCAATTTGTAAAACGTGTATAATAGTTATGATGATTTCGGTTTAGAAAGTCTTGAGGTCTTAGCCGTGGCCTTGCCGTGGCTTTAGTCTTGGCTACCATGTCTTTGAGATCTCAACCTTGGACTTAGCCGTGTTTGTGATCTCAGCTCTAGGCCTTTAGGCCATTTGGTTTTCTTTAGCCGTGACAAAAAGGCATAGTCTTATAGGTAATAAAGGGGCTGTTAAGAATTTGAAGAAAAATATCAGTTGTTATGCGTTTTTAGGGTTCGGGCTTCTTTGTAACTGAATGAAAACGTCGTTCCGGACAACTTTCTTGTTTTAACTTTTTGATAAAACAGAGCAGAAGGGCTTCATTTAATTAGGTCAGATCGCTTACAGCTTGTTTTGGCAGTTTAGGCGTTTTGGTTTTGCTAACTTCTTTTGGTCGTATCTTTTGACTCGTGTACTCGTTTTAGGTGACTCAAATTGCTATGTTTTCCTTTTAAAACCCTCTTTAACAGTAGATAAGTGTCTAATATCATGGTTATATTATTTTGGTCATGGTTCTCAATATAAGTCACTAGTTTACTTGATTACTTAACATAGGTTTTTGGGTAAAAGGGTTAATTCACCCTGGTAAAATGTATTACGCCAAAAAAAATTGAAGTACACAGGATGAGGGTATATCCATCATCTCAGTCCCATAGGACACTTACAGACGCTAATATAAGAATGACACACCATTCTTATAACTTACACAAATGAACCAACCAATAATAACAAAAGTAAATAAAACATTACAATACTACTCAAGAATAGTTCTTGAGCCTTCTAAGTGAATATGGCGGTCCACCTACTTCCATGAAGAATACTCCAACTTGCCCAATAAAACAACCTACCTACGACGAGTATTCAAGCGAATATCAAATTGATCACAAAATGCTACTTAACATAGGTTAACATGTAGTGTTCTTAACTTGTTTTAAAGATTTTTGTACATCATGAACACAATATAAAGACAATATATAGCATAAATGAAGTATAAGAATCATGAAAATGATGTTGAGAAAGAGAGTGTATTAGGGTTTCTTACAACTTTTGGCTTTCTAAAGAAAGGAAGTCAAGTATGAACTAGGACACTAAACCTATGCTTGCAAACCCTTCACCACAACTCTTGCAAACCCTTGCTAACCTTTACATAACCCTTGTGAAAACTATTTAACCTCAGCCCCTAACACCTTGTGTAGCTCCTAATTCAACCATGGAGTCACCAAACAAACTCTTGATACGTAGAGACTAACTATGCCTTCAACTTTGGTATGTAACTTATAGCTTGGAAATCAAAGGATCATGGTTTAAGGATTTATGTGTGTGTCGTTTGGAATGAAGAGAAAGGAAGAGATGAGTCTTGTATTTATAGCATGAAGAGGAGGTTAGGAAGGTGCCTAGGAAGGTGAAATGAGGAGGTTAAACACTTAGGATATTTTAGATAGTAGTTATCAAATTTGCAACCTAAACTATACTTGTCATCATCTGTCACACCCCCAAAATCGGGTCCAGCGGAAGCATACAAGTAGCTGGGGTGTAACTCAATTGGTATCTCAACTCATGTACAAAAATGGTTTTCATTTCAATCATTTAGAATAAAATAATTTAATCAAAAATGTTGAATTTACATTGTTAAAAGTAGTGCGGAAGTAGGCCTTTAAAATACTTTTAAACGGTCCCCAAATGAATATCAGAGTCTTCTATGACCATGCCATGCCCTGCCAAAACCTCCAGTAGCGTGCCATTGCTTAAAACCTGAAAATACATGCTAAAGTGTCAACACGAGGTTGGTGAGTTCATAGAGTCTTGTGTAAAATGAAATACATTGCATTGAAATGAAGATTTCTCAGCAAAGGCATCGTAAATCCACTCAGTTACAAGTCCCGCCATAAGAGACTTGTAACCTGTGTGTTCACAACCCACTGCCAAATATGATTTGGTTTGTGTAAACAAAAGTAATATGTGGTCCAAGATTCAAAGATAAGTGTAGCAATGTCGCTATATAAAGGTAAGAGTGATAATGTAGCCATGGCGATGTCGCCATATAAATGAATCTGACCATAAGCAAAACGCATAAATAGTTTATCGAACAAAGTTTCATAGCACCAGTTTAGGAAAGAATATTGATTGCACTAAGTTCAAGGCACCGAAAAGGTTTTCTAGTTATATGTAGGAGGTTACGCTCCCAAGTAATGTAGGTAATCATATACCTAGGAAATGTAGGTAATTACACATACCTATGAAATGTAGGTAATCAAACATACCTATGAAATGTAGGTAATCAAACATACCTATGAAATGTAGCTAACGGTTCTTAACTTAGGCAATCATAGGTAATCTGTAATAGTTTAAATTATGCACTCATGTCCATGAGTAAATAGCAAGTAGGTAATAAGTGAATAGTATTGTACTTGGTTAATCAAACAATTATTAGATAAGGCTGAAAATATTTGAGTAATCAACCATGTAAAGTGAGTAATGCGTTTAAGTAAAACAAGCATGTATTCTCCCCCAAAGAGTTTATAAAAAAATTAAAAGAGTAGGGGCTATGACTCACCTGATATGATGGTACAATGATGGTAAAATGATCGGGACAATAAGGCGCGAACACTAGCCGCAACCTAAGATGAGTGAAAATGATCTACTGTAAGCAATGAAATGATGTTGCACATGCAAATACATATGTTATCGATACCACTCGTGAAATGTGAAAATAACTTTTATCGTCCAAAAATACATTTTTGACGTCTCGTTAAGTTAATAAACACTTTTCATGTAAATATGTTGAAACGGTACCCCAAGATCCTTGTTTGGTGTTCTATCGGCAAATATAGTGTTTTCGTCGTAAAATGATACTTTTCACAACTTGAAATATAACCAAAATGACCTCGCAAAACTAGCCGCGAAAAGTTGTACGTTAAGGGTAAATGATGAAACTTGGCGTTTTTGAAAACCTTGTAACCATATCTAAATGTTGTCTCATTTGACTTTTAGTCATACGCGCCTCGATGGTTAAGAAATATTGCTTCCAATGTCGTTACTTGAAAATATAATGTTCAACACTTAGAAAAATTCTATTATAGTAAAAGCTGTCAAAATAATAACTTTGAAAGGATTTTCGGGTAAAAAGATGAGGCTGTAGTTTATTCGTTATAAGTGTATTCGACGAACGGCCAATTGATTTGAAAAGCTTGCTGGCAGATCTTAATTTCATAAAACTACGGCTCGGACTCAAACCATACCAATCATGGAGAAAAACAGCCGAGATAGTGGTGCGTCGCAAAAACTGTTTAGTGGCAAAAATAATAATAATAGTGCTGAAGGAAATTTGTAAAAATCGTCTAAGTTCAAATGCTTGCATCTTTGTCGTTATAAGCCCGTTTTCTACGTTCTTTATATCCCCGGAATCGTGAGAACATGTACTATCACATTTTTAGTAGTTTGGCTTGTCTAGGTTACGTTAAATGTCTCATTTTGTCCAACAAAAGTTACCCAACAGCAACTATATTTTCTGAAAATACTTTTCGTCGTTAAACTTCGGAAAACCATATCTCCTTCGTTATTAACTCGTTTTTATCCCTACTTTCGGCCATAGTTTCATCTCGGAAAGTATTTTCTAAATTTTTGTCCAAAAAGTACACCCAACCCCCTGGATTTTCTGGAATTTACAAAAATGGACAGTAGGTATTTTACTTGTTCAAAACTTAGTTTCCTAGTTACTAACTTGTGCAAAAACCTTCCAAACAACTTCAACACAACTCTTAAACTACCATACACCTTCTTAGGGTGTCATGGGGTCCTAAACTTCACAAAACATGGTAGGATTTCAAGGGAATGATCATAGGCTTGATATGTATTCATAAAAACTATATAACTTGAAAAGTGGTATATATAACATAAATACTTGCATGTTTTGCTAATATAACGTGAAAATACATCATGTTACTAGTTAAATGAAAGTATGAGATGATTAGAAAATATTACTTGAGCTTACTTGATACTTTTGAAGGATTTGGAGATGATTATGTTAATAACCTTGAGATTTCTATTTCAAAATCTAAACAAGGATGATAAAAGAGACATGTTTATAGCTTGATCTTGGAAAATGATGGTTCTTCCTTGTGTTCTTGATGTTGCCGTGAGTTGGAGCTAGAGAGAATGAGATATGAGATCTTTTGTTTTTTGACAAATGAAATACTACTTGAAGTCTTGGTATTATTATATGGTTTGGAAATAAAATGGGACAAAGGTACTAGCTAATAAATGGAGTTAGTAGTTTATTGTCAAAATGTAAGTGATTGGCATGGAGGGGGGGATGGCAAAGGATGGGGGGTGGGGAAAATTGCAAGATTTTGTAAGACTTTTGGTGTATAATGTTAGATATTATTAGTTTTAGGGGATAACGGGTACCGAGTTTGCTAGAAATATAGTTTAACTGTACCAAATAAAATGCGATGACGTTGTAAAAATTATAAAATTACATTCTTGATGAGAATCAGGTGTTAAAATAATTATCGTGTTGAGATATCGTGATTTGACGTAATTATAGTCGTTTACTAGAAAATATAGCAATTGGTTTCAAAACACCGGGTAAATTAATAATATCATTTTTATATTATTATAACGAGTATGAAAATATATTAGGATCGTAGACGGGAGTATCGGGTATATATATTAGTAGTAAAAACTGAGTGGTAACGTTAATTACAAATTAAGCATACGTAAATTGAAATAATGCATATCTGTGCATGATCTAAAGTGCTGATGATGTTACTGATGTTATGTAGACTACTCCAGTCTATATGATGTATCCCTACTGATGATGCATGAATTCGCAGCTAAACCTAACTGGTTACGCGAATTTGAATACCTGTAAACTAGATTTACGAAATGATGAACGACAATCGTGAATAGTGATTTCCTTCCGGGAATGAATAGTGTCATATGAATAGTAAAATTTTCGAACGCTTCTCGGAATCTCAAACTAACTCTAAAAATGATGAATAGTAAAATGGTGAATAGTGATCGGTGAATAGTAAATGATGAATAGTAACTTTTTCGAAATGAATAATGAAATTTCGACTTTTGAAAAAGGACCTGCAATTACGAGTTGTGACATCATCCTAAGAGATCAAGGCCTAAGATCAAGCCACAATAGCTTGTGAATCACCATATACACGTTCATATGATGGGAGGAGTGACTAGATGGATAAACTTGGTATTATCTAGCTTACAGAGTGAGTTTTGGTCCCGGTAATTGCTAATAGTAAGTCGTTAAGTAATGAAACTTAAAATCGGGTATTCTAAAAATATGAAACTTATAAAAATGTTAGAACTTATTAATATAACCTATCTTACCATATTTAATGAGTGATAAGTTCTATCGGGTTGCTTAAACGCTGTTAAAACTAGAAACGCGGGTCTAAAACGCGTAATTCGCGTAAAACGCTGAACTGTAAAACGTAAAATTCCAAAACTTTTGGAATTGTCATAAAATGAGAGAAATTCATATTTCTATTATTTGTAGCGTTTTATGGACATATCGGGATGCTGGAATGACGTTTAAACCTAAACGTAAATTTCGGACACGGTGTCGTGATTTTTGTAGAAATGATCCGACGAGTGTCAAACTCTCGGATTATCATTAAAATAGTTTAACTTACGAGAATATGAAATAAAAATTTCGGAAATGAATAGTGAAAGTGAATAGTAAAAATGAATAGTAATCCGAAAATGCGAATTGTTACAGTACCTACCCCTTAAAGGGAATTTCTTCCCGAAGTTCCGTTGATGTTAACTACTTACGGTGTGTCTAAGAGAATTTGGGGTTTCATGATCTCTAAAATAGTGGTGTTCACTCTGATTCATTTAAGATTGTGGCTAAGGAGTCGTATCAGATAAAATAAGCGCACTTATTTATAACTCATTACTTACATAAAGAAGCGTCCAAATTTATGTAAGTAAGGGATCATAAACTTATGGTTCGGTGATTTACAATTTCTTTATTTAAATAGAGAGGCGTCCCAATCCATTTAAATAAAGAGATTTTAAATCATCCTACTTAAGAATTTCCAACACAAAAACTCGCTTTATGAGACAGATAATAAGATAACCAAGTCATCAAATCCCTGAAGCTAAGTAATAATATTATTTAACTCAAACCTTATGTCTCATCAAACAAGAACTGTCATAAGATCAAGTTAAATAATTAGTTATTACTGAGCTCCATATTTTTAATGACTTGACTAAATTCTGGGGTTTCCTTATAATACTAAAGTCATATCATGTAACAACATGGAACTAAACCAACAACTAACAAAAAGCATATGCTTATGAAGTGTGTGTAAGGAAAATAAAGAGGATTGTCTTAACGTATATAGCAGTTATAGTCTAGGCACTAAATGCAACCTAGTTCTCTATAACCAATGCTTTGATACTAATCTGTAACACCCCCAAAATACCGCAGCGGAAGACTGTGTCACTTGGGTGCTACTTCATAATACAAAGTACAAGTTATAGAAAATGACCTCTAAATGAGACGTTTTGAAAAGTTACCATTCGATTAATGAATTCAAAGTTACAAACATGAGATTCCAAAGTATGATACATAAATGTATACAAAATGTTTCGAATGATAAATGATAAAAGCGTAAGTCTTCAGAATATGCAGCTTGACTCTATGTTCCACGCACTAGTTATCGCCTTACTAACCTGAGATAAACATGCTAAAGAGCCGCCATCAACGTAAACCAATCCGAATTTAATTCTTCCTATGCTTTACGTTTCTCTGATAATCCCTTGTGATTACTAGTTTAGCGTTAAGATCAGATTGGGTTATGTTGGTTGGTTGGTTCATTTTTTAGCCTAAATCGCTTTATCTTTTATTTGTTATCTTTTAGAAATCTCCTTTGATTGCTCACCGAAACCCTTGTACTATATATTATTAATCGGTTTCTATTCTATCATGGGATGATCGCTGCTTGAGATTGATGCCTATTTCATGCAAATATATTCTAGACGATTTAGTATAAATCGTTTACTAATATCTTGGTACGATCTGGGGTCTGGTGTGGGTATGATCGATCACATGCTTAGGGTTTATTCTTTGGTCGATCATCCCTGAATTGTGGGCTGGTCTTAATGCTTAAAACAAAACCGTTGATTTTGGTTCTTTATCGTGTTGGTGAGTGCATTGCTGTTTGTGATTTGGGTTCGGCTTGTGGCTATTACATTACCTTTATCGTGTTGTTTTGTCAACTGCTTGTGCTACTATGGCTGTTCGAATGTTATAAGTGGGTTTTAGAGAGATGTAAGTCAAGTTTGAAGGTAAGCTTGTTCAAAAACCTGTCCTTCTTTCACTGATCGATATTTGATTCATAATTTCGTTGGTCTTGTGATTGAAGTGAGGGTTTATCCCTAGTTGTCGTTTCGTTTACACCCAAGTTGTTGGTTCTTGTTCGTATTACACATACACCTGATGGTGGTGGATTAGTTGTGTTTTATTTTTTGGGTAAAGGGGAGTAATCCTGCACCCTGGTAAATGACATTATCCAAAAACTTTGAAGTACAAAATGACGAGGGTGATTTCCCTCGCCCTCAGTCCCTTAGGACACTTACAAGACACCTATCTAAGAATGACAAACCATTCTTAAAACTAACATGCACAACATGTGCAACTGACCAAACATAGAACATAAACTTACATTGAACATAACCTACAACGACTATAAATAATAACAATTAAATGCTCGCCAAGTAAAACTTGATTCTTCAAAGTCGTCATAGAAGTCCAAACTTGCCACGTAGCAGCCTGCCATAGACAACCATCCATAAGCAGCAGCACAAAGACCGATGAACCGACGTAGGGTTTCCCAAACCCTAACCACCATCACCGATCACAAATCCAACCATTAGCATGATTCGTACATCTTCAGCATCCTCTAAACCAAGAAGAGTGATTGAAATCCAAACGAACCAGAATTGCCATGGACCAGTAATAGAGTTTAGAACAAACCCTAACTTACAATCATAAGGTATCGATCAAATAAAGCCAGTAACTCCAAACGATCAAATCACCTCCAAACGATCAAACAACTGTTGAGAATAATTGTACCTTACTAGTTGTGTTTTATTGGTATGTTATACGATGGGATTGAAGGTTAGAGTTTTTTAAACTCTATGATAGTTACGTATGCAGATTTGGTTAGGTCCTGGTTAACACAATGGTTGGTGAGTTCATAGAGTTTGTCTTAAAACAGTTGAAAAGCCTTTAGATAATATTTCCACAGCAAAGGCATTGTAAATCCACTCAGTTGCAAATCCCGCCCATACAAAACTTGCAGCCTGTGTGTTTACAACCCACTGCTAACATATAGCATGATTCAAGACATATGTGTATATACAAGCACTTAAACAAGTCACACGGTTGAGCCTTATGCACAAACCATAACTACTGGGAGCCACTTCCCAAAGATAACTGGGAGCCACTTCCCAAAGACTATTGGGAGCCACTTCCCAAAGACAATTGTACATGCATCTTAACCACTAGCAATCAGGCAATAATAGTTACATAGCATTAGTCACAAAGTAAAACACATATATTGAATTCAGAACGCGCATACTTACCAATTATGAAAACAATGCATCATACATAAAGCATTTAGAAACATGATTCAGCACATAAGTTTTTGAAAGTAGTCAAGCATGTATCTCCCCCAAAGAGTTAAAACAAGTATGAAAAGAGTAGGGGCTATGACTCATCTTGAACTAATGATATTAAAACGTATAATGGAATCGATGGATAAGCCAGGAAGTCTCTACCCGCAACCTAGAATATGATGATATGTCTTAGGTTTGGAACAATGTCTAAGAAAACATAGATGAGCCTATATATGTCATTATATTGATCATGATGTAGTACTTGATAGGTTGTCTATGTCGTCTTATAGAAATGATTCATTAAAAGTTTATAGTTTATCTTGTACTACCGTTTGGGCCATCATAATTCAGAGGTCATGAAGTAAACGTTCGAGGAGCCAGGACACTTTAAATCATCAATCCACAACTCATCTCGACGGTTTACTCTAATGAACCCCTCACATGAAGTTCCCTAGTGTTGTAGTATTCAATTTGTAAAACATGTATAATAATTACAATGATTTCGGTTTAGAAAGTCTTGAGGTCTTAGCCGTGGCCTTGCCGTGGCTTTGGTCTTGGCTACCATGTCTTTGAGATCTCAACCTTGGACTTACCCGCGTTTGTGATCTCAGCTCTAGGCCTTTAGGCCATTTGGTTTTCCTTAGTCGTGACAAAAAGGCATATTCTTATAGGTAATAGAGGGGCTGTTAAGAATTTGAAGAAAAATATCAGTCGTTATGCGTTTTCAGGGTTCGGGCATCTCTGCTCCTAAACGAAAACATCGTTCCGGACAACTTTTGTGTTTTAACTTTTTTATAAAACAGAGCAAAAGGGCCTCGTTTAATTAGGTCAGATCGCTTACAGCTTGTTTTGGCAGTTTTGGCGTTTTAGTTTTGCTAACTTCTTTTGGTCGTTTCTTTTGACTTGTGTACTCGTTTTAGGTGATTCAAATTGCTATGTTTTCCTTTTAAAACCCTCTTTAATAGTAGGTAAGTGTCTAATATCATGGTTATATTAATTTGGTCGTGGTTCTCAATATAAGTCACTAGTTTCCTTGATTACATAATATAGGTTAACATGTAGTGTTCTTAACTTATTTTAAAGATTTTTGTACATCATGAACACAATATGAAGACCATATATAGCATAAATGAAGTATAAGAATCATGAAAATGATGTTGAGAAAGAGAGTGTATTAGGGTTTCTTACAACTTTTGGCTTTCTAAAGAAAGGAAGTCAAGTATGAACTAGGACACTAAACCTATGCTTGCAAACCCTTCACCACAACTCTTGCAAACCCTTGCTAACCTTTACATAAACCTTGTGAAAACCATTTAACCTCAGCCCCTAACACCGTGTGTAGCTCCTAATTCAACCATGGAATCACCAAACAAACTCTTGATTCATGTAGAGACTAACTATGCCTTCAACTTTGGTATGTAACTTATAACATGGAAATCAAAGGATCATGGTTTAAGGCTTTATGTGTGTGTCGTTTTGAATGAAGAGAAAGGAAGAGATGAGCCTTGCATTTATAGCATGAAGAGGAGGTTAGGAAGGTGCCTTGGAAGGTGAAATGAGGAGGTTAAAGACTTAGGATATTTTAGCACGTAGATATCAAATTTGCAACCTAAACTATGCTTGTCATCATCCTAAGAGATCAAGGCCTAAGATCAAGCCACAATAGCTTGTGAATCACCATATACACTTTCATATGATGGGAGGAGTGACTAGATGGATAAACTTGGTATTATCTAGCTTACGGAGTGAGTTTTGGTCCTGGTAATCGCTAACGGTAAGTCGTTAAGTCATGAAACTTAAAATCGGGTATTCTAAAAATATGAAACTTATAAAAATGTTATAACTTATTAATATAACCTATATTAGCATATTTAATGAGTGATAAGTTCTATCAGGTTGCTTAAACGCTGTTAAAACTGGAAACGCGGGTCTAAAACGCGTAATTCGCGTAAAACGCTGAACTGGAAAACGTAAAATTCCAAAACTTTTGGAATTGTCATAAAATGAGAGAAATTCATATTTCTATTGTTTATAGTGTTTTATGGACATATTGAGATGCTGGAATGATGTTTAAACCTAAACGTAAATCTCGGACACGGTTTCGTGATTTTTGCAGAAATGATCCGACGAGTGTCAAACTCTCGGATTATCATTAAAATAGTTTAACTTACGAGAATATGAAATAAAAATTTTGAAATGAATAGTGAAAGTGAATAGTAATAGTGAATAGTAAAAATGAATAGTAATCCGAAAATGTGAATGGTTACATAATCCATTCTCGTAATTGTGTCGAGGGTCTTCTTATCTTTACCCTTTCTACTACAATCGAGTCTCTAGGTTAGGTTAGGGCTTGCTTGAATAAACAAACACACTTATTCTTTCTATTTGTTTATAAGGGAAGTCTTGTGTCTTAGTGACCAAGCCAAGATCATTGGGGATCTTGATTGAAGTCTTGTGTCTTGGTGACCAAGCTTAGATCATTGGGGATCTAGTTGGGGTTTGATACTTCCGGTGGGAAGTCGTTGTAGTGGTCTTAATGACCTTAATGGAAGATGAATCACAAGATTCTTTTGGGTGGTTTTCGAGGGTGGAATACCATTAGGAGTAGCTCCTTCTTAGTGAGCATCGATATTCGGGAATAGGGGTGGAGTGAAGTTGAAATGGTTTATAGTCCACCGAAAGGATTATACTTAGTGAATAGTATCGGTATCGTAGATTTGCAACTAGATGTACGGATGGTATAAACACCCCATCCCGAACTATTATATATCGTGGTATCTCTTTAATTGTTTTACACTTTGGTTGTGTCTGTGGTTGTTGTATTTGTTTTTTGGATAAAAGTGATTTTTCACACTGGTAAAATGTATTACACCAAAAACATTGAAGTACAAAGGATGAGGGTGACTTTTCTAGTCTCAGTCCCTTAGGATACTTACAGACTCTCATATAAGACTGACAAATTGTTCCTATAACTTACCAAACTGAAACTACCAATAACCACAATATAAGAGTGACAAACCACTCTTATAACTAATAATTGAACGTAAACTACAACAACTATAAAAAATAAAACAAATTAAATGCTATTCAAGTAGACACACTTAATTCTTCCGAAATCGTCATAGAAGTCCAAACCATTCCACGAAGCAACCTACACCATGGTATGAATAACCACACGCAGCACTATCCTCACCAAAGACTACAATGAACCCCCATGCTATGGCACTATTCTTTACATCATTAACATTCACTCACAAAATGAATCAGATTGAAAACGAGACAAGAACCTACCATAGATGACCGATAGGTTAAAAAACCCTAACTTATAATGACCAACTAGGGTTCACAACCTATAACACCCCCATATTAGTATCGCAACGGAAAGGGACATGAGATGTTATATACTAGTCACATTGTACAAATATAGTAAACAACTTTAAAACAAAGTCGTTTTTAAAACTTCACATTCGATAATTTATCAAAGTTAACAAAGGTCCCAAAAGTTTTTAACATAATCTAAAGTTACATAAGTTTAAAAGTTTGAAACATTATCGAATGAGAAATTTTATTAAACATGAGCCATCAAGTAGATATCCATTTCTTTGCGCCACCCATCCATGCTTAAGCCACTTACGGTCCTGAGATAAAACATGCTAAAAGTCAACACAAAGGTTGAGTGAATTCATAGAGTTTAATAAGTAATAAGTTGAATACACACATTATTTATCAATAGACATATAACAAATACATGTCAGGTAATCAGATTATAGTATTGAGAATTATGAAACCGAAACCTTAACCATGATTTTGTGCCCCGAGGTAAAAATTGCCAGTTTACCCCAAACTCTCAAGATTATGTGACCGTACCCAGTCAAAGCCGGCCAAGCCTAATATGCATATCCATAATAATAGCGTTTCCTTACGGAATTAACGGTTCATAGTGGGGACTTAATTGGCAAGAAGCATTCAATCACTATAATCATGTAATCGGGTCCAGCATACCAAAAACTACTTGTATTCAGTTTGTAAAAACTAGCATGTATCCCCCTCGCGAGGTTTATAAAATATTTAAATAAGTAAAGGCGAGGCTATGAACTCACCGTGAACAAAGAGGAATAATCACAATCAAGCAAGCGAAGAAAGATAGCCGCGAAGCTCTACGAAGAACCTAAACATATATACGTTGTCTTAGGTTTTGAAAATAAATATTTATGCCATATGGCTATATGTTACATAAATTATGATCTTAATTGTGCTTGGTACACATGTACTAAATACATATATAACAAGTTTTAGTTTGACACTAAAGAGTTATTTATAAATATGAATTTATATTCTTTATAAAAGTCAAGTGTCAAATTTATATTTGTTTCTAAGTTCAAAATATGTTATGAAGGTCCAATGATGAGTCTAAGGTTCAAATTTAGTCCAAGGGTCCCATTTTTAATCAAAAAGGTTCAAATTAAGCCTAAGAGTTCAAAATATAGGAGGTGGTTCAAAATATATTTAAAGTCCAAAAGTTTTATAAAATGTAAACATTTTTATACTTTTTATCCCAATGCTGATGGAAATTTTTATAACTTGCTCATCTTAGAAATTCTTTTTTGGGTAAAGGGCCTTCCGCCCGGTAAAAAATATATTACACCAAAAAAACGTTGAAGAACAATGGATGAGGGTGAATCCCCCACCTGTGCCCGATTAGGGCTAAAAACAAAAGCCACACAATAGCAGCTAACAAGCTAACCAACCAGCTAACAAGCTAACCAACTAGCTAACAAGCAAACTAAGAAGACATGTTTATGACATGTCATAAACATAACAAAAAACTACTTCTTTTTGCGAGTCTGAACCTTGAAGTCTCTTGAAGTACCACTCTTAGCCTTGGAGCTTTTAGAATTAATGTAATTAGTAATATCATCATAGTTCTCAAACACTTCATCTTCACTGTCCGTTGCAACATCCACAAATGGATCACCAACCTTGTTTGAAGGATCTTGTTTACTCTCCTCGCTATCAAATGCAAGAGAATCAAAAGGGTTCGGTGTTGTAATATTAGTATCATGTATAACCTTCTTCCGACCCATGTTATTAGGCTTTGAAGTAGATGCTTCGTTATTGGTGCTACCCGGCTTACTCTTCGGACGATAGTAGTAGCTGGGTTTAGGTTTGTTTAATCGAACACCATCAATGTGACGACCCTTTTCAGGTTGTTTCCCTTTCCCTTGCTTCCGCGTAACTTCCACAAACCCATCATCCGCTAGTTGGGTTGAAACAGCCTCCTTAGGCCTTTTGGGGCATTGATCACTATCATGACCAAAAATCCTACATGAATGACACCTTGGAGGTTTCCATTCATACTCAACGCGAATAGTCACTTTAGAGAATCCCTCTTCCACCATAAAAGGAATAGCAACAATAAGACTATCTTTCAGATCATTTTCTGAGATAACCTCGATTAACACCCGCGCAAAACTACATCGACCCCATGCTTCTTCACACATCTTGCTCATCTTAGAAATTCCGTTACTTGTAAACCGGAAGTCAAAAATTTACGTTCTTTATATCCCCGGAAAGGTATTTGTATGTACTAACAAAGTTTGTGGGTCTCACTAAGTCAAAAATTTGATTACATTAGTAAAACTATTTATTTACCCGTACTACTCAGTCCATCAGTTTTCAAATTTACAACTGTCCCGGAAAAGTGCGATATATAGAGTTTTAATAACCCGATTAATTCCCCGCTTTTGGCCACGTTTAAGTTAAGATGTTATCTAAAACTTTTATGTTTTGAGTAACAGTGGGTTATTCACAAAAAAAATGACTTATACACGTTTCAAATCTGTTACTCAGAATGTGACATGTTTCACAAAAATAATTCTAATATAATCATCGTAATGAGTTATTCGATGAAATACCCGTCAAAATGACCACAAGACATAGGGCTATAACTACATATTTTTAGTTTAGGTCCAATGTTTACTAATTAAATCAGTTTATTCCGATTTTAACCCTGAATCAGATTCACAATTTGCATGTTTAGTCCTTTAGTGATTTTCTAGTGTTCTAGCTTATGTACCAAGCCTAACCAAGCCAAATAACTTATATAATATAAAAATACATCAAGAAATAATATATATACAGGAATGAAAATAAAAATAAAGTGAAAAGGGAGTGATTGGTTTCCTTACAATCTTTGAAGAACAAGAAAATCAAGAACAATGGACCACAAAACCTATGATTCTACCAATAACCCTTGCAACCTTTTCTTCCAATCTTTTGCCCAACTTTTTAACCTTGATTTACCCTTGATGATACCTTAAAATCACACCCCTTAAACACTTTATTAAACTCTTGTAAAGATCTTCCCATAATGACCCAAGAAAGATGAGATGAATGAAGCTTTAAGTGAAATAAACCAAATACAAGACAAGTACTACAAGATCTTTTATTTAGGAACTAGAGAATAATGAAAATTTTAGATGAAATAGGTGTGTTGGGTTGTATTATTTCATTGGAAACAAGAGGGGGATGAAAAAAATGGTGATATAAACTAGGTGGATGTTGTTTTGTGTATTTTATAGTAGATGTGCATGCAAATCTTGTACAAGGGTCCAAGTTTGATTATATTTTGAAACCACATCAAGTGACTTACCACATGGATGAGTATTCATGTGGTTTGGTCGTTATTTGTGAGTAGGGGTGAGTGGGTGGGTTGTTTTTGTCTAAAACTTTAGTTATAATGTGTATTTTGATCCTGGTAATAGCAAACATAAAGTTTTTAAGACGCGTAATGTAAATTTGGGTAATGTAAAAATACAAAACTTCTAAAATTGTTAAAACTTGTTATCATAACCTATTTTAGTAGCTTAGATGAGTGGTGAGTTCATCGAAGGGTTTAAACGTCGTTAAAAACTAAAACTGTGAGTTGAAAACGCATATAGTGACACCAGTTCTTGATAAAAGTGACGTAAACTATAAAAATGAAACAACAAGTATAAAACTCAATTGTAAACATGAAAATAGGTTAAAATACATAAAATAGGAAAAATTTTGATAGTCTATTGTTTGTTCACGTTGTTAAAGACTTAAAACGTAAATTTAGATTGCGTAAAACGTAAAAGGTGCAAGGTTTACGTAAAATGGAAAAAGTAAAACGTGACTTTTAAAATATGATTGTAAGGAACACAAAATGCATAAAAAGTGTAGAATGGACATAGTCTAGTCGCGGTTGGATTAATTGAATGTATGCAGATAACTTCCGACGAAGTAAATTATTAAAAAAAATAGAATAGTTAAATAATAAAATATTAAAATTAGTGACATGAAAATTTTACGAAAGGTCACAGCACGTACCCCTTAAGATAGCGTCGTCTCGGAGCTCAACTCGCTTTATCTCTAGACGGTTCACTTGCAAAAAGATGAGGATACTCGTAAGAAATAAAGTCTAGAATAACTAACGACTTCGATTCTCGTCGTCTAGAAATATGGTGCAGAGTAAGGTTGACTATATGCTATAAAGATAGAATGAGAATTTGTTTAGTTGTTTTGCTCGATCGTATGAATACCGCTGAATTGTTATACTCACATAAAAATTTTGTGATTCTCGAAGATCAATTAGACATAACCCATATATAACTATTCCTAGTATTTGAAAAATCTAAGTCGAACATAGGTAGTCAGACTATGTTCCACTGTCCCAAGGTTAAATATAGGTGACTAGACTATATTTAATCGATGTTCGATAAAATTTTCAAATACTTAACTTAATTATACTCGTGATATGTCCATTTTTGGACAAGTATGGAGTTTGCATACGTATCTTATATACCAAGAGTGATATAAGTTTGTACATGCGTAAGAATCAATCATAAGTAAGTAGTATGAGGGTGTAACACAAGCGAATAAGGAACATGCGCGCGGAAAAGGAAGTTTTAAGCAGTTCTAAATCCGTCTACAGTGGGCCAGAAACACGGACCATTAACAATGAAGGTTTCAAAAGAGAACTTGATGAATGTAGAGAAAGCTGCTAAACTTCAGCTTTTGTATGATGAATCCGTTTATAAGAATTATAGAAGAATGACGAACGATAACATAATAACAAAATAGTTCTAATTTGCAAGAAAATATCTAAATGGTTTTTAGGGTGGTGAAAATTTTGGTATAAGGTAAATGATAGACTGATTTGTAAGATGATAACAAATAGTTTAATCGGAACTAGTCAAAATAGTTTATGTAACGGTAGTAAATTAGTGATTTAGTTTATAAGATGGTGGTGATGTAGTTTGTAAGGGAGTGACAAAATGATTGATGGATGGTGACAAACATTGCGAATTATTTTAGCGAAATGATTTATAAAGCGGTAGTAAAATAGTTAAGTTAACGGCAAAATCATTTGTAAGGTGCTTAAAATAGTTTATACGAGACTAACAAAGGTGTTCATAAGTTGATAGTAAGTATGGTTATACGCTATACAAGGTATTCGTAAGGTAGTTCTTTGGAGAGTAGTAAATACGTTTGATAATATCGTGAAATAAAGTTTATATGGTAATAATGAAGTTGTTTATAAAATGGTAGTGAATTTCCAAGGTAAATAAATAGAATGTGATTGGTTTCATATAAGACACCATTGTTTAAGGTCATGAAAAGATTTTTAAAGATCATAACATTACTCATGATTTTTGAGAAAATAAATGAGACCACTATGTCACCCACAACGTACGAGAAAGTTTTTAGAGGATCATCAAAATGAATAAACATGTATTTAATAGTTTAGTAATCTTAGTGAAATAGGTACATAATTGAGAGAAGTAAAGTTTGACATGATGTTTTGTAGGTTTAGTATAAAGTGGGTAAGAGTTAGTAAAGCATTTAGAAAAGTAACCTTTATACAAATAATAAATAGTGCTATGGTAAATAGATAAAAGTAATAGAGAGAAAATCGGGTATATATATAAATAGTCTTTAGATAAATAGTACCAATAGCGATGCTTAAGAAAATAAGCAAGAAATGCTCAGAAAATATGAGTTCACGATAACCAATAGAATTTGATAAATTGTAACAGGTTTCGATGTTATATGAAATGATATAACATACAGTTATGAAAGAGTTTAGAAACCATTGTAATCACATACAATGTTTGATAAATAAGAGAGACCATTGTAATCGCATACAATGTCTAAGAGAGACCATCGTGTAACTCACAAAGGTTAGAAGAGTTTAGTATTCATGTGAGAACTTTATATAGGAAATATATCGATATTTCAGTAAAAGCAGGATAGTCGAGAAATATTACAAGTGCATATGGTAATATATATTATACGTATGTGCATAACAACGGTGCACTTGAAGATGTGTATAAATTTTTTGATGGAAATTCACAATGCTCATGAATAGCATAAAATACACCAAGGAAGTTTTGTGCATAAAGTTTATATATATAAGAATGATACTATCGCGGATTATCGGATGAGTTAAGAAATAATTATAGTACTCCTATAATTATCCCTAATATAGTATGATTAAGATATATATACGAGGGAGAAATAGGAAGCTCAGGAGTAGGCGCGCATGGATATCGGACAAGATGATGGAAGCTCATGATTTTGAAAAAAAAATGATTATAGTCTAGGTTTTTAAAAACAAAAAGACCTAGTTCACTATAAATTGTGCTCTGATACCATTCTGTGACACCCCCAAAATTTACAACGCAGCGGAATACCAATTTGGGTGTCACTTCATAATTCATAAAAACAAGTTACATTAAATGACCTCAAAAGAGACGTTTACTAAAATGTCACATTCGATTTGATAAATCAGAGTGCAAAGGTCCCAACAATTTATATTTAAAACTTAACTTACAAGAGTTCAAAAATGACTCATTTGCATATTTAAAGAAAATAATTATCGAATGTGAAGAAAACAAGTCCTTCAATGTTTGACATCCACGCGACTCCGATTGCGCAGCGGAAAGGGACATGGGATGTTTATATACTAGTCACATTATACAAATATAGTAAACAACTTTAAAACAAAGTCGTTTTTAAAACTTCACATTCGATAATTTATCACAGTTAACAAAGGTCCCAAAAGTTTTTAACATAATCTAAAGTTACATAAGTTTAAAAGTTTGAAACATTATCGAATGAGAAATTTTATTAAACATGAGCCATCAAGTAGATATCCATTTCTTTGCGCCACCCATCCATGCTTAAGCCACTTACGGACCTAAGATAAAACATGCTAAAAGTCAACACAAAGGTTGAGTGAATTCATAGAGTTTAATAAGTAATAAGTTGAATACACACATTATTTATCAATAGACATATAACAAATACATGTCAGGTAATCAGATTATAGTATTGAGAATTATGAAACCGAAACCTTAACCATGATTTTGTGCCCCGAGGTAAAAATTGCCAGTTTACCCCAAACTCTCAAGATTATGTGACCGTACCCAGTCAAAGCCGGCCAAGCCTAATATGCATATCCATAATAATAGCGTTTCCTTACGGAATTAACGGTTCATAGTGGGGACTTAATTGGCAAGAAGCATTCAATCACTATAATCATGTAATCGGGTCCAGCATACCAAAAACTACTTGTATTCAGTTTGTAAAAACTAGCATGTATCCCCCTCGCGAGGTTTATAAAATATTTAAATAAGTAAAGGCGAGGCTATGAACTCACCGTGAACAAAGAGGAATAATCACAATCAAGCAAGCGAAGAAAGATAGCCGCGAAGCTCTACGAAGAACCTAAACATATATACGTTGTCTTAGGTTTTAAAAATAAATATTTATGCCATATGGCTATATGTTACATAAATTATGATCTTAATTGTGCTTGGTACACATGTACTAAATACATATATAACAAGTTTTAGTTTGACACTAAAGAGTTATTTATAAATATGAATTTATATTCTTTATAAAAGTCAAGTATCAAATTTATATTTGTTTCTAAGTCCAAAATATGTTATGAAGGTCCAATGATGAGTCTAAGGTTCAAATTTAGTCAAAGGGTCCCATTTTTAATCAAAAAGGTTCAAATTAAGCCTAAGAGCTCAAAATATAGAAGGTGGTTCAAAATACATTTAAAGTCCAAAAGTTTTATAAAATGTAAACATTTTTATACTTTTTATTCCAATGCTGATGGAAATTTTTATAACTTGCTCATCTTAGAAATTCCGTTACTTGTAAACCGTAAGTCAAAAATTTACGTTCTTTATATCCCCGGAAAGGTATTTGTCTGTACTAACAAATTTTGTGGGTCCCTCTAAGTCAAAAATTTGATTACATTAGTAAAACTATTTATTTACCATACTTCTCAGTCCATCAGTTTTCAAATTTACAACTGTCCCGCGAAAAGTGCGATATATAGAGTTTTACTAACCCGATTAATTCCCCTCTTTCGGCCACGTTTAAGTTAAGATGTTATCTAATACTTTTATGTTTTGAGTAACAGTGGGTTATTCACAAAAAAAATGACTTATACACGTTTCAAATCTGTTACTCAGAATGTGACATGTTTCACGAAAATAATTCTAGTTTAATCATCGTAATGAGTTATTCGATGAAATACCCGTCAAAATGACCACAAGACATAGGGCTATAACTACATATTTTTAGTTTAGGTCTAATTTTTACTGATTAAATCAGTTTATTCCGTTTTTACCCCTGAATCAGATTCACAATTTGCATGTTTAGTCCTTTAGTGATTTTCTAGTGTTCTAGCTTATGTACCAAGCCTAACCAAGCCAAATAACTTATATAATATAAAAATACATCAAGAAATAATATATATACAGGAATGAAAATAAAAATAAAGTGAAAAGGGAGTGATTGGTTTCCTTACAATCTTTGAAGAACAAGAAAATCAAGAACAATGGACCACAAAACCTATGATTCTACCAATAACCCTTGCACCCTTTTCTTCCAATCTTTTGCCCAACTTTTTAACCTTGATTTACCCTTGATGATACCTTAAAATCACACCCCTTAAACACTTTATTAAACTCTTGTAAAGATCTTCCCATAATGACCCAAGAAAGATGAGATGAATGAAGCTTTAAGTGAAATAAACCAAATACAAGACAAGTACTACAAGATCTTTAATTTAGGAACTAGAGAATAATGAAAATTTTAGATGAAATAGGTGTGTTGGGCTGTATTATTTCGTTGAAAACAAGAGGGGGATGAAAAAAAATGGTGATATAAACTAGGTGGATGTTGTTTTGCGCATTTAATAGTAGATGTGCATGCAAATCTTGTACAAGGGTCCAAGTTTGATTATATTTTGAAACCACATCAAGTGACTTACCACATGGATGAGTATTCATGTGGTTTGGTCGTTATTTGTGAGTAGGGGTGAGTGGGTGGGTTGTTTTTGTCTAAAACTTTAGTTATAATGTGTATTTTGATCCTGGTAATAGCAAACATAAAGTTTTTAAGACGCGTAATGTAAAATTGGGTAATGTAAGAATACAAAACTTCTAAAATTGTTAAAACTTGTTATCATAACCTATTTTAGTAGCTTAGATGAGTGGTGAGTTCATCGAAGGGTTTAAACGTCGTTAAAAACTGAAACCGTGAGTTGAAAACGCATTTAGTGACACCAGTTCTTGATAAAAGTGACGTAAACTATAAAAATGAAACAACAAGTATAAAACTCAATTGTAAACATGAAAATAGGTTAAAATACATAAAATAGGAAAATTTTTCGGTCTATGGTTTGTTCACGTTGTTAAAGACTTAAAACGTAAATTTAGATTGCGTAAAACGTAAAAGGTGCAAGGTTTACGTAAAATGGAAAAAGTAAAATGTGACTTTTAAAATATGATTGTAAGGAACACAAAATGCATAAAAAGTGTAGAATGGACATAGTCTAGTCGCGGTTGGATTAATTGAACGTACGTAGATAACTTCCGACGAAGTAAATTATTACAAAAAATAGAATAGTTAAATAATAAAATATTAAAATTAGTGACATGAAAATTTTACGAAATGTCACACAACCATAGCCACAAAAAATACCTCCATTGTATCCAAACAAACCACTAAACGCAGCTACATACAGCAAGTAAAGACTCGACAGAAGAATAACACAAGAGCAGATCATGTATCGCCAAACTCGCCCATACAAGCGTGCCAACATCTGTACATCATCATATACCCAACAGTCATTCGATAACAATCATAAAAGCCAATAATATATGCGAAATAAAGCAACTTTATGACCAAACTAGTAATTTCCAATCAGTACCCTAACTTTTTTTGGGTAAAAGATCAAAAGACCCGGTAAATATATTACTCCAAAAAACGTTTAAGTACAATGGATATGGGTGAATCCCATATCTCATCCCGTTACATAGGCGAAAAGCTTACATAACAAGATACTGCCTATTTTCAAACAAGAAGATAAACCACTGCTCAAATGATAACAAAAAACATAACGAATTAAAATTACTTCCTAAGACCTTGAAGCTTGGTGCCGTACATGGCATTAAAAGCATCCAAATTTCCCAAAAGATCATAAACCTGCTTCGCATAGTCATCATAGTCTTCTTCAAACTCGTGACCACCTCCAAATAGATTAACAGACTCATCAAATGTGTTCACAACCTCGTCATCATCAGAATTAGAAACCACTAACTCTCCCACCTTAGAAAAAGGGTTAACCCGCTTAGTAGAATAGCTAGACGGAGTAGAAGAATCACTAAGCTTAGGAGCCCCAACCGTCTCCTTCTCTTTCAGATCACTCACAAAAGGTTCTTGTGATGCAATATAAGTCTTAAGAGACTCAACCTCATTAGCTTCTATTATATGCCCAGAATCCACATCCTTGATGATATCATAAGTAGGAATACACAAGTCATCCGTATCAACCATATTAAGAGCATCAAACTGGTTAGATGTATGTCAGTTGTGGCGGCTAGTCACATGGTTGTAATCTGGTATTAGAGTTTTGTTATGATTTTTTTGTCGTACATCTGTTTTGGATCTTGGGTTTTAGGGAGATGTAGGTCCGTGGGTGGTTTGTTTCTTTGGATCCATATTCGCTATTCATGGCCTGCTGGTTTTAAGTTGGGACATGTGTTTGGGATCATTTGTTTCATTAGGGTTATGTGTTAACCCTTGGTTTGTTTCAAATTAGTTATAACGTCCCTTTGGTTGTTTTATGGAATTGTTTCACGCTGATTTGAACCGTTTACTTTTATTCGTGACCTAGTGTGTGAGGCTGATTCTTAGTGGTCAAATGATGATTCTCGTGGATGGAAGTTAGGGTGTTGCTCCCTATTTGTTACTGATCTGCTACTGGGACTTTAGTCTGATCGAAAGGTTCTAGTGATCCGTTTGGTTTTACTGCTGTACGGGTCGTTTGTGGCAAGGACTGATCTGAATAGTTATGGTTCTTGGTTTATTGTTGGACCCTAATCGTTTATCATGCTTCCTTCATTCTGCCATGGCTTTTTAGGTTGAATATGTGTGGTATGAGTTTAGGAGATGCTAGATCGGCTAGTGTGCTATTCTTATGCTGGTTCCTTACTTGATGTATGTGGCTTTTGGATGTTTGTTTGGATACAATGCAGGTTCTTTGTAAGTAAAGTTTTAGGATATACTTGTTCAAAAATCCTATTCCTACAGTCACAGACCTGTTTGTTATTGTTATTTTGTTTGGTTTGTGATCGGAGCTGCAAGAGGTTAGTTCCATATAAGTTAGGGTTTGTTTTAATCCCTATTGGTCGTCTATGGCTGTTCTTGTCGCGTTTTCATTCTATTTCACTTCTGCAAGTGATAGCTAACGATATAAAGAGTCGTGCCATATTTGTAAGTGTGGTGAACATGCATTGCATGGTAGTTATGGTTGTTGCGTTGTGATGGTGATTCTTTAAACCCTATTGTCATCATGGTAGCCACGGAGAAGTAAGTACATTCTGATTCTATGGTGTCGTACCATGGTTATTTGGTTTGTTTGTATGGGAAGTTTGTTGTAGTCTTTTGGTGAGGATGGTGGGTATTCTTACCATGGTTTTGGCTGCTTCGGGGAGTGTTATGGACGTCTATGATGACTTTAGAAGAATCAAGTGTTTCTATTTGTATAGCGTTTAATTTGTTATCTTTTTATAGTCGTTGTAGATTTACATTCAATTATTAGTTATAAGAGTGGTTTGTCACTCTTATATTGGGGTACTGGTAGTTTTGTTTTGTTAAGTGATAGGATTGATTTGTCATTCTTATATGAGAGTCTGTAAGTGTCCTAAGGGACTAGGATGAGGGAAGTCACCCTCATCCTGTGTACTTCAATGTTTTTTTGGTATAATGCATTTTACCAGGGTGAAAAATCTCTTTTACCCAAAAAACTGGTTAGATGTAACAATCTTTGTTCCACTCGAACTAGCCACATCAGAAGCCTTCTTCTTAGTGACATCCACTTTCTTAGGTTCAGGAGGGGTCTTTTTGGGTTGATACTGAAAATGCTTACCCAAAACAGGTTTAGTAAACCCTCCTTGACCCGGAATGGTTGGACCACCTTGTTTTCCCTTCTTCTTAGTGTTGACAGTCTTGAAACCATCATTATCAGTCTTAGTATGTTGAACCGGAGGTAAAACAACTTTAGGACCAAAAATCTTACACTTATCACAACGAGGCGGTTTCCACTCATATTCAACCCGAATCTTCTCAATAGTCGAACCCGTCCCATCATGTAAAGGTATCTCAACAGTGAGGCTATCCCTAAGCACCTCATCAGCCTTTACTTCAATCATGCATCTAGAAAAACTATTACGGCCCCATGATTCCTTGCACATTTGGCTAGTATAAGCATCAAGCATTTTAGGCATACCAATCAATGTGGCAAGAATACATCAGAAAACATAGCAAGAGGAACATCATGGAATTTAACCCACATCGTGACGTTGGTCAAATCCTCTTTGAGTAAATTGATGTTCAAGTCTAAGGTTTAAGAATAATTGAAATGTTTCTAATCAACTAAGGACCGTTTTCAAGGACATACTCAACACCTTTCTTCGAATTAAACGTAAAGGAAAAGAACCCCTTTGCATTCATCATAACCTTCTGTAAACCATACTTAGCCCACGTATTGCATACATAGTAATCAACAACAGGAAAAGCAAGGTGTTGGCCAAGGAAATATCTGTAAAGAGTATACTCAAACCTAGTGTTCACCTGTTCAATCACTTTCATAGGGACATAAAGATCCATACCATTTGATTTCTTGCTACATTCCAGCCTACGAAAGTTAGACGTGTGTTTCTTAGGATCATTAGAAGTAGCACCAGCATATGACATAAAAGATTGTTTCAAAGCTTCCACGCCAACCTTATCAATACGTTGGTGAGCAGCAACATGTGAAGTCGTACCATGTGAAGTCGTAACAACCTTTTCAAAACCCTAAGTTTGGTGAGCAGCAACATGTGAACTATTTGACTCATTAACAAAAGAATCAAGTGAAACCGGCTTCACTTGTTTATTTTTGTCTACTAGCGTAGATAATTCTATATCACCATCATCCATACTCCAATCAGAAAGGTCAATTACCACAAAGGTCATAAAATGTAGCAGCAACGTTAACAACCACCATGACCCAATTCGGACCCGCAAATCTGCCAATAGATGAGGACCAATTTAGGGACGATAATAGGGTTAAAATTAACCCCAACCTCCAGCAACATCGATAACAAGGCCAAATAGGCAGCATGTCTTGGAACGAAACCAAGGGTTTTTGAACAAGGAGCCCTCAAACTTGACTTACATCTCTCTCATACCCCATCAGTTCTGATCTACAAAACAGAATCAAAACTATAGCAGCATGACCAGTGCGCACCCAAGTCAACCAAAACATTAAACTCAGCACACAAGTCGACCAATAGGGTTTTACAAACCCTAAAATACACACCCACATCAGTTTGATCCACATCAAATGAAACAGTAGCAATAGGATCATAAACATCACAAAATGGTACTATAAAAACTGTCGTGCGATCAACAAGAACCACTCATACATACTATGGACTGATTCAAATCGTCAAACAAAATAGATCAATATGAAATGAATAGGATCAATATGAAATGAACAGAGTCAACCATAGACTTGAAGTAGGGTTTTAATCAAACCCTAACTTACCCTTGCCGCTTTGAAGAACACACAACATACAAACCTAAGGTTAATGACGAACCATAGGCACCAATCAGAAAAAACCATGCTCCGCAAGAAACACAGAACCAGGAAACAAAATATTATAATATACGACCATCTAAACATAATCCTCGTAACCAAACAAGCCATAGAAACATAAAAAATAGGGTTTAAAAAAAACCCTAACTTCTACTGTACGATTAGGGTTTTTTGAAACAAGAATACCAAGAACTTGAATTCCAGGTCTCTCAACACCCACAAACATGTCCACTAACCACAGATGAAAGATAATCAGTCAATAAACAAACCCTAAAAAGGGTTACCTTGTAGCGGTAGCCTGTACAACAACACCAAAATCCACCACAAAGAAAAAACTAAAAGGTTTTGTACTAATAACCATAAAGTTGATCTCATCACCAATAACCAGATCATACCCATAAAAAATAGCTTTAATAATCACAACGGATGATCAAAACGACACGAATGATAGGCCAGAATAGGATATATGATCTTAAATAACCAGAATTATCAAAACCCTAAAAAAATCACACAAAAATTAATAATAGTTAGGGTTTCGAAAGATCACAGCACACCGCTTCTTAGAAACACAACCCGATAATTGATTGCATACGAATAAAATGAATCAGAGATCGTTTATAAGTAGAGAGGTGATTAATGGGATGTTTTAGCCGAATTAAAGGAAGAGTGGTTGTTGTATTTATTGCACAACCACTTATTGATCTTTGAGTCTTGAAGACTTTAAACTTCGAAGAAGCCGAAAAGACCGTAATCACCCCCTCTACGGCTCTACAATTGGTATCAGAGCACTATACTCAAGTTTTTGAGCGATAAAACCTTCCCAAGAAGTCATTTTAGGTAAAAAAAACTTCTTTTCCAAAAAAAAATCTAAAATCCTAACTAAGAGTATAGATCCATGGCTCAAGAGAACTATGTTGAGGGTTGTTCTATGCAAAGACCACCTTTGCTAGAAACCAAGGGGTTTTGTTTTTGTAAAACCCGATTTGAGACCTGCGTTAGGTATAAGGATCTTGAGTTATGGGAAATCATCCAAAATGGTGATTTTCTTTTCATGATGCAAGATCCCGAAAGCAAGTTGATGGTAGAGAAACCATACTCGGAACTTAAATATGACGAGAAGAGAAGACTTGGCAAGAATCAAGAAGCCAAGATGATGATCTACAATACTCTACCTCGAAGGGATTTCGAGAGAGTTCATGTTTACAAGGCAGCCAAAGAAATTTGGCATTCTCTCATCATCACTCATCAAGGCAATTCACAAGTCAAGGATTGCAAGATCGAATTACTCATCCATCAATATGGGAAGTTTTTGATCTTGGATGAAGAAACCATTGACAATGGTTACACATGGTTCAATGCTATTATTACAAGCCTCGTGGCTCTAGATCCTAGCTTTTACAACAAGAACAATGTGAGAAATTTTCTTCGAGCTTTTCCGGTGAAGTGGCAGCCGAAGGTGACGGCCATAGAAGAAGTCAAAAAATTTTTTGGGTAAAGGGCATTCCACCCGGTAAAATTCATTACACCAAAAAGCGTTGAAGTACAAAGGATGAGGGCGTACACCCCTCATCTCAAGTCCCTTAGGACACTTACAGACTCAAATATAAGAATGACAAACCATTCTTATAACTTACCACTAACCACCTATAAGAGAAACCTCTCTTATAACAAATACATGAACATAAAACTACAATGACTATCAGATTACAAAATAAAAACATCAAGTATAAACTTGAATCTTCTCATGTCGTCATAGAAGTCCATAACCTTCAACGATGCAGCCGAAACCATAGTAGGAAAGAAAGTGCCAATCCACACAAATGATCCAACAACTACACCGATCTTCATTGATTCAACCTGAACCAAACCAACACTACAACTCGATCCAATACCTCATCTATTACAAGTTTCAAAATGAAGGAAACTTAAGCTAAGAATGAAAACCATTGTATCTCGATCAGTCGTAGACGAACATAGGGTTTGCCGACCCTAACTTACAGCAAATAGAGCAGCATCGATCAACAAAGAATATATAAGCCAAATAAATAGATCGATCCACCCATAAACGGTCAATAGAAAATAGTGACATTCCTATTGAAACGAATCAAGGATTTTTGAATAAGTTACCCTTTAAACTTAACCTACATGACACGGTCCCCTTCCAAGCAGCCAAATTCAATATCCCATGAAACACCATGATAATCAAACCAGCAAACACAGGAGAACCATGCAATAAACCGAGGGAAAAAACCCACACAAGCACAACAACTCGATCAACTATAGCAGGTCTAGTACAGCAAGTGAACCAGCACCATTCACCATACCACATAGACAACCATGGTACGGTTTCATTGCCATACCACAGTACGAGAACTAGGGTATAAGGAAACCCTAACAAACATCCACCCAATAACGATCCGCAATATAGGGTTTAGGAAACCCTAACATCACCATCGACACAGCAGATCAAACGGGCATCATGAAATATACACCAAGACAATCGAAACCCTAATCCAAACAGAATAATGACCAGCAGAGCAATAGGATCAAGATCACGAACAAACATCCAACAATAATAGGAACAATCCACACCACTAGAGTTTACCAACTCTAACATCCCATAACCACCAAACGATCACAAGACCAGAACAGTTCTTGTAATCATCCCACGAACAAGGGTTTTTGAATAAGTTACCCACAAACTTAACTTACACTCTCTCCAAAACCCACAAATCCATATTAACATCTGATAAAGAACCAGCAGTACGAACCAACCCCAAAGGATTACCTTCAGATGACACCCATGGATAATGAATAAACACGAAACCCTAAGATTAGGGTTTCATATAATCGTTGAAGCACCATGCAACCAGATATGATAAAATAAACCACACGGGTATGAATAACGAATAGATCCAGTAGCAAACCCAACAATCGTACCCAGTAACAACGTTATGTACCAGCATACAATCATAAAAGAGGAAAACCCTAATAACGATCACAAAGAGAAATCGTTTAGGGTTCATGAAATCATCCCTTATATATATAAATGAGAACCGACCTAAATCAGAACCGACATATGAGAAGGAATAAAGGGACGATTAACATATGGCGGTTTAAAACCCTAAGAAAAAACGAATTCAGAAAGAATAAGGGGTATAGCCGCCAGAAAGTAGAGAAATCCGATAAGATAAAATAGAAAAGCGATCCAACCACCCTCAATAATCTATTAACTGACTAAACACGTATTGCATATCCCTAAAAAAGAGATAGAGAGGACGATTTAGCAGTTAATTTAGGCCGGAATTATGGGGAGGGTGGTGGCCGGATTTCTCCACTAGGGAGAGAGAAAACTAGGGTTTTTTGCATAGAAGAAGTCAAAAATTTGGCAGAACTTCCTCTTGAAGAGCTTATCGGCATCAAGTTCTATGAAATGATTCTTGAAAATGACAAGGTTGCTACCAAAGAAAAAAAAAAAAAAAAAAAAAAACCTAGTTTCTCTAGAGAATAATGGCGACACCGGCAACAAAAACAAACGAATCCCAATTTTAAATAATTCCATCTCCTTTGATTCTTAGCTATCGTGGGTCGGTGGTATGTTATACCTCTTTTAATTCTAAGCTATAGTGGGTCGGTGGTGTATTATTTGATTCGTTTTCTTTTTGTTTTGTGGAGTTATAAGGATTCCAACTTAATATATCAATCCTTGTCGTTTATTGCATGGTTGGATACTTAATTCCTTTTTTGTCCATGATCGTGGGTCGGTACTAGTAGTGTTGAATATTGATTGGCTAATCATTGCTCTATCTGATTATTACTTTGTTTCAATAATGAGTGTCGGTTAGTTTAATGATGGGTATTTAATCCCTGGAAAGGGTTTCGTTGAATTATTTATTTGTCGATTTGGTGGTGATTTTTTTAGGGTTTTTATCTGTTTCGCTACTGTTGATAATTTGGGTTTTGTTTCTGCTATTTGGTAACTATTTTGCTTCGTATTTGGTATGGATTCATCTAATAAGTCTACTAAATCCTCAATACGCCCTGATTCCAATCTGATTGCTAATGCTCCTATCTTAAAGTCGATTTTGAAGAATAAGGGTGCTGCTAGGGTTATAACATCGCATGTTACTGAAGTACCATCTGTTGAGCAGCATGAGGGTGGTGAGGATGTTTCGTTGGTGTTTGGTATTGCTTCTAAGATTAAGAATGTCGATGGTCAGATGTTGGGTAAAGATGATAAGCTTTTGAATACCAAACGTGTGGTTACTTTCGTTGATCAGGTGGATGTTTTGACTAAGAACGTGGATGTTTCTGCTCATGTGGAGTCGGCTGGGATTGGTATGGCTTCTCATGGTACTAATGCTCCTAATTCTGATTCTGTGGTCAATGATAAGATTAATAATGAACGTAAGGTTAGTGAGGATGGCTCACAAGCTCCTAAACTCTCATATGCTTCAATGTTCAAGTCTAAGAATCCGTTTAAATCTGTTAACATATTTGAACTACGTAATGATGATCGTGTTGAAGGGGCTCATGTTACAATTCCGCTTAAGGAAATTAAGGATGTTTCGGCTCGGTTTGCTAACACGCTTTACGGGTATTTTATTGGTAAACGTCTTGCATTTCCTATTGTGGAGAATTATGTGAAGAATACTTGGGCTAAGTACGGGTTAGAACGTGTTATGTTGAATAATGGGTTCTTTTTATTTCAATTTTCCACAAAGGACGGTATGGATCAAGTATTAGAATCTGGTCCGTGGTTAATACGATCGGTTCCTATCTTTTTGAATGTATGGACTCCTAATACTACGCTTACTAAGGAAGAGGTAACTTCAGCCCCCTTATGGGTGAAGTTACATAATGTGCCAATTGTTGCTTATACGGAGGTTGGGTTAAGCTTGATTACGACTCAAATTGGTAAACCTATCATGTTGGATTCGTACACTAGTACTATGTGTGTTAAGTCTTGGGGTCGGAATTCATATGCTCGAGCTCTTGTTGAAGTGTCTTCTATTAATGAGTTAATGGATCATGTGGTTGTGGCAATTCCATTTCCTAATGGTTTAGGCCATTCGTTGGAACGTATTGATATTGAATATGAATGGCAGCCCCCAAGGTGTGGATTGTGCAAAATTTTTGATCATAATGATGCTGCATGTCCCAAGAAGGTTAAACAATCTAGTGTGAAGTCTAACATTGATGAGGAGGGCTTTGTCGAAGCAACTAAGCGTAAGGGTAAGGGTAAGGCGACAACTCATGAGAAGGTTATTGATGGTATTCGTTTTACAAAACCTAAGGTTACATTTAATTACCGTTGGCAGCCGGTTTCGAAAACTAAAGGTGGGTCTGATGGAGCGTCGTCTTCTAAGGGTAATGGTAATAATAAGGAACCTACTGTTCCTAAGGAAGGTGTAGAGAATGGTGCTTCATCTTCAAAGGTTCATGATACTAATAATGAATCGAGAGATAAGAATGTGGAAGTTGGTCTTAATTCATTGAATAATCAGGTTAATTGTAATGATTCAGCCCCTTCTAAGTATATTCATGATGATTTAAGTGATATAGTCACTAAGAACTCTTTTGGAGCTCTTAATGATGATGTGACCAGTTCTGAATTTGGATTTGAGGAGGATTCTTCTCATGAGAATAAAGGGGTTCACGAAGTGGATAGTGATACGGATAATGAGGTTGATGAGTATATTGAATGTGGCAATCGAAACAAGGTCACGAGTAATCGAAAGGAAGCAAGCACTTCCTCTGTTGATATTCCTCATGTATAGTATCGCTTCATGGAATATAAGGGGAATGAACCAATCCCCTAAACAAAATGAGGTTCGTCAGGTTATTTGTGAAAATCATCTTTCTATTTGTGCTATTTTGGAGTCGCATGTCTCTAATTCTCGTCTTCAGGAGTTATGTATGAGGGTGTTTAAAGATTGGGATTGGACGTCTAATGGTAATTTTTGTAGTAGTGGTTCTCGTATCATTTTGGGTTGGAATGTAGATGCGGTAGATTTGAATGTGGTTGCTATGACTGATCAAGTGATCCATACTTTCATTCGATTTAAGGCTGATAATAAGGAGTTGTTTTGTTCGTTTATTTATGCTCACAATAAGTATATTAATCGGAGACCCCTATGGGATAATCTTGGTTTACATAATCAGCTGGTTCATAATCGCCCTTGGTGTGTTCTTGGGGATTTCAATTCAGCTCTTAATTTAGAGGATAAGGTTGAGGGTTCTTCGGTTATTGATATTGCGATGCGGGAATTTAAGGAGTGTGTGGATGCTAATGAGTTGGTTGATGTAAACCGTTCGGGGCTGCAATTTACTTGGTCTCAAAAGCCGAGAGGTTATGATGGTACTTTGAGGAAGATTGATCGCATAATGGCTAATCTTGGGTTTTTGGATTCGTTTGCTGGTGCTCATGCTATTTTCCAACCGTACCGTATTTCTGATCACTCCCCGGCTATTCTTCATATTCCTACGATGTGTAAGTTTAAACCTAGGCCTTTTAAATTCTCAAACATTCTTGTTCAGAATTCAAGGTTTAAACAGCAAGTTCAAGAGTGTTGGGGTACTTTGGTAAGTGGTTTTCATATGTTTAAAGTAGTTAGTAAATTGAAGGCGCTTAAAAAGCCTTTTCGGAGTATGCTTTTCCGAGAAGGGAATATTCATGAGAATGTTACTAAACTTCGTCATGAATTGGATGAGGTTCAACGTGCTCTTGATTTGGATCCTTTTAATGTTGATTTGCGTGAGG
This sequence comes from Artemisia argyi, assembly GCA_030686995.1. Classification (NCBI taxonomy): domain Eukaryota; kingdom Viridiplantae; phylum Streptophyta; class Magnoliopsida; order Asterales; family Asteraceae; genus Artemisia; species Artemisia argyi. The sequence goes on from CM060676.1 coordinate 94,523,623, forward strand.
AGGAAGCATGTTATCTAAATGCTTTCAATGAGGCTGTTTTGAAGGAAGAATGTTTTCTCAAGCAAAAGGCTAAGGTTGAATGGCTTCGGGTTGGTGACTCGAATTCTGCATATTTTCACAAGGTTGTTAAGAGTAGGAAAGCTAGGAGTCGGATTGATTCTATTTGTGATGGTAATGGTGTGCATTTGGTGGAGGATCAGATTCCTAATGCTTTTGTATCTTATTTTACATCTTTCCTAGGTCAAGAGGGGCCTATTTTACCATTGGATGATTCAGCGCTTTTCACATCGACTCTTGATCCTAATGTGGCTCTAGATATGGTTCGCGATGTTACGTCTAGTGAGGTCAAAGATGCTATATTTTCTATGGGAGACGATAAGGCGCCGGGTCCAGATGGTTATTCGGCTGCGTTTTTTAAGGGTGCGTGGGATATTATTTCGAATGATGTTACTAAGGCGGTCCAGGAATTTTTTGTTAATGGTAAATTGTTGAAAGAGATTAATCATACTACCATTGCCCTTTTGCCTAAGATCAATTCTCCCACTCGGATAACTGATTTTAGGCCTATCTCATGTTGCAATGTGATTTTCAAGTGTATTAGCAAGATCATTGCCAACCGGATTAAGGAGAGCCTTAGCACTTTGGTTAGTCCAAACCAGTCTGCGTTTATTCCAGGTAGACGGATTGCTGATAACATTCTGCTTACTCAGGAGCTTATGCATAATTATCACCTTGATCGTGGTCCGTCTAGATGTGCTTTTAAGGTGGATATTCAGAAGGCGTACGATACGGTTAATTGGCAATTTTTGAGGTGTATTCTGGTTCATTTTGGTTTTCATTCACGTATGGTTCACTGGATTATGGAATGCGTTTCTACTACGTCGTTTTCTATTAGTGTGAATGGCATCTTGCATGGTTATTTTAAGGGTAAGCGTGGTCTTAGGCAAGGGGATCCGTTATCGCCTTATCTTTTCACGCTTGTTATGGAGGTGCTTACCCTTATTTTGAGGCGTCGCGTTCGGGATTCTAATCTGTTCACCTTCCATCACAAATGCTCGCAACTTAATTTAATTAACCTTTGTTTTGCTGATGATTTGTTCTTGTTTGCTCATGGTGATGCGCTTTCGGCTGGTGTTATTATGGATTCCTTAGAGGAGTTCAAGGATGTGTCGGGCTTGTCTCCTAGCTTACCCAAGAGTACGGCTTATTTCTGTAATGTTCTCAATCATGTTAAGCTTGCTATTTTGCAGATTCTACCATTTGTTGAAGGGACGTTGCCTGTGAATTATCTTGGGGTGCCGTTGGTTACTACTAGATTGATATTTAGAGATTGTAAGGAATTGGTGGAGAAGCTTTCTAATCGCATTAATGATTGGAGGAATAAATTCCTCTCCTTTGCTGGTCGTCTTCAGCTCATTCAATCTGTTCTGTCTTCTATGCATATTTATTGGGCCTCGGTTTTTATTCTCCCTGCTCGTATTGTGTATGATCTTGAGCAGCTCATGCGGAGTTTCCTTTGGAAAGGTAATTCTAAAGTTGCTTGGGAGGTTGTGTGCTTACCTAAACAGGAGGGTGGGCTTGGGATTCGTAGACTTGAATCTTTTAATACGGCTCTAATTGCTGCTCATATTTGGCGTTTGTTCAATTCTATGGATTCTTTATGGGTGAAATGGATTCATACATATAGGTTGCGTGGTCGAAACTTTTGGGATGTTCCATGTCGTGGTAATCTGTCTTGGAGTTGGCGGAAGATTCTTCATATTAGGCCGCTTGTTAGGCAATTTTTTTGGTATAATATTGGGAATGGTTTGAAGGCTTCAGCTTGGTTTGATAAGTGGTGTTCGGTTGGTCCTCTCTCTCTTATTGTGTCTTCGAGGGATATTTATCGGGCTGGTTTTTCTTCAAATTCTTTGGTCCGGGACATTATTTTGGAGGATTCTTGGGCTTGGCCGACTAGGTGGGGAGATCGGTATCCAATGCTTACATCAATTTCAGTTCCTACTTTAAATGATGATATGGATGATCGTTTAGTTTGGAAGACGGGTGATGGTCATGTTAAGTCTTTCTCTGTCTCTTCTGTTTGGGAGAGTATTCGGCCACGTGGTCAGGTTGTTGATTGGTTTCCTCTTGTTTGGTTCACGCATCGTATCCCGAGGCATGCTTTTCATTTGTGGCTGGTTTTGAGAAGGAGGCTTCGTACTCAGGATATGCTTCGCTCTAATGATCCCACGAGAGACGCCCTTGTGTGCCCTTTATTCAACACTCAACCAGATTCTCATAATCATCTTTTCTTTGAGTGTTTGTTTTCTTTTCAGGTTTGGGACTCTTTGAAGGTGTTTGCTGGTCTTACGGATATTCCTTCTATTTTAGAGGATGTAGTGCATCACTTGATTCCTATATCTACATCTCGGTCTGTGAGAAGTGTTGTTTCTAAGCTTTTGTTTGCGGCGACTTCTTATTTTATTTGGCAAGAAAGGAACAACAGGATTTTCAAGCAGCAACGTCGGTCTGAAAGTCAATTGATTGAAGTAATTAAATCAACGGTGCGTTTGAAACTTCTTACTTGTCGTTTTAAAGGGAGGGTAAATGTGCTTGACCTATTGCGTGTTTGGCGGCTGCCTATGACTCTTATACATTCTTAAATGGCGAGTTCAATTCTTGATGATGCTTTCTTGGTTTGGGAGCGTGAGGCTGGTCTTGAATCCTTGGTTGTTGCTTTTGGTGGTAGTTGGTGTTCGTTGTAGGTTCGGGTGAGTGCTGTACTCTTTTTCCCTACTCCAAGGTTTTCCCTCTGGGTTTTTACTTGGAAAGGGTTTTTAAGGAGGCAGGCTCATCTGGTTCATCAATCTCCCTCGAAGAGATGGGCGGATATATGTGGTCATTCATGTGTCATTAGATGGTTATTTCCGGTTGGTGTATTGGTTATTGTAGTTATTTATTGTTTTAACGCTTAGTGGCCTGTCACAAGCATTTTAGTTGGATGTTCAAGCGTTGCTTGAGGTTAATGTGGTACCTTAGCCACATTCCATTGTACTTAAACGTTTTTTTGGTGTAATATAATTTACCGGGTGGAATGCCCTTTACCCAAAAAAAAAAGGTTGCTACCAAAGACAAGAAGGAGAACGTGAAGTCTTTGGCTCTCAAAGCTAAAGTTACTAATAGTCAAGTTAGTGACGATTGTGATAGTCAAGAAGAAAGCAATGACGATGAGAGCAATGAAGATGATGAAGAGTATAACTTGATGGCAAAGAAATTTAGGAGGTTCTTTAGGAGAAGTGGTAATTTTAGGCATAATAATTGGTTTGGTAACCGAGGTAATAATAGAAGAAACAATTTTGGTAGAGGTCGAGGCCTTGACAATAAGGTTAGGGAAAGCTCTAGAAGTACCCAAGGATGCTACAATTGTGGTGAAAAATGTCACTTCATGAGCGTCCTAAGCAAAAAGAGAATAAAGCGTGGAGCTTGGAGCGATAGTGAAGATGAAGACCAACCAAACAAGGAAGCTACTTATCTCATGGCACACGAAAAACTAGAGGTACCTCAAAACCCTTCTACATCCAATAATAATTTAAATGTTAATAATTTGCAAAAGGAAAATGGGGAACTAGATAAATTTAATGAGGAATTTAGAAAAACCTATGAGAAAATTGTTAAGGAGAAACTTCTTCTTGAACAAGAGAGTGTTAAATTGAATAAAAGGGTTTATTAACTCGAAAGAGAAGTAAAGATACTAAATCATCTCAAAGAGGTAGTTGAACCTTGTAAAAGATGTGAGAAACTCACACTTGAGGTTAACCTTTTCAAAATTCAAAAAGATAAGGTATCCAAACTTCAAAAAGAGTCATTAAGCTTTTCAAAATTTAAGAAAAGTACCAATGATTTGGATGACATGATAAGTCGTCAAAAAATGTCTCAAGATAAGGAAGGTCTTGGATTTTCAAAACATTGAAAAACCACTTCCGAGAGTATAACCAAACCAAAAATATTTGTAAGAGCTAAAGAAAATGTAACTCCCCAATTTTCCAAGGTTGACACGTCAACGCGCGAGCAGTGCGCCAGACCTCTGAAGAAAATTGAAGAATCTTCAAAAACTTTTCTTAAACCAATTATTCCTCGAGTCCCTTTTGCAAATACTCGAGGTAACCAAGAACCCATTACAAGAAGAGAAAACCCTAACCAATCTTGTAACTCGGGTTCTCGTAATGTCCTTGGTTATACAAAACCTCGGGTAAATCAAAGATCACTTTACTCAATGTGAGACCTTCATGGTCATACAACCAAAGATCCTCTTCTCATAATAATCAATCATTTCCAAGAAGAAATTTTTATAATAATAATCAAAGTTCATCACATTATCAATATAACTACCAAAGGAGAGACAACTCTTATTTGAGACCTCAAACTCATCAATATTGTAGACTAAGCTATCAAAATCAAAATGACTTCCAAAACAACCCCCTGGTCCACTTTTTCTATATTTGATATTGAAAAATAATGTATCTTGCTTCAAGACCTAAAAATGTTTAACTTAGGCACTTTAAATGGTAACCAAAATGGACCCAAGAAGCAATGGGTACCAAAATCTTGAATTACATCTTTGGTTGTAGGTTTGTCTCAAAAGTGATCTACAACCGGACGAGTGGATAGTGGATAGTGGTTGCACTAAACACATGACTGGGAATAGGAGATTGTTTACCTCATACAAGGCGTATGACGGCAATCAAGTCATTTTTGGAAGCAAACTTAGCGGCAAAATTGTCGGTAAAGGTAACGTCCTTCATGACACCATAGAAATTACCAATGTTGAGCATGTTAGCGGTTTAAACTATAATTTGATTAGTGTTATTCAATTAAGTGATGATGATTGTGAGGCTAAGTTTACTAAAGTAGATTGTACTATTAGTAAAAATAGTAAACTGTTAGCTAGAGGTCATAGAAGAAATAACTTGTATATATGCAAGTTAGGAGATAACTCCAAACAACACATATGTCTTACATGTGTGGTGGATAACTCAACGCGTTGGCATAGGCGGTTAAGTAACACCAATATGAGGTTAGTCCAAAGCCTAGCTTCTAACGAGCTAGTAAGGAATTACCAAATTTTTTGAAACTTGGATATGGTTGGGAATAAGGCGGCCAAAGTTCATGAATGGCTAAAAACCCTAAAAGTTCTCTCTCTTGGCGATTTTCCCTAACCCTTACATTCTAATTGGTTTTTTCTAAATCTGTCTAAATTCTTGCGTTTCTTGCATCAATCTGATTTATTTATTGATTAACATCCATTGTTGACTATTTCTTGATTAGATTTGTACTTAGTTTCACAAGATTTAGCTGATTTTTTGAAAATCATTTTTTAGGGTTTTGTAGATCGTTTTTTGCTTCTGAACCGACTTAGGGACTATTGATCGATCTTCTTACTACTAAGTCGGTTTAGAATCCTTACAAGGTCTTGATCTAATCGAATTATCACATAATTTGGTCAACCAACATGGGTGCAGGTGGTTAGATTTTTGGGTTGCACGATTAAAACCCAAACTTTTTAGTTAGGGTTTACTATTTTCGGGTCGTTTAGATTGTGTTATACTATACGTTGTTTTGTGAGAGTTGGATAAAGATTTTCTCAATAAAAATAATGCTATGAAGGGGTCTAAATCTGTTGCATCCACAGGGGTGTATTCTGATGGTACCAAGAGTGTGTTCAATTCTGTTCGTGTTAATATTGATGAACTTGGTGCTCGTATGCAAAGGTTAAAAGAGATTGAAGCTGGAACCACCAGGGTTTCTCAGCCGATGCAAAATTCTAGGGTTGTTCGAAACCCTAGTCATGCTTCTGATGTTAACTTTGCTGCTACAAAACCTAATGCTACCAGATTGGATGTGAATGAAGTTCATTGGACTACGTTGAAGAGTGTGGAAAGTACTTCTAAGGTTGGTATAGTTCTTAATACGCCTAGACGTGATCCTAGGTTTGATTCAATTTCTGACTCAAGTATGCTTCAACAACCGCTGGACGTTGATGCATGTAATGTATTGCTGATAAGGATTTATACGTTATTAGGGGGTCATTTAAGCCCTAAGTTATGATTTATGATCAAATATTGCCTCAAATCGTTACTTTTCTCATTTTTAGGTACTTGGGACGTGATTTCTGGAATATGGAGCATTTTAGAGCTTTTCGAATGTTTTTATGCTCAAGAATTAAGAAAATAAGAAAACCAAGAGAATTCAGGTTCTTACACCTGAAGGCGTCATGCTTTGGAGGCTGACGCCGCACCTTATGAAAGGAATGGAGGATTTTTATAACGAGACGCCCTAGAAAGATTTTGGAAGTTAACACCTGACGCCGTCAGGCACAAAAGGAGTGAGGGTGTCTGGCTTTGCAACTACATGAGACGGCCTAGAAGTATTTATATGTGACGACGTCAGAGGACTATTTTGGGCGATACGAAACCCTAAATGCGGCGTTCTAACAGCGTCAGAAGCCATAACCTACGACTTTGTAATTCTATATATAGTTTTGGATTTTTCATTCATGAAGGTTGGAACTTTTATGTGCAACTTTGGAGATAAACCCTAATCCGTCTTTTACAGTATTTTTAGGGTTTCAAACCCTCTTTTCTTCCATGTTCAATTGAAGATAAGTTCTTCCTTTAATCATTCAATATGTCTATGTGTTGTTTGATTAATTGTTTGACTTTTCTTTACATTAACATGTTAGCTTAGATTTCTTAGTGTTTGCTTAGATCTAATGAAACCTAGTTATTGGTTGTTGATTTGTTATTTATTGTTTGGTTGATTGACTCGCGTTAGGCTAAGAAAACTGGCTAATCTCCTATACGGTAACAAGCTTGAACGTCTTAAAAAACATAATCGGATGTGTACTATGGTTTCATTGATTATATTTAATGCATGAGTAGATGTTGATGATTCTATGATAGGATACTAAACGTGTCATCATAAGAAGAAATAGATATTCATAGAGTTGGGGAATGATGTACACGCCCCCACGACTGGTATTAAGGAATACAATCCTTCAACTAAACAATCGTGACAACTCAACAAATCAATAAGAGATAACTAGGGAGTAGTGAAATCTAAGTAAACACATTTGTCTCATATAAGAAGTTCACCACTTTACTTTTCTTGTCATTTATTTTATTTTATTGTTTTTTTAGTTTAATTAGTAATTTTGGGTTAGTTGACTAGCAACTAATTCCACCCACCCTTCCAATACCCGAGATTTTTATTGCTTTCCATAAAATATAAAAGTACAAAAAGAATCATCCCTCACCTTTAGACCTAGTTGGCCTACACTTCAATCCTAACGACAATATTCTCCTAGAGAACGATCAATCCCCCAGACCTATCATTTACTACACTACAACGGTCAGGTACACTGCCTGGTGGATTGCAAAATATCTCAAGATCCCTTGAGAGGTAAAACCTTTTGCGAGGTTGCAAAACACGCATCAACTGCCGGATAATAATGAACCTATTCACAGTGTTACTAATGATGATATGGTTAATGTTGATATCAATGAAAAGTAGGTGAATCTGGTTTCACATGCTACTTTATTTGATTTGGATAATCCAAATGAGGTACTTCATGCTGGTACACTTAATGCTAATACTAACGAGGTACCTATTAGTGGGAATGTTGATGTTAATGATGCTACAAAGGGTGGTGAACGTAAACCTGAACAGTACCATTCGTTTCAAGAATTTCTTGATGCACGTATGCGTTACTCAAATGTCTCCATCCAGGTAAATACTAATCCACATAGGGCTATTGAATACATGTGCTACATCTAATGAACCTAAAAAATACTCATCTAACTTTCGTAAGCTAGAGTGTAGCATGAAAATGAATGGTGTAGATCATACTGTTCCTATGAAAGTGGTTGAAGAGGTGAACACTAAGTTTGAGCATACGTTCTATGGTTAGTTCCTTGGTAAACACATTGCGTTTCCTATGGTTGACTATTATGTGCGCAATGTGTGGGCTACGTATGGTATCCAGAAGTTTATGATGAATGCTAAGGGGTTCTTTTTCTTAAACATGTACCTTGAACACCAATCTAATTAAAGAGGATTTGACCAACATTCCGGTGTGGGTTAAATTCCATGATGTTCCTCTTGCTATGTTCTCATATGACGGTCTCAGTCTTCTTGCTACTTGATTGGTATTCCTAATGTTAGACGCTTATACTAGCCAAATGTGTAAGGAATCATGAGGCTGTAGCAGTTTTTCTAGGTGTTTAATTGAGGTTAAGTCAGATGAGGTACTTAGGGACAGCCTTACTATTGAAATACCCCTACTTGATGGGTCGGGTTCGACTATTGAGAAGATACGGGTTGAATACAAGTGGCAACCACCTCGATGTGACACATGTAAGATCTTTGGTCATAATCTATTCCACCTACTACACAGCTTACACAAACTGTTAATGATGGGTTTCAAACGGTCAATTACAAGAATAAGGATAAGAATGGAGGTCAAAATGTTTCGGGTAAAGATGGAGTCAAACCTGTTGTGGCAAAGAAGTTTCAATATAAGCCCAAAAAGACTCCTCTTGAACCCAAGAAGGTGGATATCAAAAAGAAGAAGAAAGTTGATGGTGCCAGTACGAGTGGAAGAAAGGTTACTACAACGAATCAGTTTGATGCCCTTAATACGCTTGGTATTGATGATGGTGACATTCCTACGAATGAAGTAACTATGGATGTGGATTCTGGAAATACAATGGAAGCTCAGGTGGATGGGTCTACAAAGACTGGTGATATATCACAGGAACCGCTTGTGAATGTTGTGAAAGAGAAGGTACAAGTTGAGGCTACTAATCATAGTTCTTCTTTTTCTCCATCTATTTCTTCTACTAAGAGGGCTAACCCATTCTCCAAGGTCGGAGAGATAGAGGATTCTGATAGTGATGAGGAGGTTGTCAACCAGTTTGATGAATCCGTGAACTTGTTTGATAACTTTCCTCCATCGACAGGTAGAGGTCACGAGCTTGAATAAGATTATGATGACTATGCAAATCAAGTCTTCGATCTACCAGGGCAATTGGAAGCTTTTTATGACATGTATGATATCAAGGTCCAAGGTCCTATTAGAAAGTAGTGTTTGTTTTATAATTTTCTAATGTTATCCTTCGTGTAGTGGTTTATTTCTTGTTTTTAGAGGAAAGGAAGTGTCTTGTTATGTAAGCTCTATCCCCTATGTAACGTGCTGAGATATGAGAATTTACTCATATCCTTTGTACTTAAATGCTTTTTGGTGTAATATGTTTACCAGGTCATTTGACCTTTTACCAAAGAAACAGTTAAGTTTTGAAAGATATCATTATGATTCTTGTCTAGGGAGTTAAGGACATGCAAACAATAGGAATAAGAATGAAGTGTCAACTAATACGTTTTTAGAGTTGTTACACTTGGATTTGTATGGTCCATCCCCAATCCGAAGCTATGGAGGAAACTTCTATACTTTGATGATTGTTGATGACTATTCAAATTATACTTGGGTTTTGTTTCTAGCATCTAAGGATAGAGTCTTAAGAAAATTTGATATTTTGAGAAAGAAGCTTGAATACCTACTTGATTGTTCTATTGTTTCATTAAAAACAAATCATAGTAGTGAATTTGATAAATTGCAATTTGGTAGCTTTTGTGAACAACATGGAATATCTTATAACTTATCAGGCCCGTTCACTTCTCAATTGCTTGAGATTGTTGAAAGAACACATCATAAGTTATGAAACATTTTTTTTTGGTAAAAGAGATTTTTCACCCTGGTAAAATGCATTACACCAAAAACATTGAAGTACAAAGGATGAGGGTGACTCCCTCATCTCAGTCCCTTAGGACACTTACAAGACACCACTATAAGAATGACAGACCATTCTTAAAATTGACATGCACACCATGTGCAACTAACCAACATAAACATGCTAAACAAAGCAACCTAACAACAAGAACCACAAAAAATAAATGACATGTCATATAACTATTTCTTCTTGCATCCTTGCACCATGAAATCTCTTGATGAACCACTCTTAATCTTGGAATAATTTTTTATATCATAGACTTCATCAACTTCATCATCACTTTCAGTATCCCTATCCTCAATAGGATCACACTCCATAATAGAACTCTTAGCTACTTCACTTGTAACCGGATAAGAACATGATGCCTTATCAATTACATTTGATAACGTGACTATAGTAGCTAGAGCTGAATAATCCTTGCTGGTAGAAGCAACATCATTGTGAGAACATTGCTCCCACAAACATTCAATAGTGCTATGCAATGGTACCTTAGTAATACAGCCTTCCCCCACGGTTTCCACACCTCCCAAAGAAGAATTAGCGTCCACCGGTTCAAGCTGCTCAAGTTGATTCAGTACCTCATCCACAGCCTTAGTAGGACTAAAATCACTCTTCAACGCATCCTTAGATGTACCAATCGAGTTAGAATCATCATTTGAAGGCCGATTAACACGATCAGCCCCCAAATCAAGTTTTGCACCTTTACTCTTCTTTTTGGTAGCCAGTTTAGAAACGGGTTGATACAAAAGTTTGGGCTTAGTTTTAACCCCCCACAACCCTTTATTACCTTTATCACTAATTTTACCAGCATCGTTAGTGTGAACGTTACGAGTAACCTCAATATTTTTTTTAGTCGAACGCGAATCCTTAGTAACCAGCCTACGTCTAAGAGGACATATATCATCATCATGATTGAAACAAACACACAATGTCCCTTACCCTTAGACAAAGGTACAACAACATCAATCGATTCCAAAACATCCAATTCAGCAGATAATTCAACAAGTACCCTTGCATATGAATAACGACCCCAAGGATTCTTACACATATCATTAGTACCGCATCAAACCATATTATCCGCCCCAACTGTTTTGCAATCAAACTTATACCGACTTTAAAGGACACAACGGAAGGTACATTATGAATACGTACCCAAACCGGTACCTTAGTAATTTTCTCCTTTTCCAATCTCATATTAGGCACCAAAACATGTAAGAATAAAGGCATAGATCTGATAAACCAAGGACCACCATTAAGAACTTTATTCATACCTTCGAGTGATGAGAATTTGAAAATGAAGAAACCGTTCCGCAATATAACATGTTCAAAGCCGAACTTAGCCCAAGCATGCTTGACATAATCTTCCACAATAGGAAACGCAGTTCGTTGACCAATAAAATAACCGTATAATGTATTAGCAAATTTAAGACACATATCATCAACTACGGCCATTGGAATAACAACTTTTGAACCCGAAACAGTACCCTCATCAACAAGTGACTCACGAGGTACATTGGGCTCACCTTGTACAACAGGTCCTACATGTTGTGGACCATGTTCAGTAGATGTAGCCATATGTGGATCATTCGTCTATAAACAATAAACCAATCCCTAGCCGCATCTACACCAGCAGCAACTTACATTCATCATTAATGGGAACATTCAGATTAGTACTATCTGAATTATGAGGTACGGTACCTATTGTTTCATTAATACCAACAGCAACCTCACCGTAAGAAGCACTATAAGTCGTATTAGGGTTCATTGTAGGTTCAGGAACCAACTCACCAGTACTAATACAACTACTAGCAGCAGCATCAGTTGTGTTTTTACCCGTTAAAGTATCCATTACCTGATTATGCATAACATCAGATCAAATAGGGTGTGTAAAAACCCTAACAGGTTACTGAGTAGGATGTAAATCATACCCAGCATCAACCCTTATCAAACGAGCCAAACGTGCATTCAATTCATCCAAATTAACCACAGGAAGGGGAGTAGCAGTCCTTGTGGATTCCATCTCTATAACCCACTTTCAAACAACTTACATATCAAAAAACCTACCACGGTTTTACTAGCAATCGGATAGAAACAACAAACCCTAAAAAGGTTTGTTAATTGTAGCACAAATCCAATAGTAATGCCCCAAAACAGCTTCAAATCAAACCAAAGTAATAATATTGATTTAAATACTCTAATACCGATTAGGATATATAAGGTAAAATTAAAACCGACTTCAATAAAGATAGGATTTGAAGAAGCGAAAGAGAAACAAAGGTGGCTAAAAAAACCCTAAAAAGTACGATTGCACTAAAACACACCCAAAAACTGTTTAATTCCATGGATCTGATCAAGAAACTGATTAGTACGAATATTAATCACTAACCCTAACAGATTTATGAAAGAAAAACAATGATTTGAGTGGAATTAGTGAAGAACGATTAGGATGTTTGGGGTCTTTTTTTGTCGCCTTTTTTCACCAACAGAGAGAGAGAGAGAGAGAGAGAGAGAGAGAGAGAGAGAGAGAGAGAGAGAGAGAGAGAGAGAGAGAGAGAGAATTTTTCGGGTTTTTTTTACCCAAAAATTTGCCCCCATAAAGTTAGCCTTTAGGGACAACAAGTTATGAAAGATGAGTCGTGCAATGCTTGACGAGCAATTCATTCCACAAAACTTTTGGTGTCATGAGTTAGATACCGCGTGTTATATCGTTAATAGAGTTTACATTAGGAAGGTAATTAATAAAACACCTTATGAGATACTTAGAAATAGGAAGCCTTCTTTAGAATACTTTAGGGTATTTGGTTGTAAAGTAATCATCCTTAACACTAACACTCTGTTCCCGAGTATAAAACGGAAAGAAAAGAGATGGAGAGGAAAAAAGGAGTGAAGTAAAGAGGAGAGTAATAAGAAATTATTTTTTTATCTTGTGTTCCCGAGTTGGAAAGAAAAGAGAAGGAAGTAACAAAAAAATAACTTTAAAATCAACACCACTCCATTTCATCCCAATTTGGGAAGTAATTTAGGAGAGTAATTTTGATGTAATTTACTATCCTTTACTTTCCTCTCCCCTCCTAAAAAATCTCAGGAACATAATTTTTTTTTACTACCATCCCAAACCTTTCCCTTTCACTCCGAAAAATAAACTCGGGAACAGAGTGTAAAGAATATCTCACCAAATTTGACCCAAAGTCGAATGAAGGTGTGTTCTTAGGATACTCTCAGACTAGTAAAGCATACATAGTGCTTAATAAGGAAATAATAAGGATTGAGGAATCTCTCAATGTGATCAATGAACACATAGTTCAAATTCAAGAAAAGTCACCGTCATTACAAGTTAATGCTTCAGATGAAGGCAATTCTAAGAAAGTGAGAGAAGCGAGGGGTCATCTAACAAGTCATTGGTGACTTGAATAAAAGGACACTTAGGTCACAAAATAAACAAGATTAGGCTTTTGGTATGACATTTTAAAAAAAATCCAAATTGTTTGGGATAGGTTTAGATGTCCATTGTTGACATGCATCTTAGGAGAACAATCTTTTAAGATAAAGTTAAAGGTCAAGATAGTGTTTGCATTGTCCTACTTAGGTGCTCTTAGAGCTTATGTGCTTATGTGACTAGGACTTATGTGAAGGCATGGAAGGAAATTTCATTACATGATTTCCAAGAGGAAAAATATTCATCAACTCATTATTCAAACGATGGCTGATAATATTCAAGATTCTACATGTCTATATTATGTGTGATGAACAAGAAAATATAACACAAAATATATTGTTAAAACTTAATGAGATCAAAAGTCATTTGTGTCAAATTACCTAGATTAGGTAAAATTTCGGATCACAACTCATACTTGTGTTGAAGATTTTATATCTACATCTACTTGTTCAATTGATGTGTAAATTGCATGCTATGAGTTTAGGGTAGAAAAGAAAAGAAAAGATTTTTTGCAAACATACAAACTATTTACATAGTTGAAGAGAATTCGTGTGGTTTGAATTCAGTATGGTATTGCACAACAAACTAAAATACCCAGTGAATAGACTTAATAAACTAAATATTCCATCCGAAATTTTAGAAACTTATATTGTTAATGCAAGTAACATATAAGGATTATTAAAGTTGACACACTACACAAAAAATTATAAACCGGAGAAATCTTGCATTGTATATTGACTTTCTATACAATGTGTGATGGTTCGTAGGATCTAGTTTGTGTACTCTAATTAAAATACACTTGATCTCTATATACATACAACTACACTCTTGAGATGACTTACATGAAATACTTGCACTTGGTTCATGTATGATGGAGATGTAGGTTCTACATTGTGTTGAATAGAATCATTTTACTTCAAAGTGGTGATCTAGGATATTTTCTCATCAAACCACAATTGGGTGCATCTTGCATGGCCAATTTATGTTGCATGCATGATCAATTATGGGAACTAACATGAGAAACTAGACTCATCCATCCATAACTAAACATCAACCAAATTCCTTCTACATATATATTCTCTTTTCTTCAAACCTTACATATTCTAAAAGTAACAAGGAATCTTAGTACTTATCTCCCTTATCCATCGGATATTAAGGCAACTATTATCTACTCCTAACTCCTAATTCACCTTTATTTAAGGCTTACATGTCTTAGTTAAACATTGCACCTAAATCTCAATAAAGATTAACCATGAATAACCAACCAACCTCACCCAACAATGTTCTTGACCACATCTTCTTAAGTTGTAACACTAATTCTTTGAATACCATTAATGGCAATCAATAAGTCATGAACAACATTGTGATACCTTCTCCTCAAACTCCAAATGAGGATGTTGGGATCGGAGGAGGATGGTTTATGCATAAAGACCAACAATACCCTAGGACCAACCTTGAAGAAATAATGCAAGATAATATTTGGTGCACTCTTAATAATGCTCAAGCCACAACATCTCCATTTAGATGTATTGAAGAAGAGAAAGTTTGGGAAAAGATAAGGAAGCCCTTAAGCCCAAAAATTTTTGATAGCAAGCATTCAATTTGTTGTGAAAACATAATTGACATGCTCAATGCTATCAAGGATAATAGGGAAGAAAACCGTGAAATATTCAAATCACATCATGAGGGTTGTGTCGATGTATTAGTTCCTATCTTGTTTTGTCATATTATTCCCATGCTCAACAGATGGTTATTGGAGTCATAATGGATTAAATATATATTTTTATGGACTAACCCATGTTGCAAGTATCCAAGTGGTTACCTAACCCATTTTGGACTTTGACATTAAAATTGCTTGTTTGTTGCGTGTTGGTTGTTTTCTTATGTAGCTAGGCCACCGCACATGTGAGGCTCTTGACCCATGGATCCAAGCCTTGAACAAGCGGGAGCATCAATCTAGGGGGAGCTAGGTTCAAGGGGGAGCATGTTATCAAAGAGGCAATGCTCAAGCTAAAAGGCTAAGTTCAAGCGTTAACCCACCTTTTTGATTTGACAAAAGGGGGAGAAAGAAAGCAAATAGCACAAGCTGGTGAATACCATTCAAGATAAAGTCAAAGGCTTCACCTAATTACAAAGGCAAGGTCAAGAAGCAAGCTAAACCAAAGGCGCTCTTAATCTTCGCTACGTTTTGCAATTTTATTTGCTTTCAGAATTTATTTGTCATCATCAAAAAGGGGGAGATTGTTGGGGCAACATTGACAAGATGTCCTTATTTTTAATGATGATAGACAAACCTTCAAAGCACATAAAATAAGAAAGGATAGCCAAAATTCTCCCGAAACAATGTCTGCTCCTAGCGCGCTGCCCGCGCTCCAGCGCGCTGGCGATGAGTCGGCGACGCGTCAGGCTGCTGTCTTGCTCGGGACAAATTTTGAAAGTCGGCTTTCCCCTTACCTAATAAATGTGGATCTTTCAATACAAGTATGTATATGTTATGTACTTAATTGAGAACACTCGAAATGAGTTTTAAAATTAGAGAGATCCAAGTTTTCAAACACCCGTTTTTGAGAAAATGCCAACTCAAGTATTTTAAACTCTTGCCTCTAGCCAAGGCTTCTCCAAACCTAGGGAGCTTATATATTTCACGTAACATCAAGTGAAGTATTCATCTGGTCATAACCCGTGCTTACGTCTTCTCTAATCACGTAATGGGTTTACTCCCTTATTGGTCAAACTAAGTCAAAGGTCCCTTTGCGTAAACGCATCCTTTCCCGTATGGGATACGCTTTACAACGATGCAAAGCACTTAGCTTATTTGCATCAAGGTGATTATTGAGTACGTCGAGTCGTGGAAACTCACGAGTTATGAGATTATGAATTCTCGACGTTGAGTTACTTAAGATTATAAGTAACCTTTGATTTTCTTAGTCCTTAATCATAATTGTCAACTCTTTTCTTCCTTAATGACAATATGATTAACTCCTAATCAATCGTTTGATTATTCCTCACTTCAAACAAATCCTCCAACCATTTCAAATCCTCCCAAACCTTATCCCCAACATTCTCATATATTCCTTGTACTTTGTGTACTTCTTGTACCCTTCATTCCCAAACCAAATCTCCAAAACATTCTCCTCACAACATTCCCTTTCAACCACTAGGATTTCAACACATCTCTATCTTCCTCGTCCAACCCTTTATTTCAAAACCAAATAAACCTTCCTCACATATACACTTGCACACACTCTCTTATTTTGATTCAAATTTCGCACACACACACTTACTAACCTTCTCCCACACACACTACCTTACTCATAACACTTTCAAATTTGAATCCAAGCCAAAGGCTCCCCATCACATCCATCATTACACACATCAGATCCTATCCCACTCATCCCTTACAATTCCAACATCCATATTTTCAAATTACACACTCTCCTCTCACAACCCTTTTCCTCCGTCACACACTAGCCAACTCACTCCTCTCATACATTTAAATTTGAATCCTCCTCGAAGGCTCCCCATCCCATCAAATCTTATATGCCTTACACAATCCAACACATCACCTTATCTCTTTACTTCTATTCCATCACATGGCTAATTCACTTTACAATTCAAATTTGAATTTTAAACCAAGGCTCCAATCCATCACATCCAATCCAACTCACCTAATTTCATCTCAACCATCCATCATACCAAAACTCATCTCAACCTCTTCTCTAAGGATGGAATATTCCCTTGGATATCCTTCTTAACTCAACCATGGTTTCCTTTCTAAAACAAACATAGTTTGTTCTCAACACACTCTCTTCTCACCCAACCATGATTACTCTTCTAACTCAAGCGCGGTTCAACCTAACCCAACCTCACTCTCTCACTTCTCCCTCTCACACCATTTGAATTTGAAATTCAAATTCTTCCCTCTCTAACATCTACACTTCCTTTCCAAGTGAAGGAATATCTCATGGCATATTCTTTCTCTCTTTTCTATGCCGTGTGAGGAATACCCAATCTACCCCTATCCAATTATCCTTTCTACTCTTCTCTCTTTGATAGTTGGTTTCTCCTAAACACTTCACAATTTTTTTTTACAAAATGGCTATTTGAATATGTAGACCTTTAGAATGATTAATGTTAAGGTCTAAATGTGTGAAGTACAATTGGGGGTTTAGCAAGGTTGGATATTTAAAAGACCAAGATCCTACAAGAAATAATTTACCAATTAGTCTGGCGTGCTCCCCGCGCGATAGACTCACCAGTCTAGGTAAATTATTCCCATTTTGGATCTTGGCCAATAAATACCCACCCTTGCCTCTTGTATTCCTCAACCCTTGCAATTATTCTTTCTCTCTATATTCTTTCTCTCTAGTCCTCTAATTCTATCTTGAGTTCTTAATCGTTCACACTATCATCATTTGAAAGAACACATCTCTTTGCAAGGGACGAATCACAAGAACCAAATCGACTCTTGTGATTGTGTCGAGGGTCTTCTTATCTTTACCTTTCTACTACAATCGAGTCTCTAGGTTAGGTTAGGGCTTGGTTGAATAAACAAACACTTATTCTTTCTATTTGTTTGTAAGAAAAGTCTTGTATCTTAGTGACCAAGCCAAGATCATTGGAGATCTAGATTGATGTCTTGTGTCTTGGTAACCAAGCCTAGAGCATTGGGGATCTAGTTGGGGTTTGATACTTCCGGTGGTAAGTCGTTGTAGTGGTCTTAGTGACTGTGTCGAGGAAGTTGAATCACGAGATTCTTTTAGGTGGTTTTCGAGGACGAAATACCATTGGGAGTAGGTCCTTCTTAGTGAGCATTGATATTTGGGAATATCTGTGGAGTGAAGTGATGCGAGGATTGCGGCCACATAAAAGGTTTTACTTTTCAAAGGTTCTTGAGAAGCTTGGAATCCTCCTGGCAGTGTACCTAGTCGTTTTAGTATAGTATAGGTATGTCCGGGGGATTGAACGTTCTCTAGGGGAATAGTGTCGTTAGGTTGAAGTGTATGTCGAATAAGCCTAAAGGTGAGGGATGAATCTTTTTTATGTTTTTATATTTTATGAAAAGCAATAAAGATCTCGTGTTTTAAAGGAGTGGATGGAATTAGTTGCTAGTCAACTAACCCAAAAACTAATTAATTAACTAATGACAAAAATTAAAATAACTAGAAAATAAAAGTGGTGAACTTCTTGTGATAGGACAAACGTGTTTACTTAGACTTAATTACTCCATAGTTATCTCTTATTGATTCATTGAATGTCAGAGTGCAATTGTTTTAGTTGAAGCATTTTATTCCTTAATACCAGTCATGGGGGTGTGCGACCTTCCCCAACATTATGAAAATCAATTTCTCCTATGATTGCACGTTAAGCGCCCTATCATAGAATTACTAACATTTATTCATGCATTAAATACAATGAGAAATCCGTAGTGCACATACGATTACATTTTCTAAGAGATTCAAGCTAGTTACACAAAGGAGGTTAGCCAGTTTTCTTAGCCTAACGTGAAGCAATCAACTAAACAATAGACAACTTATCTAATAATCAATAACTAGGTTTCATTAGATCTAAGCAAACACTAATAAAATTAATCTAACTTGTTAAAAGAAAGAAAAGAAAAACAAATAGTCAAACAACACATAGGCATATTGAATGATTGAATGATTAATTATCTTTAACTGAAAATGGAAAATAGAAAGCTTTGAAAGCCTTACAACTCCGGGTGTTTGTGTGTCCCAAAAAGTGGATAAAAAGTTCGACATAATAAAAGAAAAATAAAAATCTATCTATAGTTTTTTCTTCTGACAGCGTCAGGTTATAGCCCCTGGCCCCGTCAGATCGCCGCAATTAGGGTTTCATCTTATGCATGTCTTGACGTCGTCGCTCTTTGAACCCTGACGCCATCAGCCCGAGGTTGATGCCTTCACTCTTTAATCTTTGGGCCGTCACTTGTACTCTTCAAAGCGTGACTCCCTTCTTCCTTATAACCTTACGCCGTCAACTCTAATCTCAAATTTTGTTTCTGACCAACGTGTATTAATTCATCTAGCTCCAAAATAACACGCGACGGCGTCACAAATCATAACGTGACGCCGTCAGGTGTAATATTTTGACAGGTCTTTCATGACTTTGCCATTTCTTCACTTTTTTACCCAAATACGTCCAAAAAGCTCCAATTTCCAGAATTCACGTCCCAAATACCTAAAATACAAAAGGAAATGATTTGAGGCCATATTTGATCATATATTAACGAATTTAGGCTTAAATGATCCCCTAAAAGTGTAACCAATAATTTCTTATGAAATACCCCTACACTTGGAATTTGCTTGTCCTCAAGCAAATGAGCTTTTATACTAATTAATTTACAAGTTAGGGGTCATTTAACATTAACATAAAAGTAATTACAACTCACATTTGTTCCACGTTAGTCAAAACAAGCATGGAAATTATACAATAGCACCTCACGATAAGTGTTTGGATTCTCACATCTTAGGTCTTATAAAGTTATATATCACATATGGTAAAAATTACACTCTCTACCTGTCATAGCACATAGATTACCATAGGCTTGGGAAAGGATCAAACCTCCACCACTTTAGCGTAAGCACCTACGATAAACTATCAAAGAGGTCTTTTAAAGGGTTATAACGTTAGGTCTAAGGGTATGGAAAAACACGGTTTGCTGGATAAAGGGATTTTTACTAGTGGCAAGTCAATTGTCTTGGTCAATTACATGTACGAAGAGGCGTTGCTAAGACAAGACTCGACTAGACTTGGTAACTACTAACTCATTTTGTATTTTTCAAGACACTATTTTGACTTAAACATAAATAAAAGACGCGGATGGTAGCCCGTATTATTATTATTATTATTATTATTATTATTATTATTATTATTATTATTATTATTATTATTATTATTATTATTATTATTATTATTATTATTATTATTATTATTATTATTATTATTATTATTATTGTTATTGTTATTATTACTATTGTTAATATTGTTATTATTATTATTATTATTATTATTATTATTATTATCATCATCATCATCATCATCATCATCATCATCATCATACATTCTTACTCTACCATCCAAAATAATACATCAAAGGGAGCTTGCTTCGTCCCAACACATGAAATTTTACATACTTTATAAATAACTATTCTAATGAACCGAATTAAGAAAATTAAAACACTAGGAATACTTTAAAACGTTAACTTATATAATGGTAATGATTTCCTTTTCACTTTGTAACGACTAGTACTTTTACCCATGAGTCTCAATCATCCCAAAATAGTATTTACAAGATATGACTCGACTTAGCAACCATGTAACCAATTAGACAATTGAACAAGGGTTTAAACATGTAACAATAATGCACTAAAGATGAGTGCATACAAGGTAGCCTAAGGCGATTTGGGTGTACATTTGGGGGTGGATTGTAACAAATTCTTCCTTTAAGTAAGATTCTTAAAGTTAGAAACAAAAAAGATAGGCTCTGAGTGTTGTACTAGGGTATCATATACTAAATATGAGTATATCCCAAGGGTGTAGGAAAATTACTTGATCGATGTAGTCAATGTAACTATAAAAATAGGTTTTGCGTAAAGGGGAGTAATCCTGCACCCTGGTAAAATATTATTAACCAAAAACGTTTAAGTACAAAGGGCGAGGTAAGTTTCCTCGCCTCAGTCCTTTCGGACACTTACAGACACTTATATAAGCGTGATAAACCACACTTATAACAAACAATTGAACATCAAACTACAACAACTATAAAAAAATTTAAATGCTATTCAAGTGGACAAAATACTTGAATCTTCAAGTCGTCATAGTAGTCCAAACTTCCAGCTTCAACCAATCACACACAAACCCGCAACACCTTGATCACATGTGAGAAAGTAAAAAGATACGATTTCAGCATCAAACCCTACCAACCATAATGATCCAAGGAACCACACATCAAACTATGGTAATTCGTGTATCCTGAAGAGACTCTACCACAGACCAACATCATATCGCCTTGCAATACAGATTGCACACCAAAACATAGGGATTATTAACCCTAACTTCCACATAGCGTACCAATTAACCCAGTAAAATAAGAATTCTTCCTAGATACAAAGGATCAAAAGGTACTACTAACAATAGCTATACTTTATCCATTAGCTATTACCAGAAAAAGATAATACAAGTGAACTTCAAAATGACCAGAGAAACATCCTCGTCATAATCAATACAGTAGCAGCAGGATATAGCGTAATAAATAAATAAGTTTTTAGTAAAAACCCTTAACAACAATGCAGCGAACCTGCAAACGCCATGCCATGATCACCCCATCCAGAAACAACCACGTAAAACACAATATCAGCATGAATAAGGGCACCATGCAACATACCTAAGGTGATTCAAACCCTAACATCCATAACCACATTAGTCCCGGACCGCAAACATAACAGAAACAAGAAAATTAGCAGTAGGATCCAACAATGATGCAGCGAGCATCCAACATGACATACATTTCTCCCATAACCCACATAAACAAAACATCCATCATTAAACCCACGTACCAGATACATCAATGATCAATAGATCGACTTACATATAGGTAATGGACAAACAATCCAACAAGTTTCACACCTCCAGCAGCAAAGATATATATATGAGCGAGCAGCTACATGAAGCGACTGGACAAAAAGTCCAGCCATTAAACAAAAGATTTATACATGAACAAGCAACAGCACCAACAATCATCAACAGACCAATCAAAACCATAAAATACGAAACCTTAAAAAAGGGATTCGTTCTTGTTAGTAATCCTAACCCTAACGATCGATCAGTTAAATCCAATCGTAAAGACGATAGATATAAAAGATAGTGGTGGTTAGGGATAGACTTTGATCGCCCATAACAAACTGAGTAATAATTAAGTAGAATAAACCATGAGACAAATCATTAAACGATTAAAATAAGGTAAACCCTAACCCAATAAATCACAACAAATAAAAACAAGAAATTAGATTTAACAACGGTTAGATCTAGGGACGATTACAAGCACATCACTCCTGTGAATGTATAACATAAAAACGATTGCGTACCAGAAAGGTAAAGAGGCATTTTTAGAGGTTATTTTGGACCAAAAAGAGAGCCCTAACTTTCTAAATCATTTTTTTTCAAAAATCTGCCCAATTCTTTGTGTTTCTTGCATCAACATGGTTTAGTTATTGAGTAAACATCATTGTTATTTGTTTCTCTATCAGTTTGGTGCTTGTTTTCACAAGATCTGGTCATTTTTGGAGAAATCGTTTTCTGAGGGTTTTTTAAATCGTTTTTTCTGGTTATTTGATTGCACCACACTTTCCTATTTGTATCTAGGTCGGTTTAACATCACTTTATAGTCTTGATTGAATTGAATTATCATTCATTTGTGGTGATCAACATGGGGCCTGGTTAGGTGCTGGTATTCAAGCGTTTAAAACACTAACTTTTCATAAGTTAGGGTTTTCTTTCTTATTGTAAGTTCTATTGTTCATGCTGCTTCTGTTTAATTTCTTTGTATTTATGGTTGTTATTTGGAGTATTTGGGGGTTAGAGAGAGATGGAAAAAGGTTTTTTGAAGAAGAATAATGATGGGCAGGTTAGTAGTACGAACTCATTGCTGGGTGATTTAGCGAAAAAAGTGAAGAATATTGATGGGAAAATGTTAAGGAAGGATGGTAAACCTCTCAAGGTGGTGCGACATGTGAAATTTGATGATAATCCTAATGTTTTTGCACTGATTTCAACTATGAACCCTTGTTTGGGTCATGATGGTGATGAGGCTGGTCGTGTTGATATTTCTATGGGAGTGGTGGAACCAATAACTGATTTGAATACATCTACAAGCCGTGAGCATCCTTGTTTTACATCGGATGCTAGTAAATATGATGGGGAGACTTATGTGGCGTATCCTACTGTACCTAAGGATGATGGTAACCAAACGGGTAATGATACTATTTCTGATGATGGAGTGGGAGTGGTAAAGGGGCTACTAAACAGGTTGGTATAGTTGCTAAGGATGATGGTAGTGGTAATGGTCCTTGTAATCAGCCTCTTCATGAATCAGAAGGTCCTACTATTTCTGATTGGAGTGTGGATGATGGTGATATTAACTTGTCTACGTTAGTGGACAAGAATGTGTCTTCTGGTCCTAAAACATCTAATTCAGCCCCAACGACTTGTGGTACTACTGAGGGCAAAGGTAATTTTAGTGGAAAGGAGCAATCGTTTGCTTGTTTGCTTGGTGCCAATAGTACTTCTCGCAAGGTAAATTTTAGGCAGATGAATAATGAAGACCGGGTTCCTAACCATGATACTAAACTCCCTAAGGAGGTGATGGAACCCGTGTTAGGTCGGTATGAAAACACTCTTGTAGGGTACTTCTTAGGAAAAGCTTTAGCCTTTCCAATTGTGCAAAACTATCTTACCAATACGTGGAAGAAATTTGGAGTGCAAAAGATTATGAAGAATGAAGCGGGTGTTTTCTTATTTAAGTTCTCTTCTAAAGACGGATTGGAGCAGGAGGCCCGTGGTTAATCCGTTATTCACCTCTTATTCTTCAAAAATGGTCTCTTAATGTTCCCCTATTTGGGTTAAATTACATAATGTGCCTATAGTTGCTTATTTGGAAGTTGGTTTAAGTTTGATTGCTACTCAAGTGGGGAAACCGATTATGTTAGATTCGTATACATCTTCTATGAGTGTTAACTTGTGGGGTCAGATTAGTTATGCTCGTGCGTTGGTTGAAGTGTGTTCAAATTTTGAGTTGAAAAAGGAAGTTAGTATGGCAATTCCATTGGATGATGATAGTGGTTATTCGACGGAAATCATTCGTGTCGAATATGAATGGACACCTCCTCATTGCAGCGTTTGTAAGATTTTTTTGGGTAAAGGGCATTCCACCCGGTAAATTATATTACACCAAAAAATCGTTTAAGTACAATGGAATGTGGCTGAAGTACCACATTAACTTCAAGCAACGCTTGAACATCCAACTAAAACGCTTGTGACAGGCCGCTAAGCGTTAAAACAATAAGAAATTACATTAACCAATACACCAACCGGAAATAACCATCTAATGACACAAGATAGACCACAAATATCCGCCCGTCTCTTCGAGGGAGATTGATGAACCAGATGAGCCTGCCTCCTTAAAAACCCTTTCCAGGTAAAAACCCAGAGGGAAAACCTTGGAGTAGGGAAAAAGAGTACAGCGCTCACCCGAATCTCCAACGAACTCCAACTACCGCCAAAAGCAACAACCAAGGACTCAGGACCAGCCTCACGCTCCCAAACCACGAAAGCAACATCAAGAATTGAACTCGCCATTAAGAATGCATAAGACTCATAGGCAGTCGCCAAACACGCAATAGGTCAAGCACATTCACCTTCCTTTTGAAACGACAAGTAAGAAGCTTCAAACGCACCGTTTATTTAATGACATCAATCAATTGGCTTTCAGACCGACGTTGCTGCTTGAAGATCCTGTTGTTTCTCTCTTGCAAAATAAAATAAGAAGTCGCCGCAAACAACAGCTTTGAAACAACGCTTCTCACAGACCGAGATGTAGAGATAGGAATCAAGTGATGCACCACATCCTCTAAAGTAGAAAGGATATCCGTAAGACCAGCAAACACCTTCAAAGAGTCCCAAACCTGAAAAGAAAACAAACACTCAAAGAAAAGATGATTATGAAAATCTGGTTGAGTTTTGCATAAAGGACACACAAGTCCGTCTCTCGTGGGATCATTAGAACGAAGCATATCCTGAGTACGAAGCCTCCTTCTCAGAACCAGCCACAAATGAAAAGCATGCCTCGGAATACGATGCGAGAACCAAACAAGATGAAACCAATCAACAACCTGTCCTTGTGGCCTAATACACTCCCAAACAGAAGAGACAGAGAAAGACTTAACATGACCATCACCCGTCTTCCAAACTAAACGATCATCAATATTATCATCTAAGGTAGGAACTGAAATTTATGTAAGCATTGGATACCGATCTCCCCACCTATTCGGCCAAGCCTAAGAATCCTCCAAAATAATGTCCCGAACCAAAGAATTCGAAGAAAAACCAGCCCGGTAAATATCCCTCGAGGACACAATAAGAGAAAGAGGACCAGCCGAACACCACTTATCAAACCAAGCAGAAGCCTTCAAACCATTCCCAATATTATACCAAAAAAATTGCCTAACAAGAGGCCTAATCTGAAGAATCTTCCGCCAACTCCAAGAAAGATTACCACGACATGGAACATCCCAAAAGTTACGACCACGCAACCTATATGTATGAATCCATTTCACCCATAAAGAATCCATAGAATTGAATAAACGCCAAATATGAGCAGCAATTAGAGCCGTATTAAAAGATTCAAGTCTACGAATCCCAAGCCCACCCTCCTGTTTAGGTAAGCACACAACCTCCCAAGCAACTTTAGACTTACCTTTCTAAAGGAAACCCCGCTTAAGCTGCTCAAGATCATACATAATACGAGCAGGGAGAATAAAAACCGAGGCCCAATAAATGTGCATAGAAGACAGAACAGATTGAATAAGCTGAAGCCGACCAGCAATTGGGTCACACACTTAGTGAATGTCCAAAATAAATGAATAAGGTGGTTCATAAGGTTTCTAATGGGGTGACTAATGCATCAAATCAGGTGTTTAATAACGATGAAGGGTTCAAAGAGGTAAGGAATCGTAAGAATAAAGGTAAGAGTGTGGTTTCTATGTCTCAACATAAGCCAATTGGTGGGGTTAAACTCTCCAAGCCTAAGGCTAATTTTTGGAGACCTAAAGTCACGAAAACTTCTAATCAGGTTGGTACCAAGAAAGATTCAAATCCTAAGCTTATTCAGTAGGCTTCTACTTCTAATGTTAAATCTGGTAAGGACCCACAGTCTTCTAACTCTTTTGGTATCTTGGAGTCATTGGTTGATGAGGATGTTCTTGGTTTTGTTAGCAATGGTAATGGGGTACAAGATCAGCCTATTAGTTACATGGAATCGCAGGTGCCGGGTGAGGCTTCTAAGTCGTCTACTATCCTATCTTTTAGTACTTCTGCAACAAAAATGGCGTTGGAGCAGTCTACTATCCCTTCTCCGAGCACTTCTGCTTCGAAGAGGGGTAACCCATTTTCTAATGTGGTGAAGTTGTTGTTTCAGACAGTGATGAGGACGAGGTATATGAGCCGAATGATTATTTGGGAGATGATTATTTTTCAGATGAGTATGCGGCTCAAGTAAATGACTTTCCAGAAGAATTCAAGGAGTTCAAGATTCAAGGACGTGCTGGGAAGTAGTAGTTTATTTTGTTTTGTTTTTTTTTCATAAGATTGGCATGTCATCTTATGTTGTTTATCGATTGTTCTAATTGTTGGTTACTAATGGTTCATTTATGGCCTGTTATAAATGATCTAGGGTAGTTCAACATTTGTTGGTTAATATATTTTACCAGGGTGGAAGGTCCCTTTTTCCCATTTAAAAACAGGTTTAAAACAAAGGGTTATCCTAATGCTTCTTATCATATAGCAAATACTAACTACACGAATATGGTCTCAATAGCGGTCTCTGGATGTATAAAAAACGCAAGTTCTAGAATCTAAATACTACCGGTACACTCATAAGCATCCAAAGTGAATGCTTTTTCCTAATAATCTAAAGGCGAACCTCATATTTTGGGGTGGAAATTCTTGAGTGGTAGGGTTTTTGTGCTAGTAATATAATTCCTATCCATGAGATGCTTATTAAGAATAAAGTTTCACTGCTATGTGTTGTAAAAAAAATTTAATTGGTACCAAAATTACCCTAACAAGTATTTCTCTTAGTTTTATTACACATTTACTTTTAACAAAACATACATCAAGTGGAGTTAGTTTCTAAGGTTTCCCATTTTCCCTCTCTACACTTTGTAACACCCCCAATTTTAAAATATTTGCAGCGGAATAAAGATTGGGTGTTACTTCACAGCTCATAGTTTTTCAGTAGAAAATGATTTTTAATTTAGTAAATCTAAAACATTTATCATTCGAATTTTTATAAATATCAGAATTTTCAAAATGAGGTCCCAGTGGTTTCAAAATTTGTTAAATAGGTTTTCGAATGATAATAAAAATTTATAGCCTTTGTAAGAATTTCGTGCTCCTCCGTCCCATCCTTGCTCGTTATAGACCTGAGATAAACATGCTAAAAATCAACAAAAGTTGAGTGATATTCATAGGTTTTAGTTTAATTGTTGAACACAAGTTATAAGTGATAATTGCACCGTCATACAATTATAAGTTAAAAAAACAGTTGTTATTGCATTAAGCTCATGACACTCATCCGATTAACCGATCTCATCATAAATGATGGATTATAGTAACAGGGCCCTCGGGATAGGTTCTTGCCAGTAAACTATTAGATTTCAAATAAAGTGCGTTTGGTAGTTTTCTCCAACGCCCAAACGGGGATTGTCAATCCCTAATAGATCTATCTACAATTATTTACATTCACCCTACGAGTGACTAAGGTTCATGATATGAGGGGCTTTTGGCAATAAGAGACTTAAGCAATAACGATATCAGGTAAAGCATACCAAGAAAATACTTGTGTTCAGTTTGTAAAAACTAGCATGTATCCCCCCTCGCGAGGTTTATAAAACATTTAAATAAGTAAAGGCAAGGCTATGAACTCACCTTAGTGGTATAGTGGTAAAAATATCGATATTCAGTTTCCAATAAGGGAACGGCTCCACACACGACATAGATAATATATGGCAAGTTTTAGAGTTTGATAGTCTTAATGGTTTAATCGCGAGTAGTTTTTGAATACGTGAGTCGTTGATTTAGCTATAGTAATACCTGTGGTTTGATAAAGTATCGTAAGTTTTTAAATAAGTTATTTATATATATATATATATATATATATATATATATATATATATATATATATATATATATATATATATATATATATATATATATATATATAATGTAAGGTTTGAAAATAATAATAATAGTGTGAAATAAATGTAAACGTCGTGACTCGAGATCGTGAAATGGAAAGTAAAGATGAAAAATATTAATTATATTATACGGCCCTTGTCTTTTCTAGATTTTTACACTTTTTACCCTAACGGTGTTAGCGTTACGTCGTTAGTCCAAAGTTAAATATTTTTATGTTTTATGTCCAAAACTCTATGATTTTTACATTTTTCATCCCAAAAGTTTACAAAATCCGTTTTTCACCTTCAAGTTTGTAAAATGACAATTTTTACCTAAAGTTTATAAAAGTGACACTTTTAACCCGAAAATCATAATTTTTGCAAACTTAGTCCAAAATTTACCAAATTCGAAACTTAACATTTTTATTTCTTAATTAAGCTAAAAATAGTTTATTGAACTTTTCAAAACTGCCTATTTGTCGAAAATAGCTTATTATAGCTTAATAGGCTTTTTAACGAAAAAGACTAGGCCCGTTAAGCTTTTAAAATCCATTGGGCTTACGAAAGTTTTGGGCTTGGTTACGGGCTTATTTTTGGATACTAAAAACATTATGAAACAGCTTATTTGGACTGCTTATCTCGTTAGCTTATTTTCAAAGGATTGGGCCTTAAGGCCCAATCGTTGTGTATTAGTTTTCGAAAAGGTTTTCATGTCACGATGCTTTGTTTTATTTAAAGGGTCGAGACGTGATTTTTATTACAAATGTTATACACGAAAATGATAGTTTGTCAGGGGGTTTAATAGATTATGAAATAAAATGGTAGGCTCGTTACGTTGGATTTAAAAATATACGTTCATTTTATGGTTAGCATGGAACGAGTTTTTATAAGAAAAAAGACTTAGAAAAATTTTAAGAGTTTTCAAGACTTGTTGTGATACATTAGAAAGGTATTCAAAAATAGTTTGTACGTAACTTTTTAGGTTCAAAACTTTATATAACTTGATTGTTAAGGTGGAAAATATATAGACGAAGGTATAATACGTATATGTTGTTTATTTAATTTACGAGTAATAAGGTGCATTTGTTTGTGTGTTGTACGACAATATATCAAAACGTACGCTTTAGATAAATAATGAAAAGAGTCGTATAGGACTTACTACACCAAAATGGTGGGGTAAAACGAGACGTAGAGTTGAGGAGAGTGTAGAATGAGTGTGTAACGTGAGTGTAGACTCGACCAAGGTTCACAAACAACGAGTTGTTCCTCCTAAACACCACCCGATTACTTTGAAATCCTACCCAAGCTATTCGACCCAAGAACTAGAATAAAGACTTAGTATTTTTGTGAGTTTTGAGTTGCATGTAAATGAAAAACGAAGGCTTGCATGCATGGCGTTTATATATGAAACTTTGTGTATCCTAGTGACTAAAGTTTAATGAGATGGGATGCTTGCGTGTATTCAAAAGTCATGAAGTGTAAGGAGTAACATGCTACTCAAAGTTTTTGGTTCTAGTGTGTCGACATGCCTTAACTTTCAAAGAAAACGTGGGTTTTGGGATTTTAAAATGAAATGGTACTTGTGAAATGGATTTAAAAATTCATGTAGTCCTTTGCCTAGGTGCATAAAATAGTCATGGTGTGAGCATGAATCAAGGAGGTACACTCTTTGTATTTGAATTGATATGTCGACATTTCAAATGTTTAAAAGAAAACGTGTTGTTTGATTTTAAAAATGGATTGTACCTTTGAGGTTGTATTAAAGAAATCAAGCAGTACTTGCCTAGAACTATATAATATGCATTGTGTGAGCTTGGATTGGGGAGGTACAATCTTTATTTTACAAATACATGTCGACACATCCTTTTATTATGCAAACGAATTTGAAACTTTGGCTAGGCTCGGTGATGGTTGATCAAATGTAATATTTAGACTTGAACTTGTGTTAGAAATATTTTTAGGACCTCATAGAAACAAACGGGACTTAAAATGGTTTAGTTTTGGATTAGTTAAAAATCGTATGAATTGTTTTTGGACAAGATGATATGCCTCGTAAAAATTTATTTAGACTTGACGTGGGAAGCTAAGGGTCGACACACTCAAAGTTGGCTAGGGGAGGAACGAGAATGTGTAAAAATACTTATGTGTCGTGTGTAAGAATAAGGAGTACGAGACGTGTTTCTGGCTTGTGTTAGTCGAGTGTTATGAAAATAAAAGAAGGAAAAATGGGCTTAGAATGTGTGGGCCGTGAATAGTAACAAGCCGAGAAAATGGTGTTGGGCTTAGTATATAATTAGGGTCCGGTTAGGTGTAATTTAGATTAGTAAAAATATTAATTGTGATTAGTGATAGGTTTAGTAAATATTTAGTGAAACGTTTACGTGAGTCCGAGAGTGAATAGTGTTTCGTGAATAGTAAAACTTTTGAAAAACATCTCAATATCACTAACCGACTTCAAAAATGATGAATAGTGAAATGATGAATAGTGTTTGGTGAATAGTAACCGATGAATAGTTAATTTGAAAAATGTCCTGAAAATGCAGGTTCGTAACGAATAAAAGAAAATTTTAATATTCTCGCGATTTTAGACTATAGTGGTACATGTGTGAGCATCGTTCCAAGCAAAAAGAATCATGAATATCGTAGTGATTTTTAAGTATCATAGCATATTTGATAAATAAAAAATAAAAATAAAAATTGTTATTGGTAAAAACGTTATTAATTAACGAAATGATGTATTAGTCTTTGATTTACTTTTACTATTTATAGGGAAATTTACGGGAGTTTACAGACTTAAACTGAACATTGTACCCAATGTTCCTAATAAAGTATAAAAGTAAAGATAAAGGAAAGAAAGAAACTAGTACTCCCCTGATTTGCTCGGTATGGACGATGCGAAACATGGTTAAATCTTCCTCTAAGTAAATAAAATGCAATCAACATTCTTCCAACTCTCTCTTTTTATCTTCTTGTCGATAACCTGTAATCAACTAAGAAAACAAACACGAAACCTCGCATAAAATTGGCGGTAAAATCTATATATAAAATTAAATCTAAGATAACAAAGTAAGATATAATGCTTGCAAAATAAATGTTTACAGATTCCTGGATATTTTAAAATTAAAATTTTTTCAAAATTATAAAATTTCAGGCAGAAAAACAAAACCTGGAAAAATAGTGCTGATATAATGCCTGATGCCGCAGGTTGTGAGGCCTGACGCCGTCATGTATAATGTGATAGAATTTTTTATATTTTGCTTCCAGAAAATTTTTGGAAAAAATTAAGTTTTAAAACCTAGAAAAACTGTAAAACATTAATTGTGACTCAATACAAGGATTTGACTCTAACAAACACAAATACATATATATGCTAATCTTTAATTGTTATTATTCATGTTCAATTTATTCTTAAAAACAAATATGATCTTCCCTACACTTATCTTTTTGAAAAATACCTTTATATGTAATTAAGACGAGGTTAAAGACAAAATAAAGCATTTTCAAAATTTATTTGATACATGAACAATGAACAAAAAGAGATGGAGCATACATATGAAATCAAACAAACAAACAAACGAACAAACAAACAAACAAACAAACAAACAAACAAACAAATAAAAGCTTGGGTTGCCTTCCAAGAAGCACTTTTCTTTATTAACAAGTCTTGTAGCTAGACTCAAAGTCGTCCCCTATTACGTGACTCCATCCTCTGTCACGTCCTCAAGGTCATCTTCTATCTTGGTTTTATATTCCGGACCAAGTTGCAAACATTCTTTGTAAAACCCAAATATCTTTTTCATCACATAGTCTACTCCTCTCCTCTTATACTCTTCATTCCTATAGTAGACTGACTGTTTAAGTTCCTTTTCTGGGTTTGGCATGAGCCAAAATTGTTCTATCTTATATTTGGTAGGCAATTTCTTCGGTCTCATCCTCAAACTTAACTATCCCTAATGATGGGTCATAAGTCATTTTAGAAAGTTCTACGAATGGCCTCCCCAACACAACATGGGACAAACAAGGATTGACGGCGGAACTAATGTCTTCTACTATTACTACGAAATCCGTAACATAGGTGAAATTTCCTATAAACACATGTATCCCCCTAACTCTCCAAATGAAATTACTCCTCTTACTAGGGTTTTTGGGATCTTGCCTAGGTTAGAGTTGCTTTTTCATTATCCAGTTATAGTATGTTCTAGTCATTATGTTGATAGGGGAGTAAAGGTCGATATAAGCTTTCCACATGTTAAGGTATCCTATGTTGCAGGGTATGTTGATGTTTCTAGGATTGCCATGTGCTATGATAGGAACTCTTCTTATGAAGAATGGGCGAGTATCATGGAACAAGTATTTGTGATAGGCTAATTCTTCATCTGTTGGAAACTTGTCGAAGTAATTTTCACCTATTTCCTCTAATTCCTCTTTACCTCCTTTCTCAATCTCCTCCTTAGGACCACTATCGTCCTCCACTATACTCTCATTATCTTCCTCATCGATATTCCTATTTGGCGGTTTAATGGTGATGTGTAACACCCCCATTTTTGACAGATCACAGCTGCTTTTGATATGGGGTATTACCTTATGGAATCACAGTTACAGTAATAGAAAATGACTTGAAAAGAGACGTTTTTATAAAATGAGTTGTCATTCATTAAATTATCAGAGTTTTATTAAGAAGAGGTCCCATGAATCTAAGTTGTGAAATGTTATGTTTTGAATGATAACGGGGCTGAAAGTCCTCTAAGTTCAGTGCCGCCTTGTGCCATAGATCCGTAACAGCTATATACCTAGGATATAGGCTTAAAAAGTCAACACTCGGTGTTGAGAGAGAGTCATAGGTTTAGGTGTAGTCTGAATACAAGTTTCCCTAGGGTTTAGATGTCAAACCCTTCCAGGAAAAATGTAAGGTTTTTGATAATTGCAATGCATATACAATTATCATGTGAAAAGTGTTATTGCACTAAGCTCATGAAACCGCACGTTAACAGTCCAGATCATGGGGCAATAACCAGAGAAAAAGACTTGTACTCGGTTTTAAAGAAAAGCAAGTAGCATGTATCCCCCTCACAGGGTTTGTAAAGAATTTAAAAAGAATGAGGCTATGAAAAACTCACCTGGGCTTAGGAATGATGTGATTGATGTGAAAAGTGATTCGGAAACTAGATGGCCTTACTCACATGTCCTGAGGGTTTTGTAGGTGTGTTTGTGTATTTAAGTTCCTTAGTTGTTTTAAGTTTCTTAAGCAATTACTCCTAGGGTTTCTATGTATATAATGTAACACCCCCATTTTTCACTGATCAAAGCGGATTACGTGTTTAGGATATTACCTTATGGATCACAGTTATAGTAATAGAAAATGACTTGAAAAGAGACATTTTATTAAAAATGAGTTATCATTCATTAAAATTTTCAAAGTTTTATAAGATGAGGTCCCGTGAATCTAAGTGTGAGATGACAAGTTTGAATGATAACCAAATATAAATTCTTTCAAGTCTCGTGCCACTCCATGCCATAATTTCCACAGAGCTCTGTTACCTAGGATACATGCTTAAAAAGTCAACACTAGGTGTTGAGTGAGAGTCATAGGTTTAGGTGTTAGTGAATACAAGTTCCTCAAGGTTCAGTTGTTACACCCTTCATGGAAAATGTAGTGTGTGTGTGATAATTGTAATGCATGTACAATTATCAAGAGTTTGTCAGTTGGTCTATTGCACTAAGCTCATGAACCACACGTTAACAGTCCACATCATGGGGTTTGCAGACCAATCCATGATGGGACGGGAAGGATAACTTGCCAAAGTTAATCCTTCAGAAGGTTCAAATATAATACTTATTGGTACCCTCCAGTGAGAGGTAGTACCAACGGGAGTTGTCAAAATCCAATAGATCTATCAATTATATTCTCGTTCACTTGTGTAAAATATCACAAGCGATGAGATTCATGAATTTTATTGTGTAGGGGTGGCAGATAGTTACTCGCGCAACAACCAAAGAAAAAGACTTGTATACAATTTAAAGCAAGTAAGCATGTAACCCCCTCACAGGGTTTATAAAGCATTTAGAAAGAGTGAGGCTATGAACTCACCTGGGCTTAGGGAAATCTAATAGATGTGAAAAGTAACTCGGAGACTCTTGTGCCTACTCATGTATCCTGGTGGTATTGTGGGTGTAGTTGTATGTCAAGCTTTAGTTATCTTGTTTAAGTTTCTTAAGTAATCATTCATAAGGTTGTTAGTGTTTTAGATATAACATAACACCGTTCGGGCCATCACAATCCAGAAGTATAAGACTCCTCACATGAAGCTCCCTACTATTGTATTATGTTATCAACATAATACCGTTCATACCATCTTAATTCAGAAGTTAATACTCCTCACGTGAAGCTCCCTACTATTGAGCTGTGTTGTTATTAAGTTTAGTTATAACATAACACCGTTCGTGCCATAATAATTCAGAAGTACTTGGAATAATCATTTGAGGAGCCAGGGCACTTTAATTCGTAAACCCAGAAAACTCGTCAAAACAAAATATCCACATGGTACTCCTCACATGAAGCTCCCTATTATTGCGTTATACTTCTAACTTAGATTAGGTTTTTTATATTTATAAAAATACTTTTACTTTATACCCTTATAGGTTATATATTTACAAAATCTACCCTAGACTTATATACTTATATTATTAACTATCTAAACTTAGCAAAAATAGTTCCTATACTTCTATATTTTAGGAAAATGGCAGAAATGACCCTTGGACTTATAAGTTTTCAAAAATGACCATTTATACCCTTTACTTTATAACTTTTGCAAAATTAGTCCTTATTAGTTTATAACTATTTATCTTTTTATCCTAATGTTATATAACTTTGCAAAAGGGTCCTTATAACTTCTAAGGGATATCAAAAATAATCCATAGACTTAATATTTTCAGAAAGTTACCATATATACCCCTATGCATGGAAAACTTTGCAAAACTAGTCCTAATTCCATGCAAATCATAGTTTTATAAAACAAAAAGGTTTCCTAGCTTATGGTTAACTAATATTAGTTTAACTAAGTTACTTAAACTAGCTTATAGCTTATTATAAGGTATTATAGCATATAATTAATAATTAGTTCATAATTAGGGTTTTAAAATTTAAAGTGCTAAAGGAAAATGATCAAGGCTTAGGCAAGGGTTCTAATATGATCTAAGGTAACCTATAACTATCATAGTACTGTAATAAAGCTAATAGGATCAAACATAAAGCTTACTTGGTCAAGGGAAAGGTTAACGAGGGTGTTAGCTAGGGTTAGGGTTTCTGGGGCAAGACTAAGCTCGACAAGGTCTTAGGCCTATAGTACTTGACTTCTAAGGTTACTAGGCTTCCACTAATACCATTAGGACCAGAGAGTTTGTGGTGAAAATAAGTGATGAGGGGTGAGTTGAAATGAAAGGGGTACGAGGGTTTTTATAGGGTCGATTGGAGTGATGACCAAGAAAAGTGCAGTGAGGTATCAAGAGGAGGAGGGGGTGACTAAGGTCAGTTAGTAGTGACTAAGGGAAGCTAATGGTTGAGTATGATGGGCTAAAAAACTAGCTAGGAGGCTTGTGGCTAAAATTGTTGTCATGTGGTGTTTATGGTCAAAGGTGGTGACGAGTAGGAGATGGAGGTGTGTGGTTGGGTGCTTGGTGGTGCTAAGGTGGTGGATAAGATACTAGGGGGTGGTGCTAGGGTGGTTGCTTACTTAGGGTAGGTTTTAAATAGGTTTAGTCTTGGCTTAAGGATTAATCTAGCTTAGTGAGGGATTATATAAGGTTGTAAAGAGTAGGAAAGCTAGGAGTCGGATTGATTCTATTTTTGATGGTAATGGTGTGCATTTAGTGGAGGATCAGATTTCTAATGCTTTTGTCTCTTATTTTACATCTTTCCTTGGTCAAGAGGGGCCTATTTTACCTTTGGATGATTCTGATCTTTTCACATCGACTCTTGATCCTAATGTGGCTCTAGATATGGTTCGCGATGTAACGTCTCGTGAGGTCAAAGATGCTATATTTTCTATGGGAGATGATAAGGCGCCGGGTCCAGATGGTTATTCGGCTGCGTTTTTTAAGGGTGCTTGAGATATTATTTCGAATGATGTTACTAAGGCGGTGCAGGAATTTTTTGTTAATGGTAAGTTGTTGAAAGAGATTAATCATACTACCATTGCCCTTTTGCCTAAGATCAATTCTCCCACTCGGATAACTGAGTTTAGGCCTATTTTGTGTTGCAATGTGATTTTCAAGTGTATTTGTAAGATTATTGCCAACCGGATTAAGGAGAGCCTTAGCACTTTGGTTAGTCCGAATCAGTATGCATTTATTCCTGGTAGACGGATTGCCGATAACATTCTGCTTACTCAGGAGCTTATGCATAATTATCACCTTAATCGTGGTCCGTCTAGATGTGCGATTAAGGTTGATATTCAGAAGGCGTACGACACGGTTAATTGGCAATTTTTGAGGTGTATTATGGTTCGTTTTGGTTTTCATTCACGTATGGTTCACTGGATTATGGAGTGTGTTTCTACTACTTCGTTTTCTATTAGTGTGAATGGCATCTTGCATGGTTATTTTAAGGGTAAGCGTTGTCTTAGGCAAGGGGATCCGTTATCGCCTTATCTTTTCACGCTTGTTATGGAGGTGCTTACCCTTATTTTGAGGCGTCGCGTTCGGGACTCTGAGTTTTTCACTTTCCATCACAAATGCTCGCAACTTAATATAATTAATCTTTGTTTTGTTGATGATTTATTCTTGTTTGCTCATGGTGATGCGAGTTCGGCAGGTGTTATTATGGATTCCTTAGAGGAGTTTAAGGATGTTTCGGGCTTGTCTCCTATCTTACCCAAGAGTACTGCTTATTTCTGTAATGTTCTCAATCATGTTAAGCTTGCTATTTTGCAGATTCTTCCATTTGTTGAAGGGACCTTGCATGTGAAGTATCTTGGGGTGCCGTTGGTTACTACTAGATTGATATTTAGAGATTGTAAGGAACTGGAGGAGAAGTTTTCTAATCGCATCAATGATTGGAGGAATAAATCCCTCTCCTTTGCTGGTCGGCTTCAGCTTATTCAGTCTGTTCTGTCTTCTATGCACATTTATTGGGCTTCGGTTTATATTCTCCCTGCTCGTATTATGTATGTTCTTGAGCAGCTTATGCGGGGTTTCCTTTGGAAAGGTAAATCTAAAGTTTCTTGGGAGGTTGCGTGCTTACCTATACAGGAGGGTGGGCTTGGGATTCGTAGACTTGAATCTTTTAATACGACACTAATTGCTGCTCATATTTGGCGTTTGTTCAATTCTATGGATTCTTTATGGGTGAAATGGATTCATACTTATAGGTTGCGTGGTTGTAACTTTTGGGATGTTCCATGTTGTGGTAATCTGTCTTGGAGTTGGCGGAAGATCCTTCAGATTAGGCCTCTTGTTAGGCATTTTTTTTGGTATAATATTGGGAATGGTTTGAAGGCTTCAGCTTGGTTTGATAAGTGGTGTTCGGTTGGTCCGCTTTCTCTTATTGTGTCCTCGAGGGATATTTACCGGGCTGGTTTTTCTTTCAATTCTTTGGTTCGGGACATTATTTTAGAGGATTCTTGGCCTTGGCCGATTAGGTGGGGATCTCGGTATCCAATGCTTACATCAATTTCGGTTCCTATTTTAAATGATAATATGGATGGTCGTTTAGTTTGGAAGACGGGTGATGGTCATGTCAAGTCTTTCTCTGTCTCTTCTGTTTGGGAGTGTATTCGGCCACGTGGACAGGTTGTTGATTGGTTTCATCTTGTTTGGTTCACGCATTGTATTCTGAGGCATGCTTTTCATTTGTGGCTGGTTTTGAGA
Source organism: Artemisia argyi (assembly GCA_030686995.1). NCBI lineage: Eukaryota > Viridiplantae > Streptophyta > Magnoliopsida > Asterales > Asteraceae > Artemisia > Artemisia argyi. Next base: position 94,561,719 of record CM060676.1, read on the forward strand.
AGGAGGCTTCGTACTCAGGATATGCTTCGCTCTAATGATCCCATGAGAGACACCCTTGTGTGGCCTTTATGCAACACTCAACCAGATTCTCATAATCATCTTTTCTTTGAGTGTTTTTTTTCTTTTCAAGTTTGGGACTCTTTGAAGGTGTTTGCTGGTCTTACGGATATGCCTTCTACTTTAGAGGATGTGGTGCATCACTTGATCCCTATATCTACATCTCGGTCTGTGAGAAGTGTTTTTCAAAGCTTTTGTTTGCGGCGACTTCTTATTTTATTTGGCAAGAAAGAAACAACAGGATCTTCAATCAGCAACGTCGGTCTGAAAGTCAATTGATTGATGCCATTAAATCAACGGTGCGTTTGAAGCTTCTTGCTTGTCGTTTCAAAAGGAGGGTGAATGTGCTTGACCTATTGCATGTTTGGCGGCTATGACTCTTACGCATTCTTAATGGCGAGTTCAATTCTTGATGATGCTTTCTTGGTTTGAGAGCGTGTGGCTGGTCTTGAGTCCTTGGTTGTTGCTTTAGGCAGTAGTTGGAGTTCGTTAGAGATTCGGGTGAGTGCTGTACTCTTTTTCCCTACTCCAAGGTTTTCCCACTGGGTTTTTACTTGGAAAGGGTTTTTAAGGAGGCAGGCTCATCTGGTTCATCAATCTCCTTCGAAGAGATGGGCGGATATATGTGGTCATTCTTGTGTCATTAGATGGTTATTTCCGGTTGGTGTATTGGTTATTGTAATTATTTATTGTTTTAACGCTTAGTGGCCTATCACAAGCATTTTAGTTGGATGTTCAAGCGTTGCTTGAGGTTAATGTGGTACTTCAGCCACATTCCATTGTACTTAAATGATTTTTTGGTGTAACATAATTTACCGGGTGGAATGCCCTTTACCCAAAAAAAGGGTTTAACTTAGGGTTTAGTGCCTATATTAGGGTCCTATGGGTTCTTAGTGACAAATCCTAGGTCTTAAGAAGCTTATACTAAGTGGTGGCAGCTTATGGTGAAGTTTTTTTTTTTTTTTTTTTGGGTAAAGGGGAGTAATCCTGCACCCTGGTAAAATTCATTATCCAAAAACGTTGAAGTACAAAATGACGAGGGTGATTTCCCTCGCCCCCAGTCCCTTAGGACACTTACAAGACACGAATCTAAGAATGACAAACCATTCTTAAAACTAACATGCACAACATGTGCAACTGACCAAACCAACATGCTAAACAAAAGCAACTTAACAAGCAAAAATCACAAAAACAATAGAAATAAAGATAACTATTTCTTCTTGCGTCCTTGCACCTGGAAATCTTTCGGAGAACCATTCTTGAACTTGGTATAATTAGCAATATCATCATAGTTCTCATAGACTTCATCAACTTCATCAGCTTCATCAACTTCATCAGCAAACGTAACCCTCTTCCTAGGAGTCATCACTACATCACCTGTAGTAAACGAGTTAGACGTATCAAAATCAGAATAGGCCCCACTTGAAGAAGCACCATCATTGTGAGAACCATGCTCCCACAAACCATCAGTAGTGCTATGCAATGGAACCACATTAACACCACTCTTTCCCACGGATTCCACACCCCCAAAAGAAGCATGAGTATCCACACGTTCCATCTGCTCAAGTTGGGTAAGACAATCCTCAACAGGAGCAGCCCCAACATCACTCTTCAAAGCATCAATAGATGTACCACTTGAATTAGAATCACCATTAGTAGTCTTAAAAACAGCCCTCACATCAAGTTGTGTACCTCGATTCTTCTTCTTGGTAGCCGGTTTAGAAACAGGTTGGTACGAAAGTTTTGGCTTAGTTGAAACCCCCCAAGCCCCTTTCTTACCCTTATCACTAGTATGACCAGCCTTAGTAGAGTGAACCTTGCGCTTGACATCAAAATCTTGTGGAGTCGAATCCTTAGTAACCCGCTTACGTCTAAGAGGACACACATCATCATCATGATCGAAACAAACACACTTAGAACACCAAGATGGCCACCATTCATACTCAACATCAAGAACTTCCATGTAATGACCCTTACCCTTAGGCAAAGGAATCTCAACCTCAATTGATTCCAAAACATCCAAATCAGCCGATAATTCAATAAGTACCCGTGCATGTGAATAACGTCCCCAAGGATTCTTACACATATCATTAGTACCCGCATCAAACCGTATTATCCGCCCCAACTGTTTTGCAATCAAACTAATACCGGCTTTAGAGTATACAACGGACGGTATATTATGGATACGTACCCACACTGGTACCTTAGTAATCTTCTCCTTCTCAAGCCTCATATTAGGCACCCATATATGTAAGAATAAAGGCGTTGATCTAATAAACCAAGGACCACCATTAAGAACTTTATTCATACCTTCACTTCAAGAGAACTTGAAAATGAAGAAACCATTCCGCAATATAACATGTTCAAAGCCGAACCTTGCCCAAGCATGCTTGACATAGTCTTCCACAATAGGAAATGCAATTCTTAGCCCAATGAAATAACCGTATAATGAATTAGTAAGTTTAGTGCACATATCATCAACAACGGCCATTGGAATAACCACTCTTGAACCTGACCTAGTAGCCTCATCAACGCCATCAGATTGTGAATCACTAGGTACATTAGGCTCACAAGAACCTCCAATATTACACTCATCCGCTAGCCTTTCACCATTATCCTTAGACGTACCAACCATTGCAGCCCCCAACGAATTAGATGCTACAACATTACTAGACTTAGGAACATCAGATTTAGAACTAGCCAAACGTACCCCTTGTTGTAAAGCAACCTTCGGATCAGAAACAACGGGACCATGATCACGAGGAAGAGCAAAACTCCCCGTTTTTCCTTCCAAACCTGCACTTTTCAATATATCCTTCAATGGCATACTTGCATTAGTAAGCATCTTACCATCAATGTTACCAATCCTAGTAGCCAACCCCTTAGCCTTAGAAGGCTTTTTAACATTCATAGAACCAGATTCCATCCCTCTCAATAACCCACGCACAATCAATATGCAGCAGCAATCCAATCGCACAAGCAAAATAACGAAACCCTAATAGAGGTTACCAACAAATTACGGTACCAAACCCCTTAAAAGAAGTTTGTTTAATCAATATAGACCAATACCAATCCAAGAACGAATAATCACCAAACCCTAAACGAGTTAAGTGTAGATTAAATCACCAAACCCTAAAACGGGTTACTTGCAATCAGAAAATAACCAAACCCAAATTGAGTGTAGTTTAGCGTTAGGCCGCCAGAAATCCTTGCGCACTAAAACACGAAACCCAAAAGTGGATATCGTATAGAGTAGTTAAACAAAGCGCAGAATAAAGAGATACCCTTATAATATGTAAAGTCGATAACACCGACTTATGATTAAGCACAGTAAATTGCATGCAATCAGTATGAATAATAATAAAAGAAGGACAAGACCCACGATTATTATTAAAAGGATAACAAAGTCGGTTCACATGCAAGCAAAAAAGACAAATCGATTACAAATTCAGTAGGCCCTAGGATTGGATATAATATGATAACAATTGTAATATACCAATCTAGAAACCACCGTCCCTCAATTATAAGTAACCAATTAAATAGATTAAAAGGTTTAGATCGAATTATTAGGGAAAAGATGTGAATCGATTTTTCGCCAGAGAGAGATACTTTTTAGGGTTACTAAATTATTTTTATGGTGAAGTTTTGGGATAGTTTATACCTAATTCCAGGAATGACCTAGTTATGGATTGGTGCTTAAGAGACTTGTACCTAAGCTCTAAAGGGTTGTACTGTACTAAGATATCCTATTGTTCCTAAGGTAACTCATACATAAGCCTTGAACACTTTCAAATTGGTTTAGATGAGCAATTAGAGTTTTGTAAACACATAGGCCTGATTAGGGCTTAATTAGGGTTCATTAGGGTTTTGTGATGAGTTTAGTGTGTTAGGTTGCTAGATTACTTATTGTGGAGTTGTTGTGATCTTATGCTTGACATACTAAAGGTTTATAGGATGTGTGGGTAGAGATATTTGGCTTGTGTAGATACATGAGCAAGTCTAGAGAGTCATACGTGAGCACATAAAAAGCAAAAATTTACCTGTGAAATACCTGACATAGGTATTTGTAGTGAAAATGATAGTGATGAGTTTTTGTGGATTGTTATAGTCTTACCCTCTTGGTGAAAATCTCGTCCCGAGATTTAGTTAAACGTAGGAATTGTGAGGAAGAATTTTTTATACCAAGGAAGAGTGGTACGAAATAAAAGAGAGGTTTGTACAAGCGGATTAGGAAATGTTTGCACAGATGCCAGATACTTGGGCTTATTCATTTATATCTCATTACCTACAAATAAAGGCGTCCCAATATTTGTAAACAAGAGATTGTAAATTCATAATCCATTCGATTTATAACTTTCTCATTAAAATGAAGGAGCGTCCTAGTTCATTTTAATAGGATAGTCATTATAAATCATCCTTAAGTAGTATCGGCGGAAAATTGAGAGAGTTTACCACACTTAAGAAAATGTGATACGGGAATGTTTTAGAGACAAGTTCCAGCCATGGTGAAGACAAGCTCTAGTCACGGTGGAGACAAGTTATAGTCATGATAGAGACAAGTTCTAGTCATGATAGAGACAAGTTCTAGTCTTGGTAGAGACAAGTTCTATAGTCTCCTTGTTTAGCAACTTGTCACATGGTATCATTCCATGTTATGAATAGAGTGACGGACGTCGAAGATCTCATTCTTGCAACTCTTGCAAGGCGAGATTTAATATCATGGTCGAACATGATGAAGATTAAAGTTCTACATAGATATTCTTACAAGTTCTAACTAATAGAATCTTGCGATATGACGAGAAATAGAAGTTCTAACTCTTAGAACATTGTAGGATAAGGTAGAGAGAAAGTTTAGAGTGAAAAATGACGGAGGAATGAAAGGATGAAAGGAAGTGGAAAGACGGATTTTTATAGGAAGGGATGAAGAGGAAGAGGAAAGGAAAGGGATGAAATAGGAAAGTAAGGAAGAATTGGAGATAACGAAAGGATGGAAGAGTAGGAATAGGTGGAGTGGGAAAAGGATAGGAGTATAGGATTAAACGGTAGAATGAGGAAGGCGGGAGAGTAAGATTTAAATAGGAGAGCGGGAAAAAGGCGGGAGAATGAGATTTAAACGGAAGAGTGAGAAAAAAGGCGGGAGAATGAGATTTAAACGGGATCTAAACAGTAGAATGAGAGGAAACGGGAGAATATGATTAAATGGAAGAGTGAGAGTATAGGATACCTGAAAAGATGGTATTCCTAATGGAATTAAGATTTACTAGATTCCTTCAAAGTTTGTTTTCCCCCTAAGGTTCTTCTAGTTTTCATAACTAATCCTAAAGTTCTAAAGGTAATGTATTGATCTTAACTGGTGAGGAAGATCCTATATTAGGAGAAGGGCTAGGTGATTTCTTGTCAAGGGGTTTACTAGGAGTAATACTATGCTTAGGTAGGGTTTCACGCTTAGTCTTTTGTCCTATGTTGTCTATCTTATATCCTAAGTACTTAAAACCGGGTAGGGTAATATACATAGTATTCTCTAAGTATAATTCCTAATGTGTATACTATAAAATGTCAATCCTAAGAAACTAAGTATGGGTAGACTAAATCCTCAAATGTCTTATTCCTAGTTATAACTAGTAACCTCAAATTATAATTCTGGGTTATCCTAATGGTGTATTATTCTTAGGAATTTCTAAATCCTTATACTATACCTTTGAGGATAGTATGTGGGAAATCTTAGTATGTGGTAGGTTACTTATGAGACTAGGTCTAGGCAAACTATAACCTAGAAATGACTTATATAGTGAAATCTTAACTAGTCTTTCTACCTTATAACTAGACTAGGTGCTAAAGGCTTAAGGTAATTTACTAATCTAATCCTTAGTTATTCCTAAGTTTCCTAAATTGTATCTAAAGACTTCTTATGTCTAATCTATTTCCAATATCCTCGATATTAAGTAAAATTCATAAGTTAGACTAAATTCATCCTATTGTAATACCTATCGGTTCTCTAGTTTGGTTTCTAGCCAATAAGACCTCGAAGATTTCTAATCTTATTTTTCTATTTCCTCAATGATTTCTTAGAGATAGTCTATTCAAAGTATCCTATGTTTATTCTTATGTTTACCTAAGGGCATCCTAGAGTTATTTCTAACCTCAAGTATAGGAATCCTAGAGTTATTTCTAATCCTCAAGTATGGGAATACTATAGTTATTTCTAAGCCTCAAGTATGGGAATCCTAGAGTTCTTTCTAATTCTCAAGTATGGGAATCCTAGAGTTTTTTCTAATCCTCAAGTATTGGAATCCTAGAGTTATTTATAATCCTCAAGTATGGGAATCCTAGAGTGTAATAAGGTTTTCTAAGAGGGAACAAGTATTTCAGGAATCATAGTAATTTAGAGGTGTAGAGAGGGAAGATTGGGAAAGAAGGCTAAGGAAGTAGTGTGGGCTAGGGATACTGAATTTAGAAAGAATTCAGATCTCTATGATGTAGAATAGGAATTCTCATCATTAGTATCATATGAAATGATAAATAAGGGTTTTTAAGGAATTTGGTTTTTAGGAAGTGGAAAAGAGATGAAGTTCGAGGGAAGTTGTTATTCATGACATATAATGTCACAAAATAACGGGAGTGGAAGTTATAACTACATAAGGTCATAAATAACTTGTCTTTCAAAAAGTGTCACTATTTATGCCAAATGTCTTGTTGTTGGATTTAAGAGGATATGGATTTTAGGCAGATAGAAATTAGGAACAAACTCTATAGATTGACACTTTAGGCTTCCCTATAATGCCTAAAGTTCAAGAATAAGTACCCTTATGAGAAGGTTCTCAGTAAGGTCTTGGTTTTGAAATCAAAACCCAAATGAGTTAAGGTTTAAAACTTTTGAGAATCTATGAATCTAAGGCATTGGGACCATTTATCCCAGGTTCCTAGGGGTTATAATGAGGTAAGGTTTTAAGGTAGGTTATAACAAGTACCCAACTTTTCATATCTTATGTCTACATTCCTAAGGGTTACTACAGGGTTTGGGATAACCTAGGGTAATCAAGAAGAGGCATACCTAATCCTAGGTTAGCTAGGTTATCCTAAGTTAATGGCACTAGGAGGTGTGAGTAGGAGGTATCTAAGGCATAACTTATGTTATTGACTTCCTATCTTACGTATCCTATAAGTATTAGGGTATTATTCTAGGGTAACCCCCCTAAAGTTATAAAAGGCATACTACTTTGGGTAAAGGGGAGTAATCCTGCACCCTGGTAAAATATATTAACCAAAAAAACATTGAAGTACAAAAGAAGAGGGTGAATTCCCTCGCCTCAGTCCCTACGGCACTTACATCGACCACTATATAAGAATGACATGCCATTCTTATAACTTACATATCAAACTGATAACTTAAACAAAATGAACTGCCAAAAATGACCACAAGTATATAAGACATAACAATACTACTCAAGTACAAGCACTTGAGCCTTCTAGCTCATTATGGCAATCCACTTTAACTTATGTACTTAAAATCAACTTCATGCGCTTCAGAAATCACCACCACGATAGATCTTCAAGAGACACTTCTGACATCTCATAGAAATATGAACTTACATGCATAAGCCTTGAGCCATACTCACACGACAACCAATACTATGGATTGATTCCATAGAATCAGAATGTACCCACGTACAAAAAGTACTAACGTGACATATGTTTGTAGTACAAACGAACCACCACAAACAACAACTTACAAAGTTCCATCGAATTATAGCCCTTAACCAGCAAACAAGCCATGCATCAACATAAGAACCAGACTACGAATGGAACAAATCAACAAATAGGGTGCAACACCCTAACTTCCAATAATGTCGAAAAGATCCTAACCAAACGCTAAGGACATGAATGTATCACACCCCAATCAGAAAATAGCAACGTGAGGATCAGTTAGATGATGATAATAGGGTTAAGCAACCCCAACTTCCAGGAACAGCGATCACAAGACCAAGATAATAAACAATCGGCAAAGGTCTTTGATAATCGAATAGAGTTTTTGAACAAGGAACCCTAAAACTTGACTTATCCTCTCTCTTAACCCACTTAACAACAACTGCCATCATAAGAAGAACAAACGATCCATAAACAACCCAAAAAGAGTACGTGCATTGTGTAATCGCAAAACCCTAACGAAGGGTTCACTTCCAGCAGGTAGCGCCAGCACACGATTGAAGGTAAAAACCAAAAAGGAAGATCGATCCAACAGGAGGCATATCAGATCCACCAAACCAAGAGCCTCAGAGATTATAGAAATAAGCAACAGGAGGCATATCAGATCGATCCAAATAAATAGGAAGATTCAGAGAAACCGCAATAAGAGTGTACACCGTGAATCGATTAACACAAAACAACCATACCTAAACGCTATAAACAAAACGATACCCCTAATACCTCTTAGAAAAAGAGATAATAGAAAATTGATAAGAATTTATATTTCAGGGTTTCGGCTGTAATGAAGGACAATTTATGAAAAGAGGACCAACTCAAACCCTAACAATCCAGTTCTAGAATTGTTAATTCAATAATTAATAAAGATTAAAGAAAAAACTAATTAGATAGAAAGAATTGTTGCCGGAATTGTTAGGGATATGATGGCCTGAAATCGCCCCTCTCTAAAGAGAGAAGTAGGGTTTTTTTTGGACAAAAAAGGCATACTACTTAGGAGTTTCTTCCGAGATTTTTGATGAGGCGAAAAATGAACCGTTTTTAAGGGGTCATTTAAGCCCGACGTCGAGATTATTTGATCAAATATTGCCCTAAATCGTTCATTTTGTCATTTTAGGTACTTTTGGAGTGAAATCTGGAAAAGGAAGCATTTTGGACGTTTTTGGAGCATAAAAGTGAAGAAAAACGGCAAAGTCTTAATTTTCCTTGCTGAGAACAGTACCTGACGGCGTCACATGTTCCTTAATGACGGCATCAAGAGTAACAAAAGAGGTGGATGTGGATAATACACCTGACGATCTAGAGAGTTTTGTGCATTGGAGATGACAACGTCACCCAAGGCCGTCATGGTCCATGTATTAGTGACGGCCCAGAAGAAATTTACACATGACGGCGTCAAAAGTGGATCTAGGCAATCCGATTTCATTATAGGCGGCGAGTTGACTATGTCACATGTTTACACATGACGCCGTCATCCTGTAAAATCTATATATAGTTTTCCAATTTTCATTCATTAGTGTGCAACTTTGAGAGAAAAACCCTAGGCCGATTTTCACAGCTTTTTCAAGGGTTTCAACCCTTTGAAACTTTCATGTTCTATTTGAGATAAGTACTCTTTCAATTCAATCAATATGTCTATGTGTTGTTTGAATATATCTTACGCTTGTCTTCAATTTAACATGCTCGGCTAGATTTCTTTTGTGTTTGCTTAGATGTAGTGAAACCTAGATGTTAATTATGGGTTGATTGTTTGTTTATAGTTTTTACGGATGATTGTATTCGATGTTAGGCTTAAGAAAACTGGCAGACTTCCATTGGTAACTTGCTTGAACGTCTTAAGAAACATGATCGGAGGTGTACTACAATATTTGGTTGTATTTAATGCGTAGGAGAATTCTAATGATCCCCATGTTAGGAGCTTCTAACGGCTCGACATAGGAGTGAAGTAGGATCTATAGAGTTAGGGAATATTGTACACGGCCCTACGACTAGTATTAAGGAATATGACCCGTCATCCATGCAATTGTAACAAGCTATCAACTTGTAAAAGATATCTAGGGAGTAATGAAACCTAAGTAAACAAAACTTTCCCCATCATTGTCTACACCACAATAGTATAATTAGTTTCATTTCATTTTTGTTATTTTATTTTGATTGCATCTTTAGTTATTGGGTTAGTTGGCTAGCAACTAATTCCGCCCACTCTTCCAAAAACCGAGATTTTAATTGCTTTTATAAAACATAAAAATACAAAAAGAATCATCCCTCACCTCTAGACTTAGTTTAGGAGACTATCTAATCCTAGCGACACTATTCCAGAGTTGATTGATCAATCCCCCGGTACTTGTCACTATACTATACTACAACGATCAGGTACACTGCCTGGTGGGGGTTGTAAGCTTCTCGAGATCCCTCGAGAGGTAAAGCCTGGTGCGATTCCCACGTATCAGTTTTCTTAAATCTAAGGGTTTAGGTTTGTAATGTTTCCGAGATTTGATTAATGACATTCCTCATCTTCATCAATCATCTTTTCTAAAGTACAAATCCTAAAACGGGTAAAGGCTATCTAATGGTGGTGTCTCATTTGATTTTTCTGTAATTTAGCTATCTTAAAACGGGATTGTTGTAGGGTATTTCTTAAATTACTATAATTTGGTCGAGTGCCTAGGTTATTATCATGACCTTCTTCTATCTTCTCTATAAGGTAAAGGAAAATTTCATCTAAGTTATTTAAAATATCTTCTACCTGATTTTCTTGATTTTCTAAAGTTGTCCTAGTCAAATTTTCTCCTAATTCAGATTTCCAAGATGAAGTGGGGGGGGGGGGGGGGGGGGGAGGTTTACTATGTAAGGTGTGGGTGCTAAGGTATAGGGTTGTCTAGGTTCATATCTAGGGATATAGGCAGGGATAGGTTTCCTAGGTATATATGGTTCTCGAGGAAGAAAGAACCCATGTGGTTCAAATCAAGTGGAGGGAAATGGTGGGTGTAAAATAGTGTTTGGGGGAGTAATAGGTGATGCCTTAGCATAGAATTCTCTTATACGTTTTAAGTGTAGGTCATCTATGAAAGGTGTTATAACAACCCACAAAAACTCATCACTATCATTTCCACTACAAATACCTATGTTAGGTATTTCACAGGTAAATTTTTGCTTTTTATGTATATTCATTACCTGAATGACTCTCTAGACTTGCTTACGTATCCACACAAGCCAAATATCCCTATCCACACATCCTATAAACCTCTAGTATGTCAAGCATAAGATCACAACAACTCCACAATAAGTAATCTACTAACCTAACAACCTAAACATATCATAATATCATAATAAATCCTAACCTAACCCTAATTAAGTCCTAATCAGGCCTATATGTTTACAAAACCCTAATTGCTTATCTAAACCAATTTGAAAGTGTTTAAGGCTTATGTATGAGTTACCTTAGGAACAATAGGATATCTTAGCACCCTTATACCCTAGTACAACCCCTTATAGCTTAGGTACAAGTCTCTTAAGCACAAAACCATCACAAGGTCATAACTTTCCCAAAACTAGGTTAAACTTTCCCAAAACTTCACCATAAGCTACCACCACTTAGTATAAGCTTCTTAGGACTTAGGATGAGTCACTAAACACTCATAGGAGGTGATTTATGGGCACTAAACCCTAAGCTAGACCATAATCTTTCACTAAGAAAGATTAGGTCTAAACTAAACCTAAAGTAGTTGAAACCTAAACATAAGCACCTCTGGCACCTCAAGAACCTAGCTTAGCACCCTAGTCATGCTTAGCACACACCCTAGCATCTCCCAAGCACCCTTGCAAGAAGGTGCATCACCTCCTTGTCACCACCTTCACCCCGCGGCCTCACCACCACCACTACCGTCCTACATGGCCCTTCCTAACCCTAGCCACCCTTAGTCACCTCCTTAGACCCAAAACATCACCCCCTAGCTGAGCTTACTCGGCCCGCCCCCCCCCCCCCCTTCCTCGACACTTAGCAGCCCCTTTGGCACCTTAACCCCCCCTCGTTACCCTATAAATACCCCCCAGATCCCACCATTTCAATCTACCCATCTCCTCTCTTCTCTACATCACCCATTCTGTAATATAATTCCCATACTAACTTTAGGATTCGAGTATTAGAGCCTAGAAGCATTGTCGAGTTTAGTTTTGCCCTAAAAAAACCCTAAAACCCCTCGTTAACCCTTCCCTAGACAAGCAAGCTTTCATTTTTTATTCTTCTAGCTTTATTACTGTATTAGTATAGTATTAGGTTGCCTTAGATCTCATTAGAACCCCTTGCCTAAGCCTTGATCACTAAAACATGCTAGTTTACATTTTAAAACCCTAAATATAGACAAATTACTAAATATATGCTATAATACCTTATAATAAGCTATAAGCTAGTTTTAGTAACTTAATTAAGCTAATATGAGTTAACCATAAGCTATGAAACCTTTTTTTTTATAAAAATATGATATGCATGGAATTAGGACTAGTTTTGCAATGTTTTCCATGCATAGGGGTTCTGAAAATATTAGGTTTAGGGACTATTTTTGACATTTCTTAGAAGTTATAAGTATAAGGACCCTTTCTGTAATGTTATATAACCTTAGGATAAAAAGATAAATAGTTATAAACTAATAAGGACTAGTTTTGCAAAAGTTATAAATTTAAGGGTATAAATGGTAAATTTTGAAAACTTATAAGTCCAAGGGTCATTTTTCTGCCATTTTCTTAAAATATTAAGTATAGGGACTAGTTATGTGGAGTCTAGATAGTTAAAAACCTAAGTAATATAAGTATAATAAGTATAGGGTAGATTTTGTAAATATATAAACTATAAGGGTATAAAGTAAAAGTATTTTTATAAATATAAAAATCTAAACTAAGTTAGAAGCATAACACAATACTAGGGAGCTTCATGTGAGGAGTACCATGTGGATACTTCGTTTTGACGAGTTTGCTGAGTTTACCAATTAAAGTGCCCTGGCTCCTCAAACGATTATTGCATGTACTTCTGAATTATGATTGCCCGAACGGTGTTATGTTATAACTAAATTTAATAACAACATAGCTCAATGGTAGGGAGTTTCACGTGAGGATTATTAACTTCTGAATTATGATGGCCCGAACTGTGTTATGTTGATAACATAATACAATAGTAAGGAGCTTCATGTGAGGAGTCTTATACTTCTGGATTGTGATGGCCCGAACAGTGTTATTTTATATCTAAAACATTATCAACCCTAAGAGGATTACTTAAGAAACTTAAACAATATAACTAAGGCTTGACATACATCCATACCAACAATACCACCAGGATACGTGAGTAGGCAATTTAGTCTTTGAGTCACTTTTCACGTCAAATAGATTTCCCTAAGCCCATGTGAGTTTTCATAGCCTCACTCTTTTTAGATGCTTTACAAACCCTGTGAGGGGGATACATGCTACTTGCTTTAAATCGAATACAAGTCTTTTTCTTTTGTTGTTGCACGAGTAAACTATCTGCCACCCCTACACAACAAAATTCATGAATCTAATCGCTTGTGATATTTTACACAAGTGAACACGAATATAATAGATAGATCTATTGGAGTTTCACAACTCCCGTTGGTACTACCTCTCACTGGAGGGTACTAATAAGTATTATATTTGAACCCTTACTGAAGGATTAACTTTGGCAAGTTATCCTTCCCATCCATCAGGGATTGGTCTGCAGACCCCATGATCTGGACTGTTAACATGTGTTTCATGAGCTTAGTGCAATAGACCAACTGACCAACTCTTGATAATTGTACATGCATTGCAATTATCACACACACACACACAACATTTTCCTTGAAGGGTGTAACAACTGAACCCTGAGGAACTTGTATTCACTAACTCCTAAACCTATGACTCTCACTCAACACCTAGTGTTGACTTTTTAAGCATGTATCCTAGGTAACGGAGCTCTGTGGAAATTATGGCATGGAGAGGCACGAGACTTGAAAGACTTTCAATTTGGTAATCATTCAAACAAAACATCTCGCACTTAGATTCACGGGACCTCATCTTATAAAACTCTGATAATTTTAATGAATGATAACTCATTTTTATATAATATCTCTTTTTGAGTCATTCCCTATTACTGTATCTATGATCCATGAGGTAATACCCCAAACAGTTAATCCGCTGTGGTCAGTGAAAAATGGGGGTGTCACAAATTGGCATCAGAGCTTTAGTTGTAGAGAATAAGGTCAAAACCTAAACTACAACTACTTTTCCTGACACCCGAGAAAGTCTTTCATGCCACTACACTCCCCAATGCCTACTTCCCAGAGCCATATGTGCATTAGGTCTGCATAATAGGTATTTCCTTAACTTATATGCTAGCTTACATTATTTTATCGGTTATTAGATAGTTATGCCTGCTACCCACGACTCTACCTTTACCCCACCCGAATCACATACGGAGAATGCTCTTTCCTCTCCTAATTATTGGATCTTAGTTTTAAAAATCTTTTTCCCAATTCCCCAAAGCCATAGGAATAGTATAGATACACCTTCACCCTTAGGTTTTACACCTTTTGTAGATGACCTACACTTAAAACGTATAAGAGAATTCTATGCTAAGGCATCACCTATTACTCCCCAAAACACTATTTTACACCCACCATTTCCCTCCCCTAGATTTGAACCCCATGGGTTCTTTCTTCCTAGAGAACCATATATACCTAGGAAACCTATCTCTGCCTATATCCCTAGATATGAACCTAGACAACCCTATAACTTAGCAACTACACCTTACTTAGTAAACCCTCCCACTTCACTATGGAAATCTGAATTAGGAGAAAATTCCAGTAGGACAACTTTTGAAAACCAGGAAAATCAGGTAGAAGATATTTTAAATAACTTAGATGAAATATTCCTTGACCTTATTGAGAAAATAGAAGAAGGTCATGATAATAACCTAGGCACCCAACCTAACTATAGTAATTTAAGAAACACACTTCAACAATCCCGTTTTAAGATAGCTAACTTATAGAAAAATCAAATGAGACACCACCATAAGATAGCCTTTGCCCGTTTTATGATTTGTACCTTAGAAAAGATGATTGATGATGATGAGTAATGTCATCAATCAAATCTAGGAAATATTACAACCCTAAACCCTTAGATTTAAGAAAACCTCAGAAGATATCCCTAAATAATATGCCTTTAGCCTTAGAATAATGCCCGTAGGATATGTAAGATAGGAAATCAATAACATAAGTTATGCCTTAGATACCTCTTACTCTCACCTCCTAGTGCCCCTCAATTTAGGATAACCTAGCCAACCTAGAATTAGGTATGCCTCTTCTTGATTCCCTAGGTCATCCCAAACCTTATAGTAACCTCTAGGAATTTAGACATAAGATATGACAAGTTGGGTACTTGTTATAACCTACCTTAAACCCTTACCCCACTATAACCCCTAGGAACCTGGATAAATGGTCCCGATGACTTAGATTCATAGATTCTCAAAAACTTTTAAGTCTTAACTCGTTTGGGCTTCAATTTCAAACGCAAAACCTTACTGAGAGCCGTCTCCTAAGAATATTTATTCTTGAACTTTAGGAATTATAGGGAAGCCTAAAGTGTCATTCTATAGAATCTGTTCCCTATTCCCAATTTCTATCTGCCGAAAATCCCTATCATCTTATATCTATCAACAAAACATTTGGCATAAATAGCGACACTTGTTGGAAAACAAGTTATTTATGACCTTATGTAGTTGTAACTTCCACTCCCGTTATTTCATGATATTATATGTCGTGAATAACAACTTCCCTCGAACTTCATACCATTTCCACCTCCTAAAAACCAAATTCCTTAAAAACCCTTCCTTATCATTTCATATGATACTAATGATGAGAATTCTTATTCTATGTAACAATTTGCATTTTCAGGTTAACTTCTATTCCTGAAAAATTTCACTATTCATTTTTACTATTCACTTTTACTATTTATTTTCTGAAATTTAATTTTTTTTATTTCATATTCTCGTGTGATAAATAATTTCCATGGCAAAATAAAAGTTTGACACTCATCAGATCATTGTCGCGAAGGTTATTAAGGAACTACACGTTTTAGGGTAAAACGTCATTCAAAAATCCTACGCACAACGAAACTCGACCGCGTTAATTTTCCCCGCATCAGAAATTTTTTTGATACACTCATGATTTATTTGAGAATTAATCATGACTAAGAAAAATGTGACCAAATAAACCCTCGACCGTGAGAAACAGAAATTTATGTTTTTAAGCGCTTTTACTTAGCCGTAACCTTAGCCTATACCTGCACCGCATTTCTAAGACGATTTTTGTTTTCACATTTTTGGAAAAAGTCAACATATTTTTCCCTCCTCCTTTGACCAAAAATCATTCCTTGATTTTATAAATCATTCCTTGATTTTTAGGCTTACGGTTTTATGTCTAAAAGACATTAAGTACCAACCAACACAAGACTGAGCCCAGTCTAGACATTATAAGTCATTTTAAATCATTATTATCCAATTTGAAAAGTAACATTTTACTTTTCTCAATTTTACACAATGTTGATATAAATAAATGACTAAAAACGTCATTCATATCTTTCGATATCTCTATGTTTTGATAATCACAAAACGAAAACACAGCAAACCAAAGATCATGACGTAAACAAGTATTTAGTAGTAAATAATCACTTTCACCATCTAATCACTTAAGGTATGAATAAACATAGTGTTTAATGCATTATAAGATCAAAGGGATATTATTACAAAGTTTAATTTGATATATAAACTTATTATATATTTTTGAAAAACACTTTTGGTAATAAAGAAAAATGTTTTAATCATACTAAATATATGATTTCAAATTTTTAACTAAAATCAGTTAGTTTTTCACCAAATAAACTTTCCACACTAAAAGACAAGTTTTCTGGCAGTTACAGGTGGGCGGCCCCTTTAATTATAAGGGGTGGTCCCCTTAATTTTAAGGGGACCGACTTTGATTTAAGGGTGCCGGCCACGCTCCTCTGTCAAAACTTGTTGCCTATAAATACCACCTTAAATCTGGAATTTTTCTCACCTTTTTGCACTAAAAACTTTTTGATTCAAATCTCTATTTCAATCTTAAAAGTCCTTTGATCATATAATTCATAAGCCTTTGTTTCCAAGTGATCCAAATCCTCATTCATTCAAGTGCAAAGAGAAGAATACTTCCATTCATCAAGACTAGGAGTATTACAACTTAGTATCATCTTGCTATCTAAGTTGCTTGTTTATTTCATCTTGTTTATCATTCATTCTTTAGTGAATATAGTGTATACATTGGTTAGTTAGATTTAGATATAGGATCTAGATTTATTGAAGGTGTGAAGTAGCACAAGAAGTGAAGAAGTAGTGGTGAATAGGATTGGTGTTAGAAGAAAGAAGTAGTGGTGAATAGGATTGGTGATAGAAGAAATAAGTAGAGGTAGTATATTGAAGTAGAGATAGTTGTGAAGACAAAGAAGTTGAAGCTTTGAAGTTGAGAAGACCTTGAAGCCTAGAAGTTGTGAAGTAGAATATATTTTGGAGTAGTGGTTAGGACTTAGTAGCGAAGGTGTAAAGAAACAAGTGGCGTGAAGAAAAAGGGTTAGCGAAGTAGAAAGTTGTGAAGAAGCTAGGAGTGAAGTAGAAAGGTGTGAGGAAAAATTGGAGTGACGTAGATTGGTGTGAAGAAGTCGTGTAGAAGTTGTGATTGTGTTGTGACAAAGTTGTGGTGTGTAATTTGGTGTGTAAGGTTTTCTCCGCCATAAGGGAGGCTTTTGATCTAGTGAAGAAAAACTCTCGCGTAGGTGACTCGGGGAGTAGAGTAGGGCAAGGAAGGTGTCCTTGTAGCCGAACCACTATAAATCCTTTGTCTCTCGATTTGATCTTTCCATCTCTCACTTTTTGATTACTTACTTACTAGCATTCCGTACATTTTTATTATTGCTTGAGTTGTGCACATATTGATTTCACATAAAGATCAAACTAAAATTCATTCATAACATCAATCTTTCAAAAACAAACCAAGGACACAAATTTATATTAAAACAATAATACATATATATATGCTTATATATATGATATATGAAATTATAAATTCTTTCCCAACATTAAACATAAGTAGTGTTTATACAAAATTGTAAATACACTAGTATCGACACTTTCGCATTAAAGAGTTTTGAAATTGTACATTATACATAAGTAGAGTTTATACTAAATCGTAAATAAACTTGTATATATATTGAAAATTATGTGAAATCAATAGATCTTGATCTTTGGCATATCATTTCAATTGGTGATCTTAAACCAACCAAAATGGATTTTGAAAATGAATATAATAATCTTCAAACCAAAATTGATAAAAATACTAAAGCCAAATTACTTATCTTCAAAACTCTACCAAGAGTTGAATATGAAAGATTATTTCTTTGTAAAACGGCAAATGATATTTGGAAATGTCTTTTAAAGTTTCACCAAGAGAAATGTAAAACCAAAGATGATAAACTTGATATTGCACAAGAAATAGTTACTCTAGAAAATTTAATAGATAAATATTTTGTTGAAATAAATACATGTACTACTAGTTCAAATGTGATCATTGAAAGTATCAATAACGAATAATACATGAGCCAAATCCGAAGAAAGGGTGTTAATAAATCATGGTGCAACAAGTACGAAGAAGACGATGATAATACGGCTTGTGAGAATATTCAAACAAATGGGAATACATGTATTGATGGCAAGGACTACATGCCTCTCGATCTAAGCGAAACTACAAGTAAAACATGGAGCGACATGGACGATGGAATTGATCAACATATAGCATGTGAAGATTACACAACTACTAATAAGGCACAATCCGAAACCGAACATTTTTGCTATGATCAATTTATATTAGAATTTTCAAAATTGGAAAACAACTTCAAACATTTTTGCAACATTGACTCAAAAATGATTCCTAAAAATAAATCTTCAATATTCATTGAAAACAATTTTGAAAAGGAAATAATTTTAGAAGATAAAATGTCTAGACTTGAAAGCAATATTGAAATTGATCTTAAATGTAAATATTGTCAAGACTATAAACATGAAATTAAAATAGAAAATGAAAAATCAAAAATATTAGCAAAATTTGAAAATAGCTCTAGATCTTTAAAATATTTACTTAACATTCAAAAGTCATTTTATGATAAAACCGGCTTAGGATTTACCGTAAATGATCCTTCAACAAATGAATCAAAACAAATAAAATTTGTTAAACCTAGTGGAGAAATTTAGAACTAATATTACTTACGCTCACTATTTATCTCTCTAGTCAAGAAAGTCATTGTTTGTTGATTAAAACAAACTATTGATGAATTCTTGTACTTCTCGACGACATCCTCATCATATGCATTTAAATGCAATGGATGTTCTCAACTAACCAATTCGGACCCATGAGAATCTGGGTACCAAGCTCTTTATCATGTTTAGGTAATTAACGAACGAAGAGACTTTTAAGTTGTGGATTGCTCACCTTGCTCACTTACTTTTGACGACAATTGGTTCATATCACTATGGTTCACATTCTGCACATGTTTTGCCTATGACGTTGTTGCGGTCATTTATTGTCTCGGCATTTTGTTCTTCACTTTTGGAGTATTGGTTTTATGGTGTGTCCGTTACTATTTCAAGACGAAGGCTTCAAAGCACTACTTTTCTTAGTTTTCACGACTCGTGATGATTGGTGTGATCGATTAAGCATTTCGGATCAAGCTCCCTTGATTTCTATTGCGTTGGAATTTTACTTTGCTACTTCGACATGTTTTGGGCAAACTTTTAAGATGTCTTCCATTACTCTCATGCCCACTCTTAAAGAAAAGCTGGACCTAAGGTAAGTTTTCTTTTCAAAAACTTGCCAATATTACATTATATTAAAGTACGCTTTAATTAGTATATGAATATGATTTAATTTATAAGTTTCCATGCTTTTAGATCATTAATACTAATATATGCATATATGATATTAGGATAATTAACCCTCTTGTTGTTTAGTCTATTATCATTTTTCTTAGTCTTCATTTATATTGAAGATCTTCTATGATCTATAGTAGAATACTTACCATATAAGCTATATGATCTTACTAGTTGCATTAAGAGATGTATTATAATTAAGACTTGTTAGTAACTTAATATTATGATGTCCTTTGTATACATATATATATATATATATATATATATATATATATATATATATATATATATATATATATATATATATATATATATATATATATATATCTTGTATCCATAGATGATTTACTTTGTTCCTTTTTATCTCATTGCATTTAGATCATAAATATCTACCATCTCTCTCCCATATCTTTAGTTGCAAATAGAGATGTTTATATGTGACAATGGGCTCAATTGATACTCTTGAGTATGATAAGTTTTCATTTCAAATCCTTTACTTGCAATTTCTTGATTATCAATATCAAAACATCATGTTTAAAACCTCTCTCTTTGAATAAAAATCTTTCAAATAAATAAATTAATTTCTTTTAAAACAACATGTTTAACTATAAGCTATCATAACTTTATCTTAATCAAAATCAAGATTGATTTTTTTTTTTTTTTTTTTTTTTTATGTTATGAAACAAAACTCAATTTATTTTACTGAAATACACACTGGAATTTATTTCAAAACATTGTTGAATAAAACTAAAAACGTTTTACTTAAAACATATTTGATTATCTCACATGTGTCATACACTTCTGTGGAAATGACATTCACAATTTAATCAAATCGTTTCATGAGAATCATGATTTGCCCATATGGATCTTGTTTGTAACAAGTCTTGATGTCCATATAATCATATCTTCCTACTTGTTACTTGTAAGCAACTCTCAATATGTTTGCACTAGCCTATATGTTATCATCTTCATATAGTTGCATATTTAACTAATTTGCTTTATTGCTTCCTTTATTGCATATCTTAATTGATAAATTAGTAGATAGCATGATTATTAGAAATTAATTGTCTAATTTAATTATTTCTATATCACTCTCTACATTCATGAATAGTATGCCATATATTGCCTAAAAGAGTTGAACTTACTTGAATCCAAATCCAAAAACACAACCTTTTTGAAAATTTTCTGCCAAAAACCCATTTCTGGCATTCTGGGAATCACCAGATGGGCGGCCCCCTTAATTATATAAGGCGGCCCCCTTAATTTTAAGGGGACCGGCCCCTAATTAAGGGGACCGGCCATCTGATGGTCGGGGATACTATTTTCTTTATCACTTTTTGACCCATTTCAGCCTACTTCCTAAAATTCACAAACATATTTTGTCCCATACTATCCCTCAAAATTTACCTTCCTAAACCAAATTTCTCATACACTATAAATACCCTCTTCCCATCCTTAATGCCATCACACCCAAACATGTCATCTCCCAACAACCAAAAACCAAAGATTTCAAGAACCGCAAGGATCTCCGTCAAGCCCATTTGGAAGAGGAAACTTGATTCTTGTCATAACTCAAGTGATGTTGTTCCAAGTCAACCAACAACTAAACCTCAAACCCACACTAATGACTCATCTCACAACCTATCATCCACTCATGCCTTCATTAATGCTTCTTCTTATGATGAGCATGCTCAATCCCAAAACAACAATCCCAATCTCTCAATCAATACTCCACATGTTGCTCATTCAACAAAAACACCACCCATTCATGAAGAACCTCTTCCACCCATTTCATGTTTTCATGACTACCCAAGCTCAACCATGTCTCCACCACCAAGAGTACCGCCACCACATCCTACAACTTCACATGCCATTCCTATGTTGCATGTTCAAACCTTCACCCAAGACAACTATCATGTTCCACCACCAACACCTTCCTCCGAACACTTGAAGTTCGTTGAGGAGCTAAAAGAGGCTCATGAGCTTAGTGCTCTTTTAGCATTACATCTTGCTCAACGCAATTTGGATCCACCCCAATCAAGCTCACCATCATCACCACACAACATCAACCAAATTGAGAAGCATGTTAACAATTGCTCTTGTTGCATCTTCCTTCAAAAACAAACCATTGCATTGAATGAGCACTTCACTTGGATTGAGTATCTTCTTACTAGATCTCAACAAACAGCATCACTTGAACAACATCAAAACCCTCAAACAAAAAACCCAACTTCAAACCCACCACCTACAAGCTCCACATCTTCAAACTCACCAACAACCATGCAACCAAAAGTTTATCTCCACTAAACCACCAAGCATTTTATATGTTTATGTTTCTCATTTTCAAATAAAACTCCTCAACCATTTTGGGATTCAAGAAAGTTTGGTGACACTCCTTGTTGGCACATCAGGATGTTCTACTTAGTTTAGTGTTCTATATTTATGGCCTTTGTAACAATGATTATGGGTTGACATAATCATTTTCTATTAATGAATGACTTAATATGTGTTTCTAATTCTCTTTTGCCATGCTTATTATTTTTTGGTATTATGATATATGTATTTGCTTGTGCCATGCTTGTGCTTCTAATATTTTTTGCAAGAATTCCAATACTCGAACCCTTGGTGCCCTCAAACAAGGGGGAGCATACATCAAGGGGGAGCTTCCTTCTTATTGGCTTAAACCTTTTTGATTCTACAAAAAAGGGGGAAAAGTGACTATAAACTCACTAAATACTTGTCTAAAAATTAATTTTTGGATTTAATGAGTTTAGGTTTTGTAATCATCAAAAAGGGGGAGATTGTTGATATAAATAAATGACTAAAAACGTTATTCATATCTTTCGATATCTCTATGTTTTGATAATCACAAAACGAAAACACATCACCAAAGATCATGACGTAAACAAGTATTTAGTAGTAAATAATCACTTTCACCATCTAATCACATAAGGTATGAATAAACATAGTGTTTAATGCATTATAAGATCAAAGGTATATTATTACAAAGTTTATTTTGATATATAAACTTATTATATATTTTTGAAAAACACTTTTGGTAATAAAGAAAAATGTTTTAATCATACTAAATATATGATTTCAAATTTTTAACCAAAATCAGTTAGTTTTTTACCAAATAAACTTTCCCCACTAAAAGACAAGTTTTCTGGCCGTTACAGGTAGGCGGCCCCCTTAATTATAAGGGGCGGTCCCCTTAATTTTAAGGGGGCCGGCCTTGATTTAAGGGGGCCGGCCACGCTCCTCTATCAGAACTTGTTGCCTATAAATACCACCTTAAATCTAGAAGTTTTCTCACCTTTTTGCACTAAAAACTTTCTGATTCAAATCTCTATTTCAATCTTAAAAGTCCTTTGATCATATAATTCATAAGCCTTTGTTTCCAAGTGATCCAAAGCCTCATTCATTCAAATGCAAAGAGAAGAATACTTCCATTCATCAAGACTATGAGTATTACAACTTAGTATCATCTTGCTATCTAAATTGCTTGTTTATTTCATCTTGTATATCATTCATTCTTTAGTGAATATAGTGTATACATTGGTTAGTTAGATTTAGATATAGGATCTAGATTTATTGAAGGTGTGAAGTAGCACAAGAAGTGAAGAAGTAGTGGTGAATAGGATTGTTGTTAGAAGAAAGAAGTAGTGGTGAATAGGATTGGTGATAGAAGAAATAAGTAGAGGTAGTATATTGAAGTAGAGATAGTTGTGAAGACAAAGAAGTTGAAGCTTTGAAGTTGAGAAGACCTTGAAGCCTAGAAGTTGTGAAGTAGAATATATTTTGGAGTAGTGGTTAGGACTTAGTAGCGAAGGTGTAAAGAAACAAGTGGCGTGAAAAAAAGGGTTAGCGAAGTAGAAAGTTGTGAAGAAGCTAGGAGTGAAGTAGAAAGGTGTGAGGAAGAATTGGTGTGACGTAGATTGGTGTGAAGAAGTCGTGTAGAAGTTGTGATTGTGTTGTGACAAAGTTGTGGTGTGTAATTTGGTGTGTAAGGTTTTCTCCGCCATAAGGGAGGCTTTTGATCTAGTGAAGAAAAACTCTCGAGTAGGTGACTCGGGGAGTGGAGTAGGGCAAGGAAAGTGTCCTTGTAGTCGAACCACTATAAATCCTTTGTCTCTCGGTTTGATCTTTCCATCTCTCACTTTTTGATTACTTACTTACTAGCATTCCGTACATTTTTATTATTGCTTGAGTTGTGCACATATTGATTTCACATAAAGATCAAACTAAAATTCATTCATAACATCAATCTTTCAAAAACAAACCAAGGACACAAATTTATATTAAAACAATAATACATATATATATGCTTATATATATGATATATGAAATTATAAATTCTTTCCCAACATTAAACATAAGTAGTGTTTATACAAAATTGTAAATACACTAGTATCGACACTTTCGCATTAAAGAGTTTTGAAATTATACATTATACATAAGTAGAGTTTATACTAAATCGTAAATAAACTTGTATCTATATTTTTGCATTAAAGAGTTTTGAAGTTTTCGTCTAATCTTCAGAAGCTACATTTTACAAAACCAATAAAACAAAAAGACGTAAAACTATTCAACCCCCCTTCTAGTTTTCCACACACAATATTCGTATGTTTTACGTATTACGCGTTTTAGACCCGTGTTTCCAGTTTTAGCAGGGTTTAAGCACCCCCAATGGAACCTACCACTCATTTTATATTTTATTATGGAGTATATTGACAAGTTTAGTCATTCTTTCAAGTTTCATATTTTTACGATACCCGGTTTTACGTTTCGTGGCCTGACAACTTACGGTTTGCAATTAACGGAACCAAAACTACCTCCGTAAAAACAAGATAATATCAAAAACCTATCTAGTCATCCAAGAGATGCATATGAACGAAATTATGGCTAGTCACATGCCTTGTTGGCATGTGATAAGCCTTGATGAGTTTTGGCTCATCCATGTGTTACCATGGCTAGCCTAAATGCAAAATATCTAAATGAAACTAACCTCCTCGTTTCCTTATAAGATCAAGACTCATTTCTCTTCACTTTTACACCAAAAATCTGATCACCCATAATATATTAGAGGAATACATCATTTGAATTCCAAGTTATAAGTTACATACCAAAGTTGAAGGCATAGTTAGTCTCTACATGAATCAAGAGTTTGTTTGGTGATTCCAGGGTTGAATTAGGAGCTACACAAGGTGTTAGGAGCTGAGGTTAAATGGTTTTCACAAGGGTTATGTAAAGGTTAGCAAGGGTTTGCAAGAGTTGTGGTGAAGAGTTTGCAAGCATAGGTTTAGTGTCCTAGTTTCATACTTGACTTCCTTTCTTTAGAAAGCCAAAAGTTGTAAGCAAACCCTAATATACTTTCTTGTTAAATATCATTTTCATGCTATTTATATGTCATTCATACTATATATTGTCTTGTTATTATGTTCATGATGTATAAAAATTGGTAAAACAAGTTATGGTAAACATATGTTAACTTATGTTAAGAAAACAAGAAAACTAGTGACTTTTATGGAGAACCACAACCAAAATAGTATAACTATGATATTGGACACTTACCTACTGTTAAAGAGGACTTAACAAGGAAAACATAGCAATTTTAATCACCTAAAACGAGTACACGAGTCAAAAGTTATGGCCATAAGAAGTTAGCGAAACCAAAACGGCGAAACTGCCTAAAACAAGCTGTAAACATTCAGACCTTTTTGAAAGTGACACTTCTGGTCCGATTCATCAAAAAGTTAAAGCACGAAAGTTGTCCGGAACGACGATTTCGTTCAGGTTTAAAGAAGCTCAAGCCCTGAAAATGCTTTTTGAGTGATATTTTTCTTCAAATTCTTAACAGCCCATTTTTAGTCCAAATAACCATGTAATAGTTATGGTTAAATGAAACCAAGAGGTCTAATGACCTAAAGCCAAGACCACAACCATAGCTAAGGCCAAGGATGAGCCTCAAGACAATGGTAAATGACCAAAGTCACGGCAAGGCCATGACTAAAGACCATATAAACTTACCTAGGCGAAAACATGAACTAAAGAGTTAATGGCAATATAAACATCCAATTTGGATCTACTCCATCAAAAGAACCATGAGACTCATTGTAATAACAATCTTCATCCAAAAGTAAAATTTCCTAAATTTATTCAAATACTGGACATGTAACTTTTCGGATCAGAACTTATATATATATATATATATTTATATATATATATATATATATATTATCAAATACTACAATAGTAGGGAGCCTCATGTGAGAGGTTCATTAAGTAAGCCGTCGTGATGAGTTGTGGATTAACGAATTAAAGTGTCCTGGCTCCTCGAACATTTACTACATGACCTCTGAATTATGTCGGCCCGAACGGTAGTAAGCGATATATAAACTATACATGTTTCATAAACCATTTCTTTTCAAAGATTTACACTATACTAAGTACTACATCATGAACTAAATGCAAGACATATATAGGCAATTCTTCATATTCTTTACTCCAATCCTAAGTCGTAACATTCTATTATAGGTTGCTTGTAGAAACCTTTGTGATTCGACCATCACATTCACTACTTGCTATATAACTTAAGGTGAGTTCATAGCCCCACTTTCCATTACTTAATTGTTTTACAAACCCTTGGGGGAATACATGCTATTTTAAACCGAACACAATGCTTTGAAATTGTATGCTACCTGATTGTTTTATTATGACTAAGTACCATCCTTACTAAATCCAATATCCCTTATTATGAACCATTTAATCACTAGTAATAGTGAGCGCGAGTATTGTGAATAGGCCAATTGGGATTGACGAATCCCATTTGTATTGACTAAGTTCAAACAAATGCACTATATTTGAGATTTAGGTATGATAGCAAAGTACCTACCGGGATAACTCCGCCGGTTGATATTGGTACCCGTTAACGTTTTGGTGTCATAAGCTTAGTGAATAATAATAACTGTTTTGTTTTCCAACCATTGGTGTGAGTCTATAGCTCACACTACCAACATATTGTGTTCAACCATCAAACAAACTCTATGAATATCACTAAACCTTTGTGTTGACCTTTTAAGCATGTATTTCAAGTCCATGATGATCAAGGATGACACGGATATTCAAGAGGGCTATAAATTTTATTATCATTCAAAAACTCATTTAATGTAAATTGTAAACATGGAACCATTTGGGACCTCATTTTGTAATCTCTGATATTTATATAATTTGAATGATAAATCTTTTAAAACGACTCAATTAGAGTTCGTTTTCTATTATTATGACTGTTGTGCCATCGAGTAACACCCAGTTTGAATTCCGCTGCATCCATGAATTGGGGGTGTTACAGATTGGTACCAGATCCATGGTTATAGAGAAACGGGTCTAATTGAGACCTAAACTATAACCACACTTACAAGAAAAAACATTTTTATAGCCTTCCGCTCTTCGTGCCTTCCATCCTCCAGACGATTATGGACTTATTAATCATTTTATACTACACAAACATGTTAGCATATGGATATATGTACCTTTAGCATAGTTGTGCATTTCCCCGTAAGCCTTTTTGTACTACATGAACATATTAGTATATTGATATATACACTCGATTTATTTTCAATCATTTTATCTAAACAATGGACTAAACATATCTGCGTATGCCTATTCTAGGGCATTTCGACACAACCACATTCTCCCAATCATGTTCCTACTCCAACATTTTATGTCCAAGATATTGTAACGAATTACAATGGTCTTCCCTATTTCTCGGACATTGTATGATACAATGGTCTTAATCATTTCTCAAATGTTTTGAGTCACACAATGGTCTAATCTACTTCCCTAACATTGTAAATTACACAATGGTCTAATCTACTTCCGAGACATTGTGATTTGCGCAATGGTTTCTGGAATTATTCCATCACCTCACCAATATCATTTCATATGATATCAAAAACCCATCACAATCTATCGATTTCCAAATAGAAATATGAGATTTCTAAAGGACAAACTAATCCATCATCTACAAAAGCTGAAGTTTCTCTACATTCATCAAAGTTCAGCAACTTTCTCTACATTCATCAAAGTTTTCTTCTGAAACCTTCATTATTAAAAGTTCGTGATCCTGGCCAAGTATGAACTGTTTTAGAATTACTTAAAAACTTCCTTTCCATACGTATCTAGCCGTACTATCTTCTATGCAATGGAATGTGAAAACATAGGTTACAAGTCTTGTATGGGCGGGACTTGCAGCTGAATGGCTTGACATCGCCTTTGTTTAGTGGACAGTTTCTCAAAAGCAACAGACATATCACAAGTATGCCTAATATAGGTATTTGAAAATTTTATCAAACCTTGGCTAAATATAGACTAGTCACCTATATTTAACCTAGGGACAGTGGAGCATAGTCTGACTAACTATGTTCGACTTAAAATTTTCAAATACTAAGAATAGTTGTACTAGGGTTATGTTCAGATTAATTTCCTACTTGAACTCGATAAACCACCAGAATTCATTAAAACAATCTAGAGACACGATAGTGTCTTACCACTCAGCGAAATCTTAACACCTTATTTGTACTACCTAATTTCATTCTTGAAAGTTTTCATTTATGAGATAATCCGAACTACTATCTTGGGATAGTTATCAATTCTTCTCTTCATCCCGTAGAAGTACTATCCTGTTCAGGTCCTAAGGATACCATTCCGTCATAAACCTTTAAAATCTCGTAGAATTTTAAAGCAAACTTGACATCTCTACCAATATTAATGTTAAGCATACACTACACACTTTTGTTCATCAACATATCACATCATTATCTTCACAACCGTTGGAACCACAAGATCATTAACAGATCTTGATGCACTTTTAAATCTCAAATCATCCTTAGTTACACCACAAGCACCCTCATCAGCTTTACAAGATTGAATATTCATCTTGTACTTTTGGAACACCAGTATCATCTCGTAATACACTACCTTGTAACTCACTGGCTAAGTATGAACATTGTGTTGGGAATTCTTAAGTAGGAAGATTTATAATTATTTGAATGGATTGGGATGCCTTTTTATTTAAATAAAGAAATTGTAAATCACCGAACCATAAGTTTATATTCCCCTATTTACATTGTTTGGGATGCCTCTCTATGTAAATAAGAATTATAAACAAGTGGGCTTATTTGTGTCCGAAATAACATAAGTATAAAGTCAATAAACACTAGGTACAACAACAGATTACCTACTAGACTATGATTGCAACTACTATCCCAATTTCCATTGATATTCAACTACTATATCAATTTCCATTTATTGGATTCGTATGTCAAATTGCTATTGTTGTTCAACTACTATATCAATGGCTATTGATACTTGACAACTATATCAATTTCTATTTGATATTCAACTATATCAATTTCTTTACAACTACTATATCAATTTCTATTAATATTCGACTGCTATATCAATTTCCTTTGATATTCGACTATTATATGGATCTCTACTGATATTCAACTATGTTATCAATTTCTATTGACACACCGTATTCTGAGACAAATCAAACTACATCACTGGTAATCCCAGACTCTAGTCCTCATAAGTAACCACACCTCTTCATCGACACCACTCCAACATATAACACACATAGAACTTCGGGACGAAGTTCCCTTAAGGGTAAGAGACTGTAACAATTCGCATTTTCAAGTTAACTTCTATTCCTGAAAAATTTCACTATTCATTTTTACTATTCACTTTTACTATTCATTTTCCGAAATTTAATATTTTTTATTTCATATTCTCGTGTGATAAATCATTTCCATGGCAAAATAAAAGTTTGACACTCATCAGATCATTTTCGCGAAAGTTATTAAGAAACTACACGTTTTAGGGTAAAACGTCATTCAAAAATCCTACGCACAACGAAACTCGACCGCGTTAATTTTCCCCGCATCAGAAAAATGTTTGATACACTCATGATTTATTTGAGAATTAATCATGACTAAGAAAAATGTGACCAAATAAACCCTCGACCATGAGAAACAGAAATTTACGTTTTTAAGCGCTTTTACTTAGCGTAACCTTAGCCTATACCTGCACCGCGTTTCTAAGACGATTTGAGTTTTCACATTTTTGGAAAAAGTCAACATATTTTTCCCTCCTCCTTCGACCAAAAATAATTCCTTGATTTTATAAATCATTCCTTGATTTTTAGGCTTACGATTTTATGTCTAAAAGACATTAAATACCAACTGACACTAGACTGAGCCCAGTCTAGATATTATAAGTTATTTTAAATCATTATTAGCCTATTAGAAAAGTAACATTTTACTTTTCTCAATTTTACACAATATTCGTACGTTTTACGTATTACGCGTTTCAGACCCGTGTTTCCAGTTTTAGCAGGGTTTTAGCAACCCAATGGAACCTACCACTCATTTTATATTTTATTATGGAGTATATTGACTAGTTTAGTCATTCTTTCAAGTTTCATATTTTTACGATACCCGGTTTTACGTTTCGTGGCCTAACAACTTACGGTTTGCAATTAACGGAACCAAAACTACCTCCATAAAAGCAAGATTATTTCAGAAACCTATCTAGTCATCCAAGAGATGCATATGAACGAAATTATGGCAAGTCACAAGCCTTGTTGGCATGTGATAAGCCTTGATGAGTTTTGGTTCATCCATGTGTTACCATGACAAGCCTAAATGCAAAATATCTAAATGAAACTAACCTCCTCATTTCCTTATAAGATCAAGACTCATTTCTCTTCTCTTTTACACCAAAAATCTGATCACCCATAATATATTAGAGCTATACATCCTTTGATTTCCAAGTTATAAGTTACATACCAAAGTTGAAGGCATAGTTAGTCTCTACATGAATCAAGAGTTTGTTTGGTGATTCCATGGTTGAATTAGGAGCTACACAAGGTGTTTAGGGGCTGAGGTTAAATGGTTTTCACAAGGGTTATGTAAAGGTTAGCAAGGGTTTACAAGAGTTGTGGTGAAGAGTTTGCAAGCATAGGTTTAGTGTCCTAGTTTCATACTTGACTTCCTTTCTTTAGAAAGCCAAAAGTTGTAAGCAAACCCTAATATACTTTCTTGTTAAATATCATTTTCATGCTATTTATTTGTCATTCATACTATATATTGTCTTGTTATTATGTTCATGATGTATAAAAATTGGTAAAACAAGTTATGGTAAACATAAGTTAACTTATGTTAAGAAAACAAGAAAACTAGTGACTTTATGAAGAACCACGACCAAAATAGTATAACTATGATATTGGACACTTACCTACTGTTAAAGAGGACTTAACAAGGAAAACATAGCAATTTGAATCACCTAAAACGAGTACACGAGTCAAAAGTTATGGCCATAAGAAGTTAGCGAAACCAAAACGGCGAAACTGCCTTAAACAAGCTGTAAACATTCTGACCTTTTAGAAAGTGGCACTTCTGGTCCGATTCATCAAAAAGTTAAAACACGAAAGTTGTCCGGAACGACGTTTTCATTCAAGAAAAAAGAAGCTCAAACCCTAAAAACGCTTTTCGAGTGATATTTTTCTTCAAATTCTTAACAGCCCATTTTTAGTCCAAATAACCATGTAATAGTTATGGTTAAATGAAACCAAGAGGTCTAATGACCTAAAGCCAAGACCACAACCATGGCTAAGGCGAAGGATGAGCCTCAAGACAATGGTAAATGACCAAAGTCACGGCAAGGCCATGACTAAAGACCATATAAACTTACATAGGCGAAAACATGAACTAAAGAATTAATGGCAATATAAACATCCAATTTGGATCTACTCCATCAAAATAACCATGAGACTCATTGTAATAACAATCTTCATCCAAAAGTAAACTTTCCTAAGTTTATTCAAATATTGGACATGTAACTTTTCGGATCAAAACTTATATATATATATATATATATATATATATATATATATATATATATATATATATATATATATATATATATATATATATATATATATTATCAAATACTACAATAGTAGGGAGCCTCATGTGAGGGGTTCATTAAGTAAGCCGTCGAGATGAGTTCTAGATTTACGAATTAAAGTGTCCTGGCGCCTCGAACGTTTACTACATGACCTCTGAATTATGTCGGCCCGAACGGTAGTAAGCGATATATAAACTATACATGTTTCATAAACCATTTCTTTTCAAAGACTTACACTATACTAAGTACTACATCATGAACTAAATGCAAGACATATATAGGCAATTCTTCATATTCTTTACTCCATTCCTAAGTCGCAACATTCTATTATAGGTTGCTTGTAGAAATCTTTGCGATTCGACCATCACATTCACTACTTGCTATAAAACTTAAGGTGAGTTCATAGCCCCACTTTCCATTACTTAATTGTTTTACAAACCCTTGGGGGGAATACATGCTATTTTCAACCGAACACAATGCTTTGAAATTGTATGCTACCTGATTGTTTTATTTTGATTAAGTACCATCCTTGCTAAATCCAATATCCCTTATTATGAACCATTTAATCACTAGTAATAGTGAGCGCGAGTATTGTGAATAGGCCTATTGGGATTGACGAATCCCATTTGTATTGACTAAGTTCAAACAAATGCACTATATTTGAGATTTAGGTATGACAGCAAAGTACCTACCGGGATAACTCCGCCGATTGATAGTGAATAATAATAACTATTTTGTTTTCCAACCATTGGTATGAGTCTATAGCTCACACTACCAACATATTGTGTTCAACCATTAAACAAACTCTATGAATATCACTCAATCTTTGTGTTGACCTTTTAAGCATGTATTTCAAGTCCATGATGATCAAGGATGACACGGAAGGGCACGGAAATTCAAGAGGGCTATAAATTTTATTATCATTCAAAAACTCATTTAACGTAAATTGTAAACATGGAACCATCTGGGACCTCATTTTGTAATCTCTGATATTTATATAATTTGAACGATAAATCTTTTAAAACGATTTAATTAGAGTTTGTTTTCTATTATTATGACTGTTGTGCCGTCGAGTAACACCCAGTTTGAATTCCGCTGCATCCATGAATTGGGGGTGTTACATTCTATATCATAGAGATCTGAATTCTTTCCAAATTCAGTGTCCCTAGTCCTCACTACTTCCTTCCTTAGCCTTCTTTCCCAATCTTCCCCTCCTTGCACCTCTAAATTACTATGATTCCTGAAATAATTATTCCCTCTTAGAAAACCGTATTACACTCTAGGATTCCCATAGGTATACACAATCTATTGTTAGCTTCCCATTGGTTGTTTTTCCGTTCGTAATATGGCCCTCATTTGCTGGTGTTGCTATTCAAATTGAGTGGGTTGTAATCTAAAATGCCTTCCAAGCTATAAACAAAAAAAAAAAAAAAAACCCTACGCTCTGGTGACTATG
This sequence comes from Artemisia argyi, assembly GCA_030686995.1. Lineage (NCBI taxonomy): Eukaryota > Viridiplantae > Streptophyta > Magnoliopsida > Asterales > Asteraceae > Artemisia > Artemisia argyi. The sequence continues at coordinate 94,594,895 of CM060676.1, forward strand.
GCGAAATCCTATGATCATCTTTTTCATTACGAATTCCTTACTTCTTCTTGATTCTTATACCTTTTAACACTCATACTCTCGTGTTTATCTGCGGATTATTGCACTTGAGTAGGTTTTTTAATTGGTTGCTGTTTCATGAGGGTTAGGATTTGTTTTCTGATTTAGGGTTTCGTTTTTGTCTAATCGGTTTGTTTTAAGTCTTTCATTAATTATCTGATTACCAATAATGAGTGTCGGTTAGGATTATCATGTGAGTATTTATTAGGATTCGCTGCATTTATTTTCTGGTGTCGTTTATTGGAGGTGGATTTTTAGGGTTTTTTCCGATCGTATTATTTGGATTTTTAGGGTTTCGTTTTTTAGTTTTTTTCGGTATTGTTTTCTGTTGCTCATGGATTCGTCTAATACTTCTTCTACAAGTACCTCTAATTTATCTAAATCGTCCTTGCTTGGTGATGCTCCTTTATTAAAGTCGATCTTGAAGAAGTCGAGTGGTACTGGTAATATTTCGACTGGTTCTAATGATGGGGTACGAGCTGTTGGGCAACAAAAGGGTGGTAGGGATGGTACGTTTGACTGTGATATCTCTGCTAAAGTGAAACATGTTGATGGTACGGTCGTGGGAAGGGATGGTAGGGTTTTGAAACCCTATCGTACTGTTACTTTTGATGATCAAGAGGAGGATATGTTTGTGAGTCAGAATATGGAGAATGTGACTGATCAAGGGAAGAAATCTAATACCATACCAGCTCAAGATACTACAAAAGCTATGGAGGTTACTTCTAATGCTACGCCAGCTACTATGAATTCTAATGAGGTTGGTAACTCTTCTACTAATCAGTCGCTTAATGAAAAGGTTCAAAGTGGGAAGATGAGTGATGATGGTAAGTCTACTAGTGGGGCGGCTACTACTATAGCTCCTAAACTTTCATATGCTTCGATGTTCAAGACTAAGAATGCTTTTAAATCGGTTAATATTTTTGAGCTTCGCAATGATGAGAGTGTGGATGGGGCTCATGTTACTATCCCATTAAAAGAGGTTAATGATGTGTCGGCTAGGTTTGCTAATACTCTATATGGATATTTTATCGGGAAACGCCTTGCATTCCCTATAGTAGAGAACTATGTAAAGAATACCTGGGCTAAGTATGGATTAGATCGTGTTATGCTTAATAACGGTTTCTTTTTATTTCAATTTTCTTCTAAGGAAGGTATGGATCAAGTGTTGGAGACGGGACCATGGTTGATACGTTCAATTCCAATTTTTTTGAACATATGGACCCCAAATACTACTCTTTCAAAGGAGGAGATAACTTCTGCGCCTGTTTGGCTGAAGTTACATAATGTACCACTTGTTGCTTATACGGAGGTTGGTTTAAGTTTGATTACTACTCAGATTGGTAAACCTATTATGTTGGATTCATACACTAGTTCTATGTGTGTTAAGTCATGGGGACGAAATTCATATGCTCGGGCTCTTGTTGAGGTTTCTTCACTTAATGAGTTAAGGGATCATGTGGTTGTGGCAATCCCTTTTCCTGATGGTTCGGGTCATTCGTTGGAACGAATTGAGGTTGAGTATGAATGGAGACCTCCGCGATGTGCATGTTGTAAGATTTTTGATCATAATGATGCGGCTTGTCCTAAAAATGTTCATACGAATGGGAAACCTAAGGTGCAATCTAATGTGGATGAGGAGGGTTTTGTGGAAGTTACAAATCGTAAGGGTAAGGGTAAGGCGATTACCCGGGAGAAAGTTATTGATGGTGTTCGTTTTGCTAAACCAAGGGTCACTTTTAACTATCGTTGGCAGCCGGTTTCAAAAGCTAAAGTGGGGGTGGATGGTGCTTCAACGTCAAAGGTTAATGATACGAATGTTGGTCCGAGTAACCATGATTTGCATTCTGATCTGCCTCCGTCTTCTAAAGAGGAGTCTATTAATAAACCATCAGTTGATGGTGGGATGGTTCCAAAGAAGTCTACTACTACTAGTAATGTAAGCAAATCTTTTATTAGTGATGATTTAAGTGGGCTCTCTTTGAATAATTCTTTTGATGCGTTGAATAATGAATCTTTTGATGAAGGTAATGATGACCTGTTAGGAGGTGGGGCTGAAGTGAATAACAGTACTACTGATTTCGATAGTGATGGTGAAGAGATAGATGAATACATTGATATGTCTGATAAGCCAACCACTACTATTTATGATCCAAAGGAAGCAAGCACTTCCTCAGCTCCTAGTTCTTATGTATAGTATAGCCTCTTGGAATATAAGGGGAATGAACCAATCCCCTAAACAAAATGAGGTTCGACAAGTTATTTGTGAGAATAAACTTTCTGTTTGTGCAATTCTCGAGTCTCATGTAGCTTGTTCTTGGTTGGAGGGTCTTTGTAAGAAGGTGTTTCGGACTTGGGATTGGACTTCTAATGGTCCTTTGTGTTCGAAAGGGTCTCGTATTGTGTTAGGCTAGAATCAGGAAGAGGTTGATGTAACCGTTGTTGCTATGGATGATCAAGTTATACACACATGTATTCGTTTTAAAAAGGATAAGAAAGAATTGTTTTGCTCGTTCATATATGCCCATAACCGTTATACTCATCGGCGTCCCCTTTGGCAGAATTTAATTATGCATAAGCATTATGTTAGAAACCGTGCTTGGTGTCTTCTTGGTGACTTTAATTCTGCTCTTAATTTAGAAGATAAAGTGGAGGGTTCTTCTGTTATTGATATTGCTATGAGGGAGTTTAAGGAGTGTGTTGATGAGATTGAAGTTTTTGACGTAAATCATTCCGGGTTGCAATTCACGTGGAACCAGAAACCTAGAGAGGTGGATGGTACTCTTAAAAAGATTGATCGTATTATGGCCAATCTGGAATGCACGGATGGTTTTGTTGGTGTTCATGCCATATTTTAGCCGTATCGTATTTCTGATCATTCTCCAGCTATCCTTACTATTCCTACTTCTCATAAGTTTCAACCAAGGCCATTTGTGTTTTTTAATATTCTGGTTAATAATCCTCGGTTTAATGAGCAAGTGAAGGAGTGTTGGAGTGTGGCTAAAAGTGGTTTTTATATGTACCAAGTTGTAAGTAAGCTTAAATTGCTGAAAAAGCCGCTTCGTAAAATGCTTTTTAACGAAGGGAATATCCATGAGAGAGTTATCAGACTTCGTCATGAGTTAGATACTGTTCAACGTGCTTTAGATGCGGGTCCTTTTAATATTTCTGTCCGAGAAGAGGAGGCATGTTATCTTAATGCTTATAATGATGCTATTTTATTAGAGGAGCAGTTTCTGAAACAAAAAGCGAAGGTTGAATGGCTTCGGGTTGGGGATTCTAACTCGGCGTACTTTCATAAAGTGGTGAAGAGCCGGAAAGCTAGAAGTAGAATTGATGTGATCAGTAATAGTGATGGGGTTCGGTTTGATGGAGAGGAGGTCCCTAATGCTTTTGTTAGTCATTATGCTTCTTTTCTTGGTCAAGAGGGGTATACGGTTCCATTTGATAATCATGACCTTTTTATATCTACTCTTGATCCTATTGTTGCTGATTATATGGTTCGGGATGTTTCCATGCAAGAAGTTAAGGATGCTTTATTCTCTATGGGGGATGACAAATCTCCTGGTCCGGATGGGTACACTGCAGCTTTCTTTAAAGGAGCTTGGGATATTGTGTCATCGGATGTTACTAAGGCGGTTCAGGAATTTTTCACTAATGGTAAGCTTTTGAAGGAAGTGAACCACACTATTATAGCTCTTCTTCCTAAGGTCACTTCTCCATCGCGGATTAATGATTTTAGGCCTATTTCTTGCTGCAATGTGTTATTTAAATGTATTAGCAAGATTATTGCTAACCGTATCAAGAATAGTTTAACATCCTTAGTGAGCTTAAACCAATCAGCTTTTGTTCTGGGTAGGAGGATTTCGGATAATATTCTTCTTACTCAAGAGATTATGCACAATTATCATGTTGATCGGGGCCCGGCTAGGTGTGCTTTTAAAGTGGACATTCAGAAGGCATATGATACGGTTGATTGGAATTTTTTATGGCAAATTCTGATTGGTTTTGGATTTCATAACCGTATGATTAGTTGGATTATGGAATGTGTGACATCGACTTCATTTTCTATTAGTGTTAACGGTACTTTGCATGGTTATTTTAAGGGTAAGAGGGGTCTTCGACAAGGTGATCCGTTATCGCCTTATCTCTTTACTCTTGTCATGGAGGTTCTTACTCTTATTTTACGGAGGCGGGTTCGCAATTCTGACCTATTTACCTTTCATCATCATTGCTCTAACCTTTATATCATTAATTTGTGCTTTGCTGATGATCTGTTTCGTTTTGCTCATGGAGATGTTGAATCGGTTAGAGTTATTATGGAGGCGTTGGACGAGTTCAAACATGTGTCTGGTCTTACTCCAAGTTTGCCTAAGAGTACTGCATATTTTTGTAATGTTCGAAACCATGTCAGGCTTGCTATTTTACAGGTGATTCCGTTTGTTGAAGGAAGCCTTCCAGTTAAGTATTTGGGTGTTCCGTTGGTAACTACTAGACTGATTTTTAGAGATTGCAAGGAGTTGGTTGAGAAGTTGTCGAATCGTATTAAGGATTGGTAGAATAAATCTCTATCTTTTGCTGGTAGGCTTCAACTTATTCTGTCTGTGCTTTCTTCTATGCATATTTATTGGGCTTCGGTGTTTATTCTTCCGTCTCGTATTATTCTTGATCTAGAACAGCTTATGAGGGTTTTTTTTGTGGGGTAATGGTGACGGGCATAAGGGTAAATCTAAAGTTGCATGGGAGGTTGTTTGTCTTCCTAGGCAGGAAGGTGGTCTTGGGATTCGGAGGTTGGATACTTTCAATAATGCTTTGATCACTACACATATTTGGAGTATTGTTACTGGTAAGGAGTCCCTTTGGGTTAGATGGATTCATGCTTATAAGCTTAGGGGGCGTAATTTTTGGGAAATTCCTTGTCGTGGTAATATGACATGGAGTTGGCGTAAAATTCTTCAGCTTAGACCGATTGTTCGCCATTTTATATGGTATAAATTAGGGGATGGTTCCAAGGTTTCAGCGTGGTTTGATTCATGGTGTTTGCTTAGTCCTATTTCTCGTATTATTTCTCATCGTGATATTCACCGGGCTGGTTTTAATTCTAATACTACTGTTTGGGAGATCATTACTTCTAATGGATGGGCGTGGCCGACTGCTTGGATGGTTCGTTACCCTGTTATTAGTTCTCTTTATGTTCCTCAGTTGGTGGATAATTTGGATGATTCGTTATGGTGGCGTTCTAGTGATGGGGTGTTTAGACCGTTTTCGGTTTCTTTGGTTTGGGATTGCATTAGGTCTCGGGGTATTAATGTTGATTGGTATCACCTGGTTTGGTTTTCACATCGGATTCCGAGACATGCATTTCATTTGTGGTTAGTTATGAAAAGGCGGTTACGGACTCAAGACTTGATTAGGCATCAAGATGCTTATAATGCGGACCCGTTGTTGTGTCCTCTTTGTAAGATGCAACCTGACTCACATGACCATCTTTTCTTTGAGTGTTCGTATTCTTTGCAGGTTTGGAGTTCGTTGAAATTGTATGCTGGTTTTAGCTCGTTGCCTTCGTCGTTGGATGCTATTGTTCATTCTCTTATTGTGTCGGCTAAGTCTAGGTCTGTTCGGAGTGTTGTTTCTAAACTTTTGTTTGCGGCCTCGTCTTATTATATATGGCAAGAAAGGAACAGCCGGATTTTCAAGAAGCAAGTTAGATCAGAAGCTCAAGTTGTTGATTTAATCAAGACCACAGTTCGGTTGAAGCTTCTCATGTGCATGTTTAAGAAGACGGCGAAAGTGATTGATCTCGTTCGTGTGTAGAAGTTGCCCCCTTCTCTTATGCATTCTTGATGTCGAGTTTTTCTACAGAGTTGGAGTCGAGTTTTTCTTTGGAAGTTGCTTGGGGCATGGCGGTTTATTCGTTGGAGATTCAAGTGAGAGTTGTACTCTTTTTTCCCTACTCCAAGGTTTTTCCCACGGGTTTTTTCTTGGAGAGGTTTTTAAGGAGGCAGTCTCATTTGATTCATCAATCTCCTTCGAAGCAGCGTGTGGATAAGTGTGGTGATTCATGTTTTATTCGTTGGATGTTTCCCATTGGTGTTCTAGTTATTGTATGTTTCTAGTTTTGTTCGCTTGGTGGTATGTCACAATCGTTTAGTTGGTAGTGGTTGTTCAAGCGCTTGCTTGAGGTTAATGTGGTACTTCTGCCACATTCCATTGTACTTATACTCTTTTTTTTTTTTTTTTTTTTTTTTTTTACAAAAAGGTAAAATATATTAAATAAAATAAGAGTTATGTACATAGGATAGCACAAGATAGACCCGGAAAGGACAACCCCTAACCCAAGCATAACTTTCCTAGAAACAGAAAAACAAAACAGAATGGACAAGTACAAACTGATAACCAACAAAGCTAAGATAACAAAGAGAACAAAAAAAACAACCAACACTGCATAAACCAAAAGCAACCCCTGAACATCAAGACTCAGTATAAAGACAGCTTAGAACTAGGACCACTTGAGAACTCTGAATACATGGGGTACTCAAAAGGAATCAACCAAAAGAGCTCCAAACATCACCATTCACAAGCAGTCATTGCAAGCATAAATACTGAAGTCTTAATAACAGGAAAGAAGCTTGATACAGTAACAGTGTAACATAACTCAAAGCCACAAATATAATCTCCAACTGCAGAATCTCAGCAAAACAACACTAGATAACATGGTCAAAAAAAGCATCCAGATCAGTATAAGCTTGAACCTCAGATCAGGAAAAGGATGAATCATCAAGACATCAATCATCCAATAACCTTGTCTCGTTAAAAAACCTTGCCAAATAAAAACCCTGTGGGAAAACTTTGAACAAGGAAAAAGAGTACAAGGAATGTTCACGTTAGAGTACCAAAAGATCCAAACAAATAAAGCGCAACTCCTGCTAACACAAACCACCTCATACCCCCACCAATTGACAAAGAGAACCACATAGTTTAAACCAACAGCAATAAAATTGTACCCATTATACCTCCAAATACTGAACAGATTAGTAAAAAATCTGATAGCAATCACAAACTCAGTCTCATTACTCATTAAACTCATTTGAGACCGTATCAACCAGTACAAGTTACCAGCGCAGAATAAAGAATCGGTTCCTGTAGTGCATAGCCATCCATAACTCCATACTATAAATTGATAACCAGCGCAGGAAGCTATCCTCTCATCTGTAGTACATAGTAACTTGCAAAAACCACAATCACCCAGATAAAAAATATGGTTACATTTCCAGAAACCTGTACCCAAGAGAAACCAACAAGCCCAACAATCACAAGAATAAAAAAATCTGTCAAAATAATAGAAATTACAAACCATCACATAAACACCGTTAGAATACTGGTTTGCAGAATCACTACAAACCCATAGCCACAAATTCAATAAGAATTTGTGCAACCCCACAGTTGCCAAAGAATCATGTAACACCATTAATACCATTGTCACAGCAGCTATGACTCCTCTACGGGATTTTCCAAATATGCGCAGCCTTCACAGATTCCACAGAATGCTTAATCTTAAGACTTAACAGCTTGTGCCTAACAGTATCAACGATAATCTTAAAAATAGTCTCCTCACTTCTAAAATTCTTTTGAAATAACCTGAAATTTCGCTCTTGCCAAATATAATATACCACAGCCCCAAAAGCTAAACGTTGAATCACACTCCAAATAGAATTATTAGCAGTTCTATTGGAAATTCCAAAAACAACTTCAGCCCAAGTGAAAGAAGTATCTTCAAGCTTACACAAAAGTTTAAGGTTACCCCAAACAGCCTTAGAAAAATCGCAAGAAAAGAATAAGTGAGCATGGGATTCGTCAACGGCATTACATAAAGGGCATAAGGTACTAGAAATGTTAAACCATCTTGATATTCGATCCGAAGTTTTAAGTCTCCCCCGCATAGCCATCCAAAGCACAAAAGCGTGTCTAGGAATACATTGAGTGAACCAAACATGCTTATTCCAGATAACTTTAGGGCTATCAATCCTTAAAGCTTTCCAAGCTTCTTTAACACTAAACTCCACATCCTTATTATCCTTATTAATCCATAAAACCTTATCCTCAAACTCATCAAATAAAACAGGAACAGGCACATTTAAGACATCACCAAAAAGATTGTTCCATTCATTGGGCCATTTCCATCCGCTACTGTCAATCCAATCGGCAACCTTATCATTAGTATCCAACCCATATTCAGTAAGGAAACTGTGAGTAATAACCTTACACAGCGGGCCATTAGTGTGCCATTTATCAAACCACATAGAACATTGTTTACCATTACCCAATCTATACACCACAAAAGCTCGAATTTTATCCCTAAGACCAAGAATATGATTCCAACCCGAAGCACCATGTTCAGGCTTAATATCAAACCAAATATTTCTATCTTTGATCCTATAAGCATGAACCCATCTAACCCACAGCGAGTCTTTCTTACTAATAACGTTCCAAAGGTGCTTAGCAATTAAAGCCTCATTCATAAGTCTAAGTGGTTTAAGACCAAGGCCCCCCTGATTTTTAGGCTTACAAATATCTTTCCAAGATACACTAGCAATACCACTACCCTCACCCCCACCGGACCATAAAAACTTTTTACACAGTTTGTCAATGCTAACACAGACATGATTAGGAAGAAGAAACATCGAAGCCCAATAAACATGAAGCGAAGTAAGAACAGATGAGATTAACTGAAGTCTACCCACAAAAGATAAAGTTTTGTTTCTCCAATCATTAATGCGATTCTTAACCTTCTGAATCAAGCTTCTACAATCCTCATTCACAATTCTCTTACCAGACAGAGGGATACCCAAGTATTTCAATGGCAGAGTACCAGTTCTAAAAGGCATGACAAGCAAAATATTATCCTTAACCGTATCAGGCACACTCCCAAAAAAAGCAACACTTTTAGTAATACTAGGGAATAAACCAGAACACATAGCAAATTCATCTAACGCTCTTCTAAGAATACTAGCAGAGATTAAATCACCATGACATAATAAAAGAAGGTCGTCCGCGAAACATAAGTGGGTCAGTTGAAATTTCTCACAACCCCAATGAAACCTAAACCGACCATCCCTTCTAATCTGTCTCTTAACCATCATATTGAAAGCTTCCATAATGATAGTGAACAAATAAGGCGAGATCGAGTCACCCTGCCTAAGACCCTTTTTACTTTTGAAAAATCCATGCAATTCACCATTTACACATAAAGAAAAGGAGGCAGAAGTTAAACATACCATAATCCAGTGAATCATGGAGCTGTGGAAGCCAAAATGAACAAGACACTTCTTCGAAAAGTCCCAATTGACCGTATCGTATGCCTTCTGAATGTCCACTTTGAACGAGCATTTGCTAACATCACGCGTCCAATTATATCTCTTAACAAACTCCTGAGCAAGCAAAATGTTGTCACTAATCTGCCTACCCGGGATAAATGCACTCTGGTTACAATCAATCAGACTACAAAGACCTTCTTTAAGCCTATTCGTAATGACTTTACTGATGCACTTGTAGATGACATTTCCACAAGCAATAGGACGATAATCAGACACCTTCAAGGGAACTTGCAACTTAGGAATAAGCGAGATAACATTAGCATTAAACTCGCCAAGAAGTTTACCAGAACTGAAAAACTCTTTAACCGCAGCACAGACATCAACACTAACAACGCTCCAAGCCGCTTTATAAAACTTTGAAGTAAAACCATCCGGGCCAGCCGCTTTGTCATCATCAATACTAAACATCGCTTCTTTGATTTTTGTATCTGAAACAAGTCCAATTATATCTCTTATACTGTTTTTTTTATTTTTTTATTTTTTATTTTTTTTTTAACAAAAAGGTAAAATATATTAAATAAAATAGAGTTATGTACATAGGATAGCACAAGAAAGACAAGGAAAGGACAACCCCTAACCAAATCTCAACTTGCCTAGAAACAGAAAATCTAAACAGAAATGGACAAGACCAAGACTGATTACAACAATGATAAAATAACAAAGAGAAATAAATAAACTACCAAGACTGCTAATACCAAAAGCAACCCCTGAACATCCAAACTCAGTATAAAGACAGCTTGAAACTATGACCATTTGAGAACTCTGAATACATGGGGCACTCCAAAGGAATCAACCAAAGGAGCTCCAAACATCACCATTCCCAAGCAATCATAGGAAGCATAAATACTAAGTCTTAAGTACAGGAAAGAAGCTGATAACAAAATAAAACATAACTCATAATAAAGACCAAGCAAATATAATCTCCAAAGCAGCCTAACAGCATAGCAGCACCAGAAAGCTTGATCAAAAGAATGCATCGAGATCAGCAAATTCAACATCAGATCATAAAAGGGATGAATCATCAAGTCTTCAATCATCCAAAAACCTTGTCTCGTTAAAAAACCTTGCCAAATAAAAACCCTGTGGGAAAACTTTGAACAAGGAAAAAGAGTACAAGGAAAGTTGACATTAGAGTACCAAAAGATCCAAACAAAAGAAGCGCAACTCCTGCTAACACAAACCACCTCATACCCCCACCAATTGACAAAGAGAACCACAAAAGTTACAATACCAGCCATGAAAATGCACCCAATATGCCTCCAAAAAATGAACATAATATGAATAAACTTGGTATTAATCACCAACACAGTCTCATTGCTCATTAAACTCATTTGAGACCAAAATAACCAATACAAGTTATCAGCGCAGAATAAAGAATCGGTTCCTGTAGTGCATAGCCATCCAAAACTCCAAACTACAAAATGATGACCAGCGCAGGAAGCTATCCTCTCATCTGTAGTGCATAATAACTTGCTAAAACCACAAACACCCGGATCAAAAACATAGTTACATTTCCAGAGACCAATACCCAGTAAATACCAGCAAACCCAACAATCACAAGAACTGTTGAAATTATAAACCATCACATAACCATTGTAAGAATAATTATCTGCAGAATCAATACAAACCCTCTGCCACAAATACAAAAAGAATTTGTGAAAACCCATGGTAATCGAGGAATCAAGTAACACCAGAAATACCATTATCACAGCCACTATGACTTCTCAATGGGATTTTCCAAATAGTCGCAGCCTTCATAGATTCCACCGAAAGCTTAATCTTAAGACTTAACAGCTTATGTCTAACAATATCAACAATAATCTTGAAAATAGTCTCCTCACTTCTAAAATTCTTTTAAAATAACCTAAAATTCCGCTCTTGCCATATGTAATAGACCGCAGCCCCAAACACTAAACGCTGAATCACACTCCATATAGAATTATTAGCAGTTCTAATAGAGATTCCAGAAACAACTTCAGCCCACGTATAAGAAATATCATCAAGCTTACACAAAAGTTTTAAATTATCCAAAACAGCCTTAGAAAATTTGCAAGAAAAGAACAAGTGGGCATGAGATTCATCAACGGCGTTACATAAAGGGCAAACAGTACTAGAAATGTTGAACCATCTAGAAATACGATCCGAAGTTTTAAGTCTACCCCGCATAGCCATCCAAAGCACAAACGCGTGTCTAGGAATACATTGGGAGAACCAAACGTGCTTATACCACATAACTTTAGAACTATCAATCCTTAACGCTTTCCAAGCTTCTTTGACACTAAATTCAACATCCTTAATATCCTTATTGATCCATAAAACCTTGTCCTCAAATTCATCAAATAAAAAGGGAACAGGCACATTTAAAACATCACCAAAAAGACTATTCCATTCATTGGGCCATTTCCATCCATTACTGTCAATCCAATCGGCAACCTTATCATTAGTATTCAACCCATGCTCAGTAAGGAAACTATGAGTAATAACCTTACACAGCGGGCCATTAGTGTGCCATTTATCAAACCACATAGAACATTTTTTACCATTACCCAATCTGTAAACCACAAATGCTCGAATTTTATCCCTAAGATCAAGAATATGATTCCAACCCGAAGCACCATGTTCAGGCTTAATATCAAACCAAATATTTCTGTCTTTGATCCTATAAGCATGAACCCATCTAACCCACAACGAGTCTTTTTTACTAATAACGTTCCAAAGGTGCTTAGCAATTAAAGCCTCATTCATAAGTCTGAGAGGTTTAAGACCAAGCCCCCCCTGATTTTTAGGCTTACAAATATCTTTCCAAGATACACTAGCAATACCACTACCCTCACCCCCACCAGACCATAAAAACTTTTTACACAGTTTATCAATACTATCACAGACATGATTAGGAAGAAGAAACATCGAAGCCCAATAAACATGAAGCGAAGTAAGAACAGATGAGATTAACTGAAGTCTACCCGCAAAAGATAGAGTTTTGTTTCTCCAATCATTAATGCGATTCTTAACCTTCTGAATCAAGCTTCTACAATCCTCATTCACAATTCTCTTACCGGACAGAGGGATACCCAAGTTTCAATCACTTTTACCCAAAAAAAAATTGAGTAATATATTTTGCTTATACTGTTTTTTTTTTTTTTTTTTTTTTTTTACAAAAAGGTAAAATATATTAAATAAAATAAAAGTTATGTACATAGGATAGCACAAGATAAACCAGGAAAGGACAACCCCTAAACCAAGCATATCTTGCCTAGAAACAGAAATACAAAACAGAATGAACAAGTACAAACTGAAAACCAACAATGCTAAGATAACAAAGTTAACTAATAAACAACCAAAACTGCATAAACCAAAAGCAACCCCTGAACATCAAAACACAGTATAAGACAGCTTAGAACTAGGACCACTTGAGAACTCTGAATACATGGGGTACTCAAAAGGAATCAACCAAAAGAGCTCCAAACATCACCATTCACAAGCAGTCATAGCAAGCATAAATACTGAAGTCTTAATAACAGGAAAGAAGCTTGATGCAGTACCAGTGTAACATAACTCAAAGCCACAAATAAAATCTCCAACTGCAGAATCTCAGCATAGCAACACCAGATAACATGGTCAAAAGAAGCTTCCATATCAGCATAAGTATTAACTTCAGATCAGGAAAAGGATGAAACATCAAGTCTTCAATCATCCAAGAACCTTGTCTCATTAAAAAACCTTGCCAAATAAAAACCCTGTGGGAAAACTTTGAACAAGGAAAAAGAGTACAAGGAAAGTTCACGTTAGAGTACCAAAAGATCCAATCAAAAAAAGCCCAACTCCTACTAACACAAACCACCTCATACCCCCACCAATTGACAAAGAGAACCACATAATATAAACCAACAACAATAAAATTGTACCCATTATACCTCCAAATACTGAACAGATTAGCAATAAACCTGATAGCAATCACAAACTTAGTCTCATTACTCATTAAACTCATTTGAGACCGTGTCAACCAATATAAGTTATCAGCGCAGACAAAAGAATCGGTTCCTGTAGTGCATAGTCATCCATACCTCCATACTACAAACTGATGACCAGCGCAGGAAGCTTATACTGTTTTTTTGAGTAATATATTTTGCCAGGGTGAATCCCTTTTACCAAAAAAAAATTGAGTGGGCTGTTTTATGAAGGAATATTGGCTCATGATAATTTGTGTTGTGTGATATCTATACAAACACATTATCATATATTGATCGCATGGCAGTTTTTGGTACGTTGGTACCATTCCTGATCTTGCTACTATTTTTCAATTATGTTTAGTGGATCGACTTGCCATGGTCATGTGTGGAGCTTGGATTGTTGAGGTTGGAGTTTATTTGCTGTTTGTGCTTTCAAGTGGACAGATATAATTCTAATCAAGTTAATCTTGTAACTTTTTATGGGAATCTACTGCTGCTCGAATAGTGATGGAAGTTAAGTTGAAGGGTCTTATTCAAAACCCTTATTATCATCTTTCATGGACTTGGCATTGATTCCGTTAGGCTAATCATTTGGTCTTGTGATCGATGGTGCTCAATTTGCTGTAAGTTAGGGTTGGCCAACCCTATTTTCGTCTATGACTGATCAAGATACAATGGGTTTCATTCTTAACTAGAGTTTCACCACTTTGAAACATGTAGTTGATGAGGTACTGGATCAAGTTGTAGTGCTGGTTTGGTCCTGTTTGGATCAATGGGGATCGTTGTAGTTGTTTGGATCAATGGTGTGGATTGGTGCCTTTCTATCCTACCATGGTTTCGGCTGCATAATTGAAGGTTATGGACTTCTATAACGACGTGACAAGATTCAAGTATTTACTTGAGGTCTTAATTTGTAATCTTATAGTCGTTGTAGTTTTATGTTCATGTATTATTTATAAGAGTGGTTTGTCACTCTTATATGGATTATTGGTAAGTTATAGGATTGGTTTGTCATTCTTATATGAGACTCTGTAAGTGTCGTTAGGGACTGAGATGAGGGAAATAACCCTTATCCTTTGTACTTCAATGTTTTTGGTGTAATGAATTTTATTGGGGTGAATTAACCCTTTTACCAAAAAAAAAAAACTCTAGGATTTCCATACTTAAGGTTAGAAATAATTCTAGAATCCCCATACTTGAGGCTAGAAATAACTCTAGGATAAGTGAGCAAGCGTTTAGGGAATTTTGTCAAAAAAACCCTAGTCGGTTCTCTCTCCCTATGGAGATTTCCGGGCGCCACTCCCCACTAATTTTTCCGGCCATAAAACCTTGTCTACACGTCCTCTCTACCCTCTAATCTATTATTGGGTATGCAATACGTTGTATGGGATGCGTTTTTTACTTATAAGGAGTGGCGGTTGGTCGCTTTTCTGTCATACTTTATAAAATCTCCATATAAACCCTAATCGTTTTCTTATTCAGTCGGTTTGCGAATCGATTATTCATAGGGATTAGGTTTATTTATTTTTACTTTTAAACCCTAAACGATCTCTAAAAGCTAATCTTGAATCGTTGAAGGTTTTAACCCTAAAACGATAACTTCTCTTGTAATCGTTTTTTAGGGTTTTATCTGGTTTGGTTGCGATCGTATACACTTCCATGGTATTATCTTTCTTCGATCTTCTTGCTGCTGATTCATATATCACGTTTCTTTTGGGCTTATTATTATTCTGCTGGTATATGGTCGTTTTTTGGTGCCTAACGATCTACAAAACCCTAATCTTTTAGGGTTTCGTATCTTGATGGATCCGGTTGTTCTATTGATTGTCAACCTATGCAAGGGGTTGTTTGGTGATTGTTGGTTCTTGTCATGATGGCTGTTTTTGTTTAGTGGGTTTGAGAGAGATGGAAGTTTTTTATGCACTTATTTGGCAGTTTGATCTATGATTGTCTTCGTTTGTAGTCTGCCATGGATGGGTGCTGTGTTACTTGGGGTTAGGGTTCGTATTTACCCTATTGGGTGTTCTTGGTTCATATATCAAGGGACCAGCTGCTGTTGTGATTGTATACTAACATTGGTCTGATATACGACGAGATTTGGGTGTTTCTTGTGGAGTTAGGGTTTCGTAATCTTCAAAGCTGATTGGATTTGTTTGGTACTGTTGCTGCTGCAGTGGTGTTTGTGACTTCAGCGAGGGTTCGTTAACCCTATGTTTTCATCTATGCTTGGTCATGATACATTGATATTCATTCATGCTAGAGTTTCATTCGTGGAGCTTTTAGTACGTGAGGTATTTGGATCATGTCGTAGTCGTTGATGTTGGATTGATTTGGTATTGGTCATTTGGATTTGTTAACCCTTTGTTGCTTTCGTATGGGTTTAATACTGATTGGTCATTCTCGACCTGTATTGTGGGTTAGCATTTTCTATGGATATTTGCATTGACTTGATCATGGTAGTCTTCTTGTGTGTCACTCGGATTTATTGGAAGATTGGTTCAAGCTCGGATATGCTGGAGGTTGGGTCGCTAAGACCATGGTTATGCTTCAAATGTATTTGCTACGGTAGTCACTCTTATTAGGTTATTAGATTATGCTTTGCATAATACTAATAGAAGATGCAATTTGTTGAAGTTGGAAGTTCGCATGTTTATGATCTGGATCGCTAGGATGACTAGGAAGACTTCAATGTTATTTGAGTTGTGATGTATTGTATTTTTATTGCTAGTCATCGTTAGTTGTATTTAGATCTGGTAGTTATAAGAATGGCCTGTCATTCTTATATAGTGGTAGTGGTAGTGTCCTTAGGGACTTCGATGAGAGACTCACTCTCTTCCATTGTACTTAAACGTTTTTTATTAATGTATTTTACCGGGTGCAGGATTACTCCCCTTTACCCAAAAAAAAAAAAAAAAAAAAAAAAAAGAAATAACTCTAGGATTCCCAAACTTGAGGTTAGAAATAACTCTAGGATGCCCTTAGGTAAACATAAGAATAGACATAGGATATTTTAAATAGACTATCTTTAAGAAATTATTGAGAAAATAGAAAATTAAGATTAGAAATCTTCGAGGTCTTAATAAATAGAAATCAAACTAGAGAAAAACCTATGCCCGATACGTATTACAATAGGATGAATTTAGCCTAAAATTGGAATTTTACTTAATATCGAGGATATTAGAATTAGTCATAAGAAGTCTTTAGATACGGTCTAAGAAAACTTAGGAATGACTGAGGATTAGATTAGTAAACTACCTTTATGATGAGGCGAAAAGTGAACCACTTTTAAGGGGTCATTTAAGCCCGAATTCGAATTTATTTGATCAAATATTGCCCTAAATCGTTCCTTTTGTCATTTTAAGTATTTTGGAGTGAAATCTGGAAAAGGAAGCATTTTGAACATTTTTGGAGCATAAAAGTGAAGAAAACGGCAACGTCTTAATTTTCCTTGCTGGGAACAGTACCCGACGGCGTCAAGAGCTTCTACATGACGGCGTCAAGAGTAACACAAGAGGTGGATGTGGACAATAAACGTGACGATCCAGAGAGTTTTGTGCATAGGAGATGACGGCGTCACCCAAGGCCGTCATGGTCCAAGTATTAGTGACGGCCCAGAAGAAATTTACACATGACGGCGTCACCATTGAATCTAGGCAATACGATTTCTATTATGGCGGCGAGTTGACGACGTCACAACTCAATACATGACGCCGTCACCCTGTAAAATCTATATATAGTTTTCCAAATTTCATTCATTAGTGTGCAACTTTGAGGGAAAAAACCCTAGGCCGATTTTTACAGCTTTTTCAAGGGTTTCAACCCTTTGAAACTTTCATGTTCAATTTGAGATAAGTACTCTTTCAATTCAATCAATGTGTCTATATGTTGTTTGAATATATCTTACGCTTGTCTGCAATTTAACATGGTAGGCTAGATTTCTTTTGTGTTTGCTTAGATGTAGTGAAACCTAGATGTTAATTATGGGTTGATTGTTTGTTTATAGTTGTTACGGATGATTTTATTCGATGTTAGGCTTAAGAAAACTGGCAGATTTCCATTGGTAACTTGCTTGAACCTCTTAAGAAACATGATTGGAGGTGTACTACGATATTTGGTTGTATTTAATGCGTAGAAGAATTCTAATGATCCCATGTTAGGAGCTTCTAACGGCTCGACATAGGAGTGAAGTAGGATCCTATAGAGTTAGGGATTATTGTACACGACCCTACGACTAGTATTAAGGAATATGACCCGTCATCCATGCAATTGTAACAAGCTATCAACCTGTAAAAGATATCTAGGGAGTAATGAAATCTAAGTAAACACAACTTTCCCCATCATTGTTTACACCACTAGTATAATTAGATTTATTTTCATTTCTGTCATTTTATTTTGATTGCATCTTAGTTATTTAGGTTAGTTGGCTAGCAACTAATTCCGCCCACTCTTCCAAAACCCGAGATTTTATTGCTTTTATAAAATATAAAAATACAAAAAGAATCATTCCTCACCTCTAGACCTACTTTTTAGGCTTTCTATTCCTAGCGACACTATTCCTGAGTTGAATGATCAATCCCCCGGTACTTGTCACTATACTATACTACAATGATCAGGTACACTACCTGGTGGGGGTTGTAAGCTTCTCGAGAGGTTAAGCCTGGTGCGATTCCCACGTATCAAATTTTCGGTGCCGCAGCCCGGGGAATAGTTATTGTCTAGGTTAGGATTTCTTTTTAATAGGTCTACTTGCTAGATTCCTTTCTAGTAAGATTTTATTTTTATTTTTTTAGGTTTTCTTTAGTCTATCTCATTTCTTCGTGTCTTTGTTTGTAACCATTACCATCCGACATCATGGAAGGTGGTAACATCTTCGAACCCATTAACCCACCGCTAGCAAACCAATCTCTTAGGCCTCGAACCTTAGGAGAGTATTCCCGTCCTAGCCACCAAGGCTATCAAAACACTATTAAGCTCACTCAAGGAGCCAATGTGTCCCCCTTGCGATCCGACACCATCCGGTTGGTGCAATGCGGATGTGCATTCCATGGACTTTGTTCCGAAGATCCTAACCAACATCTCAAGGATTTCCTTAAAATTTTAGATTCCATAGACCTTGATGTTGTAACTATAGAGTCAACCCGATTACGCCTATTCCAATTCTCTCTACGTGATCAAGCTAGTCAATGGCTTGAACGTTTACCCGCGGGATCCATCACCTCATGGGATGATCTCACCACTCGTTTCCTTGCTCAATTTTTCCCACCGGGGAGAACTACCAAGCTTAGAAATGATATCTTGATGTTCCAACAACATTAAGGTGAAACTCTATATGAAGCATGGACTCATTTCAAGGACTTACTCCAAAAAGTCCCTCATCATGGCATAGATCTTTGGCTCTAAGTCCAAATCTTCTATGACCATATCAACCTCTCCACAAGGCGAACCATTGACCAATCGGCCAGTGGCAAGCTACGTGATCTAAGTGCGGAAGAATCATGGGAACTCATAGAAGATCTAGCTCTCTATGACAATGAAAGTTGGAATGATCCCCGTGATTTGAACAAAACGGTCAAGGCAATATCTTTGCCTTCGAATAATTCTAGCACTCCCAACCGTAGGATCATGGAACTTGAAGACCAAGTCAAGTTTCTCATGAAATCTTACGAAGCTCCCAAGCCTTCAAGCAAAGTGAACAAAATCACTTCTTCATGCGAATTATGTAGTGGTCCCCATGACACTCGTGATTGCGTGGAACTCCCCGGACAAGTTTTGCGGACTACGCATCCTCGCGTACCGACGAAGCGGGAGACAAGTGGTACACTTTCAAACCCGAGCCAAACCCTTACGGTGATTCCTACAACCCTTCTTGGAAAAATCACCCGAATCTAAGGTGGAAACAAAACCAAAATAACTCTTCCAATCCACCTAATCGTTACCAACCAAACGGTCCACCCTCTAACCGTACTTTCAACAACAATCCTTCTAATAACTATGGTAATACCAATAATCTCGAAGGATTGATGTCTAAGTTTATGGCATCTCAAGAAACTCGCATATCTAAGTTTGAAGCCAATTTCAAACAAAAGCAAAGCGAGATGACCACCAAAATAGACACATTGTTGAAAGTTCTCAATGACCGAGAAACAGGAGCACCCCCAAGCGACACGGTCAAGAACCTGAAACTAAACGTTAATGCCATATCATCGGTTTCGTCCCCTACTTTTTGTCCACAATACTATTCGGTCAAAGCAATGAGCACTTGTTTCAAGCAAACCCAAATTCTTCAAACGGACCAATTGAATAAAACATCCGTTATTAAACAGGTCAATAACATAGTTTAAACACCTCCTACACTCTTGACGATGAATTAAAGGAGCTCCACCTTGAACGCCCCATCATTGATGTCTTAGCCCGTGCTCCCTACTATATAGTGCCCTACTAGAAAAATATGAAAAATTTAAATTAGGTAAAAATGGGACCGCCTTCGTTCAAAACTAATTGCCTAAGAAGCTTGATGATCCGGGTATATTTGTTTTGCCTTGTAAGATAGGAAAATCCGAAGCTTTCGATAGTCAAGCCTCAACTTGATTCCTTTATCCCTCTTCACCACTCTTAAGCTAGGAAAGTTAGAGGAGACGGAAGTACTAATAGCTCTAGCGGATGGACGTATTGCCCAACCGGTCGGAATGATCAAGGATGTAGTGGTTCACGTAGGAAAGTTAACTATTTTAGCGGATTTTCACGTCCTAGATATGGTTAGTGATACTACATGCCCATTATTAGTAGGAAGAGGATTTTTAGCAACCGCTAGTGCCATGATAGATTGTAAGGAGTCTAAGATAGCGGTAGGAGAAGGTGATACTTGGTCGGTTTATGATGTTAGGAAGCATAGCTACGATTGTGAGGACGAACCGACACCACATTGGGCAGAGATGAATAGGAGGCCATCTAGATATGGGCCTTGGATAGAAAGAAACTTTATAGGACCTCAACGCCCATTCTATCTAGAAAAAGATTTCATCGATAAAACACATTCGGTGTAATAACTCATAGCTAGAGATGAGGAACTAGACCCTTTTGAGGATCCCCTAGTCTTTAGGAAAATGATTGAGTTCTTATGCGTAATTGATTGGCTCCAAACGGTCAACTTAAATTGACCAAAGGATGGTCAACCAAGTCAAACTGCCTAGAATCAATCTCCGCGGAAGTATAGTGTTTCCCCGGGTCGTTATGTCCCGACAAGGTGTGATGGTTATAAAACGGGTCTGTGATCGGGTGAATTTGGACAGGAAAAGGTTTGTGAATGATTAAGCTAAGGAATCTACAAAGAAATAGCTTAAATAAGCTATATGAATAAGACTGGAAAGTTGGAAAAACCAGAAACGTTTAAAACCTAAAAACGCGTACGTTCACGTTTTAAATAACGTAGACGTACGAAATAAAAAGTGAAAACTGAAATCTGAAAACCCCCAGGGGGTGAAAATGACTTTTTTACAAACTTAAAGATAAAAGAAATTTTTTAGAAAAAGAAAATAAATTTTTACACTATTTAATTATTTAATATTAATTAAATACTGTTTAATACTTATTATTAATATTTAAATAACTTAAATAAAATCTAATATTAATTAAATACTAGAAAAATGAAAATAAAATTTCTAAAATTATAAAATAACTAAAAACTAATTTTAAGATTAAAAATAAGTATTTTTGTCTTTTGGTGATTTTTATATTAATTAATTACTAATTAAATATTAATTACCTAATTAAACTATTATAAATTATAAAAAATAGCAAATGAACAGTAAAAATTACAAGAAAATTTCTAAAATTATATTATATTATATAAAAGCTAAGAAATATATAAAAACTAGGTGTTACTTAATAAAATTTAATTATGCTATTTAAAACTTATTTATTAATTAATTTCTAATAAAACTAATATTAATTCTAATTAATACTAAATGACAAAATAAAAATCTGAGAAAATTATAAAAATTACTTTAATATAAAAGGAAATTAATAAAAATATAAAAATGCTAAGTACTTAATAAAAATTTAAAAATGAAAATTAAAATTTAATTTACATTAAATAGAAACTATCACTTAAAAATTAAATTGACTTTTCTGGATTTTTCTTTTTGAAACTTGTTTTACACCTAAAAACAACTAACTTTTAAGAAAACAACTTTTTTGTAAACTAAAAATAAGCACTTGAGAGCATAAAAGCCTTGACAGTTGACTTTATTTGACCAAGGAAGGAAATAAGCTAAAACCAGCTTGCGTGGGGTCCACTAGGGTAAATGCTGGTTCAAACTAATGTGTTGGACATGTATGAGCAGGTTTCACTCAAATAAGCTCAAAGAATAAACTTATAAGCCAGAATAAGCAATTCCACAAACCAATTATCACTTAGAAATGGAACAAACATGAGGGGCAATTCCAAGTGGGTCCCAAAGGTCCTAAGGTCAAACAAATGGTCAAAGGAGGAAGAGGGACAGGAGGGGGGTTGAATGGAACAAAGATTGGGTAGTGGGTCCCACTGAGGTGGCCACAATGAGCCCCCAAAGGTGGTGGTTTGATGGTGTATCTGCTGATGCAGGGTACTACCTCTATCCTGCAACTGTCTTTGGGGCAAGCTGGGGCCCACACAAAAATTCTTAAAAATCAAAGAAAGATGGGAACATAAATTTGAGCTGGGATACTTCAACTAGGAACAAGTTTCAATCACTGAACACAAACACAAAATTCAAAATAATTCATGCCATATTTGCAAAAATTGAGAAATTGCATTTTTGACTTTTCAAGTAAACTTGGTGATTTGACTTTATTGAACTTTCAATGATTACTACTGATTGATTATGTTCTAAAAAGCTGTAATGAGACTAAATTATGATACTACAACAACTTATAAGCTAAAATTAGTGATCATGGACCCTAAAACCCATGACAGTTAACTGTCATGCAAGATTAGTGGTGAGTTTGACTTTTGAAACTATCTCCTATGTTTTTTTAAGGTTTCTCTGAGCTATGTCTACCTAAATAAACCAGTTATTACTCCCCTTTACCCAAAAAAAAAATAAACCAGTTACAACCAAGAACAACAACAAGTAATACCTTAAGTATACTAGGGCAGTTTAAACGAAACACCCATTCTATTGACTGTTTAGGAAAATTTTCAAAGCAAGCACATGATGCAAGGTGTCCTACTGAATCATAAGGTTATATTATGATGAATTAAGCTACTCTAATCCCAAAATTAGCAAGTACAACAACAAATGCACAAAAATCACTTTAGTGGAAAGAAAATGGTAAATTAGGAAGTTCAAAATTGAAATCTCTCTGGAGAAAAAAGCGACCGAACCCTAACATCCCTAAATCTGATCGCATCATCAATTCCTCCATCAAATCGACTCTAAATCTTCGTTCTTCTTGCTCTAATCTGTTCTTGGGATTGATTTACATTCGTGTCTATTGATTCCAGTCCAGTTCGGGAGTGATTTGAACTAGTTTATTGTCGGTTCTATTGGATCGATTTATTAGGGTTTCTTGTAATCGCTTGGATTTATTAGCCGACTTTGATCTAGTCGGTTTTGTTTCTTTATTTATAGTCGATTGTTCTCAATTTATATCATTACTGTTCGACGATTATCATGGTGGGAGGCTAGTTTTTTGGTTATTATCGCTATAAACCCTAATCGTTATCGATTAGGGTTTTATCTTCTTTATTCGGGTCGCATGCTTGCTGCTTGTTTGATTATTGTTTGTTGGTTGTTTTGCTGCTGGATTTGAGAGATGAATAGGGGTTTTTTGAGTCCTAAGATTGCTAAGAAGGTTGCTAACGTTCCTAGTGTTGATGTAGGAGTGTTAGCTGCTCGTATGAAACGCTTGAAAGGAGATGAGGTTGAGGACGCCGGTGTTACTCAGCCTAGGCAAGCTATGAGGGTCGTTAATCCTCAAAGCACATCAAGACCAGAGGGTATTAATGATCACGTGAGTACTTCGGGTGCTACAACACAACCTAGCATGATTGATAAACAAGTGAAGCCGGTTTCACTTGGTGATTCTTCTACTGATTCGGTTGGGATTAGTGGGGTTACGGTTGACACTAGTGTTGGAGATGTGGCACAAGGGGCTGATGTGGGGATTAAGGTTAATGATAAGGTTGATTTGGATGATACGGTACAGCCTAGTGTGGTTGAAACGCAGCCTGACGTGGAGCAATTAATTGCTAACGCGCACAAGCATTTTGATGATGCCATGAAGAAACTTGATAGTGATATTGCTAACATGGCGTCTTCCTCTTTGAATACTTCGGGTGGTTCGAATGCCAATAATGTTACTAGTCCTAATACATCATTTAGTGAGGCTATGAAAACCCAGAAGTATACTAGTGTGGAGGAGGTTTTCAAGGCTAGTTCTGATAAAGTGCCCAATACTTATAACGTGGGTGACAGTTCTAATGGGGGCGGATCAAACACAAGTGCTAATATGAGTGGTCCTACTTCGTTTGCTAATGTGGTGAATCCGGAAAGGGTAACTAGGAAGGTTAATTTTCGGTCTTTGGTTAATGAGGTGCGTATTGAGAACCATGATACTTTACTTCCAAAGGCTGCTATGGAGGGTGTTTTGAACCGTTATGATAATACTCTTGTTGGTTTCTTTGTTGGCAAGAATATTGCATTCCCGTTGGTTCAAAACTATGTCACTAATACGTGGGGTAAGTTTGGTTTAAAGAAAGTGATGAAGAATGATGATGGGGTTTTCCTCTTTAAATTTGATTCAAAAGAGGGTGTTGATAATGTGATGCAACGGGGTCCTTGGATAATTCGTAGTTCTCCTTTGATTCTTACTAAATGGACTCCTGATGTGTCGCTGACTAAGAGTGAGGTTACTAAACTGCCCGTGTGGATTAAATTGCACAATGTGCCATTGCTTGCTTATTCGGAAGACGGCTTGAGCTTGATTGCTACTCAGGTTGGTAAACCTATTATGTTGGATGCGTTTACAAGCTCAATGTGTTTTGATTCATGGGGCCGTATTAGCTATGCTCGTGCGTTAGTGGAAATATCTTCCGATTCTGAATTAAAGCATGAGGTTACTATGGCTATACCAAAGAAGGATGATAGTGGTATTATTTCTGCATGCATCAAGGTTGAGTATGAATGGAAGCCTCCTCACTGTTCATTGTGTAAAGTTTTTGGGCATGATCGTAATGGTTGTCCAAAATGTGTCAAGGAGCCGGTCTGTTCTACTAATGTTGCTGGTCCCACTACTTCGTTCGAAGAGACCGATGATGGTTTTAAGGAAGTTCATAATCGGAAGGCTAAAGGTAAAGGTAAGAAGTTGTCAAGTGGTATTAATTTGAGCAAGGGGCCTACACTAGCTCCTAAAAAGAAAGTATATGTTGTTAAGAATAAAACTCAAGATGCCACTTCTTCTAAAGTAGCTAATGCAAGTGGTTCGTCTGTGCCTACGTCTAATCAGTTTGGGGTTCTTGATGTGCATGATTCTGATGTTAATGATGTTCCTAGTGCATCAAATGGTATCCCTAGTGGTGAGGCTGATTTGGAACGTCCTTGTGTTAGTAATACGGTTGCGGAAAAGGTAGGACCTCATGTGAGTGGTGCATCAAGTGGTATTTCTAGTGGTGAGGCTGATTTGGAACGTTCAAGTGGTAGTAATAAGGTAGCGGACAAGGTAGGATCTGATTCAATTGGTAGTAATAAGCCTAGTTTTTCTTCTACTCCTTCGGTTGCTGCTACTAAGTTAAATAACCCATTTACTAAGGTAGGGGCTGTGGTTTGTTCGGATAGTGATGATGATGAGGTTTTGGAGCCGGTGACTTCTAGTTATCATACTTCAGGAGGTGGCGGCTTTGATTTTGAAGATTTCATGGATGATGATTATGCTGCTCAAGTTTATGATCTTCCGGGACACTTGGCTGAATTTTGTGACATGTATGATATTAATCTCCAAGGTCGTGGTAGAAAGTAATGTTTTTTTAGTTTGGTAGGTCATAAGATTGGTTTGTCTTTCTTATGATTAGTTGTTTGGTTTTTGCTATTTGTAGCATGTTTGTTGCCCATGTAACGGGCCGAGATGAGAGATTCACTCTCATCCGTTGTACTTAAACGTTTGTTGGTTAATGCATTTTGCCAGGGTAAAGCCCTTTTACCCAAAAAAAATGGTAAATTAGGCTTACAATCACTCCAAGCTGAGAAACAAGTAACCAAAACCCAAACTTCTCCTAAAGTCTCCCCTGAGACCACTAAACCATTACCACATTACTCCACCATACTCCATGCTTCATCTGTCTATCACACTTTTTGATCTTTTTCTATTTTTTGAGATTTTCTTCTTTGAATTTTTCTTTTTCTTTTCTTTTTCTGAATTTGAGACTACTTTCTACTTTAACTGACTTTCACAAGCTTATAAAAGCTATTGAGCTTATATGAGAAGCAATTTAATGAAACCTTAAGAAATTTGAAATATTGATGAAAAATGCAAACTGCCATAAACTTAAAGGAAACTTGAATTTTTTGATTACAAAAGACTTCAATTATATTAAAATAGTTGGATACAATCTTTCTAAACCAAAAATTACATGGAATTAATAAACACTAAAAAAACGACATTAATTTATACTAAATAATCTATTCTACTCTAACTCTCCTTTCTTCTGCTCTTTCTCTTTTCTTTTATAGCTCCTGGGGCACTCCTTTGACTTTCCCACCATGCTTGTGAGCCATTGGATGGCTATCTTTCATCTGAGCCGTCTATTTTAATTTGGCGGGAAAAATTTATATTGGAAGTTTAAGTGGGTTAGGTTTTGGCAGTTGGGTAATTAATGGGGAGGGGGCATGTATCAAGGGTTGAAGTGGAGTTGGTGAGGGTTTAGTGGAAAAGGAGGAGGGGGGAGGTGAGACAGGCTGAGTAAAACCAGGGAAGTGGGGATGATGAACAGTGGATCGGGGGTGTTTGTTTGACTCTATGTTGACCGGGTTTTATATATTAAAAAGGGAATGGGCCTAGTTAAGTGGGCTTGGGGGTTTATATGGATCAGGGGTGTGGTGGATTAGGATTTGGTATTTGGTTTTGGGTGGGTTGGGTCATTAATCAAAAGGGTCCGTTTGTTTGTAACTTTAAAACACCACAAGGACCAAAGTTGTAATATTCTGAAACTTGAGGACTGAAAATGTAATTTTCACAAAGTATTCACAAGGACTAATTTTGACAACATTTGAATATTACAAGGACAAAAATTAATATTTTCCAAAATAAAACACACGGGGACCAATTTTGCAAATTTCCAAACTCCGGGGACTAAACTTGTAATTTTCTCAAAATTTTCATCCAGGGATTAAAAGTGACACATGCGAATTCCCAAAGACCCAAAAATGATTTTTCTTTCAAAAATATCCCACCAGGGACCAAATCTGTCAAAATCTGAAACTCCAGGGACCAAACTGTAAATTCTCAAAACTTTTCCAATTTTTCACCAAAGGACAAAATATGACAACTTATGATTGTAAAAAGACCTTTGGTGATAATTTTCCATATTTTGAATGACCAGGGACTAATTTTGTAATTTTATGAAAGTTGGGGGACTGAAACTGCCAATTTTGCAAACTTTGTACGTTTTTCATTTGTTTTTACTCATTTTGCATCTAAAACATATAAAATACAATTTTGAAATATTTTTAGTATTTTGATGTATTACTGAGTGTTTTTGTATGTTTTGCAGTTCAGATTTGACCAAAAATGATGAGTGTTTGAGCACTCATAAATACCCCACACTAAACTATTGCTAGTCCCTAGCAATACACTGTTTTGAAAACTTGATGGATTTTAAACTCTTTACCGAAAGCCATCACTTCTGGAGTAGCCAGATGTAAGAACTGTGGTCCACCTGATAACCGTGTGATTTTGAGCAAACCACCAGCTGTCAACGGATTTGATTAGTCTTTACCAAAAGCCGTTTGCTTCTGGACTAGCCAACTCTTGATGGACTAAGTCAACATCTTGGTGAGCTGATTACCAATTATGGATTTTCCACGGCCTTTACCACATGCCATAATCTTGCGGGCTAGCCAACTCATTCGCTTTATGGGATATGGCGAGTTGAGGTACCATACAATTTTGGGCAAATTGCAAGCCATAAACGGATTTGAGATGTCTTTACCAAGAGCCGTTTGCTCCTGGACTAGCCAATCCTTTTTGTCATTTAGACATGGCGGACTGGTTACCACAAAAATTTTGAAGCACAAGTGAAAATTTTTTAAAATTTTTGAGATTTTGGCTAAAAACGGGGGTACTAGATAGTAAAATGTGATAAAATTCGCTAGAATAGCGAAATACCCCCCCATACTTAGAATGAATATTGTCCTCAATATTCAAAGTCCCGGCTATTATGCCGACATTTTGAACGTAAAAGGGCAACATTACAAGCTAAGCGTGGAAAACACCTTTTTGTTTTTCATTTCATTTGTAACCACAGTGGGGTAACTCCCCCACACTTAGGGTGAAAACCCTATAAGCATGCTACTGTTTTTGTTTACCGAGTCGCTAGCTTGACTCGACCCCGAATTTATTTGTCCTTGGGGAAGCATGATGTGGAAGAAACAATCTCAATCAGACTTTCATTCAAGATGTTTGGACAAACATTTGAAGCACGTGAAAGTTCCACACCGATGAGATAAGTATCCGGCTCAAGATAATGATACATGAAAATGCCGGGGTCAAAGATGGTATCTTCATTCCCGAAGGAGTGAAGAAGAGAAGAAGTCACCTTATAGGTGAAGAAAAGGAAGAAAACCATGATGAAAATCATGATTTGATAATCTTCCTCGAGAGTAGGCTCAGTAGCCTGAATTTGGATTTCAAGGGTTAAGCTCGTAAACATCCCGGGAGGGTGGGTGGGAATTTGCAAATTATCATGATTGAGTGCATCTCCCCTTGGGATATCAAACTCCGGAGGAGTCATAATATAATGAGTGAGTTCACCGGAGAACTCCTCATGAAGAGAATTATTCACAAGATGTGAATCTGTGAACTCAGGTTCTGGAATAGACTCATCACAATCATCATTCTGAACATCAAAGAGTGGATTATCAGAAATCAAAGTGAATTCAGATTCGAATTCAAATAGAGGATTGGTGAGAGTGGTATTGAATGTTTCGAGAACAAAGAGATTAACATTCTCTATTGGACTGTCGGGATCAGAAGTGAGTGACGGATCATGATATAGGAGACTTTCAATTTCTCCTAGATCGGCTTCGAAGTCGAGGAGACCATCATCACTTTCCAATGAAAGTGGATTGATGTGAGTAAGTTCATCGGCGAACTCCTCAAGAAGAGGATCAGCATCAGACTATGGGAGTGATGCCTCGATATACTCAATGTCTCCATGAGATGTACAATCATCATTAAAATCTGAGAAAGTCTCAAAATGATCGTTTGAACACTCAAGAGGGGAAGGTAAATCACACACATGATCAAAAGTTCCATGTGACTCTCCTGGGATTGGGACAAGGATCTCAACACTAGACTTTATGAATTCGTCCGATTCCTTATCAGGAACAGTGCTAAGATGCTCATCCCCCATGCTCAGAGAGTGAGTGTGAACTTCAGGTGTGATAGCAGTTGTTTGAAATGGAATCTCAACTGCTGGGGTATCAACTGATGAACTTGATGAATCTTTATAGAATTGAAGGATATCAAGTGTATCTTCATCATCACTGTCATCAGGAATAAAACGGAACAAAGAGCTAGATTTGGCTGCTTTTTCTCTTGCAATTGATTCCCTCACAGATTTTTCATAGGCATCTTGGGAATTTATTCTAGCAGCCTGCTCTTCAGCTAGCAATTCTTCCATGGATTTTTGATGAGTGTCTTTTTGGGCCAAGTCTTTAACTAAATCCTTAAGCTCA
Organism: Artemisia argyi; assembly: GCA_030686995.1. Taxonomy (NCBI): domain Eukaryota; kingdom Viridiplantae; phylum Streptophyta; class Magnoliopsida; order Asterales; family Asteraceae; genus Artemisia; species Artemisia argyi. The sequence goes on from CM060676.1 coordinate 94,624,208, forward strand.
TCAAGTATTTCCAGTACATTCTGAATTTCTGGAAGAATTTCTTCATTCATATGGTACTGTGGAGGTTGGTCATAATAAGGTGTGTCAAAATTGTCACAAGGGTATGGGTTCCCCGTTTGACAATCTGAGCTGAAGTGTAGACCTCCACAGTGATCACAACAGTAAAACTGATGTGGCTGTGAGTCGTATGTGCTCAAGTTATAATCGTTATTAGGAAATTGCTCATAGACAAGCGTGTTTCCCGATTGACAATCAGAACTGTAGTGTGAACCACCAGAGTACTCACAACAGTAAAACCGCTGAGACTGATGGTGTGGTAGCTGGTGGAATAAATCAGTCGTGTCATGGTAGGAATAGGGATCTTGGTTATAGACAGACCCGTTTCCTGACTCTACCATGCCACAACCGGGGCAATTACCACCATTATAAGAACTACCACACCACTGGAAAACCAGACAGTGTGGATGAGACATAGAAAGAATCAAAAGGTTTGAGAGGGTAAGGGATAAAGAATCAAAGAGGTAGGAGGGTAAAGATGGATATTTTTGAGATTTTTGATAAACATTTTGTACAAATGATAAAGAAAATGTTTTCGTGTTTTTTGTGTTCGTTGAAAACTGATTTAAAATGTTTTCGGGAACGGTTTTGTTTTTATATGAAAATAAGAAGATAATATGAAAAAGGGTGGTAAATATACAATGGATGTATATCCCGATTCACCAATCTGAAAACCGTTTAAGAAAAACGCGCACGACCTCTCCGGCAACGGCGCCAAAATTTGATTGGCTCCAAACGGTCAACTTAAATTGACCAAAGGATGGTCAACCAAGTCAAACTGCCTAGAATCAATCTCCGCGGAAGTATAGTGTTTCCCCGGGTCGTTATGTCCCGACGAGGTGTGATGGTTATAAAACGGGTCTGTGATCGGGTGAATTTGGACAGGAAAAGGTTTGTGAATGATTAAGCTAAGGAATCTACAAAGAAATAGCTTAAATAAGCTATATGAATAAGACTGGAAAGTTGGAAAAACCAGAAACGTTTAAAACCTAAAAACGCGTACGTTCACGTTTTAAATAACGTAGACGTAAAAAAAGAATAAAACCCTAAACTTCTCTCTCTCTAGGGGCGATCAGCCGCCACCCACCCTTCTATTTTCCGGCTATTAACAACCACTGAAATCGTCTCTCTACCTCTAAATCTCTGTTTATTGGTATGCAATCGGTTTCTTGGTTGTGTTTTCTTGTGGGTGGCGGCTGGAAGTGATCTTAATATCCATATTTGTGACTGATAGACTCTTTTCTGGTTAAGGTTGAATCGGTTATCACAAATTTTATATATAAATCGTCCTTAGTTTTGCCGAAACCCTAATCTGTATCCTAAATCGTGAATCGTTATTATTTAGGGTTTTAATCGTTCCTTTTATCCTGATTGGTATATGTCGGTTTTAAACCGATTTGCTATATATATGGGACGATCTGTTTGTGGTTTGTGCATATGTTTTATAAAACCTTAATTGGTTTTTACTTGTTATTGGTTCTGGTTTGATGATCCTTAATCGATTTTTTGTATCGATTTTGGGATTGTGCTTCATTGTCGAAACCCTTATTTAGGGTTTCTTATCTACTGATCGTTTTTTGGAAGTGGTATTTACTTGTATGTTGGTGTTGTTGGATGAGGTCATGTTTGTTTAAAGAAGTGGGTTTAGAGAGAGTGGTGTTTATTTGGTCGTGTATCATCATGGCTGCGCTTTGGTGGATCTGTTTGTTAGGGTTCACCATGTTATTCATTCAACGAGCTACTTGGTTCGTCTTGTGTGCGGCTGGCTGATGATTTAGTATGTCTACCTGCATGATTTGTGGTACATGCATTGGTAAGGATTGTTACTGTGGTTTGGATTGTTGGTGGTAAGGCATGGTGCGGCTAGGGTGGGGGGCGGTCCTCATGGGTGCGCTCTAGTCTAGTTGAGATGCATTGGTGACACAGTCGTGATGCTTTGGTGACCTTTGGCCATGGTTTGTGTTGCTGGAAGTTGGTGGTGCACTCGCAGGTCAAGCAATTAAGAACATTGAAGACGGAGTCGCTCACTGTGGAAGTGGTTCATTGAACCTGGTTTTCTTACATTTAGATTGTTTATTTAAATGTAATTTGGTTTTCTATTCTGTTTGTTTAGCAGTGTAGGGTTATTTCTGTGCTTAGCAGATGTTTGTAGCTTAATTACATATGTTGAGTCATATCGCCTATGTAACGGGCAGAGGACATGGGATGTACGTCCATGTCAATTGTACTTTCATTGATTTTTGGATATATTTACCGGGGTTTAAGGCCCTTTTACCCAAAAAAAAAAATAACGTAGACGTACGAAATAAAAAGTGAAAACTGAAATCTGAAAACCCCCAGGGGTGAAAATGACTTTTCTACAAACTTAAAGATAAAAGAAAGTTTTTAGAAAAAGAAAATAAATTTTTACACTATTTAATTATTTAATATTAATTAAATACTATTTAATACTTATTATTAATATTTAACTAACTTAAATACAATCTAATATTAATTAAATACTAGAAAAATGAAAATAAAATTTCTAAAATTATAAAATAACTAAAAACTAATTTTAAGATTAAAAATAAGTATTTTTGTCTTTTTGTGATTTTTATATTAATTAATTACTAATTAAATATTAATTACCTAATTAAACTATTTTAAATTATAAAAAATAGCAAATGAATAGTAAGAATTACAAGAAAATTTCTAAAATTATATTATACTATATAAAAGCTAGGAAAAATATGAAAACTAGGTGTTACTTAATAAAATTTAATTATGCTATTTAAAACTTAATTATTAATTAATTACTAATAAAACTAATATTAATTCTAATTAATACGAAATGACAAAATAAAAATCTGAGAAAATTATTAAAATTACTTTAATATAAAAGGAAATTAATAAAAATATAAAAATGCTAAGTACTTAATAAAAATTTAAAAATGAAAATTAAAATTTAATTTACATTAAATAAAAACTATCACTTAAAAATTAAATTGACTTTTCTGGATTTTTCTTTTGGAAACTTGTTTTACACCTAACAACAACTAACTTTTATGAAAACAACTTTTTTGTAAACTAAAAGTAAGCACTTGAGAGCTTAAAAGCCTTGACAGTTGACTTTATTTGACCAAGGAAGGAAATAAGCTCAAACTGTAACACCCCCAATTCATGGTTGCAGCGGAATTCAAACTGGGTGTTACTCGACGGCACAATAGTCACAATAATAGAAAACGAACTCCAATTGAGTCGTTTTAAAAGATTTATCATTCAAATTATATAAATATCAGAGATTACAAAATGAGGTCCCAATTGGTTCCATGTTTACAATGTATAATAAATGAGTTTTGAATGATAATAAAATTTATAGCCCTCTTGAGTATCCGTGCCCTTCCGTTCCATCCTTGATCGTCATGAACCTGAAATACATGCTTGAGAGGTCAACACAAAGGTTGAGTGATATTCATAGAGTTTGTTAAATCGATTGAACACAATATGTTGGTAGTGTGAGTTATAGGCTCACACCAATGTTTGGAAAACAAAACAGGTAGGCTACGTTATTATACGCCCGGAACATGTATTATACACTAAGCTTATGACACCATAACGTTAACGTGTACCAATATCAATCGGCGGTTTATCCCGGTAGGTACTTTGCTAACATACCTAAATCTCAAATATTAATGCATTTGTTTGCACTTAGTCAAAACAAATGGGATTCGTCAATCCCAATAGGCCTATTCACAATATTTGCGCTCACTATTGCTAGTGATTAAATGGTTCATAATAAGGGATCTCGGTTTAGCAAGGTTGTTACTTAGTGATAATAAAACATAGTCGAATAGCATACAGTAGAAAGCATTGTGTTCGAGTAGAAAATAATAGCATGTATTCCCCCCAAGGGTTTGTAAAACATTGAAGTAATGTAAAGTGGGGCTATGAACTCACCTTAAGTAAGATAGCAAGTAATGAATGTAACGGTTGAATCGTGAAGGTTCTATGAGCAACCTATAATAGAATGTCGCGACTTAGGATTGGAGTAAAGAATATGAAGTAGTGCCTATATATATATCTTGCATTTAGTCCATGATGTGGTATGATGTATAATGTAAGTCTTAGAAAGAAAAGATTCATGAAACATGTATGTTTTGTATATCGTTTACTACCGTTCGGGCCGACATAATTCAGAAGTCATGTTAGTAAGCGTTCGAGGAGCCAGGACACTTTAACTCGTAAATCCACAACTCAACTCGACGGCTTACATAATGAACTCCTCACATGAGGCTCCCTACTATTGTAGTAGTTGATGAAATATATAGATATAAGTTTTGATCCGAAAGGTTACATGTCCGATATTTGAATAAACTTAGGAAAGTTTATTTGTACATGAAGATTGTTATTAGGGATAATTTCATAAGTCTTGAATGACCATTTTCTCTTGGTAATATTTCATGGTTTCCTTTTAAGTGAAGTAGATCCAAATTGCTTGTTCATGTTATCGCCTAATTCATTGTTTCATGTTTACGCCTATGTAAGTTGTTATGGTCATTTCGTCATGGCCTAGCCATGACCTTTAGTCCTTGTTTCAAGGTCATGAGACACAACCTTGGCTCTAGCTATGGTGGTGGTCTTGTTTATAGGTCATAATAACTCTTGTTCCTTTTAAAGTATAACCATAACTTAGTGACTTATTATATGTAAATAGCTGTTAAGAAATTGTGAAATATCTTACTCAGAAAGTGTTTTCAAGGCTCGAGCCTCTTTGTTCCTGAACGAAAACGGCGTTCCGGACAACTTTCGTGTTTTAACTTTTTGATGAATCGGACCAGAAGTATGACTTTCAAAAAGTCAGAATGCGATTCAGGAAGGTTTAGGCAGTTTTGCCGGAAATCTTTGGTAACTTCAAATGGGCGTAACTTTTGACTCATATACTCGTTTTAGGTGGTTCAAATTGCTATGGTTTCCTTGTTAAGTCCTCTACTGTAATATGTAATGATCCAACATCATAATTTTACCATTTTGATCAGGTCTTACCAAGAAAGTCACTAGTTTACTTGTTTTAGTAACTTGTTGTAACAATCAATAACAATAACTTGTTTTGGTCATTTTTATACATCATGGACATGATAACAAGACAATATATAGCACAAATAATATGTAAATAACATGAACATGATTATTTAACAAGAATCAAGTTAGGGTTTGGCTCACAACTTTTGGCTTTCAAAGATGAAAGGAAGTTAACATGTAAGGATAGGACTTTGATAGACTTGCTTCAACCCACTTCTCTTCATGCAATCTTTCTACCCTTGGTATTCTTGAAAGATGGATGATGAAGGTTTAGGTGAATTGAGTGGATTTAAACTCAAGAGAAATCACCAAGTATATGAGGTTATGGAAGTGTTTGATGAATGATAACCTATCTAGGGTTTCAACCTTGAAGAATCACTTGAATCTTGCATGAAACTTGGAAGAGAATTTGCAAATGAATGGTGTGTTTGTGTGTGTGATATCCACGGCAAAGAGGGGAGGGAGGGGGTATATATATGGTCATGAGGAGGTTAGGAAATGAGTAGGATATTACCACAACTTGGTGACCAAGTTTTACTTGGAGCCAAAGTTGAACACATGTGATCATCTAAGGAATCAAGGGTCAAGATCAAGCCACAAGTGTGAAACCCCCCCCCCCCTAATGGCGGTTTGATATGCTAGGAAGGATGAGGTGGTTCTTGCTTGATATTATCCAAGATATTGGATGAGTTTTGACTCCGGGAAATGCCAACCGTAAATGATTAAGCCTCAAAACGTAAAACCGGGTGTCGTAAAATTATGGAATTTGAAAGTATTGTTAGACATGTCCATATAGTCCATAATAAAATATAAAATGAGTGGTAGGATCTATCGGGTGCCAAAACCCTGCTAAAAACTGGAAACACGGGTCTAAAACGCGTAATACGTAAAACGTATGAATATTGCGTAAAATTGAGAAAAGTAAAATGTTACTTTTCTAATGTGATAAAAATGATTTAAAATGACTTATAATGTCTAGACTGGGCTCAGTCTAGTGTCGGTTGGTTTTAAATGTCTCTTAGACATCAAACCGTAAGCCTAAAAATCACGAAATGACTTATAACATCAAGGGATGATTTTTGGTCAATGGAGGAGGGAAAGAATATGTTGACTTTTTCTAATAATTTTGAAAACTCAAAACGTCTTAGAAACTCGTTTTGTGGTCTAACGGTTAATCGCCCATTCGGTTAAGCGTGCTCATGTGAGATTAGTACCGACATGGGTGACCTGCTGGGAAGTTTTTGGTCATGTTTTTCTCAGTCACGATTAATTCTCAAATAAATCATGAGCGTGTCAAACATTTTTCTGATGCGGGGTCACTTAACGCGGTCGAGTTTCGTTGTACGTAGAATTTCTGAATGACGTTTTACCCTAAAACGTGTAATTCCTTAGTAACTTTCACGAAAATGATCTGACGAATGTCAAACATTTAATTTGCCATGGAAATGATTTATCACTCGAGAATATCAAATAAAAATCAACTTTCGGGAAAGTTTCGGGAAAAATGAATAGTAAAAGTGAATAGTGAAATTTTCTGGGAAAATTAATTAACCTGAAAATGCGAATTGTTACACAAACCAGCTTGCGTGGGGTCCACTAGGGTAAATTCTGGTTCAAACTAATGTGTTGGACATGTATGAGCAGGTTTCACTCAAATAAGCTCAAAGAATAAACTTATAAGCCAGAATAAGCAATTCCACAAACCAATTATCACTCAGAAATGGAACAAACATGAGGGGCAATTCCAAGTGGGTCCCAAAGGTCCTAAGGTCAAACAAATTGTAACCACCCGTAATTTTTCGGACTATTCTTTTAATAGTGGAATAATTTGTTTTTATCAGAAAATGTGAATTATGTATTTTCTGACGTTTGCTAATGATTAAACTTTAAAAATGAGGAGAGATCTCGTTTTTACTTGAAAAACGACACCGCACGCGTACCGACACCGCATTAGTAATGGCGTAAATTTTAATAATTTATTTTCAGAGTCTATGATTTTGTTTTCATATTATTGTTATAAAAACGATCCCAAAAATATATCTATCGCATTTGCCAAACTGAGATACCACATTTATACCTTTAGCTCAAGCGGGACAAAGAACACACTGAGTGTAAAATAAACAAAACTTATCCACTAACTACATACACCTAACCGCCCCTACTCTACCATTACTCTTCCTGGTTAGCAGCACCTATAACACACATCTCCCAAAATACATTTTCAGTCAAACACGAAATCACAAATCTACTCTCTTCTTTCTTCCTCCCTTCCCAACGCAAGGTCACAAGATAGTCTTGGGAGGTGGGGATGACAACGAGTTTTGCTAAAATAATCCATCCACAAAATCGATGTCAAGAAAGATGGTTTAACTTTTTCTTGTTTATCTTCCTTTTTAATCTACCAAACTATCCACAGGAAGTGTCACACCTTAAATTGTTATCAATAATCAAGAGCAATCGGTGGTGGTACTTTCTGCTTGGATCAGATTGGATCTCTTGTTGGTCTTCCTGTCAAATCGACTCTCAAGTTTTTGTAAGGGTTTCTTAATTTCTCATATTTTGTAATTTCTTGATTCTTGATATTCTTTCTAATAGAACGTACGGTTGTGATTAATTTTTAACAATGTTGTAATTGGGTTCGATCGACCCATAAAATGTATCGAATAAGTACATATATTTTTGTTGTTGTTGTTGATGTTTGTGTGGCAAAAATAATTAAACTGAAACTAAGATAAGGGTTTAAAACAACATTGGCTTTTGGAAATGTTTATTATTGTTTCGCCTATTTTATGGACTCATACTCTATGTTAAAACTTGGGATAAGTGTCTTGATATGAAGGCTTATTTGTGGCTACTTGTGGTCTAGGTCGAACCTACTGTGGAGTCGACCCACAGTAGGAGTGTTTGATGATTATGATTCCTTATCTTTGCAAGGTTATTTCGAAGTACTTGTTTAATAACATGTAATTTATCTGAATTTCAACTAAGTTATGTCGAACTCAGATTTTTGTCGAAACGAAACCGGCTTGAGCGAGACCCACAGTGGATAACAGTACCTTGTCCCTTTTTGTTTTGCACTTAAATTGCTTTCTCAAACCATTTGTGAAATTAATATGATGTGGGTTAGATTTTGATGGGAATTATCTTGTATTTGTGTCCTTTGGTTCAAGACAATAAGCTATCCTTGTTTACTCATTTTTGTCAAACAAGCTTCAAAAACAAATGGTCAAAAAAAAATTTTGCATGTGGAAGGCTTGGTAGGGGTACAATTTGGATTCTAAGTTACTTAAAGGCTAAAGTTCTCTCTCCCCCATGGAGAAATCCGGCCGCCATCTCCCCTTAATTTTCCGGCCATAAACAAACTAGTCACTATGTCCTCTCTACCCTTTAATCATTCTTTGATTATGGGTATGCAATACATGGTCTTAGGGAGTTTTTTGTGTCGTTTAAAGATGGCGGCTGGTTGTTTTCTATGTGTATTCATACCTGGTCGAAACCCTACATCTCCTTTTTATTCAATTTCTCTTTAATCGTCTTTTCCTAGACGATTTTAAGGTGAACGATTTTCTTAGGGCTTCGATTTTCATGTGTTCTTCTAACCCTAATCGATCTGAATTATTAAACCGCCATTAGGGTTTTTTTTTGAGTCGATCTGATCCTGTGATTCTATAAGTCGGTTTAGACTTGTTATTTATAGATCGATCTCCTGATGTTCCTCTGTTGTTGGTTGGATCTGTCTTAACGATCATCTAACCTTGTTGGTTCATTAATGCCGAAGCTAAATCTTGTTTAAGATTTGGTATATTATGTAATCGCTTGTATGTGCTTTTTGCGCTGCACTTAACCCGTTTTAGGGTTTGTTTGTTCTCGGCAGGTTCTGCATAAGATGTAAGTATTATTTACGTGGGTTTAGAGAGAGATGAAAGTCATGTTGGTGGAGTTGTAAGTCATGCTTGTGAATGGTGTTCCAAAAATCGATCTATTTTTCTTGGGACAGGTTTGCGTGGCTCTTGGAAGTTAGGGTTTGTGTAAACCTTATTTTAGTCCGATATAGGTTCTGTACAGCGGTGGTATTTAATTCAAATCAAGGTTTTCTTGGTTCCAATTCGGCGGCTGTATTTGGATTGTATGTGGGTTGCTGCTGCGTTGCAGTTTTCTTGTTTGTAGGGTTGTTGAACCCTGGTTATGAGTTACGACCTGATCTGATGTGTATCATTGTACATCAGCGTGGTGAGGTCATCTTTGCAGGTTAGGGTTTGTTTAACCCTAGTTATCGTCTATGGTAGGTTTATTGATTCGTGTTGATTCGACTTTATTATGATGGCTGATGTGGTTATGAATCGTACCATAGTTTCAAGTGTGGCATGTCTACTATCACAAGATGCTACTGCTTTGTTTATTATGTGATCTTGTGTAAGGGTTTTCTGCTGCAAGTTAGGGTTCTAATGACCCTATGATCGTCACACACTGGTCCCTTGCTTGTTGATGCTGGATTGTGATGTGGTTGTGGATCGTTCCAATTCCTTACCGCTATTGATGATCATGCTTAGTGGATCAGTTCAGATGTGGTCTCGTTGGTTAGGGTTTGTAGAACCCTATCCTTATTTTGTGTTTCGACCTGCTTGTAGTACATGCTGCTTTGCCTCGAATTACTCATATTTTGTTACAACAGTGTGTTCTTTTGGAGGTGGGTTTGAATATGTTTTGTGTATGGAGCGACATGAGTGTGTTCATGTTGGTTCCGTACTGAATGTCATGTTGTTGAAGGTGTAGGGTTTCGTTATACCTACTGTTGGTTTCAATTGGATTCTGCTGATGTTTTTGCAGATCTAATTGATGGTATATGCATGTTAAGTTTCTTGGGTAACTTATTCAAAAATCCTTGACTCGATCAATTGATATGTATCATTATTTTCGATCGTTTATGGGTGGATCGATCTACATACTTGGGTTCCATATTCTGTGCTTGATCGATGCTGCTATGTGTTACTGGATGTTAGGGTTTCGACTCTATGATTGTCCCATGTTGCTGGTGGGTGCTATCGTATCTACATGTTTTTAGCGAATGGGGTGATGCTTATTGCTGCTGGAAACGTTTCTACATGTTGAAGAATGATTGGTTGTTCATACATGGATTTCTACATGTTGAAGAATGATTGGTTGTTCATACATGGATTCTTCATGGAAGTTAAAGTGGACCACAAAGTGACTAGAAGGCTCAAGTACCTTTCTTGAGTAGTATTGTCATTTTATGTACTTTTGTCATTATTGGTAGGTTCATTTTATTGTAAGTTGCTTTGTTTAGCATACTTGTTTGGTCAGTTGCACATGGTGTGCATGTTAGTTTTAAGAATGGTATGTCATTCTTAGATAGGTGTCTTGTAAGTGTCCTAAGGGACTGGGGGCGAGGGATATTACCCTCGTCATTTTGTACTTCAACGTTTTTGGATAATGTAATTTACCAGGGTGCAGGATTGCTCCCCTTTACCCAAAAAACAAATGGTCAAAAATCGTTTTAGGCTTTTTTTTTTGGGTAAAGGGGAGTAATCCTGCACCCGGTAAAATACATTAATAAAAAACGTTTAAGTACAATGGAAGAGAGTGAGTCTCTCATCGAAGTCCCTAAGGACACTACCACTACCACTATATAAGAATGACAGACCATTCTTATAACTACCAGATCTAAATACAACTAATGATGACTAGCAATAAAAATACAATACATAACAACTCAAATAAAATTGAAGTCTTCTTAGTCATCCTAGCGATCCAGATCAATAAAATCGTTTTAGGCTTATGTATCAAGGGTGCGTTTGGTAGCTCACTTTTTTTTTGAAAGATGCCTATTACAATATAATGGTTTCGGAGTAAAACTTGAGTGGTGCTATGCTTTGCTTGTGGTCGAACCCTGCTGGTGTTGTCTTGTTTCTGATTGAGTGAGTCAAGAGGTCAAAACCTACATCAGGTCTTTAAGAGTTTCTACTTACTATCAAAAATACCACACGTTACAACTTAGTAAATTAAAAAGCTGATATGAGTTTTGATTGAAATTTCACACTTGGGTCATGTTATTGGGTGTGTCGAGAGGCTGTTGGGCCAAACCCAACTCACAGCCCAACTGTCAATATTTTCTTGAGTCTAAATCTGTTGGGTCAAGCCCATACGATTCTCACATAACCATATTGATGGGTTACTGTTTGTACGCGACACAATCCGACTATTCGATATTCCGACTTACTAACTCTGACTCTTCTTTTGCTCGACCACAAGTATCGACATATACGAATCGACGTGACATAACACATATACTCATACATGTAAATAAATTCTTAACACGACGCAACATGATCATAAACCACACACCATTATACATATCTTGAATCTATTAAAACTAAACTTGTAGACTTTAAACATTGTCATTGATCCATATCGCCTATTTAGCATACATAAGTTAACACGGTTTTATGACATTTACTTAAGTTTTATAAGCTATATAAAACGAATTATTAATCGAACCTATATGTTTTACTACGTAGTTACCATCGGGAAGCCAAAACTTGCACATGGGTCATGCCCGGCTTTTTGACAAAATATATATCTAGTTATCGTTGTATATAATAATCTACTATGAGGAAATTTTAAATATAACTTACACTTTTAAAAAAAATAAAATTCACCAACTTACCATATATAAACAAATACTTATTATTTATATATACACTACCCTTTTTATTCACTTATACGAACAATATATATGTACATACTTAGAATTCATTTAACAATAATTTTCACCTAATCCGTCAACGCCAAATACTTGATTGTTACTATTTTTCCGTACATTGTCTTTCGGTTATTCTTTAACCAAAGATTTATTCGTCTTTGATACTTTTGTTGTTGTATACTTATATACTTATACACTTCCAAGAGCCAATACTTACAAACGTTTAGAAAGATGTTTTTAACTTAAATGCTGCCACACAAGCAACAATAACACAAACACTCTAAAACTTTTAAACTCGTTTAAACTTCATCGAGTCTCGAACTTGATACTAGTTAAACTTGCCATACTAATCTAGGTCGCGTGTCGGTGCCGCACACTTATACCATTTGACTTGACTCTTTTAAGACTGCTTTATTAAGGTGAGTTCATACCCCCTACTTTTACTTGTTTTATAACTGTTTTGGGGGAGAATACATGCTCGTTTTTAACTAAACTCGACGCTTGTTTTATTCGAATGCGCAATACTTGATTGATTATTCAAATGCACCTATGTGTATATTGGTTGCATACTTGATTATTTTTTTTACATACACAAGTGTTTTATAAACATGCAACACACTTTATAAACTATTGCTTTTATGCTACACACTTTATGAACTATTGCTTTTATGCTACACACTTTATGAACTATTGCTTTTATGCAACATACATTATGAATTATCGCTTTTATGCAACACACTTTATGAACTATTGTTTTTATGCTACACACTCTATGAACTATTGCTTATAGGCAAAACACTTTACAAATCATTGTTGTTACGCAAACACTTCTACTGAATGACAATTGCTTTTATGCAAACACTTTTATGGACCACACTGAACCTTATGCTTTATTTACTCTATTACGCGGAATAGCCTAAGACACTGAATCCCACAATGCCCAAACTCATGAACCGTCAATTCCTGCTGGGAAGCGCGAATGCTATAAATAGATCTATTAGGGTTGACACCCCCGTTCGGTTTGGCCGGATAGGCAAACGCGAGCGTATAACATGTCGAAACACGAGTGTCACGGGATAGACATTTGCAAGGGCTTTATTTAACGTGCTTCTAGAGCATGCACACTGTCAAGCTTCGGTTGCATGAACTTAGTGCTAGCGTAATAGACTTTTACTTTTGTGTGACATTATATTCGTTGTAATGATCACATACTTTGCCTATGGTCCAACTTTATGCTTAATACTTATTGTCTACTTTACTGATATTTTTCATGACGCCGGGAGTAAAGCAGTCGTCACTAAAACTGAACTTGATTTGTATGTGAAAGGTTACTCACACTTGAAAACATTGTGGTCCACATTACTACATTTACTTGAAAGTAAACTATATTTTCATGACATTGTGAGCGACACAATGGTCACAAAACTTTTATCGAACTCTCATTTTCTTTCATACTAAATTGCTATTTATACAAACCTATGAACTCACCAACCTCGTGTTGACACTTTTTAGCATGTATTTTTAGGTTTAATGTGATAGCTAACGGTTGAAGGCTTTGGCATGGCATGGCATGGTCATAGATGACTCTGATATATTTGGGACTGCTTTATTTGTTTCATGGGCCTATTTCCGCACTACTTTCTTAAAATGTAAACTTAATGTTTTTGTATTGAAACTCTTCTTCTAAATAATTGAAATGAAAGCCGTTCTTTGTACCTTACGTTATGATACCGATTTCGTAGCACCCCAATGACATGTATGCTTCCGCTGGACCCGAATTTTGGGGGTGTTACAATTGGTATCAGAGCCTTAGTTATAGAGAACTAGGTATTTTTAAAACCTAGACTATAACTACTTTTGCGAAAACTTAACCCTATGACCGACACGTGCCTGCCTGCCAAGCTGATGCCTCACTGTGATTTTGATTACTAATATATTTGATGAGATGTGTACTTTGTTATTGGATGAGTATATCCATTTATTTTGGCTATATACTATAAGTATCTTTGACATACTTATGCATACGTATCGTACTTATCTTAGCGCTACGCGCTTTTCTCTATGTAATCTCATCATTTGTCCTCGAGTGTGGACACTTGTTTTAGTCCTTCTAAACAACTTTTAAAAGTAAGGGACATATTACTAGTGTAACTGAGCTGAGTATTTCAAAATTCATTGAACCTCGGTGGAATATAGACTGATCACCTATATTCGACCAGGGACAGTGGGACATAGCCTGATCACCTATGTCTGACTCAGAGGTGAATTTTGCAATATTGAGAGTAGTTATATTAGAATTATGTCCAGATTGGTTTGCTACTTGATTTATGAAAGTTTCAAAAATTTCTATGTGTGTACGTAAACATTGCATAACATGAACTTTCACATCTAAACACAACACACTGACATCACGACACTTTTTCATCACAATTTATTTTTATATGGGAATACTCTTTTATCACAATCTGGACATGTTACAGTCACCTCCACCTCAAATTCTACACACAATCGACGTTGTACCTTCCACGTTAAGTAATAAGTACACTACTTAGACAACAAACTGATTGCTAGTAGCAATCAACACCCTCCTTCATGGTCGTACTCTGAACTTGCCAAACTCCCAAATTCAGAAGAGATGTTATGCCCAACAGAAACCTTAAGACCTTAAGGAGCAACCTAGACCACTATAATTGGAACAGACACCTAATCCTTCTTGTATCGCTCGATAATACCAGTTGTCTACCTTGCTACCCTATTATAAGATAATAAACTGTGTCGCTATTAACATACAAACTGTTTTCAATTGTTTTACAAATCATTTTGCGGTCATCCTACAAAATGTTTTATTGCGATTTCATGAAATCAAGATTTTGACCCTGCTACTATTTTATAAACAATAAATTGTTTTCTACTGTCCTATAAACTGTTTTACGAATCATCTTTACAACTATTTTATCATGATTCATTACCTTACCACCATTCTATAAGACAACACACAGTTTCACTAGCATTTTCTAAACAATATTACAATTATCATACAAGTCTTACTACACTTTACAAAACTATTTTACTTCCATATGAACTACCTTGCTACTAAATTACGAAAACTAAACTACAATTTTTCAAATGATAAATTGTTTTCCTATTATTCTACAGATTATTATACAACCCGTTCTATAAACTATTTTGCAATCACCATGAGAACTATTTGCAAAGCACTTTATGTTACTACAAAGTAAATTGAATACTTACGTTTATGAAATTCGCTTTACATTAAACATTAAACCCCACTCAGGCTTGACAACTAGACTTCGTCATTAAGCACCTGAAATTTGTTGAAACAAATATACCTGGCTACACATTTTTCCTTGACATCTTTGTTTTTTTTAGACTTTCCTTTTGGAAATATGTTTATAGAAATCACAAAACTCGTAATGGTATTTTCCGAAGATACTCATTTTGATGTGCCAAAATTTCTCGGGTCAAACTTTATTGAGACTTTTGTATATTAAAGGGGTGACTAAATGTCAACTTTTGAAACATGGTTTCACCCACACCATGTTTAAAGACTGTTTTACTGAAACTATGTGTCTTTTGAAGTCGCATCAATTTACCTAACTTCAAATTTTCAGCAAAGAACCAAAACCCATTACTATCGACAAAGTTCGTAGAAACTCGCAAAAAGGAACTAAATTCACGTGGGGAAACGTAAAGATGAATTCTCGTGCGTATATACCCATCTCTTTTCGACCGTAATGGGTAACATGGATTGAATCGCGAGGACGCGATTCCGTTTAAGGAGGTGTGACTGTAACCACCCGTAATTTTTCGGACTATTCTTTTTTTTTTTGGGTAAAGGGGAGTAATCCTGCACCCTGGTAAAGTATATTAAAACCAAAACATTGAAGTACAATGGATAAGAGTGAGTCTCTCATCGAAGTCCCTTAGGACACTACCACAACCACTATATAAGAATGACAGACCATTCTTATAACTACCAAATCTAAATACAACTAACATGACTAAAAATAAAAAATACAATACATCACAACTCAAATAAACATTGAGTCTTCTTAGTCATCCTAGCGATCCAGATCTGAAACATGCGAACTTCCAGCTTCAACCAATTGCATCTTCTATTAGTATTATGCAAAAAGCACAATCTAATAACCTAATAAGAGTGACTTCCGTAGCAAATCGAACTTGAAGCATAAACATGGTCTAAGCGACCCAACCTTCCAGCATATCCGAACTTGAACCAATTCTTCCAACAAATACGAATGAAACACATGAAGACAACTACCAAGGATTAAGTTATATGCAACACTTCCACTTATCGTACCATTTGTCCCATTAGATGAAAAATTCTACCAAGAAAAGGATCAAAGGGTACTACAAGACAACATACACTCTATCCAATGCTACAACCAGCAATGTGAATAAGAATGAACCACATCAACAAGGTGAAAGGACCCCGTAATCTTCAAACCAGTAGCAGCAATAAAGCGTAACAACCATGCAGCATACCTGCATAAACATGTCCCGAAGCAATAACCAATAACACAAAACCTTCTTGGGACCAAACAAGGGTCACCAACCCTAACTTCCAGCAATACCACATCAGCTACGATTCAATTCAGAAGCAAATCATAACATTCGTAGCAAGTAACCAATGTACATGGTATATACCAATAAGCAGCAACATCGATCAGCAAGTTAACTTCATGCCTTGACCACGCTGTCACAATCAGCAATAATAATATTGACCAAACATGGCCAACAGCACCATTCAACAAAACCATGTGAAACCGAAACCCTAACTTGCCGTCGACCAAAACTCCCAGCCGTCAAACAGACCACGACAACATCACGATCTACTTTCACGACCTGGTGTTATCCGAACCCTAACATCCCATCAAATCGATACCTAAATAGATATACAGCACAACGCGATTGAATGATAAGATCAGTAAGGGTTTAGAACACAAGAATACCCACAACACAATAAACAATCTCTCTTAAAACCCACTTCCAAAAAACGAATCAACAGCAGCACATGTAAACCAGCAGATAAAAAACAACGAAACCCTAAAAAAATTAAGGTTCCATTAAGCGTTTAAGCCCAGAAACATCCCAAGTAAACCCTAAAAACGATTGAAAAATAATCATATAGAAATCGTTTAGGGTTATAGAAAAAAACGACAATCAATAAACCTTATATATAAAATCGATTAACAAGAAACCGACTATATGAACGATTGAGAGTTTATTGAGAGGCGGCGAGCAGATCCGAAACCCTAACCAAAAAACTTAGGGTTTTGATCAGAAAAAAGGAGAAATCCGTGTGAATAAATAGAAAGAGCCGAATCCAACCACCCTTATAAGATTATCTAACCCCAAATCGTATTGCATACCCTTGGAGAAGGATAGAGAGGACGATTGGTTATAGATTTTTGGCCGGAAAAGAGGATGAAGGGTGGTGGCCGGATTTCTCCACAAGAGAGAGAACTTAAGGGTTTTTTTTTCGGACTATTCTTTTAATAGTGGAATAATTTGTTTTTATCAGAAAATGTGAATTATGTATTTTCTGACATTTGCTAATGATTAAACTTTAAAAATGAGGAGAGATCTCGTTTTTACTTGAAAAACGACACCGCACGCGTACCGACACCGCATTAGTAATGGCGTAAATTTTAATAATTTATTTTCAGAGTCTATGATTTTGTTTTCATATTATTGTTATAAAAACGATCCCAAAAATATATCTATCGCATTTGCCAAACTGAGATACCACATTTATACCTTTAGCTCAAGCGGGACAAAGAACACACTGAGTATAAAATAAACAAAACTTATCCACTAACTACATACACCTAACCGCCCCTACTCTACCATTACTCTTCCTGGTTAGCAGCACCTATAACACACATCTCCCAAAATACATTTTCAGTCAAACACGAAATCACAAATCTACTCTCTTCTTTCTTCCTCCCTTCCCAACGCAAGGTCACAAGATAGTCTTGGGAGGTGGGGATGACAACGAGTTTTGCTAAAATAATCCATCCACAAAATCGATGTCAAGAAAGATGGTTTAACTTTTTCTTGTTTATCTTCCTTTTTAATCTACCAAACTATCCACAGGAAAATAATAAAAAGAAAACCCTAAACATTCTCTCTGGTGAAAAAAGGCGACAACAATAATCCCTTACAAAAATTACGTCTTCCAACCTGCTCTTTTTTATTGTTTTTTTATTCATTGAATTCATATTGTAAAGATTGCATTCGTGTATATCTTCTACTTTTTTAATTTACTGAATTGAAAACTCTTTTAAGGTTCTTTGGTGGGTTTGACTTTTAGGGATTATCTTTGTCGTCTTTTAAATCTGATCGCTACTTTCTCTTTGAATTTATTATAAGTCGGTTTTAATATTCCCTATATATCTACGATTATAGGTGTTTATTTTAATTCGATTCTAGTATCCTTTGTTCGATCAGTTGTTTGGTTGTGGTTTTTTCATAATCGATTGATATCTTGCATGCTGCTATATTCATATTATAATCAATTTGTTACCCAGCGCATTGTTTAATCAATTTTTGGTTAAAGTTTGTCACTCTATACGATATCCACTTGAGGGTTTTGTGTTTTAGTGCGCTTAAGATTTCTGGTGGTTTAACGCTGAACTAAACTCGACAAGGGTTTAGTATTTTCTGCTTGCAAGTAACCCGTAATAGGGTTTTGGATTATACGTGTGCATCTGATTTTTGGTGCTGTAAGTCATTCGTGGTTCAAGTGGGTTTAGAGAGATGGAATCAGGGTTTCTGAATGGTAAGAAGCCTTCCAAGGCTATTGGGTTGGCTGCTAAGATTAACAATATCGATGGCAAGGTACTTGTTAATGAGGGTAAACCATTGAAGAATATATTGAAAAGTGCAGGTTTGGAAGGAAAAACGGGGAGTTTTGTTCTTCCTCGTGATCATGGTCCCGTTATTTCTGATCCGAAGTTTGCTTTACAACAAGAGGTACGTTTGGCTAGTTATAAATCTGATGTTCCTAAGGCTAGTAATGTGGTAGCTTCTGATTCGTTGGGGGCTGCAAAGGTTGGTACGCCTAAGGATAATGGTGAAAGGCTAGCTGATGAGTGTAATATTGGAGGTTCTTGTGAGCCTAATGTATCTAGTGATTCACATTCTGGTGGAGTTGATGAGGCTACTAGGTCGGGTTCAAGAGTGGTTATTCCAATGGCCGTAGTTGATGATATGTGCTCTAAACTTAATAATTCATTATACGGTTATTTCATTGGTTCAAGAATTGCATTTCCCATTGTGGAAGACTATGTCAAGCATGCTTGGGCAAGGTTCGGCTTTGAACATGTTATATTGCGGAATGGTTTCTTCATTTTCAAGTTCTCTTCACATGAAGGTATGAATAAAGTTCTTAATGGTGGTCCTTGGTTTATTAGATCAACGCCTTTATTCTTACATATTTGGGTGCCTAATATGAGGCTTGAGAAGGAGAAGATTACTAAGGTACCGGTGTGGGTACGTATCCATAATATACCATCCGTTGTATACTCTAAAGCCGGTATTAGTTTGATTGCAAAACAGTTGGGGCGGATAATACGGTTTGATGCGGGTACTAATGATATGTGTAAGAATCCTTGGGGACGTTATTCATATGCACGGGTACTTATTGAATTATCAGCTGATTTGGATGTTTTGGAATCAATTGAGGTTGCGATTCCTTTGCCTCAGGGTAAGGGTCATTACATGGAAGTTCTTGATGTTGAGTATGAATGGTGGCCATCTTGGTGTTCTAAGTGTGTTTGTTTCAATCATGATGATGATGCGTGTCCTCTTAGACGTAAGCGAGTTACTAAGGATTCGACTCAACAAGATTTTGATGTTAAGCGTAAGGTTCACTCTACTAAGGCTGGTAATACTAGTGATAAGGGTAAGAAAGTGGCTTGGGGGGTTTCAACTAAGTCAAACCTTTCGTACCAACCTGTTTCTAAATCGGCTACCAAGAAGAAGAATCGTGGTTCACAACCTGATGTGAGGGATGATTTTAAGCCTACTAATGGTGATTCTAATTCGAGTGGTACATCTAATGATGCTTTGAAGAGTGATTTTGGGGCTGCTCCTGTTGAGGATGTACTTACTCAACTCGAGCAGATGGAACGTATGGATGCTCATGCTTCTTTTGGGGGTGTGGAATCCGTGGGGTTAAGCGGTGTTAATGTGGATCCTTTGCATACCACTACTGATGGTTTGTGGGAGCATGGTTCTCACAATGATGGTGCTTCTACAAGTGTGGCCTATTCTGATTTTGATAAGTATAGCTCGTTTGCTACATGTGATGTAGTGACGACTCCTAAGAGGGTTACGTTTGCTACATGTGATAAGTATAGCTCGTTTGCTACATGTGATGAAGCTGATGATGAAGTTGATGAAGTCTATGAGAACTATGATGATATTGCAAATTATTCCAAGTTCAAGAATGGTTCTCCTAAAGATTTCCAGGTGCAAGGACGCAAGAAGAAATAGTTTTTTTATTTCTATTGTTTTGTGATTTTGGCTTGTTATGTTGCTTTTGTTTAGCATGTTTGTTTGGTCAGTTGCACATGTTGTGCATGTTAGTTTTAAGAATGGTTTGTCATTCTTAGATTCGTGTCTTGTATGTGTCCTAAGGGACTGGGGGCGAGGGAAATCACCCTCGTCATTTTGTACTTCAACGTTTTTTTTTTTTTTTTTTTACAAAAAGGTAAAATATATTAAATAAAATAGAGTTATGTACATAGGATAGCACAAGAAAGACAAGGAAAGGACAACCCCTAACCAAATCTCAACTTGCCTAGAAACAGAAAATCAAACAGAAATGGACAAGACCAAAACTGATTACAACAATGATAAAATAACAAAGAGAAACAAATAAACTACCAAGACAGCTAATACCAAAAGCAACCCCTGAACATCAAAACTTAGTATAAAGACAGCTTGAAACTATGACCATTTGAGAACTCTGAATTCATGGGGCACTCCAAAGGAATCAACCAAAGGAGCTCCAAACATCACCATTCCCAAGCAATCATAGGAAGCATAAATACTAAGTCTTATGTACAGGAAAGAAGCTGATAACAAAATAAAACATAACTCATAATAAAGACCAAGCAAATATAATCTCCAAAGCAGCCAAATAGCATAGCAGCACCAGAAAGCTTGATCAAAAAAATGCATCCAGATCAGTAAATTCAACATCAGATCAGGAAATGGATGAATCATCAAGTCTTCAATCATCCAATAACCTTGTCTCGTTAAAAAACCTTGCCAAATAAAAACCCTGTGGGAAAACTTTGAGCAAGGAAAAAGAGTACAAGGTATGTTTGCGTTAGAGTACCAAAAGATCAAAACAAGTAAAGCGCAACACCTGCTAACATAAAACACCTCATACCCCCACCCATTAACAAAGAGAACCACAAAGATTAATGTAACAGTACTAATATTGCACCCATTATACCTCCAAATAATAATCAGATTAGGACTAAACCTGGTATCAATCACAACCACAGTCACCTTACTCATACTACTCATATGAAACCATACCCTCCAATACAAGTTACCAGCGCAGAATAAAGAATCGGTTCCTGTAGTGCATAGCCATCCAAAACTCCGTACTACAAAATGATGACCAGCGCAGGAAGCTATCCTCTCATCTGTGGTGCATAGTAACTTGCTAGAGCCACAATCACCCGGATCAAAAACAAGGTTACATTTCCAGAAACCAGTACCCAAGAAACACCAACAAACCCAACCATCATAAGAATAATAAGATCTCCAAATACTGAACAGAATAGTAATAAACCTGAAAGCTATCACAAACTCAGTCTCATTACTCATTAAACTCATTTGAGACCAAGTCAACCAATACAAGTTATCAGCGCAGAAAAAAGAATCGGTTCCTATAGTGCATAGCCATCCATACCTCCATACTACAAACTGATGACCAGCGCAGGAAGCTATCCTCTCATCTGTAGTGCATAATAACTTGCAAAAATCACAAACACCCGGATCAAAAACATAATTACAATTCCAGAAACCAGTGCCCAAGAAACACCAATAAACCCAACAGTTACAAGATCTGTTGAAATTACAAACCATCACAAAATCACCGTTAGAATACTGATTAGCAGAAACATTACCAACCCAAAGCCCCAAATTCAATAAGAATTTGTGCCAACTCATAGTCACCAAAGAGTCAAGTAACACCATTAATACCATTGTCACAGCAACTATAACTCCTCAACGGGATTTTCCAAATATGTGCAGCCTTCACAGATTCCACAGAATACTTAATCTTCAGACTTAACAGCTTATGTCTAACTATATCAACAATAATCTTAAAAATAGTCTCCTCACTTCTAAAATTCTTTTGAAACAATCTAAAATTCCGCTCTTGCCAAATGTAATAGACCGCAGCTCCAAACACTAAACGCTGAATCACACTCCATATAGAATTATTAGCAGTTCTAATAGAGATTCCAGAAACAACTTCAGCCCACGTATACGAAATATCATCCAGCTTACACAAAAGTTTTAAATTATCCCAAACAGCCTTAGAAAATTTACAAGAAAAGAACAAATGGGCATGAGATTCATCAACAGCATTACATAAAGGGCAAACAGTACTAGAAATGTTGAACAATCTAGAAATACGATCCGAAGTTTTAAGTCTACCCCGCATAGCCATCCAAAGCACAAACGCGTGTCTAGGAATACATTGGGAGAACCAAACGTGCTTATACCACATAACTTTAGGACTATCAATCCTTAACGCTTTCCAAGCTTCTTTGAAACTAAATTCAACATCCTTGCTATCCTTATTGATCCATAAAACCTTGTCCTCAAATTCATCAAATAAAACGGGAACAGGCACATTTAAAACATCACCAAAAAGACTATTCCATTCATTGGGCCATTTCCATCCATTACTGTCAATCCAATCAGCAACCTTATCACTAGTATCCAACCCTTGCTCAGTAAGGAAACTATGAGTAATAACCTTACACAACGGGCCATTAGTGTGCCATTTATCAAACCACATAGAGCATTGTTTACCATTACCCAATCTATAAACCACAAAAGATCGAATTTTATCTCTAAGACCAAGAATATGATTCCAACCCGAAGCGCCATGTTCAGGTTTAATATCAAACCAAATATTTCTATCTTTGATCCTATAAGCATGAACCCATCTAACCCATAGCGAGTCTTTCTTACTAATAACATTCTAAAGGTGTTTAGCGATTAAAGCCTCATTCATAAGTCAAAGAGGTTTAAGACCAAGGCCCCCCTGATTTTTAGGCTTACAAATATCTTTCCACGATATACTAGCAATACCACTACCCTCACCCCCACCAGACCATAGAAATTTTTTACACAGCTTATCAATACTATCACAGACATGATTAGGAAGAAGAAACATCGAAGCCCAATAAACATGAAGCGAAGTAAGAACAGATGAGATTAACTGAAGTCTACCCGCAAAAGAAAGAGTTTTGTTTCTCCAATCATTAATGCGATTCTTAACCTTCTGAATCAAGCTTCTACAATCCTCATTCACAATTCTCTTACCGGACAGAGGGATACCCAAGTATTTTAATGGCAGAACACCAATTCTAAACGGCATGACAAGCAAAATATTATCCCTAACCGTATCAGGCACACTCCCAAAGAAAGCAACACTCTTAGCTATACTAGGGAAAAGACCAGAGCACATAGCAAACTCATCCAACGCTCTTCTAAGAATACTAGCAGAGATTAAATCACCATGACATAATAAAAGCAGGTCGTCCGCAAAACATAAGTGGGTCAATTGAAATTTCTCACAACCCCAATGATACCTAAACCGACCATCCCTTCTAATCTGTCTCTTAACCATCATATTAAATGCTTCCATAACAATAGTGAACAAATAAGGCGAGATCGGGTCACCCTGCCTAAGACCCCTTTTACTTTTGAAGAATCCATGCAACTCACCATTAACACATAAAGAAAAGGAAGCAGAAGTTAAACATACCATAATCCATTGAATCATGGAGCTGTGGAAGCCAAAATGAACAAGACACTTCTTCAAAAAATCTCAATTGACCGTATCGTAAGCCTTCTGAATGTCCACTTTGAACGAGCATTTGCTAACATCACGCGTCCAATTATATCTCTTAACAAACTCCTGAGCAAGCAAAATGTTGTCACTGATCTGCCTACCCGGGATGAAAGCACTCTGGTTACAATCAATCAAGCTACAAAGACCATCTTTAATCCTATTCGTAATGACTTTACTGATGCACTTGTATATGACATTACCACAAGCAATAGGACGATAATCAGACACCTTCAAAGGAACCTGCAACTTAGGAATAAGCGAGATAACATTAGCATTAAACTCACCAAGAAGTTTACCAGAACTGAAAAACTCTTTAACCGCAGCACAGACATCAACACTAACAACACTCCAAGCCGCTTTAAAGAACTTAGAAGTAAAACCATCCGGACCAGCCGCTTTGTCATCATCAATACTAAACATCGCTTCTTTGATTTCTATATCAGAAACTGGTCTAACCATATTTAACGCAATAGAAGAATCAAGTTTTTTAGCAAAAAGTTCCTCACAATCATCTAACGGAATAACCTCATCTTCCACTCCCAAAAATTTTTGAAAATGGTTAACAAAGCACCCCGGAACATCATCACCATAAAACTTATTCCCCTGCTCATCACACACAACTTGAATCCTACCCTTGTTCACCCTGCTCTTAAGAATATTGTGAAAGTACGACGTATTATGGTCCCCATCTTTCAACCACTGAATCTTGGTTTTCTGCCTAAGAAGATTAGCCTCATCCCTAACCGCTTCCTGATATGCATTACAAAAGACATACTCTTCATATCTAAGGCTGCTATTATCGGGCTCTTTATCTAAACATTTCTGCACTCTCTTAAGCTCAGCTCTCAAGATATTAACCTTATTAAACACATTCCCATTAACCCTGTTCATGTTCCTCAAATGTCTTTTCATATTTTTAAGACGCTTAGCTAAAACAAACATACGGAAACCAAAAACCTCAATACCCCAATTATCTCTAACCGTAGGAATAAAAGAATCCTTATCAGCCAAAAAATTAGCAAACCGGAATGGTCTAGGCTTAACAGGTTTAGCCAAAGGATAGTTTAAAACAACTGGACAATGATCCGACGAAAGATATGGTAAAAATTCAGCAAAACAGCTATCATAACAAGATATAAAGCTGACATTACCCAACGCTCTATCTAACTTCTTAAGAATACCAGAATCAGGGTCAATACGCTTTTGAATCCAAGTGTAGAACATACCTTTTGAAGCAATATCCTCAAGCTCCAACGACTCAACACAATTCCGAAAATCTTCCATATCAATATCTTTAGCTGCTGTGACATCAGAACAATCACTAATATTTAAGGCAACGTTGAAATCACCCAGCAGCACCCACGGATTATCCTTGACAAGAACACTATGATGAGCTAAATTCTTCCATAACACCCGTCTTTCCACTCCTTTATTTTTAGCATAAATGAAAGAAACAAATTGCTTCCTGTAATCATGAATATAAATGATTTCAAAATGCATAACTTGTTCAGAATGGGAAATAAGGTTGGCATCAACAACATTGTTATCCTATCCAACCATCATTCTGCAAACACTACGACAATCATCTACATTAGATACCCATGACCAATTACGAAATAAACTATCACCCACACCCTTGACCGACTTCTTCCTAAGATGAGTCTCAACCACAGCACACATACACAAACCCTCTTCTCTAATAAGTGATCTAACTTCATCTTGTCTAGTAGTCTGAGACAGACCTCGGACATTCCATGCACCAATTTTACAACTCATTGAATATTAGAATCAAATGGTGCAGGCACACCACCCTCTTGAACCATAGACGTATCCACATCATTAAAGACTTCATTCTGTGTCATAAAGGAAGCTGAACCAGACTTATCCTCCTCTACTTCATCCAAGGAATGAGATCCATTCATATCAGATAAATGCCCATTAATCTTATCACTTCTTATATCATCACATCTATTCGAATAGTATTCCAACATCTCATCAGTCCAGGTCTCTTTACAAATCTTATCAAACGGCTTTTTGGACAAAATAAACAAGTCAACCTGCAGCAAATCACGCTCCTTCTGCAAACTATCTATCTTTGCTAACTCCGCACGATAAGCTTCATCAAAACCTTGTCTGAGAGAAACATCACTACTATCTTGCGTAGTCAAAACAGTCTTCTTCATCATCATATCAGCATTACGTTTAGCATTAGAATTGATATTCTGATTAAGTAACACAACACGATCAGACAGATTTTTGATTCTAAATTCTAATTGTTGTTCATGAGATCCATTACTCATGATTCTATTATTCCACTTTTCCGTATAGTATTTAACCATGTCTTCATTCCAACTCTTAACAACACTTTCTAAAATAGGAATACCATAATCACACGCCTTTTCCACTGCATCCTTCACTGCATTCCAAACATCAGAATTATCGCTAATCTGATCACTACCCAAAACATCAAACCTATTACTGGTACTAACATTCTTTGATCCTACACCATCATTCAGCTTACGACCATCTCCATTCTTGCTGTTATTACCATTTTTGTTCCCTGAATTGATACCCGAATTCTTCTTCTGCACATTCTTTTTGTTACCAACTGAAGTATTAGTCTGATTACTGTTACTACCACCACTACCCACATCAACTTTATCTTTACCTTTGTTAATAGTCTTCCCATTATCATTCACAACAACACCCTCATCAACCTTACCTACATTACCACTTTTCACTGGTTCAGACTTATTACTAGTCTGCTTATCACCCACATTCCCCGTATTTACCTTACTAGTGTTGTTACCACTAGCCGTGTTAACAAAAGTACCTCTTCTAACCTGATGCCCACCAATATTCCCTTGTCGTCCATTATTACCAACACCCCTATTCCTTCTAAAACCAGCAACATTCCAGCCTTCATCCACATTAACATTACCCGAACTATTATTATTATCACCACCATTCACATCATTAGGCTTCACATTCTCACCGTCCTTATTCACTTTCCTAGCCACATTCACTTTATTTTTACAATCACTCAAGTAGTGTCCAAAAACCTTGCACTCCTCACATCTTGGCGGAACCCAATCATGTTCAACCCTCAGCTTCAAAACCTTACCCAACTTCTCATACCACAATTCAACAAAGTTAACAAACGGCTTTTCAGAATCAATCTCAACTAACACCCTAGCAAACGTAGCCCTGCCATATGGCTTTTCACAAATGGAAGTAGTCATCCGGTCCATAATAATTGGGCTACCAATTTGGCTAACTATCCTACTAATACCCTCAACATTCCAAGCTTCCAAAGGAATGTCATGAATTTTAGCCCAAACCGGAACCTTCTTAACCTCAGGTCTAGACATGCACAGCCCTGGTTCCCATTTTTTCACAAACAAAGGCCTATTATTCACTAACCAAGGGCCTTTCTCAATAACCAACTCCATCCCATCATTAGACTTAAAGTCAAAAAAACACATTCCATTCTGGTTCATAATAACATTGTCCAACTGATACAACCTCCACATACGTTTCAAATGGTAAACCAAATCAGCATAATTCATACGAAATCCAACAAAAAAACCAACCACTGTATTACCCCACATCTTACACCCTTCTTCCAAAATCGGATCCATCTTAGCAACTTTCCTATTATCACCAATAATAGACGGAGGAATATAATGCAACTTATTATTACCATTCCCACCATAACTATTTGATACAGCCTCACGAAAGGACCTGCTATTCTTTTCATACACACTATCTGTCATTACCGTATCCTTAACACCACTAGACTCACCCACAGCAAAATTACTCACCTCGCTAACACCCTTACCAGTATCACTAACATTCACATTAACCTTAAACAAACCCGGAACCCTAACATCACCAAAACTTACTTTAGTAGGGCTCCTAGGTTTATCAGAACCCACATTTTGCTTCAAATTAGAACTCTCCACACTAGGTTTAGACACATCAGGACCATTATCTTTGCTACACTTAACATTCCCCTGACCTAAATCACTAGCAGGCAAACCATTAACATCCCTAGACCCACTATTAAGATTACCCACATCACCAACAGACTTAGCACTAGCAGCAATAGACTCATTATTCAAACTTTTAGCAATTTCATCAATAATGTCTTTGTTAATAACATCACAATCAAATGAAATATTATTATCCTTACCAGAATTCACCTTACCAGCCTCAGAACCATCACCAACACTACCCCCATCATCAATACCAGAGCATGAGCCTCCAAAATCCTCACTACCCTCCACAGACTCAGAAGCCCCATCATCACATTCCAAATCGTCCATATCCATTGCTTCATTATTACCCCGAGAAACAGATCTAGTCTTCTTAGAATATAGATTCCTAGGAACCTTAGAAAACATATTAGTATGTTTCATAGCAGATTTACTCATAGGATTCATGGTACGAGTAGTTTTTTTAGGTTTAAGAGCTGAATCCGTCCTATGAGAGGACGGATTAGTATTAGGAACAGGGTTAGAATCCATGGAAATTAATGAAACAAATTCATTAAAAACGATGAACAGTAAAAGTGGTTTATTATAACGGAAAAATGAATTGAAAAAGGGCGGATTGTGTATAAGAGATGAATTAATGAAGAACAGTACACAAATCTACAGTAACTGGATGATATTATAAGATTGTATTAAAAATAAAATGGATTTAAGGAAGTATAGATGAACAGGAAATACGTATGAAACCCTAGGTTCCAAAATCGCCCATAGTAGTGTGTGTTTTGTTACTTCAACGTTTTTTTGGATAATAAATTTTGCCAGGGTGTATTAACCCTTTTACCAAAAAAAAAAAAAAAAAAAAAAAAAAAAAAAAAAAAAAAAAAAAAAAAAAACTATCCACAGGAAGTGTCACACCTTAAATTGTTATCAATAATCAAGAGCAATCGGTGGTGGTACTTTCTGCTTCGATCGGATTGGATCTCTTGTTGGTCTTCCTGTCAAATCGACTCTCAAGTTTTTGTAAGGGTTTCTTAATTTCTCTCATATTTTGTAATTTCTTGATTCTTGATATTCTTTCTAATAAAACGTGCGGTTGTGATTAATTTTTGACAATGTTGTAATTGGGTTCGATCGACCCATAAAATGTATCGAATAAGTACATATATTTTTGTTGTTGTTGTTGATGTTTGTGTGGCAAAAATAATTAAACTGAAACTAAGATAAGGGTTTAAAACAATATTGGCTTTTGGAAATGTTTATTATTGTTTCGCCTATTTTATGGACTCATTCACTATGTTAAAACTTGGGATAAGTGTCTTGATATGAAGGCTTATTTGTGGCTACTTGTGGTCTAGGTCGAACCTACTGTGGAGTCGACCCACAGTAGGAGTGTTTGATGATTATGATTCCTTATCTTTGCAAGGTTATTTCGAAGTACTTGTTTAATAACATGCAATTTATCTGAATTTCAAGTAAGTTATGTCGAACTCAGATTTTTGTCGAAACGAAACCTGCTTGAGCGAGACCCACAGTGGATAACAGTACCTTGTCCCTTTTTGTTTTGCACTTAAATTGCTTTCTCAAACCATTTGTGAAATTAATATGATGTGGGTTAGATTTTGATGGGAATTATCTTGTATTTGTGTCCTTTGGTTCAAGACAATAAGCTATCCTTGTTTACTCATTTTTGTCAGACAAGCTTCAAAAACAAATGGTCAAAAATCGTTTTAGGCCTATGTAACAGGGGTGCGTTTGGTAGTTCACTTTTTTTTTTGAAAGATGCCTATTACAATATAATGGTTTCGGAGTAAAACTCGAGTGGTGCTATGCTTTGCTTGTGGTCGAACCCTGCTGGTGTTGTCTAGTGTCTGATTGAGTGAGTCAAGAGGGCAAAACCCACATCAGGTCTTTAAGAGTTTCTACTTACTATCAAAAATACCACACGTTACAACTTAGTAAATTAAAAAGCTGATATGAGTTTTGATTGAAATTTCACACTTGGGTCATGTTATTGGGTGTGTCGAGAGGCTGTTGGGCCAAACCCAACTCGCAGCCCAACTGTCAATATTTTCTTGAGTCTAAATCTGTTGGGTCAAGCCCATACGATTCTCACATAACCATATTGATGGGTTACTGTTTGTACGCGACACAATCCGACTATTCGATATTCCGACTTACTAACTCCGACTCTTCTTTTGCTCGACCACAAGTATCGACATATACGAATCGACGTGACATAACACATATACTCATACATGTAAATAAATTCTTAACACGACGCAACATGATCATAAACCACACACCATTATACATATCTTGAATCTATTAAAACTAAACTTGTAGACTTTAAACATTGTCATTGATCCATATCGCCTATTTAGCATACATAAGTTAACACGGTTTTATGAAATTTACTTAAGTTTTATAAGCTATATAAAACGAATTATTAATCGAACCTATATGTTTTACTACGTAGTTACCATCGGGAAGCCAAAACTTGCACATGGGTCATGCCCGACTTTTTGACAAAATATATATCTAGTTATCGTTGTATATAATAATCTACTATGAGGAAATTTTAAATATAACTTACACTTTTAAAAAAAAAAAAATTCACCAACTTACCATATATAAACAAATACTTATTATTTATATATACACTACCCTTTTTATTCACTTATACGAACAATATATATGTACATACTTAGAATTCATTTAACAATAATTTTCACCTAATCCGTCAACGCCAAATACTTGATTGTTACTATTTTTCCGTACATTGTCTTTCGGTTATTCTTTAACCAAAGATTTATTCGTCTTTGATACTTTTGTTGTTGTATACTTATATACTTATACACTTCCAAGAGCCAATACTTACAAACGCTTAGAAAGCTGTTTTTAACTTAAATGCTGCCACACAAGCAACAATAACACAAACACTCTAAAACTTTTAAACTCGTTTAAACTTCATCGAGTCTCGAACTTGATACTGTAAACTAAACTTGCCATACTAATCTAGGTCGCGTGTCGGTGTCGCACACTTATACCATTTGACTTGACTCTTTTAAGACTGCTTTATTAAGGTGAGTTCATAACCCCTACTTTTACTTGTTTTATAACTGTTTTGGGGGAGAATACATGCTCGTTTTTAACTAAACTCGACGCTTGTTTTATTCGAATGCGCAATACTTGATTGATTATTCAAATGCACCTATGTGTATATTGGTTGCATACTTGATTATTTTTTTACATACACAAGTGTTTTATAAACATGCAACACACTTTATGAACTATTGCTTTTATGCTACACACTTTATGAACTATTGCTTTTATGCTACACACTTTATGAACTATTGCTTTTATGCAACATACATTATGAATTATCGCTTTTATGCAACACACTTTATGAACTATTGTTTTTATGCTACACACTCTATGAACTATTGCTTATAGGCAAAACACTTTACAAATCATTGCTGTTACGCAAACACTTCTACTGAATGACAATTGCTTTTATGCAAACACTTTTATGGACCACACTGAACCTTATGCTTTATTTACACTATTACGCGGAATAGCCTAAGACACTGAATCCCACAATGCCCAAACTCATGAACCGTCAATTCCTGCTGGGAAGCGCGAATGCTATAAATAGATCTATTGGGGTTGACACCCCCGTTCGGTTTGGCCGGATAGGCAAACGCGAGCGTATAACATGTCGAAACACGAGTGTCACGGGATAGACATTTGCAAGGGCTTTATTTAACGTGCTTCTAGAGCATGCACACTGTCAAGCTTCGGTTGCATGAACTTAGTGCTAGCGTAATAGACTTTTACTTTTGTGTGACATTATATTCGTTGTAATGATCACATACTTTGCCTATGGTCCAACTTTATGCTTAATACTTATTTCTACTTTACTGATATTTTTCATGACGCCGGGAGTAAAGCAGTCGTCACTAAAACTGAACTTGATTTGTATGTGAAAGGTTACTCACACTCGAAAACATTGTGGTCCACATTACTACATTTACTTGAAAGTAAACTATATTTTCATGACATTGTGAGCGACACAATGGTCACAAAACTTTTATCGAACTCTCATTTTCTTTCATACTAAATTGCTATTTATACAAACCTATGAACTCACCAACCTCGTGTTGACACTTTTTAGCATGTATTTTCAGGTTTAATGTGATAGCTAACGGTTGAAGGCTTTGGCATGGCATGGCATGGTCATAGATGACTCTGATATATTTGGGACCGCTTTATTTGTTTCATGGGCCTATTTCCGCACTACTTTCTTAAAATGTAAACTTAATGTTTTTGTATTGAAACTCTTCTTCTAAATAATTGAAATGAAAGCCGTTCTTTGTACCTTACGTTATGATACCGATTTCGTAGCACCCCAATGACATGTATGCTTCCGCTGGACCCGAATTTTGGGGGTGTTACACAAATGGTCAAAGGAGGAAGAGGGACAGGAGGGGGTTGAATGGAACAAAGATTGGGTAGTGGGTCCCACTGAGGTGGCCACAATGAGCCACCAAAGGTGGTGGTTTGATGGTGTATCTGCTGATGCAGGGTACTACCCCTCCCCTACAACTGTCTTTGGGGAAAGCTGGGGCCCACACAAAAATTCTTAAAAATAAAAGAAAGATGGGAACATAAATTTGAGCTGGGATACTTCAACTAGGAACAAGTTTCAATCACTGAACACAAACACAAAATTCAAAATAATTCATGCCATATTTGCAAAAATTGAGAAATTGCATTTTTGACTTTTCAAGTAAACTTGGTGATTTGACTTTATTGAACTTTCAATGATTACTACTGATTGATTATGTTCTAAAAAGCTGTAATGAGACTAAATTATGATACTACAACAACTTATAAGCTAAATTTAGTGATCATGGGCCCTAAAACCCATGACAGTTAACTGTCAAGCAAGATTAAGGGTGAGTTTGACTTTTGAAACTATCTCCTATGTTTTTTTAAGGTTTCTCTGAGCTATGTCTACCTAAATAAACCAGTTACAACCAAGAACAACAACAAGTAATACCTTAAGCATACTAGGGCAGTTTAAACCAAACACCCCTTCTGTTGACTGTCTAGGAAAATTTTCAAAGCAAGCACATGATGCAGGGTGTCCTACTGAATCGTAAGGTTATATTATGATGAATTAAGCTACTCTAATCCCAAAATTAGCAAGTACAACAACAAATGCACATAAATCACTTTAGTGGAAAGAAAATGGTAAATTAGGCTTACAATCACTCCAAGCTGAGAAACAAGTAACCAAGACCCAAACTTCTCCTAAACTCTCCCCTGAGACCACTAAACCATTACCACATTACTCCACCATGCTCCATGCTTCATCTGTCTATCACACTTTTTGATCTTTTTCTATTTTTTGAGATTTTCTTATTTGATTTTTTCTTTTTCTTTTCTTTTTCTGAATTTGAGACTACTTTCTACTTTAACTGACTTTCACAAGCTTATAAAAGCTATTGAGCTTATATGAGAAGCAATTTAATGAAACATTAAGAAATTTGAAATATTGATGAAAAATGCAAACTGCCATAAACTTAAAGGAAACTTGAATTTTTTGATTACAAAAGACTTCAATTATATTAAAATAGTTGGATACAATCTTTCTAAACCAAAAATTACATGGAATTAATAAACACTAAAAAAACGACATTAATTTATACTAAATAATCTATTCTACTCTAACTCTCCTTTCTTCTGCTCTTTCTCTTTTCTTTTATAGGCCCTGGGGCACTCCTCTGACTTTCCCACCATGCTTGTGAGCCATTGGATGGCTATCTTTCATCTGAGCCGTCTATTTAAATTTGGCGGGAAAAATTTATATTGGAAGTTTGAGTGGGTTAGGTTTTGGCAGTTGGGTAATTAATGGCGAGGGGGCATGTATCAAGGGTTGAAGTGGAGTTGGTGAGGGTTTAGTGGAAAAGGAAGAGGGGGGAGGTGAGACAGGCTGAGGAAAACCAAGGAAGTGGGGATGATGAACAGTGGATCGGGGGTGGTTGTTTGACTATATGTTGACCGGGTTTTATATATTAAAAAGGGAATGGGCCTTGTTAAGTGGGCTTGGGGGTTTATATGGATCAGGGGTGTGGTGGATTAGGATTTGGTATTTGGTTTTGGGTGGGTTGGGTCATTAATCAAAAGGGTCCGTTTGTTTGTAACTTTAAAACACCACAAGGACCAAAGTTGTAATATTCTGAAACTTGGGGACTGAAAATGTAATTTTCACAAAGTATTCACAAGGACTAATTTTGACAACATTTGAATATTACAAGGACAAAAATTAATATTTTCCAAAATAGAACACCCGGGGACCAATTTTGCAAATTTCCAAACTCCGGGGACTAAACTTGTAATTTTCTCAAAATTTTCATCCAGGGATTAAAAGTGACACATGTGAATTCCCAAAGACCCAAAAATGATTTTTCTTTCAAAAATATCCCACCAGGGACCAAATCTGTCAAAATTTGAAACTCCAGGGACCAAACTGTAAATTCTCAAAACTTTTCCAATTTTTCACCAAAGGACAAAATATGACAACTTATGATTGTATTTTTTTTGGGTAAAAAGGGTTCCACCCTGGTAAAATATTACTCAAAAAAACGTTGAAGTACAATGGATGAGAGTGAATCTCTCATCGGAGTCCCTAAGGACACTACCACTACCACTATATAAGAATGACAGGCCATTCTTATAACAAACAGATCTAAATACAACTAACCATGACTAGCAATAAAAATACAATACATCACAACTTAAATAAAATTTAAGTCTTCTTAGTCATCCTAGCTCTCCAGATCTTGAACATGAAGAAACCCAAACCAAGTTTCCCCGCCTTCCAAGTGCATATTCCAAACAAATCCCTTTGCGCCTTCTATTAGTATTATGCAAGAACCATAATCTAATAACCTGATAAGAGTAAAATTTATGGCAAATAGATTTGTGAGAACTTCCAGCTTCAACCAATAGCGTCTTCTATTAGTATTATGCAAAAAGCATAATCTAATAACCTAATAAGAGTGAATACCGTAGCTAATCAAACTTGAAGCATAAACATGGTCTAAGCGACCCAACCTTTCAGCATATCCGAACTTGAACTAATCTTCCAACAAATACGAGTGTTCACATGAAGATATCCAATGATCAAGTCCCAAATGCAACACACCACAAAACATCCAGCGATAGCGATCAATCAGCAGCAAAATATAAGGATTCAAGACCCATTCCAAGCAAAACAGCAGCCATAAACAATAACCACCTCACTTCAGACCCAATACAACCGTATAGAACTGAATGCAATATAGAATAATCGATAAACAAGTGGTCGTTCATGGATTCAGCAGCAATATCATGCATAAGCAATAAACTAGGGTCAAAAACCCTAACAACTAGACCAACATCTCTCTCATAACCCACTACCATAATCACGACATCATCAAAGAACATGCAATCACAAACACATGCAGCGTGACTTCCACAAACCTTCCAGATCCATAATCACCATCAATAAAGAATAAACAAAACCCTCAAAGGGTTTCGTTGATCATTAACGCACAACAAACCCAGCAGATCGAAGAAAAATAATCCCATGTAATACATACGATCAGACCAGTACGAATGAAACCCTAATCGCAATTTAATGATGATAGATCGATTTAGAAAAACCGACCTAACCAATAGCAACAGATTGCGATCAGACCTCCCACCAAAACAAAACCCTAAAGCGAGTTTAAGAATAATCGTTAAGAACAATCGTTTAGGGTAAAAAGAAACCGACACAAAATAAACCCTAACAATCAAATCTTAAAGAAAAACGGTTAGGGTTAATAAAAAGATCCTGATGGCGGTTAAATAAGTATAATGATGAGATCGATTCCAAACTCTAAACCAACAATCGAATAACGATTGATAGAGGGTTAGGGTTTGAGAAAACCACCGATCAGAGAGAAGGGACGATTTATAGAATAACTTCAAAAGAAACCGACCTATAACCCTAACAAATCAGATCCTTAATCGTTGCTTCAATAATCCCAAGAGAGAATAGAGAAGAAAACGATTTAGCATAGGCAAAATTGTTGCAGATTCGTTAGGGTTAGGGAGGCCAAAAAATCGCCCCTAGTTGAGAGAGAAAACGTGGGTAACTAGTCAAAAAGTTATTACTTTTAAAAGGGGGTGCAACACGAGGACTTATGATTGTAAAAAGACCTTTGGTGATAATTTTCCATATTTTGAATGACCAGGGACAAATTTTGTAATTTTATGAAAGTTAGGGGACTGAAACTGCCAATTTTGCAAACTTTGTACGTTTTTCATTTGTTTTTACTCATTTTGCATCTAAAACATATAAAACACAATTTTGAAATATTTTTAGTATTTTGATGCATTACTGAGTGTTTTTGTATGTTTTGCAGTTCAGATTTGACCAAAAATGATGAGTGTTTGAGCACTCATCAGTAATACCTATCAACATAGAGATGAATAAGTGGAAAAGGGAAGGGGATAAATGTAAATGGAAATGGGACAACCCACCTAAGGAAGGTGATGGATCATGGCATATGAAGATGACTTTATATGATCCGTATGGAGAGAAGTTTGAAAGGTCATACCATACCAAGAAAACCGATAGGAAGTTGAAACCCAAGTTTGAACCCAAAGATGTCCTCAACGAGGAGCTCACCCATATAGGATAGCCAATGACCTTGAGTCTGACTACAAGACTCGTAAATAAAGAAAAGCGCTTCTTGGGAGGCAACCCATGTTTTGTGTGATTTTTATTTTTTTTATTCTTATTTGCTTCCGTATGCATGCTTTATTTTTATTGTTGGTAGATCATGTTTCAAACTAAAATTTTGAAAATGCTTTATTCTGTTGTTTAACTTCGTCTTAACTTCATATAAAGGTATTTTCCAAAAGCTAAGTGTAAGGGGAAACCCCAAATTTGTTTTTAAGAACGAAATTGATCTTAATTCTCCACAATATTAAATGAACATGTATATTAGTATTTGTTATAGTCAAATGCTTGTATCGAGTCATAATGATGTTTTGCAGGATTTTCCAGGAAGTAGGACATAAGTTTTTCCAGAAATTTTCTGGAAACTTAAGGTAAAGATTTCTACTGGTCACTTCTGACGGCGTAAGGAATTAACACCTGACGGCGTCATGTGTAAAATTCTGGAAATTTTGCGAGTTTTGTTTTTTTAACGGAGCCTTAAAGTTTTTGTTAATTCTTTAGTTTTATAAACTCCAGGAAATCTGCAAACATTCATTCCACAAGCATTATATCTTAATTTGTTTTCTAGGATTTGTTAGTATATATAGATTGCCGCCGATTTTACGCGAGGTTGCCTTGTTTGTTTTCTCAGGTTTAACAGGTTATATATGACAAGAAGATGATTTATTTTTCAGGAAGGGAAGCTTTGAATGTTCATTTTCTTGGAGGAAGATCTAACCTTGTTAACACACTATCCCCACCGAACGAATCAGGGGAGTATTTGCTTTCATTCTTTTACCTATTTCACTTTACATTCTTTAATTGAACATTGGGGACAATGTTCATCCTAAGTGTAAGGGGAGGGTAAATGATGATACCTTATAGGATACTATTGCACTTGAGTTTGTTTGTTTGATGGTAGGTGTGTAATAAAACTAAGAGAAATACTTGAGCCTTCTAAATCACTATGACGGTCCACCTTAACTTTAATGAAGAATCCACTTATAAACATCCCTGCAATCTTCAGCATGTAATATTCCATGAACCAAAAACCACAATAGCAAGAATCAATGCAACATTAACTTGAAATCCATGTGGATAAAGTACAATAAGTATAGGGTAGATTTTGTAAATATATAAACTATAAGGGTATAAAGTAAAAGTATTTTTATAAATATAAAAACCTAAACTAAGTTAGAAGCATAACACAGTACTAGGGACCTTCATGTGAGGAGTACCATGTGGATACTTCGTTTTGATGAGTTTGCTGGGTTAACGAATTAAAGTGCCTTGGTTCCTCAAACGAGTATTGCATGTACTTCTGAATTATGACGGCCCGAACGGTGTTATGTTATAACTAAACTTAATAACAACATAGCTCAATAGTAGGGAGCTTCACGTGAGGAATATTAACTTCTGAATTATAATGTCCCGAACGGTATTATGTTGATAACATAATACAATAGTAGGGAGCTTCATGTGATACTTCTGGATTGTGATGGCCCGAACGGTGTTATGTTATATCTAAAATATTAACAACCCTAAGAATGATTACTTAAAAAACTTAAAACAATATAACTAAAGCTTGACATACATCCACACCAACCTTACCACCAGGATACATGAGTAGGCAGTCTAGTCTCTGAGTCACTTTTCATATCAAATAGATTTCCCTAAGCCCAGGTGAGTTTTCATAGCCTCACTATTTTTAAACGCTTTACAAACCCTATGAGGGGGATACATGCTACTTGCTTTAAATCGAATACAAGTCTTTTTCTTTTGTTTTTGCTCGAGTAAACTATCTGCCACCCCTACACATCAAAATTCATGAATCTAATCGCTTGTGATATTTTACACAAGTGAACGCGAATATAATTGATAGATCTGTTGGAGTTTGACAACTTCCGTTGGTACTACCTCTCACTGGAGGGTACCAATTAGTATTATATTTGAACCCTCACTGAAGGATTAATTTTGGCGAGTTATCCTTCCCGTCCCATCATGGATTGGTCTGCAGACCCCATGATTTGCAATGTTAACGTGTGGTTCACGAGCTTAGTGCAACAGACCAACTGACCAACTCTTGATAATTAATACATGCATTGCAATTATCACACACACATACTACATTTTCCTTGAAGGGTGTAACAATTGAAGCCTGAGGAACTTGTATTCACTAACCCCTAAACCTATGACTCTCACTCAACACCTAGTGTTGAATTTTTAAGCATGTATCCTAGGTAACGGAGCTCTGTGGAAATTATGGCATGGAGAGGCACGAGACTCGAAAGACTTTCTATTTGGTTATCATTGAAACAAAACATCTCAAACTTAGATTCACAGGACCTCATCTTATAAAACTCTGATAATTTTAATGAATGATAACTCATTTTTATAAAATGTTTCTTTTTGAGTCATTCCCTATTACTGTATCTATGATCCATGAGGTAATACCCCAAACACTTAATCCGCTGCGATCAGTGAAAAATGGGGTTGTTACAGCTGTAAAACCTAAGGGTGAAGGTGTATCTATACTATTCCTAGGGCTTTCCGGGGAATTAAGAAAAATATTTTTAAAACTAAGTTCCGAATCATTCAGATAGGAAAAAGCATTCTCCGTATGTAATTCGGGTGAGGTAAAGGTAGAGTAGTGGGGAGCAGGCATAACTATCTAACAACCCGATAAAATAATGTAAGCTAGCATATAAGTTAAGGAATACCTATTATGCAGACCTAATGCACATATGTCTCTGGGAAGTAGGCATTGGGGAGTGTAGTGGCGCGAAAGACTTTCTCGGGAATTGGGAAAAGTAGTTGTAGTTTAGGTTTTGATCTTATTCTCTACAAATGAAGCTCTGATACCAATCTGTAACACCCCCATTTTTCATTGATCGCAGTGGATTAAGTGTTTGGAATATTACCTTATGGATCACAGTTACAATAGTAGAAAATGACTTGAAAAGAGACATTGTATAAAAATGAGTTACCATTTATTAAAATTATCAGAGTTTTATAAGATGAGGTCCTGTGAATCTAAGTGTGAGATGTTGTGTTTGAATAATAACCAAATAGAAAGTCTTTCAAGTCTCGTGCCACTCCAAGCCATAATTTCCACAGATCTCCGTTACCTAGGATACATGCTTAAAAATTCAACACTAGGTGTTGAGTGAGAGTCATAGGTTTAGGTGTTAGTGAATACAAGTTCCTCAGGGTTCAGTTGTTACACCCTTCAAGGAAAATGTAGTGTGTGTGATAATTGTAATGCATGTACTATTATCAAGAGTTGGTCAGTTGGACTGTTTCACTAAGCTCATGAACCACACGTTAACAGTCCAGATCATGGGATCTGCAGACCAATCCATGATGGGACGGGAAGGATAGCTTGCCAAAATTAATCCTTCAGAAGGTTCAAATATAATACTTATTGGTACCCTCCAGTGAGAGGTAGTAGCGACGGGAGTTGTCAAAATCTAATAGATCTATCAATTATATTCTCGTTCACTTGTGTAAACTATCACAAGCGATGAGATTCATGAATTTTGTTGTGTAGGGGTGGCAGATAGTTTACTCGTGCAACAACCAAAGAAAAAGACTTGTATTCGATTTAAAGCAAGTAAGCATGTAACCCCCTCACAGGGTTTATAAAGCATTTAGAAAGAGTGAGGCTATGAACTCACCTGGTCTTAGGAAAATCTAATAGATGTGAAAAGTGACTCGGAGACTAGACTGCCTACTCATGTATCCTGGTGGTATTGTGGGTGTAGTCGTATGTCAAGCTTTAGTTATCTTGTTTAAGTTTCTTAAGTAATCATTCTTAG
The DNA here is from genome assembly GCA_030686995.1 of Artemisia argyi. NCBI lineage: Eukaryota > Viridiplantae > Streptophyta > Magnoliopsida > Asterales > Asteraceae > Artemisia > Artemisia argyi. The sequence continues at coordinate 94,664,775 of CM060676.1, forward strand.
GGTTGTTAGTGTTTTATATAACATAACACCGTTCGGGCCATCACAATCCAGAAGACTCCTCACATGGAGCTCCCTACTATTGTATTATGTTATCAACATAATACCGTTCGGGCCATCATAATTCAGAAGTTAATACTCCTTACGTGAGGCTCCCTACTATTGAGCTACGTTGTTATTAAGTTAAGTTATAACATAACACCGTTCGGGCTATCATAATTCAGAAGTACATGCAATAATCTATTGAGGAGCCATGACACTTTAATTCGTACACCTAGCAAACTCGGCAAAATGAAATATCCACATGGTACTCCTTACATGAAGCTCCATAGTATTGTGTTATGCTTCTAACTTAGATTAGGTTTTTATATTTATAAAAATACTTTTACTTTATACCCTTATAGTTTATATATTTACAAAATCTACCCTAGACTTATATACTTATATTATTAACTATCTAAACTTAGCAAAATTAGTCCCCATAATTCTACATTTTAGGAAAATGGCAGAAATAACCCTTGGACTTATAAGTTTTCAAAATTTTCTATTTATACCCTTTACTTTATAACTTTTGCTAAATTAGTCCTTATTAGTTTATAACTATTTATCTTTTTATCCTAATGTTATATAACTTTGCAAAAAGGGTCCTTATACTTATAACTTCTAAAAATGTCAAAAATAGTCCCTAGACTTAACATTTTTAGAAAGTTACCATATATACCCCTATGCATGGAAAACTTTGCAAAACTAGTCCTAATTCCATGCAAATCATATTTTTATTAAACAAAAAGGTTTCCTAGATTATGGTTAACTAATATTAGTTTAACTAAGTTACTTAAACTATCTTATAGCTTATTATAAGGTATTATAGGATATAATTATTAATTAGTTCATAATTAGGGTTTTAAAATGTAAAGTGCTAAAGGAAAATGATCAAGGCTTAGGCAAGGGTTCTAATATGATCTAAGGCAACATATAACTATCCTAGTACTGTAATAAAGCTAATAGGATCAAACATAAAGCTTACTTGGTCAAGGGAAAGTTTAACGAGGGTGTTAGCTAGGGTTAGGGTTTTCTAGGGCAAAACTAAGCTCGACAAGGTCTTAGGCCTATAGTACTTGACTTCTAAGGTTACTAGGCTTCTACTAATACCCTTAGGACCAGAGAGTTTGGGGTGAAAAGAAGTGAAGAGGGGTGAGTTAAAATGAAAGGGGTACGGGGGTTTTTATAGGGTCGATTGGAGTGGTGACCAAGAAAAGTGTAGTGAGGTATCGAGAGGAGGAGGGGGTGACTAAGGTCAGTTAGTAGTGACTAAGGGAAGCTAATGGCTGAGTATGATGGGCTACAAAAGTAGCTAGGGGGCTTGTGGCTAAAATTGGTGCCGTGTGGTATTTATGGTCAAAGGAGGTGACGAGTAGAAGATGGAGATGTGTGGTTGGGTGCTTGGTGGCGCTAAGTTGTTGGATAAGATACTAGGGGGTGGTGTTAGGGTTGTTGCTTACTTAGGGTAGGTTTTAACTAGGTTTACTCTTGGTTTATGGATTAATCTAGCTTAGTGAGGGATTAGGGTTTAATTTAGAGTTTAGTGCCTAGATTAGGGTCCTATGGGTGCTTAGTGACTAATCCTAGGTCTTAAGAAGCTTATACTAAGTGGTGGCAGCTTATGGTGAAGTTTTGGGATAGTTTAGACCTAATTCCGGGAAGTTATGACCTAATTATGATTTGGTGCTTAAGAGACTTGTACCTAAGCTCTAAATGGTTTTACTAGGGTCTAAGGGTGCTAAGATATCCTATTGTTCCTAAGGTAACTCATACAAAAGCCTTGAACACTTTCAAATTGGTTTAGATGAGCAATTAGGGTTTTGTAAACACATAAGCCTGATTAGGGCTTAATTAGGGTTAGATTAGGGTTCATTAGGGTTTTGTGGAAAACTAGAAGGGGGGGTTGAATAGTTTTACGACTTTTTCGTTTTATTTGTTTTGTAGAAGTTAGCTTCTAAAAGATTAGACGAAAATTTCAAAACTCTTTAATGCAAAAATATAGATACTAGTTTATTTACGATTTTGTATAAACGCTACTTATGTATAATGTACAATTTCAAAACTCTTTAATGCAAAAGTGTAGATTCTATTTTATTTACGATTTTGTATAAACACTACTTATGTATAATGAAGGGAAAGAATTTATAATTTCATATATCATATATATAAGCATATATATATGTACAAGTGTTTTAATATAAGTTTATGTACTTGGTTTGTTTTTGTAAGATTAATATTATGAATGAATTTTAGTTTGATCTTTATGTGAAATCAATATATGCACAACACAAGCAATAATAATTATGTATGCAATGCTAATAAGTAAGTAATCAAAAAGTGAGAGATGGAAAGATCAAACCGAGAGACAAAATATTTATAGTGGTTCGGCTACAACGACACCTTTCTTGCCCTACTCCACTCCCCGAGTCACCTACTTGAGAGTTTTCTTCACTAGATCAAAAGCCTCCCTTATGGTGGAGAAAGCCTTACACACCAAATTTCACACCACAACTTTGTCACAACACAATCACAACTTCTACACAACTTCTTCACACCAATCTACGTCACACCAATTCTTCCTCATACCTTTCTACTTCACTCCTAGCTTCTTCACAACTTACTACTTCCTAACTCTTTTACTTCACGCCACTTGTTTCTTCACACCTTCACTACTAATTCCTAACCACTACTCCAAGATATATACTACTTCACAACTTCTAGGCTTCAAGGTCTTCTCAACTTCAAAACTTCAACTTCTTTGTCTTCACAACTATCTCCACTTCAATATACTACCACTACTTATTTCTTCTATCACTAATCTTATCCAACTCTACTTCTTCACTTCTAGTACTACTTCACACCTTCAATAAATCTAGATCCTATATCTAAATCTATCTAACCAATGTATACACTATATTCACAAAAGAATGAATGATATACAAGATGAAATGATCAAGCAACTTAGATAGCAAGATGATACTAAGTTGTAATACTCCAAGTCTTGATGAATAGAAGTATTCTTCTCTTTGCACTTGAATGAATGAGGCTTTGGATCACTTGGAAACAAAGGCTTATGAATTATATGATCAAAGGATTTTTAAGATTGAAATGGAGATTTGAATCAAAAAGTTTTTAGTGCAAAAAGGTGAGAAAATTTCCAGATTTAAGGTGGTATTTATAGGCAACAGATTCTGACAGAGGAGCGTGGCCGGTCCCCTTAAATCAAGGCCGGCCCCCTTAAAATTAAGGGGACCGCCCTTTATAATTAAGGGGGCCGCCCAGCTGTAACGGCCAGATTTTTTGTTTTTTAGTGGGGAAAGTCTATTTGGTGAAAAACTAACTGATTTTGGTTAAAAATTTGAAATCATATATTTAGTATGATTAAAACATTTTTCTTTATTACCAAAAGTGTTTTTCAAAAATATATAATAAGTTTATATATTAAAATAAACTTTGTAATAATATCCCTTTGATCTTATAATGCATTAAACACTATGTTTATTCATACCTTAATTGATTAGATGGTGAAAGTGATTATTTACTTCTAAATACTTGTTTACGTCATGATCTTTGGTTTGATGTGTTTTCGTTTTGTGATTATCAAAACATAGAGATATTGAAAGATATGAATAACGTTTTTAGTCATTTATTTATATCAACAAGTTTAGTGTGTTAGGTTGGTAGATTACTTATTGTGGAGTTGTTGTGATCTTATGCTTGACATACCAAAGGTTTATAGAATGTGTGGGTAGAGATATTTGGCTTGTGTAGATACGTGAGCAAGTCTATAGAGAGTCATTAATGCACATAAAAAGCAAAAATTTATCTGTGAAATACCTGACATAGGTATTTGTAGTGAAAATGATAGTAATGAGTTTTTGTGGGTTGTTATATATAACTTAACACCGTTCGCGCCATCGTAATCCAGAAGTATAATTCCTCACATGAAGCTCCCTACTATTGTATTATGCTGCCAACATAATACCGTTCGGGCCATCATAATTCAGAAGTATATAACTCCTCACACGAAGCTCCCTACTATTGAGTTAAGTATTTTAGATTTAGTTATAACATAACACCGTTCGGGCCATCATAATTCAAAGGTCATGTAGTATACGTTTGAGGAGCCAAGGCACTTTAACTCGTAAACCCAGCAAACTCGTCAAAACGAATACCCAAATGAAACCCCTCATATGAAGCTCCCTACTATTATGTTATGATTTTGTTTTAAGGTAATACTTTACTTAATAACCTTCAAGTTTCACATATTTACACTTTCTACCCTACACTTATATACTTTATGTTATTTAGTTTCTAACTATCTAGACTTTACACAATTTTTTTGGGTAAAAGGGCTTCACCCTGGTAAAATATATTAATCACAGAAACAATTGAAGTACAATGGAATGCGGCTGAAGTGCCACATTAACCTCAGGCAATGCTTGAACAACCTCTAACCACTAAACGCTAGTGACATGCCACAAAGCGCAACAAACTAAAGACTTACAGTAACTAAAACACCAATAGGAAACATCTAACGTAAGAAACATGAATCACCACAACTGTCCATAAGCCGCTTCGAAGGAGATTGATGAACCAAATGAGACTGCCTCCTTAAAAACCTTCCCTAGGAAAAACCCGAAGGAAAAACCCTTAGGAAGGGAAAAAAGAGTACAACTCTCAAATGGATCTCCCCCGAACAATCCACAAAACCAAACGCAACTTCCAAAGAGACCAAATCCTCCAGCAAAACCCACCACTCAAAAGGAAAGCTCATAATCATGAATGCATAAGAGATGGCGGCAACTTCCAAACACGCAAAAGATCTCTTACATTCGCCGTCTTCTTAAATCTTCATGTGAGAAGCTTAAGCCAAACCGTAGACTTGATAAAATCAACAACTTGAGCTTCCGATCTTTTTTGCTTCCTGAAAATCCTGTTGTTTCGCTCCTAACAAATGACGAAGGAAGTGGCTGCAAATAGAAGCTTGGAAACAACACTTCGAACGAATCTAGACTTCGCTGAAGTAACAAGGAAATTGACAATAGCATCCAGCGATGAAGGCATAGAACCAAAACCAGCAAACATCTTCAATGCATCCCAAACCTGCATAGAAAATTAACTAGCAAAGAAAAGGTGATCATGGGAATCCGACTGCATCTATCAAAGAGGACACACCAACAGATCATCATTAGAATCATCATGACGCCTTAGTCCCTATACTTATATATTTAATAAAATGACAGAAATAACCCTTAGACATATTAGTTTTCAGAAATTACCATTTATACCATTGATTGACTAATATTTGCAAAACTAGTCCTTATAAGTTTATAACTTCTATCCTAAGGGTATGTAACTTTACAAAAAGGGTCCTTATACCTAATACTTCTAAGAAATGTCAAAAATAGTCTATAGATTTAATATTTTTAGAAAGTTACCATATATACCCCTATAGATGGAAAACTTTGCAAAACATGTCCTAATTCAATGCAAACTATATTTTTATGAAACAAAAGAGTTTCCTAGCTTATGGTTTACAAATATTAGCTTATCTAAGTTGCCTAATCTAACTCATATCTTAAGTTAAGGTATTATAGCATGTATTTAGCAATTTACCTATAATTAGGGTTTTAAAATGAAAAGCTCTAGGGTCTGAAAAAAAACCCTAATCTCTCTCTCTCTATGGGCGATTTCTGCTGCCTCCACTTTCACCCTTTCCCGGCCAAAAACCATCTCTAAAATCACCTCTCTACTTCTAAATGATCCTATGATTCGTTTAGTTAGTATGCAATCAATTTTAGGGTTGTGTAATATCGAAGAGGAGGCTGGTTGTGTATCTTTTATGAACTCCAAAACCCAAAATTCCCTTAATTTTTAAATTGTGTTCCTATTTTGTGAATCCGATTATTATTGTTAGGGTTTTGAGAGTATCGGTGTGGTGTTTGGCCGTCATTCTGTTCCTATTGTTTATAAATCATGCTCCTTATATGGTAGTTTTATTGATGGATGATGGCGGCTGGTGTTATTTATGCCTTATTGTCAAAAGGCGATTTGGAAATCTTTAGGGTTTTTAAGTCGCTTAGCTATCTTATTGGTGGTACGCGTTGTGTTGGTGACTTGATGGTAACGATACCTTAATTTTTAGGGTTTCATTTGTTCGTGATCTTCATGTGGTGGCTACCTGCACGTTCTGGTTTCATCATTGTTACGTAGGTTTGAGAGAGTGGAAGTCGTATGTGGTTAGTTGCATTGGGTGCTGCTGATCGCTAGTGTAAGTTAAGTTTTTTTAGGGTTCTTATTTGAAACTCTAATGGCTATTTTTTTGTTATATTGGATCCTTGCTGCTGTGGTTGTCCTCATTATTGATGATGCATTGGATCGAGTATTGATGTTAAAACGTTATTTTAAGTTAGGGTTTGGAAAACCCTATGTTGGTTCATTATTGTCCTTACGTTGCTGCTTGGGGACTATGACGGTGGTTATGGTTTGTATGTGATCGCATGGCTGTTTTGTAGTATGTCGGTACCCTTTTGATCATGTTGCTACTATTTTGTTATGTTTGGTGGATCGGATGTTGTGATCATACTGGTTAGGGTTTTTTTAGTCGACATGTGATGATGGTTTTCTATATTGGTCGACTTCTGTTTGTGGGATCGTCATTGCTGGTTAGTCTTTATCTATTATGGGTCGATCACTATGTTATTGGGAAGTCGAACCTGCTACTGATTTGCATAATCATGTGGAGGTTCGTTATCATGGGAAGTTAGGAGGTTCACCCTATTTGTTACTGATCACCTTCTTGGACATAATTATGAACATGAGGTCCTTGAGGGTTGGTTGATTGGAAGTTAGAGCTCTATGACGTCTTTTAAAGAATCAAGTGTGTCTCTTGAAGCCGTTAACTTGTTATGATTATTAGGCGTCGTAGTTTTATGTTCTATTATTTGTTATAAGTGTGGTTTGTCACTCTTATATAGTGGTTAGTGGTAAGTTATAAGAATGTTTTGCCATTCTTATATTTGTGTTTGTAAGTGTCCTAAGGGACTGTGGCGAGCTCACTTGTTGAGTAAAATTGGCCTCTAAAAAAAAAAAACCCTAAAAAAAACTCTCTCCCCATGGAGATTCCGGCCGCCATTCCCTAACAATATTCCGGCCAAAAAATACCTCCTCACGTCCTCTCTGCCCTCTAACATCTTGTGATTGGGCATGCAATACGTTGGGGACGGTATTTTTCTTTTAGTAGGGATGGCGGCTGATTCAGTTATTAGAAAACCTAAACAATATCTCCATGACTGGCGAAAAGAAAAAAGAAAAAGCGATTCCACTTGCAAATCTTTCATCTTTTTCTTCGTGAATCACTATATCATGATCGATCCCTTTCTTAATTGTTTAATCCTCATCCATTGTGGGTCGGTGGATTTAAAATACTTGGTCGGTTGCTATTTTATTCGCTTGGGTACTTTTTGCATGTGATCTGTTATAATCTTTTAACGTGGGTCGGTTATTACTATATCCATGTTTTATTATTCTTTGTTCTCCATGCAATTTTTGGGTTTAGCGATCGAAGGAAAAACCCTTTTCTTGGGTTTCGTTGTTTTATATTCGCTGATCTATTCCTCTCTTGATCGCTTGTGTGTTGGTTGATGTGCTATACATGCGAAACCCTATTCTTAGGGTTTCTTATTTATCAAATGGGTGGAAGCTTTACTGCTCGTGAACCCTTTTAGGGTTTGGTTTGTGAATTTACTGAAAGTTGGATTTTTAATCCATTGGTCCTTGGAAATTGATCTGGTGAATCGTTTTTGGTTCTGGAATTGATGTTATCAGTATAAGTGGGTTTAGAGAGAGTGGGTGACTATGATGCTGATCACACGCCGCATGTGTAATTTGATTTGATTGATGCCTTTGGTATGTGGATGTGATCGTGGTGCTGGTTCATGGTATTAGGGTTTGTTTAGACCTTATGCCGTGATTGTTTCATTGGCTTTGTTCTCGGATGGGGGCTAGTCATTGCAAGTTAGGGTTTTGGATTTGTTCTAAAACCTTTACTTTGTTTCATATCACAAGATGCTGCTGATTCGATTATTATGTGATCTTGTGTTTGGTGTTTTGCTGCAAGTTGGGTTCTTAATAACCCTATGATCGTCACACAATGATCCTTATGCTTTTTGCTGTTGGATTGTGATGTGTTTGTTGTTCATATCTGCCAAGATCCTTACTTTTATTGCTGATCATGCTATGTGGATCTGATTTGATGTGATTATTTGGTTCGACCTGCTTGGGGTACTTGATGCTTATGCCGCATATTTCTCATATTTTGATGCAACAGTATGTTATCCTTTGGAAGTGGTGATCGTGGTAAGTTGCAGTTTTGCTGCATTATGGATGGTAAAGTGGACCGCCAAGTTCACTGCTTGGGTAAGTCAAGTTTAGATGGTTCTTGTTCAAAAATCATTACGTGTATTGATGATGGTCGGTTTGTTGTTTGAAGCTTATTGGTTCCCTAGTCATAAACTCATTCGATCAGTTTTGGAGGTTAGGGTATAACCCTATTGTATGTACAAGTCCATTGATTTCACAAGTTTGGTTAGTATATCTTATGTTTATGTTCCGACTTGGTGAATGGGGCTTGTGTTGGCTTTGTTTGTGGTAGTAGTTGCTGCTACAAACATCCTTGCAGGTTGGGATTGGGTAATGGTATGCATGGTTTGCATGATTCTGTACTTAATTCCCTTTGGACGTATTTTCCATTATATTTTGGTCTTGATGTGGGACTATTATATATTGGAATATTGGATGTTGTGTTTGTGGTGGTTCGTGTTTCACTACAACACATTATTGGTTGAAGATCGCATGGTTGTTTCTACGTGGAATCTTCATGGAAGTTAAGATGGGGCGCCATAATGATTTTGAAGACTCAAGTGTTTCTTGAGTAGTATTGTAATATTTTATTTACTTTTGTCATTATTGGTAGTTTCATTTCATTGTCAGTTATAAGAATGGTTTGTCATTCTTATATTAGTTGCTTTGTTTAGCATGTTTGTTTGGTCAGTTGCACATGTTGTGCATGTTAGTTTTAAGAATGGTTTGTCATTCTTAGATACGTGTCTTGTAAGTGTCCTAAGGGACTGGGGGCGAGGGAAATCATCCTCGTCATTTTGTACTTCAACGTTTTTGGATAATGAATTTTACCAGGGTGCAGGATTACTCCCCTTTACCCAAAAAAAAAGGGACTGTGGCGAGGGAAATCACCCTCGTCCTTTGTACTTCAACGTTTTTTTTTTTTTTTTTTTTTTTTTTTTTTTTTTTTACAAAAAGGTAAAATATATTAAATAAAATAAAGAGTTATGTACATAGGATAGCACAAGATAGACAAGGAAAGGACAACCCCTAACCCCATCACATCTTGCCTAGAAACAGAAAAACAAAAACAGAAATGGACATGTTCCAACGTTTTTTTGGATAATATATTTTACCAGGGTGAATTAACCCTTTTACCCAAAAAAAAATGAAAAGCTCTAAAATAAAATGATTAAGGCTCAAGCAAAGGTTCCTAGGCATCCTAATACTATCCTAGTATTGTAATAAGAATATTAGAAACAAAAATGAAGCTTACTTGGTCAAGGGGAGGGTTAACGTGAGAAATAGGGTTTCCTAGGCTAAAAATGGAACTCGACAAGCATGCAAGGCAATCCTATTCGACTTCTAAGGCTTCTAGGACTTGTGTACTACTACTAGCTGTAGAAAGTTTAAGGTGGAAAGGAGTGGTGGTGCGATTTTAAAGGGTGGAAGGTATGGAGGTATTTATAGGGTGCGTTAGGTGTGTTGTGCAAGAAAGGGGTGGCTAGCTGGCGAGAGGGGGGGGGAGGTGACTCATGGCAGTAACATGTGACTAAGAGGAGCTAGGGTGATGACTAGTGAGGGCTAGTGGCGTAGGTTGGGAACTAGTGTTGGTGGTTTGGCCGCGTAGGGAAGGAGGTGACAAGGTGGTGATGCACCACCTTGTGTGCTAGCTTGGGAGGTGCTAGGGTGAGTGATTAGAGTGACCAAGGTGCTAGGCTAGATGCTTGAGGTGCTCATGTTTAGGTTTTAACTAGTTTGGGTTTAGTTTAGACCTAATCTTTCTTTGTGAGAGATTTGGGTTTATCTTAAGATTTAGTGCCTAGATTAGGTTCCTATGGGTGCTTAAGGACTAATATTAAGTCTTAGGAGGCTTATACTAAATGGTGGTAGCTTATGGTGAAGTCTTGGGAAGGTTTAACCTGGTTTTGGGACTTGTAAGACCTATTTAAGGTTCTGTGCGTAAGGGACTTGTACCTAAGCTTCTAAAGGGTTTCACTAAGGTTTAAAGAGTCTAAGATATCCTAATGTTCCTAATGTAACTCCTACATAAGCCTTGAACACTTTCAAATTAGTTTAGATAAGCAATTAGGGTTTATAAACATATAGGGCTCAATTAGGGCTTGATTAGGGTTTGTTTATGTATTGTGGTAGGTTTAGTGTGTTGTGATAATAGATTACTTATTATGGTGTTGTTGTGATCTTAGATTAAGAGTTCTTGTGTTATGGTTATACGGGTATTTGGCTTGAGAGGATACGTGAGTAGGTCTAGTGAGTCATCACATGCAATGCATAAGAAAGAAAAGCAAAAATTTACCTGTGGGAATACCTATATTGGTATTGTGAAGGAAATGGTGTTAATGGGATTTTATGGATGTTTACAGTCTTACCCCCTTGGAGAAAATCTCGTCTTGTGATTTTGTTAACTATAGGAGTAGAGGCGGAGAAAAAGAAGGGTGAGGGAAAGAAAGAGTGAGATTGACGGAAGAAAGGAGTGGTTTTGTACAAACGGATTGAGAAATGTTTGTACAGATGCCAAATACTTAGACTCATTTGTTTATATCTCGTTGTAGGTAAGGATTTATAGATTCATAGTCTAATGATTTAAAATTTTCCTTTCAAATGAAAAAGCGTCCTGATTCATTTTAATAAGATGATTATAAATCATAGTATTTATCAAGAAAGCAGAGAGTTGATCATACTAATGAAGTATGATACGGGAGTGTTTTGGGAAAAAGGGTGAAGAAGTGTTTTGACTCAGAATTGAAAGTGAGAAACTCTATGAGATTGTCTCACGAAGTTTGGGAAAACATTGTAGATTTTACAATGTTTAGTTTAGAAACCTGTAAGCTATGTGCTTACGGGTTAGGCAAAGGATTTACCGGTATTTTAGTCATGTTTGGAGTTTAAGTTTTCTAGTTCTACAGTCATTCTGTCAGCAACTAGTTACTTGGTTGTACCCCGAATCAAGATTGGAGTAAGGAACGTTGACGATCTCGATCTTGTAACTCTTGCAAGACAAGATGATTTAATATCATAGTTGAGCATAATGAGGATTAAAGCTCGGTATAGATATTCTTACAAGTTCTAACTAATAGAAACTTGTAAAATGACGAGAAATTAGGGAATCCAAGTTCTAACTCTTAGAACATTGTAGGAAGACGGAGGAAAAGAGTATGAGGGTAGGGTGAGAGAGAGTGAAGAGACGAAAGGGAAGAAGAGAGTGAAGAGACGAAAGAGAAGAGGAAAGAAGAACGGAGGAATGTAAAATATGAAAGAATAGGGTTAAATGGAAGAGGAGAAAAGGACGGGGAGATAGAAAGGAATGAAGGAGTGGAAAGGAATGGGAGAAATAGAAAAGAGTGGGAGAGACGGATGGGTAGGAAAAGAAGGAAGAGTAGGAAGAGTAGGATGAAACGGTAGAATGAAGGATGACGGGTGATGATGTACCCTCCGATTAGCTCGAAGGATCCCCCTTCGAGTCTGATCGCAACCTGTATAATCGAAGGCTCTGGCTAGCCTCCTTAAACTTTCTTTGGCGTAAAACTAATCATCAATGATCTAGTTACCATGTGGGAATTCGCCAATTAAAGGATTAAGCCCTTCGGGGTATCTCTCGATAAGTTTTAAGGACGGAACAATGCCAAGTCCAAACATTGGTGAGACCAATTCTTACCCACGTCTCCTCTTTCTCTTTAGCTCCCCCGCTAAACCAGGAGGAGTGGGACACTAAACCCTAGCGGTTACCACAAATCATGGGACGCCCCCATGATCTCTCTCAAACGTGTGACCACTCTCCAGGACCGTTTTCTTCACCTATAAATAATCCTGGACGATGACAAATCTGGTATGCAATCTCTCTCACCTTACTTCACTACGCTTACACTTAAACTCTCATACCGATCACTTATTCACACGCCGGAGGTGGTTCGCAGGGCCCAACCCCTGTGCAATCACTTAACGAAGTGTTTTAGTATTTCTTATTTCAGGTTATATCCAAGCTTGGCGTAATCACAACACCCCTCAATTCCTTTGATCACCATCGAAGGCCTGGTAGTGCGAATTATTGTACAATCAGCGGCGCCATCCATGGGACCCGCTAAAATTAGTCCCGTTATTTCCAAGTAGAATAACCAAGTCAAATACACTCGCTATTATTTCGGCATGAATCCAGAAAGAGAGATTACACCCCCACCGGGTTTCTCGTCTTTAACCCCTTTACCCGTAACTGACACCAACAACCTTTCGCCAATCACGGCCTCCACCTTTACCACACGATCTCAACCTTAAATAACGCCCAACCATCACGCATCCATGTCAGCTAATCCAGAGCTCATCATTAGCCCCGCCTTTGTCGATGCTAATTACGAAGAGCTAGAGTCCTTGTTAAGGGCTCGAAGGAGGCAAATCAGAAACACGGAGATGCGAAGGGAGTTAGAATATTCCAGCGATGAGTATGATGAAGAGATTGAGATGGAGCCGAGACCTTCGGTCACTAGGGCTCAACACCCCATCCTACGTATTGGGTCTCCTACGAGTAGAAGGGCTGGAGGAAGGAATGTAGGCTTTGAGGGAATTCCCAAAAGAACTCCTATGAGGAGAGAAGGGACTATTGCTAAAGGCTCTAATGGGAGGAGCCAGCAGAGGGAGAACACGGAGGTAAACCTACCTCCATTACTAACGGCACCTCTGGGGAGGACCGAAGGAGGAATTCCATCGCAACCCTCCCACACATTTGGCGTAGGAGGTAACCCAGGTTTAATCAACACAGGGGGAAGTTGATGAGGCGAAAAATGAACCGTTTTTAGGGGGTCATTTAAGCCGGAATTAGAATTTATTTGATCAAATATTGCCCTAAATCGTTCCTTTTGTGATTTTAGGTACTTTGGGAGTGAATTCTGGAAAAGGAAGCATTTTGGACGTTTTTGGAGCATAAAAGTGAAGAAAACGGCAAAGTCTTAATTTTCCTTGCTGGAAACAGTACCTGACGGCATCAAGAAGAATTTTATGACGGCGTCAAGAGCAAAATGGATGACGACCCAGAAAAAACGTGACGGCGTCAGAACAAGGGTGTCAAGAGTAATTTTGGTGACGGCCCAGAGCATAATCATACATGACGGCGTCAACTTTGGATCTAGGCAGTCCGAGAACTTTATTGGCGGCGAGATGACGGCGTCAGATTTTTCCTCTTGACGCCGTCACCTCACAAAATCTATATATACTTTTCTAATTTTCATTCATTAAGAGAGGAACTTGTGTGGAAAATTCTAGGGCCGAACTTAATAACCCCTAGGTCGTTTGTAACAATATTTTCAAGGGTTTTCACCCCTTGAAACCCTTCATGTTCAATTGAGATAAGTTTTCTTTCAATTTATTCAATATGTCTATGTGTTGTTTAAATAGATCTTATGCTTGTCTTCATTTTAACATGCTAGGCTAGATCATTTATGTGTTTGCTTAGATGTAATGAAACCTAGATGTTGATTATAGGTTGATTGTTTGTTTATAGTTGTAATGGATGTATGATTTCAATGTTAGGCTTAAGAAAACTGGCAGATCTCCATTGTGTAACTTGCTTGAATGTCTTAAGAAACATGAACCGATGTGTACTAGGTTTTTATGGTTGTATTTTGTAACACCCCGTGAACGACTCGACCAAAAACATGGAAATTTTTCGCAAAAACGTATGTCCAAAAACTGACACATCATCACTCTTTCACAATCTGACAAAAATCCATAAACATCTAGACATTGAGACTATTTTTAAATGAAACTAGACTCAATTACCTTCGAAACGCCGGGTGGTATGACCCTTGAAAGTTTACGGATCAAAAGATATGATTTTTCGAAGATCGACAAAATCTGTCTACTGTTCATACCAAAATTCGAAACCGAAATTTGGTGTTTGGTTCCAAATTTCACTTCCAAACCCAAATTTCACTACCAAACCGAAATTTGAAGTTTTGCTTCCAAATTTCACTTTCAAACCGAAATTTGAGTTTTGGTTACAAATTTCACAACCAAACCGAAATTGTACACTTTTGACCCGTTTTCCGGAAAATAACTTCTATTGCCCGGAAAGACACTAAAACTTCCAGAATTTACTAATACATCATTTGGCTCATAAAAACGTAAAGCTTGGACATATACAACAGTCATAGACTTGATTCTTATATCGTAGGAAAAGTTTACTTTGACCCATTTCACCAAATGGGTGGAATTCACTAAATAGGCTTACAAACTCTTAACCAAAAGCGCAACTTATCATTATATAGATCAAGTAACGTGTACAAATACTACTTGACCCATGATTTCACAATAATGGGTAAAAACGGGCTTTTGCCAAACGCCCCTTAAAGTTGACTTACACCTTTAACCATATTCAAGCATGAGTACCCAATATTTACACAAAGTCATACCATGACCAAAACATAACAAAGACTACAAAAGACCATGACCATGAAAACGGAATTATACCAAGGCAATAGAAGACTCTCGGGGCTTCCAACTTCAAATGCTTGGTCAAAAAGATGAGCTTCTACTTACCGCTTTCAACTAAACTACTTCTTCTACCAAGCAAGGCCTAGACTATATCTTTACCTTTGCTCGATCCTTCAGCACCTATCAAGAAAACATCACAACTAAACATGTAAGCGAAACGCTTAGTAAGTACATGGCATAACAAGCTAACAATGGATAATATAAATTATGCTATAACCATAACTAGTCTAACCACTAGTTAAGCTAGCGATATAGGGGCACTTACCGCATGCCAACATAGTCGGCCTAAACACGATCAACCTTACGAGGTTGAACCTCATTCCATAGTTAGCCCAACGACTAACTAAGCTATGCCTAGAAATGGATCCATAACTAGCTAACGCACCCTATATCCTATCCTTCACCATTACCATGTAACAAACATGATAAAGCTAACAAATATAAACCATTATCATACATAAATTATGATAAAGCTAACAAAACATGTCATAACCATATACTTACCTTAATCTTTAATCACAATCTTTCTATCAAAAGCTTCCCACCTCTTTCTTGCTTCCTATATCACAATCATCTCTAATTAGAGACTAATTAACTAATCATAACATAATACTAACCTTTACCCATCATCCCCAATTCTCACCACATAAACCTTAGATTCATAATTTGGGTAAAAGCACTTACTTGGCATAAAGATTGAAATAAAGGATCCTTAAGAGCTTGAAATCACTTCAAGAAGTTAATATAAGCTTCAATGATAAAAATGGTGTTCCCTCCTCTCCTCCCTCTATTATACGACACATACTCACACACTCTTCTCTCTTCTTCAAAATTCTGGACTTTTCTATCTAAATAAAAGATATTATTTTAGCTCTGGACATATGGCAATCTTAGCCCCTCAAGTTTCATCTTTCACACAAGGCCACACAACTTTCATCACATAATACCTATATACTTGTAACTTACTACCTAGCAAAGTGCAACATAAAATACTTTCTAAAAAAAATGAAATAATACTATCACTTATTTTATATTATAGTACCTTGTCGGGATACGGGTGTAACAATTCACCCCTCCTTAAAATAAGATTTTGTCCTCGAAATCTATTCTTGAAATAAATGAGGATACTCATTCCTCATCTTCTCTTCCGTCTCCCATCTAATACTTATGCCCTTACGATTTCTCCATTTCACCTTTATAAAAGGGATTTCTTTATTCCTGAGTTGTCTCACTTTTCTCCCTAGTATCGCTTCCGGTTCATCCTTTTGCGAAAGTAATTCCGGATCAATCTCGATATCATCCAAAGTGACTAGACTAGTCTCATCCGCTAGACATTTCCTCAAGTAAGACACATGGAAGGTATTATGAATACCTCTCATTTCTTCGGGTAGTTCCAACACATACGCTACCTCGCCAACACGTTTCAAGATTTTAAATGGTCCTATAAATCGTGGACTTAGTTTTCCTTTGTTTTTGAACCTAAAAACGCCTTTCCATGGGGAAACTTTCAACATAACAAAATCCCCCATTTCAAACTCAATCGGTCTTCTTCGGTTATCGGCATAACTCTTCCACCTATCTTGTGCTGCTTTAAGCCTTTCCCGTATCATCTCAATCTTCTCGGTTGTTGCTAGTACGACATCCGTACTTGCCAATTCCCTCTTTCCAACTTCCTCCCAACATACAGGCGTTCTACATTTTCTACCATAAAGCATCTCATAGGGTGGCATCTCTATACTAGCATGATAACTATTGTTGTAGGCGAATTCAACTAGAGGTAAATGATCGTCCCAGTTACCTCCAAAGTCAATCATACAAGCCCGCAACATATCTTCTAAAGTTTGGATTGTCCTCTCGCTTTGTCCATCGGTTTGAGGATGAAAAGCTGTGCTCATATGTAACTTCGTACCAAGTTCTTCTTGAAAACTCTGCCAAAAGTTTGAAGTGAATCTATCGGAGACAATAGAAATGGGTACTCCATGACGTGCGACTATCTCGTTGACATAAATCTTAGCTAACTTGTCAACGGGCATATTCTCTCTGATCGGAATGAAGTGTGCACTCTTTGTTAAGCGATCTACTATGACCCAAATCGCATCGTTCTTCTTTTTTGTCCTTGGTAATTTCGTAATGAAATCCATCGTGATCTTTTCCCACTTCCAAACCGGAATGTCTAAAAGTTGAACTTTTCCATACGGCTTTTGGTGCTCGGCTTTAACCTTTAAACAAGTTAGACATCTCTCAACATACTTTACACAATCCCTTTTCATACCCGGCCACCAATAATTCGTCTTCAAATCAAGGTACATCTTTGTAGCTCCCGGATGAATAGAATACTTCGACTTGTGTGCTTCTTCTAGGATCAATTCTTTGATATCGCTCCGAAAAGGAATATAAATCCTTCCATACCGTGTCTTAATCCCTCGACTATCTTCTTCAAGGTGCGGAATGTGAGAGGTAATACGTTCACTTTCTCTATTTTCTTCTTTCAATGCTTCCTCTTGAGCTAGCTTGATTTAATCAAAAAGATCAGAAGTAACAATCATCCGTAACAAGTGGATCCTTGTAACCTTCTCTCTTTCTTTACGACTCAAGGCATCTGCTACCACATTCACCTTACCAGGATGGTAGCGAATTTCACAATCATAATCCTTTAACAAATCTAGCCACCTTCGTTGCTTCATATTCGGATCTTTCTTTTGTAGGAAATATTGTAGGCTTCTATGATCGGTGTAAATTGTGAACTTTACACCATATAGGTAATGCCTCCAAATTTTCAAGGCAAAGACTACAGCCGCGAACTCAAGATCATGAGTTTCATATTTCTCCTCATATTTCTTTAATTGTCTTGAGGCATAAGCGATCACTTTACCGCGTTGCATAAGAACACACCCAAGACCGGAATATGATGCATCACTATAAACTACCAAATCTTCGGTTCCTTCGGGTAGTACAAGAACAGGTGTCTCACATAACTTCTTTTTCAGGGTATTAAAAGCTTCGTCTTGTTTTTCGCCCCACACAAAAGGAGTATTCTTCCTGGTGAGTTGTGTTAATGATGATGCGATCTTTGAGAAATCTTGAATGAACCTACGGTAATACCCTGCGAGTCCAAGAAAACTTCTGATCTCACCAACATTCTTTGGTGGTTGCCAATTCATCACGGCTTCAACTTTATATGGGTCAACCTCAATACCTTCCGAATTAATAACGTGACCAAGAAATTGGACTTCTTGTAATCAAAATTCGCACTTTGAAAATTTGGCATACAATCTTTCTCTTCTTAGCGTTTCGGAATTTCCCGTAAATGCACTTCATGTTCCTCCTTGCTTTTAGAATAGATAAAAATATCATCAATGAATACTATAACGGACTTATCCAACATCAGTCTACATACACGGTTCATGAGATCCATGAAAACTGCTGGTGCATTTGTAAGACCAAAAGGCATAACCGTGAACTCATAGTGTCCATAACGGGTCCTAAAAGCCGTCTTAGGAATGTCTTCTTCTCGAACCTTCAACTGATGATAACCCGAACGAAGATCAATTTTCGAAAACCATTTCGCCCCTTGGAGTTGATCAAAAAGATCGTCGATTCTTGGTAGCGGGTACACAATTTTCACCGTGACTTTGTTCAATTCACGGTAATCGATGCACATCCGCATGCTACCATCTTTCTTCTTTAGAAAAAAAATTGGGGCTCCCCACGGCGAACAACTAGGGCAGATAAAACCCTTGTCAAGTAACTCTTGAAGTTGACTCATTAACTCTTTCATTTCGGACAAAGCAAGACGATAAGGAGTTTTGGCAATGGGAGTAGCACCCGGAACAAGGTCAATACGGAACTCAACCTGTCTATCGAGTGGAATACCCGGCAAATCTTCTAGGAATACGTCACGGAATTCATTAACAATCGGAACGTCATCGATACTTTTCTTCTTGAAACGGGTATCTATCACATGCGCCATAAAGGCCTGACAACCACGTGATAAATATCTCCTAGCCTTCATTACGGTACATAATTTTAATTCACCCTTCCTATTGTCACCGTAAATCATCAATTCACGACCGCTAGGATTTACGACTCGGACAATCTTTTGTCTACATAGGATAGCCGCATTGTATTTATCTAGCCAATCCATGCCGACAATGATGTCAAATTCTCCGAGCATTATAGGAATTAGATCAATCCTAAAAACATTCTCATCGATTTCTATTTCTACATTATGATACACGTTAGACACCACAACAACCTTATTATCAGCAATTTCAACTTCTAATGGTGTCGGAAGTTTACCTAAGGGAGTGGACAATTCCTTGCTAAAACTATGGGATACAAAAGACACACTTGCACCCGAATCATATAAAACCCGAGCGGGTTTGGAATTAACAAGGATTATACCTGTGATAACATCGGAACCCGACCTTGCTTCTTCAGCACTCATCTGATAAACACGAGCTTTAGGCTTTGGAACTTTAACCTTTTCTCCTTTGATCAAATTAATCGGCTTCGCTTGCTTATTATTGGCCTTAGGACATTCGCTTATCTTATGTCCTTCTTCGTTGCACCCATAACATATCACTAGAGGCTTTGTGCAATTCTTGCTAACATGGTTTGGATCTCCACATTTAAAACATCCCTTCATCCCTGATTTACATTCTCCTATATGGTCCTTACCGCACCTATTACACCGAGGTGGTAATTTTCCTGTGTTGTCCCTCCTCGTTAAATCAAACTTGCCCCGCTTACCAAATGTTGTTGGTTGTTCTTGCTTCCTTTTTAATTCCTTTTTCTTTTTGCCCTTCATCCTATCCAAATCTGCTTCTCGCGTGCGCGCCCTTCCTAAAAGATCTTCCATTGTAGTGCACTTGAAAGGTGATACTATAGTACGAATTTCATCCTTGAGCATCCTTTGAAATTTGTCAACCTTAAGCTTTTCGTTGTCACGATACTCCGGGCAATATTGCACCATATCACAAAACTTTTCCCACAACTCATTGACTGATTCATTAGTTTGCATAAGGTTATGAAATGCTTCTCTTATTTTATCAATCTCTTCCGCGGGAGCATATTCTTTCATAAACACCTCTTTGAATTGTTCCCACATGCACGCTTCTCTCCAAGCACTACCTTTCTCATTAGCTTTACCTTCCCACCATATTTTAGCCCGTTCATGAATATAGTTAGAAGCAAAGTTCACCTTATCCTCCTCCACACAACGACTGGTACAGAAAGCCCCTTCTATATCGGTAATCCACCTAGAACTCTTTAACGGGTCAAGAGATCCCGTAAATATCGGTGGAGTACAAGCGGTGAAGGCACGATAAGTAGATTTTTCCTTCCCTACTCCGGGTCTAGCATTCGAGTCACTCATTAACTCTCCACTCTGCTTAAGCTTTCCGATCTCCTCTTGAAATATCTTTTGCAAGTTTTCAGTTGTTTTGTTAATATAGTAGGGCATTGATTTCTTAATAGCCTTGCCTATCCTTTTTGCCATCATTGTATTCAAAGTTTTCATTTCCTCTTTTGTGAAGCCTCTAAAGTTAAGGCCTTCGGAGCTAGAAGATGAAGAAGAATTTTCATGACCTTTCTCGTTGCCACCCGCATTGCTTGCCGAAGATTCGGCATGTTTGGAAGCCGTAGCTTTCGTGGCTTCTTTCGGGTGAGGGGTATCCAATCCTTCTTTTAACTGAAAATTTACATGTCACACTATCAAGTACAATCATATGCATAGTCGATGCATGAATGACATTCTATATATCCCTACACTAACTCACTAAAGTTTGTCACCCATGTATAGTCTTAATGATTTCAACTTCACATATGTACTATATTTTTATCACTACGGTGGCCAAGCGTAGTCATAAAAATACTTAACATATGTGTCCTTAAAATCACTAAAACAATACACCAATAACAAACACTAGTAATAAACGCGTCTCTATCGGGTCTAAGTCTAGGAAATCCTAAATCTCTTAGACCAAAGCTCTGATACCAAGTTGTAACACCCCGTGAACGACTCGACCAAAAACATGGAAATTTTTCGCAAAAACGTATGTCCAAAAACTGACACATCATCACTCTTTCAGAATCTGACAAAAATCCATAAACATCTAGACATTGAGACTATTTTTAAATGAAACTAGACTCAATTACCTTCGAAACTCTGGGTGGCACAACCCTTGAAAGTTTACGGATCAAAAGATATGATTTTTCGAAGATCGACAAAATCTGTCTACTGTTCATACCGAAATTCGAAACCGAAATTTGGTGTTTGGTTCCAAATTTCACTTCCAAACCGAAGTTTCACTACCAAACCGAAATTTGAAGTTTTGCTTCCAAATTTCACTTTCAAACCGAAATTCTAAACCGAAATTTGAGTTTTGGTTACAAATTTCACAACCAAACCGAAATTGTACACTTTTGACCCGTTTTCCGGAAAATAACTTCTATTACCCGGAAAGACACAAAAACTTCCAGAATTTACTAATACATCATTTTTTTGGGTAAAGGGGAGTAACTAATACATCATTTGGCTCATAAAAACGTAAAGCTTGGACATATACAACAGTCATAGACTTGACTCTTATATCGTAGGAAAAGTTTACTTTGACCCATTTCACCAAATGGGTGGAATTCACTAAATAGGCTTACAAACTCTTAACCAAAAGCGCAACTTATCATTATATAGATCAAGTAACGTGTACAAATACTACTTGACCCATGATTTCACAATAATGGGTAAAAACGGGCTTTTGCCAAACGCCCCTTAAAGTTGACTTACACCTTTAACCATATTCAAGCTTGAGTACCCAATATTTACACAAAGTCATACCATGACCAAAACATAACAAAGACTACAAAAGACCATGACCATGAAAACGGAATTATACCAAGGCAATAGAAGACTCTCGGGGCTTCCAACTTCAAATGCTTGGTCAAAAAGATGAGCTTCTACTTACCGCTTTCAACTAAACTACTTCTTCTACCAAGCAAGGCCTAGACTATATCTTTACCTTTGCTCCATCCTTCAGCACCTATCAAGAAAACATCACAACTAAACATGTAAGCGAAACGCTTAGTAAGTACATGGTATAACAAGCTAACAATGCATAATATAAATTATGCTATAACCATAACTAGTCTAACCACTAGTTAAGCTGGCGATATAGGGGCACTTACCTCATGCCAACATAGTCGGCCTAAACACGATCAACCTTACGAGGTTGAACCTCATTCCATAGTTAGCCCAACGACTAACTAAGCTATGCCTAGAAATGGATCCATAACTAGCTAACACACCCTATATCCTATCCTTCACCATTACCATGTAACAAACATGATAAAGCTAACAAATATAAACCATTATCATACATAAATTATGATAAAGCTAACAAAACATGTCATAACCATATACTTACCTTAATCTTTAATCACAATCTTTCTATCAAAAGCTTCCCACCTAAATTTTTGCTTCCTATATCACAATCATCTCTAATTAGAGACTAATTAACTAATCATAACATAATACTAACCTTTACCCATCATCCCCAATTCTCACCACATAAACCCTAGATTCATAATTTGGGTAAAAGCACTTACTTGGCATAAAGATTGAAATCAAGGATCCTTAAGAGCTTGAAATCACTTCAAGAAGTTAATATAAGCTTCAATGATAAAAATGGTGTTCCCTCCTCTCCTCCCTCTATTATACGACACACACTCACACACTCTTCTCTTTTCTTCAAAATTCTGGACTTTTCTATCTAAATAAAAGATATTATTTTAGCTTTGGACATATGGCAGTCTTAGCCCCTCAAGTTTCATCTTTCACACAAGGCCACACAACTTTCATCACATAATACCTATATACTTGTAACTTACTACCTAGCAAAGTGCAACATAAAGTACTTTCTAAAAAAAATGAAATAATACTATCACTTATTTTATATTATAGTACCTTGTCGGGATACGAGTGTAACATATTTACTGCATGCGCGAATTCTAGTGATCCCATGTTAGGAGCTTCTTAGTCGGCTCGACATAGGAGTGAAGTAGGAGCTTATAGAATTGGGGAAGTAAGTACGCCACCCCATGAATGGTATTAAGGAATACAATTCGTCATCCACGCAACTGTAACAAGTAATTAACCTGTAAAAGATATCTACGGAGTAGTGAAATCTAAGTAAAGACAATTCTCCCATATATTGCTAACACCACTATCTTAATTCAGTTTATTTACTTTTTTGTTATTTTATTTTGATAGCATCTGTAGTTATTGGATTTGTTGACTAGCAACTAATTCCGCCCATCCTTCCAAAAAACCGAGATTTTACTTGCTTTTATAAAAATATAAAAATACAAAAAGAATCATCCCTCACCTCTAGACCTAGTTTTTAGGCTTTCTAATCCTAGCGACACTATTCCTGAGTTGAACGATCAATCCCCCGGTACTTGTCACTATACTATACTACAACGATCAGGTACACTGCCTGGTGGGGGTTGTAAGCTTCTCGAGATCCCTCGAGAGGTAAAGCCTGGTGCAATTCCCACGCATCAAGTTTTTGGCGCCGCAGCCCGGGGAAATAGTTATTGTCTAGGTTATAATTTCTTTTTATTAGGTCTACTTGCTAGATTTCGTTCTAGTAAGATTTTATTTTAATTTTTTAGGTTTTCTTTAGTCTATCTTATTTCTTCATGCTTTTGTTCGTAACTCTTTACCATACGACATCATGGAAGGTGGTAACATCTTTGAACCCGTCAACCCACCACAACAAGACCACCCACAAAACCCACCACTTGCTAACCAACCTCTTAGGCCCCGAACCCTAGGAGCGTACTCCCGACCTAGCCACCAAGGCTACCGAAACACCATTGAGCTCACCCAAGGAGCCAATGTGTCTCCCTTGCGATCCGACACCATCTGGTTGGTGCAAAGCGGATGTGCATTCCATGGACTTCGTTCCGAAGATCCTAATCAACATCTCAAGGACTTCCTTAAAATCGTAGATTCCATAGACCTAGATGTTGCAACTAGAGAGACGACCCGATTACGCCTATTCCAAGTCTCTCTACGTGATCAAGCTAGTCAATGGCTTAAACGTTTACCCGCGGGATCCATCACCTCATGGGATGATCTCACCACTCGTTTCCTTGCTCAATTTTTCCCACCGGGGAGAACTAATGTCACAACTCACCATTTCAGGTCATTTCCCAAACTTCGACATTTTACAATTCATAAATCACTATTCATCAAAACACTATTCATCGTTTTACTATTCATCATTTTCGAGGTCAATTTGATATTCTGAGAAACATTTGAGAAATTTACTATTTACTGAACACTATTCATTGCCGGAAAAGTTTTCACTATTCACTTGCATTACTCATTTCATCGTAAATTTAGTTTACGGGTATTCAAATTCGCGTAACCGTATTGGTTTAGGTGCGAATTCATTTCATTATCAGTAAGGACACTGCATACGGACTAGAGACAGTCTGCATATCAACATAACAGCATTTTCATGTTATACCACTCTTATGATTTTCAAATTTATATATTTGATACATTTAACGTTTTCCTTATAATTATTTATAATAAACGTTAACACCCGGTTTATAAAAACGACGAATATATCTAAATATTCCCACAATGGTCCCGACATATTTTTATATCCATTATATCATCATAAAAGTTATAATATTCATTTACCCAGTATTTTGGAAATTTATTTTATTTATAACGTAAGTTTATAAATATTACGACGGTTTTCGTGAAAACTAAACAATAATCACCCGAACACTCAGAACTTGTACCCAACATATTTTTAACATTTTTACAACTTTATTTTATCCCGAATAACTTCGTTAACAATTATTTCTATCAAACCCGGTACCCGATTTTAACAAATAACACATATCAACACATATACTACACAAGTTTTCCTAATTAAATCCAAGCTACCCCAACCCCCCCCCCCCCCCCCCCCATCCACCTAGGCCGGCCCCTAAAGTCCTCACCAAGGCCATTTTACACATTTATCTTAACCTCTAGCATTTATGTGCTAGTATAATATATTATACTTATACTAAATATCCAAAAACACATATAACATAATCATACATATTTCTAAGAATCATAAACTCAAGATCTCATCTCTTCTCCATCTCATACCCCACGACCAAACCAAAAATCCAAGATCAAGTGATTATTTTCCAAGAGTTAAAGCTACAAAGTTGTTCCTTTTGTCATCCTAATCAAGAATCTTACAACAAAAACACAAGTAACACAAGGTTTCTCATCATCTAATCACCTATTATTTCAAAGTGAGTTATCAAATTTATTTTCATGATTTCATCTAATTAACACTTGTATCTTACGGTTTTCATGCTTAATTTCATGCACAAACTAGCTATACCACTTTATTTTTGTAGACTTTTTGAACATACAAACCCTAGATTTTGATTTAGGTGTTCCTTTGTTAAATTAACATGATTAGTAGTGATTAGGAACCCATGGCACCCTAAGAAGGTGTATGGTAGGATTAGTATAGCTTTGTGGTGTTTGCAAGAGTTTTGGTTGAAGTAGAAACTAGTTTTGAACATGAAAAATGGGTTTGTAACAAGTATATAAACATTCTGTCCCATTTTTGTAAATCCAGGAAAATAGTAAACATAAAGGAAACTTTGGCAAAAATTTTAGAAAATACTTTCAAAAACGAATCCGTAGGCGAAAGAACGGATTAAAAAGAGTTTATAACGAAGAAGTTATGATTTTTGCAAGTTTATTGACGAAAAGTATATTTTCTGAAAATACATGCTGTTGGACGTTTTTCGTCGGACAAAAAGAGGCTTTAGACGTAACCCGGAGGAGCCAAGCTTTCCAAAATATATTACTACATACTAAGACGTAACCGTGGATATAAAGAACAAGTAAAACGGACTTATAACGACAAAGATATTCACATTTCAATATCGACAAAACTAATATTATTTTGACAGCTTTTGAAAATAATGACACTAAAACTACGTAGTAACTCTAGATTTCTAGAAATAATACCAAGTACCCAAATTCATAGCTAACAAAGTATTAGTGATTACAAGTATATT
The DNA here is from genome assembly GCA_030686995.1 of Artemisia argyi. NCBI lineage: Eukaryota > Viridiplantae > Streptophyta > Magnoliopsida > Asterales > Asteraceae > Artemisia > Artemisia argyi. The sequence goes on from CM060676.1 coordinate 94,690,770, forward strand.
TTTATCACTACAAGGCATTATTTCAAGGATTTCAAACCGAGGATTTCAACACTAACATTGATACATACGATATATATATATATATATATATATATATATATATATATATATATATATATATATATATATATATATATATATATATATATATATATATATATATATATATATATCTTTACTACCTATAAAGCAAAAATGGTCAAAGGGGAATGTGAAAAACTGAACTTTCGGTCAATCCCGAAATTGCCCCTATGTTAATTAGGAAATTATGAAATGTAATTAATACTCTTATTAAAACACATATTAGTTAAAAGTACAATGATTTATTCACATTGTACAACCAATTAAAAACATATCTACCAAATTTAATACAACCAATTAAAACAATTAATACAAATCACAAATCAGGTTGACCCGGGACGTTTCAAACCTGACGGGTTGAACCGGTTTAATTTGACCCATTTTCGACCCAACCTAGCAAGTTGATCCGGTTTAAATCGACCAATTTTTCGACCGGAATGGTTCAACCGGTTGAACCACCCGGGTTGAACCGGGTTTCAAAACATTATGTTTAATTCCCAAATCTTCAAATTTTTATTATTTTTCATTTATAACATATAAACTTTTTTATCAATAAACTATCTGTCGCTATAAAATCCCGTTGCTATGCACGGGTACTCGTCTAGTATATATATATATATATATATATATATATATATATATATATATATATATATATATATATATATATATATATATATATATATATATATATTTCAACTAGTTTTATTTTTCTAGTAGCCATATTTTCCTAAGTCTTGAAAATTGTGTATTTTTTATAACAACAAGTATTTTTCAAAGAGTAGAGTGGTTTAGGAACATGTGCATGGACATTCATAACATCATTTGGTGATCTAAATTAGATCGTTCATCATTCATATTAGGTTGAGGCAGATAACCGTTCATTGTTGTTCATTTCACTTCATCACAGTATCATCAGTTTAAGGTGAGTTTTCGTAGCCCCGTATACATTTTATGATTGTTTTCAAATCCCACGGGGGAGAATACATTGCACCATTTTAGTACGAGCCCAAGTATCAAAACTTATGTACATTTTAAGTAGCTTGTCTGCCTTGTGATAGTCCCCTATTATCATCATGAACCGTTAATTTGCCAATTAAGCGAGAGTGAGTGGATAGATCTATTGAGGGTGACGCCTCCATCCGTGGTAGTATTTACCAACAGTAAGCAGATGCATTTCATGTCTGTTACATTTGAGTGTTTTGGCAGAACATTCAGGAGGGGCATAAATTTCATCAGTCTAGCTTCGGTGTCATGAGCTTAAGGTCTATTGTACTATTTTACGTGACTTTTGTCATACACTTATACTTGTGGTGACCGTACAACATTACATTTTATAAACCTATGATTATTCACCAACTTTATGTTGACCGTTTTCGCAATGTATTTTCAGGTAACTAAGGGCATTATCATATCATATGCATGGAGTCACATTAGGATGTGCCAGGGATGACACACTACATTTTGGATTTTTCATGCACTTGTGTAAATTATCGTTTGACGTTTTCTGGACTTGTTTCTGTAAACGTTTCAACCTTTGGGACCTATGTTTTGTACTCTGAATCTTTTTAAATAAATCAAATGATGTATCTTCCGAATGACACTTTAGGTCGTTCAATATATCCTTGTTATGGTGCTATGACAGTTACACCCCCAGGCATTCCATTCCGCTGCAAGTCAGGTAAATTGGGGGTGTGACAGATTGGTACCAGAGCCAAGGTTATAGCGAACTAGGATGCATCATGATAGGGTTTATGATGTATACGATCCCTAGACTATAACCACATTATCATAGCATCTCATCATTTCATCATAAGTGCATGTTCATTGTTTTAGGTGATTCCATTATACGAGTTATTTATTTTATTTCACCTTGATTATCACAGAACCATGTCTTCAGACCCGAATGTTGTCGTACTTTACTTTATCACAGACTCCGATTTTGAAGGCTCTATGTCTTCCACTGCCTTTTCACCACCACCCATTCCTCTTGTACCTGTGTTGCTACTCTCGGCATCAGGTGAGGAAACCGAGCCTTTTGAGGAGGATGAGACTGCTCCTACTCCTCATGTTTCCCCTATTGCACCACCTGAGATTACCCGTGCACCCACTGACACATCATCCTCTGCTACCACTATTCCATCAGAACCTAGACTTATGTTTCCCCGTAGGAAGACGACTATAGGTCCTAGTAAGAGAGTTTGCCCTGCTACATCTACCTTTAAGATCCCTGCTATTCCTATGTTACCCACACCACCACCAGCCATACCCGCTACTACATCCATATCTACCTCACTATTGCCGCTTAGGAAGCGTGTGAGGTTTACTACACCAGCTTCACCTACTACAGAGTCAGAACCACCACCAGTATACCATGTAGGTGAGAGTTCGAGAGCAGCTGCTGCTAGGGAGCCTACATATGTTACATTAGAGGATCAGTTAGGGGCTCAGCAGGAGCAGGTTGATATTTGGGTTATAGGGTTGATGAGGTTATCACTACTCGACTTGAGGCGGTTGAGGAGCAGGTCGAGGGATTGATTTTAGGCAGAGTTAGTATCGACGTGTCGTATCATGGACTTGAGGCACGGCAGGAGGGACATCGGGAGCTTATTGAGCAGCTTAGGGATGAGCTACCGGAGATACGGGATAGAGCTCAGACTACACAGGAGGCTCAAGGAGAGCAGACACACCAGTTGGCAGTAGCACAGGAGAGGTTGGCTATGATGGAGGGTAGAGATGCTGCTCTTCAGCTTCGAGTTCGGCATTTAGAGGAGATTGCAGTTATGATGAACAGGGAGATTCGTCGTCTGCGGAGTGCACCTGGAGCATCTGGAGCTCCTGGACCATCTAGAGCACCTGGAGGAGCCTAGACATAGACTAGTATTGTATTAGCTTTTACTATTTTCCTAGTCCCGAGGTGTGGGACATAGTTCAAGAACTTGTAGTCTTTTGGTTGTTGTACAAACAAATATATCAAGTGCAACTCTACTATGTTGGAAATGTTGTGCTATATATATATCGGTCCATGTAGGCCGAAATTTTCATGTATTATATTCATGTGTTGTGATTATATTTATGATGTTTCGTGGTTGCTCTTTATTATTAACGTATTTATACTTGTTGTGGTTGTATCTATACGTGTCGTGGTTGAATTATTACAGGTTGTGGTTGTACTCGTACATGTCGTGGTTGTATTTATCCTTGTTGTGGTTGTATACATACATGTTGTGGGCGTATATTTTTGTACGATGACTATTTCTACTATAGTTTTCTCATGGTTGTTGTCGATTATTATTTATCAGAAGTATGGCGCCAAAGAAAGCAAAGGCTACATCAGAAACACCCGCTATGACTCAAGCCGCTATCCGCAAGTTGGTCAGGGATAGTATAGCAGAAGCTCTGGAGACTGAGAGAGCTGAGGTTGCTGCTAGGGCTGCTGAGGTTCCACCTAATACTGAAGTGGTTCAACCCACTACTTGGCGTGAATGTACTTGGAAGGATTTCAAGATTAGTGATCCCGTCAAGTATAAGGGCACTGAGGGAGCGGTTGCTTTGATCCGCTGGTTTGAAAAGACTGAGAATGTATTTCTCATGTGCGGTTGCCAGGAGGTTAACAAGGTAAAATTTTCTACTGGTATGCTTCTTGATGAAGCTATGTCTTGGTGGAATTCTTATGCTCAGCCTATTGGTATGGAGAATGCCTACAAGCTCACTTGGGATCAATTCAAGAAGCTGATGACTAAGAAGTTTTGCCCTCGTACTGAGGTGCAAAAGTTGGAAACCGAATTCTATGAGCTGGTAACAAAAGGTGATGACATTGAGACTTATATCAGGAAGTTTCAGGAATTGGCTGCAATATGTCCAACTATGGTTCCGGACGATGAGAAAAAGATGGAGAATTTTACTAGAGGATTACCCGAAAGCATCCGAGGGGATGTGATGTCTTTCGACCCACAATCAATGGAAGAGGCCATTCATATAACTCAGAAACTTATGGTCCAAGTGTTAAAAGGAAAGTCTGCTGCAAACAACAACAATAACCGTTCAAACAATACCAACTACAACAACACTCGAAACAACAACAACTATAACAATAACCGAAACCGCAACTACCCCAATAACCAAAACAATAACAACAATAACAACAAGAGGAGGTTTGATAATAACCAAGGTGGAAATGCTATCCAACCAACACCTAAGAGACAGGAAGTGGCAAAGTCCTATGCTGCAGGACCAACAGAAGGAAAAGGATATGCTGGAAAACTACCCAAGTGTAACAAGTGTCAAACTCATCACAACCCTGGGAATTGTCCTAGAGCTTGTGAGAACTGTGGAAAAGTCGGTCATTCGACTAGGGAATGCAAAGCTCCACGAGGGGTAATTAATCAGAACCAACCAGGAGCATGTTATAGTTGTGGAGAGTTGGGTCATTTCAAGAACAATTGCCCAAAGAGGAAGGATAAAGGAGCTGGAAATCAGGGAGGAGTAGCTCGAGGAAGGGCTTATGTTATGGGAGGAGAAGATGCCCGAGAGGACCCGAATGTTGTTGCGGGTACGTTCCTCGTTAATAATCGTTATGCATCCATTTTATTTGATTCAGGAGCGGATAGAAGTTTTGTTTCTATTGCATTTGCACCTTTACTTAACATAGAACCAACTACCTTAGACATTCCCTATATCGTCGAATTAGCCGATGGGTCTTTAGTTAACACCAACACCGTTATCCGTGGTTGCACCATCAATTTCCTAAATCACCCATTCAATATAGACCTTATGCCCGTAGAACTTGGAAGTTTTGACGTTGTTATCGGTATGGATTGGTTGTCTCGACATCGTGCAAGAATCATTTATGATGAAAAAGTTGTTCATCTTTCTTATGGAGGTGAAACTTTAGTTGTTCGCGGAGAGCGAAGTGGAACTAGACTCAGTATCATATCATGCATTAAAACCGAGAAGTACATAAAGAAGGGTTGTTACGCATTCTTGGCTCACATCACGGAGAAGAAGTCGGATGAGAAACGACTTGAAGATGTGCCAATTGTTAAGAAATTTCCAGAAGTTTTTCCGGAAGAATTGCCAGGACTTCCACCTACACGTCAGGTTGAGTTTCAGATTGAGTTGGTGCCAGGAGCTGCACCAATTGCACGAGCACCGTATAGACTTGCACCTTCTGAGATGCAAGAATTGTCTAACCAATTACAAGAACTTCTAGACAAAGGATTCATTAGACCTAGTTCCTCGCCTTGGGGAGCACCAGTTTTGTTTGTGAAGAAGAAGGATGGATCTTTCAGAATGTGCATAGACTATCGTGAGCTGAACAAGTTAACGGTGAAGAATCGTTATCCTCTCCCTAGGATTGATGACTTGTTTGATCAGTTACAAGGTTCTTGTTTTTATTCCAAGATTGATTTAAGATCAGGTTACCATCAACTCAAAGTTCGGGAAGAAGATATCCCGAAGACGGCATTCAGAACACGTTATGGTCATTATGAGTTTAAAGTGATGCCTTTTGGATTAACGAATGCACCTGCCGTATTCATGGATCTCATGAACAGAGCGTGCAAACCATATCTTGATAAGTATGTGATTGTATTCATTGACGATATCCTGATTTATTCCAAGAGTAAGAAAGAGCATGAAGCACACCTCAGAACAGTATTGGAACTACTCAAGAAGGGGCAATTGTATGCCAAATTTTCAAAGTGTGACTTTTGGATACAAAGAGTTCAATTTCTTGGCCATGTCATTGATAGCCAAGGATTACAAGTCGACCTAGCAAAGATTGAGGCAGTAAAGGATTGGGCTACGCTCAAGTCTCCTACAGAAATTCGTCAATTCTTAGGACTTGCAGGATATTACAGAAGGTTTATTGAAGGGTTTTCTAAGATAGCGAAGTCGCTGACTAAGCTGACACAAAAGAATCAAAAGTACGAGTGGGGAGAGAAACAAGAATCTGCATTTCAGTTATTGAAGCAGAAGCTTTGTAGTGCACCGATTTTGTCACTACCAGAAGGTATTGAGAACTTTGTGGTATATTGCGATGCTTCGCATAAAGGACTTGGAGTTGTGCTAATGCAAAACGAGAAGGTGATAGCTTATGCATCTAGACAGCTTAAGACACACGATAAAAATTACACTACACACGACTTGGAGTTGGGTGCTGTTGTTTTTGCACTTAAGATTTGGAGACACTACCTTTATGGTACTAAATGTGTAGTTTTTACCGACAACAAGAGCTTACAGCATATACTTGATCAGAAGGAACTTAATATGAGACAACGTCGTTGGCTAGAATTGTTGAGTGATTACGATTGTGAGATCCGATATCACCCAGGAAAAGCGAATGTTGTAGCAGGTGCACTTAGCCGAAAAGAACGACTCAAACCTTTGAGGGTTAGATCATTAGGAATGACTATTATTTCACCATTACCATCAAAAATTCTAGAAGCTTAGATTGAGGCTCTCAATGAGGAAAATCGACCACAGGAGAAACTTTATGGTATGCCAGAAAACAAGAATGGCTTTGTGAAGAGAGCAGATGGAGTGTTATGCTTCAAGGACCGAAGTTGGATACCACTCTATGGTGGAGTACGAGAATTGATTATGCATGAATCACACAAGTCGAAGTACTCTATTCACCCAGGTTCTGACAAGATATATCAGGATCTCAAAAAGCTGTATTGGTGGCCGAACATGAAAGCAGAAATAGCTACGTACGTTAGTAAATGCCTTACTTGTGCTAAAGTGAAAGCCGAGTACCAGAAACCGTCAGGATTACTCCAACAACTAGAAATTCCACAATGGAAGTGGGAGTGTATTACAATGGACTTTGTTACTAAACTACCCAAGACGTCAGGAGGTTACGATGCTATATGGGTAATTGTCGATCGTCTTACTAAATCAGCCCATTTCATACCCATTAGAGAGACTTATTCCATGGAACAGCTTGCCAGACTTTATGTCAAGGAAATAGTCTCGAGACATGGAGCACCAATCTCCATTATTTCTGACAGAGATAGCCGCTTTACTTCAAACTTTTGGAAGTCATTACAAGATTCTTTTTTATCCAAGTTAGACATGAGCACTGCTTACCATCCACAGACTGATGGTCAGAGTGAGAGAACTATTCAAACACTGGAGGACATGCTGAGGGCATGTGTGATTGACTTTGGGAATGGTTGGGCTAACCATTTGCCATTAATCGAGTTCTCTTGTAACAACAGTTACCATTCAAGTATTAAAGCAGCACCATTTGAGGCACTTTATGGTCGTAAGTGTCGTTCCCCAGTTTGTTGGGCAGAAGTTGGAGAGGTACAATGCACAGGTCCAGAGATGGTTAGGGAAACAACAGAAAAGATAATCCAGATTCGAGAAAGACTTGAAACTGCTAGAAGTAGACAGAAGAGCTACGCAGATGTTAGACGCAAACCATTAGAATTCCAGATCGGAGACAAGGTCATGTTGAAAGTCTCGCCCTGGAAAGGCGTGATACGATTTGGAAAGCGTGGAAAGTTGAACCCGAGATACATTGGTCCATTTAAAATACTGGAAAGGATTGGTCCAGTCGCTTACAAGCTTGAACTTCCATCAGAACTCAGCAACGTACATAACACGTTTCATGTCTCAAACCTCAAGAAATGCCTTTCAGATGAGTCTTTCGTTATACCATTAGAAGAGATTCAGCTAGATGACAAGCTTAACTTTTTTGGGTAAAAGGGTTTATTCACCCCGGTAAAATTCATTACACCAAAAAACGTTGAGGTACAATAGGGTGAGGGTGATGTCCCTCACCTCAGTCCCTTAGGACACTTACAGACACGAATATAAGAATGACACACCATTCTTATAACTTACATAATAAAAACTTACCACCTACAATGACTATACAAGTGAATAAAAATAAGAATTAAAACATGATTCACTAAAGTAGCACCAAGAACATAGTCATCGTAGAACTTCCATCAATCTTCCATGTGAACACATCCACAGAAAGCTTGAACATACATGACCAACCAAAGAAATCCTTGAGCCATTCTCCAACACAATCCGAGAGAAAATCATGGAGCTAATCGAGACTCAAAGTTTCACGAACCAGCAACCTTCATGCCATGATCCCCTTTAAACCAGCCAAAAGGGCACCATGCAACAATCCAAGGGTAACTAAACCCTAACATGTAGACCGAATGTGCAAGCGTAACGACCAGATCAAAGGCATACAAGATGTGAACACGAGCAGGATCAAGTTACACCAAACGATCACTAGAGTTTTTGAATAAGAACCCTAAAACTTAACTTCCATAGCATCCAGCAACATCAAACAAAAGACCCAAAACATAACGAACATCAACATGTCTTTGAAAGATGAACCAGAGTTAACATGCAACGAAACTAGGGTTAAAAAACCCTAAATAGTAGATCGGATATGCACCAACAGGATTATGTGTAAGATGCAGCACTAACAATCGATCCAAAGAGTTTTTGAATAAGAACTCTAAAACCTTAACTTCCACAATAAATCAGCAGCAAACAATGCATACACATCGAATAGAACTTCCACTCTCTCCAGAACCCACGTACCAATACCGAATCAGCATCACCACGACCCATAGTCGACTTCCAGGAACAAAAACCATAATGTTGACCACAATCAGCAGATCGACTTACCACCATACACGCATATGATAGATACATTAACGCGCAACCAAGAACCCTAGCGATAACCATCAAAAACGAAACCCTAAAAAGAAGATCGTTCATGTAAGCAAACCCTAACGAACAAGCAGTTAGGTTTAGATCTTTATCGCCCAGCAAACAGATCGTAGATGATATCCCATAAAGCTTATACGATCCAAACAACCATAAAACCCAAGCAATCGATTATAAGATATAAAAAATCGTAAAAAACGATTAGAAGAAAAGCCTAGAAATCGATTAGGGTATAAATAAAGAATCATAACTAAACCCTCAACAAAAGAAATCGATTAACAACCGACTATAATAGAATCGTGTAGGGTTTAGAACAGGCGGCGAAATCAGAAACATAATGAATGAAAAACACTAGCACACCCCTTCCAAGATAATTACTACCCATAAAACCGATTGCATATCATTACAAGAACAATAAAGAGGCGGATTTAGGACAGTTTTTTGCGTTTGGGAGGTGGGGAAAGGGTGGCCGGATTTCGCCCCTAGGGGAGAGAGAATTATTAAAAAGGAACCAGTTGAAATCATGGACCGAGAGGTCAAACAGTTGAAGCAGAGTCGAATTCCGATCGTGAAGGTTCGCTGGAATTCTCGAAGAGGACCCGAGTTTACTTGGGAACGAGAAGACCAAATGCAACGCAAGTATCCACATCTTTTCACCAAACCTATTACCGAGACCAACACTAGCTGAATTCAGGGACTGAATTTCTTTTTGGGTGGGCGACTGTCACAACTCACCATTTCAGGTCATTTCCCAAACTTCGACATTTTACTATTCATAAATCACTATTCATCAAAACACTATTCATCGTTTACTATTCATCAATTTCGAGGTCAATTTGATATTCTGAGAAACATTTGAGAATTTTACTATTCACTGAACACTATTCATTGCCGGAAAAGTTTTCACTATTCACTTGCATTACTCATTTCATCGTAAATTTAGTTTACGGGTATTCAAATTCGCGTAACCGTATTGGTTTAGGTGCGAATTCATTTCATTATCAGTAAGGACACTGCATACGGACTAGAGACAGTCTGCATATCATTATAACAGCATTTTCATGTTATACCACTTTTAGGATTTTCAAATTAATATATTTGATACACTTAACATTTTCCTTATAATTATTTATAATAAACGTTAACACCCGGTTTATAAAAACGACGAATATATCTAAATATTCCCACAATGGTCCCGACATATTTTTATATCCATTATATCATCATAAAAGTTATAATATTCATTTACCCAGTATTTTGGAAATTTATTTTATTTATAACGTAAGTTTATAAATATTACGACGGTTTTCGTGAAAACTAAACAATAATCATCCGAACACTCAGAACTTGTACCCAACATATTTTTAACATTTTTACAACTTTATTTTATCCCGAATAACTTCGTTAACATTTATTTCTATCAAACCCGGTACCCGATTTTAACAAATAACACATATCAACACATATACTACACAAGTTTTCCTAATTAAATCCAAGCTACCCCAACCCCACCCCCCCCCCCTCTCATCCACCTAGGCCGGCCCCTAAAGTCCTCACCAAGGCCATTTTACACATTTATCTTAACCTCTCGCATTTATGTGCTAGTATAATACATTATACTTATACTAAATATCCAAAAACACATATAACATAATCATACATATTTCTAAGAATCATAAACTCAAGATCTCATCTCTTCTCCATCTCATACCCCACGACCAAACCAAAAATCCAAGATCAAGTGATTATTTTCCAAGAGTTAAAGCTACAAAGTTGTTCCTTTTGTCATCCTAATCAAGAATCTTACAACAAAAACACAAGTAACATAAGGTTTCTCATCATCTAATCACCTATTATTTCAAAGTGAGTTATCAAATTTATTTTCATGATTTCATCTAATTAACACTTGTATCTTACGGTTTTCATGCTTAATTTCATGCACAAACTAGCTGTACCACTTTATTTTTGTAGACTTTTTGAACATACAAACCCTAGATTTTGATTTAGGTGTTCCTTTGTTAAATTAACAAGATTAGTAGTGATTAGGAACCCATGGCACCCTAAGAAGGTGTATGGTAGGATTAGTATAGCTTTGTGGTGTTTGCAAGAGTTTTGGTTGAAGTAGAAACTAGTTTTGAACATGAAAAATGGGTTTGTAACAAGTATATAAACATTCTGTCCCATTTTTGTAAATCCAGGAAAATAGTAAACATAAAGGAAACTTTGGAAAAATTTTTAGAAAATACTTTCAAAAACGAATCTGTAGGCGAAAGAACGGATTAAAAAGAGTTTATAACGAAGAAGTTATGATTTTTGCAAGTTTATTGATGAAAAGTATATTTTCTGAAAATACATGCTGTTGGACGTTTTTCGTCGGACAAAAAGAGGCTTTAGACGTAACCTGGAGGAGCCAAGCTTTCCAAAATATATTACTACATACTAAGACGTAACCGTGGATATAAAGAACAAGTAAAACGGACTTATAACGACAAAGATATTCACGTTTCAATATCGACAAAACTAATATTATTTTGACAGCTTTTGAAAATAATGACACTAAAACTACGTAGTAACTCTAGATTTCTAGAAATAATACCAAGTACCCAAATTCATAGCTAACGAAGTATTAGTGATTACAAGTATATTTTTATCACTACAAGGCGTTATTTCATGGATTTCAAACCGAGGATTTCAACACTAACATTGATACATACGATATATATATATATATATATATATATATATATATATATATATATATATATATATATATATATATATATATATATATATTTCAACTAGTTTTATTTTTCTAGTAGCCATATTTTCCTAAGTCTTGGAAATTGTATATTTTTTATAACAAGTATTTTTCAAAGAGTAGAGTGGTATAAGAACATGTGCATGGACATTCATAACATCATTTGGTGATCTAAATTAGATCGTTCATCATTCATATTAGGTTGAGGCAGATAACCGTTCATTGTTGTTTATTTCACTTCATCACAGTATCATTTGTTTAAGGCGAGTTTTCATAGCCCCGTATACATTTTATGATTGTTTTCAAATCCCACGAGGGAGAATACATTGCACCATTTTAGTACGAGCCCAAGTACCAAAACTTATGTACATTGTTTAAGTAGCTTGTCTGCCTTGTGATAGTCCCCTATTATCATCATGAACCGTTAATTTGCCAATTAAGCGAGAGTGAGTGGATAGATCTATTGAGGGTGACGCCTCCATCCGTGGTAGTATTTACCAACAGTAAGCGGATGCATTTCATGTCTGTTACATTTGAGTGTTTTGGCAGAACATTCAGGAGGGGCATAAATTTCATCAGTCTAGCTTCGGTGTCATGAGCTTAAGGTCTATTGTACTATTTTACGTGACTTTTGTCATACACTTATACTTGTGGTGACCGTACAACATTACATTTTATAAACCTATGATTATTCACCAACTTTATGTTGACCGTTTTCGCAATGTATTTTCAGGTAACTAAGGGCATTATCATATCATATGCATGGAGTCACATTAGGATGTGCCAGGGATGACGCACTACATTTTGGATTTTTCATGCACTTGTGTAAATTATCGTTTGACATTTCCTGGACTTGTTTCTGTAAACGTTTCAACCTTTGGGACCTATGTTTTGTACTCTGAATCTTTTTAAATAAATCAAACGATGTATTTTCCAAACGACACTTTAGGTCGTTCAATATATCCTTGTTATGGTGCTATGACAGTTACACCCCCAGGCATTCCATTCCGCTGCAAGTCAGGTAAATTGGGGGTGTGACAACTAACAAGCTTAGAAATGATATCTTGATGTTCCAACAACGTCAAGGTGAAACTCTATATGAAGCATGGACTCGTTTCAAGGACTTATTCCAAAAAGTCCCTCATCATGGCGTAGATCTTTGGCTCCAAGTCCAAATCTTCTTTGACCATATCGATGTCTCCACAAGGCGAACCATTGACCAATCGGCCGGTGGCAAGCTACGTGATCTAAGTGCGGAAGAATCATGGGAACTCATAGAAGATCTTGCTCTCTATGACAACGAAAGTTGGAATGATCCCCGTGAGTTGAACAAAACGGTCAAGGCAATATCTTTGCCTTCGAACAATTCTAGCACTCCCGACCGAAGGATCATGGAACTTGAGGACCAAGTCAAGTTTCTCATGAAATATTAGGAAGCTCCTAAGTCTTCAAGCCAAGTGAACAAAATCACTTCTTCATGCAAATTATGTAGTGGTCCCCATGACACTCGTGATTGTGTGGAACTCCCCGGAACAGCTTTTGCGGACTACGCGTCCTCACGTACCGACGAAGCGGGAGAAAAGTGGTACACTTTCAAACCCAAGCCAAACCTTTACGGTGATTCCTACAACCCTTCTTAGAAAAATCACCCAAACCTTAGGTGGAAACAAAACCAAAAAAATTCTTCCAATCCGCCTAATCGTTACCAACCAAACGGTCCACCCTCCAACCGTACTTTCAACAACAATCCTTCTAACAACTATGGTAGTACCAACAATCTTGAAGGATTGATGTCAAAGTTTATGGCATCTCAAGAAACTCGCATAGCTAGGTTTGAAACCGAATTCAACCAACAACAAACGGAGATGACCAATAAGATTGACAACTTGTTGAAAGCCCTCAACAACCAAGCGTTAACTACACCTAGGAAGGACACTAGGGACGCCAATAGCGGAATCCAAACTAAGGACCCCTCGTCATCCAAACACGTCCACTTTGTCAATGTTGTCACCGTTAAACCAATTGATAAGGAGATAGAAGAAAGTGCCAAGGATGAAGTTGGAGTAGAAACCGAGACTAGGGATGAAATTAGGGAAGTTGAGGTTAATAAGGGAGAAACGTTAGAGGAAGTAGAGACTGTAGAAGAGTACTTTGATAAGTTGCCCACCAAGGAAGAACGGGAATATCACAAGGATTTATTCGATGATCCCGAGACACCATATATCCTTGGTTCACCCCTTATCAAAATGGGAGACCCCTCTAACATCAACATACCATGCAACATTGGGCATATGCATGTATGGAAAGCTTATATCGATCCTAGGTATCCTATAAACATCATGACTAGGACTTATTATAATTGGGTAATGAAGAAACAACTTGGTTATAGGATGATGCCCAATAGGAATTTAATAAGTAATTTTGTAGGTAGAGTGAAAGGATTGCATGTGATTGTCAGAAATTTCACTTACGAGATCGATTTTATGATAGTAGAGGATACTCGTCCGGTGATTGATGCTTGCCTAAGTCAAGTAGTGTTCGGAAAACCATTCGTTGAGACCACTAAGAAGAGTTATGATCCGACTCTAGGGATAGTTAGGTTCAAGGAAGAGAATGATGAGATTTCCTACCAAATGCCCTATAAGATCGAGCAATACCGCCTCCTATCGAACATAGAAAAAGAACACAAACAAGCGGCTTACTATAGGAATGATGAGGACAGACGTAAAGGTGTAGAGTATGTGATGAATAGGATGCTTGGTTTCTACAAAGAATGCTTGCAACTAGGTCCGGAATACAAAACTGGTATAGGAGATGACCTAGAGAGTGAAACCAATGATGAGGTCACGTAGTAACCCATGACCTTGAGTCTAGCTACAAGACTCGTAAATAAAGAAAAGCGCTTCTTGGGAGGCAACCAATGATTTGTGTGATTTTTATTTTGTTTGATTGTTATTTGATTCCGTATGCATGCTTTATTTTTATTGTTGGTAGATCATGTTTCAAAACTAAAATGGTGAAAATACTTTATTTCGTTGTTTGGCTTAGTCTTAACTTCATCCAAGGGTATTTCGCAAAAGATAAGTGTAAGGGGAAACCCCAAATATGTTTTTAAGAAACAAACTTGATCATGATTCTCCACAATATTAAGTGAACATGTATATTCGTATTTGTTAGAGTCAAATGCTTGTATCGAGTCATAATGATGTTTTGCAGGATTTTCCAGGAAGTAGGACCAAGTTTTTCCAGAAATTTTCCGGAAACTTAACATAAGAATTTCTGCAGGTCACTTCTGACGGCATCAGGAAGAAATTCCTGACGGCGTCACGTGTAAAAATCTAGAAATTTTACCAGTTTTGTTTTTCTAACGGAGTCTTAAAGTTTTTGTTGAATCTTTAGTTTTATAATATCCAGGAAATCTGCAAACATCATTCCACAAGCATTATATCTTACATTGTTTTCTAGGATTTGTTAGCATATATAGATTGCCGCCGATTTTACGCGAGGTTGCCTTTTTTGTTTTCTCAGGTTTAACAGGTTATGTTTGACAAATAGATGATTTATATTCTGGATGGGAAGCTTTGATTGTTCATTTTCTTGGAGGAAGATCTAACCTTATTACCATACTATCCATGCCGAGCGAATCAGGGGAGTATTTGATTTCATTCTTTTACCTATTTTACTTTTACAATCTTTACTTGAACATTGGGGACAATGTTCATCCTAAGTGTAAGGGGAGGGTAAAATGATGATACCTTATAGATACACTTTCGCTTGAGTTTGTTTGTTTGATGGTAGATGTGTAATAAAACTATGAGAAATACTTCTTAGTGTAATTTTAGCGCCAAATTTAAATTTTTTTACAACATTTAGGAGTGAAACTTTAGCCTTAGCTAGTGTCTCATGGATAGGAGATTGTATGACTAGCACAAAACCGTATCATTCAGAAAAATTTTCTACCCAAATATGTGAGGTTCGCCTTTAGATTTAATAGGAAAAGCATTTACTATTAGTGCTTATGAGTGTACCGGTAGCATTTAGATTCTAGAACTTGCGTTAGTGATGCATCCCGAGACCGCTAGTGAGACTACATTCGCGTAGTAGGATTTACTACATGATAAGAGGCATTAGGATCACCCTTGTGTTAAACCCGTATCATAATTGCTTGACCATTTAAGTCATATTACTTGGCTAGTTAAGTCAATTAATTTTTCCCACACCCTTAGCGTTGTACTCATTTTTAGTACACGAAACCCCTAGTATTTTTTTTTTTTTTAGTACACCCCTCCGAGCCTATCTTTGCATTTCTAACTTTAAGCATCTTACTTAAAGAAAGAATTTGTTACACCCCACTTAAATGTACAACCAAATCGCCTTAGCCTTCCGTGTATGCACTCATCTTTAGTGCATTATTGTTATTTGTTTAAACCCTTAGTTAATTATCTAATTGATTACATGGTTGCTAAGTCGAGTCATATTCTTGTACATATTATTTTGGGACGATTGGGACTCATGGGTAAAGTACTAATGTTATGGAGTAATGGGGAAAACATCATATTATTACCCCGGTATGTGCGTTAATCTTAAAAGTACTCCAAGTGTTTTGATTATCTTAATTCGAGTCATTAGATTAGTTTATTGTAAAGTATGTAAAAATTCAAGTGTAAGGGGAATGTTCATTCCCTATGATGTATTATTATGGATAGTAGGGTAAGAGTGTATACAAAAAAAAAAAAAAAAAAAAAAAAAAAAAAAAAATCGAAAAAATTAAGAAAAAGAAAAAAAAAATAGAAAAAGAAAAGAAAAAAACATACAGACTACCATCCCGTTTCATTCTATGTTTATTTTATGTTTTTGTTATTTTTCATTTATTAGCTTAAGTCGAGTCTAGTCTTGGCTTAGCAACGCCATATTGTACATGTAATTAACCAAGATGATTAACTCGCCACCAGTAAAGATTGCCTATATCCGACAAAACCGTGTATTCCATATCCCTACACCTAACATTACAACCCTTTTAAAAGACCTCTTTGATAGTTTATCCTAGGTGCTTATGCCATGTGGTGGAGGTTTGATCCTTTCCCAAGCCTATGGTAATCTATTTTGCTATGACAGGTAGTGAGAGATATTTTCCATTTCCAAATTGTGATATATACTTTATTACACCCGAGAGATGTGAGTATCTAAACACTATTTGTGAGGTGCTACTATATGACCTACGTGCTTGTCTTTGGTCTTTAGTGGAACGATTATTTGTTGTAATTACTTTTATATTATTGTTAAATGACCCCTAACTTGTATTTTGATTAGAATAAAAGCGCATTTGCTTGAGGACAAGCAAATCTCAAGTGTAAGGGTATATGATGAGGCGAAAAATGAACCGCTTTTAGGGGGTCATTTAAGCCGGAATTGGAATTTATTTGATCAAATATTGCCCTAAATCGTTCCTTTTGTGATTTTAGGTACTTTGGGAGTGAATTCTGGAAAAGGAAGCATTTTGGACGTTTTTGTAGCATAAAAGTGAAGAAAACGGCAACGTCTTAATTTTCCTTGCTGGAAACAGTACCTGACGGCGTCACGAAGAATTTTATGACGGCGTCAAGAGCAAAATGGATGACGACCCAGAGAAAACGTGACGGTGTCAGAACAAGGGTGTCAAGAGTAATTTTGGTGACGGCCCAGAGCAGAATCATACATGACGGCGTCAGCTTTGGATCTAGGCAGTCCGAGAACTTTATTGGCGGCGAGATGACGGCGTCAGATTTTTCCTCTTGACGCCGTCACCTCACAAAATCTATATATACCTTTCTAATTTTCATTCATTAAGAGGAACTTGTGTGGAGAATTCTAGGGCCGAACCTAATAAACCCTAGGTCGTTTGTAACAGTATTTTCAAGGGTTTTCACCCCTTGAAACCCTTCATGTTCAATTGAGATAAGTTTTCTTTCAATTCATTCAATATGTCTATGTGTTGTTTGAATATATCGTATGCTTGTCTTCATTTTAACATGCTAGGCTAGATCTTTTATGTGTTTGCCTATGTAATGAAACCTAGATGTTGATTATAGGTTGATTGCTTGTTTATAGTTGTAATGGATGAACCGATGTGTACTAGGTTTTTATGGTTGTATTTAATGCATGAGCGAATTCTAGTGATCCCATGTTAGGAGCTTTTTAGCCGGCTCGACATAGGAGTGAAGTGGGAGCTTATAGAATTGGGGAAGTAAGTACGCCACCCCATGAATGGTATTAAGGAATACAATTCATCATCCACGCAACTGTAACAAGTAATTATAACCTGTAAAAGATATCTAGGGAGTAGTGAAATCTAAGTAAACACAATTCTCCCATATATTGCTCACACCACTATCTTAATTCAGTTTATTTACATTTTTGTTATTTTATTTTGATTGCATCTGTAGTTATTGGGTTAGTTGACTAGCAACTAATTCCGCCCATCCTTCCAAAAAACCGAGATTTTACTTGCTCTTATAAAAGTATAAAAATACAAAAAGAATCATCCTTCACCTCTAGACCTATTTTTAGGCTTTCTAATCCTAGCGACACTATTCCTGAGTTGAACGATCAATCCCCCGGTACTTGTCACTATACTATACTACAACGATTAGGTACACTGCCTGGTGGGGGTTGTAAGCTTCTCGAGATCCCTCGAGAGGTAAAGCCTGGTGCAATTCCCACGCATCAGAAGTCTCCCTCCCGTTGGCCTATATTCCCAGTTTTCGGTTCAGAGTTATCCTCCAAACCCTTATCCTCCCATGAATGGGCAACCTGGCAATCAATATCCCTCACAAACTGCTACACCCTATAAACATCCCATGATATACCCTACGTACACAATGTATAATGGTTACCCTCCAAACGCAAGTACACCTCATCCTTTCTATACTAATCAACCCTCTTCAGGGGTGCCCCTCCTTATAATCCATACCATAGCATTCCCCTGAACATACCACCTTACACCCACTCATACGCAGAGCCCGCAGGTCCTACGACACCCTTTGTAAGATAGATCGAAGACTATCCCTTGCCGGATGGTCTAAAGATGCCTTCACATATAGGCACCTACGATGGAAAGGGGGATCCGGACAATTTCTTGCATTTGTTCGAATGAGCCATTAGAATGCAGAAATGGGTCATGCCCGTAGCCTGTCACATGTTTACGTATACCCTTTGGGATTCCGCACGTATTTGGTGGAATGGGCAGAAACCAGAAAGCATCAACAACTTTGATGATTTGAAGGCTAAGTTTCGATCTTACTTTAGCCAACAAAAGAAGTTCACAAGTACACACCTCACAGTGCACAACATTAAGCAGAAGGAGAACGAAAGCACAAGAAATTTTGTTACTAGGTACACTGACGAAACTCTACAGATTCTAGGCTTACACGAAGAGCAACGCATTTCTGGCTTCGTCCATGGCCTACGCAACCGGACTCTTGTGGAATTCTTATCCACAGATCTTCCAGCAACATACAAAGGCCTAATGGAAAAAACACACACGTGGATAGAAGCCAAAGAAGTATCCACCAATGGGGCTCTGATGGAGAGCAATAAAGGAGCAAAATCGTCTTCGTGGGAAGGATCGAAGAACAAACACAAAAGCCATAATAGGTTTACTCCTTACAACAAGGGTGGTCCGAACCATGGTTTATTGGGAAATCTCACGAAGTCTCCAAGAGAGATTTTAGCGACAGAGAAGGCTGCCAAAGCCTTCGAACCACCCCCCCCCCCCCCCGCATGGTGGGAAAAAGCAAGAACAAAGACACTACTAAATATTGCCACTTCCATGAAGACTTTGGTAATGAAACAAACAGCTGTCGAGAGCTGAAAAAGCAGATAGAAGAGGCAGTAAAATCCGGGCAATTAACACATCTCGTAAAAGGGATAAGAAAGGGCAAAGAGAAAGCCACTGATACGCAACTGGGAAAGGATAATACCCCTCAGGAAGCTCCTATCCTAATGGTTCGGTGGGATTCCACCCGATTGAAAAGAAAGGCCTCCGAAAGGGAAACTTACGATGCAAGGGAAATAACGTTCCCGTCCAAAATAGGAGGGTTCCCTTCAAAGGATCCAGTGATCATTAAGGTCGTAGTCTCGAATATGGAGGTTAACAAAGTTTATATGGACTGCGGGAGTTTTTGCGAGGTAATCTACGAACATTGCTTTAGGAAACTCAGCCCTACAATCAAATCCAAACGAGTAGAGTCAAGAATGCCCCTGGTAGGTTTCTCGGGGCAACGATCGTGTCCCTTGGGAGAAATACCTCTAGAGGTAACACTCGGAAGTGGAAAGCTTGCGAGAACGGAAATCCTTAATTTTGTCATCGTAAAATCGAAGTCACCCTACAACATGTTAATAGGACGAACTGCCATGCAAAAGATGGGCATTGTGGTCTCTACGGTGCATGCAACAGTGAAATTCCAAACAGTCAATGGTGTCAGAACCATATTCTCTAGCTATCACGAAGAGAAGCACCAGGAAGCCCAAAAGGATAAGGAAGAAGGTAATCGACAACGTACGATGGACATCAGAGAAGGCTCCGGTCCCAAGGGGTATGTGGCACTAGACGAATCTCACCCAGTACAAAAGGTGGAAATGGGGAAACGACTCCCCACCACTTTCAGAGAAAGATTGGAAAAATTGCTCGAAGCCTATGAAGATGTGTTTATAGTAAAATATTCAGATATAACAGGAGTTCCAAAGTTGCTCACAATCGACGGCATGCCTTTTAGCACGGAACACAAGCTAAATGAATCCAAATACATCAAACCGGTCAAGCAGAAGCCTCATCAAGTGACACCTGAACAATGTGCAACAATTAAGAAAGAAGTGGATAAACTCACAGCGGCAGGAATACTCCGAAGGGTAGAAAACCCACGATGGGTTACTAATCCAATTGCAGCCCAACGGAGAAATGGAGAATGGATAATAAAGGTTAACTTCAAAGACATCAACAAAGCTTGCCAAAGAGGAAGCTATTTGTCGGTAGGAGAACAACAAACGCTACCTGCAGTTCATTGGGAATGCTTCCTTAGTACAAATATGGGATGCCATCAGATACAGATGGCAAAAGAAGATGAAGAAAAAACAGCCTTTCATGTAGACAGAAGCTCCTACTGCTTCAAATGCATGCCCTCCGGTTTACGGAACACCGAAGCCACTTACAATAGGCTGATCCAAAGGGTCTTCGAAAAACAGATAGGGAGGAACCTGAGAATTCACGGCGGATACTTAGTCACCCAGAGCAAGACAAAGGAAGATCTCCTCCATGACGTCGAAGAAACCCTCATGCAACTAAGGAAAATCAACCTAAAGCTAAACACAATAATGTGTTCTTTCGGCATTGAAGAGGAAGGGTCAAACAAACGCCCGTTCGTAAGGCAAATGATTAGAACCAATCCAATCAATGAAGAAACCTCCTCAGAGATGCAAACTCGGAGAACGCAAGGGAGGATTCAAAACCTAAAAGACGACTTAGAAACACTAAAAGCATTCTTGTCGAAGGGTGTCAACAGATCTTCATCTCTCTACAAGGTCCGCAATGAAGTCATCAACAACTTATCCTATCAATGGAACAAGGAAGCCGAAACATCCTTCCAAAGATGGAGGAATTGCATAGAGATCTTGCCAACAGTTGCACCTCCAACCAGAGGAGAAGTGTTGTTCCTACACATAGCAGTGTCCCCTGATGAAATCGGTGCTATGCTCTTCGCGGAAAGAAGACAACTACAGATACCAATATATTTTGTGAGCAGAGCCCTACCATACGTGGAGCAAAGCTACACAGCATCAGAAAAGCTAATCCTAGCCTTTATTCACGCCACAAGACGTCTCCGAAGGTATTTCAATGATCACCCCATCAGAGTACTTACGGATAAGTCATTCGAAAGGCCATTCCTGAACCCTGAGGGAACACGGAAAATGGTCAAATGGGCTAAAGAATTGGAGGAATATGACATAGAATATGGAGAAAACGATCCTTTCGAAGGACAAAGTAATGAACCAGCTGAAACATGCGAATCGAGTATGTCCTCCAACAAAAAAGTTTTCCAAGCCAAACAAAAGGAAAAACACCACATAAATGATTCAAAGACGCGTTCGGTCCCACACAATCAAGAACGTCTCGACTCCAGAGCGGAGCAGCAGGCTTCAACAAAGTAACGAATCCTTCATGCTCCGAATCGTAGGCTCCATAGCAATATGCCGCCTGTTTAATTGCAAGCATAATAAACAAGGGAGCTTCTTGGAACATACTCCGAGGAAGAATATATGGAACAAGTCAAAAGCAGCAAGGCTATACGTCAGTAACCCTCCTTCAGCATACGAATGACTTACCATATACTTCGTAAGTCCTACATACAAGACTTACAAATTTTTCTTATTATGTATTCAACTCTTCTCTTTCAGGAAAAAAGCATTAATGGTAGGCGTCTTAGTGTTCATTTGTATAAATGATGTAATCCTCCCCTACCCACTTAATGATACAACATGTTTTCCTCGAATCTTTTGTTACATCTAACAACAAATATTTACTCAGCCAAGTATTTACAAGTTCAATGTTCGAAGGATGGTACAAGGTACTTATATCTTGTATGCTATCAAACATCCAACACAATTCACATTAACTTTCCCAAATGGTCTTAGGGTATGCGAAGCCCTTCGCACTTAAAGGATGGAGATAGAGCGGGTCCCAACCCTCTGTCAGCAATCAAATTATACAATTGCTATAAAATCTTGGTTCAAAATACACACAATAAGGCTCCTTGTTCTAAGCCTTAGGATGTATATTAACGTTTAATTAATAAACGACGAAGAAAGAAACATATAAGGAAAGATGGGAAGCACACCCATTAATTTTAACCATTACTAGTACGCAGCATATACGCTGCTCAAAAGATGATAACTATTGTCTAAAGTGTAACACAAACATAAATTGTTCAGAACATACAACCATAACCCACACAGCATAAATAAACATTGTTTTAAAGAGCACACACCACCCTTGGAGCCAAATTACTGCAATCACTGCAGCCTTCACTTTCCAGGAGACTCGGGCTTTTCTTGTTGAATCTGGGATGCCTCAAGACTGACTTTACTTGGGGAAGATGCTTTTGCCAAATCGATCTTCGGAGAGGGGGGATGCATAGCAGAACCTTTGCCCGGGGACTGGGGCTTCTCAATGACCAACTTCGGGGATGAGGACTTCTCAGGAGTGGTTTTCACAGATGCAGGATTCACAGGTGTATCCTTCTTGCTCACAGACATTGGCTTCACCCTACGCGGCTTCTTTGAAAGAAGCGTCTCAACTGAAGCCATTGGATCCTTGGTAGCATCAACGAGGAAGGGGTTCTCCGCAGATGCGAGGAGGTTGCTTGCATGATCATACTCTGCTTTATGAGTGGCATGGTAATAAGCTACCTCAGATAATTCCACAGGCTTGCTAGTCGCAGCAACTTCCTCCAATGTAGTGCATTTCCCATGATAGATGGCAGCATTGACAACATCACCTATTATTTTCCCCACCTCATCGCTATGATATAAATCCATGGCTATGTATGGAATGAACTTCGAGATAACAGCAGCCCTATCTTTTTTAAGCGCATTATACTTACGCTTGAGGCCATCGAAATCTTCACGTAGCTTGATCTCCTGCTCACCCAACTTTGTCCTCTCTTCCTCGAGACTCCCACATTTGATCTCCAACTCTGCAATCTCCTCCTTGTACCCTACAACCTTTGCCTCCTCTTTTCGGAGCTTCTTGCATTATGTCTTCACCTTATTTAGATCCTTCTCCAGGTTTACAATGTCAGAACGAAGGTCCTGTACAAGGGGATTCTGCTCAAGATCCCTCAAAGCCTCTTCACACTTGGCCTGAACCTCTGCAAACTCTTGGTCCTTGTTTTTTTCTCTTGCTAAGATCTCATCCATCTTCTCCCTAGCAGAAGTAAGGGTTCGCACAACCTCCCTTGTTCGAGAATTGAGATGATTGTCCAACACAGCTTGCCTTGTATAACTCTTGTCGTGCAGATCACAAAACTCCTCAATGGGCATGTTGGTTAGCACAGACTTCCAGCTTGGGGGGGTAATGTGCAAGGCAAGACGATGGCAGGCCGAAGCATCAGGATGCTCTTTGGTACTAGGAAGACCTGAGGAATGTACAATCAATTAGAAGGCATGTAAAAATATCCTGGTTCAATTAGTATCACATATACTTACCATGGATGTCTTCATCCAACGCTTCAACAGCCTTCTTGGTAATAACCTGACCTTTCTGCCTGGTGTTCCTGGAAGGAGGTGTTGGTAGAATCAATTTCCTTTTGGGAGTAGCCTTTACTGGTTTGGCACTCGTACCCTTCCTGTTTCGAACCCTGTCAGCTATGCCAGACGATGAGCCAACGATGGTCACCTGGTCATCCTCGGAGAGAGGGTCATCGGACTCAGCAACATTTTCCACCAACTGTGAAGTCTTCTCTGCAATCACTGGCTTCGATTTTTTCACTGGCTTGGAAGGCTTCATAGAAGCTATGGGCTCCACCATCTGGGCATCGTCTTCCTGATTATTAACTGACACGGAGGGTGAGCCAACCCCATAGCTGACTTCCTCAGGATTCTTCGAAAGGAAGCTCATCTCCCTAACACCATCGGCAACAATAAAGTTCCGGAAAGACATTCCTGCAAAACGAAAGAAAGAAGATAAATATCATCAGATAAGTTGTTCAAATTTATTTAAATAAGAGTGTACATACTTTTTCCATGACAAACTTTTTCAGACTTCATGGGGGAACCCTCCCAATGGTTAACAATACCAGCCATGTAAAGAATGGGCTCAGGGAAAGACTGAAAATTCACTGGATGGCGAACAAGACGCTGATACAATGGATTCCTTCGAACAGTATAAGGTAACAAATCATTGAAACGTTTTTTTATCAAACCTGTAAGCTTCGTTCACTAAAGCAGGTTACTCTGGAGGTATTATTGTATCTTGAATGTAAAAGAAACTCCCTTTCCAGTCCGTAATGTTTGTAAAAGGCTTTAACAATATGGTTGGAACATCAGGGTCACCTCCTTTTGCCAAAGTCAACCAATCCCCACCCGGGTACAAGTTCGTAAAACCCCTAAGCACTGTTAGTGTAGGCTCATATCCATAGGCTTTACACATCACAATGAATGTTGTCAACTTAGCCAGGCCAAATGGGTTGAACCTAGAGATGTGTACTTGGTAGTATTGCATAAACTCTAAAATCAAAGGGTGGATTGGTATTCTAAAGTTTGACAACTTAAACACATGGGTGTACAGACCTACATATCCCTCAGGAGCATCAAATATAGTTTGATTTTTACTAGGGAGCATAATCTTAAACTCTTTCGGAATAGGATAATCCTCAAGAAAGGCACGTAATTCATCTTTTGATAAAGTACATTTTTGTTCTTTAATCACAAACTTGTTATTTTTGGCCATATTGATTAACGAAGAATGATACTTCTACGATGAAATATAGTTTAACGAAGAAGAAATATACCTTTTTTCTTGCAAGGGATAATGACAGATGATATTGTGTGTGTTTTGATTACACGCAGTGAGGTAGATGAAATTTTGGGCGCAGTGAAAAGTAAATTAGGGTTTGGATGAAGCGAATTTATATTGCTTTTTATTTTGATCCTCACCGTACACGTGTCCCTCACGTTCTAATCTATTTGGATTTCAAATTGGGTTTAAAATTTTGACGGGACGTATGGGATTACCGATGCTTTGGCAAGTGGGGATATAATGCATGTTAGTTAGAGGGTATTTAAGCGCATTTAATGCGTACTTTGCGACGTTAATTTCTTTTGCAGGGTCCTACGAGCTAACATGGTTAGTTCACTTGATGATAGAGTTGAAAGCCACATATTCTTGTACGCATATCTGACTTTCAACTGGGGGGCTTGATGATGTACCCTCCGATTAGCTCGAAGGATCCCCCTTCGAGTCTGATCGCAACCTACATAATCGAAGGCTCTGGCTAGCCTCTTTAAAATTTCTTTGGCGTAAAACTAATCATCAATGATCTAGTTACCAAGTGGGAATTCTCCAATCGAAGGATTAAGCCCTTCGGGGTATCTCTCGATAAGTTTTAAGGACGGAACAATGCCAAGTCCAAACATTGGTGAGACAAAGTCTTACCCACGTCTCCTCTTTCTTTTTAGCTCCACCGCTAAACCTGGAGGAGTGGGACACTAAACCCTAGCGGTTACGACAAATCATGGGACGCCCCCATGATCTCTCTCAAACGTGTGACCACCCTCCAGGACCGTTTCTTCACATATAAATAGTCCTGGACGATGACAAATCTGGTATGCAATCTCTCTCACCTTACTTTACTACGCTTATACTTAAACTCTCATACCGATCACTTATTCACACGCCGGAGGTGGTTAGCAGGGCCCAACCCCTGCGCAATCACTTAACGTAGTGTTTTAGTAATTCTTATTTCATGTTATATCCAAGCTTGGCGTAATCACAACACCCCTCATTTCCTTTGATCACCATCGAAGGCTTGGTAGTGCGAATTATTGTACAACCAATGGGAGAATAGGTTTTCACGATAGAGTCGGGAGAAGACGGGAGAATAAGATTAAGCGGTAGAGGGAGAAAAGATGGGGGAATAGGATACCTTGTAAGATGGCATCCTGGGGAAGATAAGATTTACTAGATTCCTTTGAAGTTAGTTCCCTCCTAAAAGTTTTGGTATATTTCATAATGAACTATTTAGTTTCCTATAGACTTAAAATCTAGGGGTGGAGTATTTGACCTAACTGGTGATGAAGATCCTATAGAAGGAAGAGGGCTAGGGAGAGGAAAAGTTTCTATGGCTAAGGGCTTGCTAGAAGTGTAACACCCCGACCAGACAAAGGTAGAGATGTCACAATAATATGGTGTTACATCAGAACATACAGAACAGAAAAAAAGCGAAAGTCTTACATAAATAACTTAACCTAAGATGACTATGGTCAAATCTTCACTCAGCTCTACTCTCAATCCCAGAAAGCTATCCCAGAAGCTATCTTGAATACCTGCCATGGTGAAAAGAAATGCGGCTGAGCTTAAAAAGCTCAGTGAACAGATATAACAATAATGAAACGAAATATAAATGGTGAAGTATAAGTGTTATAATTTGGGAAGCATAATTTAGGCATAATGGATAGTATGGAAATGTAATGTGTAGTTTAGTTAAGGAATTTATTCAATCACTTGTATAAACAGAATCAGAATATACCATGAGCTCAAAAACATATCATAATTATATCATAATCACATATCTTCATAATCATATAGAGGGGAGACCTCTCAGATTATCAGACAATATGAGGGTGTCCTCATCAAATAAATGGAGTAGCTAGCTCCCAAAAATGTGAAGGACGTGGATTGCACACACAGCCACATTCACCAGACAATAACCTATAACAAATAACAAGTAACAGATCTAGAATGCATCCATACGCCCCCACAGGAATCAGATTGGCCATAATAAATCATATCATAAAGTGTGCACATAATATAACAGAAAGGGGATGTGGCAGAACATCACTCTACTGCCTTAGAGTCATGTCAGAGGTGCATCCTTGACATGGACACGGAACCCCCATGCCTAGTGAAGCTTAGGTAACAAAAGGTTTATAAACAAAGGCTCAAAATATAGTTGTCATATCAGAAGGTTCAAATAACAAGATTATCATAGCAAAGGTCCAAATCAGAAAGTTTCATATCAGAAGGTTCATATCACAAAGGAAACCTTAAGAGTAAGGTCAGAATATCCGTACCTTAGCAAAGCAATGAGATTAAAAGGAAAGGATCAAAAAAGAGAAGAGTTCACTTCTTCTTCAAAATATCTACCTGAATTAGGGATCATTTTATTATTAATAACTTATTTTAAATCAGATTGCTCCACTTTGTCGGCTTTTCATTTTTAGTAACTTTCCATTTTTAGCATGTTTTCCAATTTAGTAAGTTTCTATAATAAGAGAGATTACTCATTAAATTAGGTTTAAACTTTAGGTAAATCATTGTTATGGAATTAGGGTTTCATTATGACAATTAATTATAGTTTAGGTAAAACATGTCAACTTTCACAAGTTTAGGGTTTAATATGTCATTATGCCAACATTTAAGGTTCAAAGTGTAAATATCACCAATTCATATTTTATCCATATAAATCCTTAAATTTACAATATTAACAATTTAATCCTTCCATTTTATAAAGTTACAAAATTAACCCTGGAGTTTATTTAATTAATTCAATCCATAAATATTTAATATTTACATGTTTACAAATTAAACCTTTTAATCATCAATTTTACAAAATATTCCCCTATACTTATTTTATGCAGATTCCTCATGTCTTTTTATGCTTTACAAAATTAGTCATTAAAGTTTAATAAATTACAAACATACCCTTCTAGTTTTAAAATCCATTCGGTTTCAAATTAAATCTCATAACACTAAACCTATTTTCTTCCAATCATTAACCCTCATTATTACAACCTTAAACCTTATTAATTATACTAAAAGTTTCCAGAAACCTAACCCTAGCTTCATACACTTTCTTTTCTTTTATTCTTCTTTTATTCGAATCAATTAAACTCAAAAAAAAAAATCACAAGCTTCAAATATATAAGTTCTGATTTTATATGGCTCACATAACATGTAAAAATTCTACAAAAATTCAAATCAAAGTACCAACAATTTTATTCAGGCCGACTAGGGCTTTTGTGCAAATTAGGGTTTTTGTTTTCTAATTAATTCTCACGATTTATTTAACATGCATGGACATTTATTTTACGTGTAATATGAATCAAATAAGTGAAAAGAGTGATTAAAAATTACCCTTGAATAAATCGAGCCTCAGAATAGATTTTTGCACTTTTCGGATTAAAACAATTTGAATAAAAACTCCTATCTTTCAAATCAGAGTACCACAGCCCCAAGCATGATTTTTCTCACCTTCTTATCACTGAAACACGTTCAAGAAAAATGCTTGGGAGTAACAAAATACTTTGGATCGATTTTGGTGAGTTTTAGGGTTCAGTTTTAATTCTTTTGGGTTGATTTACGGTTTTAGGGAAAAGAAAACGTGTGGGAGCCTTATATGGAGGGGTGGGGTACTTATCTTGAGCTGAGATATTATGGGATAAGGCCTAGTCAAGATAATTTACATGTTTCGTAATTATATTTGTATTTTAACTCTTTAAATTAATTATAAAAATATATAAATAAATATATATTCGGCCCTTTAATTAATTTTTATGCAAGAAATATATTTTCACTTTTACAAAATGACACATTTTATTCATTCATAATTTATTTGATCATATGTTTCCAAACTCCAGATTTCTAGGGTTTTCTTTGGTATTATTTAAATGTTATTGCAAACTTTTAAACTTAAGGGCATTTTGGTAATTTTGCATGTTTAGAATTTTTAGGTATTACAAAAAGTATCACTAGTTCTAGGTGGATTTCATGCTTAGTTCTTTGGCTAGATTTTTCTATCTTATGTCCTAGGTACTTAAAACCAGGTAGGGTAATATCCATAGTATCTTCCGAGATAAAATTCCTAATACGAGACATACAACTTAAGAAACTAGGTATAGGTAAACTAAAACTTCCTATTGACTTATTTATAAGATGGAAACTTCAATGAATGCCTGTACAACTAACCTATATAAAATTCTAGGGTTCTAGGTCTAATTCTAATTCCTTGGGGTATTCTTAGGGATTCCTTTTACCTAATCTTTAATAATATAGTAATCCTATCATAGGCTAAGCTTATCTATTCGTAATATCTTACTTATTTCTTACTTATCATATATAGATTTTCTAGTTTATTTCCTAAGAATTTCTATTCTTACTTTCTATTTCCTTGATGCTTTCTTAAAGATGGTTCACCTAGGGGATTTAAGGTATCTTCTATCTATTCTTATATTTTTCTATGGACAGTTTATTTCTTACCTCAAGTATAGGGAAACCTAGAAAGTGGGTACTACGGGTTTTACTAAAAGGGGAGAACTACTTCGGAAGTCATAGTAATCTTAAGGGAATAGGGAGTAAAGAGGGAAGGATAAGAGTATGCTTGTATATAACTGTTATATACTTGCATATAGGGATAGTTAGGGGAAGACTCTCTAACTAGGGGAGATTAAGAGATTTCGGAGAAATGAGGATTTAGTGATGAAGAAGAAAGAGATCAGATCGTTATGATGTAGAATAAGGATTCTCATCATCAGTATCATATAAAATGATAGAGGAAGTGATCTAAGGTGTCGGAAGAGGGTAGGGAATAGAATATGGGAAGAGTTGTAACACATGACATACAATGTCATAGAACAACTAGAAAGAAGATCACAATCCCATAAGGTCATAAATAACTTGTTGTAACTAAAAGTTTAACAAGCATCTCTATTTATGCCATATGTGGTTGGGAAAGATAAAGGTTTTAGGCAGATTGCCGGATAGGGAAAGGAAAGGAGTTTTTGTGGGGAGAGGTAAGTATGGGGAGTGTGTTTGTTTTTCCTTGGAGCCTACTCTATCAGCAATTACTAAGTATCTAAAGGGTAATGTCCTAGTCTTAACCTTATAATGCCTAAAGTTCAAGAATAATATTCCTAAGGAATATTTCTCTATCTTATTAGGTTTTAGGGTAAGGTATCAAAACTATCTATCCTAATACTTAGAGGTCATACTAGGTAAGGCAAAATCTAAGGTGAATTATAACAAGTGCCTAACTTGTTATGTTTCTTAGAGATGGATAACTTTCTAGGTTCGGGATATCCTAAGTAACTTAGAGAATAAGGTAGTATTTCTATTATAGGTAGTACTTAAGGATTTCTAACTTAGGGTAAACTATCATAACTTATCTTATAGGCATTTCCAACTTAAATATTCTTTGGGTAAAAGGGATTCACCCTGGTAAAATATATTAATCACCGAACAAAATTAAGTACAATGGAATGTGGCAGAAATACCACATTAACCTCAAGCAATGCTTGAACAACCTCTAACCACTAAACTCTTGTGACATGCTACAAAGCGAAACAAACTAGAAACATACAATAACTAAATAACCAATAGGAAATAACCAACGCAGGAAACATGAATCACCACAACTATCCATAAGCCGCTTCAAAGGAGATTGATGAACCAAATGAGACTACCTCCTTAAAAACCTCTCCAAGGAAAAACCCGAAGGAAAAACCCTTGAGAAGGGAAAAAAAGTACAGCTCTCAATTGGATCTCCAAGGAACAATCCAAAAAGCCATACGCAACATCCAAAGAGACCGAACCCTCCTTCTCACTCCATCTATCAAAATAAAAATCCGTTTAAAAGCTTGCCTTTAGTAGTGCATAAGAGATTGAGGTAACTTCCACACGCGCAAAAGATCTTTCACTAACGTCGTCTTCTTGAATCTAGAAGTGAGGCGCTTGAGACGAATTGTGGACTTTATTAAATCAACAACTTGAGCTTCTGATCTTTTTTGCTTCCTAAAAATCCTGTTGTTTCTCTCTTGCCAAATAACATAAGATGTAGCCGCAAACAAGAGCTTAGACACAACACTTCGAACGGATCTAGACTTCGCCATAGGAATAAGAAACTGCACAATAGCATCCAACGATGAAGGAATAAACCCAAAACCTGCAAAAAGCTTCAACGAATCCCAAACCTGCGAGGAAAAAAAACAATCAAAGAAAAGGTGATCATGAGAGTCCGGTTGAACCCCACATAAAAGGCACTTCAGAATATCACTTTTAGAACCATCATCCTAAACTCTCATCATATCCTGCGTCCTTAATCTCCTTTTCATAACCAGCCAAAGATGAAAAGCATGTCTCGAATCCTATGCGAAAACCACACCACATAAAACCAATCCACGGTAGAGCCACGAGGCCTAATATTGTCCCAAACCAACGAAATCGAGAAATTCATAAAAAACCCATCATTAGTACGCCAAAATAAGCGATCCTCCATATGATTAACCAAATTAGGAACTGTAATCGAATTAAGCTGCTAAAATCTAGCCTCCCACGTTGAAGGCCACGCCCAACCATCATCTCCAACAATATCACGAGCACAAGCGCTTGAAGAAAACCCTGCACGATGAATCTCCCTGGAAGAGACAACATGCGAGAGAGGACTGATATCACATCACGAATCAAACCAAGCAGAAGCTTTAGCACCATCCCCTAATTTATACCATATAAATTTGCGAATAAGAGGCCGAAGTTGTAGAATTTTCCGCCAACTCCAAGAAATATTACCCCTACACGGAACATCCCAAAAATTACGGTCCCTAAGCTTATAAGCATGAATCCGTCTCACCCAAAGGGATTCCTTACCCGTAACAATGCTCCAAATATGAGATGTAATCAAAGCATTATTAAAGGAACAAAGCCTTCTAATACCGAGACCTTCTTCTTGCCTAGGAAAACAAACAACATCCCAAGCAACTTTAGATTTACCACTACTCGACTCACCATGACACCAAAGAAAGTTTCTCATAAGCTGTTCGAGGTCATGAACAATACGAGCCGGAAGAATAAAAACCGAAGCCCAATAAATATGCATAGAATAAAGCACTGATTGAATACGTTGCAAACGACCAGCAAAATAAAGAGACTTATTTCTCTAGTCTTTAATGCGATTAGACAACCGATCCACCTCTCTACAATCTCTAAACAAAAATCTAGTAGTGACCAACTGCAATCCTAAATACTTAACCGGGAGAGTCCCTTCTTCAAATGGAAGGACCTGGAGAAGGGCAATTTTGACATGATTACGAACATTGCAGAAATACGCGGTACTCTTAGGCAAGCTAGGAGTGAGACCAGAGGCAATCTTAAATTCTTCCAACGCGTTCATAATAACTTGGGCCGAATTTACATCCCCATGAGCAAAGAGAAACAAATCATCAGCAAAACACAAGTTAATAATATTCAAATTAGAACATTTGTGATGAAAAGTAAATAACTCAGACAATCTAACCCGACGATGGATCATGAGAGTAAGAATCTCCATGACAAGAATAAACAAGTATGGCGACAATGGATCACCCTGCCAGAGACCTCTTTTACCCTTAAAATATCCATGCAAGACACCATTAACACTAATAGAAAATGACGTTGATGTGACACACTCCATAATCCAAGCAACCATCCGAGGATGAAAACCGAACCCAATAAGAATACTCTTCAAAAACCTCCATCCACTGTGTCGTATGCCTTTTGAATGTCAACCTTAAAGGCACACCTAGAAGGACCTCGATCAAGATGATAATTATGCATAAGCTCCTGAGTAAGCAAGAATTATCCGAAATCCTTCTACCCGGAACAAAAGCGGATTGATTTAAACTAACTAACAATATTAAACTCTCCTTAATCCAGTTAGCAATAATCTTGCTAATGCATTTATATAAGACATTGCAGCAAGAGATAGGTCTAAAATCATTAATCCGAGATGTAGATGAAACCTTAGGAAGAAGAGCTATAGTCGTATGATTAACTTCTTTGAGCAGCTTACCATTAACGAAAAACTCCTGAACCGCTCTAGTAACATCCTTAGAAACAACATCCCAAGCACCCTTAAAGAAAGCCGCAGAATACCCATTAGGACCCGGAGACTTATCTTCACCCATCAAAAATATACTATCCTTAACCTCTTGAGCCGTAACCTCCTGAACCATATGCAATGCAACAATGGGATCAAGAGTGGTATTGAAAAGGTCATTATCATCAAACGGAATAGAATACCCCTCCTGACCAAGAAATGAAGTAAAATGGTTAACAAACGCATTAGGGACTTGGTCTTGCTCAAACCAAACCCCCTCACTATTACAAACAGAATCAATCCGGCTCCTAACTTTACGGCTCTTGACCACCTTATGAAAGTAACCAGAGTTAGAATCCCCAACACGAAGCCACTCCACTTTAGCCATTTGCTTCAAAAAACGTTCCTCCAACAGAATAGCTTCATTAAAAGCATTAAGATAGGCCGCTTCTTCTCTAATATCAACATTAAATGCATCAGAATCAAGGGCCCTTTGAACAACATCTAACTCATGATGAAGTTTAATAACTTTCTCATGAATATTCCCCTCATTATGTAATAGCTTTTGCAAAGGCTTCTTCACCACTTGAGCTTTTGAACAACATGAAACATGTAAAAGCCGCTAATATTAGTATCCCAACATTCCTTTACATGCGTTTTAAATTCAAAATTCTGCACAATAATGTTAGAGAATTTAAAAGGCCTAGGTTTAAAGGAAAAAAGAGGTAGGAATAGTAAGAATGGCTGGAGAGTGGTCAGAAATACGATAAGGCTGAAAAATAGCATGAGCACCAAGAAATAAATCCGTGAACCCAAGATTGGCCATGATACGGTCAATCATTTTAAGCATACCATCCAAACCTCTCGGCTTCTGATTCCAAGTAAATTGGAGCCCCGACCGGTTAACATCAAACACCTCAATCACATCAATACACTCTCTAAACTCCAGCATAGCAATGTCAATAACGGAAGACCCTTCCAATTTATCCTCCAAGTTAAGAGCCGAATTAAAATCCCCAAGAAGACACCAAGGGTGATTCCGAACATACAACCTATGCAAATTCGGATTATCCCACAAAGAACGTCTATAAATATATCTATTATGGGCATAAATGAAAGAGCAGAAAAGATCCCTTTTATCCGCTTTAAATCGGATACATGTGTAGATAACTTGATCGGCCATAGAAATAATGTTCAAATCAACCTCCTCCTGGTTCCAACCCAACACAATTTGAGAGCCTTTAGAACACAAATGCCCATTAGAAGTCCAATCCCAATTGCGGAAAACTTTAGAACACAAAACATCAAGCCGCGACCTTGCCACATGAGATTCAAGAATCGTGCAAACCGAAAGCTTGTTTTCACTAATAACCTGCCGAACCTCATTTTGTTTAGGGGATTGGTTCATTCCCCTTATATTCCACGAGGCGATGCCATACATGGGAAACGCTAGCAGAGGAAGTGCTTGCTTCCTTAGTGTTGTTAATATCATCATTAAAGATACCCGAATCACCGTTTACATCAATAATCTCATCCACTTCGCTATCACTATCAATAACCTCATTAGAACCACCCGTATCAGCCGACACCATCCCAATCATTTTCCTTATGTAAAGCATCAAAAGAATACCTCAATGAACCCAAATCAATATTATCTTTAATGTAAGTCTTTTTAACGTAAGCCTCCTTAACGGGCTGATTTGCATGAGTTTTAGTGACGTTCGTATCGTTAAGAGACATTTGAGGATTTTTACCCTTATCAACTTCATGTTCCACAAGCGAGTTAGATTTATGGACAACATTGTTAACATTAGAATTGGAGTTAGAAATACCAGAATTCAATTGAGAAGTTGAGGCTCCATCCGTATTGGTCTTAACAACTTGTCTATAATAAAATGACACCTTGGGCTTTTAAAACCGCACACCATCAATCTGTTTTTTTACCTTGTTTCTTACTCTTACCTTTCCTCGTATTAACCTCAATAAATCCCTCATCATCAACCGACGGTTTCTCAACCGGTTTAACCCGTTTAGGACATCCATTATTATCATGATCAAATATCTTACATGTTTCACACCTTGGTGGCTTCCATTCATATTCTATATCAAGCTTTTCCAATGAGTGAACAGATCCATTAGGGTATGGAATCGCCACCACAATTGAGTCAAGTAAGGTTGTTAACGAAGAGACTTCCACAAGAACCCGTGCATAAGAGTTGCGACCCCAAGATTGAAGACACATAGAGCTTGTATAGGTATCTAGCATAATGGGTCGACCAAGTTGCGTAGAGATAAGGCTAAGACCTACTTCTGAATAAGCCACTGAAGGAACATTATTGATCTCAACCCAAACTGGGGCTGAAGTAATTTGATCTTTCTTAAGTTTAGAATTCGGGGTCCAAATATTCAAGATAATAGGAACAAGACGAATCAGCCACGGACCTTCCTCCAACACCCTTTCCATTCCTTCTTTCGTCGCAAATTGAAATAGGAAAAATCCATTATTTAACATAACCTTTTGGAGACCAAACATAGCCCACGTGTTTCGAACATAATTTTCAACAATTGGAAATGCAAGCCTCTTTCCAATAAAATATCCATAAAGTGTATTGGAAAATCTGTTACTAACCTCATTAACCACTTCCAAAGGAATGGCCACGTTTGCTCCAGAAACAACTTCCTCATTCCGCATCTCCGAGACCCTAACAACCTTTTTAGCTGAATTATCCTTAAATATATCAGCAAACAATTTAGGAGCAGAATCATTTTGGTTACCATTATTGTGCATGGAATCCCCTTTGTTCACATCCTTAAGATTTTTGTCATTCAAACCAGAATTACCATTATTATTCTCCCATGCATTATCATTCATAACAACCTCAGAAATAAAAGATGGTGTAACCCCTTGTGAAACATTCAAATTATTCAAAATAGCCTCATTAGAAGAACTAGTTTCAGTACCTGAAGGTGAGACCACTTGTGGAACATTCGAACTACTTAAACCAGCGTCAAAAGAATATGGTTCAATACCGTCAATTTGCACATCCACCTGCGTACCATCCATAGATTACACACTAGCACCCAACTTCAAATTATCCATGCCTTTAACAGCATTAGAATCACCAATAGCA
Organism: Artemisia argyi; assembly: GCA_030686995.1. NCBI lineage: Eukaryota > Viridiplantae > Streptophyta > Magnoliopsida > Asterales > Asteraceae > Artemisia > Artemisia argyi. The sequence continues at coordinate 94,727,042 of CM060676.1, forward strand.
GCCTTATTCCCTTTGCTATTCAAAACAGAAGATGATGAGGTTGTCTTACTAGGAGCATTGCGAACAACCTTCTTTAGGATAGATTTAAGAATCAGTGCATCTCCCAGCAAACTACCCTTATTATTAATGGAAGCCTCCTTATTCGTAGAAGAATGAACCTTCCAATCTTAACCTGGTGGAGGAGCCTCTTGGGCAACGTTAGAAGTAGACAAACCAGTAACGTTAGATGCATTCAAATAAGTACCAATTGAGGTATTCTTTGGCCTGTTATTAGAATCCATAGTAACAACAGAATCTCTACTTTTAATCGTTCCAGCTTTATCCTTATTCTTGGAACCCTTATCACCAGTTATATCACCACCATGCATCATGATAATAAACAAAACACCAAAAACGAAACCCTAATTAAAAGAAACCCTAAAGCGCACTCACAAACCAAGAAACACATCAGCAACAGCAAGAATGGAGGAAGGGAGATAGAAAAACGAAACCCTAATCAAGGGTTTAGTCCCATCAATACCCTAACTGACTCACATCATGTCCAAATAAAACGCAAATCAGAATAACATACCCAATAACAAGAAACAGCAAATCCCTTTAATATAGAAAGAATCGAATCCCAATCTTCTTGAAACAGAAACAAAATAAAAAAGCGACTAAAGGGAGATAATACTCAGATTATTCCACAATAGTATAAGTGTTATTAAGCATAAGGATCAAGAAAGAAGAGGGAGATCGATCAAAATTTTTTGGGGAAGAAGGGAGTCGCCATTTTCACCAGAGGATATTAGGGTTTTGGGGGGTTCACGATGACAGCAATTTTTACTTAACTAGTACCATTATTTATAGTACGTATCTAAGGTAAAATTCTACGTCTAAAACTTATGGGGCAATAAAAGTGTACTAGTGGAGAACTTTTCTAAAACTTAAGGGCTAAAATTGGAAGGACTTCCTACATCTAAGCGATGAAGGATTTGGTTATCATCGATTATCTTTTCTAAGGTAATGATCCTAAAGTGGGAAAAGGCTATCTTATTGTTATGTTTCATTTGATCCTTTTGAATTTTAGAGATCTGGGTACGGGTTTGTCTAAGCTTATCCTTAAATTTACTAAAATCCTGTTGACTTTCTATTTGCCTATTACTATGACCTTCTTCTATCTTCTCTAGAAGATCAATAGTAAGTTCATCTAAACTACTTAATATGTTTTCAAACTGATCTTCCTGATTTTCTAAAGGTGTCCTATGCGAAGCTCCTCCAACCTCAAATCTCCAAGATGACATAGGAAGATTTGTAGGGAAATAGGAAGGTGCTAACTCATAAGATCGTCTCCTAAGTAAGTTAGGCTCATAACTAGGTAAGTGCGATAGAGGACATGTGGGTCTCCTAGGAAACATTGATCCTTCGAGAATAAAGAATCCTTAGGGATCAATTGTTGATGAGGGTAATATAGTGGGAAAAGGGATAGGGGTTGGTGAAGGAATAGGTGGCGTATTAGCATAGAATTCTCTTAGGTGTTTTAGGTGTGGGTCTTCTATAAAAGTGTAAATCCTAAGGGTGATGGTGTAACTATATTATTTCTAGAGTCGTCTAAAGAGTCATGGAAAAGGTGTTTTGAGGAATAATCTAGTACACTTAGAGAGGGAAGAGAATTCTCCGTATGTAAACTAGATGAGGCAGGGGTAGGATACCGGGAGTAGACATAACTAGGTAATGAAATAAAGCATTTAACAATTAGGTACTATCTACTATACTAACCTTTTAACACATATTGTTGCGGAGGATGGAAGTGGCACTGAGGACTTTCTTTGACTTTAGAAAAGTAGTTGTAGTTTAGGTTTCGACCTTTTTCTCTACAACAGAAGCTCTGATGCCAATCTGTAACACCCCCATTTTTGACAGATCACAACGAATTTAGATCTCGGGTATTACCTTATGGAATCACAGTTACAATAATAGAAAACGACTCAAAAAGAGATGTTTTTATAAAATGAGTTATCATTCATTAAATTATCAAAGTTTTATTAAGAAGAGGTCCCGTGAATCTAAGTTGTGAAATGTTATGTTTTGAATGATAACGGGGTTGAAAGTCCTCCAAGTTCAGTGCCGCCTTGTGCCATAGATCCGTAACAGCTATATACCTAGGATACATGCGTAAAAAGTCAGCACTATGTGTTGAGTGAGAGTCATTGGTTTAGGTGTAGTGTGAATACAAGTTTCCCTAGGGTTTAGATGTTAAATCCTTCCAGGAAAAATATATGGTTTTTGATAATTACAATGCATTTACAATTATTATGTGAAAGTGTTATTGCACTAAGCTCATGAAACCGCATGTTAATAGTCCAGATCATGGGGCACTTCAGACCCTTACATGATGGGACGGAGATAAGGTTAACTTGCCAAAACATTGGCAAGTTAACCTTATCTCCGTCCCATCATGTAAGGGTCTACAGTGCCCATAACCTTGTGAGATTTCAAGTATAGTACTTATTGGTGGCCCGGCTGAGGCAAACCAACGGGAGTTGTCAAACTCCAATAGATCTATCAACTATACTCACGTTCACTCGTAAGTGATTAAGATTCATGAATTTTAGTTATGTAATGGTGGCAGAAAGTAACACTCGTGCAATAACCAGAGAAAAAGACTGGTATTCAGTTTTAAAGAAAAGCAAGTAGCATGTATCCCCTCACAGGGTTTCTAAAGCATTTAAAAAGAGTGAGGCTTTGAAAAACTCACCTGGGCTTAGGAATGATGTGATTCATGTGAAAAGTGATTCGGAAACTAGATGGCCTTACTTACGTGTCCTAAGGGTTTTGTAGGTGTGTTTGTGTGGTTAAGTTCCTTAGTTGTTTTAAGTTTCTTAAGTAATTACTCTTAGGGTTTCTATATTTATAACTTATCACCGTTCAGGCCATCATAATCCAGAAGTATAAATCCTCACATGAAGCTCCCTACTATTGTATTATGCTGGCAACATAATACCGTTCGGGCCATCCTAATTCAAAAGTATATAACTCCTCATACGAAGCTCCCTACTATTGAGTTAAGTATTTTATACCTAGTTATTACATAACATCGTTTGGGCCATCATAATTCAGAGGTCATGTAGTATACGTTTGAGGACCCGGGGAACTTTAACTCGTAAACCCAGCAAACTCGTCAAAACGAATACCCAAATGAAACTCCTCACATGAAGCTCCCTGCTATTGTGTTATGCTTTTGTATTTAGGTAATACTTTACTTAATAAACTTCAAGTTTCACATATTTACACTTTCTACCCTAAACTTATATACTTTATGTTATCTAGTTTCTAACTATCTAGACTTTACACAATTAATCTCTATATTTATATATTTCATAAAATTGACATAAATGACCCTTAGACTTATTATTTTTCAGAATTTACCATTTATACCCTTGATTTACTAATATTTGCAAAACTAGTCCTTATAAGTTTATAACTTTTATAACTTCTATCCAAAGGTTATGTAACTTTGCAAAAAGGGTCCTTATACCTAATACTTTTAAGAAATGTCAAATATAGTCCCAAGACTTAATATTTTCAGAAAGTTACCATATATACCCCTATTCATGGAAAACTTTGCAAAACTAGTCCTAATTCAATGAAAACTATATTTTTATGAAACAAAAGAGTTTCCTAGCTTATGGTTTACTAATACTAGCTTATCTAAGTTACCTAATCTAACTCGTAGCTTAAGTTAAGGTATTATTGCATGTATTTAGCAATTAACCTATAATTAGGGTTTTAAAATGAAAAGCTCTAAAAGAAAATGATCAAGGCTCAAGCAAAGGTTCCTAGGCATCCTAATACTATCCTAGTATTGTAATAAGACTATTAAAATCAAAAAAATGAAGCTTACTTGGTCAAGGGGAGGGTTAACGTGAGAACTAGGGTTTCCTAGGCTAAAAATGGAACTCGACAAGCATGCAAGGCTATCCTATTCCACTTCTTAGGGTTCTAGGACTTGTGTACTACTACTAGCTACAAAAATTTTAAGGTAGAAAGGAGTCGAGGTGTGATTTGAAAGGGTAGAAGGTATGGAGGTATTTATAGGGTGTGTTTGGTGTGTTGTTCAAGAAAGGGGTGGCTAGGTGGCGAGGGGGGGGGGGGGAGAGGTTACTCATGGCAGTAACATGAGTGCTTAGAGGGACCAAGGTGCTAGGCTAGGTGCTTGAGGTGCTTATGTTTAGGTTTTAACTAGTTTAGGTTTAGTTTAGACCTAATCTTACTTAGTGAGCGATTAGGGTTTATCTTAAGGTTTAGTGCCTAGATTAGGTTCCTATGGGTGCTTAGGGACTAAGATTAAGTCTTATGAGGCTTATACTAAGTGTTGGTAGCTTATGGTGAAGTCTTGGGAAGGCTTAACCTAGTTTTGGGACTTGTAAGACCTATTTAAGGTTTTGTGCTTAACAGACTTGTACCCAAGCTTCTAAAGGATTGTACTAAGGTTTAGGGAGTCTAAGATATCCTGATGTTCCTAATATAACTCCTATATAAGCCTTGAACACTTTCAAACTAGTTTAGATAAGCAATTAGGGTTTATAAACACATAGGGCTCAATTAGGGTTTGATTAGGGTTTGTTTTGGTACTGTGGTAGGTTTAGTGTATTGTGATGATAGATGACTTATTATGGTGTTGTTGTGATCTTAGATTAAGAGTTCTTGTGTTATGGTTATAAGGATATTTGGCTTGAGAGGATACGCGAGTAGGTCTAGTGAGTCATCACATTCGCAGATTTATATGGTTTAAATTAGGGGATGGATCTAAGGCTTTAGCTTGGTTTGATTCATGGTGTATGCTTAGCCCTATCTCATATATTGTTTCTTCTCGTGATATTTATCGGGCTGGTTTTAATTTTAATTCTACTGTTCGGGATATCGTTGTTTCTAATGGTTGGGCTTGGCCGAATGAATGGATGGTGCATTATCATTTACTTGGTTCGCTATCAATTCCTTTGCTGGTGGAACATATGGAGGATCGTTTATTATGGCGTTCGAGTGATGGGGTTTTTAGGCCTTTCTCGGTTTCTTTGGTTTGGGATTGTATTAGGCATCAGAATATTAGTGTGGAGTGGTATCACTTGGTGTGGTTCTCACAGCGGATTCCGAGACATGCATTTCATTTGTGGTTAGTCATGGAAAGGCGGCTTCGTACCCAAGATATGATTTGGCGTCAGGATGACTCTAATGCTGATTCATTGGTGTGTCCTCTTTGTGAGATGCAACCAGATTCCCATGATCATCTTTTCTTTGCTTGATCATTTTCTATGCAGGTTTGGGATACATTGAAGATGTTTGCTGTTCTTGGTTCTATGCCTTCATCGTTGGATGCTATTGTCACTTTCCTTATTATTTCAGCGAAGTCTAGATTCGTTCGAAGTGTTGTTTCTAAGCTTCTGTTTGCTGCCACTTCATACGTTATTTGGCAGGAGCGAAACAACAGGATTTTCAAGAAGCAAAAAAGATCGGAAGCTCAAGTTGTTGATTTTATCAAGTCTATGGTTCGGCTTAAGCTTCTCACTTGCAGATTTAAGAAGACGGAGAATGTGATAGATCTTTCGCGTTTTTGGAAGTTGCCTCCCTCTCTTATGCATTCATGATGAAGAGCTTTTCTTTTGAGTGGCGGGTTTTGCTGGAGGATTTGGTCTCTTTGGAAGTTGCATTTGGTTTTGTGGATTGTTCGGGGGAGATCCATTTAGGAGCTGTACTCTTTTTTCCCTTCTTAAGGGTTTTTCCTTCGGATTTTTCCTTGGGAAGATTTTTAAGGAGGCAGTCTCATTTGGTTCATCAATCTCCTTCGAAGCGGCTTATGGACAGTTGTGGTGATTCTTGTTTCTTACGTTGGTTGTTTCCTATTGGAGTTTTAGTAACTGTTTGTTTTTAGTTTGTTTCGCTTTGTGGCATGTCACTAGCGTTTAGTGGTTAGAAGTTGTTCAAGCATTGCTTGAGGTTAATGTGGCACTTTTGCCGCATTCCAGTGTACTTCATTCGTTTTTGTGATTAATATATTTTACCAAGGTGAAGCCATTTTACCCAAGAAAAAAAAGCAAAAATTTACCTGTGGGAATACCTATTATTGGTATTGTGAGGAAATGGTGTTGATGGGATTTTATGGGTGTTTACATGATGACATTGACAAAGTGTACGTGTTTGGATGATGAAAGGTCTTTGACCTCACTTCCCCAACTAGAGCTTCTAACTACATTATTTGATGGGGTCATTCCTTGGTTGTTAAGGGCCTTTATCAAATTGTCAATTTTATGGTCATCTCGTTTTGTTGTTGGTTGAAATTGGCTTCAAACTTGGCTAAACAAGCTTCTTGAGATGCAATAAAATTAGACATTAATCCTTCAAAGTTATTGGAACTATTGTAATTGTTGGAAGGATTGAAAGTACGGTTCGAGGACGAACCGTTTTATTGAAAACGATTAGGTGGATTGGAAAAATTGTTTTGAGATGAGTTTTGATTTTGCTTCCACCTAAAGTTTGGGTGATATTTCCAAGAAGGGTTGTACGAATGACCATGTGTGTTTGGATCTAGTTGGAAAGTGAACCACTTTTCTCTCGCTCTGTCAGTACGCGAGGATGCGTTGTCCGTAAAAGGGAGAGAATCCGGAACATAGGACAAACCAGCCAAACGCTTAACCTGGGACCAAACCTGCAAAGAGAAAAAACATTCAAAGAAAAGGTGGTCATGGGAATCAGGTTGCATTCCACACAATGGACACTAAAGCAGGTTTAAGTTAGTATTGCTACTAACATCCCATTGCCTCAGCATATCTTGGGTCTTCAATTTGCGATTAATAACCAACCACATATGAAACGCATGACGGGGGATGCAATGGGAGAACCACACAACACTAAACCAAGGAATCTCCACACCTCTTGGTCTAATACACTCCCAAGCTGTAGCAACAGAAAAATCACTAACGATTCCATCCGAAGTTTTCCAAATAAGCCGATCCACCGAATCAGGAATAAGAGTAGGAGGATGTATAGAAAACAAGATAGGATATTTCGAACGCCAATCATCAGGCCAAGCCCACGAATCATTAACAATAATACCCTTAACAGTAGTCGAAAGCTCAAAACCAGCCCTATGAATATCTCGATTAGAAACATATTGCGAAATAGGGCTTAAAGAACACCAATGATCAAACCAGGCCGAGGCCACATCTCCAGGCCCAATCTTGTACCATATTTTCCTTCTTGACGCCGTCAGGTACTGTTCCCAGCATGGAAAATTAAGTCTTTGCCGTTTTCTTCACTTTTATGCTCCAAAAACGTCCAAAATGCTTCTTTTTCCAGAATTCACTCCCAAAGTACCTAAAATCACAAAAGGAACGATTTAGGGCAATATTTGATCAAATAAATTCAATTACGGGCTTAAATGACCCCCTAAAAATGGTTCATTTTTTGCCTCATCACCAACACATGCACGCAGTAGCAACAACTCACATTGAGGATCATTAAGCTTAGCAATAGCATCCATAAATTCAATAGTTTTAGCAACCCTTTTCATAACAGGCTTACTACTAAACTCAAAGTCCACACTGGCGGGCCCACCTAATAATTTAACACCATGCGAAGGTCGAGAAATATTAGGGGGAAAAACACCAACATACCTGCTCCTGGGATATCAACATTGAGGTGTAAACCACAACTAGGTCCATCCATCTTAATCAACTCTAAAACCTTCCCTACAACGAAAGTATCTCCAATAATAGTACCATCATCCAGATACCAAGCTTGAAGAGAAAGGGTAAAGAAGTCTCTAATCTTACATGCCAAAGGATGTAACACTAAAGGAAAAAGAAGAGGCCCAAGCGGATCACCCTGTTGCACCCCTTGGTGCGACCATAAAGTATGCTCACCATAATATAATCTGGCAGGACTGGAGTAATAGAATTTCACCCAACGTGAGATAGCCGGAACGCGAAGGCGAACTTCCCGTAACATAACCGCACGATCCACCATATTGAAGGCGTTTTTAAAGTCCACCAACAACATCGATAGACCGACATCGCTGCCTCGGTCTTCAATTAACCGATTCACAGCATGAAGAATTGCCTCCCCACCTCCCGATACCCCCACACCAAATTGCAAACCATCAAAATAATCGTCCAAAGAATGGCCAATCATAGAAGCACAAACTTTGGAGACTAATCGCCTCCAAAAAATCCCAACAGCAATAGGATGGAACCCCCTCCTGGTTTAACCAAAGGCGTGAGAGGAGCACTAGCAACATACTCGCCCAACACCCTTGGGCATTTACCCTCAAGAAAAAGGTTCACCACCTGGGTGATAGAAGCGACTAAGTCATTAGAAATAGCAACAACAACACCATTTAAACAATCCAAGAGGTGTTGGACACGCAAACCATCTCGTCCACAAGAAGTACCACGAGGGAAACTCTTAATCATATCAAGAACCATAGCAGGAGATGCCGAAAGGTGATGATAATCAATAGGTATATCTGGCAAAAGGGGAGCGGATTGAAAATGTTGATATAAATAATGTTTAAAAACGTTATTAAAATTTCTCAATAACTCTATGTTTTGATAATCACAAAATGTAAACTAAATTAAATCAAGATTGTGACGTAAACAAGTACTTAGTAACAAATATTTACTTCTATAACTAATATCACTTAAGGTATGCATAAACTTAGCATCTTATGCATTGCATGATCAAAGGAAACCTTTTCTTAACACATAACATTTTATAAAATGACATTAACATTTTATATATATTAGTAAATCATTTTTGGTATTGTTTTATTAAACTACAAATATATGATTTCAAAATTCCAACCAAAAAGGGCAAGTTTTATCCAGAAAAACCTTCCCCACTAATGGACAAGAAAATCCAATGTTCTGGAGGGGCGGCCCCCTTAATTATTAAGGGGACCGGCTCCTAATTAAGGGGACCGGCCACGCTCCAGAACACTAAATCTTTCCCCTTTAAATACTGGTTTTTTCCACAAAATTTTCTCACCTTTTTGCACTCAAAACCTTCTGATCTCATCTCCATTTCTATCTCAAAAATCCTTTGATCATATACTTCATAAGTCTTTGTTTCCAAGTGATCCAAAGCTTCATCCACTCAAGTGCAAAAAGAAGAACACTCCTCAACATCCATACATTGTAGTAGTGTTGTGATTAGTTAGTATCAACTTGTTGTAGTGCTAGATATTTGTAAAGTGTTGTGTGAATTAGTTGATTGTAGATACTAGGTGTGTTGTAAAGTAGTGTAGTACTTGTGATTTTGTTGTACATAGAAGAAGGTGTGAAGTAGACAAGAAGAAGAGGTTGTGAAGCTATCTTGAAGAAGTTGTGAAGGTGTGAAGTCGTGAAGAAGTTGTGAGATTTGTTCTAGCTACGATTAGAACTCGACGTTTAGCTTAGTGTCGTTAATAGGTGTAAGCCAAGGTGTGTAAGGTTTCTCCACCATAAGGAATTTGTTGACATAGTGAAGAAAACTATCGAGTGTGGTACTCGGGGAGTGGAGTAGGGCAAGGAAGGTGTCCTTGTAGCCGAACCACTATAAATTCGCGTGTTGTGGTTTGATCTTTCTAACTCTATCTTTTCTTCATTTCAATACTTATATTATTAGATTAGACTTGCTTGTATGTGTTGACATTTGAATTCACGTAATATTGAATCAAAGTTTTTATAAGCTACAAAAGATTTTGAAAATAAATTAAAAAAGGCGTAAAACTATTCAACCCCCCCCCCCTTCTAGTTTTCCACAATTGGTATCAAGAGCCACGTCTAACAAGATTTTTAAAAATATATTGTATTTTAAAACTTGTAACGATCTATGGAATCTGAAAAATACTTAGAAGGGCAGTCTATGCAAAGACCACCACTATTTGAAAGTGATGGATTTTTATATTGGAAAAATCGATTTGAAGCTTATGTGAAATCAAAAGATCTAGATCCTTGGCATGTTATTACAAATGGTGATTTCTTACCTATTCAAATAATCCCGAAACAAAGAAAGATGAAATCGTACCTTTTGAAAAACAAAATGATGATTTAAAAAGAAAACTTGCTAAAAATAATGAAGCAAAAATGGTTATTCATAATGCGCTACCACGTAAAGAGTACGAAAGGATCTTTATGTGTGAAACCGCAAAAGAAATTTGGAACTCTTTACTAATAACTCACCAAGGTAATAGTCAAGTCAAAGATAATAAGATAGATCTACTTGTTCAACAATACGAGCAATTCACGATTCCGGAAGAGGAATCAATTGATAATGCTTTTGCTAGATTTAACACTATCATCACAAGTTTAAAAGCACTTGATGAGAATTTTTCTAGTAAAAATTTTGTTAGGAAGTTTCTTATGCCTCTTCACCCGAAATGGCGAGCCAAAGTGACGGCTGTTGAAGAATCAAAGAATTTATCAACGTTACAACTTGATGAATTAATTGGAAACTTGAAAGTCCACGAAGTTATTATAAAGAAGGACTCCGATATGGTCAAAGGAAAACGAGAGAAAAGCAAGTCAATCGCCTTGAAAGCTAGAAAGGAATCCAATAACGAAGATAGCTCATCTTCCGAAAGTGATGACAAAGAATATGCCATGGCCGTAAGAGATTTCAAGAAATTCTTCAAAAGGCGAGGAAGATTCGTAAGGCAACCACATGATGAAAGGAAAGCATTTCAAAAGAGTAAGGATGACAATAATAACAAGAATGAAAGGAAATGTTTCAAGTGTGGTGATCCAAATCACCTCATTGGAAAATGTCCAATGATGACAAGAGATCAAAATCAAAGAGCATTTGTTGGAGGAGCTTGGAGTGATAGGGATGAAGATGAGAAAGAAATGACAAAGGAAGAGAAGTGTCTCATGGCGAAGACATCAAGTGAGGTACGTTCCGAAACCGAATACTTTAGTGATGAAAATTTATCATTAGATGAAAAGGATTTAGATAGTGAATATAGTAGATTATGCAAACTAGGACAACAAGTAATGCCTAAAAACAAATCACTAAAATGCATAAACAACCAATTGGAAAATGAAATACTAGAACTAAAAATTAAAATACATCAACTTGAAAAAGGTAAGGAAATTTTTGAAGAACGTAAATCATGTCAAGAGCTTAAAGGTGAAAACGAAATACTTAGGGAAGAAATTCGCAAACTTGATAAATTTGAAAATAGTAGTCACTCACTTAGTAAAATAATAAGTATTCAAAGAGTATCCGGAGATAAAACCGGTTTAGGATTTAACTCAACTAAAGCTTCAACAAGCGAAATTAAAAATGTCAAATTTGAAAGTGAACTTAATGAACTAAACCTCCAAAATCTAATCCTAAGTATGTACTTATTAATGATAGAAAAATACCTCTTGCCAACAATGAAGAAGTAAAAGTTTTTATAAACCGTCTTTAAAAACCGAAGAAGGATCTTCTAAACCTAAGACAAGATCTAAAACTCCACCACCTAGAAAACCAAATAACTTTCATCCTAGGTCTAAAACACCTCAACCAAGAAGAAACTAAAATAGGCAAAACTACAATAACACTAGTAATCAAATGTTGAATTATCAACAAAGCTATAATCCTTGGGGAATACTATCACCTTTCATGCATCCTAGCCAAATGTTAAACATGTTTGGACCAAACAACTTTGGACCAAAGAGGCAATGGGGACCGAATAGCTAGATCAACATTCCCTGTGGCTATCTTGAAGTTTTTCTCACCGTAGACTTTTACAAAGTCTATATGTCATCTTGAAGATTTTGAAGATTTTTGTTGAAGACCGCCGGGTACGTCATTATTTCACAACTCATTGCCATGCTTAGATAAATACGCTTTTGTTTGGTTACGTTGTTTTTTTTTGGGTAAAAGGTCAACGACCTGGTAAAATATATTATCCAAAAAAACGTTGAAGTACAATGGAATGTGGCTGAAGTACCACATTAACCTCAAGCACAGGTGCTTGATAAACACAACTGCTAAACAGTAAAACAACATGCACAACATGTGCATCTAACCAAACCAACATGCTAAACAAAGCAACTAAAAAGCAAAAAACACAAAAAATCATAGAGATGAGACAACTATTTCTTCTTGCGTCCTTGCACCTGGAAATCTCTTGGAGAACCGTTCTTGGATTTGGAATAATATGCAATATCATCATAGTTCTCATAGACTACATCATCAACTAACTCAACTACCACTTCTTCAGCAAATGTAACCCTTTTCATAGGACTCTTCACTACAACAGGTGTAGTAAACGAGCTAGACGAATCAAAATCAGTATAGGCCACACTTGTAGAAGCACCATCATTATGGGAACCATGTTCCCGTAAACCATCAGTATCCACATATTCCGGTTGCTCAAGTTGTGAACGTCCACCCTCCACAACTGCAGCAGCCCCTAAATCACACTTCAAAGCATCATAAACCCCGATTCTTCTTCTTGGTAGTCGGTTTAGAAACAGGTTGGTATATAAGATTTGGCTTCGTAGAAACCCCCATAACCCCTTTCTTACCCTTGTCATTAGTATGACCAGCCTTTGTAGAGTGAACCTTACCCTTTACCTCACTATCTTGTTGAGTCGAATCCTTAGTAACCTGCTTACGCCTAAGAGGACATACATGATCATCATGATTGAAACAAACACACTTAGAACACCAAGATGGCCACCATTCATACTCAACTTCAAGAACTTCCATGTAATGACCCTTACCCTTAGGTAAAGGAATTTCAACCTCAATTGATTTCAAAACATCTAAATCAGCCGATAACTCAATAAGTACCCGAGCATATGAATAACGTCCCCAAGGGTTCTTACACATATCATTAGTACCCGCATCAAATCGAATAATCCGGCCCAACTGTTTTGCAATCAAACTAATACCAGCTTTAGAGTATACAACAGATGGTATATCATGGATGCGTACCCAAACCGGTACCTTTGTAATCTTCTCCTTCTCAAGCCTCATATTAGGCACCCAAATATGTAAGAATAAAGGCATTGATCGAATAAACCAAGGACCGCCATTAAGGACTTTATTCATACCTTCAAGTGAAGAGAACTTGAAAATGAAGAAACCATTCCGCAGTATAACATGTTCAAAGCCGAACCTAGCCCAAGCATGCTTGACATAGTCTTCCACAATAGGAAATGCAATTCTTTGACCGATGAAATAACCGTATAGATATAGTTTATTTTTTTTCCTTCTTTGTTTGATCATATATATATATATATATATATATATATATATTCTTATACTTATTATATTACATATATACATATATATACATACTTGCACATAACCTAGATACGTCATTAGTTGACTTTCTAGAACTCCAGGAAATTGTTCGTTATCGAACCCTTTCCTTCCCCCTCTTGTTACTTTTGAACTTTTACGTTCAACACGATAATACTTTTAGAAGACTCATGATGATGAAGGGATGTGAGTCAAGTGGATCAATATAAAGGAAGAACGCGTTCGCACGTGAATACTATGGATGAAACAAACTCCTTTCGCCGACTAAATTCTATCTTCGTCATCATTTCTCAAACTCCACCTATTAACCCACCATTCACTCACATTTACACTATACACATATTCACATATTCCTGAACATCTCAAACTCTTCATTAACTTGACACTTTGATCATTCTATCCAAAATTGTCAAAGGTACATTTTAATTATCGAAACGTTAATTAAGAATTGTTATGTACTTCATCATCGTGCCAATAAACGCTTACGTATTTTTGATATATTATAAATCTAATTATATACGTATAAATATGTTTGTTCCAGAAACTAAAACCGTGAAAATTCAAAATTCAAAGGGCGGCCCCCTTAAAGATTAAGGGGACCGGCTTGTTATCGGGGGCGGTCCCCTTAATGTTTAAGTAGGCCGGCCATCTGATACTTCCAAACTCGTTTTCCACCTTAAATATTTTCCCAAACACTCCATTTGTTCATAAATTTCTCCCTCACCACTGCTGTGAACGAACCAAAGCAACCAAAACCACCAAAATCCTTCACCAAATCACCAATCCGGGGTTGTTTCGCAAGGGGCAAACGCTAACCAAACGTATAACAACATCTTTTGTAAGTTTTCCAACATACATTTCATCACATTTCATTCAATTTAGTGTCTAATCAATAATTAGATATTTCATTAAAATTTATTTTAATCTGAATTTTAGTAAAATTGAAGTTAGGAATTGAATAACCAAATGCTTCTCATAGGATTAGAATGTAGAATTGCAACTCAAACTAAGTATAACACATCATATTGTCAAAATCTTCAATCACCCATAAACCCTTGTTAATTTCATTCTTCAAAAAGCACATTGTTGATATAATTTTTAAAAACTAGTTAAAACTTACTACATTATAGTTGTTTAATGTTTTAAACAATCAAAACATACTTTTCAATTCATTATAAAAAGGTTCATGAAGACAATATGGGTGTTTAGTTCATGAACAAATCATACTTACATGTATTTATTTAAAACTTAAAACTAACTCACTAAACTTACTAACATAATTCGAGTCTATAGATGTCATCAAAATATATAATCAATATATATATTGATGGTTTAGGCAATATTCATCTAGTTAAGGGAGCGTTTGGTTTATCTTGAAAAAGACATTTTGAAAACCAAAATTCATATTTTAACCTTTTAAACAAGTTTCATGTTAGTCAAACTCTTACGAAAAAGCAAGATATATAATATAATATATATCTAGCCTAATTTCAAAATGAATTATGATATCTAAAGTGATGTTTGGATAGTATTGATATTTTATTGAACCTATTCCACAACTACACTTTGACATCATAAGATACATTCTAAACGAGTTTAAAATTAAAAACAAGGAACATTGTGAAGCTACTTCCTACGATAATTTTTTTTGTCGAAGTAGAATTCCGTTCTACATGTATTGCATATATATATATATATATATATATATATATATATATATATATATATATATATATATATATATATATATATATATATATATATATATATGCATGTTAATTGTTTTTGTCTTAATTTTATTTTTGTCGTTATATTGTTTAGGTGAAAATGCCTAAGACCACGGTTGGTGATGTTTCAAAAACCAAACAATACATTCCTTAAGTTACCTCTATTCCCGGCATGTCTCCTTCATTTGCATGTTTCTATCGTCCCATTAAAAATAGAAATATTCACGAAGGAAGAATTGTCGATCCATCCTTCTATGAATCCAATCAAATCGAACGAATGTTCTCCAATATTCGTTTTGAATGTTTTTACCAAATCAACGAACCAATCATTCCCCTTTTTATCCTCGATTTCTAGAGCCAAGTGACGGTTCTAACCGATCCCTTTGGCCATTTCCTTATCTCTTTCATGATCCAAAATCAATTCATCACTCTTACTCTTGCTCAGTTTGGGCAAATTCTCAGGATCCCATACAACGGCCAAGCCGTATTCTCAAATGAATGGAATCTTTCATCACTTGAAAGAAATCGTCCTCAGGATGGCCCATACTATTCTAAGATTCCTAGTCCTGAAGACATTCGTCGACTGCTTGAACTAGAACGTGGTACGACTAGTCGTAGAATCAAGTCGAAGAATGTCGATATTAATGCTAATCAAATTCTTCTTAAAGAGCTAAGCCCCGATATGAAAAATTGGGAAGAACTCATTCGCGAGAATGCGTTTGGTACCGGCGGTCACCGTGATCATGTTACGGCAAGCATCGCCCACATGTTATATTGTGTAGTTGCTGAAGAGAACTACAATTTGGCTTATCTCTTTGTTCATCGAATAATGTCCGCCAAAACCACTCCAAATGCCAACCTTCCTTACGGTATGTTCCTTACACGACTTTATCGTTATGTCATGGAACATTACCCACATCTTAGGAGAGATTTCTATGTGCAAATTCATCCCACTTTGAACCAACTTACTCTTGTTCGTACTCGTCGTTCTCGAAGTGACAAAGGAAAATCTCGTGGTCCTTTGTTTTCTATGCCTCGTGGGTCTACATCTCATCGAGGCAATGATGATGATGAGGAGGAAGATACCTGACGTGTTAGTACTCCATCCCCCACTACCTTTGTTGATGATCTTCCTGATCTTGATTATACCGATTATCAAATTCCTCTTCCTCATGAACGTACCGATGAACTTCTCTTCACTCGTCAAACGTCCATTATCAACCAACAACAACAAATGCATGAAGAAATTCGAGGAGGATTCAAGTCCGTAGGAAAGATGTTCAGGAAGATGATGGGCAAGAAGAAGTAGAGTTGTTGATGTATTGCTACTTAATAATATTATTACTCTATTAGACATTTGTGTGGTTTGTTATTTGTCCGATTTGTTCAGAAATACTTGTGTTCTTTCATGTTTATTTGTTGAATGATGCTTAGGTTTTAATTATTATCATGCTAGGATTTTGATCATTATTTAATGCTAATATTATGCTTCTTTTAAATTTGGCTTATAATATATTTGTTTGCATGCATGATTTGTTTATACATACTTATATTTCATCATTCCTAGAGTATATGCTTTAAATAGAGCTTGCTGGAAACACACACTTGAAAAACCACTCATTTCTGCAAATTTTTGGTTTCTGGTCGTCTGGGAAAACACCAGATGGGCGGCCCGCTTAATTTTCCTAGGCGGTCCCCTTAATTATTAAGGGGGCCGACCTACAATTAAGGGGACCGGCCATCTGGAACTGGGTTTACTGTTTTCTTTTGCATCTTGTGACCTCTTTCTCTAGTTTCAGCTACCATTTCTTCTTTTGCCCAACTGATTTTAGAATCCTATTAAACCATTTCAAAATTTTACCTAAATCAACCAGTTTCATATTATAAATTCCCTCCAAACTAACAATATTCATCTCATTATTCATCATCTCTTTCAATCCAAACCATCATGTCTTCACCTAGCACCTCCATCTCTAAGGTTTTAAAGAAGCAAAAGATTGTCATCATCCCTCCAAAACAACTCTTCATTGACTTAACAAATGAAGATAACACAACCCCATCACCTCCACCTAAATGCTCATCTCCAAGTGTACCTAATGCACCATCCAAAACACCTTCTACTCATGGAACTTCCTCATCCTCCATACCTTCAACTTCATCAATCAATGACTACATCAACTCACACTTATCACCACCACAAGCATCATCACCACATCCTACACAAGAACCTTTTTCCACCCAACTTACCATCTCACTCTCACCAATATCACCACTTGATGCTCATGTCTCATCTCCACCAATTACACCACAAATCTTTGCTAATCCCGTACCTTGGAGCTTACTTGAAGCTCATGGAGATACTTGCCTTTGTTGCATCCACAACCGAACCATAATCTTTGGTCTTAGAGATGAAATTCAACATATGTTTTCATATATTGAACACTTGCTGTCACACCCCCAATTTACCTGACTTGCAGCGGAATGGAATGCCTGGGGGTGTAACTGTCATAGCACCACAACAAGGAGATATTGAACGACCTAAAGTGTCGTTTGGAAAATACATCGTTTGATTTATTTAAAAACATCCAGTGTTACAAAACATAGGTCCCAAAGTCTGGAAAAGTTTAAGTAAATAAGTCTGGTACGATCAAACGATAATATACAAGTGCATGAAAAATCCAAAATGTAGTGCGTCATCCCTGGCACACCCTAATGTGACTCCATGCATATGATATGATAATGCCTTTAGTTACCTGAAAATACATTGCGAAAACGGTCAACATAAAGTTGGTGAATAATCATAGGTTTATGAAATGTAATGTTGTACGGCCACCACAAGTATAAGGGCATGACAAAAGTCACGTAAAATAGTACAATAGACCTTAAGCTCATGACACCGAAGCTAGACTGATGAAATATATGCCCCTCCTGAATGTTCTGCCAAAACACTCAAATGTGACAGACATGAAATGCATCCGCTTACTGTTGGTAAATACTACCACGGATGGAGGCGTCACCCTCAATAGATCTATCCACTCACTCTCGCTAAGTAGGCAAATTAACGGTTCATGATGATAATAAGGGACTATCACAAGGCAGATAAGCAACTTAAGCAATGTACATAAGTTTTGATACTTGGGCTCGTACTAAAATGGTGCAATGTATTCTCCCCCGTGGGATTTGAAAACAATCATAAAATGTATACAGGGCTATGAAAACTCACCTTAAACTGATGATACTGTGATGAAGTGAAATGAACAACAATGAACGGTTAGCTGCCTCAACCTAATATGAATGATGAACGATCTAATTTAGATCATGAAATGATATTATGAATGTCCATGCACATGTTTCCTATACCACTCTACTCTTTGAAAAATACTTGTTGTTATCAAAATAATACATTTTCCAATACTTAGGAAAATATGGCAACTAGAAAATAAAACTAGTTGAAATGTATGTGTGTGTGTATATATATATATATATATATATATATATATATATATATATATATATATATATATATATATATATATATATATATATATATATATATATATATATCGTATGTATCAATGTTAGTGTTGAAATCCTCGGTTTGAAATCCTTGAAATAACGACTTGTCGTAATAAAAATATACTTGTATTCACTAATACTTCATTAGTTATGATGTTGAGTACTTGGGTATTATTTCTAGAATCTAGAGTTACTACGTAGTATTAATATTATTTTTTGTCCAAAAGCTGCCAAAATAATATAAGTTTTGCCGATATTGAAACGTGAATATCTTTGTCGTTATAAGTCCGTTTTACTTGTTCTTTATATCCATGGTTACGTCTTAGTATGTAGTAATATATTTTGGAAAGCTTGGCTCCTCCGGGTTACGTCTAAAGCCTCGTTTTGTCCGACGAAAAATGCCCAACAGCATGTATTTTCAGAAAATATACTTTTCGTCAATAAACTGGCAAAAATCATATCTTCTTCGTTATAAACTCTTTTTAATCCGTTCATTGTTGTTCATTTCACTTGGTGAGGACTTTAGGGGCCGGCCATGGGTGAATGTGGGTGGGGGGGGGGGGGGGGGGGGGTTGGGGTAGCTTGGATTTAGTTAGGAAACTAGTGAAGTTTATATATACATTTGTGACATTAGTTAAAATCGGGTACCGGGTTTGATAGAAATAAATGTTAACGAAGTTATTCAGGATAAAATAAAGTTGTAAAAATGTTAAAAATATGTTGGGATCATTGTGGGAATATTTAGATATATTCGTCGTGTTTATTAACCGGGTGTTAACGTTTATTTATAAATAATTATACGTAAAACGTTAAATATATCAAATATATAAATTTGAAAATCCGAAGAGTGGTATAACATGAAAATGCTATTATGATGATATGCAGACTGTCTCTAGTCCGTATGCAGTGTCCTTACTGATAATGAAATGAATTCGCACCTAAACCAATCTGGTTACGCGAATTTGAATACCCGTAAACTAAATTTACGATGAAATGAGTAATGCAAGTGAATAGTGAAAATTTTTCCGGAAATGAATAGTGTTCAGTGAATAGTAAAATTTTCAAATGTTTCTTAGAATATCAATTTGACCTCGAAAATGATGAATAGTAAAACGATAAATAGTGTTTTGATGAATAATGATTTATGAATAGTAAATTGTCGAAGTTTGGGAAATGACCTGAAATGGTGAGTTGTGACAGTCGCCCACCCAAAAAGGAATTCAGTCCCTGAATTCAGCTAGTGTTGGTCTCGGTAATAGGTTTGGTGAAAAGATGTGGATACTTGCGTTGCATTTGGTCTTCTCGTTCCCAAGTAAACTCGGGTCCTCTTCGAGAATTCCAGCGAATCTTAACAATCGGAATTCGACTCTGCTTCAACTGTTTGACCTCTCGGTCCATGATTTCAACTGGTTCCTCCACAAAGTTAAGCTTGTCATCTAGCTGAATCTCTTCTAATGGTATAACGGAAGACTCGTCCGAAAGGCATTTCTTGAGGTTTGAGACATGAAACGTGTTATGTACGTTGCTGAGTTCTGATGGAAGTTCAATCTTGTAAGCTACTGGACCAACCCTTTCCAGTATCTTAAATGGACCAATGTATCTCGGATTCAACTTTCCGTGTTTTCCAAATCGTATCACGCCTTTCCAGGGCGAGACTTTCAACATGACCTTGTCTCCGACCTGGAATTCCAATGGTTTGCGTCTAACATCTGCGTAGCTTTTCTGTCTACTTCTAGCAGTTTCAAGTCTTTCTCGAATCTGGAATATCTTTTCTGTTGTTTCTCGTACCATCTCTGGACCTGTGCATTGTACATCCCTAACTTCTGCCCAACAAACTGGGGATCGACACTTACGACCATAAAGTGCCTCAAATGGTGCTGCTTTAATGCTTCAATGGTAACTGTTGTTATAAGAGAACTCGATTAATGGCAAATGGTTAGCCCAACCATTCCCAAAGTCAATCACACATGCTCGCAGCATGTCCTCAAGTGTCTGAATAGTTCTCTCACTCTGACCATCGGTCTGAGGATGGTAAGCAGTGCTCATGTCTAACTTGGATCCAAAAGAATCTTGTAATGACTTCCAAAAGTTTGAAGTAAAGCGACTATCTCTGTCAGAAATAATGGAGATTGGTGCTCCATGTCTTGAGACTATTTCCTTGACATAAAGTCTGGCAAGCTGTTCCATGGAATAAGTCTCTCTAATGGGTATGAAATGGGCTGATTTGGTAATACGATCAACAATTACCCAAATAGCATCGTAACCTCCTGACGTCTTGGGAAGTTTAGTGACAAAGTACATTGTAATACGCTCCCACTTCCATTGTGGAATTTCTGGTACTCGGCTTTCACTTTAGCACAAGTAAGGCATTTGCTGACGTACATAGCTATTTCTGCTTTCATGTTCGGCCACCAATACAGCTTTTCGAGATCCTGATACATCTTGTCAGAACCTGGGTGAATAGAGTACTTCGAATTGTGTGATTCATGCATAATCAATTCTCGTACCCCACCATAGAGTGGTATCCAACTTCGTTCCTTGAAGCATAACACTCCATCTGCTCTCTTTACAAAGCCATTTTTGTTCTTGGGCATGCCATAAAGTT
This sequence comes from Artemisia argyi, assembly GCA_030686995.1. Taxonomy (NCBI): domain Eukaryota; kingdom Viridiplantae; phylum Streptophyta; class Magnoliopsida; order Asterales; family Asteraceae; genus Artemisia; species Artemisia argyi. The sequence continues at coordinate 94,748,165 of CM060676.1, forward strand.
TCTCCTGTGGTCGATTTTCCTCCTTGAGAGCCTCAATCTGAGCTTCTAGAATTTTTAATGGTAATGGTGAAATAATAGTCATTCCCAACGACCTAACCCTCAAAGGTTTGAGTCGTTCTTTTCGGCTAAGTGCATCTGCTACAACATTTGCTTTTCCTGGGTGATATCGGATTTCACAATCGTAATCACTCAACAATTCTAGCCAACGACGTTGTCTCATATTAAGTTCCTTCTGATAAAGTATATGCTGTAAGCTCTTGTGGTCGGTAAAAACTACACATTTAGTACCATAAAGGTAGTGTCTCCAAATCTTGAGTGAAAAAACTACAGCACCCAACTCCAAGTCGTGTGTAGTGTAATTCTTCTCGTGTGTCTTAAGCTGTCTAGATGCATAAGCTATCACCTTCTCATTTTGCATTAGCACAGCTCCAAGTCCTTTATGCGAAGCATCGCAATATACCACAAAGTTCTCAATACCTTCTGGTAGTGACAAAATCGGTGCACTACAAAGCTTCTGCTTCAATAACTGAAATGCAGATTCTTGTTTCTCTCCCCACTCGTACTTTTGGTTCTTTTGTGTCAGCTTAGTCAGCGACTTCGCTATCTTGGAAAACCCTTCAATAAACCTTCTGTAATATCCTGCAAGTCCTAGAAATTGATGAATTTCCGTAGGAGACTTGGGCGTAGCCCAATCCTTTACTGCCTCAATCTTTGTTGGGTCGACTTGTAATCCTTGGCTATCAATAACATGGCCAAGAAATTGAACTCTTTGTATCCAAAAGTCACACTTTGAAAATTTGGCATACAATTGCTCCTTCTTGAGTAGTTCCAATATTGTTCTGAGGTGTGCTTCATGCCCTTTCTTACTCTTGGAGTAAATCAGGATATCGTCAATGAATACAATTACATACTTATCAAGATATGGTTTACACACTCTGTTCATGAGATCCATGAATACGACAGGTGCATTCGTTAATCCAAAAGGCATCACTTGAAACTCATAATGACCATAACGTGTTCTGAATGCCATCTTCGGGATATCTTCTTCCTGAACTCTAAGTTGATGGTAACCTGATCTTAAATCGATCTTGGAATAAAAACAAGAACCTTGTAGCTGATCAAACAAGTCATCGATCCTAGGGAGTGGATAACGATTCTTCACCGTTAACTTGTTCAGCTCACGATAGTCTATGCACATTCTGAAAGATCCATCCTTCTTCTTCACAAACAAAACCGGTGCTCCCCAAGGCGAGGAACTCGGTCTAATGAATCCTTTGTCTAAAAGTTCTTGTAATTGGTTAGACAATTCTTGCATCTCAGAAGGTGCAAGTCTATACGGTGCTCGTGCAATTGGTGCAGCTCCTGGCACTAATTCAATTTGAAACTCAACTTGGCGTGTAGGCGGAAGTCCTGGCAATTCTTCCGGAAAAACTTCTGGAAATTCCTTAACAATCTGCACATCTTCAAGTCGTTTCTCATCCGACTTCTTCTCCGTGATGTGAGCCAAGAATGAATAACAACCCTTCTTTATGTACTTCTTAGTTTTAATGCATGATATGATACTGAGTCTAGTTCCACTTCGCTCTCCGCGAACAACTAAAGTTTCACCGCCATAAGAAAGATGAACAACTTTTTCATCACAAATGATTCTTGCACGATGTCGAGACAACCAATCCATACCGATAACAACGTCAAAACTTCCAAGTTCTACGGGCATAAGGTCTATATTGAATGGGTGATTTAGGAAATTGATGGTGCACCCACGGACAACGGTGTTGGTGTTAACTAAAGTTCACATCGGCTAATTCAACAATATAGGGAATGTCTAAGGTAGTTGGTTCTATGTTAAGTAAAGGTGCAAATGCAATAGAAACAAAACTTCTATCCGCTCCTGAATCAAATAAAATGGATACATAATGATTATTAACGAGGAACGTACCCGCAACAACATTCGGGTCCTCACGGGCATCTTCTCCTCCCATAACATAAGCCCTTCCTCGAGCTACTCCACCCTGATTTCCAGCTCCTTGATCCTTCCTCTTTGGGCAATTGTTCTTGAAATGACCCAACTCTCCACAACCATAACATGCTCCTGGTTGGTTCTGATTAATTACCCCTCGTGGAGCTTTGCATTCCCTAGTCGAATGACCGACTTTTCCACAGTTCTCACAAGCTCTAGGACAATTCCCAGGGTTGTGATGAGTTTGACACTTGTTACACTTGGGTAGTTTACCCACATATCCTTTTCCCTCTGTTGGCCCTGCAGCATAGGCCTTTGCCACTTCCTGTCTCTTAGGTGCTGGTTGGGTAGCATTTCCACCTTGGTTGTAGTCAAACCTCCTCTTGTTGTTATTGTTGTAATTGTTTTGGTTACTGGGGTAGTTGCGGTTTCGGTTATTGTTATAGTTGTTGTTGTTTCGAGTGTTGTTGTAGTTGGTGTTGTTTGAACGGTTATTGTTGTTGTTTGCGGCAGATTTTCCTTTTAACACTTGGACCATAAGTTTCTGAGTTATACGAATAGCCTCTTCCATTGATTGTGGGTCGAAAGACATCACATCCCCTCGGATGCTTTCGGGTAGTCCACCAGTAAAGTTCTCCATCTTTTTCTCATCGTCAGGAACCATAGTTGGACATATTGCAGCCAATTCCTGAAACTTCCTGATATAGGTCTCAATGTCATCACCTTTTGTTACCAGCTTGTAGAATTCGGTTTCCAACTTTTGCACCTCAGTACGAGGGCAAAACTTCTTAGTCATCAGCTTCTTGAATTGATCCCAAGTGAGCTTGTAGGCATTCTCCATACCAATAGGCTGAGCATAAGAATTCCACCAAGACATAGCTTCATCAAGAAGCATACCAGTAGCAAATTTTACCTTGTTAACCTCCTGGCAACCACACATGAGGAATACATTCTCAGTCTTTTCAAACCAGCGGATAAAAGCAACCGCTCCCTCAGTGCCCTTAAACTTGACAGGATCACTAATCTTGAAATCCTTCCAAGTACATTCACGCCTAGTAGTGGGTGGTTCAACCGCCCCAGTATTAGGTGCAATCTCAGCAGCCCTAGCAGCAACCTCAGCTCTCTCAGTCTCCAGAGCTTCTGCTATACTATCCCTGACCAACTTGCGGATAGCGGCTTGAGTCATAGCGGGTGTTTCTGATGTAGCCTTTGCTTTCTTTGGCGCCATACTTCTGATAAATAATAATCGACAACAACCATGAGAAAGCCATAATAGAAATAGTCATCGTACAAAAAGTATACATCCACAACATGTATATATACTACCACGACACGTATAGATACAACCACAACAAGTATAAATACGTTAACAATAAAGAGCAACCACGAAACATCATAAATATAATCACAACACATGAATATAATACATGAAAATTTCGGCCTACATGGACCGATATATATATAGCACAACATTTCCAACATAGTAGAGTCGCACTTGATATATTTGTTTGTACAACAACCAAAAGACTACAAGTTCTTGAACTATGTCCCACACCTCGGGACTAGGAAATAGTAAAAGCTAATACAATAAAAGTCTATGTCTAGGCTCCTCCAGGTGCTCTAGATGGTCCAGGAGCTCCAGATGCTCCAGGTGCACTCCTCAGACGACGGATCTCCCTATCCATCATGACGACGATCTCCTCTAGATGCTGAACTCGGAGCTGAAGAGCAGCATCTCTACCCTCCATCATAGTCAACCTCTCCTGTGCTACTGCCAACTGGTGTGTCTGCTCACCCTGAGCCTCCTGTGTAGTCTGAGCTCTAGCCCGTATCTCCGGTAGCTCATCCCTAAGCTGATCAATCAGCTCCTGGTGTCCCTCCTGCCATGCCTCAAGTCCATGATACGACACGTCGATGCTAACTCTGCCTAAAATCAATCCCTCGACCTGCTCCTCAACCGTCTCAAGTCGAGTAGTGATAACCTCATCAACCCTATAACCCAAACTATCAACCTGCTCCTGCTGAGCCCCTAACTGATCCTCTAAGGTAACATCTGTAGGCCCCCCAGCAGCAGCTGCTCTCGAACTCTCACCTACATGGTATACTGGTGGTGGTTCTGACTCTGTAGTAGGTGAAGCTGGTGTAGTAAACCTCGCACGCTTCCTGAGCGGCAATAGTGAAGTAGATATGGAAGTAGTAGCGGGTATGGCTGGTGGTGCAGGTAACATAGGAATAGTAGGGATCCTAAAGGTAGATGTAGCAGGGCGAACTCTCTTACTAGCACCTATAGTCGTCTTCCTACGGGGAAACATAAGTCTTGGTTCTGATGGAATAGTGGTAGCAGGGGATGATATGTCAGTGGGTGCACGGGTAACCTCAGGTGGTGCAATAGGGGAAACATGAGGAGTAGGAGCAGTCTCTTCCTCCTCAAAAGGCTCAGTTTCCTCACCTGATGCTGAGAGTGGCAACACAGGTACAGGAGGAATGGGTGGTGGTGAAAAGGCAGTGGAAGACATAGAGCCTTCAACATCGGAGTCTGTGACAGAGTAAAGTATGACAATGTTCGAGTCTGAAGACATAGTTCTGTGATAATCAAGGTGAATTAAAATAAATAACTCGTATTATGGAATCACCTAAAACAATGAACATGCACTTATGATGAAATGATGAGATGCTATGATAATGTGGTTATAGTCTAGGGTCCATGATGAGTTCGCTATAACCTTAGCTCTGGTACCAATCTGTCACACCCCCAATTTACCTGACTTGCAGCGGAATGGAATACCTGGGGGTGTAATTGTCATAGCACCACAACAAGGAGATATTGAACGACCTAAAGTGTCGTTTGGAAAATACATCGTTTGATTTATTTAAAAACATCCAGTGTTACAAAAACATAGGTCCCAAAGTCTGGAAAAGTTTAAGTAAATAAGTCTGGTACGATCAAACAATAATATACAAGAGCATGAAAAATCCAAAATGTAGTGTGTCATCCCTGGTACACCCTAATGTGACTCCATGCATATGATATGATAATGCCGTTAGTTACCTGAAAATACATTGCGAAAACGGTCAACATAAAGTTGGTGAATAATCATAGGTTTATGAAATGTAATGTTATACGGCCACCACAAGGATAAGTGCATGACAAAAGTTACGTAAAATAGTACAATAGACCTTAAGCTCATGACACCGAAGCTAGACTGATGAAATATATGCCCCTCCTGAATGTTCTGCCAAAACACTCAAATGTGACAGACATGAAATGCATCCGCTTACTGTTGGTAAATACTACCACGGATGGAGGCGTCACCCTCAATAGATCTATCCACTCACTCTCGCTAAGTAGGCAAATTAACGGTTCATGATGATAATAGGGGACTATCACAAGGCAGATAAGCAACTTAAGCAATGTACATAAGTTTTGATACTTGGGCTCGTACTAAAATGGTGCAATGTATTCTCCCCCGTGGGATTTGAAAACAATCATAAAATGTATACGGGGCTATGAAAACTCACCTTAAACTGATGATACTGTGATGAAGTGAAATGAACAACAATGAACGGTTAGCTGCCTCAACCTAATATGAATGATGAACGATCTAATTTAGATCATGAAATGATATTATGAATGTCCATGCACATGTTTCCTATACCACCCTCTTTGAAAAATACTTGTTGTTATCGAAATAATACATTTTCCAATACTTAGGAAAATATGGTAACTAGAAAATAAAACTAGTTGAAATGTGTGTATATATATATATATATATATATATATATATATATATATATATATATATATATATATATATATATATATATATATATATATATATATATATATATATATATATCGTATGTATCAATGTTAGTGTTGAAATCCTCGGTTTGAAATCCTTGAAATAACGACTTGTCGTAATAAAAATATACTTGTATTCACTAATACTTCATTAGTTATGATGTTGAGTACTTGGGTATTATTTCTAGAATCTAGAGTTACTACGTAGTATTAATATTATTTTTTATCCAAAAGCTGCCAAAATAATATAAGTTTTGCCGATATTGAAACGTGAATATCTTTGTCGTTATAAGTCCGTTTTACTTGTTCTTTATATCCATGGTTACGTCTTAGTATGTAGTAATATATTTTGGAAAGCTTGGCTCCTCCGGGTTACGTCTAAAGCCTCGTTTTGTCCGATGAAAAACGTCCAACAGTATGTATTTTCAGAAAATATACTTTTCGTCAATAAATATGCAAAAATCATATCTTCTTCGTTATAAACTCTTTTTAATCCGTTCTTTCGCCTACGGCTTCGTTTTTTAAAGTATTTTCTAAAAATTTTGCCAAAGTTTACTTTATATTTACTAATTTTCCTGGGTTTACAAAAATGGGACAGTAGGTTTATATACTTGTTACAAATCCATTTTCCATGTTCAAAACTAGTTTCTAACATCACCAAACACCACAAAGCTATTCTAATCCTACCATACACCTTCTTAGGGTGCCATGGGTTCCTAATCACCACTAATCGTGTTAATTTAACAAGGGAATACCTAAATCAAATTCTAGTGTTTGTATGTTCAAAAAGTTAACAAAAATAATGTGGTATAGCTAGCTTGTGCATGAAATTAAGCATGAAAACCATATGATACTAGTAAATATTAGATGAAATCGTGAAAATAAATTTGATAACTTACTTTGAAATGTTAGGTGATTAGATGATGAGAAATCTTGTGTTTCTTGAGTTTATATTGCAAAACTCTTAACTAGAAAGGTAAAAGGAACAACTTTGTAGCTTTATACTTTGAAAAATCTTCACTTGATCATGGATTTTGGGTTGTGTCGTGGGTTTAGAGAGAAAGAGATGAGGATATGAGTTTTTGATTCTAAGGATTTGTTATGTTTTATGTTTTTGAGGTTTGTAGATATTTAGGATAGATTATAATGTATTATATGTGTACATAAATGCTAGAGGTTAGGAAAAAATACATATGGCCTTGGTGAGGACTTTAGGGGCCGGCCATGGGTGAATGAGGGGGGGGGGGGGTTGGGGTAGCTTGGATTTAATTAGGAAACTAGTGAAGTTTATGTATACATTTGTGATATTAGTTAAAAACGGGTACCGGGTTTGATAGAAATAAATGTTAACGAAGTTATTCGGGATAAAATAAAGTTGTAAAAATGTTAAAAATATGTTGGGATCATTGTGGGAATATTTAGATATATTCGTCGTGTTTATTAACCGGGTGTTAACGTTTATTTATAAATAATTATACGTAAAACGTTAAATATATCAAATATATAAATTTGAAAATCCTAAGAGTGGTATAACATGAAAATGCTATTATGATGATATGCAGACTGTCTCTAGTCCGTATGCAGTGTCCTTACTGATAATGAAATGAATTCGCACCTAAACCAATCCGGTTACGCGAATTTGAATACCCGTAAACTAAATTTACGATGAAATGAGCAATGCAAGTGAATAGTGAAAATTTTTCCGGAAATGAATAGTGTTCAGTGAATAGTAAAATTCTCAAATGTTTCTCAGAATATCAATTTTACCTCGAAAATGATGAATAGTGTTTTGATGAATAGTGATTTTTGAATAGTAAATTGTCGAAGTTTGGGAAATGATCTGAAATGGTGAGTTGTGACACTTGCTTACCAACCCACCACCACCACCAACTCCACCATCCTCACCCATTATTCCCCCACCACAATCCTCAACCATTTTATCCACCATCACCATCATGCTCTCCAAATTAAGCATATGATATGCTTAATAAATAAAGTCTTTACCACCCTTTTGCTTGCAAGCTCTATGAAGCCCATGTACTCTTTGCATGATGGAATATTATTCTAGTTGTTAGTTTATGTAGTAGCTATCCTATTTGTAATCTTTCTTGATGCTACTTGTATTGTTGTGTCTTGACACAACTTTTGCTCTAATATGAATGCTTCATTTTAATCATGCTTATTTATATTCTTGTCACCTTATATATATTTGCCTGTATATTCTTGTGCTTCTAATATTTTTGTCTTGCAAGCATTCCATAGCTCGTCTCCTTGGTGCCCCCAAACGAGGGGGAGTACACATCAAGGGGGAGTTTTCATCCCGTCAATATTTCACGGTTGAAATTTGTCGGGATAACCTTTTTGATTCTACAAAAAGGGGGAGAAGTAAATATAAACTCACTAAAATACTTGTTTAAAAACTAAATTTTGAGTTAATGAGTTTAAGTTTTGTAATCATCAAAAAGGGGGAGATTGTTGATATAAATAATGTTTAAAAACGTTATTAATATTTCTCAATAACTCTATGTTTTGATAATCACAAAATGTAAACTAAATTAAGTCAAGATTATGACGTAAACAAGTACTTAGTAACAAATATTTACTTCTACAACTTATATCACTTAAGGTATACATAAACTTAGCATCTTATGCATTGCATGATCAAAGGAAGCCTTTTCTTAACACATAACATTTTATAAAATGACATTAACATTTTATATATATTAGTAAATCATTTTTGGTATTGTTTTATTAAACTACAAAGATATGATTTCAAAATTCCAACCAAAAAGGGTAAGTTTTATCCAGAAAAACCTTCCCCACTAATGGACAAGAAAATCCAACGTTCTGGAGGGGCGGCCCCCTTAATTATTAAGGGGACCGGCCACGCTCCAGAACAGTAAATATTTCCCCTTTAAATAATGGTTCATTCCACATAATTTTATCGCCTTTTTGTACTAAAAACATTCTGATCTCATCTCCATTTCTATCTCAAAAATCCTTTGATCATATAATTCATAAGTCTTTGTTTCCAAGTGATCCAAAGCTTCATCCACTCAAGTGGAAAAATAAGAACACTCCTCAACATCCATACATTGTATTAGTGTTGTGATTAGTTAGTATCAACTTGTTGTAGTGCTAGATATTTGTAAAGTATTGTGTGAATTAGTTGATTGTAGATACTAGGTGTGTTGTAAAGTAGTGTAGTAGTTGTGATTTTGTTGTGCATAGAAGAAGGTGTGATGTAGACAAGAAAAAGAGGTTGTGAAGCTATCTTGAAGAAGTTGTGAAGGTGTGAAGAAAGTGTGAAGTCGTGAAGAAGTTGTGAGATTGGTTCTAGCTACGATTAGAACTTGACATTTAGCTTAGTGTCGTTAATAGGTGTAAGCCAAGGTGTGTAAGGTTTCTCCACCATAAAGAGTTTGTTGACATAGTGAAGAAAACTCTCGAGTGTGGTACTCGGGGAGTGGAGTAGGGCAAGGAAGGTGTCCTTGTAGCCGAACCACTATAAATTCGCGTGTTGTGGTTTGATCTTTCTAACTCTATCTTTTCTTCATTTCAATACTTATATTATTAGATTAGACTTGCTTGTATGTGTTGACATTTGAATTCACGTAAAATCGAATCAAAGTTTTTATAAGCTACAAAAGATTTTGAAAATAAATTTAAAAAGACGTAAAACTATTCAACCCCCCCCCCCCCTTCTAGTTTTCCACAGAAAAGGGTGCTTAGCTTTTAAATCCTCAAGTGTAGTACCATCATAAGCCGCAATACCCGAAGAATAAAGAACTCTGACAGCAGCAGTATACTGGCCATCACAAATCTTCCTCTTACACTGCTTGATATGACGGTCACCCAAGTCCAAGTTTCCCTCATCAATATTAGACCATAAGGGGGGGGGGGTGGTTCGGCTAAAACCTCACGCACAATTTGTAAACTACCACCAGTTATGCCCCAAGATGAAATTGCATTAACAATATACTCTTCCTGTCGTTGACACTTTGTAGCAGACCTACACTCTTGATTATTCCTCGGGCAAAAGGTTTTAAGCAGGCAAAGAGGCAAGACTAACAAACCAACCAAGCAAGAAATATCGTCAGGCGAACAAACCGCCTTATCAAGAGCTCCTTTCAAAACCCACGAAAACCCCAAACGACATTTAGGAGGGATGGATTTGACAGTACGCAGCCCCTTAGAAAGTAGAGTATCAAGGAGATGTAAATCAAAACCACCAAACTCATCAGAAAACAAATCCTCGACGAGAGCAACATGAGAACGAGCCTGTGGTTTGGTGAGATCATGCAACACGAACCGAACAACACCATCACCACAATCAGGAGGTGACACAAAATCAGACCCCCCCCCCCCCCCCACCATGCCGACACTTAGTCCGGAAAGTATGCGTTTTGAAACAACCACCACATAACCACAATCCCATACGCTTAAGAGTAACCTCAGCCCTTTCAAAAATGACCAAATCCGACACAAGAGAATGTCTAGTGATAGCTTGCCCCTCCCCACTGAAGTGTCGATCACGAAGATGTGTGATCAAATAAGTCTTAGTAAGTCCATTTCCACCCCCATCACGACACCCACTAAGACCTGCGAAGGGGCAGTGAAATCTCACAATAGGCATAACCACATACACCAACACAACAGCAACAATAGCAAAAACGTAGCAGAAACCTGCAGATAACTGTAGCAGCACTGTAGCGTAGCAGAAACCTGTACACAATAACATAGTTCTATGAAAGAAGCTGCCACCAATTGTTTTGACCATGCACTACCCACACAGCCTTAAAGAAACGCTGAACAATCTGTATCCCGAGCGATGCTTTGATAACCAAACCATAAACATCAATCACAAATGACTGTTTTTGAAGAACAAACCACAACAGCAAACCCAGGAACCAGAGATGGTTTCAGAACGAAACCCTAAAAGAAGGATAAACGAAACCCTAAAAAAACCTGTGATAAACGAAACCCTAAGTGATAGATAAATAAAACCTGTGATTTCAACAGAGGGTGTTGAACGAAGGACAAAGGATCGAGATCAAGATGATCCCACAAAGAAACGAACATCAACAATCCCACAAGAAACGATAGTCAAATCGCCCCTAGAAAGAGAGAGAACCGTTTACTATTACTATTATTATTATTATTATTATTATTATTATTATTATTATTATTATTATTATTATTATTGTTATTATTATTATTATTATTATTATTATTATTATTATTATTATTATTATTATTATTATTATTATTATTATTATTATTATTATTATTATTATTATTATTTATTTATTTATTTATTTTTATTATAAACATCACTTTATTGAAAAAAAACAAATAGGATTTTATAAGAAATTAGTGGGGAGCCGAGAGACTAACTGAGCCCCCACACCTCTAGCTATAGCAAAACCGATCCTACTAAAAATATATGGAGCAGCACGTGCTCCAATGTCTTGGGTCATAGAGAATCGTCGAATACGCTTTAATAAGGTCACTGCATCCTTTTCAAGCTCTCCAAAAGAAGAGAATGAAAAGGAGAGGAACCCATATCCGATATCAGCACATTTAGCAGCGTACTTGACACGTTTACGTTGCGCGGCTTCAATAACTGCCCTACCGGGCATAAAATCAACCATACACGAACGCGCCAAAGGTGACGATCCTGTGAGATCAACACAAACATCAAGGCCACCATCCCAAGAGTAAAGTAATATATCGGCTGGACGTAAGGTTTTGTCCCTCTCTCCATGAAGCCCAATATCCACCTCCTTACGAACTGAAACTCCAGACCGAGAACATATATCAACCAGAACATCACGCACAACATTATGCCGATGTTTAATACCAACTATACATGCACACGATACAACATGATCTCCGAAAATATCTCTAGAAAAAAACTTAGAACAAGCTGAACATGGCATCTGGAGAGTAAAAAGAGGAACACCCAACCGATAGCACACACACATCGGTATGTCCTGGCATTCATAGTTTGTCCCAATCCGGATATCGGTGCCACCCTAAGCCAATCTGACGTGTAATCCTCTTTTAGTGAGTTCCATCAAGCCATCTGTCTAGGGGATAAATGAAAGGTGGATTCAACCGTTTGGGCAACACGTGTGAAATGTATGTCTGCCAATTTCTTCATAAGTTTGGGGGCAGCGATCTTACAAGGGTTACTCAAAAGGTCAATATCCATACTCACATTAAAAGTACACAAATCATCATCAAAAGAGGGGCCAGTAGTCACAATACCAGAACTATGGAGAAGCTTAGTCTGTAAGCTGGCAGATTGAAGTCTAAAAGCAAGGAAGGCATAGTTCCAGACATCACCTGCAGAATATACACCAAGTCCCCTAAAAGCAAAAGGTAGGGTGGCGAGTCTCCATTGCCAATCACCAAACCCAGGTCCAGAAGCAGTGACAATATGTTCCAAAGAAGAGCGAAGTGCTGCATCAAAAGAAACCTGAGCACTCTCAAAGACCCGAGGAGGACATGTCCGCATAGAAAAATACAACTTGGAAATACCCGCACATGCACGCAGTAGCAACAACTCACACTGGGGATCATTAAGCTTAGCAACAGCATCCATAAGTTCAATAGTTTTAGCAACCCTTTTCATAACAAGCTTACTACTAAACTCAAAATCCACACTGGCGGGCCCCCCTAATAATTTAACACCATGCAAAGGTCGAGAAATATTAGGGGGAAAAACACCAACATACCTGCTCCTGGGGTCTTCCTTTGGCTAAAAAAACCTCAGTTTTATCAACGTTGAGGTGTAAACCACAACTAGGTCCATCCATCATAATCAACTCTAAAACCTTCCCCACAACCAAGGTGTCACCAATAATAGTACCATCATCAAGATACCAAGCTTGAAGAGAAAGAGTAAAGGAGTCTCTAATCTTACATGCCAAGGGATGTAACACTAAAGCAAAAAGAAGAGGCCCAAGCGGATCAGCCTGTTGCACCCCTTGGTGCGACCATAAAGTATGCTCACCATAATATAATCTCGCAGGACTGGAGTAACAGAATTCCACCCAACGTGAAATAGCTGGAACACGAAGGCGAACTTCTCGTAACATAACCGCCCGATCCACCATATTGAAGGCGTTTTTAAAGTCCACCAACAACATCGATAAACCTACATCGCCCCCCCCCCCCCCCCCCCGCTCCGATCCTCAATCAACCGATTCACAGCATGAAGGATAGCCTCCCCACCTCCCGAAACATCCACGCCAAATTGTAAACCGTCAAAATAACCATCCAAAGAATGGCCAATCATAGAAGCACAAACCTTGGAGACTAAACGCCTCCAAACAGTCCCAACAGCGATAGGACGGATCCCCCCTCCTGGTTTAACCAAAGGCGTGAGAGGAGCACTAGCAACATACTCGCCCAACACCCTTGGGCATTTACCCTCAAGAAAAAGGTTCACTACCTGGGTGATAGAAGCGACTAACTCATCAGATATGGCAACAACAGCACCGTTTAAACAATCCAAAAGGTGTTGGGCACGCAAACCATCCCTTCCACAAGAAGTACCACTAGGGAAACTCTTAATCATATCAAGAACCATAGAGAACAAGATTTGATGATATTGTTACCATGGTTCGTTTGAAGGTCCTTTCATTTCGATTTACGAAGAACTTTTCAACATAGATCTTCTACCCGTCACGTTAGGAAGTTTTGATGTCATCATTGGTATGGATTGGTTGTAAAAGTATCGTGCTCATATACTTTGCGATGAGAAGATCGTGCGTGTGCCTTACGGCAAGGAGATTCTGAACATACCAGGAGATCGAAAGGAATTGAGAGGCCCATCTAGATTAGCGGTCATATCTTGTACTAAATTACCGAAGCTAATGGAAAAAGGATGTTGCCTTTTCTTAGCTTAAATTTCTGAGAACGGAGGGAAGGAGAAGAAGGAAAGATGCATTGGAGATGTGCCTATAGTTCGTGATTTTTCGGATGTGTTTCCCGATGATTTGCCGGGAATCCCGCCTACTAGACAAGTAGAGTTTTAGATTGAGTTGATACCTGGTGCCGCACCCATGGCACGAGCGCCTTATCGTCTTGCACCTACTGAATTGGAAGAGTTGTCGAAACAATTAGCGGAGTTAGCCGAAAAGGGATTTATAAGACCAAGTTCTTCGCCTTGGGGAGCCCCGGTCTTATTTGTGAAGAAGAAGGATGGATCGTTTCGTATGTGTATTGATTATCGAGAGTTGAACAAGTTAACGGTGAAGAATAGATACCCGTTACCGAGGATCGACGACCTGTTCGATCAGCTTCAAGGATCGAGTGTGTATTCGAAGATCGATTTGAGATCAGGATATCATCAGCTTCGAGTTCGCGAGGAAGATATTCTGAAAACGGCTTTCAGAACCCGTTACGGGCATTACGAGTTTCAGGTGATGTCGTTTGGGTTGACTAACGCACCGGCGGTATTCATGGATCTCATGAATCGGGTGTGTAAGCCTTACTTAGATAAATTCGTGATTGTGTTCATCGATGACATTCTAATTTATTCGAAGAGTGAAAAGGAGCATGAGGAGCATCTAAGGCTTATCTTAGAATTGCTCAGGAAAGAGAAACTGTATGCCAAGTTTTCTAAATGTGAATTTTGGATTCCGACGGTACAATTTATGGGTCATGTGATTGATAGACAAGGAGTTCATGTAGATCCTGCTAAGATTGAAGCGATTAAAGATTGGGCTGCACCAACGACCCCAACAGAAGTTCGTCAATTTTTGGGTTTAGCCGGTTATTACCGAAGATTCATTGAGGGATTTTCGAAGATAGCAAAACCGTTGACCAAATTGACTCAAAAGAGTGTTAAATACGAATGGGGAGATAAGGAAGATGAAGCATTTCAATTACTTAAGGAGATGTTGTGTAGTGCTCCTATCTTAGTGTTACCTGAGGGTAATGAGGACTTTGTCGTCTATTGTGACGCTTCTCATAAGGGTTTAGGAGCTGTATTAATGCAACGAGAGAAGGTGATAGCTTATGCTTCCCGACAGCTCAAGAAGCACGAGAAGAACTATACCACCCATGATTTGGAGTTAGGTGTTGTGGTTTTTGCTTTAAGGATATGGAGACATTATCTGTATGGTACCAAATGTGTTGTATTCACGGATCACAAAAGTCTACAACACATCCTGAATCAAAAAGAGCTCAACATGAGACAACGACGTTGGATTGAGTTGCTAAGCGATTATGATTGTGAAATTCGTTACCATCCTGGTGAAGCAAACGTTGTTGCTGATGCTCTTAGTCGAAAGGAGAGAATACCACCGTTACGAGTTAGGTCATTGGGAATGACTATCGTATCGCCGTTACCGTCTCAAATATTTGAAGCTCAAACGGAAGTGTTGAAAGCAGAAAATCGGCCTGCTGAGAACATATTTGGGATGGCTGAAAATGAGAAAGGATTTGTTAAGCGTTCTGATGGAGTATTATGTTTTGGAGAGCAAAGTTGGGTACCATTGTATGGAGGAATTCGAGAGTTGATTATACATGAGTTGCATAAGTCAAGATACTCTATTCATCCTGGATCCGACAAGATGTACCAGGATTTGAAAAAGTTATATTGGTGGCCAAATATGAAGGCAGATATAGCATTCTATGTTAGTAAGTGTTTGACTTGCTCTAAGGTTAAGGCCGAACATCAAAGACCGTCAGGATTATTGACGCAGCCAGAACTCCCGGTTTGGAAATGGGAGCGGATTACGATGGACTTTATTACCAAATTACCAAAGACAGCTAGCGGTTATGACGCTATCTGGGTAATTGTGGATCGTTTGACTAAGTCTGCTCATTTCCTGGCGATTAGTGAAGATGATAGCGTTGATAAACTTGCGAGGTTGTATGTGAAGGAGATCGTTTCTCGTCATGGAGTTCCGATATCGATTATTTCTGATCGCGACAGCCGCTTTACGTCAGCGTTGTGGCGATCACTTCAAACCGCTTTGGGGACGAGACTTGATATGAGTACTGCATATCACCCCCAAACCGATGGTCAAAGTGAGAGAACTATTCAAACTTTGGAGGATATGCTTCGTGCATGCATAATAGACTTTGGTAAAGGCTGGGAGAAGTATCTACCCCTAGCGGAGTTTTCTTACAATAATATCTACCACACAAGTCTTAAAGTTGCACCATTCGAAGCTTTATATGGTCTTAAAGTTGGGCTGAAGTTGGAGATAGCCAACTCACAGGCCCTGAACTTATTCTGGAGACTACTGAGAAAGTAACGCAAATTCGAGATCGTTTACAAGCAGCCAGAGATAGGCAGAAAAGTTACGCCAATCAGAGACGTAAACCCCTAGAGTTCCAGGTTGGAGACAAAGTGATGCTGAAAGTCTCGCCTTGGAAGGGTAAAATACGTTTTGGGAAACGTGGGAAACTTAACCCCTGCTACATTGGACCATTTCTCATTTTGGAAAGAATTGGGCCCGTGGCTTATCGGTTGGAATTGCCACAGGAACTGAGTAAAGTTCATGATGTGTTTCATGTTAGCAATCTAAAGAAGTGTCTTTCGGAGGAAACGCCGGTTATACCAATTAAGGATATTCGTGTGGATGAAAGTTTGAATTTTGTAGAGGAACCGATTGAGATATTGGATAGAGAGATTAAACGACTTAAGAGAAGTCGTATTCCGCTCATCAAAGTTCGTTGGAATTCGCGGCATGGACCGGAATTCACATGGGAACGTGAAGATGAATTTCGAAAGAGATATCCGAAGCTTTTTACTTCGTAGATGGTTTGTTCCGAGTGAAACCCGGGACGGGTTTCTTCTGAGGCTGGGAGGATGTGACAATTGGCAAATTAGGGAGCCATTTTGAAAACCCGCATTACTTTAAAACTTATAATTTTGGAATATTTGAAAAGTTTATTGTGACGAGATTTTGTCAACGTTAGAATGTGATTTTTAAATCGTACGTTATTTATGGAATTTGATTATTAATTAATGGTTTGGTTTGGTTCATTCGTGATGATTTATTTTTGAGATCATTATGTGGCACTACATTGACTCCGGCACTAGGATAACCTAACAATTTTAATTATTTTAAATATTGGTTCGGATATTTATATTTTTGGAACGTATCGCGAGATTTTTGATTAATTGGAACGAGTTCGGTTCGAGAGAGTTGATTTGTTATTAAAGGTTTCGGGTTTGGTCCGTGTATTTTACACCGGGTTACTTCACCCATCCTACCCTTAATAATATTATTATTATTATTATTAAAAATCTTTTTATTTTAAGAGTAAGATACAAAAATCGTCCCTTGTGTGAACCTGGACCAAAAGCAACACAACACACCAACACCCTCACCAACACTTTCACATTTCTCTCTCTCTTTTTAATACAACACCGCCGCCGCCCCTTAAACCTCCATAATCGCCGCCACCCGCTCCTCCCCTAAACAAAATAACACCACCATCATCACCATCTCATCCCGATCTATCTATTGGTATAAACCACGTGCTCTAAAACCACCATTTCCACCCTGTACGAATTTGAAACCACCACCTTAACACCATTTTTCTTATATTTTCTTGTTGAGTTTTTAAAGAAATCAAGTTTAGAGCCTTTTTGAAGGTGAGTGGCCACGAATATCATGTCGTGTGCCTCGATTCATGGTTAAATCCGTGTCCACACGGGTTGTTTTTGATGGGTTTCGAAATAATAATGATGGGAATGAATATTTTTGTCATAAAAATCCGTTTGGTATATGGGTCGCGTTTGGTTTTGGTATTTTGGCTCGATAGGAGCTTGGCCGAGACCTATGGTCTCGGTGTGACCATTTCTTGGCTCGATGGGAGTCTAAGTGGACTCTTGGTCCTATATTGTTTGATTCTTGGTTGTATTTGGTGACCGATTTGATGTTGTGGTTGTTTTGGTGTGCCGCGACCCTATAGGGTCCGTTTGGCAGTTTTGGATCGGCTCAAGTGAGCTAAGTCGTGGCCTTGTGGCCTTGGTATTGAGTCCTTGTGACTTGTGGTTCTAGCCGAGACCCAAGTGGGTCGTTTGGCTCGGGTTTGGCGTGGTAAACCAAACCATATAATATGCATATTTGATGGTTTCTTGTTGTTGATTTATTGTTGTTATTAATATTATTGTGGCATATTATTTTTGGACCGAAGCATTTGGTTGGGTCGAGACCCTTGGTGGACTCGACATGGTATACTTTTGATTGATTATGGAGTTGTGTTGACGAGTATGGATTTGGGGACCGATTGTGAGACGGTCACTTAGAATGACGGAGATAGGATTAGTCGGGTGCCGTAGTCGGACCCTCATGTTGTAGCACGTGGATTTGGGATTGATTTGGACGGAGTTGTTTACTTATTCATGACTTGGTTATTTCAATTTTTGGACTTGGACTATGAGCCGAGAGTGATGACTCGGACATGTGATCAAATTCTTATGACTCGATAAATATTTAAAATCAAATATTAATAATAATACTCGTAATAATATTATTGATAATATAATCGTTTATATACGTATATAGACGTGATAAACGTATGTATATATATATAAATGCGTATATTAATAATAAAACGATCACGAGTAAACGTTATAATAATATAACGATAATTATTATACTATGCGAATAGTGCAATAAAAGTTGAAGTATTATTATAAATAATAACCATAAATAATGTCGAGAACTAATACGTCGGGTAAGTAATAAATAGAAACATGATAACATTTATAAATTTGGAAAACCTATCGAGTTATACGAGTTGTGGTTACTTAAGTCC
Organism: Artemisia argyi; assembly: GCA_030686995.1. Classification (NCBI taxonomy): domain Eukaryota; kingdom Viridiplantae; phylum Streptophyta; class Magnoliopsida; order Asterales; family Asteraceae; genus Artemisia; species Artemisia argyi. The sequence goes on from CM060676.1 coordinate 94,766,725, forward strand.
AAGTGGGCTTTATTATGTGACTTTTGTGTTGTCACGGATATATGACGGTTAATATAACCATTTTCTATAACTACGTAACTTATTTAATCGACGGGTTAAATTGAGTTTATTTAGCTATATAAAATGAGTATATTAATGGGCATCGTATCCCACGACGCCCATAGGTTGTGGTACGTGTATTAGGATAATAAATTACTATATATCTCGTGGAATTGGCTAAATTGACAAATTTGGCAAATTGGACGATATATATTGGGAAATTATTGGACTACGATATTTACCACATAGTATTTTATGTGCTATGTGATTTAGGTTGGGTATAATCTTGGAGTGATATATTACGTAAATAAAAATGGGGGATTACCAAATCGACGGATTTGATAAACTTCGATGATTTATTTAAATAATATATTGGGCTAATATTAGACCTATAGATGGTTTATTATTTCTTTTCGTTGTGGCTTCTTGGTTTGAGTTATGTCGGCCCTCCACCCATATGGATACCAAAAGTTGAATTTCAAATCAATATGAAGATAATTCGAGAAATGGATATTTTTGGAAAGTAAAATGGAATACGTTCGGGAATGGGAATATTTGATTTTGAGGAAATGATTTCTAAACGAGTTTGATATTGTTAGGAAGTGCCGAGTCTGTAGTTGCCGTTACTTGAGTTTGCTTACGTCTTTCATCTATCGATTTCTTTTGAGGATTTTCTGGACTTGAGGTGAGTCATAGCCCCACTTTTACTCTTGAACTATGTTTTCAATACTTGGGGTGAGAAACGTGCAAATGTTTTATGTGGACTATTATCGCTTTGTTTATTTTAAAACTTCCTATGCTTATAGAACTAGGTAGGATTAAGCGAGGCCTAGTCCCGAACTAGGTAAGCTATTGATTTGGTTATTGAGCGAGGCCTAGTCCCGAACTAGGTAAGCTATTGATTTGGTTATTGAGCGAGGCCTAGTCCCGAACTAGATAAGCTATTGATTGGTTGTTGAGCGAGGCCTAGTCCCGAACTAGGTAAGCTATTGGATTGATTATAGAGCAAGGCCTAGACATGAGCTAGGTAAGCTAATGATTGGATTGATTTGAGCTATAGCGTGCACCTATAGGGCTAATTTGATTTGGTTAGATTATTTTGGTTGGATGATTGAGGCCTAGTCTAGCTAGCAAGCGTTTTGCGTATATGTCCACTATTTTGAATTATGAATTTAAACCTATGATCTCACCAGCGAAAGCTGACTTTTAGCACGTTTTCTCAGGTAATTAAGTGATGCCCTTGGATGCTTGGATTGGAGGCTTGGCAATGGCACCTGGTTATGGATCTATTTTCTGAAACTCTGATAAATAATTGTGGACCTACGTTTATTTCTTTTGGGCCTTACTCTGGATAATTCTTGGGATAAATGTAAACTTTAAAACCCGTTTTGGTTGTGTTTTTCTTATGTTTACTTTATCTCGTTCTTTCATGACTTTGAATGGATACCAATCCCCGTAGCACCCCGAAAGCTTGTTGAGTCTTCCGCTGTACCAAATTTTGGGGGTGTTACACCCATGATCTCCTAAAAACGTGCAAGAGCTCTCCAAGGCCATTTTGATCCCAATAAATAGTCTTCGACGGGCTGGAATAATGGTATGTAATCCAGGGCCGGTCTTGAGTTTTTGGATGCCTTGGGCGAGTCATTTAAAAGATGCCCATTTTCACATTAGGTTCATCTGAATCTCAACCATAAAGCCACTAAAGCAAGCGTTTTATGTCCCAAGTTTATAAGACTACCGCAAAACTTTATATATGCAATTCTTAATTGTTAAATAGTCAACATTATAGATACGAAAATACAAATCCAATGAATCCTAATTGCAAATAAATAGAAACCAAAGGTTTAACAATAAGGCTACTATTACTTTTTAGAGTGCCAAAATCTGTTATAAGCTTTTTATCAGCGAAATTGCTTTAAGCGTAAGGTAACTTTGCATAAACTTCAAAGTTCTGTCATAATAGTATTAAAATTGGGTCATGTGCTACTGGTAAGCAATATTTTATAATTCTACTTTTCAATAATACTTGATAACGTGAAATAGATCGGATATATTAAAATTAAAAAGTGAATACTCATACAACAATGTATATTAGTTTATGTTTGATAAATTAAGAGAGTTAGAAATATATTTTTGAATAACTAACTCAACTTCGCTTACAAAGTTTAACTTAATAAAGGTACAAACCAAAAAAATCAAAACAAATCGCTTGCAAAGTTAAACTTAAGAAAATTAGACAAAAATATCAAAAGAAATTGTTGGGTAAGCCTTTTTCTTCTCTACCCTTCAAATGTGATTACTATAATAAAATGTACTCCGTAATACATTCGACTTTTCTGTTTTTACTATAATGCCCTCTTAAAAGTATTTTGTCACGTGAGTGACCTTTTACATACTAGTATTATTATATTGGTTATTACTTTCTCTCTCCAAAAAAGTATATCTTCTTACTCATCTTCAAAAAATTTCTGCAAAGCTCCGTGTTTATTCTTTCAGCAAAATCTTCTACCTCAATGCAAATGAATTTTAGATTTTGATGCCCCTAAATATTTGATGCCCTCGGCCGTCGCCCACCTCGCCCGGCACCAGGGTCGGCCCTGATGCAATCTCTACTACTTCACTTTATTACAACTTTACTAAATTTATCATACCAAATTCATATTCACACGCCGGAGGTGGTTCGCAGGGTCCAACCCTTACGCAATCACTTAACGTAGTGTCTTCGTATTTCTTATTTCAGGTTAACTACAAACTTGGCCCAACCACAACACCCCTTATACCCTTCGATCATCATCGTAGGCCTGGTCGTGCAATTTATTGTACAATCAGTCACCATCCGTATTAATATTTTAATCTACATCATGTTCCACGTCTTTTATCATGAGATCAGACCACAATAAATACACGAAATAACTTGTGGTAATGTTATGAAACAATACCGGCCATGACATGGCTCAATATACTTAATCTTAGTCTGATGTATACTTAATGTGAATGAGGATACAACAAGTGGTAAAGATGAGTATGAGTATGAAATGAATGATCTAAAGGTGATATTGCTGATCTGTCAACAACATTTGTTTAGATGTTAGGTATACGGCTAAGATTTCATATTCTAACGGTTTTTGAGACAACTAATCTGGTTGTGATGACCGAAATCATCAAGAGCCATCTCTCCTTAAGATCGAGATAAGGTACATATACATACAATTTCCGAGTCAATGAACAAAGAGGCTTCAATTATGATCTAATTATAAATAATCGATTAAATAATCGATCATCATTATTGTAAGATAAGAGAATGTTTTGTAATATACAAGACAGTGATTTGATAAAGATGATTGTTATTACTTGATTGATAGCATACTAACGATGGGCTACATATATAGGGGATTACGTAAGTTATTTTGGGTAAACCCCACAAATCAAGGTAATCACCCATAAATGCATGCTTATCACTAGCCAACTAAAATACCACTAATATATGACTAATATACAACTAACACTCTCCCGCAGTCCGAGCGGCGAAATCGCGAAAGCTCAGACCGGAGATTAAAAGCTAATAAACAATAAAGTAAAACTAATAAATAATTGTTGAAGAAGACATTCGACAACAAGCAAAAACACATCTTCAAGCAACAACAGACATAAACAGGCAACAACCAAGTAAACCAAAGTATCTGTACCAAATAGGATAAACCAAAGTATCCTGACCAATTGAGATAAACCAAAGTATCCCTTACCAAACAAGATAAACCAAAGTATCCTGACCAAACGGGATAACCCAAAGTATCCCCTACAACTAAAACAAAGGAAATTATAAATAAAAATCATGCACTAACATTACAAGAAAAAAAAAGTGAGAAAAGGAAAGTTGGTTCTAAAACTTCAACCCCCAAAAAATCTTCCGAACAAACGAGGCGTAGTTTTCTTTAGAAAAACATAAAGATCCACCATTTTTTTAAGAGTCGAACAATGCCGAATCGAACCACTAACAAGTAATGACAACGAAACAAATATGATATACTTGTAAACGAATTCCTCAATTTTGACAGAGGTTAAGGTTTAAAGGAAGCCCTCCTATCCTCCGGCATGTTGCCGGCAACCAGAGTCGGCGGCTGAAGAGTTTAAGTTTTGTGGATCTTAATGGCCTTTTACCATGTCAGAATATACAATGAGAGTGTTTTGAGAATGATTGCCTTATTTTTCCATTACAAAGTGAAGTGATACATATAGGGATAAGCCGAGAGCTATTTTGGGTAAATTGATAACTACCCCTAGTTGAGCTAACGAGGATACAACTAATTGATTTGCCCTTATCTACAAATGCACACTCATGGCACTTATCCAAAATATATGACTAACACTCTCCCGCAGTCCGAGCGGCGAAATCGCGAAAGCTAGAACTCGAGATTAAAAGCTAATAAACAATAAAGTAAAACTAATAAATAATTGTTGAAGAAGATATTCGACAGCAAGCGGAAGCACATCTTCAAGAAACAACAAACCGGATAAACCAAAGTATTTGAACCAAACAGGATAAATCAAAGTAACTTGACCATATGGGATAAACCAAAGTATCCCATTACCAAACAGGATAAACCAAAGTATCCCTTACCAAACAGGATAAACCAAAGTATCATGACCAAACGGGATAACCCAAAGTATCCCCTACAACTAAAACAAACGGAATAACTCAAAGTATCCCCTACAACTAAAATAAAGGAAATTACAATTAAGACTCATGCACTAATATCAAAAGAAAAGATGAGAAATGAAAGTTGGTTCTGAAACTTCAACCCCCAAATATCCTTCCAAACAAACGAGGCATGTTTTTCCCTAGAAAAACATAAGGATCCACCATTTTTTTCATAGTTGATTGAGGTGGGTTTTCGTTATTACTTGATATTTGACAATGAAATATGACAGAGGTTAAGGTTTAAAGGGAGCCCTCCGAACCTCCGGCATGTAGTTGGCGGCCGGAGGCGGCGGCGAAAGAGTTTAAATTTGTTAGGATCGGTTGACAAATGCTACTGATACCATGTAAGATAAGAGAATGTTTTGTAATATGCAAGGCAGTGATTTGATAAAGATGATTGTTATTACTTGATTGATAGCATACTAACGATGTGCAACATATAGGGGGGATTACATAAGTTATTTTGAATCAAGGTAATCACCCCCATAAATGCATGCTTATCACTAGCCAACTAAAATACCATATATGACTAATATACAACTAACAATTATGAGCAACATTATTTTGTACAAAAGAGAACCTCACCTAGTTTGAAAGTACGTAGCCATGAACTTGACCAGAGATACCACAATAGTGAAAAATGTTTTTCAGTATGATGTGTTTGACAAACTCAAAACAAAGAAGGTCCAATACAATGTTTTTCAGGGACCACAAAATGTTACAAAAACTTAAGATTCACATAAATCGTTCTGAGCCCAAATCAAGAAGCATACGGAAAAATCGATGAGGGTACACCGGATGTTCCTCTGCAAGCGCCTGCAACAAAATGGCAAGATTTTGGAGATCAGAGCATATAAGACGAGATATTAGATTACACTAAATGAAAAATAACCGGTTTGACTTCATTAGCACGATGGTAGTGTTAAGCTAAAAAATCTTGGGCCCCAATTTAACGATATTTTTTGTATGCAGAATCCTCGAAACAATGCGAAATAATAAAAACAAACAAACTTTTAATAAACCATTGCTAAAATTGCTTGGATACAGCTTTAAATCATCTATCTGTTCTAAAAAGCGACTATTTGACTTCAAAAGTCAAATGAGACTTGCCACATTCAAAACTGCTAGGAACTAGCACACGCCGTTTTCTGTTTGTATTAACTTTATTTCTAGTTCAGGGGATTCCTAAAAATTTTCTTGACATATGCATGAGCCTTAAAAGTACAAGGATAACAATCGTGTAAGCTTTTGAGTCAGAAAAGTAGAATGTCTGACTCTGACCCTTCGAAAGTTAAATTTCTTATAAGGAATACACGGCTGTATAGAGTGGTTAAGATACATGTCAAAACCCAATATTAGCATATCAAAAGTCAAAATAGATGCTCTCCATTTCCATGAAACTTGCAATTTCTCCAAGTATTAGTGAAGTGTTTGACTAGTAGTTGAATGACTAAAACAAGCTTTACATTGCCCACGCTTCACGACGGGTTGAAATACTCTAATATATCTATGTTTATAAAAATGAGAGGTAGAAAATGTAACAATGTAATAACTCAAAAGGCACCTTTCGTAAAGAATTTCTTTTAATTTTTATAAAGATGAGGGGTAAAAAAGTAACAATGAGTGGATAGTCACCATTAATAGGCAAAAGAGAAAGACAAAATTACCCTTTCTTATTATTCATTGCAACTTTTTCTTTGATAATTGATATTAAGGTAGATAAATTGTACCAAAAAAGGGCAAATGGGCAATTGTGAAATCCAACGGATCAAATGTATCTTATGTAATTCTAATTATGCCCTATTAATGACAACTAAAAAAAGGAAATGTCACAAATTCATGGGACGTAGACTAATTTATTCAAAAGTACCTGATGAATCAATACAGTTGAAGGAGTCATTCCTGGCACAGTATTCACTTCTATAACTAAAACCTGCAATCAGAGGTAAATCTTAGTCGTGTATTAAGAATAATCAACTCCTCAATTTCTTTATGTTCCATTAACTTCAATGAAATAGCTTTGCATGCTGTACAAACCAGGTATGCACGTGACCCTATTTTAATCTCTACTAGAGTGGAGTATTTGATATACATGCTCCATGTGTCTAGTGAAAACAAGAATAACTCAATGAGTGAAAGTAGCTAATTGAGAAATGTTGTGGAACAAATTGATGTTAATACTGACCAATAGATAAAAATGGTAATTTTGCATTATAATTTCACCAAATAAGAGGATATTACATTTAACAGGGACATCTGAAAAGGAAATCACTGCACTGATCTTGGCTTTTGTAAAAACAAGGAGTACAACCAAGATCATATACACTTTTAAAAGAGCGCTTTTTGTATTGGTGTGGAAGGGTAAGCAGATAATGTTACCTTAATACTTTGGAATGGAAACATTGGAGCTAAGATGGGATGTACAAGATGTGGAAATTATTATAATTCATGAGAAAAATAGACAAATAGGTAACTCAAATTGAAAAAGTTGCGACCAAAATAGGATATTTAGAATACCTTCTTTCTGTATGATGCAATGTGAAAGCAGGTATAATATCAAATCATTTACTTCCCTTCGATAATTATATGAGATTTTAGTATATAAGCAACAAAACAGTACCTCTATGCAAATCAAGTGAAATACTACAGTTTTGAAAACATCCATTGCCATGACGGGAATGTATCAACATACCTCTCCGCTATCAACATTGACAAATGCATCAATACGAGAAAATCCTTCGAGCTCCAGGGTGTTAGCTATAAGCTCAATCCGTTCTTTGCATCTCATTAAGGCGTCGGTACTAATTCAGGGGTACACAAAACAAAAAAATGATTTACCAAAATAATTAAAATTCAAAAAACAACTACTAACCCTAACGAATACGTAATTAGGTAACAAATTAACACGTAAGAGTTCCAAAAACATTTACTTTCTAATGTAAAAGAATCTACAGCATACTTTCGAAGTTCAACGTAACAAATAGGCTCGTTTTTTTAATTCCATAAGAAAAAACATCACAAGAAAAAGATTATAACGTAACTAACCTCATTATTGACAGTGGCGGTGGGGTAAGATTAATCCCTGTTCCACCTGCAAAGAGTAAATGCTACATTAATCAAAGGCTGCTTAATACTTTATCCCAAAATAAATGGAATATTTCCTTCTATGAAAAAGTTGCAATCCTGAATGACATCTCTATCCTTTAAAGGGTATTTTGGATTTTCGATAAATATTGGGATATGTTGCATGCATATAGGGACCAAGGGAGGACAAAAGTCTTTCTAACATTCTGCCATCAAAATAATGATTTGTAGCAAAAAAGAATTGATTGCAGGACGTGTACCTTGAAATTTCTCCTCAAGTGATAATATGTCACCACTTTCTTTAACAGTGACACTAGGCATCAAAGAGCGCATGGAACCTCGTTTCCCGATAACACCAACAGTTATTTCAACCCATCTACTACTTCCTTCCCACAAGAGACGCTCATTTTCATTTGTTGTTTTGGATACAATTGTGATATCATCCGTTTCAATGAAAGGTTCAAAGATTAATAACTCTGGTGGAGGGACTGGCATCTCAATTAATCCATGTGCCTATATAGTTAGTTAAAGTTGCAATCATTTCGTTAATAAGAAAAACCTATTCACGAAAATAGAAAATAAAAAAACGTGTTAATTTGGGTAGCCATTAATCCTACAGTGTTTGCATTAAAGTGTATTCCAGTTAAGCATTTTCACAGTCAAGATAAAATTATTGTTTCCTAATTATGAAAATATATATATATATATATATATATATATATATATATATATATATATATATATATATATATATATATATATATATATATATTAATATTGATACCAAGTTTGGAAAGTTATATGCGTTCCCACACCTTTGCAAAGCTATTTGGAGGTATTCGAGGAAGACAGTCCTCCAATGCTTTTACATAAACACCAAGGTCCTCCGCACAGCTGAGTTTGCGAAAAAGAAAACAGACTGGTAACATATAATATAATATACATAATGGTCACAAATATGAATTATCTATACCATGAAAATCATAGTGTTAACTTTTTATATGGCAAGTTTACAAGCTTCATCACCTATTCGCCCATGGTGCTATAGAGGTGATCAACCATCTTTCTTGTTTGGTCATCATTGGAGCCCATACAAGACATTTGAAAATTAATCAAACACATGTCAAATGTTGTTTTTCCATGGGGCGATTGGAACAATCCAGTTCTCATACTTTAAGAAGCTTTGGTATATATAGGTAGATGTTAAGGTAGGAATAGAGGTAGGAAAGTGACGGATAGAACAGGTTGGGTAATGGGTCAAAATGGGTAACTTTTATGCATCAGGTCGCCAGAAAGCAATTTTGTCCAATTTTATGCGTAGTAATTATTTATCTTTACAGATAATGGTCAGCTATGCCTATGATTACAAGAATAATACTCCGTATTATTTCAATGAAAATATAACTTTTTTTGAATTAAAACGATTTATGAGGTTTTATGAATTAATACTATGCTTCAGGTGACTTTTAATCTATTTGGTCAGGTTTCTTTTAGGCTAATTATTGTGATTTCACCCATTGACCCGTTAGACTCAAAACACAACTAGAATCGACCCATTTGAAAGTACATGGGTCGAAAGTGCCACTTCTAGATAGGGAACATACCAGAGCCTTGCCACTCCAGTCGAACAACCATCTCTTGCAGGTTTGATACATACAGTTTCACATTGGAGCTTTGATATTACTTCATGCCAAACCTCAGAAGTAGAGGTATTCAAAAGATCTTCTTTTCGCCTAACGTCTTTATTTATAGTAAGAACCCCAGAGTCTGTTAACTGTTCACATGAAGCCAGTTAGAGTCACAATGGCAGCTGAAAACGGCTACAGGAAACATGTTAAGTATTAGAGGTAAGAAAATGGAAAGATTAGATAAAGGGTCAAAACTGGTAAGGTAAGGGTCGAAATGTGTCAGGTTGACCCATAAGTATATTGTCCAAATTGAGATACAACATAACCCATTCATAAGTTAATGAGTCCAAAGTGCCACCCCTATTAAGTTGCTACTGTACATGTTTAACAGCAAGAGACGTTGCAACTTTGTCCATACATATCCTTGATGCCGAAAATCCAGGACCTGAATACAAATTGGATAACAAATTTAAATAAGTTTAAATAAGCAGAAATAATAATCAGTGCAATAAACACCACCTGTATAAGGTACTCCTTCTGCCTCCAGCACCGATTGAAGTGTACCATCTTCACCAATGCCACCATGCACTGTCAAAGTATTTAAACCAACAACTATGTTATTAATATTCAATCAAAGTCAATACAGGTAATAAAACTTTACTTTGAAATCGCGATATCCATATATATATCTAAAACTTTCCGCAAATGTTTGCAAAGAAACTAATCAGTTGGTCAAGCATCTGCAAACCTGCAATAAAAACAGTTGCTTGAACTTCTTTAGCCAGCTTTATCCAGTTTTCTAGTGTGAATTTCATTGGTGGTTCATCGGATATATCGAAACCTGTGAACCAGTTGTGATTGTTTAAACCTTTGGATAGTTCGTCCATCACTTGCTTCCTCAATTGAGAAGTTAGTGCAGCACGAGCAGGTTCAAGTGCCTCCGTGCAAGCATCAAGAACTTCTTCTGTTGTATGTCTTAGCACAAGGGAGTAACTACATACACAAAGGAAAAATTAGAGTTGCTTAATCAGAAGAAGCAATATAAGATCAACATATGCATAATTCAGAGAAGAATGGTACTATAGGCAATAATGATGCCTATTGCCATATTTAAGTTTGAGCTTTAATAACATTAAAGTGTCTACTTTCAGGTCATTTTATATATTAATTATTTATTTAATCAGAGTTGACAGACACTTCAACAATTGATGATACAATTATTTAAGCATTAAAAAACATAAGTACATTCAAACACTATCACCAACGAGCTATAGCCTAGAGGTACCTGCGTAGCCCAATGTGGACAAAAAGGTAGTTAAAAAAAATATGTAATGTAGAGTGTGTATGAGTGTGTCTTTGCCAGGTATGTTTGGCACACAAGATTATGGGAAGATTATGCTTATTTTTTGAAAAAATAAGCTACTAAAAATATAACTTTGTTTGGCAGACAAAACTTAGATTTTAGAAAAATAATCTTCCATATCTAAATATCCAATGCTATTTCTTGTAGCTTATAAAAATAATCTTCATTTATAATCTCCTGCTCCATCTCCATCTATAGCTACATCTACAGTCTCATTGTAGGTCAGTTTATGGTTGTCTGTAGTTAACTACACTAACCTGGAAAATTATGTACCCGATCACCTTCAAACCAAGAATGACCTCTTTATTAAACTAACAGATTGATAAACATAGATGTCTTTAACTACTGAAATTACTAGCATAAACTAACCTACAACTAGTACTTTATATGACATAAAATTACACCAACAATAAACTTGACTTACGGTAATGACCAAATGGTCCTTGAGCTGACATCCTTGAGGTCATTTCCAGGAGCAAGTAAGCAAGGAGTTACTTCAAGCTGTAACCAAAAAAGTGACTGCATTATATTAATGAAGAATGGTATCAATAATTAACTTCACCAAAAAAATGTCTTTACCTTGTATTTGATACTGTGATTTCCTTAAAAACTATCTTATTGGATGTTCCTTTTAAAACCAACTAATTATGCTCAAGAATAAAAGCAAATAACATATGATACATATTTTTTCATATAAAAAAAACTCACATCTCCCGATACTTGAAGATTGAGCCAAACATTAGTCCCACTCATAAGAGATACTTGGCGTTCAGATGTGTCTCCACCAAATATGACAAAAACTTTCCGAGCACCTTGATGTTCGGATAATAGTCGACCAAGCTTTGAAGACTTTAAACTTGTAGGTGATAGCTTTGATTCACTAAAATATGAAGCAAGGCTCGGGAATCGCGAGCAAGCACGCAGGATAATGGTTCTGAGGATATTTGAGTGGGAGAAACCAACCTAAACCAGAAACTTTATATGTTAGTTACAGGCAAATTGAAGAATAATTTGTCAGTAACAACAACATCCGGACAAAGCAGAGGTGATCATTTCGACTCATTGACTTATACAGGAGTTGATGCTTTATCATTTCCAATGGGTAAAATAAAATTTCGTTAAAAAGAAGCGATGTTAGAATGGGGTCAGTCACTCCCAAGTCATTTTGTTTAAAAACTTATATGCAATCGAAAAAATGTAGTTATTAAAATTATATTGAGTGACATATATATACACACTCTCAATTTATTTTGAACGAAAAAGCATTTCAAATAAACCCAATGTGAGTGGACCCATTTTTACTCATACAAAATTTCCCATCATGAAACGTTAATGCCCTATACAAGAGTTCTGACGCGAGTAGAGTTAATTAGTAATCTCTTAAAGGGTAAGAAGAGGATAATTATCTTCAGTTAACAAAGCCTTATAATTATAAGCGAAAAATAAAGATAGACTTCATTTCTCACGTTAGAACCCTGCACATTTTTGTCTTACAGAAAGCTTACAATTTAAATCAAATGTTTGTCCGCGTGATTAACGTCCACAAGAATACATATTGATTTCTATTTTAGAAAGCTGACTTATAGTCAATGTAAAACATTTTGGTAACATACAAGAGTTGTATATGAGTGGCAAGATTCTAAAATCCTTAACAATGGTATATCAGTGCAACAAATTAATTACACACTCAAAGTTAACAAAAAGAGTACCTTTGAAGCTTGCTGAAACAGGAAACTTGTTTGCTCCATTCCACTAATCTAAACAAGAACAATTATGTCAATAGAAATCGAAAGTGACCTAGTTATATATACAGGAATAGATTATTAGTTTTTTACCAGGTTAATATCAGTAAATATGACAACTCCTGATTCAGTCCTCCCAAAATCAATTGCTTCTGATGATGATAACTTAGCAGAAGCTGGCAAAAACCAACCATCAATTCTTGCAAAATCCCGTAAACCAAGCTTTTTGAACAATATAGATGCTCCTTCTCGAATTTTCTGAATTACATCTAATGGAAAACGAGGTGGAGTGTGATAAACAACCTGAAAAGCATCTGGTTGGTTAAAAAATTGAATCTTGCAGAAATAACTCAATAAGCACTGATGAAACGACCATTATAGATAGAGTTTACATATAGACCAAACTTCTTGTACTACCTGCTGAGTGGGAAGATACTTCCGACGGTAGTTAAATATTGCATCTTTCTCACTTGTATCAGCACTGTCGCTCGACTGAAGTTCTACCTGATTAACCGTAACAAAGAAAAAAAAAAAAAAAATGAACATAACTTTCATATTTGGTTGGCCAATTCATATTTTCTTTTACTGAGTTCCGTTAATATCCTACGAGGAAGGAAATGTGATTGTGGTTCCTAAAGGCTTTGAAGTGAAAATTAATCGCTAATGGCCCCGCAAGTGAGAATAAAGAGAAATATTTAAAAGAATAACCTCGACAATAATAGCATAAATTCAGACATTAGTTACCTCTGTTGGCAAGAATACTACTGGTTGACAGTCAAAGTCGGAACCAACATCAAGAACAATTGCTGTAAACTCTCTACCACCTTCAAGAAAAGTTTCAATGATAACCTTATCGTCGATTCCCTGATAAATAAAAGAAGTAAAGTCATAACGATAAACATATGACTGAGACAAGGATAGCCTCTAGTTGCAACTTAGTAGACCCCCGTATATTTACAGATTAACAGCAAAACAATAAAAGAGACTGGCCTAGCTTGTTCAATATAAACAAGATGTCTAAGGTATAGAACATGATGCCGAACGAGTTAACAAGTGTAAGACAATGCATCCACAATACAGGTGGCAAGAATGTCTGCTTGAGTAACGGTCAAATGGGTGAGGGTCAAGATAGATAATTGTTCAGTCGGGTCAAACTGGGTCAAGTTGGGCTGGGTTGAACACTTGAACAGACACATTTTACTCCAACACATAAAATATTTCTGTATGTAACCAACATAGCATATGAAATGGCAAATATTATTACAGAAACTATATTTTTAAATGATAATCTATATTTTCAATAATATTATTGAGGTTTTATGTATAAATTATAAAATCGGGAGCATTCGACCCCATTTGACTCAATTCCTGTTTAGAAATAAAACATAACCTGAATCGACTTATTCATAACCAAATGGTCGAAATTTCCACCTCTAGTGCACAAAATGGATAACGTGAATATGATCTATATCTGGTGAAAGTTAAAGAGAAAGAAAGAAACCATTTTGGATTGAGAAATTGGATAGATGAAAAGTACCTCAGAAATGATTCCTCTAACTTTGTTCAGGGAATCAGTAACACCATAGGCGACTGTAACTCCAATACTTGATCCTGCTCTAGTTGGTTTCACCTGAAGCGAATAAAACTAGAGCAAGTAAGATGACCAAGATGCTATCAGTGTTTCATAATCGATACTTATATTCTGGGAAGAATAACTACCACAACTTTCCCTGAGTTAGCATCTAATTGATTGTCAGAAAACCATCTCGAAAGACCAGATTCATCCAATTCATTTCCCTGAATAAATCTCTTTTAGGTCAGCACAAAAAATGTAGGCATACAACAGTATTCAAATTACATGTCTTCTTAATATTTATGTGAACAATTAAAAACAAAGGTAGTGCATGCCAAAGAAAGGTGCTTATTAGGCGCTCAACTCATACGGATGACATATGGATATTTTGTGGAATACATGATAAAAAAATATTGCAACTTTCACTGGGCATCCCAGAAACAAAAGTGTCGAAATTAAAACTGAAACTGCTTGCTTTATAAATTTAAGATTGGCATGATTACTTAAGTGGAAAAGAAAAAGATAAAGGAAGGAAAAACAAGGTAGGTACAAATGAGCAAGTTTATAAAAATTTTACCCAAGGATATTACCTGTAGTACAAAGTTCGGCACTGTTATGAAACCTTGCCTCTGTAGCTCCAAGGAGGCATCATACTGCCAAAGACAATGGAAAAAAAATGAGAATTATATGCCCAGAAAGAGTTATATGGCTTATACACAGGTAGAACATTTTGTAGCACATAATTAATTGTCTAGTCAAAGCATAAGTTGACAAGTTAATGAATTTCAACTTTTAAAAAAGCTAATATCTTCACATATACAACTATTGTAGGAAATCTGCCTGGATTTCATTGCAACACCATATCCCATGTTGCATGTTAGTGGCAAGTGTGACCTATTAAATCCTTATATATTGGGTAGGTCATTTTTATGGGTTGGGGTGCTCCTAATATTGTGTAAGAGACAGTAAGCTTACCTTGTCAAATGCTGTACAACATTCTTTTGATCTTGTTCCAACGAACGGAACATTTGACTTTTCAAGAAGTGCCTGAAGAGTCGATGATAATCAAAACATCAGGAATATAGTATTATTGCCAAAAGATATTCTAGATTGTTGAAATGGAGTATCTTTTGGCAATGGTTTAACCTGAATACCACCATCTTCACCGAATCGACCATGTATAACAGGGAAAACTATGTCCACTGATTCAGCTAGGTGTTCTGCAAACTCAGTAAGAGTCTTGAAACTTTGTGCCAGGCTGGCAAAAGAAGTAATACCAAACATCAATACACCCAAAAGAATGAGCTCAAAAGATAGAATTCAAAATTCTCAATGGAATTTACCTTTCAAGTTTGAAATCAAAATCCGCAGGTGTATTTGAATATACCTGCAAATGTAATTTGCATACTCTAAACATAAAATTACTGATTTACACTTTGACATAATTACTAGTATCGATTCTATTCATTTAGGTCCATAAGAATTCCTTATTTTGTATGTCTTTACTGGACGGCGTTTAGGAAATTTAACCTTGTTTTTATTCATTCGAGAAAGATAAAATCCAAATAGAAAAATCAAAATAATGCAAGGCGGTACAGACCTGGGCAGAGGATATTGCAAATGCATTGAGATTAGGATCAATGTAATAGCAGCTTACGTGCAGGTCATCCCCCTGATATAAGCACAACTTTATCAGTTGTATTCATATGAATGCTTATGCAGATCAAATGACAGGCATATGTGCGAAAAGACAAATCAAAACACGAGTGAAAAGTAAAGTTGAGCACTCAACATGGTTAACTGAAGACTTAAGTTTATGCTTTTTGTTTAGTATCCCGTATCTTGTTTACTCATTATAGATGATGATCTAAGAGCATCCATAAATAGCCATTAAATCATCAGACAACATGGACTTTTGATTATTTGAACTTGTCCGGTGCCATATCTAGTAGAAACAATTTATTACTATAGAAAAAGTTGAGAACTTTTTCTTCAAAAAAATAAACTATTTTATGCCGATGTGTTTTTGATTAAAATGAAAGGTGGTACCTACCTGAATATGATCAAGAACTGATCGAGCAGAATTAAGTGAAATACCACGTTCAGCAGAAGGGCCACCACATATCAACCCAACTTTCAAAACCCTCCTCCCTTTCTTATCAATTACAGCAGCAGCAGCTACCACTTCACTACTGGAACACATAATTCCAACTCCACCAAACACTTTTCGACTTGCTGCTGCTGCTTTTAGACTTGGCCAAAAAAGACTTTTACTACTACTGGGAATCTTGATCTTGATAGCATGATCAGGCTCAACCTTTTTGCACAAAGAATAAGCATAATAAGAAGAAGCAGCCATTTCAATCAAGTGATGGTAGTGGAGGGAGGAGGGTGTTGTATATTTATATGCTTATTGCCGCCCGGAAAAATTAAACTATTCATCTCTCTTTTGGATTGTTTCTTCTTCGTTGCCTTTCTCTTTGTCCTATGCTTTTTCCTTTTTAACCTTTTTATATTCTTTTTTAAAATTTGCTAAAACATAAGTTATGTTTCTTTAAATATACTTATTTTGTAACTAATCTTTCATTTTCAACCAACTTTAAATATCATTGTCATCAACACCAAACCACCAACTTCATCATCCAAATTGTACTCTACTTAAACATAAAATATACCTTAATACTCACACACACCCACACCCACACCCAACATCACAAGTCTGTCTTTGCCATGACCGGTTCATCCACAAAAACTATCCAGGACGCATCTTGTCTTATTTCCCTTATTACACTCACCTTTATATATCACTAATGCTTTATATGCCGCGTGTTGTGTCGGGGTTCATGGATTTTTTTTAAGGCAGAATTACATATATATCCCTCTCAAAATGAATAATTGCATATATATATCCTTTGTATAAGTATTTGATGCACATAATACAATGGTTTTTATGCATGCTTTTGATATATATGCAATTATGCATTTTCGGAAGGATATATATATGCAAAAACCCCTTTTTTTAATTGTCATACGAAACTACAAAAGAAAATATATAGAAAAAAATTTAGGTAAATTACGTTGTGGTGTTGTTGAGTACTTAATTTTTTCGTAATATTTTCATATTGTAGGTTAACTTTGATAAGAGTTTTTTTGTCTTAGGGTTCGGGTCGTGTTTTAATGTATATGTTGTTTAAAACTTTATATAGATATTTTCCTAAAGTCTTTGTATCTAGATTTTTTTAGCATTTGAAATGATACTCCTGCATGGAAGCATTGAAAAGGTAAGTATTTACTTCTTTGGTATCATTGCAGCTTCATAATGATTGTGGTGTGCGTCTTCATAACTTGTCTTATCAAAAATTAAAAAATTAAAAAAAAAAAAAAAAAAAAAAAAAAAAAAAAAAAAAATCTTCTATTTAAGGCATATATATTTGATCTAACAACTTTCATCTAAAAAAATACATCTACATTTTTCATCTACCAAAGGGTTGTGCGTTTTTCAGTGTGTCATGAGTTAGCTGAAGACGCTAATTCAACTCGTATGGAGAGGATGCTATATTTGTAGTTTCAAAGGGAGAGGGAGGCGAACTTAGCAGATCTTAAAAGAGTCTACGAAAAAGTCTAAGAAAGGGTGAGGCAAAAGGATTTATTGATTAGGGAGCTTGAACAACTGTCTGGATCCTTTAAGGTTGTGCCAGGAGCAGGATAGGCAAGAGATGAACGCTTTGCGTGAAATGGGTGATGCACGTCGTTGTTTTGCTGCTCAAAAGGTCAGGATCATGGCTAAGCTTCTCAATCTTTAGGGTTCTTGCTCGTTGTATCTTTTGTGGATGTTAGCTGTCTTATGGGGGTTTATGTTTGTAGATAGTTAATAAAGGGTTTTTAGGTTAGTCTATGTGTGAAGGAAGGGTTTTTGGTGGTTGTACATTGAAGTAGGTGAAGGTATTCTGATGATGGTTAATGGTAGAAATGTAAATGTAGTTGATGACGTATAGTCTATATCTAGGCCATGAGCCCAAATAATAAACATTACTAAGGCCCAAATCCACCACGAGTGGGCTATTGTAACTTGGGCCGCATTAATAATGGGAACAGGCTCACGCAAGCCCAACCCAAACAAACTATACACGGTATAGATAAGGATCATCTATCTATGGAATAGATATCCTTACCCCGGATAAGCACCACGAGTGCGAAGAGTAAGGAGCAAGATACCTACACGGTTTCTGCGTCCTATATAAGGAATGACATAACTATCATTCAAGGTACGATTCCCAAACCCTAACTCTTTACGAGAACCCTAAATCGATTACTTACTCTCACGCCGGAGTCTAATCGTGGGAGACAATCCCACGATAAGCCTAACGGTGTTGTTTATTTTCTTAGTTCGCAGGTTACAAGTACTAAGAAGCGAATTGGTACGAGAGCAAGAGCCAATAATCAGGAACGCCCAACTTTTGTATCAACAAGCGCCATCCGTGGGACCCTACTAAGAACTAAAGACTAGAATGACAAAGAATAAGAATTCAAGCCAGCGGACTCCGCAGTCAGAAAAACGTGACCATCAGAGGAAGAATCAACAAGATTTGACCTCTAGATAGGTCGCTGGAACAACCAGCGCACCTGATCACCAAGAGGCAGGGACTACCCAACCTCTTCCAGCGGTAGAACTGCCTGTAAGGACTACCCAAATCACCTCAGTGGTCCCAAGCGTTGAGGAACTCCAACGCACCCTCTTCACTACTCCTCACCAAACTGTACCCGCAGTGAACAACACTGTGCCACCAGGCGCGCCTAACCGAGATAGGGTGCCTAATGCTGAGGCAGACATTCTTGCAACAACTGAGGACGCACCCAATCTAACTTTGGGAAATTTTGTGTCCCAAAACTATGAAACCTTAACCGCCCTCATGCAGGAAGAAGCGAGGAGAAGGGCAAGTACGGGCCTACAAGCTCGACTGAATTTTGGTCCTGAACGCGAACCATCACCACTACGCCACCCGCGAGGAAGACGCGCAGAATGTACCACTATCCATGATAGGCTGTGTACGATATCTGATTCACAATACTCAGAAGATAGCGAGAGGCGCACTAATGTTCACTCCAGACTTGGCAGTCGGGGGATACAAGACCGATTAGGACCTCAACATTCGCCAAGCCAAGGATCCTCCAAACCTGGAAGTAAGAGGATCCAAGACAGATTGGGGAGAAGAAGATCCCCAAGTAGAGATCCCTCAAGCTCTTCTTCTGAAAGAAGTCGGCGCAAGCGCTGAAAGAGAGACTACTCTTCCTCCAGTGACTCCTCGGACAACGAGGATAGAGAGACAGGACACTGGAAGTCAAGAGGAAGGTGTCGCGATGAAGAGAACGAAGATATGTCTATTCCATGGCGTCGCCAGAAAGTTGACGCGTTTACACGGCGCATCAGCGATTACTCAGACCGCAAACGCAGGCGCATGCCCACTAACGTGAAAACATATGATGGAACAGGTGATCCGGATGATCACCTAAAAGTTTTCGAATCAGCCACCACTATCGAAAACTGGCCACAACCTGTGTGATGCCACATGTTTAATTCTACGTTAGTAGGGAACACGCGCACATGGTTTAGCAAACTCCCACGTAGGAGCATCGGTGGGTTCGAGGAATTACGGAAAGCATTCCGTCTCAACTTCACCTAGCGAAATAAGTGCGCTAAAAACCCTGTTGAGCTAGCAAGAGTGAAACAGCGCCAAGGGGAATCAACCAGCGCTTTTATGGAACGCTTCAAGGATGAGTGCATACAAGTCAAAGCATGTCCTGAAATCCTAAAAATTTCAGGGTTCATGAATGGGATTAACAACCCAGAACTCATCCGAAAGCTAAACGACAAAGTTCCACAGACTTTCGATGAGCTAACGAAGCGCACCAGATCCTTTATACAAGGAGAAGCAGCTGCCGCGGACAGCAAAAAGGGTTATTCGAACTATAGGCAGCAAGAGCAGCCTCGGAGACAATCCAATCATCAGAATAACAACCGCAGCAGGAATTACCGCAGTGGAAGGGACAATGACAAGTATACCCCCCTTTCAAAAACTCCGAGGGAAATACTTGTAACAGAAGGTGCAAACTTCCCAAAACCACCACCAATGCGCACCGCAGAGGAAAAGCGCATAGGGAATGGATACTGCGAATACCATGGTCAGAAAGGCCATACAACTAACGAGTGCGTCCAGCTAAGACAGCTAATTGAAAAGTTAGTAAGGGAAGGCAGAATGGACCACCTCGTAAAAAACATCAAAGAGGGAAAAGATAAACAGAGAAATGGGGGTAAGAAAGAACCCCCCAAAGAAAAAGTTGATACCATATACATGATACAATCATGGCAGCGCAAGATAAAGCAAAAAGTTAGCCAAACATTCTCTCCAGAAAAAGAGATATCTTTCCCTACTCTAGCTGCGGACAACGCAGTTGTGGAACCTTTAACTATTGAAATACATACGGTAGGACACGATATCCATCGCATGTACATTGATGGAGGAGCATCTGCAGACATCATGTATGATCATTGTTTCAAAAGACTGCGACAAGTTTCGATTGGTGGATCTTTATCTGACAAAGGTAAAGCAGCCGTATGCGCACTCTTACAGAAGAACCTTGACATCTTCGCATGGGAACCAAAACACATGACAGGAGTGCCACGCTCTATCACAGAGTATAAGCTGCAAATCCGACAAGGATATCCCCCAATACGACAAAAGAAGCACGGCCAGGCCCCAGATCGTGCAAAGGCTATTCTGGAAGAAGTACACAAGCTTGTAGACGCAGGCATCATACGCGAAGTGTACTACCACGACTGGCTCTCTAACCCAGTTATGGTCAAAAAGAGTGACGGCAGTTGGAGAATATGCGTGGACTTCATGGACCTTAACAAAGCATGTCCACAGGACTGCTACCCACTGCCAGAAATAGACTGGAAGGTAGAATCTCTGTGCGGATACCCTTTCAAATGCTTCCTAGATGCATACAAAGGGTACCATCAAATTCAGATGGCAGTCGAAGATGAAGAAAAAACAGCTTTCCACACCAGTCAAGGAGTGTACTGCTACACAAAAATGCCTTTTGGCTTAAAAAATGCAGGCGCGACATACCAACGATTGGTGGACACAGCCTTCGAGAAACAAGTAGGCCGCAATTTGGAGGTCTACGTTGACGACCTTGTCATCAAAAGCCACACAGAGGATGAATTGGTGCGCGACATAGAGGAAACGTTCAGAACATTGGGACGCATAAATATGAAGTTAAATCCCAAGAAGTGCACCTTTGGCGCAACCGAAGGTATGTTCCTTGGATACTTAATTGAACCCGATGGAATCAAGCCTTGTCCTGAAAAAACAAAGGCCGTTATTGATCTCCCCTCACCGCGCACACTCAAAGAAGTCCAGTCATTGAATAGAAAGTTAGCGGGGCTAAATCGTTTCTTATCCAAGTCAGCAGACAAATCCCTTCCTCTCTTTAAAACACTCACGAAGTGCACTAAAAAGGGAGACTTTCGCTGGACCGAAGAAGCGGAGGAAGCTTTCCAACAACTAAAGCACCATCTGGCATCTCTTCCCAAACTCGTCGCACCGCGACCAGGGGAAGAGCTAATCATGTACTTATCGGCAACCCACGGAGCAGTTAGCGCAGTGCTATTGACAGATAGGAACTCCGTCCAGACACCCATATACTTTGTAAGCAAAGCCCTGAAGAAAATAGAGACTAACTACAGCGCTATGGAAAAGCTGGTCTTAGCCCTCGTATTCGCAGCCAAAAGGTTGCGCAGATACTTTCAAGCGCACCCAATAGCTGTAATCACTAATCAGCCAATCAAACAAGTTATCTCCAAACCTGACGCATCAAGACGCTTACAGAAGTGGAGTGTACTGTTAAGTGAGTATAACATCTCATACAGACCGCGCACTGCAATCAAAGGACAAGTCTTAGCTGATTTCATTGTGGAAAAGCCAGATAACGACAGTCCAACACCTGCAACCAAAACAGATCTACAGGAACCCTGGATTCTGTTCACAGATGGGTCCTCATGTGTAGATGGATCAGGCGCGGGCCTTATTCTTACAAATCCAGAAGGTATGGAATTCACCTACGCGCTGCGCTTTGAATTCACAGCCACAAACAATGAGGCAGAATACGAAGCCCTATTAGCCGGACTACGCATCGCAATCCAAATGGGTGTACGCAACCTAGAAGCGAATGTAGATTCTCGGCTAGTTGCTAACCATGTGCTAGGTGAATATGAAACCAAGGATGAACACATGATCCAATACCTAGAAAATACCAAGTCCTTAATAAAAAACTTTGACAGGTTCATAATAAAACAGGTGCCCAGAGGAGATAACAGGAAAGCGGATGCGCTCAGCAAAATCGCATCCACAAGCTTCGTGCACCTCTCAAAACAGGTATTGGTAGAAACCCTAAAGAACAAGTCAATCTTGGAAATGGAGATATCCACAGTGATAGAAGAACAAGATCCTACATGGATGACGCCTATCATTGAATTCATCAGCAAGGGAATCTTACCACAAGATCATAAGGAAGCTCGAAGAGTGCGGCGCACAGCGCAACGGTTTGAACTACGAGACAACATACTCTATCGACGCTCTTTCTTACAACCCTGGCTCAGATGTGTTGGACCTCTTCAAGCAGACTACGTACTCAGAGAAATCCACGCTGGATCATGTAGTATGCACTCAGGGCCGCGATCTGTGATGGCAAGCGCTCTAAGGTCAGGGTATTATTGGCCAACTATGCATCGCGACGCACGCAATCTGATAAAGAAATGCAACAATTGTCAAGTACATAGGCCAATCCCGCGCCGACCACAACAAGAGCTAACACCTATTACCTTACCATGGCCATTTTATAAGTGGGGCATTGACATCGCAGGACCCTTTCCCGTAGCAGCAGGAGGAGTAAAGTTCCTCATCGTAGCCATAGACTACTTTACGAAGTGGATTGAAGTAAAGGCGGTGGTGAGCATCACAGGAAACCAAGTCAAACGCTTTGTCTGGGACAACATTGTCTGTCGCTTCAGATTACCAAGAGAGATTATATCAGACAACGGAAAACAATTCTGTGATAACCCATTCAAAGATTGGTGCGCGCAATTGAACATCACGCAACACTTCGCTTCAGTAAAACACCCACAAACCAATGGCCTAGTTGAGCGCGCAAACCGCAGCCTAGGCGAAGGAATAAAAGCGCACCTTGACAGACATAAAGGAAGGTGGGTGGATGAGCTCTCGCATGTCTTATGGGCGCATCGTACAACAATCAAAACCAATACTGGCGACACGCCATTTTCCCTAGTCTATGGAATAGAAGCCGTCATACCAGCTGAGATAGGAATGCCAACTATACGCACAGCAGAGGTCAACGTCACAATAAACGACGAGGAACGGCGCATAGATTTAGATTTACTGGAAGAAAGGCGTGAACACGCAGCTATACGCGAAGCAAAGGATAAGGCAAAAATGAAGAAGTATTATGATGCAAAGGTCAAACACACTTCATTCAGACCAGGAGACTTTGTTTACCGCGCTAATGATGCGAGCCACGCAGAAGACACAGGCAAGCTCGGACCAAAATGGGAAGGACCTTACGAGGTCACTGATGCGCTTGGCAACGGCGCATACAGACTGCGCGACATGGAAGGTCACGACCTAGCGCACACCTGGAACATCTGCAACCTCAAAAGATGTTACTTTTAGGCTACGACCACTACACAGACACCTTTGCATCCTACGAGATGCCCAATAAGTGTTTGTTTTTCCTTACTTTCCTAGGAATTGTATTTTTCTTTTTTCAAAAATTTGCAAGTATCAATAAAAATGTTATGGTTTCTAGCTAACTCCATAGCGTATTTCACTTTATTACATACATACTTATATATGTCAATATTGTTATCTTATATTTTTGCCTACATGGCGTGCATGCACTAATTAAAAGACCCACGAAGGCATAAAGGATGAGTTAACCTACTAATTCACTCGTTGAGTAAGAGGGTTGCAAACCCATCAACATTGGATCACGCATCCTTGCTAAGCGCCTTACTTTTGAGACGTCAAAGTAAGTTTAACATGCGCATCCCACGACGGGTGCACAAATACTAAGTACACCGTACCAGCTTAGCAAATAACGAGCCAAGACACTTGGTCAAATAATAAAACTTCGCAAACAATGCAAGTATAATTCTTAAAGTCACGCACTTGAGACACTTGGTTAAATAATCAAACTTGGCAAACAATGCAAGTATATTTTAAGTCACATACTTATACAACGAAAAGGTATCTTATTCAACATTTTTCCACAAAAATTACAAGGAAAGCTACACTTCATTATTTACATAAACATACAAAAAGCCTACACGCTATGGCGATGCTCAGGGCTATCCTCCCGAGCAGCAGAACTCCCCGCCTCCTGAAGCTTTCTCAGAATCAAAGCGTCCTTGGGAGATACGGTGGGAACACTCACGGGCACACCATCAGACCTGGGGATGTGTGCAGCACCAATGCCACACATCACTGCCTTACCCTGAATGCCCCTCTTCTGGGCAGCCCTCTGCTCGTGACGCTCCAAAACCTCTTTCAAGGGAATCTCCCTTTCAAGAGCAAACGGGTTAAGGATGTCGCGAGGCTGCGCAAACACAGGAATCTGCAGTTGCGACACATCAGGCTTCAGAAAGTGATCCGATTGCGCCTCTGCATCCTCTCTAAGGTGGCGCTCCAACGTCAACCCCGCCATAAGTACATCTATGGGGTTGTCTTGGTCGCGCTCTAACCTGCCAATGTGCGGCAACTCGAGGACCTTCAACCCTGCCATAGCCTGCATCAGCTCATCATACGCAGCACTATTATACCCAGGCACTTTGGCCAAATCCTTGCTCAGCAACTTGGCCTCATGGAGTTCTTCCATGGCCTGCGATTTCCCCCGAGCCACTGCGCAGTGAACCACCTTCCCAAAGGCGTCCAACACCTCTTGGGACCCAAGAGTACCCATTGCTGCCAGGCGCAGCCCGTGGCTAATCAACCACCTACATCAACAAAAATAATTTGTGTTAATAACAAGCATAGCAACAAACAGTATTACGAAGGAGAAGAGCATAAAAGAAATACCTGCGCTCAGCAATTGTCGACATCAAGTGAGGATATAACTCCTCATCGTACTCGATACTGAGGCCGCGCAACTTGTCCTCCTACAGCTGGATGATCTTCATCATATCCTCCTTAAACTTGGCAATATTAGCAAAATGCTCCACCTTCTTCTCCTCCAAGAAGCGCACAGCCCAAGTGAGGTCGGACTTATAATGATGCAGCTCCCCACGCGCCTTCTCCACCTCAGCCAAGGCGGACAACTTCTTGTGGGTGATCTTCTCAGTATACACCCGCGAAGACTCCAACTCCACCTGCGCATCTGCCAACTGCGCACGGAGCTTCGCTAGCTCCTCATCCTTCTGGGCGAGAGTACTGCTCTCCCCAGCATACTTCTCCCTCAACTGAGCCACCAGCTCAGCCTGGCGCGCAGCAGTCGAAGCCAACTCATCCATCAACTGCTGCGCCCTCCTACCCTCATCAACCTTGGCTTTCCCCTCCTTGTTTTCGTTCTATGGAGAGGAAACCACATCCACGAAGACCCCATCATTCTTCGCGGCATCATCCCTACAAGACATAAAAGAACGCAGTTAGTATATATTGCGACAAGTAATATACAAGTATTATAATATAGACGCAGACACTTACAGAAAGGGAGAGGCCTCAGCAGCCTTCTTATCCGCGCCAGAAGCGGATGTCTCCTCCGCGGACGACTCCGCATCCCCAATGAGGTAGCGACGTCTCTTCTTGGGGCCACTGGTCCTAGCCTCTCCTTTGCGCTTAATATTGCTCGCCACCTCCTCCTTCAGTACCTCCTGGGGCTTCAGGATCTCGATGCTGTCAGATGACTCAACACGCGCCTCCTCTTGCGCCACCTCCACATCTGGAGCCACACTCTGAACGGGCGTCACTTGGAGCGGCAGCGTGTTCTCAGGGACAACCTCGGGTAGCACAGTCACGCGACCCTCAGTTGCCTCCAATAGGGGCTGCTCACCCTCCCTCAAAGGGCGCACCCCTATCGTCACCTGCTTCGGCTTATCCAGCTTCACAATGGTGAACAGATCCATCTCTGCGCACATAAACAAAAGCAAGACAGACAAAAGGGTTAGTTATTAAAAGTGCGCATACGAAAAAACTTACGAAACTTGAAGAAGAAGGGACGAACACCCACCCCGGCCATCCTCACTTATGAAAGTGGGCACCTCGTCAGCAGCGCCGAAATAATTACGACTCAACCCCATATGCACCAAAAACTCCTCCGGATAAGGGTTAATGGCTAGGCGGTTGGCATCAAGAGTCTGCGCATCAGCCAGCCTATAGGAACTGGGTGCGGGGCGCCCATCCCTTGGCAACGTATCCTGAGTATAAAACTCGTAGGGCGATGGAAAGACTACATCATCAACCCAGAAAAAATGCTCCCTCCAATTTCTGAGGGAGTCTACTTTCTCAGTGTAACACTGAAGCGCCGCCGGGCACTTCGCAAAAGATACCCACCCATTTGACCACGCCGTGTGGTAAAAGAAGCGGAATAAGGATATTGTTGGTTCTATCGCAAGTAAACGGCAGTTTACTTCAAAATTCGACACCTTAGCCGCACCTATACAGTGCAGCTGTGAGATGTGGAGGCGATAGTGGTTGAGCAAATCGCTCAAAAAAATAGAAATTGGCACGCGGTAATTCGCGTACTCAAAGAATTTCGTGTATAAACCTATTTTCCCTTCAGGGAAATCAGCTATACACGCGTTAACGTCTGGAGCCTCTGGACGTACGTCCAGAGGAATAAAATAGTCAGATGAAAACTCAGTGACATCATCAACCGTCATCACAGAGCGAAAGTCCCCTAATTGAGCAACCATTTTCATTTATTCACTAGAGAAACGCACTCAGAAGATTACCTAAGGAAATGCTTATTTGCAAAAGATAGCTTTCAAGAAGATGAACAATGGTGAGTGTGTGTTTTACTGTGTGTGTGGTTGTAAAAATGAGGCGGTAACTATTAAATAGGGAGGAATAAAACCCTAGATTATCCCCACGTGGATCCCACTAACAAAAACGTGTGGCCAGAACTGAACCGGTACATGCACTTTTTCCCGATTTACAAGGGCCACGTGGACACAACCCCCAATTTTCGAGGTATCCTTTTTGAGATATTCATGACTAGGTGCATTGCACTTTAAAAAAGGCGGCAATATTTCAATGTTCTCCCGCCACGCTTACCGCTGTTAATTTTAGTCTCGCATCCGCGGCTACGAGCCGCGCACACTAGACTGGGGGGACATGATGACGTATAGTCTATATCTGGGCCACGAGCCCAAATGATAAACATTACTAAGGCCCAAATCTACCACGAGTGGCCTATTGTAACTTGGGCCGCATTAATAATGGGAACAGGCTCATGCAAGCCCAACCCAAACAAACTATACACGGTATAGATAAGGATCATCTATCTATGGAATAGATATCCTTACCCCGGATAAGCACCACGAGTGCGAAGAGTAAGGAGCAAGATACCTACACGGTTTCTGCGTCCTATATAAGGAATGACATAACTATCATTCAAGGTACGATTCACAAACCCTAACTCTTTACGAGAACCGTAAATCTATTACTTACTCTCACGCCGGAGTCTAATCGTGGGATACAATCCCACGATAAGCCTAACGGTGTTGTTTATTTTCTTAGTTCGCAGGTTACAAGTACTAAGAAGTGAATTGGTACGAGAGCAAGAGCCAATAATCAGGAACGCCCAACTTTTGTATCAACAGTAGTCCTATGGTAACTTTGGTTGTCTATTTTAGTTGGTTGTTTAAGGTCTTTTTCAAGTATGTTTGCAATGCCTTAAAGTGTAATTGATGTTGGTTATGAAATGGAAGTATTACGCTTATGAGTAATGTGTTGTTAAATGTAAGGATAATCACCAAAATAGACCGGGCAACCATGGTGAATTCGGTTCCTGCCCCCATATCCAAAAATGTCTTTTTTAGACAGGGCAACTGGCAACTCAACCCATATGATGACAAGTGCCCCAAGTTGCCCAAAAATTGGTGGTTGTTGCCCAAAAAACTGACAAGTTGCCCAAAAAAACTGACAGACAATCAACACTTGTCATTTGTAGAAAGTGACACTTCATTAGTTGCCCAATTGCCCTGTCTAAAAAAGACATTTTTTGATCTGGGGGTAGGAACCGAATTCACCATTGTTGCCCGGTCTATTTTGGTGATTATCCCTTAAATGTAATAGTCTTTTTTTTTTTTTTTTTTTTTTTTTTTTTTTGAATTTTGAGTTTTGAAATTTTTTGAACTAGGTATGGTGGTATTATTTAAAGAAATGCTTGCATATGTTTTAGGAGCATGGTTGTAAGCTAATATTGGTTTATTGGAACCAAGTTTTGCAAAACTATATTAGTATTGATATTGTTACATAGAGTGTATTTTGACATCATGGGTTTTTGGTAGTGCGAGACTATACATGTAACCTAAAACCTATCTGGTGGAACCACGTTTTGTAAAACTGCATTACTAGTAACATTTCAAGTTTTTTGCACAAAGAATAAGCATAAGAAATAGCCATTTCAAGTGAAATTAAACTATGGTTGTGGAGGGTATTGTATATTTATATGTTTATTGCCGCCCTGAATTAAACTATTCATTTTTGTTTCCGATTGTTTCTTCTTCATTGCCTTTTTCTTGTCATAAGCCTTTTGTTTTTTTAACCTTTTTATATTCTTATTTAAAATTTGTTAAACATTAGTTATGTTTGTTTAAACATATTTTGTAACTAATTTTTAATTTTCAACCAACTTTAAACATCATTGTCGCCAACTCAGCATCACATCACCACCAAACACATGTAATAAAACCACTGACTTCACCATCTAAACATACTCTACTTAAACACCAAATATACCCCACAAGATACTCACACACACCCACACCCAACATCACAAGTCAATCTTTGCCATGACCGATTCACCTACAAAAACCATCTAAGACGCATCTTCCTTGAGGCGGTGTTTTAGCTAGCACGCTTGGTAGAGCAGAAGACGTGTCTTAATTCCTTTATTATACCCACCCTTATATATCACTAATCCCTCATACATCATTAATTATGCATCTTTTTGTTTTTTTAAGATTTTTAAGGTTATGTTTGACAAAACCTTTAAACATGTACTTTCAATGGAGTTAACATCATTTTTGGTTCTTGTGGTTTACCAGGTATTTCATTACAGTCCAAATTTGAAAAAAAGTCTCGTATCAATCCGAAAGTGAAACACCCATTTCGGGTTTAGTATAAACTTTTGTTGACTATTAGCTTGACCAGTTAGGTGATATCAAATGACTGATATACCCCCTCTTTATTATTATTGTTATTATTATTATTATAAACCAAATTTATTATTGAAACATAATAATGATAATTTTATATTATTATTATTATTATTATTATTATTATTATTATTATTATTATTATTATTATTATTATTATTATTATTATTATTATTATTATTATTATTATTATTAAGCCATCGCTTTCATTAGAAACATGAAAAATTACATAAAATTGGAGGGGAGTCTAAACACAATCTGTGCTCCCACTCCTTTCTGAATGCAAAAACTAACACGGTGATAAATAAAAACACCCCTTTGGACGTTGTTAGAGTGGTTGATGGCAATAGTCCTAATACGAAAGTGTATCCAAAGCATCCGCCTCCAATTCTCCAAACGTAGAGAAAGCAAAAGGAACAAACTTGTATCCATTGTCTTCACATTTGGCCGCATACTTCTTTTTCTTCTTCTCCACTGCATTACTCAAAGCTACCCCAGGAGCCCATGAAGTCGCCCCGACACCAGCAAATGGAGAGATCCCTATTACATCCAAGCATGCACCTTTACCTTGAAGCCAATTGAATAATAACAAATCTGCAGGACATAACTCCCTCCCTTCCTTTGATAGAAACCCCATGGGAGCCTCCTTACATACCATGATCCCCGCCTTGGAGCATATATCAACAAGGACATCACGTATCAGATTATGCCTGAACTTTACACCCACTTCGCTAGAGCAGTGGACCGCGTGATCTCCCCATTGGTCCATACGGTGTACATTGCAACTCGGCATAGGCTACCTTCAGAGAACATAGGGACCGTAAGCTTGTTACATAACACAGATCGAAATTGGCAATGATTCATCCTCTATCCCAAACCGTTGATAGGGATGGTGAAAAGAAAATCCTTTGTATGTGGTGCGCAAATACTACTGAGAATAGCCACCTGTCTTGGACTTAGCGAGTACTTAGAAACAAGGTCTTTCTTGTTGACATAAATAATGCCTAAAAACATTGTTAATATTTATCGACATCTCTATGTTTTGATAATTACAAAACGTAAACTAATTGAACTAAAAAATTATGACGTAAACAAGTATTTAGCGATAAATATCTCACTTTACATCCAAATCACTTAAGGTATGAATAAACAAAGTGTTTATTGCATTTTATGATCAAAGGAAATTTTTCTCAAACATTAGACTTTTTATAAAATGTCACAAACATTTATATCTTTTACAAAATCATTTTTTGATTAAAAGAATATGTTTAAATCATTATAAGTATATGAATTCAAAATTTTAACCAAAAATGGCAAATATAATCCAGAAAAACCTTCCCCACAAAAGGACAAACAAACCCAACGTTCTGGAGGGGGCGGCCCCCTTAATGATTAAGGGGACCGGCCCCTAATTAAGGGGACCGACACGCTCCAGAATAGTGTTTTTGTTGCCTATAAATACTGGTCCATTCCACAGATTTTTCTCACTTTTTGCACCCCAAAACTTTCTGATCTAAATCTCCATTTCCATTTCCTATAATTCTTTGATCATATATACATTAATCTTTGTTTCAAAGTGATCCAAGTCTCATTCTTTCAAGTGCAAAAGAAGAATACTTCTATTCACCAAGACAAGAAGTATTACAACTTGTTGTGACCCCCACATCTAAGTTGTTCGAGCATCATTCATTACAAATATCTCTTTGTGTAATTAGTTGTGAATATTTGGTATAATATAGATTAGCAAGGTGTGTAGATAGAAAGATTTAGGAGTAGATTGTTGTGTTGTAGATTGTTGGGAAGTAGATAGTTGGGAGAAAGATAGTTGTGGAATAGATAGTTGTGAAGATAGATAGGTGTGAAGAAGTAGTGTTGTAATTAAGGTGTGACTAGGTGTGAAGAAGTTGTGAAGAAGGTGTGATTAAGGTGTGACGAAGTTGTGGTGTGTATATTGGTGTGTAAGGTTATCTCCGCCATAAATGAGCTTGTTGACATAGTGAAGAAAACTCTCTAGTTAGGTGCTCGGGGAGTGGAGTAGGGTAAGGAAGGTGTCCTTGTAGCCGAACCACTATAAATCTCTTGTCTCGCGGTTCGATCTTTCCATCTCTTACTTATTTCATTTCTTACATTATTATAGTCTTAGCATTTAATTGTAGTTCTTTATATTGTGCAAGACTAGAATTCACATAATATCGAATCTATGTAAGTAAACGAAACACGCAAACAAACTTTTTATAACAAATTAAAAAGACGTAAAACTATTCAACCCCCCCATTCTAGTTTTCCACAATTGGTATCAAGAGCCACGTCAAGCGAGATTTTTTAAAATATATTGTATTTTAAAACTTGCAACGATCTATGTGTGGAAAATGTTGAATAGTTTTACCGGTTTTTCGTTTAATCATCTTTTGAAACTTTCCGTTTAATCAAAGATATGAACACAAAAACAATATATAACATGCAAGTATAAAGAAACAAAAATGATCAAACCACAACACAAGTATTTATCGTGGTTCGGCTACAAGGACTCTTTTTCCTTGCCCTACGTCCACGCCCCGAGTATCCAACTCGAGAATTTCTTTCACTAGTCAACAAGCTCCTTTCACCGACGGAGAAAACCTTACACGTCGCTTATACACATTTACCGACACTAAGCTAGATGTCGAGTTCTTTTACAAGGGTACAACCACTCCCGTTAGTTCTTTTACAAGGGTATAACAATTCCCGTCACACTATGTATTTTAAGGCCTAAAATACTAACCGATCACAACTGAAAACACACAATCAAATAAAGTGTAAACTACACAAAGTCTACACGATGCTAAGCTAACAAGTCTTGCAACGTTGTGTTGAAAACTTGTAACTTTATATGTACTTGTGAACTTCTTTGCTACAAAAGAAACTTCACACAAAATGAAATGTTAAAGGTTAGATGAATGATATGAATGTGTGTTGTAAAATGTAATGAGAAGTGATAAAACAAAATTTTAACAAATGGCTTGGTATTTATAGCAAGACCTTCGGCAGCTCTGGCGGATACGGCGGAACCCTCAGATGGGTTCCGCCCGTGTACCTCCAAGGTTCCGCCAGGCTGACAGTAGGTTTTGCAATAAATCTTTCCAAACCAACCAAAGTCACATCAACTTAATTCTAGTCAAACACTTACTTGTGTAAGAAAACTTATGGTGAGTCAAACACACAAACTTACCATAAATGTATGATGTGATGTTAACATTTACTATATTGAGAAATATGTAAATGTAATGTTTTTCTATTTTAAGAAATATAAAAAGTGTTGTGTTTTATATGAAATGTAAATGTAGCAAATGTCTAATTATGCAAGTCTTTAAACTAAAATTATGTTTTACTAAAAATTAAAGTTTACACTTTGTCGTTAACAAAACTTAGCAAAGATCGTAAAATATAAATAACGTTTTTAGGCGATATTTGTATTAACTATCTCCCCCTTTTTGTTGATGACAAAACATAAACTTTGTTTTTAAGTAACTCACAAAATTTTAGTATTAAGACTTAAAAAAATATTATATTAAACTTGTTTTACTTAAGTGATGAAAATCATTTTATGTTTAAAAGTTTATATATCTTTCTCTCCCTTTTTGTCAAAACAAAAAGAAGAGTAGCGAAGCGGAACTATGCACGTGCTCCCCCTTGGTCGATACTCCCCTTAAAAGGAGTGCCAAGATAGGAAACATGGATTTTGAACCTACAAAAAAAATGGTTAGTTGGTGATAATGATACAAAATCAAGCTTGTAGTCACCACACTTATATGAGAATTTTAGCAACCACAATCACAACTCATATATGATCAACCAACAATGGAAATAAGATAGTAGTAAAAGATGTCATTTCAAGTAAAATTTGACTTTATAAAAGTCAAAGACAAGAAATGAAAAATATCCTCCTACTTCTAAAAATAAAAATAAAAGATAAAAAAATAACCAAGAAATAAAAGAAAAATAAAATCCTACTTCTATGAGTAGAAGTCATTCAACACATTTCCTAAATGGGGCAAAAGGCCTCCAAACGTGGTCTAGGATTGGTTTGGGTGAGATAGAGCATCCAAACGCTCGATGATGTGTTGTATAGCAAAGCGGGTTTCATCTTGAAATTGGTGAAGCAACATCTTGATGCTTTCACCTATTTTGAGAATTTGCTCACATTGTGAGCAAACATGGTGATGAGTGGGTGGAAACGGGTCATTTGATGATGGTGGTGGTGGTGGGTTGTTGTTGGTTTCTTGAGTGGAGGATGGGTTTGGTATGGAGTCAAGCAAGGTCGTTTGAAATTCCATTGCGTGATGGAGGTGATTTTTGACCATACTTTGAATTTCCTCATAAGAAGGAAAGAAAGACCCAAAGAATTGGGATTGGGAATGTGGTGGTGTTGGGTGATCATGTTGTTCAAAGTTAGGTTCTCCATATAGAGGACCGTGGATTTCTTTGAAGATATGGTGAAACAACAATGGTTTTGGGTGGTGATACTCTTGTTGTGGTGGTTGGTTGTGGTCAAAAGGCTCATTTTGGTTAAGCAATGACCTTGGTTTTTTATTTGTCAAAGGTGGTGGATTTGTTGATCCTGGTGGAAGATCATTGAGATCTTGTACAAAAGGATGTGGTGATGTTGGAGGAGACCCAAATAACTCCATTGGTTCAAGTTTAGGTAGTGTTGATGGTGATGGAGTTTTGGATGTTTGGATTGGTGCAATTGATGGAGTTGGGTCAATGGGTGATTTTGTTGGTGGTGGAGTAGTGAGCTCATTAGGTCCTTTGGGTGATGGAGATGGAGATGCAAGGTTTAGAAAATGTTCATTTTTTATGGGTGAGGAGAATTCATCCGAGGATGAAGAACTTAAGTTGATTGTGTGATTTGACCAAAGTGGTTTGACACTTATGCGGGCGGTTCTCCGAATGGGTCGAGATGGTTGAGAGGTGATTGTTGACTTTGTCATTGTTAAAATGGTGGATTAGAGGTTTAGGATAAGAGATTGTGATGGTGATGGTGTGATTTGAGGGTGTTCTAAGATGGTTAAATTTATAGAGGTGAAGAAGTATGGGAAGGAGTGTTTGGATTTGATGTTTAACCATACAAAAATGGAGGTTGCTAATGATTTGGAAGATTAATGAGGGTTGTCAAATCATTAGAAGTCAATCCAATGAAAATGGTGAAGGAAGAAGACAAAGATTTGCACTAAATGCTTAGTGGTTTTGGCAAATTGGTTGAAGGTATATGTTTCACGGATTGCAAGGAACCTTTGGAAGGTTTCCTTCCTTTATGGGTGAAGGTTCCTTGAGGTGGTTATAGCTAAGTTTGAAATTTGGTGGGAAATGGTTTTCTATGAGTTCTAGAGGGTGAGAAAGACCCTAATGTGTTTAACAAATAGTAGGGAATGGGTTTCTATCTAAAAAGGATGATTTGTTGTTGAGTGGAAGCTGAAATGTCGATAAATTTTTTTTTTGCAGGTTTACTAGCGGAACCCTGAGATAACACAGGCGGAACCCTCCTGAGGATTCCGTCTGATCCATTGGGCCATTTATCGAATTCCAGAAAAATACACTGGCGGAACCCATTTTAGGGTGCCGCCAGTTCCACCAGGCTTGAAAAACAAGGCAATCCAACTTTTTGACCCGCGAGATGATTTTCAAATTTTTTGAAAACTCCTAAAAACAAAAATATAATTCATGTATGGTTAGGAAATGCAAAAATTGGACATGTAAACATGCATACCATTGGACTTTGACCGAGGGCTAGCGAATTTCACTATACTTAGTGAAATTTTCATAAACTTGAAAATTTGACAACATGCC
The DNA here is from genome assembly GCA_030686995.1 of Artemisia argyi. Taxonomy (NCBI): domain Eukaryota; kingdom Viridiplantae; phylum Streptophyta; class Magnoliopsida; order Asterales; family Asteraceae; genus Artemisia; species Artemisia argyi. The sequence goes on from CM060676.1 coordinate 94,802,133, forward strand.
AAATGTTGTCGTCCTGCATCATAGTTAGTTCATACAAGTTCCAAATGTTACCAAATATCCCTACAAACACATAAAATCATATAACACATTGTTTAACAACCAAATTGTTCAAATAGCACCTTGTACCAAACACTCCTACACACCCGCTCTCATTGACGGTCAATCTTCATCTTGAGCTTTCCAAGGAATCTCCCGAGATTTTTGAACATCCCCTTTGTTTGCTTGAACTCCGCCGACTCATTTGGAATATCCGGAAGTTGGGAAAGGTATTCTAGAGGTGGGAGCCTAGAGTTGGGCAAAGTCTCATCTTCACTCATTGAGGATGATGATGAGGAGGTAGGAGGATGAGGACGTTTTCCTTGGGCTTTGTAGACTCTCTTATCACTTAGTGGGACAAAAGTGTGTGGAATGAGAGAGTAGTCTAGGCGAAGACCTCTAGGAGTTGGTGGAATGGGGGAGATGAACCTAAAGAGACGGGTCAAGAGCATTCCATACGGCATATCCGTTGTGCCTTGCACGGGAATGTCGGCCATTCTCTTAGCCATGTAGTAGGCAAGGTTGAAGGGTTGCCTAACGGACAAGGAGTAGAGCATGTAGCAAAGGCAAACATTAATATGATCCTGGTTTCCTATGGTGCTAATGACATTGGCTCTAAGGAGTTCTTCCCATTTCTTGAATTGGGGCTTGAGTTCATTGAGTTCCATACCATATGGGTCCTTGTTGACCTCATTTCCGATACAGGTTCTCTTAGTGTTGGTGGTCCTAATGAAGAGGCGGTCACGAAGTTCATCCTTGGACACAAGAAGGGTATCATAGGGATGGATTCGGTCAATGAGTGTGTCAAGAGTTGAGAGGGAATGCTTGTCGGAGTAGATGCAAGTACCACAGTTTGGGACACCTAGGATTTGAGCAAATTCCTCGAGAGTGAAGGAGTATTGATGACTAATAGCCCTAAAGTTAATAGACATGCGACCATACTCATCCGTGGAGAGAGTGATGGATGCATAGAATTCTAAAATAAACCTAGGACAAATAGGCTCATCGATTTCTAAGAGACAATCAAAGTTGATGGTTGCAAGTTCCATAGGTAGGTTTATACCTTCTATGAAGGATGTGTCAATGGTTCTACCTTCGTGGACATAACGCTTTTCTAAGGCTTTGAAAACGTCAATTTAAGTTGGAGTAAGACCTTTGGTTTTGTGGTGTTTGTGTAGGTACTTAATGGTGTCCTTGTGGTCGTAATGGGTTAGAGGAGGCATGATGATTCCTAGAAAAACAAAATTTCACATTTTAGTCTAAGTAAACGACTATTGTAATGTGGATGTTCTAGTGTGTGCCTATATGAAAACAATGTGGAGGTGCGGTTATCTTGACTCATTTTGATGCTCAAAAACGTTTTAGAATGCAAGTTTTGTTATAAAATAAAAGATAACCCAAATGTTCCTAGTATCGTTTGAATGTACCCGAAAATACATATTAGTTATGTATTCCCTTTAGCATTCAAGAGACATTATGCAAGTGACGTTTTAAACATAACGTTTTTATTTTGTATTCACAATGTGAGAGGAAAAAATATTTGTCCTATTTGTGAGAAATTTTTGCAAAAATTTGACATGGGGTGTTTTAGCAAACATGTTTATAACTAGTAAGAATGCAATTCCTAACTATGGGGAACATGATTAGTTTTGTTAAACACCTAATTTCATGCATGGGTTTCTCAAGTTAATGCATAACCCCAAGTTTTTGTTTTTGTGCAAAAATAGAATTCCTAGACTCAGATCAGGAGTGTAATCATGTTTAGAATACTTACAATGATGATTGATGAGCAATGTGAGTGAAGGAAGGACCAAAAATTCGTGGGTGTGGATGAATGGTGAAGTGAATAGTAGCAGTTTAGGAGTGGTGGTATAAGATAATGGGTGTTTGGTTTAATATAAACTAAGAAAAAATTATGCAGGTCGGCGGAACCAAAGAGAGGGTTCCGCCCGTTATGGCAGAGGGTTCCGCCGACTCTGCTGAGAAAAAGACTTGTTGATTTGTTTTGATTTTTGTGATTTTTGTCTAACGTCTAGAACTACAAGATAAGTTCCATAAATCCTAATCCTAGCCTAAGGAGGTTAAATGGTTCTTGTTTAAGAGGTTTTGTGAGGATGTCGGCTATGTTGTCCTCGGAAGAAACTTTCTCAATTGAGATGTTTCCTTGTTGAACGTTATCACGAAGGAAATGATGACAGATATCAATATGTTTGGTACGAGCATGTTGAACTGGATTTTTGCTAAGATCAATGGCTCCTTTATTGTCACAAAGAATGGTGATGTCGTTAAGTTGAATTCCGTAGTCGACAAGAGCTTGCTTCATCCAAAGAGCTTGTTGACATGCCTTTCCGGCCGAAACATATTCGGCTTCCGTTGTTGAGATAGCGAGAGCCGTTTGCTTTTTAGAGAACCATGAGGTGAGACAATGTCCAACAAAAGTACAAGTACCACTCGTGCTTTTTCTATCAACATAGTCACCGGCATGATCCGAGTCGGCATACACCATGGTGTCTATTCCCGTTCCTTTGGGATACCATAAACCTAAATGTGTAGTGCCCTTAATATATCTAAAAATCCTTTTAACGGCTTCAAGATGAGTTGTCTTAGGATCTTTTTAAAACGATCACATAGACAAACACTAAACATAATGTCGGGTCTACTAGCCGTTAGGTAAAGTAGACTTCCAATCATACCTCTATATTTAGAGCTATCTACGGATTCACTTTCCTCATCCTTGGTGAGTTTTGTTTCCGTGGACATGGGCGTTTTGATTGGTTTCGAATCTTCTTGACCAAATTTCTTAAGCATGTCCTTAATGTATTTGGATTGGTTAAAGAAGATACCATCTTCTAGTTGTTTAATTTGGAGTCCTAAGAAAAAGTTGAGTTCTCCCATCATACTCATTTCAAACTCGTCGTGCATGATTTTTGAGAAATCGTCGCATAATTCCTGACAAGTTGATCCGAATATAATGTCATCAACATAGATTTGGACTATGATAATATGTGAACCTTTCTTCTTAGTGAAGAGAGTATTATCGACTAAGGCCATGGTATACCTATGGTCAACTAGGAAGGTTTTAAGTCGATCATACCATGCTTTTGGAGCTTGCTTAAGTCCGTAAAGCGCCTTTTTAAGTTTGTAAACATGATTAGGTTTTTCAAAATCGATGAAGCCCGGTGGTTAAGCAACATACACTTATTCCTTTATAACCCCGTTTAAGAATGCACTTTTGACGTCCATTTGAAAGAGTTTAAAATTGTGTGCACATGCATATGCAAGTAAGATTCTAATTGACTCGAGCCTAGCAACCGGAGCAAAAGTTTCATCGTAGCCAATGCCTTCTTGTTGATTATATCCTTGTGCTACTAGCCTAGCTTTGTTTCTAGACACAATTCCATTTTCATCCATTTTATTACGAAAAACCCATTTTGTTCCAATTATTGTTTGACTCCTTGGTTGAGGAAATAATGTCCATATGTCATTCCTAACAAATTGGTTTAACTCTTCTTGCATGGCTATTACCCAAGACTCATCATTTATGGCTTCGTTAATGTTTTTCGGTTCAATGGTTGACACGAAACAAAAGTCGTTACTTTCATTTTGGGCTTTAGATCTTAGTGTTCTCTTATTAATTTTTCCTATGACATTATCTAAAGGATGACTTTTGGATTGTTTAACGTTAACAATTTCTTTGCTTAATGGTTCATCTTCCTTGTCATTTTCTAAGATCACTTGATTTTCAATAGCTTGACTTTCAACTAAGTCATCATCTACCAAAGGTGATGTCTTAGAGGGAGGTGGACTCTCGTCGAATGTTACGTTCAACGATTCCTCGACTCTTAAGGTTTCTTTGTTTAAAACAATGTAAGCTTTACTATTTTGTGAATATCCAAGAAAGACACCTTCATAAGACTTTGGGTCAAATTTGGTGAGATAGTCCTTGGTGTTAAGAATAAAGCATTTACTCCCAAACACTCTAAAGTATCCTAATGTAGGCTTTTTACCTTTATATAGTTCATAAGGAGTTTTATTAAAAAATGGTCTAATTAAGACTCGATTTAAAATGTATGTTGATGTGTCAACGGCGTTTCACCAAACCTTTTGTAGAATTTTTTGTTCATTAAGCATTGTTCTACTCATCTCTTGCAAAGTCCGGTTTTTACATTATACTACACCATTAGATTGAGGAGTGCGTGGAGCCGAAAAGTTATGAGTAATACCATTTTTATCACAAAAGTTTCCAAATTGAAATTCATTATCAAATTCATGATCGTGATCCGTTCTAATAGACACAATACTAGACCCTACTTGATTTTGAATTTTCTTACTTAGAATCTCAAATTTATCAAAAGCTTCATTTTTACTTTCAAAAATTTTGTCCAATTATATCTTGAGTAATCATCTACTATGACCAAAGTATAGAAGTTACCTCCATAACTTTGTATAGCGGATGGACCGAACAAATCCATATGCAAAAGTTCTAGACACCTAGATGTAGAAACCAAGTTTTTAGCCTTATGGCTACTATGGACTTGTTTACTGACTTTGCAAGCGTCACAAAAGTGTTGGTCAAATTTCAACTTAGGTAGGTTTCGAACTAGGTCTTTCGAGGAGAGGTTTTGTATAAGTCTCATGTTAGCGTGTCCTAAACGTCTATGCCATAAAGTTGAAGATTCATCTAATGAAGTAAGACAAAGTTTGTCTCTAGATGTTTGATCCATCATCATAACATACACGTTGTTCTAAAGAACACCTTTGGCTATGGTTATGCCATCTTTAAGTATTTTACTTCCATTTTCACTAAAAAGGACGTTATACTTATTACGGCAAAGTTGACTAATACTAAGGAGATTAAAACCTAAGTTATCAACATGAGCTACATCATCTATAAAAAGAGAGTCATGAGAGATTGTACCTTTTCCGATGATTTTGCTCTTAGCTTTACTTCCAAACATAACGTTACCTCCATCACATTTTTGATAAGTTGAGAAGAGGCTTTTGTTACCCGTCATGTGCCTTGAACAACCGCTATCTTTAATCCATTAATCCGGTTTCAAACATACTTTGAGGCACACCTATTTTATGAAAAACACTCAAACATTTGGTCCCCAATTTCTCATGGGTCCATTTTGGTTAAACATACCATTAACTTGATCCGAGTATGAAAATAGAACATAAGGGTTCCATGACATGTATTTTGGAGGTTGGTAATGTCCAGGAGTGTTTTGGTTCCAAACATGTTGGTAGTTTGGTAGTGTATTGTAGTTACTCTTTGGAAAGGGGCATTTGGGAATAGGAGTCTTAGGTCTCGGTTGAGTAGTTCTAGTTCTAAATTCGTTTTTACTAAGTCCTACTCCAGTTTTAATAGCAGGTTTTGTTTCATTTTTATATGTGACTTTAACAAATTTTAAACGATCTGACGTGGAAGCTGTCATTGCTGCTGCAGACCCGGCGGAACCTTTGGGTTCAACGGGCGGAACCCTAATTTGGGTTCCGTCTGTTCTGCGGGCTGCTGTAGTTAGTTTCTTGTGCTTTTCTTTCTTGTTTTGTTTGACTCTTCGAAGTTTCTAGTTTCATGAAACCTAGTCCTGTTTTATCAAATGGTGACTTTTGAAGTTTCATAATTTCATCCGCACAAGAAATACTTTTATCGAACTTCTTAAACTTTGTGGTTTGTTTTATTAGATCATCTTGAGTAATTCTAAGTTTCTCAATTTCGAGTTTAAGCTCTTCACATGATTTGCACGATGTGTCAATACCTTTATTCTTTTCTAATCTCTTAGCTTTTTCTTTTAACTCATAAACTTCATTTTCTAAAAACTCCTTTTTAGTTTTCAAAAATTTATTTTTGTTTATGATTTTTAAGCTTAATTCACAAAGTTTGTTATATTCTTTTAGTAAGGTGTCATCATCAATAGAAGAGTAAGATGAGTCGGAGAGTACCTCATTTGAGTCGTGAGCCATGAGAGCAATTTCATCATTCTTCGGATCATCGTCATCTTCTTCATAGTCACTCCAAGCACCACCAACAAAAGCTTGTTGAGACTTGCTTTTGGGTGGTTTTGGACATTCTCCTATGAGATGACTTGTGTCTCCACACCTAAAGCATTTCCTTTCAACCTTTCCTTTCCTATCATCACGATCTTTTCGAAAGGTTTTCTTGTCATCTTTAGGTTGCCTTACAAACTTCCCTTGTCTACGGAAGAACTTCTTGAAGTCTCTAACGGCCATGGCATATTCTTCATCATCACTGTCCGAACTAGATTCTTCATCATCACTTGATTGGACTCTAGCTTTCAAGGCAATGGACTTAACCTTTTCTTTCTTGCCTTTAACTATTTCCGAATCTTTTTCCATTACCATTTCATGACCTTTGAGGTTTCCAATTAGCTCGTCAAGTGACATGCTTGAAAGATCCTTGGATTCTTCAATTGCCGTCACTTTTGCTCTCCACTTCGGATGGAGTGCTCTAAGGAATTTCCTGACAAAATTCTTGCTACAAAAAGATTCATCAAGTGCTTTAAGTGAAGTAATATTAGTGTTAAACCTACCAAATGAACTATCAATAATCTCATCTTTGGAAATAGCAAATTGTTCATATTGTTGAACAAGAAGATCAATTTTGTTATCCTTAACTTGTGAGTTTCCTTGATGAGTGACTATTAAAGATTGCCAAATTTCTTTGGCGGTTTTACGCATAAAGACTCTTTCATATTCTTTCTTAGGCAAAGCATTGTAAAGCATCATTTTAGCTTCATTATATTTAGCAATTAATTTCTTTTGATCTTCATCTTTACTATTCGTAACTATATTATCACCATCAACGATTATATACCATAAATCTATATCTTTACATTTCAAGTAAGTTTCAAATCGGTTTTTCCAATATATAAAACCATTTGCTTCAAAAAGTGGTGGTCTTTGCATAGATTGCCCTTCTTTGTAATTTTCAAAATCCATGGATCGTTTCAAGTTTTAAAACACAATATATTTTAAAAGCTTGAGTAACGTAGCTCTTGATGCCAATTGTGGAAAACTAGAAGGGGGTTGAATAGTTTTACCGGTTTTTCGTTTAATTATCTTTTGAAACTTTCTGTTTAATCAAAGATATGAACACAAAGACAATATATAACATGCAAGTATAAAGAAAGAAACGATCAAACCACAACACGAGTATTTATCGTGGTTCGGCTACAGGGACTCTTTTTCCTTGCCCTACGTCCACGCCCCGAGTATCCAACTCGAGAGTTTCAATCACTAGTCAACAAGCTCCTTTCACCGGCGGAGAAAACCTTACGCGTCGCTTATACACGTTTACCGACACTAAGCTAGATGTCGAGTTCTTTTACAAGGGTATAACCACTCCCGTTAGTTCTTTTACAAGGGTACAACAACTCCCGTCACACTATGTATTTTAAGGCCTAAAATACTAACCGATCACAACTGAAAACACTCAATCAAATGAAGTGTAAACTACACAAAGTCTACACGATGCTAAGCTAACAAGTCTTGCAACGTTGTGTTGAAAACTTGTAACTTTATATGTACTTGTGAACTTCTTTGCTACAAAAGAAACTTCACACAAAATGAAATGTTAAAGGGTTAGATGAATGATATAAATGTGTGTGTGTGAAATGTAATGAGAAGTGATAAAACAAAATTCTAACAAATGGCTTGGTATTTATAGCAAGACCTTCAGCAGCTCTGGCGGATACGGCGGAACCCTCAGATGGGTTCTGCCCGTGTACCTCCAAGGTTCCGCCAGGCTGATAGTAGGTTTTGCAATAAATCTTTCCAAACCAACCAAAGTCACATCAACTTAATTCTAGTCAAACACTTACTTGTGTAAGAAAACTTATGGTGAGTCAAACACATAAACTTACCATAAATGTATGACGTGATGTTAACATTTACTATATTGAGAAATATGTAAATGTAAATTTTTTCTATTTTAAGAAATAGAAAAATATTTGTGTTTTATATGAAATGTAAATGTAGCATAATTATGCAAGTCTTTAAACTAAAATTATGTTTTACTAAAAACTAAAGTTTACACTTTGTCGTTAACAAAACTTAGCAAAGATCGTAAAATATAAATAACGTTTTTAGTTGATATTTGTATTAACACTATGGATCTGAAAAATATTTAGAAGGGCAATCTATGCAAAGACCACCACTATTTGAAAGTGATGGATTTTTATATTGGAAAAATAGATTTGAAACTTATGTGAAATCTAAAGATCTTGATCTTTGGCATGTTATTACTTTTGGTGATTTTCCCCCCTACTCAACAAAATCCGGAAACTAAAATGGATGAAATTGTACCTTTTGAAAAACATAATAATGATATGAAAGAATTTTTATGTGCAAAACCGCCAAAGAAATTTGGGAGTGATTACTTATTACTCACAAAGGTAATAGTCAAGTCAAAGAAAATAAATAGATCTTGTACAACAATATGAACAATTTGTGATTCCGGAAGAGGAATCAATTGATAATGCTTTTGCTAAATTTAACACTATTATCACAAGTTTAAAAGCACTTGATGAGACATTTTCTAGTAAAAATTGTGTTAGGAAATTTCTTAGGGCATTGCATCCAAAATGGCGAGCTAAGGTCACGGCAATTGAAGAATCAAATAATTTGACGACGTTATCACTTGATGAACTTATTGGCAACTTGAAGGTCCATGAAGAAATTATAAGAAGAGATTCGGAAACAATCAAGGTCAAGAAAGAACAAACTAAATCTATTGCTCTAAAAGCCAAAAAGGAACCTAGTGACGATGATGACTCAAGTGACGAGGGTGAAGACGAAGAATATGCAATGGCCGTAAGAGAATTCAAGAAATTCTTCAAAAGACGAGGAAGATTCACTAGATTACCACGAGATGAAAGAAAGTCGTTCCAAAGAAATAGAAGTGATAACTACAAGAAAAGAAAGTATTTTAGATGTGGAAGTCCAAATCATCTCATTGGTGAATGTCTAAAGCCACCGGGTTATGAAAATCAAGGTGCCTTTGTTAGTGGAACATGGAGTGATAGTGACAAAGAAGAAGTGGAAAAACCAAGAGACGAAAAATGTTTTGTGGCCAAAGCAACCGATGAAATATGTTTAGGAATAGACTTGGAGCCCGACGAATGGATTAAGGATAGCGGATGTTCGAGGCACATGACGGGGAACCGCAAGCTATGTTCTACGTATAAGGCATACAATGGAGGTAACGTTATTTTCAGTAGTGACTTGCGTGGAAAAATCATTGGCAAAGGTACGATTTCTCAAGACTCACTTACTATTGAAAATGTTGAGCATGTAGATAATTTAACATATAACTTGCTTAGTATAGGCCAAATATGCGATAATAAATGTAGGGTTACCTTTACCGATAGGGATAGCAAAATAGTTAGGAATGGAAAGGTCATAGGTAGAGGAATTAGGAAAGGAGGCATATATGTTATGAAACTAGGAAACAAACCAGAAGATAGGATATGCCTAGCAACCCTAGACAAAAACTCCACTTTGTGGCATAGGAGATTAGGACATGCAAACATGCAACAAATACAATCTTTAGCCTCTAAAGAACTAGTTAGAAACTTGCCTAACTTAAAATACGACAAACACTTTTGTGATGCTTGTAAAATTGGAAAACATGCTCATGCTAGTAACAAAGCTAAGAATATAGTATCCACTACTAGGTGCCTAGAATTATTACATATGGATCTATTTGGTCCATCCGCTGTGCGGAGCTATGGAGGATTGATACCTTAGTAATAGTAGACGACAATTCACGATAAACGTGGACTAGGTTTTTAAGTAACAAAACCCAAGCCTTTGAAAAATTTGAAATATTTAGTAAAATGATTCAAAATAAATTAGGATGCACAATAGTAGCCATTAGGACGGACCATGGTAGGGAATTTGATAACGAAGTACAATTCGGAAAATATTGTGATTTAAACGGAATATCTCACAATTTCTCTGCTCCTCGTACTCCTCAATCAAATGGCGTAATGGAAAGAAAGAATAGGTCACTACAGGAAATGAGTAGAACAATGTTAAATGAACAATCCATCCCACAAAAATTTTGGTGTCACGCTGTAGATACATCAACATATATTATTAATAGGGTATCAATTAGGAGAATTTTAGGAAAAACTCCTTATGAGTTACTAAGAGGTAGAAAACCTAACTTAAGCTACTTTAGGGTATTCGGAAGTAAATGCTATATCTTAAACACAAAGGATTATCTTACTAAGTTTGACCCAAAATCTTACGAAGGAATATTTTTAGGCTACTCGCAAAATAGTAAAGCATATATAGTACTTAACAAACACACTATGAAAGTAGAAGAATCATTAAATGTAACATTTGATGAAAGACCACCACCTCCTTAAACATTACCTTTAGAAGATGATGACTTAGTCGAAGATGAAGCTATTGAGGTTAGTAAAACAAAACCCATAGGAAATGATAATGAAAACATAGACCTAGGAAATAACGAAGTCGTAAATAGTAAGGAATCTAAATCACATCCATTAGATAACATAATAGGAAGTCTTAATCAAAGAACCCTTAGGTCACAAGCCCAAGATAAAAATAACTTCTTTTGTTTATTCTCAGCAATAGAACCTAAGAATATTAATGAAGCATTAAAGGTTGAAAGTTGGGTTATAGCCATGCAAGAAGAATTAAACCAATTTAAGGCTAATGATGTTTGGGAATTAGTCCCAAATCCAAAGAACATGACCATCATAGGAACTAACTGGGTATATAGGAATAAGTTAGATGAAAATGGAATAGTAACTAGGAACAAAGCTAGGTTAGTTGCCCAAGGTTATAATCAACAAGAAGGAATTGATTATGACGAAACTTATGCCCCCGTAGCTAGACTAGAATCTATTAGAATATTACTTGCCTATGCATGCGCCCTAGACTTTAAGTTATTCCAAATGGACGTGAAAAGTGCATTCCTCAACGGTTTTATCAATGAGGAGGTTTATGTGGCACAACCTCCAGGATTCATTGACTTCGCAAAACCTGATTATGTTTATAAACTAAAGAAAGATTTATATGGACTCAAACAAGCTCCTAAGGCTTGGTATGATCGATTAAAAGCTTTTCTTATTAAACATAATTATTCCATGGGAATGGTAGATAACACTCTTTTCACTAAAAAGAAAGACCCAAATCTCATCATTGTTCAAATATATGTTGATGACATTATATTTGGATCGACTTGTCAAGAAATGTGTGATGAATTTGCCAAAATCATGCATGATGAGTTCGAGATAAGTATGATGCGTGAACTAAACTTTTTCCTAGGATTACATATAAAACAATTAGAAGATGGAATATTCTTTAACCAATCTAAGTATATTAAGGAAATGCTTAAGAAATTTGGCCTAGAAGACTCAAAATCCATGAAAACTCCCATGTCTACGGAAGTGAAGCTCACAAAGGATGATGAAGGTGAGTCTGTGGATAATACTAAGTATAGAGGAATGATAGGTAGTTTACTATACTTAATGGCAAGTAGACCCGATATCATGTTTAGTGTTTGCCTTTGTGCCCGCTTTCAAGAGGATCCCAAAACCTCTCACCTAGAAGTGGTTAAGCGTATCTTCCGATACATTAAAGGCACTATAAACTTAGGATTATGGTATCCTAAGGGATCCGGTATAGAAACCATCGTCTATGCGGATTCGAATCATGCGGGAGACTACGTAGATAGAAAGGGCACTAGCGGTATTTGCACGTTTATGGGATGTTGTCTAACATCTTGATTTTCGAAGAAGCAAACCGCTCTTGCTATTTCTACCACCGAAGCCGAATACGTAAGCGCTGGAAAGGCATGTCAACAAGCACTATGGATGAAACAAGCTTTAATAGACTATGGCATTAGGTTAGAAAATGTTCCTATTATGTGCGATAACAAAGGTGCGATAAATTTAAGTAAAAATCCGGTGCAACACTCTAGGACTAAACATATCGAAATACGACACCACTTCCTTAGGGATAATGTACAAAAAGGAAACATATCTATAGAAAAGTTTGCATCGGAAGATTAGATTATTGATATATTCACTAAACCCCTTAAGCGTGAACTATTTAGCCACTTGCGTTTAGGATTAGGAATGATGGAACAAATTGACTAAATTTTATTGCATTGCATAAAATTTATTTTTATTTTTCTACTTCTTCATATCTGAGTCTAGGAATCTATTCCGCATAAAATTAAAGATTGTGAAACTTCATTTTATTGCATAAACTTTGTTATAAAACCCAATCGAATTTTATTTTAAAACTACTCTCACATCTAGGAATCACATGAAAGCCATCTTTCTTGCATTGTTGACAAATACTAAAAACGCTTTCTTAAATCATGTATAAAATCTCACATGGATCGTCAAAATATATAATCTGATATATACCATTGACATTCATGGATTGAGCAAAAATCGAATCGAGGAGATTTTGGATTGTTTCTTAGAAAATTCTCTCATTTGCATTTAGAAGTCGAAACAATCACAACTCCACATTTGTTGCATATACACTAGGACATAATCACATACAATATTGTCTTTTTGTTCCATCACTAGTCACTCACTCACTATTTGCCTTTGCCTTTGATCTAAGATAGTTTCACTAGGAAGTATTGATTGTTCTTGCCTTATCTTGTTTACTCTTGGTAATTATTGATTACATGATTGTTCTATATTATTTAAGTAATTTTGCATGTATGCTATATTATGATTAGATTAGATGCTATATTGTCTCAAAGAGTAGAACTTGTTTGAATCCAAACCCAAAGACACAACCTTTCTGCAAATTTTCTACCAAAAACCCAATTCTAGCAATTTGAAAATCACCAGATGGGCGGCCCCCTTAATTATGTAAGGCGGCCCCCTTAATGATTAAGGGGACCGGCCATCTGATGGTCGGGTTTACAGAATATTTTCTAATTTTTAGCCCATTTCATCCTACACTTCCCAATTTTCACCAACATATTTTGTCCTAATCTCCCATATAAACCTTGTCCATCCATAAACACACAAATCTCACACTATAAATATCCCAATCTTCAAAACTCTCCATTCATCTCATCATGACCTCTCCAAACAAACCAAAACCAAAAGCCTCAAGGCTAGCAAGGATGACGGAAAAACCCGTTTGGCGAAGAAAAAGCCCTCGAAACAAATCCATCATAACCAATGAAGTTGGAAATCACTCAACACCTCCAACTACTTACTTCCCAAACTTTACACAAAACCCACAAGGACATTCCTTTGATCCTCTTTACAAACCATACAACATTGGCCAAACATCCACCTTTATGCCAAACTACACATCTCAACCTCCAACCACTTATAATGATCCATACAAGTTTGATCAACCATCAAACTACACTTCCAACAATTTCAATTCCAACTACACAACCCCAATTCAACCATATCAACAAAATGATTCTCTCCACATTGCCACGGAAAAGCAAAAGTTCCATGAAGAAATAAACCAAATCCATGATCTAAGTGATCTCCTTGCTATGCATCTTGTACAACGCAACAAAGGGTAACCTCCATCATCACCCTATGAAAATTGCCTTCCTCACTCTCTTAACTTGGATCAAGTTACAAACCACACTCACTTTTGCCCTTGTTGTATCTTCCTTCAAAAACAAATCCTCTACTTGAGTGAAGATATCTCTTGGATCGAATATCTTCTCACTCGTCCTCATCCAATACCACCCTTGACACGATACAACATCATGAGATCCACCTCTTCCACTCCATACCCCCACTCCTTATCCTTCTCCATAAAACAACTAAGCTTTATGCTTATGCACCCCTCAACCAAATAAAACACTCAACCATGGGTTGCAAGCAAGTCCAAGAACTCTCTTTGGCAAAGTTAGGACTATGTTGTTTCTTTTATTTTCTTTGCATATTGAATGTTGTAATCAATATGATTCTAGCATATTGAATGTTGTAATGATGTTCATTTCTATGATCATCTTAAATGATTGAATGAATCTATTTTTATTTTCTTTGCATATATATGTCTTGTATTCTTCACATATTTTTTTTGCCAAGCATTCCATAGCTTGTTTCCTTGGTGCTCTCAAATGAGGGGGAGCAAACATCAAGGGGGAGCTTTCTACCCGTTTAACTTCTTTTATGAAGTTTAATCGGCATAACCTTTTTGATTTTACAAAAAGGGGGAGAAGAGAATATTAAACTCTAAATACTTGTCAAAAAATTAATTTTTAGACCTAATGAGTTTAAGGTTTTGTAATCATCAAAAAGGGGGATATTGTTGACATAAATAATGCCTATAAACAGTGTTAATATTTATCGACATCTCTATGTTTTGATAATTACAAAACGTAAACTCGTTGAACTAAAAAATTATGACATAAACAAGTATTTAGCGATAAATATCTCAGTTTACATCCAAATCACTTAAGGTATGAATAAACAAAGTGTTTATTGCATTTTAGGATCAAAGGAAATTTTTCTCAAACATTAGACTTTTTATAAAATGTCACAAACATTTTATATCTTTTACAAAATCATTTTTGGAATTAAAAGAATATGTTCAAATCATTATAAATATATGAATTCAAATTTCTAACCAAAAATGGCAAATATAATCCATAAAAACTTTCCTCCCACAAAAGGACAAACAAACCCAACGTTCTGGAGGGGGCGGCCCCCTTAATGATTAAGGGGACCGGCACGCTCCAGAACAGTATTTTTGTTGCCTATAAATACTGGTCCATTTCACAAATTTTTCTCACCTTTTGCACCCCAAAACTTTCTGATCTAAATCTCCATTTCCATTTCCTATATTCCTTTGATCATATATACATTAATCTTTGTTTCAAAGTGATCCAAGTATCATTCTTTCAAGTGCAAAAGAAGAATACTTCTATTCAACAAGACAAGAAGTATTACAACTTGTTGTGACCTCCACATCTAAGTTGTTGGAGCATCATTCATTACAAATATCTCTTTGTTTAATTAGTTGTGAATATTTGGTAGAACATAGATTAGCAAGGTGTGTAGATAGAAAGATTTAGGAGTAGATTGTTGTGTTGTAGATTGTTGGGAAGTAGATAGTTGTGAGAAAGATAGTTGTGGAATAGATAGTTGTGAAGATAGATAGGTGTGAAGAAGTAGTGTTGTAATTAAGGTGTGACTAGGTGTGAAGAAGTTGTGAAGAAGGTGTGACGAAGTTATGGTGTGTATATTGGTGTGTAAGGTTTTGTCTGCCATAAAGGAGCTTGTTGACATAGTGAAGAAAACTCTCGAGTTAGGTGCTCGGGGAGTGGAGTGGGGCAAGGAAGGTGTCCTTGTAGTCGAACCACTATAAATCTCTTGTCTCGCGGTTCGATCTTTCCATCTCTTACTTATTTCATTTCTTACATTATTTATAGTCTTAGCATTTAATTGTAGTTGTTTATATTGTGCAAGACTTGAATTCAAATAATATCGAATCTACAATTTTTGTAAGTAAACAAAACACGCAAACAAACTTTTTATAACAAATTAAAAAGACGTAAAACTATTCAACCCCCTTCTAGTTTTCCACATTTCTCAATGACACCAAAGTAACACTTTGCCAAGGTTTTCATCATTTGGGGGGGCAGAAGTGTCAGTGGTGACATCGAGAATATCTGTGTTGCAAGTAGTGTTGAAGGTATCCAAAGCATGCTGAAATGAAGAGCCATGGGCAACAATGGCCGTTTTGGTATCTTATCCTGTAGATCGCTCGTTTGCATGCGAGAAGCGAGGAAAGCATATTGGATAATATCTTCCGCTAAAAGGATGCCAAGACCACCAAGCTATGTTGGTTCATCATGGTCATTACGCTGCTATGTTGTTTTGATTTTGATGATGAGAGTGCTGGTTTGGTATGGGTTTTTATTCGTATCATTCCATGGTGTGGTCTGTAAGCCGTTACTGGCTTTATTTGATCGATACCTTATGATTGTAAGTTAGGGTTTGTTTAAAACTCTATTTCTGGTCCATGGCAATTCTGGTTCGATTGGTTATCAATCTCTCTTCTTGGTTTAGAGGATGCTGAAGATTTACGAATCATGCTAATGGTTGGATTTGTGATTGGTGATGGTGGTTAGGGTTTGGGAAACCCTATGTCGGTTCATCGGTCTTTGTGCTGCTGCTTATGGATGGTCGTCTATGGCAGGCTGCTGTGTGGTAAGTTTGGACTTCTATGACGACTTTGAAGAATCAAGATTTTACTTGGCAAGCATTTAATTGTTATTTTTTATAGTCGTTGTAGGTTATGTTCAATGTAAGTTTATGTTCTATGTTTTGGTCTGTTGCACATGTTGTGCATGTTAGTTTTAAGAATGGTTTGTCATTCTTAGATAGGTGTCTTGTAAGTGTCCTAAGGGACTGAGGGCGAGGGAAATCACCCTCGTCATTTTGTACTTCAAAGTTTTTGGATAATGTCATTTACCAGGGTGCAGGATTACTCCCCTTTACCCAAAAAAGACCACCAAGCTTATTGGGAGAGTGGCAAGCCGCCAATGCCAATCACCAAACCCCGGCCTTGAAGCAGTAACTATCTTCTCCAAGGAGGCACATTACGTCTGATAAAAAAGAACTTGGGCCTCCAGTAAATACGAGGGGGAGCATGTTCTCAAAGCGTAAGATAATTTCGCAACTCCTGCACAATTACACAAAAGGAGAAGCTCGCATTGAGGATCATCAAGTTTATTAATTGCCTCTATTAAAGGTATGGTTTTAAAGACCCTTTTGGAAGCCAAATCCTGACAAAAACTTTCATCCAAACTAACAGAACCACCCAGAAGTTTGACACCCTTGAGCGGACGGGCGATATAGGAAACACACCATCTGCTCTACTTATAAGATCCTCTACAGGCCAGAAAAGTTCCGTCTTATCAACATTCAAAAACAAACCGCGAGCCGGGCCCTCAGTCCTGATGATGTCAAGTGCCTTGGCAACCTTGAGGGTATCTCCAACATTAGTATCATCATCAAGATACCAAGCCTGAAGGGTAAGCTCACAAGACTGATTCATAGTATGAACCAAAAGGTGCAAAATCTAGGGCAAACAACAAAGGGCCTAACGGATCCCCTTGTTAGACCCCCTGACATGACCAAAGGATGAAGTCATCATAATAGAGCCTAGCAGGGCGTGCATAACAAAACTCAACCCAAGGGGCAATGGAAGGGCATCGCACCCTAGCTTCCTAAAGTAAGACGCTCCTATCGACAAGATTGAAAGCATTCTTAAAATCCACCAAAAGCATCACTTTATTATTATTATTATTATTATTATTATTATTATTATTATTATTATTATTATTATTATTATTATTATTATTATTATTATTATCATCATCATCATCATCATCAAACATCACTTTATTAAAACTAATAGGTACAAGAAATTAGTGGGAAGCCGAGATATTATCTGAGCCCCTACTCCTTTTATAAAAAAGCTAATTCTATTAAAGATATGAATAGTAGCATGTGCCCTAATGTCTTGAGTCACATAGAACTTTTGGATCCGCTTCAATAAGGTCACCGCATCCTTCTCAAGTTCCCCAAAATAAGAGAATAAGAGAATAGTAGCATGCGGCCTAATGTCTTGAGCCTGATACTTGACGCGTTTACGTTGTGCGGCCTTAGTCACCGCAGGACTAGGCACAAAATCAACCATACTAGATTGCGTCAAGGATGATAACCCTGTCAAATAGACACATACATCAAGCCTTTTATCCCACGAGTAGAGCAACATATCAGATGGGCGTAAGGGTTTGTTTTCCCCACTAAGCTCAATATCAACTTCTTTACGAGCTGAATCCCTGATCGAGAATAGATGTCAATAAGGGTGTCACGCACCACGTTATACCGATGTTTAATACCAATAATATATGCGCACGATACAACATGGTCCCCATAAATATCCCCCGAAAATACCACATCATTATTTTATCTAGAAAGACATATAAAGGAATTATGTGCACATAATGGTTGTTAGTAATTATAACTTGTTATCATATACGTAGTAGTTACTTATAAACCAAAAGTATTACAATAAAATATGTTTTGTTACTAATGGGCCTAACAAATAAACGAAAGACATATTAAATTTTGGGCTTGGATTTTTTTTACCTTATACATGAATACTAGTGTTAATCTATTTTGTCTATCGTCGTGTAAATCATATCATTCTTTCTCAGTTCTCTCTTTCTAAACCGCATAATGACGTCTCTTGTTCTATCTTTGAACATCTCTTGTTCTTTTGATTTGAAAAAATTCTTGTTATTGATTAGATATTGAATATTTTTTTAATCATGTATGTTGCTCTTCATCTCTATTAAAAAAGTTAATGTAATAAGTTATTATCTCTTATAAAACTTATCTTGATGCATGAGTTTTGTTGATGTTATAATATTTTTTGTAAAATTTTAAACTTCTCATTCTTGTCATTGCTCATTTATTTTTGTGCTTTCATTGTTTAGGATAAAACAAAAAGTGTAACTGTAATTAATATGAATCTGTATCCGATGGGATAATCATGTTAGGCTAATATAATTAGATTAGCTAGCAAATGCATAATAAATGACTCCAAATTAATCGAGTGCTTCTCTTCATTTAAATCTCTTTGAGGTATGTACTATTACCATTGTATAAGTTATTTATTTGTGTCAAAACATTTCTACAATTTGTAATTAAAGTTGTTAATCTCAATGACATACCTGATGGGACTTGCGCATTTGACATAGATGTATGTGTTTTAAGATGCGTGATTTCTTTACGTGTTTGGCTTATTATATTTTAACAACAGATGATTAGTATAATATGGTAAAATGGTTGTATATTTGAGTGGGGAGTTGATTTAAATAGTGTATTAATTGTGTGTGTTAATGTATTTGAGGTTTAAATAGTTGTAAATAGTATGTTTGATTAGATTGTACAATGTGATAAATGATTGTATATTTGAGTGAGGGTGATTTAAATAGGGTGTTAATTGTATATGTTAATGTATGTATGCTTTAAATAGTTGTAAATAGTAGCTTGATTAGATTATACAATGTGGTAAAATGATTGTATATTTGAGTGAGGGGTTGATTTAAGTAGTGTATTAATTGTATATGTTAATTTATTTGTGCTTTAAATAGTTGTAAATAGTGTTTTTTTACTTGTAATGCTTAAAATGTATAGATGGACTTGTATTGATTTAATAACAAAAGTAATACAAAATTTTCCATTAAATCTTAATTTTTTAAGTGTTTCATTATAAACAAGTTCCAAATATTTTATAAAATAATATAGATGTTAAACTTTATTTTACTTCCAGTTCTGCGCATTTTTGGAAGAAAAGTTTTAGACCTACTTTCCCCTCCAATTTCCTTCACTTCCTTTCCCTTTAAAAGAGCCGGAGAACAACATGGTTCACACTTACCTTTTCTTTCTTTCATTTCTTATCAAAATTAAACGTGGGATCACATAGTAACTAATTAGCTAATAGCACTTACTAATCACATCATTTACAAGAATCTTGATGTCTCGGAGCATAAAACAAGAAAGCCATATATCAATGATACAAACATATTTAGTATCACGCCTTTTAGCATATATATGACCAAATGTATATCTTATGACACATCAAAACTAAAATAAATGAGTAAATTTCATTGATCGCCCCTGAAGTTAACCATATTCGCACGCGTGGTCCCAAGTTGTTTTTGGCGAACGGGGTCCCTAACGTTCCTGAACGGTGCCCGTTTGGTCCCTGGCACCCTGTTATGGCTAACGGGCGTTATCTTTGCTCGTTATCTGATGTGGCAAGGCATTGTTTTTTCGTTTTTTCACCCATTTTCCCTTCGTTGCACGTTTGGTCCCTAACACCTTTCCATAAAACTGTAGCACGTTATTTTTCTTCTTCGCATGTTTGGTCCCTAGCTCATTGAAAGTTGTTGTCCACAAATATCCGACCGTTGTGCATAACATAACCATGTAAAACATAGATCTTCCCAAAAACAAAAACAGAGCAAATATGGTTGTCAACACATGTGGTAAACCAACTATTGTCAAGACTTCTTGGACAAGCAGGAATCCAGGGCGCCATTTCTTTAGCTGTCCAACAATTGTAAGTTTGGTTATTGGTGAAATGTATATCAAGTTTACATAATGTGATGTTTATTTGCAAAATGTGTTATTTATGTACACGTTGTGTTGTTTCAGGGCTCAAACTGTCCTTTTCTGGGATGGTTTGATCCTCCGATGTGCCCAAGGTCGGTAGTGATTATCCCTGATTTGTTGAGGAGGATTAATGCTCTTCAAGTTGCTCTTCAAGCTTGTGTTGAAGAGCTTGAAAAACATCAGTCTAAGTACAAGAAGCAAATCATCATTAGTTGGGTTTTGTTTACATTTTATGTTTATTTTAATGCTTAAAAGTTGTCTTTATCCATCCACCATAAAGTCTCTTTTGGTAGTAGTTGTTAATTTGTGATGGTGGTGGATGAATGTTTTAGTAGTTGTTAGTTTGTAATGGTTGCAAGTTTGGGATAATGATCAATGAAAAGTCTGGTTTGTAACAATGTAATAGTTTGTGATCAACTGAATGTGGCTTGTTAATGCATAATATGATTGACTTAGGGCAGTCAACAAACAAAAAATATTACCCAGCTTGAGAGTTCACATGTGAACCTTTGTGATTCATACCCATTTTAGCCAAATTGTTGTTTGGAAAAGTACCTCTGAATTGTATTTTTTTGGTTGAATAAAAAGTGTTGACTTTCATTTAATGGTAAATTGCTGAGCATGGTGCCATAAACCTTGCTTGACAAAATTAAGTCAAACAGTACATGAGAGTGAAAATATGCAGATTCATTACCAATAAAAAAGAATAGAAAATTGTTCTTCATTACGAAAGATACACAGATACTGGTGATACTATCAAAACACATTATGATTATTATCATGAAATGCCATAATTAACTGCTACAAGTTTCCTTTTCCTTGACTGGCTTCAAGGCTTTTTTTTGCAGGAGTGGAGGTTGAACCTTTTTCAGCTTCAAGCTTTGGCTCCTTGGCATAATCAGAATCAGTAGTATGAATGATATAATGAGAGATTGTAGGAATGGTGCTTGAACCTTTTTGACCTTGAAGCTTTAAATACTCGGCATAATCAGGATCAACAGGACCAATGATATACTCAGAGGTTGGAGGAGTGGTGCTTGAACCTTTTTGAGCTTGATGCTTTAAATACTCGGCATACTCATGATCAACAGGACCAATGATATACTCAGACCTTGTAGATTTGATTTTTGCAAATAAGAAAAAGAGAGGATCGAAAAACAACAAAGAGAGCTTCACAAACAGCCAAATGTTAACACAAAACAACCCTGTGTATGAAGTAACAATACATTTTTGTTTGTGGCCTTCATTGTGTGTGAAGTAAGGTTATAGGAATCTGAGGGTTTTAATACAACTTTGATTTTGTGTTTTTATGTGTGTTTGCTCGGTTAGGTTAGTATTTAATGGGGTGGATTAAATGAGATGGAAATGTGTTATATTGTAATAGCTTATTGTAGTGTAGTATGGCAGTTTGACTTAGGAAAGTGAACAATCAAAGTATAGTAGTTTGACTTACAAAGTCTTCTAACAATGCTATCTACATAGAGTTGTAGTTACAATGGGTCCTTGTAGGAGTGTTTGGCATAAAACCTGTATAAGCTCATTCATAGGAGCGTTTGGCATTGCACTTGTGAGAAGTTAATACTCATTCACCTACCTCACACTGTAGCCTTCAAACATGTGTATTTCAAAGTACATAAAAGGTTCCATGAGTAAATTCTCCTACCAACTAGGATAGTGTTGACGTGTAGTCCGGAACGGGACATATAATCCCGAATGGGCCAAACCCGATCGGCCAAAGCCAATAAAAAGGTAGCCTGATGCAGGATTTACCGACCATGTTTTATATTTATAATAGTCTCGTCTACCTAAGGTCTACCTAATGCACTATCGGGCAGTGTACCCGGTCGTGTGAGGTATAGCTAGATGGTAAAGCCGAGGTTGTCCCAAGAGCTAAGGGGTGGAAGATATCTAAGTTTTAATGTCACTAAAATAAAAGGAGTTCTTATGATGAAATGATTATATAAAATTACAAAACAATAAAGCAAATAAATGGTGAAAGGAAATCAGTAGGAGAAAGCAATGTTAACCTAATTATTGCTCTTGTTATCAATGTGACAAGTTCTCTAATTATGCATCCTATCGCTTTATCAGGGGGTTAAAGTCACTAGGCTCCTTGTCAAATTCGCCTAGCCTATTTCCCATAGAATCCTACTCCGATATCAAAGGTCTACCCCTTTATGATTGACGGAGGTCCACCGTAAACTATGTTGAGTCATTTACCTCTACTAGCTTAGACTAATCTAGCGGGATGTGGGCATGGTCACATCTTACATCCCCTCTAACTTCTTAAGTAAATCCATTTGGTAGATGATCCTATGGTCAATTCGCACAGTATGGCAACGTTTAACCACTACCAAGTCACACCTTCTAATAAAATGCGGATACGGTCGCCTCATACATTCCCCTCGAAGGACTACCCAATATCAAAACCCTTAAAACTAGGGTGTCCTAAGACTAGCTAAGCAAGTATACAAGTAAAACGGATAAAGATGCGCAAAAACTAAATCACATAAATAACAATTTCATAAATAGGCTAACACCAAGAGGTGTTTAGCCACTCATGTTCATGAATGCAGAAAAATAAAGGTTTAACATAATAAATGTAAACATTGAATTAATACAAACGAATCGAATGAATTAACTTATAGTTGTGGTGTGAAATCTCCCTTTGAGTGGACTAGTATACTGATGGAACTTCGTCCTCCTGCTCCCTTAATTCCTCCTGACTTCTGTGTGTTGGAATATGTGTTTCAAAACTCAGAATTAGGGCAGGTATTTATAGGCCCGACATGGCTACGGCGTAGCCTAGGGGTGTCCATGGTACTAGAACCGTCCCGAACCGGAACCGTCCCGAAAGAACCGAGAACCGAAAATATGGAAAAAGTGGAACCAAGAACCGTCCCAAGTTCTTCGGTAAGGTTCCGATACGGTACTCAGTTCCGGTACGGGAATTTCGGGTAATTCCCAAAAGAACCTAAGTGTTTAAATAATTTATTTCTTTCGTCGTCGATCATTCATAAAGAAATGCTAATAATGCTATAAAAATACTAATACACACGGTATTTAACTAATGTACATGATTAAATGTTGTATACTTGATTTAGTTATTTAGTATACTTGATTAAATATTGCGCATCATATTGAATCAAAAAGCATGAAGTACACCAACACCAACTGACCAACATTTTTACATAATATAACATGCGTTCATACTTCCAACCCATTATACTCGTTAACTACAGATTCGTCATTCGTCACATATTGCATTATATAATTCACTTGATTTTTCTATTACTATAGGTAAGTATCAAATTTAGGATAATGATCTCAAGATAAAAATACTTTCATGTTGATAATGATGATAATGATGATCTTTGAATGGATTAAAAGTTTGGGTTTTAATTTTATTTTGTGTTTTTAAGTTTTAGATTTTCTATGTTACAGTTTAATAATGAGTAGATTTTTTTTTATCTTTTATTTATTTATTATTTTTTCTTATTAAAATGCTATACACATTACACAATGTCCCAAATAAACCCTATAAAATTTCATATTTTTAAAGTAGTCGGTTCTTTCGGGAATGTATCGGAACCGGACGGTTCCGACCCGAACCGTCCCGAGAACCTAAAATTTGGAATTTTAGGAACCAAGAACCGTACCATGATTCTAATAAACGGTTCGGTTCCGGTACGGTACCGGTACGATTCTTCGGTTTTTTTGGTTCCTCGGTTCTTTTGGACACCCCTAGCGTAGCCCTAGGGTTGGCTACGGCGTAGCCCTAGGATTGGGTACACCGTAGTATTTGATATTCGCATCTACGCCGTAGTTGGATCATGTGCTACTGTCGTTGTTTCTTCAGCTGTCATGTCACGTCAACCAGGCATGCGCCCAAAATATACCCTCTAACCGTGACAAAATATGAGGAACAATGATTCATAAATATAGCAGTGGAAAGACACCTAATTGTCAAATTTGCAATGAAAGAAGTGTTAAAAGCAACATGGAAGATCAAAATACATGTAAATTAGCGTAATACTAATGGCACCACACCAGACCTTGAAATAGACCCAGTCCCACTCAATTGTTCCTTAAATGGTCCCTCTTTTCCTTCTATAGACTATTAGAAATATAACTCAGTTCCTGATTCACATGTTCTATATCTATCTTCATGACCATTGTCAGATGGAATCAGCTGTAATATTTACAGTGTTCTTATGCCATTCTAAACAGGGTCTATCTTCGGTTATCAACAACTACAATGAGGCTAAAACTAGAGAAGTAATTATTCTGAGAAACATCAGCTTTTCCATCCATATGTCTAAGTCGTATGGGAATCCTCCCATTCCTCTTTTCATATGTCTAATCTTAGCATAAAAACACTGAATAAGCAATTCAGAATAAGTTTATTGGATTAACTAATTAAGCATCAACTAATTCAGATTAAGTTTATTGGATTAACTAATTCAGAATAAGTTTATTGCACCAACTGAATATGTGGCCAGAACAATCAAACTTCTATGTATTAGTACAACCTCTACTTAACCTATTCAATCATCTTTTATACTAAACCTGTGAAGTCAAAGTGATTATATGAAAGCGGGCCAAACAGAACATGGTGTGTAGTTTTTCTGTATAAGACAACCTAAATTCTAATATCAAAAGATTAAGAAGATAAACTGAAATGATATAACTTTTATTGATCATACTGCACACGCTAATTATCTATTATACTATATACTTTTTGGAAAACATGTATTTGGGTGAATACGAGCCATTTCGGTTATACCTAAAAATGACTAATGGGTTATGACCTGATTACAACTAAACGAGTCTTATGACCTGATTACAACTAAAAATGACTAATGGGTTATGACCTGATTACCCCATTACAACAGTCAGCTATGGAAACTTAGGTGTTTACAACACTAAATAAGCAATTCAGAAAATGTGGATTAACTAATAGAGCAAGAGAACATGAATCCTACCAATTTTTAGGAAATTAGAACAGAAAATAAGAAGATTAAAAATCAAAATCATTTAGCTGATGGAACATTTTTAGTGAGAGCAGGGCATTGAACAGTCTACTGAGTGCTTTTTGAGGACAAAAATAAGCTAGTAAATCATAAGCTCTTGGTGCAAAGACTGTTTAATACTCTAAACAAGCTTCCAAAGTTTAGATAAAAACAACTATTATGAATTTCCAAAGTATAACAAGCCAAATATAAGATCTGGTGTAGAAGGCTTTTGAAAACTGACACATCTTGTAAATTAATAAAAAACGCAAAATCAAATTGAGGCAAAACAGTTGAGACGATTATTAGAGATAGCAAACCTGTTCGCTAGGTTCGGATCCTGTGTGATGAGCATACAATGAACTAGAAGAGCTTGATGTTCTTGATGTCACCATGAGCCTTGGATCCCCCCGTGTACCCAAACCAACTAATTTACCTTTCTTCTTCCCCCCAGTGGCATCCTCCCATGTATCAAAGTCATCAGCTGGATGTTGACTACCGTCTGGTCCGTGTTTCTCCTCCATAGCAGCCTCAACAGCATCCTACGATTAAGTAATGCTAATCATTAATAGTGTATCATTATTGTAGACTTTGTTTCATCTGTCCCGTTCCTTGACCCCTCATCCATCCCGTTCCCCGACGCCTCAGTCGATTCTTGTGTATGACATCGGTGGTAAGCTTCTAATAAAGTAACAGGTCGTTTTTCTTGTTTTTCCTACAAAAGTTGTCATTATTTATAAGCTTATAATTTTAATGTATAAAGTTCAAAACCTAAAATAATTGATATTGTACTAACCATTTTGAACTTGGTTTGAAGAATGGTAATGGATCCGGCAGTATGTTTTGACACTTGACCATCTTCCTCACTTAATCTGTTTTTTCGAGCCTGAGCTGATTTCTTTTTCCATCCTGAGGTATTCCATAGCCTATCAATCATATCCTCCCAATCGGCTTGGTCTATCCAACTTGGGGTATACGGCTTAAGAACGGATAAATCATTTCCAACTTTGATGTTGTCAAGTGTGGCTCTATAAGCAGCTTCTCGTCGACACTGACCTAATATATCAGAAAACCTGCTTGACATTATATTTTCCCAAGCTCTACGTACAGCTGCGTTTTCTAACGGATGCCATTGATATTGATCCTGTATGTACATAAACAGATATTGTAACATAAGTTAGAATTACTACTGTAATAAGTATTGAACTCAGGTCAAGTAGATAAGATATACTTGGTACTAAAATAGAACATTATAGACTAGTGCATAGTTTCCAACATTCCATAAAATACATGATTCAGAAATTGACCATTGACAAGCATATGATTAAGCAACATAAAGTATATTTGGATATAATTGTAAGTAAAAACCTGAAATTCCTCAAACATTAAGTCTCTGCTTTCTAGGTCAACCTCTCTCCACGATGTCCAAGGACCATAAAACATGGTTTTGAAAATACTAATAATATCGCGGGTAATGTGGCCTTCTGCAAAACTACAATATTCAAACAATAAACATTAGGTATTGGTTTAAAAAATGTTGCATTTATACGTGAAATGCTAGCACAATCCTTTCTTTAAAAAATGTTGCATTTATACATACACGAGCATAATAAATAAACATCTTAATGTAACAGAAAGCTCAGAAGGATGGACAGAAAAAAAGGAAGACTAATCTGAAAATTCAGATTAGTCTTCTTAATGTAACAGTAAAAACATGTAACAAATAAACATCTTGCAAACTAATCTGAAAATTCAGGTATATTTAGATACATACCCGCCATAATAGAGTGTAATCATCGGCCTTTGTGATGGATGATTAGGTATTGATTGTGGCAAGTTTGAACCACGTGCATGTTGTGACGTTTCGGTTTCATTGTTATTAGCATCACCACGGACCCCATTATCATAATCTGCATCCGGATTACCGCATCCCGATGTACTACTACTACCACCAATGTTTCCACTTCTGCCCTTTCCCCTACTTCTGATCCTATTATCATAAACAGCATCATCTGGATTCCCGCATCCAAATGTATTACTACCACCAATATGTCCACTTCTGCCCCTTCCCCTGCTTCTAATCTCATTATCATGGTTTGCATCAGGTGGATTAGCGCATCCGGATGTACTACTACTACCACCAATGGTTGTATTTCCACTTATTCCCCTTCCCCTTCCCCTACTTGTGATCCCATTATCATAAACTGCATCATCAGGATTAGCGCATCCGAATGTACTATTACTACCACCAATATTTCCACTTCCACCCATTCCCCTTCCCCTACTTCTGATCCCATTATCATGATTTGCATCAGGTGGATTAGCGCATCCGGATGTACTACTACCACCACCATTGGTTAAATTTCCACTTATTCCCCTTCCCCTTCCCCTTCCCCTGCTTGTGATCCCATTATCATAAACTATATCATCAGTAGTAGCGCGTCCCAATGTACTATTACTACCACCAATGGTTATATTTCTACTTATTCCCCTTCCCCTACTTCCTATCCCATTATCATGATAAGTAACATTTGGATTACCGCATCCGAATGTACCACTACTACCACCAATGCTTACATTTCCACTTATTCCCCTTCCCCTGCTTGTGATCCCATTATCATTATGTGCATCATCTACTACATCCGGATTACCTCTACTGCCATTATCATACTCTGCATCCGGATTACCTCTACTGCCATTATCATAGTCGTCCATTATCATGCCTATATTTCCACTTCTGCCCCTTCCCCTGCCCCTTCCCCTACCTCTGCTATTGTTATTTCTAGCCATGATTCCTGCATAACGTGTCCAATAAATAAAATTAGCAAAGTGCATTTGTACAAGTAGCAATTAATAATCGGTACAAGTCATTTACATATAAGCAGACAACATATTGCATCAGTGGTAAGAAAAAAATTAAATAAAATACGTACTAATCATTCAAAGAATGATCAGATAAATTAACTTCTTCCTCGTCAGAAGAATGATCAGATAAATCGAGTTCAGTATCATCATCTGAATCATCATATGTATCTACAAAGTCTTCTTCATTCTCACTAACTTCCATATATGCATCGCCAACATCTAAATCACCAACTTCTTCTATTTCTCCTTGAGTGACAAGAGAAATAATTTCAGCATTCTCATTTGTATCTGTTGTATTTGAACATATTGGCATTTCGTTTTCTTGAAAGAACTCTTCAACATCCACATTATCATCAGCAACTTCACTAGAAGATTGTGCTACTTCATATATGCTTCTCGGTGTCGCTTTAACAACAGCCCACCAATCTTTCAAATCCTTGGTCATCGACGGATATGGTGCATAATACACTTGTTCCGCTTGTGATGCAAGGATAAACGGGTCATCTTGGCATCCTTTTGACTTGTACTTGATGTCAACCAAATTATGCTTACGGTTAACCCTTACCCCTTGAATAGGTTCAAACCAATCACACTTGAAAAGCACTACAACACAGCGACCATTACTATCACGGTAATTTACCTCCAAAACATCAACCAACAATCCATAATAGTCAGATTCAAACTCGTTATAAGTAGAACCCTTCACGCATACCCCGCTATTGTGTGTGACACGCCCATCACCATGTTTCAACGTGTGAAACTTGTAACCATTTACAAAGTAACCTTTATGTGACTCAACATAACGCATTGGTCCTCGTGCTAAGACTTTCAAGTGTTCGTTTCCATCACTTGATTGGATATGCTCCTTAAACCACTGAGCAAATTTCTCATCTCTAGCTCTATCAAGTGTTCCTTCATCAATGTAAGGATCCTCTTGCATAATATAGTTGTCAAACAATCTATACAATAAACAAAAAAGAAAAGTTACTTAATACAGTAGTTGAGTAGGTTTTGCATCAGTCACTCAAATTTTAGATACGACATACAGCTTGCATTAGATCATATAGGTATGCAATTTCAGACAATCAGAAACCTACCTAACCAAACCTTTTATAATCTCTATGTAAATTAATGTTTAGTTTATGCGGTTATTATTAAGTAACGATACTTAGGAGGGTGTTAGGGTTATACAAAATTAATAAATGTTTCAGGGCAAATCATACAAAAAGTTACTAACTTTAGGTCAATTTGAATAAAAAGGCTGTCTATTTATGCAATATGCATATTTATGAAAGTCAGACTATACTGATGTGGGAATTGGTGGGTTGTCATATTGCTTTGCTACTAACTATGGTTATTGGCTGTCTCATATAAGTTATAACTATTAAGGACTCAAGATAGATCAAGCCATGTTGTCTTTCAGAATTTAAAAGAACAATTTTCTGAAAGTTTTATCACACTAAAAAGGTACATCTAACTTGGTGTTGTTTATACTTCATACATAAAATATTTTCAGATTGGCAATATCTTTCTATATGTCGCCTTTACTAGTTGCCAAGTGTTAAATATTGTTTCACTAATGTCACCAGCATTTACCTGAATGCACAAATCCTAGTGCAACAAAAAGTAACACCATGGATTGACGAAATTAGGTACACTGGATTCTCATAGCAGGTGGTGCTTTATTAAGTACACTATCAGTTCGTCTTGGTTATAGGCTCAAACAGGTGCTAGACTCGAAGCAGCCACAAAATGCTACCAATGATTTAAAAGGTATTGTCAGCTGTGAATTAGCTACACTTGTGGTCGACTGATAGCCTGTTCTTCATTAAGCTATTTTTTCAAATTTTACCCATTAGAGATAAAACATAACTTGAGTAGAGAATTTGCCTCTTCTAGCTTTTACCTACACTTTTAAGAAATTTTAGATACTACATACTCAAATTTTAAGCTCAAAGTGAGCTGGTTGATCAATTGGGTGCCCTGCACCAAGCAGTTTTTGATTTTTCAACTAGCTTGATTAGCTTAACCTGCCTCTCTTAGTTGCAATCTAGGACTGTTAGTTGCTGTTTGTGACACTCAGAAACTGAGAAAAACCAAGTAACTAAAAACACCAAGTATAGTTTTGGATTCTGTCATATGACATGGACCGGCTAAAAACAACATTCATTGACTTATACCTTATGTGAATAAACACCAAGTATAGTTTCACTGTAATGCTCAATTAGGCTTGTGAGTATTTAAGTATTTAAGTATACATTGTAATGCTCAAATACTTCAGCTAAACACAGTTTCAATAACACAGCATGGCAAAGTATCCAAAAGCAATACAAGGGGATTTCTGACATACCTTAAAAAAGGGTGAACATCTTCACAATTAAGCAAGATATATGTGTGTGCTTTATGCTTCTCCGCATTTGTCAAATTTCTTTTAGTTCCCGTATCAAATAATCTGCGAGATGGAACTTTGAATATGTTTAATCGAGATTTTGTTGAAGAAGAGCAATGGATATCTGGAGCATAATTTCGCGGCTCACGATTCAAGCGTGTTTCTATTTTTGGATCAAAATATAAAGAGCAATGCATAGAAAGTTCATTTATGAGATAACTCTCAACAATAGATCCCTCAACCCTTGCTTTGTTTCTTACTGTTCTTTTTAGGGAACCCAACTTCCTGTATTAAAAACAAACTGTTATAACTAAAATATAGTTTTTTATGTAAACAAAAGTATGTGTTGACTTAAAGCAATAATTACCTCTCATAAAGATACATCCATCTATATTGCACTGGACCACCAAGAAGGGCGTCGTTAGCTAAATGTACAACAAGGTGTTCCATTGAGTCAAAGAATCCGGGTGGGAAGATTTTCTCCAACTTGCAAATAGTCTCAACTATACTTTTTTGCAGCTTTTCTAAATCTTCAATGCGCAAAACCCGTGAGCATATTGCACGAAAAAATGTACATAACTCTGTTATAACATCCCATAGTACATTCGGTATCATCCCTCTTAAAGCAATCGGAAGCAATCTTTGCATAAACACATGACAATCGTGACTTTTAAAATTATAAAAGCTGTAGTCGGTTAGATTTACACACCCCCCTATGTTAGATGCATACCCATCAGGAAACTTAAGCTTTGTCATCCATTCGCACACTTTTTGTAGTTGCATTTTATTCAAAGTGTACGAAGCTTTTGGCTTCATATCTTTATTGTGCACCTTAAACATATGCAATTCCGGTCTATCACAGTACATTTCTACATCTTTCCTAGCCTTGACATTGTCTTTCGTTTTCAAACTACCCATGATGGTGTGAAATAAGTTCTCAAAGAAATTCTTCTCAATGTGCATTAAATCAAGATTGTGTCGAAGTAACAGAGTGTGCCAATATGGAAGCTCCCAAAAGATACTTCTCTTTACCCAATTATGTGTATGACCGAAACCATCAATTTTTTTATTTTTGGGTTTGTATGGCTCGCCTTCATAAACAGTAGGAAGATAACGAACCTGCTGCCAAATTTCATTACCGGTTAATTGTGGGGGTGGGCCAGCAAACACGGTTTTTTGAGCCAGAAATCCCTTGCTATCACGTCTATACGTGTGTCATGAATGTAAAAATCTTCGATGAGAGTCGAACCAACACGGTTTCCCTCCATTATGTAGCTGAAATGAATCAACATCACCCATGCAATATGGACATGCTAATTTGCCGTGTGTGCTCCATCCGGACAGCATTGCATAAGCAGGGAAGTCGCTAACTGTCCATAATAGTGCAGCTTTCATGAAAAAATTGTTTTTACGATAGGCATCATAAGTTTCAACACCATCTTTCCATAACGTTTTCAACTCTTTAATCAATGGCTGTAAAAACACATCCAAGTTCTGACCGGGGTTCTTTCTTCCAGGAATAACCAAACTCAATTTAACATGCACGTCTTTTAAGCTCATCCAAGGAGGTAAGTTATAGATTGTAAGAAAGACGGGCCATAATGAATACGAATTAGAATTCGAGTTATTTGGATTGAACCCGTCAGTGCATAACCCAAGACGAACATTCCGAATCTCTTTAGAAAATGGTGAATGGGTTAAGTCAAAATGCTTCCATGCCTTACCATCACTTGGATGTACCATCTTATTTGAGTCTCTTTTATGATCATGATGCAAAGTTGTCACAACTCACCATTTCAGGTCTTTTCCCGAACTTTGGAAAAACACTATTCATAAATCACTATTCATCAAAACACTATTCATCGTTTTACTATTCATCATTTTCCAGGTCATTTTGATATTCTGAGAAACTTTTGGGAAATTTACTATTCACTGAACACTATTCATTTCCGGAAAAGTTTTCACTATTCACTTGCATTACACATTTCATCGTGAATTTAGTTTACGGGTATTCAAATTCGCGTACCGGTTTGGTTTAGGTGCGAATTCATTTCATTAGTGTTAAGGACACTGCATACGGACTAGAGACAGTCTGCATATCATCATAACAGCATTTACATGTTATACCACTCTTAGGATTTTCAAATTTACATATTTGATACATTTAACGTTTTTACGTATAAGTATTTATAGTAAACGTTAACACCCGGTTTATACACGACGAATATATCTAAATATTCCCACAATGGTCCCGACATATTTTTATATCCATTTTAACATCATAAAAGTTATAACATTCAGTTACCCAGTATTTTGGAAATTTATTTTATTTATAACGTAAGCTTATGAATATTACGACGGTTTTCGTGAAAACTAAACAATAATCACCCGAACACTCAGTAATGGTACCCAACATATTTTTAACATTTTTATGACTTTATTAAGTCCCGGTCAACTTTGTTAACATTTATTTCTAGCAAACTCGGTACCCGATTATAACTAATACTTACACTAAACTACAACTAATAATACACTACATTTCCTAAGTGATCAAAACCGACTTTGCTACCCTTTTTCACATTGAAAATCAGCCATGAGCACATCCCTAGACCACATGACTAACAATTTTAACCATGTGCTAGTATTATACATTATATCCTAAACTTTACTAAATATCTTTACATAAACACCTCAAACACATAACATACATAATTTGAGAATCAAAAGCTCTTCTTTCTCATCTTTTCCACCAAAACCACGACCTCACCACCACTCCATGATCCATCCATGATTTTTCAAAAGTTAAAGCATCAAAGTTGTTCATTATACTTGCCTAATCAAGAATCAAACAAGAAATACACAAGTAATCCAAGGTTTCTAGTCATTCAATCATCTCATTTTATCAAGTAAGTTATCAACTTTATTTTTACATGAATCATCTTATATTTACTTGTATTGCATGAGTTCCATGCTAAAAACCATGTACAACTAGCTATACCACCATTTATTTTGTCAAAATGGAACATACAAACCCTAACTTCTTATTTATGAATTCCCTTGCTATAATAACTTGGTTAGGAGCCCATGGCACCCTAAGAAGGTGTATGGTAGGATTAGATTAGCTATGTGGTGATTACAAGAGTTTTGGTTGAAGTTGGAACTAGTTTTGAACCTTTGAAATAGATTTCTAACAAGTTTATAAACATGCTGTCCCATTTTGTTATTTTCTGGAAAATCAGTAGACACCAAGGAAACTTTGGCAAAATTTTTAGAAAATACTTTCAAAAACGAATCCGTAGGCGAAAGAACGGATTAAAAAGAGTTAATAACGAAGAAGTTATGATTTTTGCAAGATTGTTGACGAAAAGTATTTTTCTGGAAAATAGTTGCTGTTGGACGTTTTTCGTCGGTCAAAAAGAGACTTTATACGTAACCCGGAGGAGCCGAGCTTTCCAAAATAAATTACTACATACTAAGACGTAACCGTGGATATAAAGAACAAGTAAAACGGGCTTATAACGACGAAGATATTCACATTTCAATATCGGCAAAAACTCACTATAATTGGCAGCTTTTAATAGAAATAATAATGACACTATTTCTACGTACTAAATTCTAGATTTTCTAGAAATACTACTAAATTGCCGAAATTTATAACTAACGAAGTACTTATGCTTATGAGCTTATTTTCACGACCATTAGATGTTACTTCAAGGTTTTCAAGACGAAGTATACAACACTAATTTTCTATACATATATTACGACAAGTTTACACAAGTCTAGTTAAGACTTATTTTTCACAAGTATGGAATATATTCTCATATGACAATAACAAGTATTTTTCAAGTTAAGAGTGGTATAGGTAACATGTGCATGGACATTCATAACATCATTTCATGATCTAAAGTAGATCGTTCATCATTCATATTAGGTTGCGGTTAGAGATCGAACCTCATTTCTGTGTATACACTTTTGTCATCGTAGCTGTTGCATCAGGTGAGTCATAGCCCCTACTCTTTTAATTGTTCTATCAACTCTTTGGGGGAGATACATGCTACTACTTGCTTACTTGTACAGATTCACATAACATTTATACTTGATAACATTATACTTGATTACATTATACTTGATTTCATTATACTTGATGGCGTTATACTTAAACTTGTAAGTCTCTTTGGGATAACACATGCATTGGGTTTCGGAGATGAAGTATAACCAATGCTACTACCTTCCTTCTGAGCAACATAAAGTCTCCTTGGATAACACATATATTGGGTTTCGGAGATGAAGTGGAACCAATGCTACTACCTTCCTTGTGAGCAACATACTAACGTGAGGTCTTCGGAGATGAAGTGTAGACTCACGACTAATTGCTTACTGTTGTGATGAACTTATACATGTATTAATCATACTATATATTGTAGCAGTGGGTTGTAAACACACAGGTTACAAGGCTCTTATGGCGGGACTTGTAACTGAGTGGATTTACGATGCCTTTGCTGGGAAACCTACATACATATGCATTACATTCTTTTTCAACAAACTCTATGAACTCACCAACCATTGTGTTGACACTTTAGCATGTATTTTCAGGTATTAATCAATGGCACACTACTGGAGGTTTTGGCAGGGCATGGCATGGTCATAGAAGACTCTGATTTAATCATTTGGGGACCGTTTTAAAATACTTTAAGGGCCTACTTCCGCATTACTTTTAACGATGTAAATTCAACAATTTGATTTAACTATTTTATTTTAAATGATTCAAGTGCAAACCATTTTTGAACTAGTGTTGTGATATCAATTGAGTTACACCCCAGCTACATGTATGCTTCCGCTGGACCCGATTTTGGGGGTGTGACAGATTGGTACCAGAGCTTTGGCTATAGCGAACTGAGTGTTTTTTTTTAAAAACCTAGACTATAGCTACTTTTACGAAAACTTAACCCTATGACCGTCACGTGCCTGCCTGTCAAGCTGAAGCCTCATTTGTGGTTAGTTGCTGACATAGGTGATGAGATTTGTGTCTCATTATCTGATATATTATATTCACTTATTCTAGTTGATTACTATAATTGTCTTTCATATAAGCATGTTCACGTATCATATATATCACAGCTTTATGTTTTTTTTTTCTCTTTGCATAGTTTCATCATTTGACCTCGAGTTTGGTCACCAGCCTTAGTCATTCAGAACACCTTATTATTTGTGAAGGACATGGTATTAGTATAACTAAGCTGAGTATTTCAAAATTCATGGAACCTCGGTGGAATATAGACTGGTCATCTATATTCAACCCGGGATAGTGAGATATAGGCTGACCACCTATGTCTGACTCAGAAATGAATTTTGCAACACTGAGAATAGTTATAATGATATTTTGTCTGGATTGTGTGTAAGCAATTCCAAAGTCGAGCCAATCTTTCAAAAGACCTTTTTCAAGGACGTTGAATCCAGACCTTGATTTTTAGCTTGGTTCTAGTGACTGTTCTTGTTTGATTGGGTTGCGAAAATCAAGCTAAAAGTTAAAGTCATCACTCAAACCGATTTAGCCTAACCTCATGACTGTTCTTGTTTGATTGGGTTGTGGGATTAAGTGAAAATCGGTTACCTAAAGGATTAACCTAAAGGAGGTCTTTTGAGGACTAAGCTCGGGATTGGGAAGGTTTGCCTCATCAAGTCTGACCACGAGAACGTACCTAGTTGGATAGGAAACCCACATACATAAGCTTTGACATATTTTCTTAAACACACATTTAACTAATTAACATAAACTGAACTTCGGGACGAAGTTCCATTTAGAGGGGAAGACTGTCACAACTCACCATTTCAGGTCATTTCAGGTCTTTTCCCGAACTTTGGAAAAACACTATTCATAAATCACTATTCATCAAAACACTATTCATCGTTTTACTATTCATCATTTTCGAGGTCATTTTGATATTCTGAGAAACTTTTGGGAAATTTACTATTCACTGAACACTATTCATTTCCGGAAAAGTTTTCACTATTCACTTGCATTACACATTTCATCGTGAATTTAGTTTACGGGTATTCAAATTCGCGTAACCGGTTTGGTTTAGGTGCGAATTCATTTCATTAGTGTTAAGGACACTGCATACGGACTAGAGACAGTCTGCATATCATCATAACAGCATTTACATGTTATACCACTCTTAGGATTTTCAAATTTACATATTTGATACATTTAACGTTTTTACGTATAAGTATTTATAGTAAACGTTAACACCCGGTTTATACACGACGAATATATCTAAATATTCCCACAATGGTCCCGACATATTTTTATATCCATTTTAACATCATAAAAGTTATAACATTCAGTTACCCAGTATTTTGGAAATTTATTTTATTTATAACGTAAGCTTATGAATATTACGACGGTTTTCGTGAAAACTAAACAATAATCACCCGAACACTCAGTAATGGTACCCAACATATTTTTAACATTTTTATGACTTTATTAAGTCCCGGTCAACTTTGTTAACATTTATTTCTAGCAAACTCGGTACCCGATTATAACTAATACTTACACTAAACTACAACTAATAATACACTACATTTCCTAAGTGATCAAAACCGACTTTGCTACCCTTTTTCACATTGAAAATCAGCCATGAGCACATCCCTAGACCACATGACTAACAATTTTAACCATGTGCTAGTATTATACATTATATCCTAAACTTTACTAAATATCTTTACATAAACACCTCAAACACATAACATACATAATTTGAGAATCAAAAGCTCTTCTTTCTCATCTTTTCCACCAAAACCACGACCTCACCACCACTCCATGATCCATCCATGATTTTTCAAAAGTTAAAGCATCAAAGTTGTTCATTATACTTGCCTAATCAAGAATCAAACAAGAAATACACAAGTAATCCAAGGTTTCTAGTCATTCAATCATCTCATTTTATCAAGTAAGTTATCAACTTTATTTTTACATGAATCATCTTATATTTACTTGTATTGCATGAGTTCCATGCTAAAAACCATGTACAACTAGCTATACCACCATTTATTTTGTCAAAATGGAACATACAAACCCTAACTTCTTATTTATGAATTCCCTTGCTATAATAACTTGGTTAGGAGCCCATGGCACCCTAAGAAGGTGTATGGTAGGATTAGATTAGCTATGTGGTGATTACAAGAGTTTTGGTTGAAGTTGGAACTAGTTTTGAACCTTTGAAATAGATTTCTAACAAGTTTATAAACATGCTGTCCCATTTTGTTATTTTCTGGAAAATCAGTAGACACCAAGGAAACTTTGGCAAAATTTTTAGAAAATACTTTCAAAAACGAATCCGTAGGCGAAAGAACGGATTAAAAAGAGTTAATAACGAAGAAGTTATGATTTTTGCAAGATTGTTGACGAAAAGTATTTTTCTGGAAAATAGTTGCTGTTGGACGTTTTTCGTCGGTCAAAAAGAGACTTTATACGTAACCCGGAGGAGCCGAGCTTTCCAAAATAAATTACTACATACTAAGACGTAACCGTGGATATAAAGAACAAGTAAAACGGGCTTATAACGACAAAGATATTCACATTTCAATATCAGCAAAAACTCACTATAATTGGCAGCTTTTAATAGAAATAATAATGACACTATTTCTACGTACTAAATTCTAGATTTTCTAGAAATACTACTAAATTGCCGAAATTTATAACTAACGAAGTACTTATGCTTATGAGCTTATTTTCACGACCATTAGATGTTACTTCAAGGTTTTCAAGACGAAGTATACAACACTAATTTTCTATACATATATTACGACAAGTTTACACAAGTCTAGTTAAGACTTATTTTTCACAAGTATGGAATATATTCTCATATGACAATAACAAGTATTTTTCAAGTTAAGAGTGGTATAGGTAACATGTGCATGGACATTCATAACATCATTTCATGATCTAAAGTAGATCGTTCATCATTCATATTAGGTTGCGGTTAGAGATCGAACCTCATTTCTGTGTATACACTTTTGTCATCGTAGCTGTTGCATCAGGTGAGTCATAGCCCCTACTCTTTTAATTGTTCTATCAACTCTTTGGGGGAGATACATGCTACTACTTGCTTACTTGTACAGATTCACATAACATTTATACTTGATAACATTATACTTGATTACATTATACTTGATTTCATTATACTTGATGGCGTTATACTTAAACTTGTAAGTCTCTTTGGGATAACACATGCATTGGGTTTCGGAGATGAAGTATAACCAATGCTACTACCTTCCTTCTGAGCAACATAAAGTCTCCTTGGATAACACATATATTGGGTTTCGGAGATGAAGTGGAACCAATGCTACTACCTTCCTTGTGAGCAACATACTAACGTGAGGTCTTCGGAGATGAAGTGTAGACTCACGACTAATTGCTTACTGTTGTGATGAACTTATACATGTATTAATCATACTATATATTGTAGCAGTGGGTTGTAAACACACAGGTTACAAGGCTCTTATGGCGGGACTTGTAACTGAGTGGATTTACGATGCCTTTGCTGGGAAACCTACATACATATGCATTACATTCTTTTTCAACAAACTCTATGAACTCACCAACCATTGTGTTGACACTTTAGCATGTATTTTCAGGTATTAATCAATGGCACACTACTGGAGGTTTTGGCAGGGCATGGCATGGTCATAGAAGACTCTGATTTAATCATTTGGGGACCGTTTTAAAATACTTTAAGGGCCTACTTCCGCATTACTTTTAACGATGTAAATTCAACAATTTGATTTAACTATTTTATTTTAAATGATTCAAGTGCAAACCATTTTTGAACTAGTGTTGTGATATCAATTGAGTTACACCCCAGCTACATGTATGCTTCCGCTGGACCCGATTTTGGGGGTGTGACACAAATCATCTCTTTGGACATCTTTTTTGACATGTACATTCTTTGAAGTCTAGGGGCAATCGGAAAA
The DNA here is from genome assembly GCA_030686995.1 of Artemisia argyi. NCBI lineage: Eukaryota > Viridiplantae > Streptophyta > Magnoliopsida > Asterales > Asteraceae > Artemisia > Artemisia argyi. Next base: position 94,841,612 of record CM060676.1, read on the forward strand.
TATGTAAGCACCAAATTGGGGACGTTATTTCTTCCACCATTCTTGTAACGAGAATGCCCACATACTTTACATTTAGTTAAGACAGAATCCACTTTCTCATAGAATAACATGCAATGGTTTTTACAAGCATGAATCTTTTCTCGTGGAAGGTTGAGTTTTCTCAGAATCTTTTTTGTAGCATAAAAATTCTCAACCAATTTATTACCATCAGGTAACATCTCATTAAAGATGGAAAGTGCTCGATTATATGTTGCCTCGGGTACATTGCATTCTGATTTCCAATTTAACAACCGTGTGGCAGCTTCAAGTGTCGAAAACTTTTGACACCCCTCGTACAAAGGCTCGTCATCAGCTTCTAACATTTCATAGTATTCCTTGGCAAACGAATTTGGGGCTTGTTCTTCCCGAGTATCTGACTCAAAATCTAACTGAACTGATGCATTATGAATATCCAAAATCATTTGTCTGCAGCCACCAACATCGTCATCTTCAACTGGCTCAGAAAATTTCCCTATCTCTGCTCGTTTACTTCTTCTTTCACCGTGGGCAGACCAAGTTGTATAACCACGGACGAACCCGTTGTGCCACAAATCATACTTAACATCATCCCTTTTCTTGAATACTTTTATTTTACACTTAGAACACGGACATTTGATACGGAAAACTACGTTACTTCCCAAAGTTTTTTTTTCAACAACTCTTTCAATTGAAAACGCGAAATTCAAAAACTCAGTCACTTTCGATTGGTAATAAGAACAAAGACGACCCTGACTATCTCTTCTTTTGTACATCCATTCTCTGTCGTTACTTGCCGACATAACTGAACTGAATGGTTTTAAACGAACAATTCAAGAGGGTGATACCATGTGCTATTAGAGGAAGGCAAGTTTTAGGGAAATTTTCAATCACATTCTGTTTGTAAAAGTCATGTGCAATAATTATAATGTTTCTATCAGATTAAAAGCTTCTGAATTCTAGACTTGTTATGAGTAGCTGACCTAAGTCAGGCAAGTCAATTTGAGCAGGAAGCTAAAATTAAGAGTATTTCCTTTATTTAAATGAATCTAATAAACCAAGACCTCTTATTGTTCTATCTGAAAGACACAAATGCACATGCAGTAAACAATAAATATGAAGAAAAGAATAATACCTTAAAACTTTAATCGGAACTTGAAGGTACTTAACAGCTTGTGACCTTGTTATATATCTGACCGCAATACCTTCCTTCTTCTTCCCCTACAAAAATGATCAAATCAAATCAAAATAACAACATTTTCATCATATTACGGAACAAAACATCAAATTAAGAACGTATTCAGATAAGCTTATTAAGTAGGCTTAGGGGCTTTTTTGAAATCAGAAAAGCCAATAAGCACAACTTTTTTGGCTTACGAGCTTATCCACTTGAGATAATGAACTTATATAAGCTATAAGCTCAAGTTGAAATACTCATAAGCCAAAGAAAGTTGAGTTTGTGAGTTTATCAAAATTGTATCCACTTGAGTTTATATAAGCCATAAGCTCATAAACTCTAAAAACTGGGCTTATTTTCAGGGGCTGTTTGTCTTATTTTCAGGCAATTTATAAGCACATAATCAGGGCTGTTTGTTTATCTTTTACTATTCGATATGCATATATGGACACCAATCACGCCATTAACAGTCACATACTTCCTTGCAAATTAATTACATCTACATGGATTATAAGTTACCATCATGCAGTGAATAATACAACTTTGTTACAGATTTACCATCTATGCTAATAATATTACTTATTTATCTGAGTTATAACGCTTATAAGTTCATACTCATACAAACGTAGGCTTAAGAAATAGAGTTCCATGACGAGTCTATACAGCACCTATGACAGTAAATGGTTAAAGTTTATTTCACAATTCAACAACTAAATTTGCTCAACAACTACCATGACAAACAAACAACTCAGGAACAAAGTATGAACCAATAAGCACTCAGGAACACAGGTTAGGGTCAAACAGGTTCAAATAAGCTAAAGTAAAATAAGCACTAAGCACACAGATGAAGCAAATGATGAAATCTTAATGGAAACAACAACTAGAGGCACAAATCAACTCAAATGAACAACCAATCTTGGTTCTAACCTCACCAGTAGATAAGCCAATAAGCCTGAGCCAATAAGCTCAAGAGTACAAACTTAAGGGGGCAAAAGCTTAACTGAACACCTAAGATACCAAATCCACCAACAAAACTGATCTCCAATCTAATTAGCTAACCTAACAGACCCTAGAAAGTGTGTCAAAAACCTGAGGTGTTTAGGTTTAGGTTGAGTAAATATAAATTTGAGTATTTGACCCATAATTTAAATCACTTTTCTTGCAAAACTCTGTCACTAGTGTAAGCAAACCACAAACCAAGCATTACTAAGTGGGTTCCCATACCTAGTGAACCATGGTTTTCCAAGATTCATTTACCAAGTGACCATTCAACTAGGTTAGATTTCTAACCATCGTAGCAGGACCTGACTAAAAGACTGGCAACATTCAAATTACATGAGTTATCTTCCATAACAAAGGTGGTTTATGACTTTGTACATTCCAAAAGAGCATTTCGCCACTATACAATTGAGAGAAAGGTGCAAGTAGTAACAAAAGAAATATCCAGCAAAAACTAATTCAGATCCACGAACTCCGACCTGATGTGACAGAAAATGTAAATTGAAAGGGTTGCGGTTACGAATAAGCACATGGCCTCACTGTGTTACACAGACACATACACTACATTGACTACATTATAGAAGGTTAAAAGTTAAGTATAACAGATTGATTATCAATGTAAAAAGAGAGATGCAATCCACTAATAACAATCCACTAATAAGCTCACTGTGTCCCCTCAAAGTTCACAAAAAAAGTTCCACACAACTCAGGCATTTCGTCGATTCACAAGCAACTAATAAGCTCAGGCATTTCGTCGATCACTTGGTGTACACATGCAATCCACTAATAACAATCAACTCAGGCATTTCGTCGATCACTTGGTGTACACATGCAATCCACTAATATAAGCAAAAGTTAGGTATCATGTAACAGTTTTAATAAAAATATATTATAAGGTCTTCTTTTTTAATATAAGCTAATAAGCTCAAACAATCAATCAAATCAACAATATCATGTAACAGTTTTAATCAAAATTCAATAGGTATCAATCAACTAATATAAGCAAAAGTTAGGGCAAAATAAGCTAATAAGCTCAAACAATCAATCAAATCAACTAATATAAGCAAAAGTTAGGGCAAAATAAGCTAATCAACAATAACAAAATAAGCAAAAGAGTTAAACCTTTTGGTCGACGGAAGACGGCGGACGGTGGACGGCGGTGGCGGATGACGGCGGACGGCGGTGGCGGATGGAACAGTGAAAGTGAATGGATGGAACGGTGAATGAACGGATGGAACAGTGAAAGTGAATGAATGAAAGTGAATGGATGGAAATGTGTATTTTTAAAAGTGTATTTTAAAAGTTTTTTAAAAAGAATGAAAATGTGTATTTTTATAAACTTTTTTTAGTGGTTAATAAAAAGAATGAAAATGTGTATTTTTATAAGTTTTTTTAAAAGAAATAAAATGTGATATCACTTTTTTAGTGGTTAATAAGTTTTTGAGAATTTTGTTGTTAATAAGTTTACAATAAATGAGATTGGGAATATATATAAAAATTCAATGTATCAAATTTTAGAATAGCAATAGAAAAAGAGCTTATGATAAGTAGAGAACATCATGTTGTATTCATAATCAATGTTGATCAACTAATAGAGCAAGAGTATAAATTAAAGTGAATGTAATAAGTTGTTAGATATGAAGGAGCCTGAAGTATTGTTTTATAAATGAAAACCTGTTATGAATACGAATTTGTCTAAGTATTATTTTGTAAATTTCACTATCTTTTGTATCTTGTGAAGTTATGTCTCAAACTTGATTATTTTATATTATTTTGAAGTTAAATGTATAAATAAATGGCACCTTATGTACAACTTTTATAAAATGTATAATCCGGATAAGCTGTGATAGATAAGTTAAATGTATGAGGAGTTATGTTTTAAAACTTGATCATGTTATATTACTTTGAAGTATTTGCGTGAAAACTTTCGTTAATATACTCTCATATGTCAAATATAACTTTGAAAGTTAGCAATAAAACAATAAACATGTTTTTAAAATTTCTGTCGGAATTCCCTCGGAAATAATACTTATTTGTGACGGATTTCCGACGAAAGTAAAAAAATAATAATAAATTAATAATAAACAAAAACATTTCCGACGGAATAGTGACGGATAAATCATTCCCTTGGAAATCCGTCGGAACTCATTCGCAAAAGCTTCATTTTAAGTTAGTTGCAGCAGTTGTTGGTGATCCGATGGAAAATCGTCGGAAAATAGCAAAATTTAGTGACGGATATTTATTCGTCGGAAAATCCGTCGCTGAAAGTCTAATTTCTAGTAGTGTATACCAGCCGTGCACGATTCTGTCAAAGGACACCAGGAACAAAATCTACATAAGTTTCATTCGCTTCAAATGAGTCTTTTAAGAACACGTATATTTTTTTTCAGATTTGGGCTCCTCGATTATTATAGACAACATAAGAAAGTCTTGATGATTAATAGTAAGAAGATATTTCCCTATTTCCATTACAATCAGCCAATAACAATATAATCTGGGACCGTCTCGAGTTGAGTATGGTCAAAGGTCTCGTGTTGGTTGAAGGTCCAAGTCATCGACAATAATCAAGTCCATTAACAAACACGTCTTTCTATAGCTATCAACGCGTTGAGTAATATGATTTTCTACATCAAAACATAAGTTAAGACAGCTAGAATTGCATATCATCATAATAGAAGATATATAATTCCACTAATATAATCAACACCAAGAAATTGAATATATATGTTTCCTCTGATAATTTCCCACCAGGTTTTATGGCACACAATTATGCAATTCTTTTCTAGGTCATCTCAATGGCCGTCAGAAACGAATTGACTCGGTGGGTTACAAAAAGCTAACCAACATAATTAAAAGAGCAACTTAGCTTACCAGTAACTAGTGAGATTTAATCTATACTATGCATTTGGGACTATTCTATAATTAGAAAGGCTTAAAATTCATACTTTTAATTGCTTATTATGGAAGGATTTCAAAATTAATTGGTTAGGAACAGGTTGGTTAGGAAGCAAGTTGGTTAGGAAGTTTGTTAGGAAGCAAGTTGGTTGTTCAAACTAAAATTATTTAGCTTAACCATCTCTACTTATAAAGCATAAAAACAACTAAATGTGTAACTGAATAACCAAATAACGCAAAATATAGTCACAGGTACCCGCCGCCACATTGTGCGGGTACCGTTCTAGTATTATTAAATGTACCAATACAGCACAATGTTTTCAAACATGAGATTCATGACATCCACTGTTTAAAACAAGAGAACTTGAAGTTTGAAATTACCAATCACGGATGAAGTTCCTGCCTATGCAACAATAATAAGCTTAGAAGGTGGAGCCATTCCATCCAAAGAAGGAACCCTGCAAAACAGAAAACAAGGCATCAAGACAAGGGAAGACCATATCAAAAAATAAAAGGGAAGACAATATCAAAATAGTCACAAGTCGAACATATATCAGAGGACTTTGAAAATAAGAAGTATGAAACTTTCAAAAGAACTTTTTAAAAAGAAAACTCTCTAGATGACCACCCACCCACCCATTTAAATAACCTTGGTTATACAAGTGACAGAGGAAATGAAACCTGACCACCCACCCATTTAAATAACCTTGGTTATACAAGTGACACATTCCTTCTTCCACAAAGATTCAATTCAAAATGGACATTTTACTGATTTCAATTGTAGAAAATATGGTTGACATTGATTTAAGTTGGAAGTGGTGAAGTGGTAATACTAATATTGACCCTCTTTTGGTAAATCGATTTGGGTTGTGTCATATCCTATGTAGTTATCTCGGTCAAAAATCTCGTGTCGTTCAAGGTCCGAGATTTGAAATATCGGTTATCGCGGTGAGATATCGGTGAGATATCGGTTTTTATATTTTTCATAAGTATTTATATATTTTATATACCTACTTATAGGTGTTTATTAATTTTATTATTAAATTTTATATTTTTAATGTATATTTTATACAAATGTTGCAAAATTTATATTATGTATGTATTTAATTGTATGTTTGAGTCCACTTAAATATTTTTGAGTTATTGAATAATTTAAGTTGGGCCATTCATGTAACTTATTAATTGGGCCCAAGAAAAAAAGCAAAATGCCAGCTCAACTAACCCTAATAAATACACACGCCTCCATCTTTTAAATCTGAACTTCTTCATCTCACAAATCAAACACTTTCCTCCTTATTACTCCTAAAAAATGCAGACTTATCTCTAAAATGCAGGCCACAAACATTGTATCTTATATTACTCCTCAAAGCTTCACCGGAAAACACCGTCACCATGAAAATCACAATATCAGAAACTGAAAAGTCAAACGCGGCATGCCCAGAAATCTTGGAAAATTCTCGGAAATCTCGTCGATTTCAAAATATCGTCAAAATCTCGGCCAATCTCGCCGAGAATATCGGCTCCGAGATTTGGGGCCGAGATTTTGAAACGAGATTATTTCTAGGGCCGAGATCCGAGATATCGACGAGATATCGGCGAGATCTCGCCGAGATTAACTACATAGGTCATATCTCGAATAGGACAACTTAAAGAGATCATGAGAAATGAAACAGGTCACATGGGTTGAAAGCAACCAAAAGTCTATTTTTACCGCATACAAACCTCCTAAATTGTTTATTTACGGATTTAGATTAGTATTGTAAGAGCACTGTTTACGCGATTATAATTAAAACGCTCATAAGTTAAACTTTTTTTAATAGACAACAAAGATGCACTGTTTTTCAGACTTTCAGTCTATGCTACAAAATGGCCCGTTTTGACCCATTGCCCAAACCAAACCCCTAAAAACATAGCCACCTCTTATACTAGTCAAATATGGTTTCTCTATTTATCATTCTTAGAAGGGTGCTTTAGCTTTTTGGGTGGTAAAGAACATTTAGGCCTTAACTGTGTGTTCAGTCAAAAGTTGAATTCATTTGAATGATGCAGGGAGCATTTGAAAGGCTTGTAAATTATTTTCTTGATTCTAAAATAGTGGAGGGTGCTTTACATGATCTAGGAAGACTAGGATTGGTGTAAAGCATGCAGACATTGTGCGTGTTCTTGACTTTGATGGGCCTAAATACACAGGAAAACTGAAATGAGAAAAGACAATGACACATTCTTTCTAGAACATCAAGATGCTGAGAGCAACTTGCCTTGGTGTCGTAGAACTTCAGGAAGAATCGCGACTTTGGAACCGAAAGCTTGGTCTCAAGAATTTCCGCAACTGCAGCACTCAACTTTTTGTTTACATTAGCATTAAGCCCTCCAATTGACACTAACTCACCGTAGGCAGCTGGCTCTTCCGTACCTCCAAAAGCAATTGGTATGGAACCCTTCAACACGATCATCACATACTGTCGAATAGGAAAAGCCATAATTTTAAAGGTCGTGATGATATTAGAGTAAATAAATCAAGATCAAGTTTTCACAATTCAAATAAATAAGAATTTTCAAGTACAAAGCAACTGTCTGAGGCACAAGCAATAACTGTTTTTTGGATTCTTACAACTGAGATATGAAAAACAAGTTACAAACTCATGAGAACATAAGATAACTGCATCACGTATTAAACACTGCATCTTCATGTTCCATAAGCATTCTTAAGAAAAATTACAGCTTAAATAACACAAATGCTAGGGCTGTTCACATTTAAGACTTAGATATTTTCTATTTTCATTCCATAAATCTCAGTAGGTGATGATGTTTAAGCCATGGCAGAATAGATAAATGTATGACCATGATTTGACATGTTTCCAATAAGGTAATAACATACTCCAACAGATGCATTTATCATTCAAAAATCAAAATCATACAAGGAGATCATTTTCCCTATCATTGCATAAAGTAAAGTATCTCAGACAGTTAAATGGGACATAAAACGAGGTAAAGAAAATTTTGTTAGTATGAAAATTGACATGTTAACCCGTTAATGATGATTTATGTCATCTAATTTAAGGAAAATTGGACGTAAAAATAATGAGAATAAGTACATAAACTATAGTCTTGTTGCTCAAGTATTTATTAAAAAAAGTATAATATCTATCTATATTTTCTCATGACAACATAACAGCCAAAAATGGTACCAAAGATATAGAACAGAAGGCTAATATGGAGGCCAAGGGTGTGTGGTGCAGTAAAGACTTCCGCATTAGGGTTCTGCAAAATTTATTAAAATTGTAACTTTAAGCAGCTGCTAAGAAGTTATTGCTGTTTATTTTTCATTCCCGAATAACCATGGTATTTATTGTAGCACAACTAGTGTGTGGAAAAAAAATAAAAAAAACAGCCACTCCACATTCCACATGAACTACAAAACCTTTTACATCTTTCGTAACTGGTTTTCATCCAAATTTATTAAGCTGGCATATGAAAAGTACAGAACAAGACAAAAATGTTTTTCTAATTGCTCATAAACTCGGGAATTCAACTTGGAAAAGAGGAGTTTATTTATTAAACCTGTAACAAAAAATCCTTAGGTGCAACATAAAACTCTAAATCATATTTGATTTTGGTACGTCAAACTAGTTTGTTCCAGGACGGTTAAATTAGTTTGAAGTTATTATCAAAATGAAAATTTTAGGGTGCGTTTAGTTGGTGAAAAAAGTCTCACTTTTTCAAAAGAAAATTGAAAAATAAAAAACTTGTTTAGTCACAACTTTTCATAGAAATTTCCTATAAAAATGAAATGTTCACTTTTCAATTTGTAAGTGGAATTTGGAAAAAGAGCAATTCACAATTCTCTGTGCACATTTTTTGCATATCCCTTGCGCTTTTCACTTTTCAAAAAACTATCATCTTAACACTTGTTTAGAGATAAAAACCCCTTGTTTTAGAAAAATAAAAAATAGAGAATTAAAGAAATTGTTCCACAAGTTTTCAATTTTCTTCCTGATATAATACATTTTGTCAATGCGTAAGCACTTTACCAAAATACCCCAACCGCATCAAAAAGTTATCATATCGGCTAATGTTATATAAGCCGAACACATATAAGCTAATAAGCCGTATATAAGCTTAAACAAACACCCCCGAAATTTTAATTTTTTTGGCTCATAATAATACAGCAACAACAACAATACAATATACTACTTAGTAGAATAATTTACTCAAAATCAAAAGTTGCTGATAACCATAATTCATAAACCCTATAGGTTCAATTACAAAAAACAAACACAGATAGAGATAGAAAGTATTATACCGCTTCTGGCTTTCCGATGAGTTTGGCGACGGATGAAGTGGCTTCAGAGAGGATGGATGACGTGTCAACGCCGTCTAAGTTAACGTTAGTTGAAATATTCAGGCAAGGCATCTTCAACACACACAAAAACCCTCAAAAGTAACACTGACTGACTGTTGTTGTTGGCTTAGCCAGAACCCGTTTTTCACTTTTCAATTTGCCCACTAGTCTTTAACTATTTCAAATTTTGTCCACCAAAATTTATTACTATATGACAATAAAACACAATTCGTATGAAACAAATATGGAGTATCTTTTTTGAACACTTTTGGATTACTCAAAAATAAAATTGGACAATAATTTTAGACAAAAATACACCGTTGGTCTCTAAACTTTCCACGATACATCATAGGGCACCATAACTTTTAAAATTCGTCGCCAGGCGTCCAAACCTTAGGATTTTGAGTCCGATTGCGTCCCTTGACCCATTTGGGCAAGGTCAATGCACGTTTTATGTTCTAGTTTCAGGGGCATAATAGTCCAATCACTATTTAACTACGATCTAACCCAAGCTAAACCCGACAGTCAACTTGAGGGACCAAATGTGAACACTCAACTTAATAATTGGCGGGAGTTTTAACAATACTAACAGCAACATAGACAAATTGAGGGAGTAACAGTGTCTTCCCTGACACGCTCTATTTACGTCTAAATGTGTGTATATTTCCAACAAATAATGGGGAATCGAAGAGTTCAAAAAATATTTCTAAAATTTAATACAGACTCTTCATTTTCCCCATTATTTGTGTATATATTGGATACTTCCACATGTTGCTGCATACCAATCTTATATCATCAACCTCAAACACATCTGTCACATTCACTTGAAATCATGTTGTCGGAAACAAACGACCAAGAGATGCGGATGCTATCCAAGACAAGGAATTGACCAAAAGACCAACTACTAAAGCAAATGTGGCAGTAGAAAACCCTGTATCTAACCAACAACAGTCGACCAAAGTTGAAGGTGATGAAAGCTGGTACTATCAACTTGAAGCTGCGTTGGAACAGGAGGAAGATCAAAAGGAGAAGGAAGAAGCAAAGGAGCTGAAAGAAGGAAAGGAGGAGGCAGAAGGAAGTAGGGGTGAGCAAACAAAACCAAAAAAACTGAAACCGAATCGAAAACCGAAAAAATCGAACCGAAAAAACCGACCGGAACTAAAAACCGATGGTTCGATTTTTAATTTTTCAAAAACCGAAAAATACAGTTCAGTTTCAGTTTTCGTCCAAAAACCAAACCGTAAAAACCGAACCGAACCGAACCGATTTTATTATATAATAATATATAATTAATAAAATATAAATAAATAACTAAATAAATCAAATTTATAAATTTATATTCATTTTGTGGGTAGATTTATAATATATTTTTCTTAACGTTTATGTTTATATGCGTGTTTGTCGTGTCGTGTGTTTATTTGAGAACAATAAATATACGACGATGATCATACTATGTGTATGTTCACTTGCATGTGCATGTCTCATCTATATGTGTGTAATTATTAGGGGTGGCAATCGAGTCGTGTTCATGTTGACATATTCGGGTTTGCGGGTTGGCGGGTTGAAATAACCTCAACCCAAATACAACCCATTTATTAATCGTGTCAAGAAGCTCAACCTTAACCCAGACCTGCATAATACGTGTAACCCGTTTGTAACCCGTTTAACCCGTTTAAGTAAATAGGTCAAGTAGTGAATAAGATTGGTGGTTTGTTTATTTAACTAGCTTAAATGCAAAAATGATATAAGGATCTAAAATATGATAAAAATAACATACAAATAACTATACGACAATTTCAATGATATTTAAGTTATAAGCGTCAATTTCAATAAAATCTGAGTTATAATCATAAGAACATAACAAAATACATTTAATCCATATCCAACATTAAAACCAAGTTATATATTTTATTTTTAGAAACTTATATACTTAAACGGGTTCACGTGTTGACCTGTTTAACACTTGCTCAACCCCAAACACGACCCGTTTATTAAACGGGTTAGACGGGTTGACCTGTTTTTAACCCAAACTTGTTTATCCTCAACCCAAACCTGTTTAACTTCGTGTCGGGTTCGTGTCGTTTATCGTGTCGTGTCGAGAATTGCCACCCCTAGTAATTATAGAACTATGCGATAAACATATTATGCTTAGATTGATTTTAAAAAAAATCTAAGTAATACAAGTTTGTTTGTATAAATTTGTCATGCTCAAATATAAACAGTTAGAAACCGAAAAAACGAACCGAAACCGATAATAAACCGAAAAAACTGAACCGCCAAAAACCGAACGGTTTCGGTTTTGGGTTCTATAAAAACCGAACATGTCGGTTCGGTTTCGGTTTTAGCAAAAAACCGACCCAAACCGAACCGTGCACACCCTTAGAAGGAAGCCATGCTGAAGTGAAACAAGGAAGGCGTTCTGCAGCGGCAGAGGATCATTGGAAAGAGAATGTTGCACTTAGAAAATTAGAAAAAAAAATGGATAAAAAAAATAAATGATGAAACTGATGAAGATGAATGTTTAGAAAAATTCAGTTATGATGATGTACATTTGGCATACGCCTCAGATTAATGTCATCATGTAACGAAACATATTTTAAATGATAATTTTAAGACAATTTAATCATGATTTTCCGAGTATTTTGCTTTCAATTGCATGTTTGCATCTGCATATGCAGTTTAGCGGGTGTTTGGATTTAACCAGTTTGACTTTCACAACTCAACATACACCTAAAAAGTGAATGACTGTGTAACCAACGGTGTATTTTAGTGACCAGCGGTGTATTTTAGTCATGATATAATCTACTAACTTGCTACTTAACGAGATGTTAACAATACCCCATTTGAGGAAATAACACACTAATATGGTGAATTTCGATGAAGATCCATGCTTGCTAACTTCAAAGAAACAACAACTAAGCACAAAAATGATGATGTTAAAGGAGTTTGGGTTAGATTTAACTTAGATATGGTTGAAAATGTGATTGGACTATGTAGAAACGTAGAGGGGGTGAATACGTTCCTTTCTAAAACTTAAAATGTTTCGTATCAAATTCCTGATTAAGTGTGACTAAATATGAATAGTAGTTATGTCACTCATAACAAACATATATGTCACTTAATAACAAATATGCAATCAATCACATAAACATAAACATAAAATGAGGTTTAAACGTTTTTAACCAATTCAGATTACACTGGGGACGGTCCTTAAAATGTATGGACGGTCCTTTAAATATTTGGGGACCGTCCATGTATAAGGGACCGCCGCCAGTGGGCAGTTAGTTTCGTGTGATTAAGTTTTCTTGTGTTTTTCGTTTATAAGTTAACTAGTTAATGTCACAATCATACACACAACAAAGCACACAAATGTAAATGTAATGCAAGCATAGAAAGTAAAGAGAAAGGAAGAGAAAACGCAAACCGGACACGACGATTTATAATGGTTCGACACGAAGCACCTCTTCGTCCTACTCCACTCCCCGAGTACTACACTCGAGAGTTACTTCACTAATCAACACGCTCTTTTATGGCGGAACAAACCGTACACAAGCGTACACCAAGTTTACCGACACTAAGCGGAATGTCGAGTTCTAATCCTAGCTAGAACCAATCTACATAAAGGCCCACGTGGCCACACGAACAAGCACTCTTGTCCCACTTAGATCGACACACGATCCAAGTCTTCACACGAACGACCACTCCCATTCACTTGAACCTTCACCCGATTCAAGCCTTCACATTAAGACACTCTTGGATCTTCACCCAATCAACTTGACACACTTGGATCTTCACACGAACCAAGCCTTCACACAAAGACACACTTGGATCATCACTCGATCCAAGCCTTCACACAATTACTCAACTAAGTCCTAACCTACAAACTAGGACATCACTCTGCTCACAACAAATACATGAAATTATCTAGTTACAAGACTTCTTGGATCTACATCACCATCCAAGTTCTAACACATAACTCCATCCCCGACTCACACACAAGTCGGAATTATTACAATGATTACAAAGCCTATGACCGTAACACTTGTTACGTTTGTGTGTGGACACCTATAACACTTCGATTTTTGACGACTTCGAGTGTTCTTCTCTTGCACATGATGTAGTGGATGACGAGATCACTTATAAACACATACCAAAGAGTTATAGTGATCAAAGAATGAAAAGGAAAGACCAAGAAATTTTTTTGCAAAGAGGACCAGTTTTTCTGGTGAAAATGGGTCAGTATTTATAGCCAGTTCGAGGAGCGTGGACGGTCCCTTAAAGTTTCCACGGTCCCACAGTCCCTTATATTTAAGGGACCGTCTCGACAATTTTTGTCCTTTAGTGGTGAAATTTTATCTGATTTAGGCGGGAAATGAGGCCGTTTTAAACATTTTGAAATTCAAATTTATTTTTCTTATTAAAATATTTCTTTATAAATACAAAAATAATTTGTCTAGTTTATTTTTGTAAAAATGTTTTGTCACATTTATAAAATGTAAGGATTAATGACAAAAGGTTTTTCTTTGATCACTTAACAAAGTTGGTAAAGTGTTTGTACATACCTGAAGTGATGTCGAGAGACATTGATGTGTGAACGAGTAACTTGTGCACTTTACGTTATGTATTACAAGTTACATGTTTGTCATCATTAATACACAAAGACATTATATAGATTAAACGTTGTAACATTTGCACTAACAATCTCCCCCTTTTGATGATGACAAATATGTAAACCGTAACTCATAGTAAAGTGTAGAAGTTACTAGTTTACACTCCTCTCTCCCCCTTTTGTCGAAGCAAAAAGGTGTCGCCAATGTTGAGGTAGAATTTATAAGATGACCCGAGAAGACAACTTGAGAGATGATTTCCGAATGTATTAGACTAACCCGACCCCCATCATTTAAAGTATTGAGCGTGCATCATCCTAGTGAAGCCTTACTCCTACCGCCATGGTTTAACCAACTCCGAATCATGTACCCGACTACTTTCGAGCTCCCCCTAGCTCATTGCATCCCTAGTTTGACACCTGCAAATGCTCCCCCTTGGTGTATGCTCAAAACTAGTTTTGGATACCAAAGAATCGAGCAATGAAGTAATGCTACAAAACAAAGTTAGTAGACAAGTGCACATATATAATAATGATATATATAGCAAGACATGCATGATTCAAATATGATTATTCTAAAGCATGGCATGAGAGGGATTGAAACTAAACATATAATAGTTGATTAACACACCATTCTCTAACATCTTCCAAGATAAGTGTCTAGTGTCTAGGTGATATGTGATGAGGATGATATGCTCCTAGATATGGATGAAGATGACTCTCTAATAGTGGAGAGGGATGAACCAAAATGAAGAGAATATGTATTGAGCTAAAGTTTGGCAAGGATGGTGTGAAGATGAGACGGAAGATAGGAGACTTCATAATTGAAGTTGGTGGTTAAAGATGTGTGTGTGGGGATAATGAAAGGAACGTTTGCACTTATAATGAGTGAGGAAATGATTCAACGGATTACGAGCATCCTTAAAAGGGCATCGTCGAATAGATCGACGGAATGGGAGACATCAAAGATGTAAATGTGACAAAGGAAGAGGGATGATACTATGGACTCTTATGAAGGAGTTTTTGAAGGAATTATCATGGGTGGTACCAATTATATTGGATTCGTCATTGGAGGTGGATATGTTGGTGACAATGAGTGTTTTAGAGGATTGAGGTTAGGATAATGGATGATTGGGAATCATGGAATTTTAAGGTGTTTTGTTGGTTGACGACCGAAGGTAGATATGTGAAATGAGGTGGTGACGACTCGACAACACTTGAAGCTTGGATATCTTCTTTGTGTTCTTCACTTGCTAGGAAGTGGAAAAGACGCATTTCTTAATGAAATTCACTTGGATATGTGAAATGAGGTGGTGATGGCTTGACAACACTTGAAGCTTGGATATCTTCTCTATGTTCTTCACTTGCTAGAAAGTGGAAAAGACGCATTTCATAATGAAATTCACTTGATTTTTGACGACATAGACAAATATGTTAATGAGTTTATGGATATGACGATTGCCCTTTGTTTCAACGAGTGAAACAAGGGTGAACATAGGTTTATGTATCGTGAAAGGTGGTTTGACCTCAATGGGGTAGGTTGTAGTGGTGATGACACACTTGTGTGGTTACATGGTGGAATCTTCTTGTAAAGATGACTAGGTGGAGTAATTGGTGGATGACTCTTGGTTTCTTTGAGGGCATGGAAATGGTGGATGACTCGATATTGGTAGAACAAAGGATAACTCGGTTTTTCATTTCACATTGGTGGTTTGAGGTTTTAGTGATGAAAGGTTATGAGGAAGATGCTTCTGTGTGAGTTTTTGACAAGGCATGATGTAGGATGGTTCAAAGTATTGCAGAAGAAGAAAAACAGTGAACCAGTTCGTGACACCTTTATTGGGGACAGTCCTTTAAATCATTGGACGGTCCTTTAAAGATAAGGGACCGCCAATGTAATAAGGGACCGTCGTCAGTAGGGTGCAGAGTCTCTCCAGTTTCTGTTTTTCCCAGATTAAAGGATAGGAATAATCAAATGGTTAAGGAATGGTTTAGGTAATAAGGCGGGATTGTGACACTAGACACCTTAAAGGAAGATTATGATCTAGTGTTAGGAGGAATAAGCCTACTTACCTAAGAATCAAAGATTTAAGCATATAAGTCATTTAAACATGCATCACATAACAATCAAGGACATTAGCATGTAAGAATATATGACATCTAGGAGGTGTCATCAAAGGCATACCTAGTCCAACAAAGTTTAGGTGAACAAATAACATGTAAGTCATGTAAAGAGATACATACAAAACATGATTACTATACAAGCATAAAGTAAAACATGTTGACCTTTAGCACATAAGAGCATATATCAAGAATATGACATTAGAAAAGCTAATTCAAAGCAAGATCTTTCTAATGAACATGCATTCAATAATTAAGCAAGCAGGCATTGAGCATTTAAGGAAGCATGAAGACATTTAATCATATAAGTGCAAGATGTTGTTTACACATATTAAACACATATATGCAAGTAATCTAGGTTTGTTAAGAAGAATCCTAATTACTACTTGTTTAAAGTGCACTTCTAACAGGAGACAAAGATCATCGATGTAAAACATCTTTTGTCAAATGTAGGAACGGAAATTTTTCAATTTAGAGAATGGATATGAGACTATTACTAGCGATGCTCAATTACGGCTATACACGACCATTTTTACGGGTTTACCACAAACCCAACTTCTCTCCCGGAACTAATTCAACCGTTAGGTTAAATTGAATTTCTAGTGCAATAGGTTCTCCAGTAGCCATTCTCATATTAGAAAAATTGGAATTCCTATACTTTCCCATCGAGGTTTTCCAAAGATGATATTGGCCAATTCCGCTAGAACATATCCTAATATATGATGTTCTTCCCCATTACTCCATAACAATAGTACTTTACCCATGAGTCCCAATCGTCCCAAAATAATGTACAAGATATGACTCGACTTAGCAACCATGTAATCAATTAGACAACTAAGGGTTAAACAAATGTTGTAACAATAATGCACTAAAGATGAGTGCATACAAGGAAGGCTAAGGCGATTTGGGTGTACATTTGGGGGTGGATTGTAAACAAGTTCTTCCTTTAAGTAAAATGCTTAAAGTTAGAAACGTAAAAAATAGGCTCTGAGGGGTGTACTAGGGGTATCGTGTACTAAAAATGAGTACAACGCAAGGGTGTGGGAGAATTACTTGACCAATGAAGTCAATGTAATTATAAAAAGAAATAGGTTTAAAAACATGGGCCTCTTATCATGTAGTAATTCCAACTACACGAATGTAGTCTTACATGTGGTCTTGGAATGAATCACTAACACAAGTTCTAGAATCTAAATGCTACCGATACACACATAAGCACTAAGGCTTTTCCTAACAAATCTAGAGGCGAACCCCACACATTTGGGTGGAAATTTTTGAGTGGTACGGTTTATTTGTGCTAGTTATATAACTCCTATCCATGAGACGCTTATTAAGACTAAAGTTTCACTCCTACATGTCGTAAAAAATTTTAAATTTGGTGCTAAAATTACCCTAACAAGTGTTTACCTTAGTTTTATTACACATCTACTATTAGAAAAGATAAAAAATCAAGTGCAATTGTAATCTCTAAGGAATGTGCATTTACCCTCCCTTACACTTAAGCTGAACATTGTCCCCAATGTTCAATTGAAAGAAAGTAAAGTAAAGGAAAATGAAAGAGTGAAACAAATACTCCCCTGATTCGTTCGATGTGGATGATGTGGTAACATGATTAAATCTTCCTCCAAGAAAATGTGAAAACTTCAAGATTAGATCAGCTCCAAAAGCTTGATTCTCCATGTACATCTTCTTGTCTAATATAACCTGTTAATTAGCTGAGAAAACAAACAAGAAAACCTCACGTAAAATCGGCGGTAAATCTACATAAAATTAAATCCTAGAGAGCAAGTAAAGTTATAATGCTTGTGGAATGATTGTTTGCAGATTCCTGGAGGTTATAAAATACAGATTTCATGAAACTTTACAATTCCGGCAGAAGAACAAAACTTGCAAAATTTCCAGAAAATTGTACCTGACGTCGTCAGGTGACGACTGACACCGTCAGATTTGACCTGAAGAAATTCTTTATTTTGTTTCCGGAAAATTTCTGGAAAAACCTATGTTCTAATTCCTTGAATCCTGCAAAACAATCATTATGACTCGATACAAGCATTTGACTCAAACAAGTACTAATATGTATGTTTATATCTCATTGTTATCATTCATGCTCAATTCGTTCTTAAAAACAAATTTAGATTTCCCTTACACCTATCTTTTGCAAAATACCTTTATATGTAATCAAGTCGAAGTTAAAAACAAAATAAAGCACTTTCACAAAATGTTGATACATGAACAATAAGCAATGAAAATTAAACAAACATACGAAAGCAAATAAAATCAAATAAACAAACAAACAAATGAAGCTTGGGTTGCCTCCCAAGAAGCGCTTTTTTTTATTAACGAGTCTTGTTGCTAGACTCAAAGTCATGCCCTACGTCTTCCTTTTGAACTTATGCGCCAACTCATTTTGGATGGTAGGGCAAGAATGTATGCACACAAGAAAAATGAAAAAAAGAGAAAAAAACATACGGACTACCATCCCATTTCCTTTTGTTTTCATTTGAGTTTATGTTATTCATTTATTAGCCTAAGTTTAGTCGAGTCTTGGCTTAGCAATGTTATATGTGATATTCTTACTTGACATGTGATTTTGAGTCTTGACTCATTCATGAACAAATGCTACATATGTTGTATGTTTGCTCGTGTTTGGTTTTTTTTGGAAATAACATATTTACAAATTGCGTTGCAATGTAAATCGCTCTAATGTTTCGGATGATACATACAAGTTGTCAATCCTACGTCGTTGTGTATTTTAATCATCTTTTAGATATATTAGTCTTTAATGATTGGAACACAACCTTTGGACAAGAAGACTCAATATGACATCATCAACACAAGTGTGAGTTATGATCCGATGCATATTCTTTTCGTCTTGATAAGGACGTCATCATTTTCATACCAATCGAGTGTGATTGAGTATGTAGGTTCAAGATAATATGTTATGTTATATCTTGAAGCTAAACAAATAATGAATCCAATTTCATGTTTATGCTCAAAATCTTGTCAATTAGATTCGATAATTATATCAATCATAATTTGAATAATGAATCGATATAAGTTCGAAATCTTTCTTGATCCTCACAATCACTCTTTTTAATAAAGAAAATTAGTAAAGATTTATAGAATGTGCTCCATCAAATTTAATACTTGTTGTATGTGTGAGGTTAAATAACCATGACATGTTAACTTAATGATTCAAGATTGTCATTTATTTTTGTTTGCGAAAACTATTTATTATTACGTATATTATGCATAGTTTTTGACATTACATGAGTAGAAAAATAATTATCCTAACAATTTTTATACAATACACAACTTATGTGAAAATAGTTTATGACTACATGTTTGAATCAATTTAAGTTTGCTCAAATACATGCAAGGTTCAAAAATACATTTTCTTTTACTTAAATACTAATGTATTAATATAAACCTTTCTCTTGATTAGACAACCTATGGCCAACCAAGATAAGTGCATGCAATGTTTTAGAAATCATGTGGAAGAAGTGTTACATATTTTAGGAAAACTTATTTTAACACTTGCATATTTGGAAAGATAATTGTGTAAGACAATTGTTTTCGACATACATGATTACTCAACTTAGTCTACATATCTAAGTGATTTACTAGAACATTATAATATAAGCAAACGTCAAAAACACATAATCATTTAGCATAGCACACACAAAAATATTCGTAATCATTTTGTATGTTGGATATGACAATGTATACATAGCTTGATTTTGTTATAAACCAAAATAGTTTCCTCCCCTTTTAAAAGATTAGTTAAGATTGATATTTTGAAAAGATGAAGACTCAATTTTTCAAAGATTCATTAACTTAAAAATCCAAAACTATATATAGATTTACAAGGGTGACGGCGTCACCTTTTGATGGTTGACGCCGTCATCTCACCGCGGCTAGGGTTTCTTGTCTTCCATTCCAACTTCTTGATGTTGTCTCATTCTATGGGTTCTGGGCCGTCATGTTTTAAGAGTTACACGTGACGGCCTTCTTCAGGTAAAGGCTGACGCCGTCACGTGTTATGCCCAAAAAGTCTTCTGGAGTATCAATTGTAAAAGTAATTTCCACCTCTTGATCAACAAGTGTCGGCGTCACGTTGTGACTCTTGACGCCGTCAGGTACTGTTTCCAGCTTGGATTCTTGCCTTTGTCGTTTTCTTCACTCTTATGCTCCAAAAACGTTCAAAATGCTTTGTTTTTCAAAATTCTTCTCAAAAGTACCTAAAATGACATAATGAACGATTTAGGGTAATAATTGATCACATTATCATGATTTAAGGCTTAAATGACCCCTTAAAAGCTTAACAAATTTCGCCTCATCAAATACCCTTACACTTGAGATTTGCTTATCCTCAAGCAAATGGGCTTTTATTCTAATCAAAATACAAGTTAGGGGTCATTTAACATTAATATAAAAGTAATTACAACACATGATCGTTCCACCTCAATCAAAACAAGCACATAGTTTATATACTAGCACCTCACAAATAGTGTTTGGATACTCTCATCTCTTGGTGTCATAAAATAAAATATAACTAATGGAAATGGAAAAATATAACTCACTACCTGTCATAGAAAATAGATTACCATAGGCTTGGGAAAGGATCAAAAACCTCCACCACTTGGCGTAAGCACCTAAGAAAAACTATCAAAGAAGACTTTTTTCAAGGGTTATAACGTTAGGTGTAGGGATATGGAAAACACGGTTTGTTGGATAAAGGGATATTTACTGGTGGCAAGTCAATTATCTTAATTAATTACATGTACAATGTGTAAATGTAATGCAAGCATAGAAAGTAAAGAGAAAGGAAGAGAAAACGCAAACCGGACACGAAGATTTATAGTGGTTCGGCACGAAGCACCTCTTCGTCATACTCCACTCCCCGAGTACCACACTCGAGAGTTACTTCACTAATCAACACGCTCCTTTATGGCGGAACAAACCATATACAAGCTTACACCAAGTTTACCGACACTAAGCGGAATGTCGAGTTCTAATCCTAGCTAGAACCAATCTACACAAAGGCCCACGTGGCCACATGAACAAGCACTCTTGTCCCACTTAGATCGACACACGATCTAAGTCTTCACACGAACGAGCACTCCCGTTCACTTGAACCTTCACCCGATTCAATCCTTCACATTAAGACACTCTTGGATCTTCACCCAATCCACTTGACACACTTGGATCTTCACCCAAACCAAGCCTTCACACAAAGACACACTTGGATCAGTTAAGTTAGTGAGGCATAGCTAACCTAGGGGAGGCTTAGTGGGAAGTTAGTGGGTTACTACAGTCTCCCATCCTAAAAGGAAATCTCGTCCCGAGATTTAGCTATGGTTAGTAGGCGAAGGTGAGAATAGGTGTGGGTATTTAGCACGGATTTGATACTCTCGTTCCCAAGTATACTCTGGTCCTCTTTTGGAGTTCTAGCTTAACTTAACGATAGGAATTCGGTGGTGTTTTAGATTTTTGACCTCTCGGTCCATGATTTCTACTGGTTCCTCTATGAAATTGAGCTTATCATCCAACTGAAGCTCTTTCATAGGAATGACAAGTGATTCGTCAGACAGACACTTCTTAAGGTTGGAGACGTGAAATTTTTCGTGTATGTTACTTAGTTCATCCGGTAATTCAAGTCGGTATGCCACCGGACCAATTCGTTCAATAACCTTAAATGGCCCGATTTAATCCTTATAGTTTTCATATTAGCACATTTACCCTTTAATTATCAGAAATTACACATATTACCCTTCCATTTAATATATGTACAAAACAGCCCTTAACCTTCATAATTTACAAAACTAACCCCCTAATTATAATAATTACAATTCGGATTATATAATTATATAACTTACTCTTTAAACCTTTTAGTTGTAAAAATTTACATATAACACCCTCATATTATATTTTTCTCAATTCACCAATGATCTAATACAACTTATTAAAATATCCCACACGTTTTCAGAATTACAAAACACACCCTTGTATTTTATAATACATAATCGGTTTTAATATTAAATCCACAAACCCTAACCCTACTTTCTTCCAATCATTTCACATTTATTACACCATCATTAAACATCATTAATGCACTAAAAATTGTCAAAAACCCTAACCCTAGTACATACGACATCTTTTCCTTTTTCTTTTTCCTTAATTCAAGCGATTACAAATTAAATCTAAATCTAGATTCTAGGCTTTAAAAATTACAAAACATATTTTTCAAATGTTATATAACCTGTAAGAGACCAGAATAAAATATACACAAAGCTCACAAAAATACTTACAGGTCGATTTAGATTTTAAGTTCAATTAGGGTTTTTAGTTTTAAATTTGTACGAGCTACAAAACATGCATGATTCAATTCTACTATTTTCTAAAGGTTATATACAATATAAAGAGTGATAGAAAAATACCAAAAATATTTTAGAACATATGGTTTTGAGCAGAACAATTTGAACCTCTCGACTAGCTTTAATCGACACTATTAAATCTCCAGGATTCACAAGATCGATCCAGACTTGAACCAATATTTTTCTCACCCTATTTGAACTTATAAAAGACCAGTAAAATTGTTTGGAAGCTGTGGAAAAACACAGGTCGACTGAATGGGATTTTTAGGTATTCGGTTTTGGGTTTTATGGATCGATTATGGTTTTTATAATTATATAAACGTGTATAATATATATATGAACTATATAATACTTATATTGGGCTGGAAAAATAATGTGATAAGTCCAAATTTGGATAATGTATAAGTTTCCTAATTATTTGGGATTTCTTTCTATTTTATAAATAATATATATATAATTAATTATATATAATTCAGCCCATAATATTTTATACATAATTTTATTTTTTTCCACTTTTACAAAAGTGACATATTTTATCTTACATAATTTATTTTGATCATATGTTGCCAAATTCCAAGTTTATAGGGTTTTCTTAGTATTATTTAAGTATTATTACCAATTTTTTTAAACTTAAGGGCATTTTGGTCATTTTGCATATTTTAGAATTTGAGGTATTACAACTTCTTCCCCTCTAAAAAGAAATTTCCGTCCTCGGAAATTGAATAAGCAAAGTAGACAGAAACGAATCATATTACAGAAATTGCCAGAACGGAACGAACACAGAATCTTTCAGTTACAGAAATAACCTTAATTCAGAATGACCTTTTTAACAGATTCTAACTGACAGACAGATCTTCCTTATCAGAATTCATAACTTCATATCTTATTCAAAACAGATCATAATTCAGTTCAACCAATGCGTACTAGCAACAGATAACTAATATCAGAAAACAGATTGAGTGTGGAAATTCAGACGATAGGAAACTCTATAATGATACCATAAATTGTAACACACCAACCCAACAAGGGTAAAGATGTCACAATAATATGGTATTACATCAGAACAAATAGAACATACCAAAAGCGGAAAACTTACATAAATAACTTACTCCAAATAACTATGGTCAAAATCTTCAACTCAGCTCTACTCTCAAGCCCAGAAAGCTATCCCAAAAGCTATCTTGAATACCTGCCGCGGTGAAAAGAAATGCGGCTGAGCTTAAAAAGCCCAATGAACAGATATATAACAAAATGAAATGGAAAATAAATGCTGAAGTACAAATGATATAATTTTTGGGAAAAACATGTTTAGGTATAACGGATAATACGGAAATAAAATGTATGGGTTAGGTAAGGAATTCATACAGTCACCTCTACGAACAGAGTCAGAACCATAACAATAACATGAGGTCAGAAACATATCATAACATATCATAATCACATATCTTCATAAACATATAGAGGGGAGACCTCTCAGATAATCAGAAAATAATGAAGGGTGTCCTCATATGGGTGGAGTAGCTAGCTCCCAGATATGTGAAGGACGTGTATTGCACACACAGCCACATTCACCAGAAAATATCATATCAGAAACAGAAACAGATCTAGGATGCATCCATACGCCCCTACCCATTCACATGCAGACCAATCAAAGGGACGTGGCAGAACATCACTCTACTGCCTTAGAGTCATGTTAGAGGTGCATCCCTGACACGGACATGGAACCCCCATGCCTAGTGAAGCTCATGTAATAAAAGGTTCATACAAAGGTTCAAATCATACTTGTCATATCAGAAAGTTCAGAAAACCAAAGTTCATGTCAAAGGTTAATAACAGAAAGTTCATAGCAAAGGTTTATCATAATAAAGGTTCAAACAGAAAGTTCATAACAGAGGTTGTAATCACAAAGGAAACCTTAAAAGTAAGGTCAGAATATCCATACCTTAGCAAAGCAATGAGATCAAAGGAAAGATTCATAGAATGGGAAAAGTTCACTTCTTCTTCAACTTATCTACCTGAATTAAAGTTCATTTTTATCATTAATAACTTTGTCTTAAATAAGATTACTCCTTTTAATCAAATTTCCATTTTTAGTAGCTTTCCATATTTAGCAACATTCCATATTTAATAAGTTTCCATATTTAATAACTTTGCACATGAAATTTAGGTTAAGTCTTTAGATAAATCATTATTATGGAATTAGAGTTTATTATAACCAAATTATGATAGATTAGGGTTTAAAATATCAACTTTCCATAAATTAGGGTTTTATATGTAATTATTCCAAGGTTAAGGTCTAAAATGCAAATATTACATTTTCCATATTTAATACAAATAACCCATAAGTTTTCCATATTTAAAATTTCAACCATTTAATTTATTAATGTCACAAATTAAACCTTTAATTTAATTAAATTACAATTTAATCCTTATAGTTTTCATATTAGCACATTTACCCTTTAATTATCAAAAATTACACATATTACCCTTCCATTTAATATATGTAGTTATGTACAAAACAACCCTTAACCTTCATAATTTACAAAACTAACCCCCTAATTATAATAATTACAATTCGGATTATATAATTATATAACTTACTCTTTAAACCTTTTACTTGTAAAAATTTACATATAACACCCTCATATTATATTTTTCTCAATTCACCACTGATCTAATACAACTTATTAAAATAGCCCACACGTTTTCAAAATTACAAAACACACCCTTGTATTTTATAATACATAATCAGTTTTAATATTAAATCCACAAACCCTAACCCTACTTTCTTCCAATCATTTCACATTTATTACACCATAATTAAACATAATTAATGCACTAAAAATTGTCAAAAACCCTAACCCTAGTACATACGACTTCTTTTCCTTTTTCTTTTTCCTTAATTCAAGCGATTACAAATTAAATCTAAATCTAGTTTCTAGGATTTAAAAATTACAAAACATATTTTTTGAATGTTATATAACCTGTAAGAGACCAGAATAAAATATACACAAAGCTCACAAAAATACTTACAGGTCGATTTAGATTTTAAGTTCAATTAGGGTTTTTAGTTTCCATAAATTCGTACGAGCTACAAAACATGCATGATTCAATTTTACTATTTTCTACAGGTCATATACAATATAAAGAGTGATAGAAAAATACCAAAAATATTTTAGAACGTATGGTTTTGAGCAGACCAATTTGAACCTCTCGACTAGCTTTAATCGACACTATTAAATCTCCAGGCTTCACACTATCGATCCAGACTTGAACCAATATTTTCTCACCCTATTTGAACTTATAAAAGCCCAGTAAAATTGTTTGGAAGCTGTAGAAAAACACAGGTCGACTGAATGGGACTTTTAGGTATTTGGTTTTGGGTTTTATGGATCGATTATGGTTTTTATAATTATATAAACGTGTATAATATATATATGAACGATATAATACTTATATTGGGCTGGAAAAATAATGTGATAAGTCCAAATTTGGAAAATGTATAAGTTTCCTAATTATTTGGGATTTCTTTCTATTTTATATATATATATATATATATATATATATATATATATATATATATATATATATATATATATATATATATATAGGCAAAAGATCACATGCGGATGTTTTGTTTTAGTGCGGACGTGCGGATAGATCTGGGTCGTCCATCCAGATCTTATCTTGACTTTTTGTAAAAAAAGTCAAGATCTGACGCAACGATCACGGTACCAATTGACCCTTCAAACGATATTTTTAATTTTTTTCCTTTTTAGGGATCCTTACTATTGTTGTCTTCTTTACTTTTTTTATTTTTTTAGATTTTTCTGAGCACTTTTTTTGTTTTTGATTATGAGTGCTACGATGATATTTAGGATATTATGAGTCTTACTGTGATATTAACAATTTTACTTAAAAAGTTACGTTGATATTAGTAAAAAAAACTTAATATCACTATTTTTTTTGTTACGATATTAAGAAAAAGTTACGGTGATATTAAAAAAAATTAACTTTGATATTAAGAAAGCATGATAGTTACGGTGATATTAACAATTTTTATTAAGAAAAAGTTTTTATGATATTAAAAAAGTTATTGTGATATTAAATTTTTTATTAAAAAAAAAGTTTATGTGATATCAAAATCATACGCTAATATCACAATACCTTTAATGATGAAAATGATTTTTTTAAAATTTTTTTTAGTGATTTATAATTATTTGTTGTTCTCTTTATTTTTTTATTTTTTTCAGATTTTTTTGAATTTTTTTCAATAAAAAAATCTACTGTGATATTAACGATTTTTAAAAAAGTCAGGATATTTACGATAATGCCACTCCGCTTTTTTCAGATGGTTGACTAGATGGAGGGCTGAGATTCGTCCGTACATCCGCACTAAAATCCAAAAATGTACCGGATCCCTTCCCTATATATATATATATATATATATATATATATATATATATATAACTAATTATATATAATTCAGCCCATAATATTTTTATACAGAATTTTATTTTTTTCCACTTTTACAAAAGTGACATATTTTATCTTACATAATTTATTTTGATCATATGTTGCCAAATTCCAAGTTTATAGGGTTTTCATAGTATTAAGTGTTATTACAAATTTTTTTTACTTAAGGGCATTTTGGTCATTTTGCATATTTTAGAATTTGAGATATTACAATGGAGCTTCAAGTGAGGAGTATTAACTTCTGAATTATGATGGCCCGAACGGTATTATGTTGATAACATAATACAATAGTAGGGAGCTTCATGTGAGGAGTCTTATACTTCTGGATTGTGATGGCCCAAACGGTGTTATGTTATATCTAAAACACTAACAACCCTAAGAATGATTACTTAAGAAACTTAAACAAGATAACTAAAGCTTGACATACATCCACACCCACAATACCACCAAGATACGTGAGTAGGCAGTCTAGTCTCCGAGTCACTTTTCACATCAATTAGATTTCCCTAAGCCCAGGTGAGTTTTCATAGCCTCACTCTTTCTAAATGCTTTATAAACCCTGTGAGGGGGTTACATGCTTACTTGCTTTAAATCGAATACAAGTCTTTTTCTTTGGTTATTGCATGAGTAAACTATCTGCCACTCCTACAGAACAAAATTCATGAATCTGATCGATTGTGATATTTTACACAAGTGAACGCGAATATAATTGATAGATCTATTTGAGTTTGACAACTCCCGTTGGTACTACCTCTCACTGGAGTGTACCAATAAGTATTATATTTGAACCCTCACTGAAGGATTAACTTTGGCAAGTTATCCTTCCCGTCCCGTCATGGATTGGTCTGCAGACCTCATGATCTAGATTGTTAACGTGTGGTTCATGAGCTTAGTGCAACAGACCAACTGACCAACTCTTGATAATTGTACATGCATTGCAATTATCACACACACTACATTTTCCTTGAAGGGTGCAACAACTGAACCCTAAGGAACTTGTATTCACTAACACCTAAACCTATGACTCTCACTCAACACCTAGTGTTGACTTTTTAAGCATGTATCCTAGGTAACGGAACTCTGTGGAAATTATGGCATGGATTGGCACGAGACTTGAAAGACTTTCTATTTGGTTATCATTCAAACATAACATCTCATACTTAGATTTACGGGACCTCATCTTATAAAACTCTGATAATTTTAATGAATGATAACTCATTTTTATAAATGTCTCCTTTCGAGTCATTTTCTATTACTGTATCTGTGATCCATGAGGTAATACCCCAAACACTTAATCCGCTGCGATCAGTGAAAAATGGGGGTATTACAAATTAGGAGAAATTAGAATGCACCCACTCAGGCTTGACATATACACTACACCAGATTGCGTGAGTAGGCCGTCTAGTAGCACCCACACTCATCTCTAATCCCAGGTGAGTGTTCATAGCCCCACTTTTTAAATTCTTTATAAACCCTGTGAGGGGGATACATGCTTTAAATCGAATACAAGTCTTTTTCTTTGGTTATTGCACGAGTACCTACTATGCCATCATTACATTACACCCAATTTCATGAACCATAATCACTTACGAGTGAACGCGAGTATAGTGAATAGATCTATTTGGAGTTTGACAACTCCCGTTGGTTTGTCCCTGCCGGGGACCAATAGCAATATATTTGAGAACTAAAAGGGTTAACCATGGCAAGTTAGTCCTTATTATGTCCCGTCATGGTTTGGTCTGCAGTGCCCCATGACCTGGACATGTTAACGTGGGGTGTCATAAGCTTAGTGCAATAATACTCTATCATTACTTTTCTACAACCCAAGGGTTTCAGCTGAACCCTGTGGAACTTGTATTCAACCCTATAACAACCTAAACCTATGACTCTCACTCAACCTTAGTGTTGACCTTTAAGAATGTTATCCTAGGTAACTAGGCCCTTAGGACTTAAGGCACGGAGTGGAACTGGATATGAGGATGTCCAGACCTGTTATCATTCATAATCTTTTACTTTACACCGAGTCTGTGGGACCTCTCTTTTGTAAAAGTTTATCTTTTACTGTAAAACTCTGATGGATAAATGAATGGTAACTCTTTTCCTATAAAAACTTCTCTTTTGAGTCGTTTTCTATTATTGTGACTATGTTTCCATGAGTAATACCCCAAGATCTAGCTTCCGATGCTTTGGGGGTGTTACAAAAAGAAAAATGCTCGAAAAAGAAATGCCATAGCATACAAAAACAAACAGAGTGAAATAAATTTAAAATTATCCATATACTCAACATCTCTCATATCATTTTAGAATCACATCATAAAAATGGCTCAAGAACAAGAACTACCACATAATATTCAGGAAGAAGTATATGAAGATTCCATTCCGACAAATGAAAAACTTCTTCCGGAAAATGAATTTCTCAAGATTGGAGTTTCTTAACCATCAATTTATCCCATAATCCTTTCACTATGACAACCCAAAAATTGTTAAACTTATCAAGAATCATTCCATATTTTCCGTAATCACTAACACTGCTTCCAACATTATCATATACCTTCAAAAAATTATGGCACCACATCCAACTCGTAGAGGACACTAAACCTGCAACTCTTACAACAAATATGGACACCTACATCTTTGAATTCTCAACATCGTTGAAAAAGGAGTCGAAGAAGAAAGAAGAACCATATATACCTTTCGTGAGGGTCATCAAGCTCATCTTTGTAGACTTGATAAATAGATATCATATCTCAGCAAGGACCTAATGCTACAACACATAGTGCATTATCTATTCTAAGAGCATTATTGTATCTTGCTGCTCAAACCACGAAGGTAGAAAAAGGAGATTGTATGGGTAGCTAGCATTAGCTCAAAACCGAGCAGACCTACCAAGGAAATGCATATGAAAGTTGTGTCTAGCGCCAAATTAGGTACTAAGAAGGGTAGATATAAAAAGTAAGCACATGTTGGAGGCATCACACAAATTGAAGTCATGCAATGACTAAAGAAAAAATACTAAAAAGAAAGTGTCAAGTGAATCTACAGAGTTGGAGGAACTTATGGATGAATGTTGCTACGTGAGTAGAACATGTTGAGAAAACAAACGTTGGCGCAAAAATGGATGCCTTATGGCAGGATAAGGGGTGGATCAAGTGAAATGTGAACCTTTTAAGGAGGATAAAGATAATTTGTTAGAGAGGAATAGAAGTGAACGTATAGATGAAAATGATGGAGATGATAAGGGGGTCAGAGCTTAAACACTTAGAAGGAAGCCTATGACGTAGAAGAAGTTTGACAACAGCAGTTCTATTAGGACCTATGATTTAAACCAACTCATACATTATGATGTTTCTATAAATCCTTCTGTGGATTTCAGAACGAGCGTAGTGGATTCTACTAAAGAATCTTCCAGAAGATCACCTAGAAATCCGGCCAGAGATAACAACACGCTAGCTCTAAAAGCTGGTCAAACAACTCGTGCATCACTCTTTGATACATCGATGAGTTCGCTAATGGGTACTCTATGTGAGCCCGGTTAGTTACCGATTACCAAGGAAGAGAAGTCCCCATCACCATCATCATCGCCAACAACAACAACAACAACAACAACAACAACAACAACAACAACAACAACAACAACAATAATTACAACAATACCTACATCTTAGGCACCATCAACTACAAAAACTTATACATCATCAACATCCATAGTGAAGACTACCAGACTATCACATCTCGTATTATCACATCTGTAACAAACACAACACTCATTCCAACTGCTCCAAGGAAGAAATACGGAGAACCTTTAGGTCTCATTGAAGGTTTCATATGTATCATAAACCTATTAAAAACCCCATAAGAATCACAGACAAAATAAACTTGCCGACCTCAATCTCGAAGCCTCCGTCAGGATAATCCTGAGGGGGAGAAACGGCTTACAAGATTGAGATCTTTAGTAGCTACTGGTTCTACATTCATGGAACAATCTACATCATCTCACCAACAATCACAAAAGCTCCCATGCTCATCAAAACCTGTTGAAGATGTCGAAGAACACTCCACAGAGTTAATTCCAAAAGATGTTTTTAAAGATGTTGTGCAAGAAAATAAAAGTGTAGCAGCTGAAGTGTATTAGGGTAAGTTACAAGAAGGGGGAATAAAGAAAGAGCAAGAGCTGGAGAAAGATGTGTTAGTTGCAGATGATAAGCAATTAGAGGTGAGAGATGAAAACCCAATGGTTGAAAAGCCATAGGAACTATCATCTGCCTCATGTTAGTCTACTACTGAAACTAATGAGGAATATGATGAAAAGGATGAAACATCAATACAAGATATCTTCTATAATGAACGAATGACAAAACAATAGAAGATAAAACAATCAACTGATAACTGATGTGTTTAATGCCTCATCTACTTGGGAATCGTGCAATCCAGAAGACTTTGACCATAGTATTATGAGAGATATCTTCAAGAAAGTCAAAGCTACACCCAAACCTCCTGTTACTCACCAGATCATCACAAGTTATGCTGGAAGATCTGTTGGACCAGATGTTCTTCAAGCAGCTAGAGATGGATGTTGAACATCAAGTACTGATAAATAGAGTTTTGCAGGTGACATAAGAAAGACTGGAACTTCGAGCATTATAAAAACGCAAGAAGCATTACATTGAAGCATGAAGATACAAAGACCAGTTGCCTTACATCAGAAGACCCCATGATCTATCCTTTGAGGGAGATTATTGGAACACAAAAAGTGTAAATCATGATATAGGGTGTTAATACAAATAATGTCAAAAATGTTATTTGCATTATTCGGTCTCTATACGTTTTGATAATCACAAAATATAAAAACATGATACGTAAAGTTACGATTAATAAGTTTTTAATCGAGTAAACTCGTTTCGTCAACGTATCTACTACAACGTCACTTCAAGTATAAACAAACACGATACCGACATAAGTAAAGTGATCAAAGATTTTATTTTCTCAAAACTTTACATTTTTATGTAACAAAACATTTTTACAAAAGTATTATTGTAATTAAAAAGAAATGTTTTATTAAAGAAAATAAATTTGAATTTTAAATATTGCAACAACCATTTTTCCCAAAAAAACCAGACAAGATTTTTCACCAGATAAACTTTCACCACATCAGGACAAAAATGGGAGCATATGTCGGGACGGTCCCCTAAATGGGACGACAGTCCCTTTGTGATAAAGGACCGTCCACCTTTATGGGACCGTCCCCCGCTCCACTTGATAGCTATAAATACTTCAATGTTTCTTTCAAAAAAACAAGCCTCTTTGCACAAAATTTTTTTGTTCTTTCTTCCTCTCTTCTTTGATCACTATAACATATCGGATAGTGTTTATAAGTGATTATCCCATCCTCTACAAGTGAAGAACACTCGAAGTCGTCAAGAATCAATGTGTTATTGAGTCCACACACAAACGTAACAAGTGTTATGATTCTCTTCTTCGTCCAACTCTCTCTTTTGTATATATATATTGTAAATTCGACTTGTGTGTGAGTCATGAATAGGTGTGTTAAGGTGTATCTGGACAAAGGTGTAAGTCCGAGAAGTTTTGTATCTTGATTAGGACTTTTAATAGTTCGTGTGTTGTTGTGTGAAGGCTAGGACTTAGTTTAGTTGTAGTGTAAAGATCGAGACTTAGTGAAGTCCGTGTGTGAAGGCTTGAGTCGGGTGAAGATTCAAGTGAACGGGAGTGCTCTTTCATGTGAAGAAGTGGACGGGGTCATCGTCCGTGTGAAGGCTTAGATTATGTGTCGATCTAAGTGGACAAGAGTGCTTGTTCGTGTGGCTACGTGGGCCTTGGTGTTGATTGGTTCTAGCTAGGATTAGGACTCGACATTCCACTTAGTGTCATTAAACCTGGTGTAAGCTTGTGTACGGTTTGCTTCGCCTGAAGGGAGTGTGTTGACATAGTGATTGAAAACTCTCGAGTATGGTACTCGGGGAGTGGAGTAGGACAAAGAGTGAGCTTCGTGCCGAACCACTATAAATCTTGGCTCATTGGTTTGGTTGTATTCTTTCCTTTCTCATTTACTTTAATTACTTATATTTATAGAATTCATAGATATCACATAACAATCAAATCTAACGGTTTGCAACTAGAACATAAAAGTGGTAAAAGTTTTAAAATGTAATTATAAACGGTGAAACTATTCAACTCCCTTTCTAGTTTCTACAATTGGTATCAGAGCTACGTCACTCAAGAGATTTAAAGTATACGGCACTTTAAAGCTTGAATCAATCTATGGAGTATGAAAGATATCTAGAAGGGCGTTCTTTAAATGAACCACCATTTTTCGAAAATAATAATTTTGTTGAATGGAAAAATAGATTTGAAATTTATGTGAAATCAATAGATCGTGATCTTTGGCATGTCATTTCAATTGGTGATTTTCAAAAAATGGAAACAAATTTTGAAAATCAAAGTGAATTTTTCAAAAGAAAGTTTTGTAAAAATACTGAAGCAAAGATAATGATTTATAAAACTTTGCCGAGAGTTGAATACAAAAGAATATTCTTTTGTCAAATGGCAAATGACATATGGAAAAGTCTTTTAAAGTTTCATCAAGGAAATTGTCAAGCCAAAGATGAT
Organism: Artemisia argyi; assembly: GCA_030686995.1. Lineage (NCBI taxonomy): Eukaryota > Viridiplantae > Streptophyta > Magnoliopsida > Asterales > Asteraceae > Artemisia > Artemisia argyi. Next base: position 94,875,244 of record CM060676.1, read on the forward strand.
GATATTAATCTTGAACTAGTCTTCACTTGTGAAGAAAAATTAGTAGAAAGACATTTGGTTGAGTTAAATACATGTGCTACTAGTTCAAATGTTTTTTATGAAGGTAATGACACCGACAATGACTTCATTAGTAACCTACAAAGAGAACTCATTAAAGAGTCTTGGAGGGATGAAGAAGACAACGTAACTCATGTTGTACAGCCAAGTGGAAAACACCGAAGCGCATAAATTATCGTAAATAAAGAAAAAGGGTTTTCTAGCCATTCGTGGATTACGATATATGCAAAATGGTTGAAACTTCAAATGGTACACTCTAAAATTGAACATTTTTATCATGACCCATTTATTCTAGAGTTTTCCAAATTAGAAAATGAACTTAATGATCTCTGCAACTTAAGTCGAAAATCATTTTCAAAAAATGAATCCTTAAAGTCATATGAAAGTAATTTTGAAAAAGAAATCTTTTTGGAAGATAAAATGTTTAGACTTGAAAGTGGTATAGAAATTGATCTAGAATGTAAAGTGTGTCAAGATTACAAAAATGAAATTAAAAAAGCTAATGAAATGGCTAACACACTAGCTAAATTTGAAAAGAGTTCTAAGGCTCTTAAAGAGTTGATAAATAGTCAAAAGGAATTTGGAGATAAAACGGGATTAGGCTATAATTCGTGTGAGTCTTTGATGAGGTGAAAAGTGTTACGCTTTTAGGGGTCATTTAAGCCCTAAGTCATGATTATTTGATCAAATATTACCTCAAATCGTTCCTTTTGTCATTTTAGGTACTTTGGATAAGAAATTTGGAAAATGAAGCATTTTGGAGCAAAAAGTGAAGAAAACGACAAAGTCTCCAAATTTAAGCTGGAAACAGTACTTGACGGCGTCACGCTCTAAAGGTGACGGCGTCATGTGTTAGCAAGAGGTGGATATGAAGTTTACACAAGACGCGCCAGAAAGATTTTTGGAATTAAAGAGTGATGGCGTCACCCTTTGTGACGCCTAGGCCGTCATGTGCAATCTAAAGGGTGATGGCTAAGAGAAGATTATAAAGTGACGGGGTCAGATCTGGATCTAGGCAATCTGAGGAAAGCATTGGCGACGAGTTGACGGCGTCACATGTATAACGTGACGCCGTCAGATTGTATTATCTATATATAGTTTTCTAATTTTCATTCATTAGGAAGAGAACTGATGAGGCGAAAAATGAAGCATTTTTAAGGGGTCATTTAAGCCCGAATTCGAATTTAATTGATCAAGTATTGCCCTAAATCGTTCCTTTTGTCATTTTAGGTACTTTTGGAGTGAAATCTGGAAAAGGAAGCATTTTGGACATTTTTGGAGCATAAAAGAGAAGAAAACGGCAAAGTCTTAATTTTCCTTGCTGGGAACAGTACCTGACGGCGTCACAAGCTTCTACATGACGGCGTCAAGAGTAATACTAGAGGTGGAAGTGGATGATACACGTTGTAATACCTCAGATTCTAAAATAATGTAAAATGACCAAAATGCCCTTAAGATCAAAAATTTGTAATAACACGTAAATAGTACCAAGAAGACCCTATAAAATTTGATCTTTGCAACATATGATTACAATAAATTAAGTATAAATAAAATTTGTTATTTTTGTAAAAGTAAAATAATTTGATTTCATATAATTTAGTGTAGTCGTTTATATATATATATATATATATATATATATATATATATATATATATATATATATATATATATATATAAATTAAGAAAGAAATCACAATTACATTAGGAAAATTATATAATAATTTAATTTCACATTATCCCATAAGATTGCAGCCCAAGATAAGTATTTTATCACTATATAAACAAAGGTACACGTTTTTATTTATTGGATAACCTTTAAACCGACTTTTAAATACCGAAACCCTAACAAAAACCATAAAAATCGACACAAAATATTCTGAGACTTCTGGCTATTTTTCTTGGATGAATTCAAGGTCTAAGAAGGTGGTAAAAATACGTGTTAAGGCTGGTGAGGCTGGTTCAATCATGGGAACATTCTTTTGTTCGATTTGTCTTAGCCGAGAACTCAAAATTCATTCTGCTCAATTCGTGTGTTCTAAAATTATTCTGGTATTTTTATAGCACATTATATATCATATTGCATCTGTATAAAATAGTAGAATTGAACCATGCAAGATATATTGATCATACGAATTTATATAAGTTAATAAACCCTAAATCGACTAAAAGATTTGTAATAAGCTATGCGATTTTTGTAAGCTTCAAATGTATTTTATTCTGGTATCTTACAAGTCATATAACATCATAAAAATAAGCTTCATAATTTTCAAGAGCTAGATACCAAGTTTGGACTTATTTTGTAATCGGATTATTTGAGAAAAAGGGAATAAAAAGAAAAGGAATCGAATTAGGGTTAGGGTTAGGGTTTTTGGTATGAGATCTGGTCATTAATGATGTTTTTAAGGATATAATTAATGTGGTAATGATTGGGTAATATAGGGTTAGGGTTTGGAGGATTATTATATAAATCGATTATGTTTTTAAAATACAAGGGTCTGTTTTGTAAATATTAAAACTTGAGGGTTAATTTTATAAACTCTAAGTTATTAAGGGTAACTCGTATAAGATTAATAGAGGAGTATAATATGTAATTTTGATATTTAAAAGGTTTATTTGGTAAATTATATAATTAAGGAGTTTAAATTGTAATTTCGTAACTTAAAGTGTGTAAGGTGTAAATTACTAAAATATAAGGATTAATTCATAAAAGGTGAAAGTTAAGGGACTAATTTGGAAATCTGCTAAAATGGAAAGTTACTAGAAATGGAAGAAAACCTAATACGAAATATGAATAAGTAAATGATCGAATAAGATATTAATGAGTAATACATCGTGTGTAGATTTCTGAAGGAGAGTTCTATTCTGTTATTTGATCTTTCTACTTCTGTCAGCTTCGCTTCTGTTCGAGGTACGGATATTCTGACCTTACTCTTAAGCTTTCCTTTGTGATATGAACTTTCTGTTTGAACCTTACTATGATAAACCTTTGCTGTGAACCTTTGTTATCTGAACCATTTGTTTGACCCTTTTGTTACCTGAGCTTCACTAGGCATGGGGGTTCCATGTCCGTGTCATAGATGCACCTATGGCATGACTCTAGGGCATTAGAGTGATGTTCTGCCACGTCCCTTCCGTTATATATGAATGTGCACTAATTTTCAGGGGCGTATGGATGCATCCTAGATCTGTTTTCTGTTATGATATAATATGATTATGTTTAGTGACTGGTTGTATGTGCAATGTACTCCTTTCACTTCCGGTACAATGGAGCTAGCTACTCCTTGTACAACTTATGTGATTATGATATGTTTTCGAGCTCATGGTATATTCTGACTCTGTTTATACCGGTGACTGTATAGATTCCCTATTAAAACCTACACATTATCTTTCCGTATTATCTGTTAAACCTAAATATGTTTCTCCAAAAATTATATCATTTGTACTTCAGCATTTATTTTCTGTTTCATTTTGTTATATATCTGTTCACTGGGCTTTTTAAGCTCAGCCGCATTTCTTTTCACCGCGGCAGGTATTCAAGTTAGCTTTGGGATAGCTTTCTGGGATTGAGAGTAGAGTTGAATTGAAGAGTTTGACCATAGTTATTTGAAGCAAGTCATTTATGTAAGATTTATGCTTTTGATCTATCTGTTTGTTCTGATGTAACACCATAATTTGTGACATTTTTACCCTTGTTGGGTTGGGGTTTTACAATTTATGGTATCAGAGACAGGTTGGATCGGCAGATTCATAACCCGTAGAGCTTAGGCTATGACCTGTGAGTATTAGGATTTGCGCCATAGGAATTATGAAACAATCTTTGAGGATTTACTTTAGGATTTCCCTATATAAACCTTAAGTTATTACCGGTGAGGATTGGGTAGATTAGGATATTGATTTAAGTAGCATCGTTTCCGCATCACTCTAATTCTTGGTTCTGTCTTTAGTTAAGCCTGATAAGATCATTCTTTCCGAGATTAGGAAGTTATACACAACATAAAGTTCAGTAACCAAATAAGTTTAGAATGTCTTGAGAACTACATGATTATGCTTTACACCATTTAAGTTTCATTTTCTGATTCTGATCCCCATCTCTAATAATCAGTTTGATCTTTCGGAAGATTTTTACAACCCTAAGTGTTTGACATATTCTGTGAATTCTTCTGCTTATGCTAGGTATAATAAGTATTCCTGTGACACTATTTGATTTTCCATAAACCTTTTCTACTTCTATGAGAGATCTGGAGGTTATTAGTCACGAGTATAGGAAATTTTCCACTCCATTATGATAATGAAACTATGTTTACTAAGGTTTTCTTTGGAAGATTATAATTCTGACAATAATCTGGGTATTGGTTGATTTCCCTAAGTTCTTTCCATTAATAATGATTAAGATATCACATGATAATGAGGAAGATTGACAATGGTGTGATTGAATCATTAGACTATTAAGTTCTCTTTTGGAAGTTGATTATTATGACAATTCTGCGTATGTTCGCTAAGTTTATGGTTATGAGCATTTTGGTGAATTTGGAAGTATTGGTGCTCTATTAAGATAGATCTGTTAGATTTAGGTTATTTCTGATACGTTTCGTTTTCCGTTTGACCTTATTGATGATAACTGATTATGCTAAATCCTGGGAAGAAGAGAAGAATTGTTAGGTTGCCATTAGGTTGTTTTATTCACGACTTGAGATAAAGTATGGTCGCCATGAAGATATATTTATATAATGCAAATATTATGATGCCTGGCCAACGTGATAATATTTACATCATATGACGTACCCTCATTGTGAGCATATGATATTTTGGGAAGAGTTTGAGAAGCATCAAATTTCTGTCTGTTAGATTATCCGTGATTAGTGAGACTTTTAGGATTCATTCGACCTATATGTAGTTTCTGCCTTTATCGTTAGATATCTGGATATGTTCGAATTCTCGTTGTATGTTTGTTGATCGTTGATCATTCGTTAAGAATTTCAGAACTCATTATAGAGTCTTCTATCGTTTGAAATTTCGTACTCAATCCGTTTTCTGCTAGTACTTGTGAGAAGTACTTTAGTTATCTGATACAAGTATGTAATCATTGAATCAATTTCTGAACTGTTCTGAACAAGATATGAAGTTATGAAAGTCCGATAAGAAAGATATGTCTGTCCGTTTGAAATCCGTGGAAAGATTTTATGAATTAAGATTAATTCCGTAACTCAAAGATTCTGTGTTCGTTCTATTCTCATGAATTCTGAAATTCAATTCGTTTCTGTCTACTCTGCTTATTCAATTTCCGAGGACGAAAATTTCTTTTTAGAGGGCAAGAAGTTGTAATACCTCAGATTCTAAAATAATGTAAAATGACCAAAATGCCCTTAAGATCAAAAATTTGTAATAACACGTAAATAGTACCAAGAAGACCCTATAAAATTTGATCTTTGCAACATATGATTACAATAAATTAAGTATAAATAAAAATTTTTATTTTTGTAAAAGTAAAATAATTTGATTTCATATAATTTAGTGTAGTCGATTATATATATATATATATATATATATATATATATATATATATATATATATATATATATATATATATATATATATATATATAGGGAAGGGATCCGGTACATTTTTGGATTTTAGTGCGGATGTACGGACGAATCACAGCCCTCCATCTAGTCAACCATCTGAAAAAAGCGGAGTGGCATTATCGTAAATATCCCGACTTTTTTAAATATCGTTAATATCACAGTAGCTTTTTTTATTGAAAAAAATTCAAAAAAATCTGAAAAAATTAAAAAAATAAAGAGAACAACAAATAATTATAAATCGCTGAAAAAAATTTCAAAAAAAAAGTCATTTTCATCGTTAAAGGTATTGTGATATTAGCGTATGATTTTGATATCACATAAAATTTTTTTAATAAAAAATTTAATATCACAATAACTTTTTTAATATCATAAAAACTTTTTCTTAATAAAAATTGTTAATATCACCGTAACTATCATGTTTTCTTAATATCAAAGTTAATTTTTTTTAATATCACCGTAACTTTTTTTAATATCGTAATAAAAAAACAGTGATATTAATTTTTTTAATATCATAAAAACTTTTTCTTAATAAAAATTGTTAATATCACCGTAACTATCATGCTTTCTTAATATCAAAAGTTAATTTTTTTAATATCACCGTAACTTTTTTTAATAACGTAATAAAAAAAACAGCGATATTAATTTTTTTACTAATATCAAAGTAACTTTTTAAGTAAATTATCATTAATATCACGGTAGCACTCATAATATCCTTAATATCACGGTAGCACTCATAATTACCAAACAAAAAGTGCTCAGAAAAATCTGAAAAAATAAAAAAAGTAAAGAAGATAACAATAGTAAGGATCGCTCAAAAGGAAAAAAATTAAAAAAATCATTTCAATGGTCAATTGATTAATTGATGGTTGCGTTGGATTTTGACTTTTTTTTACAAAAAGTCAAGATCAGATCTGGATGGGCGGCCCAGATTAATCCGTACGTCCGCACTAAAAAAAGTTATCCGCACATGATCCTCACTCTATATATATATATATATATATATATATATATATATATATATATATATATGTATATGTATATGTATATGTATATGTATATGTATTTAAATTAAGAAAGAAATCACAATTACATTAGGAAAATTATATAATAATTTAATTTCACATTATCCCATAAGATTGCAGCCCAAGATAAGTATTTTATCACTATATATACAAAGATACACGTTTTTATTTATTGGATAACCTCTAAACCGACTTTTAAATACCGAAACCCTAACAAAAACCATTAAAATCGACACAAAATATTCTGAGACTTCTGGCTATTTTTCTTGGACGAATTCAAGGTCTAGGAAGGTGGGAAAAATACGTGTTAAGGCTGGTGAGGCTGGTTCAATCATGGGAACATTCTTTTGTTCGATTTGTCTTAGCTGAGAACTCAAAATTCATTCTGCTCAATTCGTGTGTCCTAAAATTATTCTGGTATTTTTCTAGCACTTTATATATCATAATTCATCTGTATAAAATAGTAGAATTGAACCATTCAAGATATATTGATCATACGAATTTATATAAGTTAATAAACCCTAAATCGACTAAAAGATTTGTAATAAGCTATGCGATTTTTGTAAGCTTCAAATGTATTTTATTCTGGTATCTTACAAGTCATATAACATCATAAAAATAAGCTTCATAATTTTCAAGAGCTAGATACCAAGTTTGGATTTGTTTTGTAATCGGATTATTAGAGAAAAAGGGAATAAAAAGAAAAGTAATCGAATTAGGGTTAGGGTTAGGGTTTTTGGTATGAGATCTGGTCATTAATAATGTTTTTAAGGATATAATTAATGTGGTAATGATTGGGTAATATAGGGTTAGGGTTTGGAGGATTATTATATAAATCGATTATGTTTTTAAAATACAAGGGTGTGTTTTGTAAATATTAAAACTTGAGGGTTAATTTTATAAACTCTAAGTTATTAAGGGTAACTCGTATAAAATAAGTAGAGGAGTATAATATGTAATTTTGATATTTAAAAGGTTTATTTGGTAAATTATATAATTAAGGAGTTTAAATTGTAATTTCGTAACTTAAAGGGTGTAAAGTGTAAATTACTAAAATATAAGGATTAATTCATAAAAGGTGAAAGTTAAGGGACTAATTTGGAAATCTGCTAAAATGGAAAGTTACTAGAAATGGAAGAAAACCTAATACGAAATATGAATAAGTAAATGATCGAATAAGATATTAATGAGTAATACGTCGTGTGTAGATTTATGAAGGAGAGTTCTATTATGTTATTTGATCTTTCTACTTTTGTTAGCTTTGCTTCTGTTCGAGGTACGGATATTTTGACCTTACTCTTAAGGTTTCCTTTATGATATGAACTTTCTGTTTGAACCTTACTATGATAAACCTTTGTTGTGAACCTTTGTTATCTGAACCATTTGTTTGACCCTTTTGTTATCTGAGCTTCACTAGGCATGGGGGTTCCATGTACGTATCATAGATACACCTATGGCATGACTCTAGGGCAGTAGAGTGATGTTCTGCCACGTCCTTTCCGTTATATATGAATGTGCACTAATTTTCAGGGGCGTATGAATGCATCCTAGATCTGTTTTCTGTTATGATATGATACGATTATGTTTAGTGACTGGTTGTATGTGCAATGTACTCCTTTCACTTCCAGTACAATGGATCTAGCTACTCTTTGTACAACTTATGTGATTATGATATGATTATGATATGTTTCTAAGCTCATGGTATATTCTGACTCTGTTTATACAGGTGACTGTATAGATTCCCTATTAAAACCTACACATTATCTTTCCGTATTATTTGTTAAACCTAAATATGTTTCTCCAAAAATTATATCATTTGTACTTCAACGTTTATTTTTCGTTTCATTTTGTTATATATGATATCCCTATGTTTTGACGATCACAAAATATAAAATCATTAAACGTAAAATCATTACGTAAATAAGTATTTAGTGACAAAATATCATTATATCCAACTAATTCACTTAAGGTATGAATAAACAAGTGCCTAATACATTTTATGATCAAAGGAAGGTTTATTTGCTAATTACAAATTATATAAAATGGTATAAACATTTTATATATTTAAGAAAAACACTCTTGGTAATTAAAGGAAAATGTTTATTTCACAATAAATAAATGAATTCAAATTTTTAACCAAATTCAGTTAAATTTTCACCAAATAAACTTTCTCCAGAAAGGACAAAGAAATCAGGCCGTTACAGTGGGCGGCCCCCTTAATTTTAAGGGGGCCGGCACACAATTAAGGGGGTCGGCATACGCTCCTCTGTCAGAATTCTTTGCCTATAAATACTGGTTCAAATCTGAAATTTTTCCTCACCTTTTGCACTAAAACTTTCTGTTCTAATTCTCTCAAAACACCTTTCTAAATCCTTTGATCATAAACATATTAGTTTTTGTTTCAAGTGATCTAATCCCTCATTATTCAAGTGCAAGAAAAGAATACTTCTTTCATCTCAAATCAAGAAGTATTGAAGATTAGTTGTGTAGCTTGTATTTATTGTAAAGTTGTGTAGTGATTGTAATTGGTAGATCTAGGTGGGTTTGTAAATCTAGTATTGAAGAAGTTGTGGTGTGAAGTAGAAGTAGTGTGTAGTTGTGAAGTAGTTGTGTTGTGTACAAGTTGTGAAGAAGGCTTGTTGTGGTGTGAGATTGGTTCTAGCTATTATTAGGACTCGACATCTAGCTTAGTGTAGTTAATTGGTGTAAGCAAAAGTTGTGTAAGGTTTCTCCGCCAAAAAGGGAGTTTGTTGACATAGTGAAGAAAAACTCTCGAGTAGGTGACTCGAGGAGTGGAGTAGGGCGAAAAGGTGCTTCGTAGCCGAACCACTATAAATACCGTGTGTTGTGGTTTGATCTCTCTATCTCTATCTTTTCTTTACTTTCATATTTACGTTATAATTATTTAGTTAGTTAGATTAAATTGTTTGTGTTGTGCAAGTGTTGAAATTCACATAAATAAGAATCGAAGTTTTTATAAAACAAAGTTTTTAAAATCCAAATTGACGTAAAACTATTCAACCCCCCCCCCCCCCCCCCTTATAGTTTTCCACAATATGCAACGTGGTAATGGCTCCAACACACGACCTGGATAATATGGAAGTCTGAGATTTTGATAGTTTTAAACTTGACTTAATGTGAATAAGGATTACAGAAATGTTATCGGGAAGTGGATTTGATTGTGGGAAGGATGGCTCGGATGCTTGAAATGCTTAAAGTTCAAAAACAATATTATATATAAGATTATCTTGTTTTTATGTGCTTAAATTCAGTAGATGTCGTCTCTTCAAAAGTTAATGGATGATAAGTTATGTTATACGTTTGAAAACTTCTTTATAAAACGTAATGTTGTTTAAATAGTTTTTACGAAACCGTCTAAGTGTTTTTCTTGGGGTATAACTTATAAAAAATTAGTGTGTTAATATAATCATAATGTTACTGAATAAACCTTCAAGTTATTAATCTTTACATTTTTAACCCTGATGAAGCGAAAAGTGTACTGCTTTTGGGGGGTCATTTAAGGCCAAAGTCGAGATTATTTGATCAAATATTGCCCTAAATCGTTCCTTTTGTCATTTTTGGTACTTTTGAGAGGGATTTTACAAAAGGAAGCATTTTGGACGTTTTTGGAGCGAAAAAGTGAAGAAAATGACAAAGTCTCAAAAGCATGCTGGAAATTGCACTTGACGGCGTCACAAGGTGCTAGTGACAGTGTCATGAGTTGACAAAAGGGTGGATAAATCAATTACACGTGACGCGCCAGAATGTTTTGTGAAGGGGTCGTGATGGCGTCACGTACAAAATTTCCAAGGCCATCAAGAGTAACTGCAAAGAGTGACGGCCCAGAACCCATAAACAGTGACGGCCTCAGAAGTAGATCTAGGCAATACGAGTTTATTTTGGCGGCGAGTTGACGGCGTCACAAACTACTCTTGACGCCATCAGGAGACAAAATCTATATATGGTTTTCTAGTTTTCATTCATTGTGTGCAACTTTGAGGGAATAAACCCTAGACGAATTTTACAGCTTTTTCAAGGGTTTCAACCCCTTATTTCTTCCATGCTTAATTGAAGATAAGTACTTTACCAAATCATTCAATATGTCTATGTGTTGTTTGATTATATCTTACGCTTGTCTTCTCTTTAACATGCTAGGCTAGGTTTTCTTCGTGTTTACTTAGATGTAATGAAACTTAGATATTGGTTATGGTTTGGTTGTTTGTTTATAATTGTTGTGGATGAAAGAATTCGATGTTAGGCTTAAGAAAACTGGCAGACTTCCAATTGGTAACATGCTTGAACGTCTTAAGAAACATGAATCGAATGTGTACTACGATTATTCGGTTATATTTAATGCATAAGTAACTTCCAAGGATACCATGTTAGGAGCTTTTAGTCGGCTCGACATAGGATTGAGGTAGAAGCTTATAGAGTTAGGGAAGATCGTACACGGCCCTACAAATGGTATTAAGGAATATAACCCGTCATCCATGCAATTGTAACAAACTAATCAACCTGTAAAAGATAGCTAAAGAGTAGTGAAATCTAAGTAAACACAATTTTCTCTCATTATTGTTTACACCACAAATTAGTTTAAGTTTAGTTTATTTTATTTTGATTGCATCTTTAGTTGATTGGTTTAGTTGACTAGCAACTAATTCTGCCCACTCCTTCCAAACCGAGATTTTTAATTGCTTTCCTTAAAATATAAAAATTATAAAAAGAATCATCCTTCACCTCTAGACCTAGTTTTAGTGAGTTTTAACCCTAGCGAACACTATTCTTTGAGTTAAACGATCAATCCCCCGGTACTTGTCACTATACTATACTACAACGAACAGGTACACTGCCTGGTGGGGATTGCAAGCTTCTCAAGATCCCTTGAGAGGTAAAACCTTTTGCGAGGGCGCAATTCCACGCATCAAGTTTTTGGCGCCGTAGCCCGGGGAATAGTTATTGTCTAGGTTAAAATGTCTTTTTATTAGGTCTACTTGCTAGATTCCTTTCTAGTAAGATTTTTATTTTTATTGGTTTTCTTTAGTCTATCTTTTCTTTGTGTGTTTGTTCGTATAATTCTCATTAATTATTCCGTTGGCCACTATGGAAAACGCGAACCTACCCCTTTCACCTATCGAGGTTAATTTGTTGCGTGAACAGATTGAGAATGAGATTAGGGAACTTAGAGAACTCAATAGATTGGTTGATATTGAGCTTGACTATGCGCTTAATGACTTAGCAATAGCCGTGGACTTAGATAAGGAACTTGAACCCAATAACTTGGCAATTGTAGAAGATGTTAAGGAAGAAGAAGAGGAGGGTTTAGATGATGATTATTTCAATTTATATCCCACTAAGGAGGAAATCGCTTATTGTAACAATCTCATTGATAACCCTAGGCCTCCCTTTGTTAAGATTGACCCTAAGATTAAAAGAGGTGACCCTAAGAATGTGAAGATACCATGTATGATTGGATATAAATGCATTGATCAAGCCTACATCGATTTTGAATCCCCACTCAACATTATGTCTTCAAGTGTCTATAATGAGTTAGTAACAACAAAACTCGGACCTAGAAAAGATCCCAAATACCCCGGTGGAGTTTGTAACTTTGTCGGGAGAGTTAAAGGTCTACATGTCTTTGTTGGGAACTTTACTTACCTCGTGGACTTTATGGTTGTGGAAGACTTGGCCAATATTATAGATTGTCGCTTATCCCATGTGGTACTAGGTAAGTCATTTGTTGAGGAGTCCAAGTTAAAACACGATCAAATAGAGGGAACGGTCCAATTTTCGAATGGAATCGATTGGATCACCTATAGAATGCCTAATAAAATAAAGGAGTTTCGTTATGTACCTCAACTTGATATCGATAACATTAGTGCAATCGAGGACATTAACGAAGAAGATAAGAGTAAAGGAATGAATTTTTTTTTTGGAAAAGAGGAGCCTTTACTATAAGAATTGTTTAGCCCTTGGACCTAAGTATAAAGTTAACAATGAAGTAGTTCAGAGGTTAAGAGAATCGATTGAAAAGTGGGAAAGGAAAACGTAATAGCCCGTGACTTTGAGTCTAGCTACAAGACTCGTAAATAAAGAAAAGCGCTTCTTGGGAGGCAACCCATGTTTTATTTGTTTTGTTTGTTTGTTTGTTTATTTGATTTTATTCGTTTTTGTATGCATGCTTGATTTTTATTGTTTATGGATCATGTTTTATACTAAATTGTGCAAATGCTTTACTTTGTTGTTTGTTTTAACTTCATAAAAGGTATTTCGCAAAAGATAAGTGTAAGGGAAATCTTAATTTGTTTTAAAGAACGGAAATTGAACATGACCCACAACAATATTAAATGAACATGTATATTAGTAATTGTTTGAGTCAAATGCTTGTATCGAGTCATAATGATGTTTTGCAGGAAATTCCAGGAGTTAAGGCATAAGTTTTTCCAGAAATTTTCCAGAAACTTAACATGAGATTTCTGTCAGAACACTCTGACGACGTCAGGATTAACACCTGACGGCGTCAGGTGTAAACATCTTGAAATCTTGCAAGTTTTGTTTTTCTAACGGAGTCTTAAAGTTTTTGTTAATTCTTTAGTTTTATAAATTCCAGGAAATCTGCAAACATTCATTCCACAAGCATTATATCCTTATATATATAGATTACCGCCGATTTTACGCGAGGTTGCCATGATTGTTTTCTCAGGTTTAACAGGTTATATTGGACAAGAAGATGATTTATTATTTCGGAAGGGAAGCTTTCAACGTTCATTTTCTTGGAGGAAGATTTAACCATGTTAACGATTTATCCACATCGAACGAATCAGGGGAGTATTTGTCTTCATTCTTTTACCTTATTTACTTTTACATCTTTTTATTGAACATTGGGAACAATGTTCAGCCTAAGTGTAAGGGGAGGGTAAATGATGATACTTCAGAGAATACAATTACACTTGAGTTTGTTTGTTCAATGGTAGGTGTGTAATAAAACTAAGAGAAATACTTGTTAGGGCAATTTTAGCGCCAAATTTAAATTTTTTTACAACATTTAAAAGTGAAGCTTTAGCCTTAATGAGCGTCTCATGGATAGGAATTGTATGACTAGCACAAAAACCATACCACTCAAAAAAAATTTCCACCCAAATATGTGAGGTTCGCCTTTAGATTTGTTAGGAAAAGCATTCATTATTAGTGCTTATGAGTGTACCGCTAGTATTTAGATTCTAGAACTTGCGTTAGTGATGCATCCCGAGACCGCTAGTGAGACTACATTCGTGTAGTTAGGATTTACTACATGATAAGAGCCATTAGGATCACCCTTGTGTTAAACCCGTATCATAATTACTTGACCATTTAAGTCAATTACCTTGACTAGTAAAGTTAATTAATTTTTCCCACACCTTTGCGTTGTACTCATTTTTAGTACACGATACCCCTAGTACACCCCTCCGAGCCTATCTTTTCGTTTCAAACTTTAAGCATTTTACTTAAAGGTAGAATTTGTTTACAATCGACCACCAATGTGCAACCAAATCGCCTTAGCCTTCCGTGTATGCACTCATCTTTAGTGCATTATTGTTATTTATTTAAACCCTTAGATAATTGTCTAATTGATTACATGGTTGCTAAGTCGAGTTATATCTTGTACATATTGTTTTGGGACGATTGGGACTCATGGGTAAAGTACTAGTGTTATAGAGTAATGGGGAAGAACATCACATATTACCCCCATATGTGCGTTAATCTTAAAAAGTACAAGTGTTTTGATTATCTTGATTCGAGTCATTAGAATAGTTAATTGTAAAGTATGTAAAATTTCAAGTGTAAGGGGAATGCAAAATCCCCTATGATGTATTATTTTCGATGGTAGGGCAAGAGTGTATGCAAAAAAAAAAAAAATCGAAAAAAAAAAAAATCGAAAAAAATAAAAAGATAAAAGAGAAAAAATATACGGACTACCATCCCGTTTGATAGTTTTAAACTAGACTTAATGTGAATAAGGATTACAGAAATGATATCGGGAAGTGGATTTGATTTTGGCAAGGATGGCTCGGATGCTTGAAATGTTTAAAGTTCAAAAACAATATTATATATAATATTATCTTGTTTTTATGTGCTTAAATTCAGTAGATGTCGTCTCTTCAAAAGTTAATGGATGATAAGTTATGTTATACGTTTAAAAACTTCTTTATAAAACGTAATGTCGTTTAAATAGTTTTTACAAAACCGTCTAAGTATTTTTCTTGGGGTATAACTTATAAAAAATTAGTGTGTTAATATAATCATAATGTTACTGAATAAACCTTCAAGTTATTAATCTATACATTTTTAACCCTGATGAAGCGAAAAGTGTACCACCTTTGGGGGTCATTTAAGGCCAAAGTCGAGATTATTTGATCAAATATTGCCCTAAATCGTTCCTTTTGTCATTTTAGGTACTTTTGAGAGGGATTTTACAAAAGGAAGCATTTTGGACGTTTTTGGAGCGAAAAAGTGAAGAAAACGACAAAGTCTCAAAAGCATGCTGGAAATTGCACTTGACGGCGTCACAAGGTGCTAGTGACGTCGTCATGAGTTGACAAAAGGGTGGATAAATCAATTACACGTGACGCGCCAGAATGTTTTGTGAAGGGGTCGTGACGGCGTCACATACAAAATTTCCAAGGCCATCAAGAGTAACTGCAAAGAGTGACGGCCCAGAACCCATAAAGAGTGACGGCGTCAAAAGTAGATCTAGGCAATACGAGTTTATTTTGGTGGCGAGTTGACGGCGTCACAAACGACTCTTGACGCCGTCAGGAGACAAAATCTATATATAGTTTTCTAGTTTTCATTCATTGTGTGCAACTTGAGGGAATAAATCCTAGACGAATTTTACAGCTTTTTCAAGGGTTTCAATATGTCTATGTGTTGTTTGATTATATCTTAAGCTTGTCTTCTCTTTAACATGCTAGGCTAGGTTTTCTTCGTATTTGCTTAGATGTAATGAAACTTAGATATTGATTATGGGTTGGTTGTTTGTTTATAATTGTTGTGGATGAATGAATTCGATGTTAGGCTTAAGAAACTGGCAGACTTCCAATTGGTAACATGCTTGAATGTCTTAAGAAACATGAATTGGATGTGTACTACGATTATTCGGTTATATTTAATGCATAAGTAACTTCCAAGGATACCATGTTAGGAGCTTTTAGTCGGCTCGACATAGGATTGAGGTAGCAGCTTATGGAGTTAGGGATGATCGTACACGGCCCTACGAATGGTATTAAGGAATATAACCCGTTATCCATGCAATTGTAACAAACTAATAAACATGTAAAAGATAGCTAAGGAGAAGTGAAATCTAAGTATACACAATTTTCTCTCATTATTGTTTACACCACAAATTAGTTTAAGTTTAGTTTATTTTATTTTGATTGTATCTTTAGTTAATTGGGTTAGTTGACTAGCAACTAATTCCGCCCACTCCTTCCAAACCCGAGATTTTTAATTGCTTTCCTTAAAATATAAAAAATACAAAAAGAATCATCCCTCATCTCTAGATCTAGTTTTAGTGAGTTTTAACCCTAGCGAACACTATTTTTTGAGTTGAACGATCAATCCCCTGGTATTTGTCACTATACTATACTACAACGAACAGGTACACTGCCTGGTGGGGATTGAAAGCTTCTCAAGATCCCTTGGGAGGTAAAACCTTTTGCGAGGGCGCAATTTCACGCATCAAACCCTAATAGTAAATATTTACACTTTTAGTCCTTTAATTTTGATATAATTACATTTTTGGCTCAAACTATTAAAATATGACAATTTAACATTATTGGTTTCCAAATATTCCCTTTTTACTCTTAAGTTATCAAAATGACAGTTTTGATACTAGTTTCAGGAAAATTACACTTTTAGCCCCTAGAGTTAAACAATTTGCATACTAGTCCAAAATGAAATATTTTTTTACAATTTTAACCCTTAACCTTTCAAATATTACTTTTTATGCTCAAAAGTCTTTGTGTATTCTGTTTTAACCTCAACTTACCAATTTGGCAGTTTATACCCTTACTTTCATAAAAGTTACACATTTAACCCAAGTTTCGTAAAATTTGCATTTTTAGTCCAAAAATCACATTTATCAAAGTTTATCATTTCTATTTGCTAATTAAGTTTCCAGAAGCTTATTTAAGCTTATAAAAGAGCTTATTAGGTGCTAATAGCTTATTTTGGTGTCATTGGGCTTTAAGGATCAAAACTAAGGCCCGTTAATGTTTTTAGTAGTCCATTGGACTTGAGATTTGGTGGGATTTTATATGGGATTATAATACATCTATTTTTACTCACACAACAACTTATGGATTGCTTATTTAGGAACTTCTTATTTGGTATTGGGCCTTAAGGCCCAATGCGTATACTTGTATTCATATAAGACTGTCTCGAGTGACTTAAGCTTATAGGTTTAAAATTACATCAAATGAGCTTAATAGAGTAGCTTATCTACACAGCTTGTTTGCTTAGCTTATAAGGATATGAGTCAAGCTTTTGGTGAACCATGATACGCGTTTATAAATGATTTTACAGGTTCATTCCTAAGTGACATAAATCATTTCTGTTGGAGTTTATAACTTAAGTGATTATCGATATGGGTTAAGGCAACATCAAAAACGTGTTTATTAGTTTATGTAAGTTAATAACAAGCAATCTAATCCAAACCTTACCATATCAAGTTTCAAGTGATCAACAAACCTAGGATTATGGATAACGAGATTATGGAAATAAATGGAAGAGCTTTCATGGCTCGAAAATGTTATACATAATATCTATGGTACCAAAAATAATCTAAGTGTTTGAGGATACTTACGACACCACAAAAGGGTGTGGTGAACTCGATTGTTAGACTAGGAAATTTGGTGAGGACTTTGTAATTCATTTGTGCACCCAACATGGACTTGAGAGGAACCCTTGGATGAGTTGATCACACTTTTAATCACCTAGAACTTGGCCTTGTTCTCTCATACGTATCACAGGAATAAAATACTTGAAGTTTGTTTTTTTAGTTGTGAGTTATTGAGTGTACGTATATGTGAGTTGTGTGGCTTGCTATTATACACGAATTGGATTCAAGTTGGGGAGACAAAAAGAATAAGAGATGAGGATAAAGGCATGGGGAAGAGTAGCTACGTAATAGGGTACTTGAGAGAGTGTATAAGTAGTTTGCAAGTGGCCTTAGGTGTGAAATGGTTTGAACATTTCGGGTTTAGGGGGTGACTAAGCAAAGAACCGACTTAGTAATTCTATTCGAGTACCATTGAGTCTAGTAACATATATGTGTGTCTAATGTTGTGGTTTGTATGTCAAGAAAGTGTGTACATGTTTGTTTAAGAGCTTGAGTACCTTAAAGGGTCCATAATGACTTCTAACGTGACCAAAAATAAAATGGTGATCGATTTGGAGTCCTAGGGGGCTTGGACGGTTATAAACGACTAGGATATAATCCGTTTGTATACTTATGAGTCATAACTACATGTTACATGCCTAATAACACCCTATGGTTTCGTTTGAGCTTTAAGGGTTCGAATATGTACATATAACGTTGTAACATGACTAAAACAATTTAATAGAGGCACGTTTGGGTTTAGCATGACATAAGAGACTATCACACACTTAAAATACCCCTTTGTAAGCATTTAGACATGATACGAAACACTTAAAATAGTTGTGAACACTTTGGGTACGTTTGAATAAAGTGGTGATCACGTTTAGCTTTGGTATTGGATTTCCATTCAATTAAATATATAAGATATATATTTTGGTCATTCCTAGTTCTTTGCCATGTCCTTAATTGATCCATGTAATTTGTTGTATGGCTTATGTGTAGAAATTCCAAATAATTGATCCAAAGTAATCGGGTGTTGAAACGTTTATGTTAAATGCATTAAGTGTTTTGGATTTGTTAATTGGGCTTAAGTGTTGGGTTTAGGTCCAATGAAAGTTATATAAAGGTCCGGTTTGGTTTATTGTGGGCTTATTGGTTTGGACTAAAGTGTAACAAAGCCCAATGTGGAATGTTTAGGGTCCAATTTGGTTTCTTGGCCCAGTGAGAGAAATAGGGAACTAGGGGGAGGGTTGTGAGTGTTATGTTGGATGATCAAAATGTTACTAGGGTTTGATTGTTCATGTTTTAGAATATTGTGGTACGCGTGTGAGCTCGTTCTAAGGAAATGTGAATCACATAATACATATTGATTTGTTGTTGCATAATGTAAGCAAAAAAATTTATTCTTGCCTAAAAATGGTTAAGTGGGCCGTAATACTTCATTACTTCTTGATTAACGTTTATTAATAACTAGGAAATTTTACAGGTTGCTACAGCTGGACCATCTCTTCCTATGTAGTTGAAAAAAAATTAAAATTAATATATTAGTCGGGTTACTAGATTATGTTTCAATAAATCATTAAAGCACGTGTTTGGAAAAAAACGATATTTACATATTGAAGTCGGGCCTCATCCTGCAAGCATACATCATCCTTGTAGTGCGTGTCGTAGAAGCTCTGTATGAGGGACGGGTACTGGCCGCGGTTCTTGCTGTTCTCGAACTGTATATACACATGCATATAAGATGAAACAAATTAAAAATGACAAATCAAACACCATATATATTTTAATTACACTTAAATACTTTTATAAAATTAAAATATATAATTAAAATTAATTACTTTTATAAAATTAGAATACTTTCATAAAATAGTCAAAATTTGTCTTACATATTCGTGTCGAGATGCGGCCAATGATTTGGATCCGTGGCGGCTGTAAACCTTGTTCTTCTTTCGGTTCTCGGCATTCACAGCAGCTCGTTTGAGGTTCGCCTCCTCCATGTAGAACTTGATATGCTTCTCCCATACAAACTGCTCCATGTTCGGAGGAGGGTTTCTTCGTATCACATCCACAACTCGAGGCCTACCCTTCCTAGTAAAATGATCGCGTTTCAGGTCATGCTTGTTGTCCGAGTAGTGCCTAACGAAATATGCATTGATGCCGGTCAAAATGGTTGTCCAACGTGATACGCGCATGTTGCACTCCAAGTTAAACATACGTTGCAATCAAATATAGTTAAAATTATAGAGATATAAATAAATAAACAAATTTAAACAAATATACACATTTAAACAAATTTAAATAATGTACACATTCAAATAATTAAATATAGAGATTTAAATAAATAAACAAATTTAAATAAATATACACATTTAAATAAATAAATACGATAACAAAACACTATAAAAGGAAAATGAAATAACTGACCCCGAGTCGGTGCATGACGTGCACCTTCTTCTGCTCTTCGATCTCGTGCCATGAGGGATAGTACAACGACATCTCCCTAATCAGCTCGCTAACGTAGTTACTGAACCACTTGGCGTTCTTGCCGACATGAATGTATGTCCCTTGATCACCATACACGAACTCAATTGACTGCGGGCCATTAAGTTCCACGGCTCTCTTCAGGGATACATTCTTCGTGGCTTGATGAACCGGCGGCCTGCCGCCATCCCGACCTCTACCCCTGCCTCCCTCCGTCGCCCTACCTCCTCTTTGGGGTCGTCGTGATCCTACAATTGAAATGAGTGAAAAGTTCATAAAATAACAAGTAAAAAAATTTAAATGATCAAGTTTAAGTTTCTTACCACTACGGAAACCGCTATCAATCTGACAGGTAAGGGAAGGTGGTGGGTCGTCGGAACCGTCACCGCCATAACCGCTCGCGACTGCTGCTGCCATCTATAAAAGTACAAGTTGAATAACGTATAGAAATTCATGAACAAATTTATATAAGCATGCACACATTCAAATACTTACACATCTAAAATAAATATACACATTTAAACAATCCATAACAATTTCATTTAAATAAGTGTCATTTTACAAGTTACAATTTAAGATCAATCTACTAAATCATAATTACTATCATAAACAACATTAGTCGCAACTTCGACTTCATCATCAGAATTGTTTGCGACTTCATTATCAGAAGCTACTAAATCATAACGATTGTCATCTTCATCATCAATAAAATCATCGTCGTCATCAACAAGAATGATTGGTGGTGGTGGTGGTGCCTCAACTAACGTTGATTAACCATCGATATTTAAGGTTTCAAATTCCAAATCATTCAAATTAGTCGACAGTTGGAGATCAGATGAGTTGTTGTCATGTATCACATCATTATCCTCTTCTACCATGACGACATCCCAGGATGTGTTGTGATTCACATCTTGGACAACCTTCCAATGGAGTGGTCCTCTGGCAGGATCTTCAAGGTAGAAGACTTGTTTTGCTTGTGTTGCGAGAATGTAAGGTTGACCTTCAAACGCATAGCTACATGCCCAAATTTGTGTCATGTTGTTTCTAGTGTTAAAACGTTGGACTCTACCTCTTTTGTTGCATAAGTCGAACCACTTAAATCGAAACAACACAACTTTGAACTCAGTATACGCAAACTCCAGAATTTCTTCTAGCTGACCATAATACATTTCTCCTTTCTTCTCACCAGGTGAACGAATTCTGCTATTCTGAGTTGTACATTTTATATCGCGGTTGTATACAACAAACTTCACATCGTTGACTACGCAAGAGTTGACTGAGATTGGGTTGGTGATGGTCCACAAGCCAAAGCGAATAATTTAGGAGTCCAACTTGGGTCATTGGCTATGTAAAGTTTGCAGATCTATGAAAAAAGATAAGAATAGTATAACACCCTCAAAATTTCATTATGACAGCGGAAGACTAATTTGGGTGTTACGTAGAGGATCACAGTCATAATCATAGTAAACGGCTCAAATGAAACGTTTTGATAGTCATTATTATTCAATTCAAATACGAGAGTATTTTCATTGTTTAGAAAATCGTAGATGACATAATTGTTTGAAGTGACCGATTGAATTTATTTTACACCACACACTCTTGGTCTAATGCCCACTCCATGCCTTGAATGCTACTTCAATTACCTGAGATAAACATGCTAAAAAGTCAACAAAATATTTGAGTGAATCCAAAGTGTTTGCGTTTAATAATCATTTGAACACAAGATAAGCATTTCAGAAATATATATATCAGGTGTGTATATTGCCCTAAGTCTCAAGAACTCAACATTAACGCATGTGATATAATATATGGGGCCTCGGGGGTAGGATCTTGCATTCTCCTAGTTTTTCTCAAATAATGTGCATTTGGCTACCTGCCGACTATCACAAAGGAAATCTCTCGGCTAGCACAAATGGGCTGTCAACCTCCAATAGATCTATTCACATTCACTCGCAAGTGACTAAGGTTCATGATATGAGGGGCTTTTATAGGGGCAACAGTGTGTCTTATTGATGAGTGTGTAAATACTCATCATTTTTGGTAAATTTGAACTGCAAAAACATTTAAAAACACTCAGAAATGCATCAAAAATACAGAAAATATCCCAGGATTGTGTTTTATATGTTTCAGATGCAAAATGATTAAAAACAGATGAAAAACGAACAAAGTTCGCATAATCGGCAGTTTCAGTCCCTCAACTTTCAAAACTTGTCAAAATTAGTCCCTGAGCATTTATTTTGAAAGAAAAGTCAACCCAAGTCCTTTAAAAGTCAAAAGTTATCAAAAATAATCATTGGGTAAAAAGTTTCAAAAGTTTACAAGTTTGGTCCCTGTACTTTCAGAATTGGCTAAAATGGTCCCTGGGAAATTTGTTTAATGGGAAAATTAGCATGTTTGGTCCTTGGATTATTGAAACTTGGTAAAAATAGTCCTTGGAATATCTTTGGAATATTGGCAGATCCGGTCCCTAGAATTTCAGTTTTTACATAATTGGTTCTTGGGCTTAAATTTTCTACAAACCAAACAAAACCCTTTTACCACTTCACTAATAATAAACCCAAGCCCAACCACAAATTACCTAAGCCCAACCCACACCTTTCTTATAATAAAAACGCCAGGGTCAAAGAACCGGTCAACTCTTCCTTTTTCCCTCCTTCCTAACACAACCAGTACACCATCCCACACCCACACCTGCCACCACCAACATTCTTGTCTCCCCTCCATTCTCCAACACACCTACACCAGCCACCCTACCACCTCAATAAGTCAGTCCCATGTGATACTTTTTCCAGGTCAGCAATCCACGACCAATTTTGGGTGTCAAAAATCCAACCAATGGCTGTGATCATTCCACAAGCAAACCAACAGCTGGGATTTAATCACAAGAAGCACAGAAGATGTTCTCACACACAAAAGAAGCACACAAGAGGCAATGGAACCCTAATTTTAGTTTTTTTGTATAAATAGCTATGTTGTATGCCATTTGAAGGCAGTAGGTAATTTAGGGTAGAAGTAGTTGTAGTTTAATTTTTATTAAGTATTTTAGCTCTTAATCTCAGTTTGTAATGTCTTTTTCTTTAAATTCAATAAAAGTTTAAAGCTTTGTTTATGTATACCTGCTTATCCATATCTGCTTATTATTGTGAGTTTTATGCTTATTTGTTCATTATTTAGGTTTATATAAGCTTATATGTTCACTTAGGATTGCTAGGTAATTGTTTCACTTGCATTTACTTTTCAATTGTCTTTTAGCCTAAATATAGCTTTTACCCTTAGCTTATATGAAACTGCTTATTGGTGTTTGAAATTTGCTTATTATGTGTTGATAAACCTGTCTCAAACTAATTTTCTCAAGTTTTCTCCAAAATCATTTGATTTCCTTTAAAAATCACATAACAGATCCATATAAGGGGGTGTTTGGCTTAACTGTGTTCAATAGGTATAAGCTAGCCTTGACCAAAATGGGAAATTCAATCAGCTTTCATTTAGGTTAGTTGTTAGTTTTCAAGTTAAATTAAGCATTTTCAAGTAGTTTTGATCATTTTGCATTGATTTCTCAAAAATCTCTTTTTGAATCTGTTACATACTCAAGTTAGAGCATAATCTCCTTTAGGTGCATTTTAGTTGTTTATTTGCCTTACTTTTAGTTCATTGATGCATTAGAATAGGTCTGCACTCATATCCTTGCATATTATGAACTTTGGCACAATTCCTTTTTCAAAGTTTGCATCAGTCATCAAATTTTTTTGCATTTAGGTAGATTTTGGGATCAAATAGTTGTTATTGTTGTTTACATTTAGTTCACAATAGGATACACAACTTGTGAAAACCTGGTCTCTAACTTTTCAGTGGTCAAACACACCAAAACTCACCCAATCTCATTTTCGACCCATTTGACCCAAAATTCTGCACTAGTCGAAAAAGAGCCCAAACAGCAAATTAGTTTTTGATTTTTCATTTCTTCGTCATAAGTCCTTTTTACCTGAAATTTGTTATGCTTGTAAATGGGTTGGTTTCCTAGTTACTTTTGATTTTTATGAATTTTTTTTAGAGCTTTTGGATAGCTTAAACACCCCCCCACAAACAGCAGACCTGCACTTAAAAAAAAAAAAAAAAAAAAAAAAAACAGATTTTGATTTTGATTTTTAATTTCTTCAATTTTAATCCTTTTGCTCTGAAAATTGGTATGGTGCTTATTCAGTAGCTTATCCAGTTGACTATATTTTTAGATTATTTTTTTGAATTGTTTTTTTTTTATCACAGCTTGTTGCAGCCCTTAGTAAGCCACTTTAGCCATTTTTTCTTGCAGCCCTTAGGATAGTATAGCTTAATTAGTGCTTATTAGGCTCTGTAACTGCTTATATTTGTTCCCTCATAGCTTATTTAGGTCCCCTCCTTTATGCCTTAGCTTATTTCTTTCCTAGGTTTAGCTATTAGAAGCTTTAGGTTAGCTTTTAGAATATTTCAAATCCCTTTAGTTAGCTTATTCCTAAACTGCTTATTATTGCCCTTGATTTCTGTATATATATTGCTTTTTATAAATAGTTGTAGCTTAATTATTTGTTAACTTTCATGTGTTCTAGAGGTTTGTATTAAAAAAAAGTTGAAAAAAAGTGTTTTTCAAAAAGGTAAAAGTCAGGGGTCGAACCCCTGACCTCTTGGACCAATAGCAGACCACTTAGCAACACTTCCCACCAATGCTCTACTTAGTTTTTCTTGCTATTGTTTGTTTAGTTTAATTTTTAAAGTATAATTTTCTGTTTGGCTTATTTGTATTTCTAGCTTTACTCTTGCTTAATATTTGCTTATTACAACTGCTTATTTCCATTTTAAAATTTTCCTAGCTTTATTTTAGTATAATAGATTTTACAAAAAATTTCAGAATTTTCAAATTAGTTTTAGCATTTTTTTTTATCTTTTTATTTAGTTTATTTAGTAATTAATTTGTAATAAAAAATTTAAAAGTTAAAAAAAAAAAAAAAAATCTTTTTTCCAAAATTTTCTTTTTTCAAACATAATGTAGAAAAATCATTTTTACCCCCGTAGGATTAACATAGCTCAAAATTTAATTTTTATTTTGCGCACGCGCGTTTTATTTAAATAACTTTCGCGTTTTTAAATTTAGATTACGTTTTAGGTTTCCCCTATTCCCTATTATCATTCCCGTAGAGTTTTAAGTGGTTTTTAAGCTTTAATTTTCATTCCTTGTTTAAATTCGCATTTTAGTTACGTTTATTTTATTCTCGATCGTTATTTGCAATTTCTCGTAATTCCACAATACCAAATAATCATCTTAACCCTTTTCCTATCCAAATTCACCCGATCACAAATCCGTTTTTGATACCTTCGCACGCCGCCTCGTCGGGACATAACGACCCGGGGATTTCCTTATACTTCCACGGACTTTACACATTGACTTCCCCTCCCGGGTGGGCCTACTGACCGCACACGGTTGGCTGGTTGGTCCGGGAGGAGTCACTTATGCAATAACATTCAGGAATAGCATACATAAAAATACTTGTGTTCTATTTGTAGCATGTATCTCCCCACGAGTTTGTAATACATATAAAATGGGACTATGAACTCACCTCAGTTAGGGGGAGGGGGTGTGTATGTAGGCAAGTATGATATCAAGTGCAACTCAGGAATAGCTCCAATACGCAACCTAGATAATATGGGAAATCTCAGATTTTGGTGGCTTTTATTCTAGACTCAATGTGAATACGGATTACAGTATTGGTAATTGGGATGTGGTTTTGATTGTGATAAATGTGGTTCAGGTGCTTGTAATGCTTAAAGTTTAAAAACAATATTATGTATATAATATTACCTTGTTTGTGGTTCTCCAAAAATTAGTGGATGATAAGGTCTGCTTAATATATAGTTTGGTGTGTTGGTTGAGATATGACTTATAAAACCTTAGTGTTTCATTAAAGTTATTGAATAACCCTTCAAGTTATGAGAAATTTACATTTTAAACCTTGACGATGGATATTTATACCTTTAGTCATTGTACTTTGGTAAAATGACATTTATGGTTCAAAGTATCAAAATGTGACAAGTTTACATCATTAGTTTCAAATATTCACTTTTGACCTTTTAGTTATCAACATGACAATTTTGATACAAGTTTATGAAAATTACAACTTTAGTCCTTTAACTTTTGTATAATTACATTTTTAGTCCTTAGTTAACAAAGTGTGATACCTTAGTACTTATAATATCCAAATATCCAATAAATACCCTTAGTTTATTGAAAATACTGTTTTAACACCATTTTATAGAGTTGGCAGTTTTAGTACTTAGAGTTACATAGTTTTGCAAAAATAGTCCTTTTTTTATTAAAAGTTTACATTTCAAGTCCAAATCCTTCCAATATAACATATTTGACCCAAAAAATTTATAATATGAGTTGGTATCCTTAGATTTCAGTTTTGACAGTTTCAACTCTTATATTTCAAAATGATAGTTTTGGCCCCTCAAATTTAACATAGTTTGCATTTTTAGTCCAAAATACATGTTTAGCTTATGTTTTCATTTCTTTTAGCTTATTATACTTCTAGAAGCTTAGTTAAGCTTATGTGAAATTATTTAGTAACTCACTGGGCTTTTTAAGCTCAACCGCATTTCTTTTCACCGCGGCAGGTATTCAAGTTAGCTTTGGGATAGCTTTCTGGGATTGAGAGTAGAGTTGAATTGAAGAGTTTGACCATAGTTATTTGAAGTAAGTCATTTATGTAAGATTTCTGCTTTTGATCTATCTGTTTGTTCTGATGTAACACCATAATTTATGACATTTTTACCCTTTTTGGGTTGGGGTGTTACACACATGACGATCCAGAAAGTTTTGTACATAGGAGATGGCGGCGTCACCCAAGGCCGTCATGGTCCATATATTAGTGACGGCCCAGAACAAAACCACACATGACGGCGTCAAAAGTGGATCTAGGCAATCCGATTTCATTATGGGCGGCAAGTTGACGGCGTCACATGTTTACACATGAAGCCGTCACCCTGTATTATCTATAAATAGTTTTCCAAATTTCATTCATGAGTGTGCAACTTTGAGGGAAAAACCCTAGGACGAATTTTTCCAGCTTTTTCAAGGGTTTCAACCCTTTAAACTTTTCATGTCAATTTGAGATAAGTACTCTTTCAATTCAATCAATATGTCTATGTGTTGCTTGAATATATCTTACACTTGTCTTCAATTTAACATGCTCGGCTAGATCTCTTTTGTGTTTGCTTATATGTAGTGAAACCTAGATGTTAATTATCGGTTGATTGTTTGTTTATAGTTGTTACGGATGATTGTATTCGATGTTAGGCTTAAGAAAACTGGCAGACTTCCATTGATAACATGCTTGAACGTGTTAAGAAACATGATCAGAGGTGTACTATGATTTTTGGTTGTATTTAATGCGTAAGAGAATTCTAATGATCCCATGTTATGAGCTTCTAACGGCTCGACATAGGAGTGAAGTAGGATCCTATAGAGTTAGGGAATATTGTACACAGCCCTACGACTAGTATTAAGGAATACGACCCGTCATCCATGAAATTGTAACAAACTATCAACCTGTAAAAGATATCTAGGGAGAAATGAAACCTAAGTAAACACAACTTTCCCCATCATTGTTTACACCAATAGTATAATTAGATTTCATTTCATTTTTGTTATTTTATTTTGATTGCATCTTTAGTTATTGGGTTAGTTGGCTAGCAACTAATTCCGCCCACTCTTCCAAAAACCCGAGATTTTATTGCATTTATAAAATATAAAAAATACAAAAAGAATCATCCCTCACCTCTAGACTTAGTTTAAGAGACTTTCTAATCCTAGCGACACTATTCCTGAGTTGAACGATCAATCCCCCGGTACTTGTCACTATACTATACTACAACGATCAGGTACACTGCCTGGTGGGGGTTGTAAGCTTCTCGAGATCCCTCGAGAGGTAAAGCCTGGTGCGATTCCCACGTATCAAGTTTTTGGCGCCGCAGCCCTGGGAATAGTTATTGTCTAGGTTAGGATTCTTTTTATTAGGTCTACTTGCTTGATTCCTTTCTAGTAAGATTTTATTTTTATTTTTAGGTTTTCTTTAGTCTATCTTATTTCTTCGTGTCTTTGTTCGTAACCCTTACCATCCGACATCATGGAAGGTGGTAACATCTTTGAACCCATCAACCCACCGCAACAAAACCACCCACAAAACCCACCACTAGCAAACCAACCTCTTAGGCCCCGAACCTTAGGAGAGTATTCCCGTCCTAGCCACCAAGGCTATCAAAACACTATTGAGCTCACTCGAGGAGCCAATTTGTCCCCATTGCGATCCGACACCATCCGGTTGGTGCAAAGCGGATGTGCATTCCATGGACTTCGTTCCGAAGATCCTAATCAACATCTCAAGGATTTCCTTAAAATTGTAGATTCCATAGACCTTGATGTTGTAACTAGAGAGTCAACCCGATTACGCCTATTCCAATTCTCTCTACATGATCAAGCTAGTCAATGGATTGAGCGTCTACCCGCGGGATCCATCACCTCATGGGATGATCTCACCACTCGTTTCCTTGCTCAATTTTTCCCACCGGGGAGAACTACCAAGCTTAGAAATGATATCTTGATGTTCCAACAACGTCAAGGTGAAACTCTATATGAAGCATAGTCTCGTTTCAAGGACTTACTCCAAAAAGTCCCTCATCATGGCATAGATCTTTGGCTCCAAGTCCAAATCTTCTATGACCATGTAGATCTCTCCACAAGGTGAACCATTGACCAATCGGCCGGTGGCAAGCTACGTGATGTTAGTGCGGAAGAATCATGGGAACTCATAGAAGATCTTGCTCTCTATGACAACGAAAGTTGGAATGATCCCCGTGATTTGAACAAAACGGTCAAGGCAATATCTTAGCCTTCGAACAATTCTAGCACTCCCGACCGTAGGATCATGGCACTTGAGGACCAAGTTAAGTTTCTCATGAAATCTTACAAAGCTCCTAAGCCTTCAAGCCAAGTGAACAAAATCACTTCTTCATGCGAATTATGTAGTGGTCCCCATGACACTCGTGATTGCGTGGAACTCCCCGGACAAGCTTTTGCGGACTACGCATCCTCGCGTACCGACGAAGCGGGAGACAAGTGGTACACTTTCAAACCCGAGCCAAATCCTTACGGTGATTCCTACAACCCTTCTTGGAAAAATCACCCGAACCTTAGGTGGAAACAAAACCAAAACAATTCTTCCAATCCGCCTAACCGTTACCAACCAAACGGTCCACTCGCTAACCGTACTTTTAACAACAACCCTTCCAATAACTATGGTAGTACCAACAATCTTGAAGGGTTGATGTCCAAGGTTATGGCATCTCAAGAAGCTCGCATAGCTAAGTTTGAAACTGAATTCAATCAACAACAAACAGAGATGACCAATAAGATTGACAACTTGTTGAAAGCCCTCAACAACCAAGTGCTAACTACACCTAGGAAGGACACTAGGGACACTAATAGCGGAATCCAAATTAAGGACCCCTCGTCATCCAAACACGTCCACTTTGTCAATGTTGTCACCATTAAGCCAAAAGATAAGGATATAGAAGAAAGTGATAAGGATGAAGTTGGAATAGAAACCGAGACTAGGGATGAGATTAAGGAAGTTGAGGTTAATAAGGGAGAAAAGTTAGAGGAAGTAGAAAACGTAGAAGAGTACTTTGATAAGTTGCCCACCAAGGAAGAACGGGAATATCACAAGGATTTATTCGATGATCCCGAGACACCATATATCCTTGGTTCACCCCTTATTAAAGTAGGTGATCCCTCTAACATCAACATACCATGCAACATTGGGCATATGCATGTATGGAAAGCTTATATCGATCCTAGGTCTCCTATAAACATCATCACTAGGACCTATTATAATTGGGTAATGAAGAAGCAACTTGGGTATAAGATGATGCCTAACACAAATTTGATGAGCCATTTTGTAGGAAGAGTGAAAGGATTGCATGTATTTGTAGGAAACTTCACTTATGTTATCGACTTTGTGATAGTGGAGGATACTCGTCCGGTAATAGATGATTGCCTAAGTCAAGTAGTGTTCGGAAAACCGTTTGTTGAGGCCTCTAAGATGAGTTATGACCCGACCATAGGGATAGTTAGATTAAAGGAAGAGAACGATGAGATTGCTTACCAAATGCCCTATAAGATTGAACAATACCGCCTCCTATCAAACATAGAAAAGGAACACAAGCAAGCGGTTTACTACAGGAATGATGAGGATAGACGTAGAGGAGTAGAGTATGTCATGAATAGAATACTTGGTTTCTACAAGGAATGTTTGCTACTAGGTCCGGAATACAAAACTAAGATTGGAGATGACCTAGAGAATGAGACCAACGATGAGGTCACGTAATTGCCCATGACCTTGAGTCTAGCTACAAGACTCGTAAATAAAGAAAAGTGCTTCTTGGGAGGCAACCCATGTTTTGTGTGATTTTTAATTGTTTGAATGTTATTTGCTTCCGTATGCATGCTTTATTTTTATTGTTGGTAGATCATGTTTCAAACTAAAATTGTGAAAATGCTTTATTTTGTTGTTTAACTTCGTCTTAACTTCATATAAAGGTATTTTGCAAAAGCTAAGTGTAAGGGGAAACCCCAAATTTGTTTCTAAGAACGAAATTTATCTTGATTCTCCACAATATTAAATGGACATGTGTATTAGTATTTGTTAGAGTCAAATGCTTGTATCGAGTCATAATAATGTTTTGCAGGATTTTCCAGGAAGTAGGACATAAGTTTTTCCATAAAATTTCCAGAAACTTAACATAAAGATTTTTGCAGGTCACTTCTGACGGCGTCAGGGTTTAACTCCTGACGGCGTCATGTGTAAAATTCTGGAAATTTTGCGAGTTTTGTTTTTCTAACGGAGTCTTAAAGTTTTTGTTAATTCTTTAGTTTTATAAACTCCAGGAAATCTGCAAACATTCATTCCACAAGCATTATATCTTAATTTTCTTTCTAGGACTTGTTAGTATATATAGAGTGCCGCCGATTTTACGCGAGGTTGCCTTGTTTGTTTTCTCAGGTTTAACAGGTTATGTATGACAAGAAGATGATTTATTTTTCTGGAAGGGAAGCTTTGAATGTTCATTTTCCTGGAGGAAGATCTAACCTTGTTAACACACTATCCACACCGAACGAATCAGGGAAGTATTTGCTTTCATTCTTTTACCTATTTCACTTTTACATTCTTTAACTGAACATTGGGGACAATGTTCATCCTAAGTGTAAGGGGAGGGTAAATGATGATACCTTATAGGATACTATTGCACTTGAGTTTGTTTGTTTGATGGTAGGTGTGTAATAAAACTAAGAGAAATACTTGTTAGTGTAATTTTAGCGCCAAATTTAAAATTTTTTACAACATTTAGGAGTGAAACTTTAGCCTTAGCAAGCGTCTCATGGATAGGAGTTGTATGACTAGCACAAAACCGTACCATTCAGAAACATTTTCCACCCAAATATGTGAGGTTCGCCTTTAGATTTGATAGGAAAAGCATTCACTATTAGTGCTTATGAGTGTACCGGTAGCATTTAGATTCTAGAACTTGCGTTAGTGATGCATCCCGAGACCGCTAGTGAGATTACATTCGTGTAGTAGGATTTACTACATGATAAGAGGCATTAGGATCACCCTTGTGTTTAAACCCGTATCATAATTACTTGACCATTTAAGTCTTATTACTTGGCTAGTAAAGTCAATTAATTTTTCCTACACCTTAGCGTTGTAATCATTTTTAGTACACGAAACCCCTAGTACACCCCTCCGAGCCTATCTTTTCGTTTCTAATTTTAAGCATCTTACTTAAAGGAAGAATTTGTTACAACCCACCCAAATGTACACCCAAATCGCCTTAGCCTTCCGTGTATGCACTCATCTTTAGTGCATTATTGTTACATGTTAAACCCTTAGTTAATTATCTAATTGATTACATGGTTGCTAAGTCGAGTCATACCTTGTACATATTGTTTTGGGACGATTGGGAGTCATGGGTAAAGTACTTGTGTTATGGAGTAATGGGGAAGAACATCATATATTACCCCCATATGTGCGTTAATTGATGAGGCGAAAAATGATCCATTTTTTGTGGGTCATTTAAGCCCGGAATTGAATTTATTTGATCAAATATTGCCCTAAATCGTTCCTTTTGTGATTTTAGGTACTTTTGGAGTGAATTCTGGAAAAGGAAGCATTTTGGACGTTTTTGGAGGATAAAAGTGAAGAAAACGGCAAAGTCTTAATTTTCCTTGCTGGGAACAGTACCTGACGGCGTCACCAAGTTCTACATGACGGCGTCAAGAGGAAAACAAGAGGTGAAGTGGATAGAGTCCATGACGATCCAGAGAGTTTTTACACTAGGGCATGACGGCGTCGCCATAGGCCGTCATGGTCCCTTTATACGTGACGGCCCAAAGGAAAATTGTTCTTGACGGCGTCAGATCTGGATCTAGGCAATCCGATATTACTATGGGCGGCGGGTTGACGGCGTCAGAATTGTCTTCTTGACGCCGTCACATTGGAAAATCTATATATAGTTTTGTAATTTTCATTCATAAAAGAGAGGACAATTTTAGGGATAACTTGGAGAAACCCTAGCACGATTTTATCAGTCTTTTCAAGGGTTTTTACCCTTTGAAACCTTTCATGTTCAATTGAGATAAGTATCCTTTCAATTCATTCAATATGTCTATGTGTTGTTTGAATATATCTTACGCTTGTCTTGATTTTAACATGCTAGGCCAGATCTCTTGTGTGTTTGCTTAGATGTAGTGAAACCTAGATGTTGATTATGGGTTGATTGCTTGTTTATAGTTGTTACGGATGAATATTTCGATGTTAGGCATAAGAAAACTGGCAGACTTCCATAAGGTAACTTGCTTGAACTTCTTAAGAAACATGAACCAATGCGTACTAGGTTTTTATGGTTGTATTTAATGCATGAGCGAATTCTAATGATCCCATGTTAGGAGCTTCTTGCAGGCTCAACATAGGAGTGAAGTCGGAGCTTATAGAGTTGGGGAAGTACGTACGCCACCCCACGATTGGTATTAAGGAATATAACCCGTCATCCACGCAACTATAACAAACTATCAACCTGTAAAAGATATCTAGGGAGTAATGAAATCTAAGTAAACACAATTTTCCCATTTATTGTTCACACCACATTAGTAATTAGTTTAATTTACATTTTTGTTATTTTATTTTGATTGCATCTTTAGTTATTGGGTTAGTTGACTAGCAACTAATTCCGCCCACTCTTCCAAAACCCGAGATTTTACTTGCTTTTCATAAAATATAAAAATACAAAAAGAATCATCCCTCACCTTTAGACCTAGTTTTTAGGCTTTCTAATCCTAGCGACACTATTCCTGAGTTGAACGATCAATCCCCCGGTACTTGTCACTATACTATACTACAACAATCAGGTACACTGCCTGGTGGGGGTTGTAAGCTTCTCGAGATCCCTCGAGAGGTAAAGCCTGGTGCAATTCCCACGCATCAAATTTTTGGCGCCGCAGCCCGGGGAATAGTTATTGTCTAGGTTAGGATTTCTTCTTAATTAGGTCTACTTGCTAGATTCCTTTCTAGTAAGACTTTATTTTTATTTTTAGGTTTTCTTTATTCTATCTATTTCTTCGTGTCTTTGTTCGTAACTTTTACCATCCGACATCATGGAAGGTGGTAACATCTTTGAACCCATCTGTAACACCCCCAAAATACTGCAGCGGAAGACTGTGTCACAGGGGTGCTACTTCATAATACAAAGTACAAGTTATAGAAAACGAACTCTAAATGAGACGTTTGAAAAGTTACCATTCGATTAATGAATTCAGAGTTACAAACATGAGATTCCAAAGTATGATACATAAATGTATACAAAATGTTTTGAATGGTAAATGATAAAAGCGTAAGTCTTCAGAATATGCAGCTTGACTCTAAGTTCCACGCACTAGCTATCGCCTTACTAACCTGAGATAAACATGCTAAAGTGTCAACACAATGGTTGGTGAGTTCATAGAGTTTGTCTTAAAACAGTTGAAAAAGCCTCAAAAGAATGTTCACACAGCAAAGGCATTGTGAATCCACTCAGTTACAAGTCCCGCCATAAGAGACTTGTAACCTGTGTGTTCACAACCCACTGCTACAATATAGTATGATTAAGACATGTATAAGTTCATCAAAACAATTAAGCAATTAGTCGTGAGTCTACTCTTCATCTCCGAAGACCTCACTTGGGAGCCAATTCCCAAAGATAAAAGTTTACTGGGAGCCACTTCCCAAAGATAACTGGGAGCCACTTCCCAAAGACAACTGGGAGCCACTTCCCAAAGATAAGTACTAGCTACTAAATAGAATAACGCAATTAAGTATAACACAGTCATGTATGCAATCAAGTATAACACAGTCAAGTATAAATGTTTTGAGTATTTGTACAAGTAAGCAAGTAGTTGTGCATGTATCCCCCCCAAGAGTTAAAACAAGTATGAAAAAGTAGGGGCTATGACTCACCTTAAGTCTATGTAATGAGAAATGAAAGTGGTAGTCGAATCGCGAAAGTCTCTAAGAACAGCCTATAATAGAACGTTGCGACTTAGGTTTGGAGTAACGTCTAAGAATACGAAGAATTGCCTATATATGTATTGCATATAGTTCATGATGTAGTACTTAGTATATAGTGTAAGTCTTTTAATATAAATCGTTTATGAAACATGTATAGGTTGTACATCTCTTACTACCGTTCGGGCCGACATAATTCAGAAGTCATGGAGTAAACGTTCGAGGAGCCAGGACACTTTAATTCGTAAATCCACAACTCATCTCGACGGCTTACTTAATGAACTCCTCACATGAGGCTCCCTACTATTGTAGTATTTGATAACATATATATATATATATATATATATATATATATATATATATATATATATATATATATATATATATATATAAGTTTTGATCTTTAAAAGTTATATGGTCTTTAGCCGTGGCTTTGCCGTGACCTTGGTCATTGTTACCATGGTCTTGAGAGTCAACCTTGGCTTTAGCCATGGTTGTGGTCTTAGCTTTAGGTCATTAGACCTCTTGGTCATAGTAAATCATGACTATTATATAATGACTTTGGTCTAAAAATGGGCTGTTAAGAATTTGAAGAAAATTATCACTCAGAAAGCGTTTTCAGGGCTCGAGCTTCTTTGCTCCTGAACGAAAACGTCGTTCCGGACAACTTTCGTGTTTTAACTTTTTGATGAATCGGACCAGAAGGGTGACTTTCAAAATCAAAATCTGATCAGAATGCTATTTAGGCAGTTTTGCCGTTTTGGTTTCGCTAACTTCTTATGGCCATAACTTTTGACTCGGGTACTCGTTTTGGGTGATTCAAATTGCTATGTTTTCCTTGTTAAGTCCTCTTTAACAGTAAGTAAGTGTCAAATATCAAAGTTATACTATTTTGGTCGTAGTTCTCCATAAAAATCACTAGTTTGCTTGTTTGCTTGTCATAAGTTAACATATGTATACCAATACTTGTTTTATCCATTTTTAAACATCATGAACACAATAACAAGAACATATATAGCATGAAAGGAACACAAAGAGTATGAAAATGATAATTAAGCAAGAAAGTGTATAAGGGTTTCTTACAACTTTTGGCTTTCACTTAAGAAAGGAAGTCAAGTATGAACTAGGACACTAAACCTAATCTTGTAAACCCTTCACCATAACTCTTGTAACCCTTGCTAGCCTTGATATAAACCTTGTGAAAACCATTTAACTTCAGCCCCTAATCACCTTGTGTAGCTCCTAATTCAACCATGGAATCACCAAACAAACTTAAGAACTAGGTAGAGAATACTAAGACCTTGAACTTTGTAGTGTAACTTGTAGTTTGAAGATCAAAGGATCATGGAGTTAGGGATTGTGTTGTGGCGTTTTTTATTGATGAGAATGGAAGGGATTAGCTTGCTATTTATACTATGAATGAGGAGGTTAGGAAGGTTACTAGGAAACTACATAAACTTGGTGACAAAGTTGTAATTAAATCTTGATCTAATGGCTAAAGTCATGAGATCATGCCACAAGTGTGAATGCCCCCCCTAGTGGCGGTTCATGAACTTGGAGAACTAGGTGTGGACTTTTGATGATATTATCCTAAGTATGTAGCTAGTTTTGACTCCGTAAATTGCTAACCGTAAGTTTTTAAGTCACGAAACGTAAAACCGGGTATCCTAAAAATATGAAACTTGAAAGTATTGTTAAACATGTCAATATAGTCCATAATAAAATATAAAATGAGTGGTAGGTTCTATCGGGTGCTAAAACCCTGCTAAAAACTGGAAACACGGGTCTAATACGCGTAATTCGCGCAAAACGCTGAACTGAAAAACGTAAAATTCCAAAACTTTTGGAATTGTCATAAAATGAGAGAAAATCATATTTCTATTGTTTATAATGTTTTATGGATATATCGGGATGCTGGAAGGACGTTTAAACCTAAAAGTAAATCTCGGACACGGCTTTGTGATTTTTGCAGAAATGATCCGACGAGCGTCAAACTCTCGGATTATCGTTAAAATAGTTTAACTTACGAGAATATGAAATAAAAATTTCTGAGATGAATAGTGAAAAGTGAATAGTAAAAAGTGAATAGTAAAATTTTCGGGAATAAAAGTTAACCTGAAATTGCGAATTGTTACACCATCAACCCGCCACAACAAGACCACCCACAAAACCCACCACTAGCAAACCAACCTCTTAGGCCCCGAACCTTAGGATAGTATTCCCGACCTAGCCACCAAGGCTATCGAAACACTATTGAGCTCACCCAAGGAGCCAATGTGTCTCCCTTGCGATCCGACACCATCCGGTTGGTGCAAAGCGGATGTGCATTCCATGGACTTCGTTCCGAAGATCCTAATCAACATCTCAAGGACTTCCTTAAAATCGTAGATTCTATAGACCTTGATGTTACAACTAGAGAGTCGACCCGATTACGCCTATTCCAATTCTCTCTACGTGATCAAGCTAGTCAATGGCTTGAATGTTTACCCGTGGGATCCATCACCTCATGGGATGATCTCACCACTCGTTTCCTTGCTCAATTTTTTCTACCGGGGAGAACTACCAAGCTTAGAAATGATATCTTGATGTTCCAACAACGTCAAGGTGAAACTCTATATGAAGCATGGACTCGTTTCAAGGACTTACTCCAAAAAGTCCCTCATCAAGGCATAGATCTTTGGCTCCAAGTCCAAATCTTCTATGACCATATCGATCTCTCCACAAGGCGAACCATTGACCAATCGGCCGGTGGTAAGCTACATGATCTAAGTGCGGAAGAATCATGGGAACTCATAGAAGATCTTGCTCTCTATGACAACGAAAGTTGGGATGATCCCCGTGATTTAAACAAAATGGTCAAGGCAATATCTTTGCCTTCGAACAATTCTAGCACTCCCGACCGTAGGATCATGGAACTTGAGGACTAAGTCAAGTTTCTCATGAAATCTTACGAAGCTCCTAAGCCTTCAAGCAAAGTGAACAAAATCACTTCTTCATGCGAATTATGTAGTGGTCCCCATGACACTCGTGATTGCGTGGAACTCCCTGGAACAGCTTTTGCGGACTACGCATCCTCGCGTACCGACAAAGCGGGAGATAAGTGGTACACTTTCAAACCCGAGTCAAACCCTTACGGTGATTCCTACAACCCTTCTTGGAAAAATCACCCGAACCTTAGGTGGAAACAAAACCAAAACAATTCTTCCAATCTGCCTAATCGTTACCAACCAAACGGTCCACCCTCCAACCGTACTTTCAATAACAATCCTTCTGATAACTATGGTAGTACCAACAATCTTGAAGGATTGATGTCCAAGTTTATGGCATCTCAAGAAGCTCGTATATCTAAGTTTGAAGGCGATTTCAAACAAAAGCAAAGCGAGATGACCACCAAAATTGACACATTGTTGAAAGTTCTCAATGACCGAGAAATGGGAGCTCTCCCAAGCAACACGGTTAAGAACCCGAAACTAAACGTTAATTCTATATCATCAGTTTCGTCACCCACTTCTTGTCCGCAATACTACTCGGTTAAATCAATGAGCACGTGTTTCAAGCAAAACCAAATTCTTCAAAAGGACCAAACAAATGAAACACCCAATATCAAACCGGTCAAAAGCATAATTGAAACACCTCGTACACATGACCTTGATGATGAATTCAAGGAACTCCACCTTGAACGCCCCGTCATTGATGTCTTAGCCCGTGCTCCCTACTATAGTGCTCTCCTAGAAAAATATGAGAAATTTAAACTAGGTAAAAATGGGACCGCCTTCGTTCAAAACAAGTTGCCTAAAAAGCTTGATGATCCGGGTATATTTGTTTTGCCTTGTAAGATAGGAAAATCCAAAGCTTTCGACACACTAGCCGATTTAGGATCAAGCCTCAACTTGATTCCCTTATCCCTTTTCACCACTCTCAAGCTAGGAAAGTTAGAGGAGACGGAGGTATTAATTGTTCTAGCGGATGGGAGTATTGCCCACCCGGTTGGGATGATTAAGGATGTAGTTGTTCACGTAGGGAAGTTAACTATTTTAGCGGATTTTCACGTCCTAGATATGGTTAGTGATACTACATGCCCATTATTAGTAGGAAGAGGATTTTTAGCAACCGCTAGCGCCATGATAGATTGTAAGGAGTCTAAGATAGCGGTAGGTGAGGGCGATACTTGGTCGGTATATGATGTTAAGAAACATAGCTACGATTGTGAGGATGAACAGACACCACATTGGGTAGAGATGAATAGGAGACCATCTAGATATAGACCTTGGATAGAAAGAAACTTTATAGGACCTCAACGCCCATTCTATCTAGAAAAAGATTTCATCGATAAAACACATTCGGTGGAACAACTCATAGCTAGAGATGAAGAGCTAGAACCTTTTGAGGACCCCCTAGTCTTTAGGAAAATGATTGAGTTCTTAAGCGTAATGCCTATTAACATAGAGATGAACAAGTGGAAGAGAGAGGGGGATAAGTGTAAATGGAGGTGGGACAAGCCACCTAAGGAAGGTGACGGATCATGGCATATGAAGATGATTTTGTATGATCCGGATGGAGAAAAGTTTGAAAGGTCATACCGTACTAAGAAAACCGATAGGAAGTTGAAACCTAAGTTTGACCCCAAAGATGTCCTCAATGAGGAACTCACCCATATCACGTAATAACCCATGACCTTAAGTCTAGCTACAAGACTCGTAAATAAAGAAAAGCGCTTCTTGGGAGGCAACCTATGCTTTGTGTGATTTTTATTTGTTTGATTGTTATTTGTTTTCCGTATGCATGCTTTATTTTTATTGTTGGTAGATCATGTTTCAAAACTAAAATGGTGAAAATACTTTATTTTGTCGTTTGACTTCGTCCTAACTTCATCCAAAGGTATTTCGCAAAAGATAAGTGTAAGGGGAAACCCTAAATAGGTTTTTAAGAAACAAAATTGATCATGATTCTCCACAATATTAGATGAACATGTATATTAGTAGTTGTTAGAGTCAAATGCTTGTATCGAGTCATAATAATGTTTTGCAGGATTTTCCAGGAAGTAGGGCATAAGTTTTTCCAGAAATTTTCCGGAAACTTAACGCAAAGATTTCTGCTGGTCACTTCTGACGGTGTCTGGAAGTAATTCCTGACGGCGTCATGTGTAAAATTCTGGAAATTTTGCTAGTTTTGTTTTTCTAACGGAGTGTTAAAGTTTTTGTTAAATCTTTAGTTTTATAAACTCCAGGAAATCTGCAAACATTCATTCCACAAGCATTATATCTTACTTTGTTTTCTAGGATGTGTTAGTATATATAGATTGTCGCCGATTTTATGTGAGGTTGCCTTGTTTGTTTTCTCAGGTTTAACATGTTACATATGACAAGAAGATGATTTATATTCTGGAAGGGAAGCTTTGATTGTTCATTTTCTTGGAGGAAGATCTAACCTTGTTACCGCACTATCCACACCGAACGAATCAGGGGAGTATTTGATTTCATTCTTTTACCTATTTCACTTTTACATTCTTTAATTGAACATTGGGGACAATGTTCATCCTAAGTGTAAGGGGAGGGTAAATGATGATACTTTATAGGATACACATTCACTTGAGTTTGTTTGTTTGATGGTATGTGTGTAATAAAACTATGAGAAATACTTGTTAGTGTAATTTTAGCGCCAAATTTAAAATTTTTTACAACATTTAGGAGTGAAACTTTAGCCTTAGCAAGCGTCTCATGGATAGGAGTCGTATGACTAGCACAAAACCGTACCATTCAGAAACATTTTCCACCCAAATATGTGAGGTTCGCCTTTAGATTAGATAGGAAAAGCATTTACTATTAGTGCTTATGAGTGTACCGGTAGCATTTAGATTCTAGAACTTGCGTTAGTGATGCATCCCGAGACCGCTAGTGAGACTACATTCGTGTAGTAGGATTTACTACATGATAAGAGGCATTATGATGACCCTTGTGTTTAAACCCGTATCATAATTACTTGACCATTTAAGTCATACTACTTGGCTAGTTAAGTCAACTAATTTTTCCCACACCTTAGCGTTGTACTCATTTTTAGTACACGAAACCCCTAGTACACCCCTCCGAGCCTATCTTTTCGTTTCTAACTTTAAGCATCTTACTTAAAGGAAGAATTTGTTACACCCCACTTAAATGTACACCTAAATCGCCTTAGCCTTCCGTGTATGCACTCATCTTTAGTGCATTATTCTTATTTGTTTAAACCCTTAGTTAATTATCTAATTGATTACATGGTTGCTAAGTCGATTCATATCCTTGTACATATTGTTTTGGGACGATTGGGACTCATGGGTAAAGTACTTGTGTTATGGAGTAGTGGGGGAAGAACATCATTTATTACCCCCATATGTGCATTAATCTTAAAAGTACTCCAAGTGTTTTGATTATCTTGATTCGAGTCATTAGATTAGTTTATTGTAAAGTATGTAAGAATTCAAGTGTAAGGGGAATGTTCATTCCCTATGATGTATTATTTTGGATGGTAGGGTAAGAGTGTATGCAAAAAAAAAAAAAAAAAAAAAAAAAAAAAAAAAAAAATTGAAAAATAAAGAAAAAGAAAAAAAAATTGAAAAATAACGAAAAAGAAAAAAAAAAGAAAAAAGAGAAAAGAGAAATAAAAAACATACGGACTACCATCCCGTTTCATTCTATGTTTATTTTATATTTTTGTTATTTTTGATTTATTAGCTTAAGTCGAGTCTAGTCTTTGCTTAGCAACGCCATACTGTACATGTAATTAACTAAGATTATTAACTCGCCACCAGTAAAGATTGCCTTTATCCAACAAAACCGTGTATTCCATATCCCTACACCTAACGTTATAACCCTTTAAAAAGACCTCTTTGATAGTTTATCCTAGGTGCTTACGCCATGTGGTGGAGGTTTGATCCTTTCCCAAGCGTATGGTAATCTATTTTGCTATGACAGGTAGTGAGAGATATTTTCCATTTCCATATTGTGATATATACTTTATTACACCCGAGAGATGTGAGTATCTAAACACTATTTGTGAGGTGCAAGTGTATGACCTCCGTGCTTGTCTTTGGTCTTTAGTGGAACGATTATTTGTTGTAATTACTTTTATATTAGTGTTAAATGACCCCTAACTTTCATTTTGATTAGAATAAAAGCACATTTGCTTGAGGACAAGCAAATCTCAAGTGTAAGGTATATGATGAGGCGAAAAATGATCCGTTTTTAGGGGGTCATTTAAGCCCAAAATTGAATTTATTTGATCAAATATTGCCCTAAATCGTTCCTTTTGTGATTTTAGGTACTTTTGGAGTGAATTCTGGAAACGGAAGCATTTTAGACGTTTTTGGAGCATAAAAGTGAAGAAAACGGCAAAGTCTTAATTTTCCTTGCTGGGAACAGTACCTGACGGCGTCACCAAGTTCTACATGATGGCGTCAAGAGGAAAACAAGAGGTAAAGTGGATAGAGTCCATGACGATCCAGAGAGTTTTTACACTAGGGCATGACGGCGTGATGAGTGCTCAAACACTCATCATTTTTGTCGTATTTAAACTGCCAAAACATACAAAAACAATCGAAAAGTCATCAAAATACTGAAATTATCCCAGGGATTGTGTTTTATGTGTTTTAAATGCAAAATGAGCAAAAACAAATGAAAAACGTACAAAGTTTGCATAATTGGCAGTTTCAGTCCCTCAACTTTCAAAAATTGACAAAACTAGTCCCTGAGCATTTATTTTGCAAGAAAAATCAACCCAAGTCCTTTAAAAGTCAAAATTTATCAAAAATAGACTTTGGATGAAAAGTTTTGGAAATTTACAAAAAGGGCCCCTTGAGTTTGAAAATTGGCATAAAAGGTCCTTGAGATTTCAAAATTTGGAAAATTATATTTATGGT
Source organism: Artemisia argyi (assembly GCA_030686995.1). Classification (NCBI taxonomy): domain Eukaryota; kingdom Viridiplantae; phylum Streptophyta; class Magnoliopsida; order Asterales; family Asteraceae; genus Artemisia; species Artemisia argyi. The sequence continues at coordinate 94,917,762 of CM060676.1, forward strand.
CCTTAGAGTATGGAATTGTGGCAGAAATAAACCCTTGAGCACTTTGGAGTTTGTACATAATCAGCCCCTCATGTTTGGTTGAATTGCAATTTTGGTCCTTGTTATAACAAAAATACCAAACGGATCCTTAGTATTATTATAAACCAAACCAAACCCAATCCATTACCCATTCCACCCTTACCCCCTTGGCCCAGTCCACCATCATCAGCCCAACACCTCCCATCCACTCACCCCCGTTTTTAATATTATCCATCCCAGGGTCAAAATTGGTCAACACCACCATCTTCCCACCACTTGAACCCTGCTAAACCACTGCTACACTCCACCCCCTCCTCCACCTCAGACCAAACCCATACCTTGCCCCTCCACCTCTCCAATACATCCAAGCCATAATTAATGCCCTTGAATCACTCCAAGCTACCCCAACCTGCCCCAAGACCTTTTGGCGCAAAAAATACAATTGAATGGTGGAGATCTTTTCAAGCCATCCAATGGCTCAAAGTGAAGTGAGATTCAACCAAAGGACCCACAGGAACTGAAAGCACTTATAAAAAGTGAAAGAAGAAAGAGAAGCAGGAGTTAGTTATTTAATTTAGATATATCTTAGGGAAAGTATGTCGTTTTTAGTGTAATTCAATTTTAAGTTGTAATTTCTAGTTCAAATTAGTTGTAATCTTCATTTTTCAGTATATTTGAACCTTATTTCCTCAATCAATTTCAATGTTCAGTTCCATTTTTAGTAATGCAATATTTTTATTCAAATTTTCATGATTGTGGTTCTGATGTTAAAAGTTGTTGTCTTCTGTTTCCTTGTGCTCACATAAGCTACTAATGAGTGTCTATAAGTTTATTAAGCATTGTAAACTAGTTTAGTTAAGATTTCAAGAATATAAAAAAAATTACAAGAAAAATAAATGTGAATCCAAAAATCAGTAATGAAGAGAGAAGAAGCATTGGAAGGTGATGAGTTTGGTTTGCCAGGGAATTAGTGTCTCATGGGAGGCTTAGGATAATGATTTGAGACCTTGGTACTTTATCTCTGAGCATTGGACCTATTTTGAGTAATTTTCTAAGCTATTGCAATCTACTGTAGAAGTGTTTAATTTTATGTTGTTCTTGTATTTTTTGTGTTTAATAGATGTATTAGAGTTGGACTGATGCCATGACATTGCTGTTTAGTGGTTGGTTTCAAGTTTGTGCATTAACTGGTTGAATTGTGTTGTCTTGCAAATTTTTGGTATAATAGAGCATAAGCTTTATCCTCTGCATAATCTGGCTCTTTATGGTTTCAATTAGTTAATTTGATCATATTACATAAGTAGTTTGGCTTAGATCTCTCATTTGCAGTGAAAATCATAAAATCAGTTAGAAACTAGGGTGTTTGGCATAGTGGCTTATACTGCTATTTTCCTTGTTTCAGTGATTGTTTTTTAGTGGAACATCCCTATTTAAGTTACATTAGAACATTTGAAGCATAAAAACAGTTGGTCTTTTGGAAATTAGTCAAAACTCTTTGTAATCACACCCACAGTCCACTGTGTGGGGATTTGAGACCACAAATCATGCACATTGGTTCATAAGTTGTAGATTTAACTTGTTTTAGTCTTAATATAGTGTAACTTATCATTTTCTGTCATAAAATCTATTCCAAAGTTCATCAAAGTCAACCTTGCTTCAATTTTCAAAAAGTCAAATTAGCAACATTAGGTAGAAACTCAATTTTTGGAAGAATTATTATGAATTTTGTGGGTGGAATTGGGATTTGAAACTTTCACATGATTTAGTCCCCCACCTGAGCTACAAGATCCCATGATCCTTTCATTTTTGTGAATTTTCTGGTAGATTGTGCAATAGCCTTTTTGAGGCTGCAGGGGGATACCCTGCCCTGTGCATCAGCAGACCTCCATCATCACCACCACTTTGGTGGTGGTTTCTGGCCACCACAGTGGGTCCCACTTGTCCAACTTTGGTTCTTTGAACTCCCCACCTGGCACTCTTGAAGAGTTGACCAATCCTTTGACATCAAACCCTGTGGACCCCACTTGGAATTGCCCCTCTTATCTGTCCCATTTCTGAGTTGATTAGGAATTTGGAAAGAGCTTATTCAGGCTTTTTGGCTTATTCTAATTGCTTATTTGAGTGAAACCTGCTTAAACATGTCCAAGCAACTCAAGTGAACCAGAATTAACCCAAGTGGACCCCACACAAGCTAGTTTGAGCTTATTTCCTCATTTGGTCAAAGATAGTCAACTGTCTAGGTTTTTTTTAGCTTATTCTGGCTTATTTTTGATTTTCAAAAAATTTGTTTTTACAAAAGTTTCTTGTTTTTAAGTGTAAAATATATTTCTAAAAGAAAAATCAAGAAAAACCAATTTAAAAATAAGTGAGTTTCTATTTAATGTAATTTAAATTTAAATTTTCATTTTTATATTTTTATTAAGTACTTGGCATTTTTATATTTTTATTAATTTCCTTTTATATTAAAGTAATTTTAGTAATTTTCTCAGATTTTTATTTAGTCATTTAGTATTTATTAGATTTAATATTAGTTTAATTAGTAATTAATTAATATTAAGTATTAAATAGCATAATTAATTTTTATAAAGTAACACCTAGTTTTTATATTTTTCCTACCTTTTATATACTATAATATAATTTTAGGAATTTTTCTAGAATTTTTATTGTTCATTTTCTATTTTTCATAATTTAAATAGTTTAACTAGTAATTAATTAATATTAAATATAATAATTAGTAAAATAGTGTAAAACTTATAAAATAAACTTTTTATGATTTTTTAGGATTCCTGTGATGGTTAATTAGATTTGTGAAATTTTTCTTAATTTTCTAAGTTAGTTTGTTATTTTTAATAATTTAAATTAATTAAAATTAGTTAAGTAATTAGTAATTAGTAATTAATTAATAATAAATAATTAATTAGTGTAAAAATTTATTTTAATTTTCTAAAAATTTTCTTTTATCCTTAAGTTTGTAAAAAAGTCATTTTCACCCCCTGTGGGATTTCAGAATTCAGTTTTCACTTTTTATTTCGTACGTTCACGTAAATTTAAACATGAACGTACGCGTTTTTAGGTTTTAAACGTTTCTGTTTTTTCTGATTTCACAGTCTTGTTAATATAACTTACTTAAGCTATTTCATTGTATAAATCAGTAGTGTAATCAATCACAAACCCCTTTCCATCCAAATTCACCCGATCACAAACCCGTTTGATAACCATCCACTCCTCGTCGGGACATAACAACCCGGGGAAACCCTATATTCCACGGACCATTGAGCTTAGGCTCTTTGACCTAGTTGACCACATCCGTGGTTGACTTTAGTTGACTGCTTTTGCTTTAGTCAAAATTTGGCGCCGCTGCTGGGGAGGTCGTGCGCGTTATTCTAAAACGGCAATCAGATTAGTGATTTTGGAATTCACTTCTTTGTAAATTTACCATCCTTGTTTATATTCTCACAAAAAAACTGTTCCTGAAAACATTTTAAATCAGTTTTCAGCGAACACAAAAAAACCCAAAAAGATTTTCTTTCTCATTTGTATAAAATGTATTTCCAAAAACCCAAAAATATTCATCTTTACCCTCTCACATCTTTAATTCTTCATCCCTACCCCTCTATAAACCTTTGATTCTTTCTTATGTCGTATCCACACCATTTTGGTTGCCAATGGTGTGGTGGTCCTCATAATGGTGGGAATTGCCCCGGCTGTAGCATGGTTGAGTCAGGAGATAGGTCTGTCTATAACCAAGCTCCTTATCCTTACCATGACACATCTGATTCGTCCTACCAGCCACCACGTCATGAGATACTGACATATCTGTGTGAGTTTTGTGGAGGTCCTCACCAAGGATTTGAGTGTCAAGCCGGAAACACGTTTGTCTATGAACAATTTTTGGGAGGCAATCAGAACTTTGGTTATGACCAATACCCATATGATTCACCAAATCTGCCACAACAATCATTTTGTTGTGATTACTGTGGAGGTCCACACTTCAGCTCAGATTGTCAAACGGGAAATCCATATCCATGTGACAATTTTGACACACCTTATTATGACCAACCTCCACAGTACGATATGATTCAAGCAACTCCTCAATACCCGCAAGACCTTTGTCTAGAGGTTCTTGAGAAATTTAAAGAACTTAAGGAGGAGTTGGCTAATATTTTGCTTCGCCATGCTCAAAGTTCTTCTTGTGCGTATTGTGGGGGGCCTCATGATGATTTTCAATGTCAACCGTATTATAAACCTGAACATTGTTCTAGTTCTGATACATCCGGTTTTGACACATCCACACCCCCACAATTTCCACTCATTCAATATTCCCGTGGGAAATCCATGGAAGAATTACTTGGAGAAGAACGAGCTGCTAGAAACGAAAAGACCATGGAAGAATTACTTGTCGAGGAACAAGCAGCTATAAAACGTGCCAAATTTCGTAAAGCTGCTCTTCTCGATTATGATGATGATAGTGATAATGAAGATACCGTTAATATCCTTCAATGTTATAAGGGTTCTTCAGATTCATCGGTAATGATTCCTTCCATGGAAAATCAGGGAGATAATAATGTGACGAAGTCACTAGCCGTTGATCAAATGGAAGAATCTATAACTGCTAGTCCTTCTCAACTCCCTCAGTCTACCATTATCACACCCGAGGTTCCCACTCACTCTCTGAGCATGGGGGACGAGCATCTTGACACTGTTCCTGAAAAGGAATCGGACGAATTCATAAAGTCTAGTGTTGAGAACCTTGTCCCAATCCCAAGAGAGTCATAGGGAATTCTTGAGCATATGTGTGATATTCCTTCCCCTCTTGAGTGTTCAAACGATCATTTTGAGAATTTCTCAGATTTTATTGATGATTGTACATCTCATGGAGACATTGAGTATATTGAGGCATCACTCCCACAGTCTGATGTTGATCCTCTTCTTGAGGAGTTTGCCGATGAACGTACTCACATCAATCCACTTTCATTGGAAAGTGATGATGGTCTCCTCGACTTTGAAGCCGATCTGGGAGAAACTGAAAGTCTCCTATATCATGATCCACCACTCAGTTCTTATTCCAGCAGTCCAATAGAGAATGATAATCACTTTGTTCCCGAATCATTCAATACTACTCTCACCAATCCTCTATTTGAATTCGAATCTGAATTCACTTTGATTTCTGATAATCCACTCTTTGATATTCAGAACGAGGATAGTGATGAGTTTATATCGGAACATGAATTCACAGATTCACATCTTGTGAATAATTCTCTTCATGAGGAGTTCTCCGGTGAACTCACTTATATCATGACTCCTCCGGAGTTTGATAACCCGGGGGAAGATACACTCAATCATGAGAATTTTCAAATTCCCACCCACCCTCCCGGGATATTTTTGAGCTTATCCCTTGAAATCCAAACTCAGGCTAATGAGCCTCCTCTCGAGGAAGAAGATCTTATCATGATTTTCATCATGGTTTTCTTCCTTTTCTTCACCTACCGGGTGACTTCTTCTCTTCTTCACTCCTTCGGGAACGAAGATACGATCTTTGATCCCGGGATTTTCATTTACCATTATCTTGAGCCAGGGTCTGTGTATCTCATCGGTGTGGAACTTTCACGTGCTTCAAATGTTTGTCCAAACATCTTGAATGAAAGTCCGATGGAGATTTTTTCTTCCACATCATGCTTCCCCAAGAACCAATGAATTCGGGGTCGAGTCAAGCTAGTGACTCGGTAAACAAAAACAGTAGCATGCTTACAGGGTTTTCACCCTAAGTGTGGGGTAGTTACCCCTGCTGTGTTTACAAATAAAGTGAAAAAAATGGTGTTTTCCACATTTAGATTGTAATGTTGCCCTTTTACGTTCAAAGAGTCGGCATAATAGCCAGGACTTTAAATATTGAGGACAATATTCATTCTAAGTGTGGGGGGGTATTCTAGCGAATTTTATCACATTTTACCATCTAGTACCCCCGTTTTTGGCCAAAATCTCAAAAATTTTAAAAAATTTTCACTTGAGCTTCAAAATTTTTGTGGTTATCAGTCCACCTTGTCTAACCGACAAAAGGATTGGCTAATCCAGGAGCAAACGGCTCTTGGTAAAGATATATCAAATCCGTTGATGGCTTACAATTTGCCCAAAATTGTATGGTACCTGTCACACCCCCAATTTACCTGACTTGCAGCGGAATGGAATACCTGGGGGTGTCTGTCATAGCATCACAGTTACAGTTACATTGAACGACCTAAAGTGTCGTTTGGAAAATACTTCGTTTGATCATTGAAATAATCCAGAGTTAACAATATGAGGTCCCCAAAAGGTGTTGCATGTTTATGAAAAACAAGTCATACTAGATCAAACGTTTACATAAGTGCATGAAATAATGGTGAGATGCGTCGACTCCGCGACTCCATAAAGGTCCAAATGCATGTCACATGAGCTACCTTAATAACCTGAAATACATTGCTAAAACGTCAACACGAATGTTGGTGAATTCCATAGGTTTATCAAATGTAATGTTGTACGGCCACCCCAAGTAAAAGTGCATGACAAAAGTCACGTAAAATAGTACAATAGACCTTAAGCTCATGACCCCGAAGCTATGACTGATGAAATTATATGCCCCTCCTGAATGTTTTACCAGAACACTCCCAAAATGTAGACATGAAATGCATCCGCTTATTGTTGGTAATAACTACCACGGATGGAGGCGTCACCCTCGATAGATCTATCCACTCACTCTCGCTTACCGGCAAATTAACAGTTCATGATAATAAATAGGGGACTTTAACTGGTTGGTAGGGCAACTTAAGCAATGTACATATGTTTTGGTACTTGGGCTCGTACTAAAAGGATTGTTGCAATGTATTCCCCCGTGGGATTTGAAATCAAAATATTGAATTGAAAACGGGGCTATGAAAACTCACCTTAACTGATGATACTGTGATGAAGTGAAATGAACAACAATGAACTGTTAGCTGCCTCAACCTAATATGAGTGATGAACGATCTAATTTAGATCACCAAATGATGTTATGAATGTCCATGTACATGTTTCCTATACCACTCTACTCTTTGAAAAACACTTGTTGTTATCAAAATAATACATTTTCCAAAACTTGGGAAAATATGGCAACTAGAAAATAAACTAGTTGAAATGTATATATATATATATATATATATATATATATATATATATATATATATATATATATATATATATATATATATATATATATATATATATATCGTATGTGTCAATGTTAGTGTTGAAATCCTCGGTTTGAAATCCTTGAAATAATGCCTTGTAGTGATAAAAATATACTTGTAATCACTAATACTTCATTAGTTATGAATTTGGGTACTTGGTTAATATTTCTAGAAATCTAGAGTTACTACGTAGTTTTAGCGTTATTATTTCTAAAAGCTGTCAAAACAATATTAGTTTTGCCGATATTGAAACGTGAATATCTTTGTCGTTATAAGTCCGTTTTACTTGTTCTTTATATCCACGGTTACGTCTTAGTATGTAGTAATATATTTTGGAAAGCTTGGCTCCTCCGGTGTTGGGATCATAGTTTTTACTATTTTATCAAGTCTCGGTCATTTGTAATAATAGGTTGCTTAAGTTACTAGTTACTTTCATTTATGTTATGTTATTAGTTTACTAAGTTTAAGACAATGAGTCCATGGGCCTTAAAGCCCATACGAAATCCAAGAAGGGAGGACTAGGAGTGTTGCCCTTGCTCCTCACCTATAAATAGAAGTCTTAGGCCATTGTAAAACTTGGTTGTTTATTTGAAATCATAAGGAAACTCTTGCTCTTATCATTCTCTTATTCAAATATTCATCCCATCCTTATATCTATCTCATTCTTGTTTGTGTGAAATCAATATGGTGACCTAACAAGTGGTATCATTCGCCATATAAAGGTGTAGTAGTGTTTCTATTTGAAATTCGATCCATATACTTTGTTTTAGTCGTTCTTTTTTATTAAAACTTGTACTTTCTTGTTTGTTCTTTTGGTTTTTATCACATATTTGCTTACAAATTTGTGCTACAAATCATTTCAAACACAAAAGTATCAATTTTTTATTCAAAATTACGATTTGCTATTTTGTACTATTTTTCGAAAATTTATAAATTTTTGAAAACCATTGTCAAGTTTATAACTTTCTTCAATATTTCATCATTTTACAACTTGAAGTACAAAATCTTGCACTAAAAACTCGTTTTTGGATTGCTTTCATTGAAACACAAAGTTTTTGCATACTTTCGAAATCCCTCACTGCCAGAGTTTCGAAATCTTGTGAATTGGCTTCATATCGACTTACGGATCGTGTACTCAGTCTTTTCTCTCTTGTATAAGGAAGAAAAGTACTTCGACTTTTGGTTTATTTTCGAAATTGTATAATTTCGAAAATTGTTCCTTGTGTTCTCGAGAATTTTAAATTTTCGAAATCACCTTTGTTTTTTCGAAAACTTCTTTGTTTTTTTCGAAATATTTAAGTTTTTCGAAAATACTTCTAAGTCTCGAGAAACTTTATTTCGAAATCTCAATACTTTCGAAAACTAAAAATTTCGAAATCCTTGAGCAATAATTTTTTCGCAATCCTCATAAGTCAAGTTTTCGCAATCTCCAGTTCTGTGACAAAGTTTCGAAAACATCTACTTGGGCATATTTTTCGAGATTTGACAAAACTATACCTTCTACAAGATCCATCCTTTCACACAAGTGTTTCATAATGTCTCAACCACCGTATTACAACTTTAACAATCCTCAGCAACATCAGTATCAACAGTATCATCAGCAACATCAGCAACAGCAACAGTATCAACAATCACCACAATATTATCATCAACCGGTTTACTCACAACAACATAACTTCATGCAACAAATGGTTCCAATACAACAATCTTATCCGATGTCACAACAACAAAGCCCACTTCTACCAAAACCTACTCACTGGTTTGACAGGATGTGTGAAGTCATTTCAACTCAACAATCCAGACACGAAGCAGGCTCTCCTGACACCCCACCAATGCTAACACCGGGTAATTATGTTCAATGGGCAAGTCGATTCTTAAGGTTTATTGAACTCAAGAAACCCAATGGTAAGTACATGAAACAAGTTATACTTGAAGGACCATTTCCTTGGCCTGTTAACTACGTTGGCGGTGACCTACAGGCTGATCCTCCGGTAGCTCCAACTACTGTGCGTGTTCCTGAGTCTCAACTTACTGAGGAACAAAAACACCAACGTGAAGCAGATGAAATTGCTATGTCGTACATACTTCAAGGAATACCTAATATCATATTCATAAGTGTTGATGCTCAAACAACTGCAAAAGCTATGTGGGAACACGTCCATCTACTGATGCAAGGCACACAACTTAACAAGGAAGACATGGAATCTAAACTTTACTTGGAATACACTAACATCGTGATCGAACCAGGGGAATCTCTTGAGTCTTACTTTCATCGTTTCACTAATGTCGTCAATGATTTAGAGAGACATGATATAACTCTTCCAAGAATCGCTGTCAATACAAAGTTTGTTAGTAGTCTGGGTCCTGAGTGGCAAAAGTATGTGACATTTGTGAGACAAGCCAAGAATCTTCACAGGGATCCATATGGATTGTTGTACGACTATCTCAAGCACTATGAGTCTGAAGTTGAAAAAGACAAACTCGCTCGAGGAGGATACATATCACCACCTACCTCTAATCCCCTTGCACTCGTTGCTCAAACTCCTGCTTCACATCCTCCGATGTCTAATCATACTTATGATCAGGAACAGAATTATTTCAGTCACCAGCATCCTCCTGCTTCTCAACACGGTTCTAATCAACTTGCTCCATATGACAACAATGATAGCATGTATTACTCTAATTAGTTTGAAGATGATGATGATGACGTCAATACGTTGAATCAAGGACTTGCACTTGTTGCTCGTGCTTTTAGCAAATTCTCCAACAAAACCAAGAACCGTCTTCGTTCTTCATCAAATACACGAAACCAAGCTGTTATTCAAGATGGTCGAGTTGAGATTCAGAATCGTAATTCAGGACGTTCAGGTGGGTATACTGGAAATTCTGGATATGGACAAAGAGTTAACAACAATGGGAGATTCAGAAACAATCCAGGTGCTCCTCAGCGAAGTAATGACAATGCTGCTAGTAACAACACAGTCTCTGGGAATGCGATATGGTGCTACAATTGCAACGAAAAAGGTCATATTGCAACTGCATGCCCTCACCCAAGAAAAGGTAGTCAGTTTCACAAGCAGGCATTACTTATGGCTCTCAAAGATGAAAAGGAAGGAACTTTCAATGCTCAAGAGAACAGTTTCTTTGCTAATGCTTACAATGATGATGAAATGGAAGATCTTGAAGCCAATATAGCTGTGATGCTCATGGCCAACATGCAGGAACATAAGTTGAATGATTCAGGCCCAGTGTTCTCCACTGATGGCTTGTCTCAGGTAAATGACCTAACCATAAGCTCCATACATATTAATGCATCACCCTATGTTTCTGAATCAGATCAGGCGCAAGTTGTTCCTTCTGAAACATTTTTCTCTTCTCAAGAGGATGAACTATTTGATGATGACACTGTCGTCTCATTTGATGATCCTATTGCGCAAGACGAAAATGACTTTAGTGAACAACATGAACCTCCTTCTGATCCAGCTCCTGACTGTACAGTTACGGACAAAAAACTTAATAATCAACTTCTTCCTAATCACATAATGGACGTGCAAACTGATGTTTTGAATGAAAATTCCAAGTTAAAAATGGACATTGAATGTTATAAAACGCAGCTTTCAAGTTTTCAATATGTCGTTCATCGTGAACAAAGCTTTGAAAAGTCATTTCAAGAATCATATGTCAAAGAACAAAATCTTCAAAAGCAAATGTATGACATTGTTGAGTCAAACGGTAAAATCGTTTCCAAATTGGAAAATGAAAAACATAATCTTCAAATACAAGTTGTTCAACTCCAACAAGAACTTTCAAAAACACGTAAAGAGGTGATAACTTGCAAACAGGAATTTTATGAACATAAAGTGCAAAAACGAGAAAAAGAAAGCTCTTTACTTGATGATAACATCGTTCTCGAAAATCAAATCAAAGCTTTTCAAAACATCGTTTATAAACATGGGGAATCTGTAACGACAATTCAAAAGTTTTCTTTAAAACCAAGACCAGGTAAAGGTTTTGGCCTCGGCGATTACAGATCCTCTTTTCTTCGCACTGTGTTCAAAATAAATCCTAAGCTGTACAGTATGGACCAATTGATGGATAACAATGTTGTGCGTGTTATTGTACATGATACTGAGGAAGAATACGAACTTGAAGAGAAGAGTCGATCAAAAATGAGTCAAGTTGAATATTGCAAACCATATGATTACTCAAAACCTCACATTTCAAAATCTTTTGTTCCATCAAGAGAAATACCTGAGAAATCATGGTATGTTACTGAGTCTTACATTTCATCTTCCAATGGGGCTCCTGTCAAACCCGTGGCACAAGTAAATGGTCCATTACCTTCTTCTGGTCATGTGACACCATTACCAACACGCTGTAAAGTTTTAGACTATTTTCAAACATTCATGAAAGGCATCGATACTTTGGAAAACGTCATTGAACAACATTCTGAAATTACAGTTCATACTTTTCAATCAGCTTACGAGCGGGAAAAGCGAGATATTTTTCAAACACAAATTCTGCCTTTAGTTCAAAATTTGCGTTATTGTGCTACTCGTTGGGAACAGGAACTCCAAAAGGAAGTTAAAGATATGAAAGAAATTTTCGCTCTTAATGAAAATGCAATTTTGGTTCAACAAAGCAAAAACCGATTTTTGAAAGAAGATACTGATTGACTCTTGGAACAACTTCTTCTGGCTGATTTGCATAGTTCTCTCATGAATGATCTCCATTTTTCAAGCAATGCTGAATTATTTGCTGAGTACTATGCTGAACTTGTTTCGTTGAGGTCACAAAATGAATCATTGAAACATCAAAATGAAACATTGCGTCAAAACAGTGATGATGTGATAAACAAACTTTCAAATGAAATTTGTCAACTTAAACATAAGATTGATTGGTGTCAAGCTCAAAGTATTGAAACTGAATTGCAATTATGTGCCAAACATGCGTCTCGTAAAAACAAATGTCGTCTACGTAAAAATGAAATTGCAAAGTTAACAAATGAAATTGCGGAATTAAAAATTGAAAACGCCGAATGGCAACAAAACCGCGATGACATTCGTTATTGCAATGGTTTACTTGAGTCTGATATTTAGGACAAAAAACACATCATCATTGATTTGAAAGAGAAAATTAAGCTACTTCAAAAAGGAAAGTTCATTGACACCACTGTGATTGCACCAGGAATGTTTCAAATAGACATAACAGATAAGGCTAAGCGTGCTAAGAGTTCTAATGTTAGCTCTTCCACTTCCACAGGTCTAGTTTCCCCTAAGAGCGTTAGAAGCCCAAAGCCAAAAAGAGTTAAGAAGACTAAAAAGAGTAGGCTCTCGCAACATCAAAGTGGAACACTAGAAGTGCAAGAAGTAGAAGATCACCTTAGGAACTCGAATAAAACTAATGTTGCATCTGATTTAGATTCTAATCTGGCAAATTGTAATCCAAATCTTAATGTAACGAATGCTGAACCTTTAAATGTTTTGAATATTAATACATCTTGTGTGTTTTGTCGTAAAAGTGTGTTGTCTGGTGATCATACCAAATGTGTAGCTAATAATCTCTTACACCGCAAAAAGAAACGTAGATCCGACTCTTCTTCTAGGTCCACTAATGCTTCTAAGTCTACCTTAAGAAAAACGCCTACTACAGTTTCTAATGATGTTGTAGTCAACCCACTAACAGCAATCAACAATTCTAGGAACCCGCCCAAAGCTAGTGCATTCACTAAGAACAAAGCAAAAACTAGTTGGAATTGGCAACGTTGGTTACAATACAAACCAAATTTTAAATGGATTCCTAAATTGTCAAATATTTGCATTTCTAACCAACAGGAACCCACTATTTCCTCGGGTTCCACCCTTACTTCTGTTCCATCTCTGTCGTCTTCTTTTGATGCAGGTGGTTCAGATCGTTCTCTGGATTGTTGATAGCGGTTGCACCCGACATATGACAGGCAATCTCAAACTGTTAAAGAACTTTGTCTCAAAGTTTATTGGAACTGTCAGATTCGGGAAAGATCAATACGCTTTAATCATGGGTTACGGCGACTACATGCATGGGAACATTGAAATTAGCAGAGTTTATTATGTTGAAGGCTTGGGTCACAACCTCTTCTCAGTCGGTCAATTTTGTGATGGAGATTTAGAAGTAGCATTTCGCGAGAAAACTTGCTTTGTCCGTGATCTACAAGGAAATGATTTGATGTCTGGCAAACGTGGCACTAACCTTTATACTATTTCTATGTCCGACATGATCGCTTCATCTCTAATTTGTCTTCTATCCAAAGCTGAATCGACTAAATCTTGGTTATGGCACAAACGCCTTTCTCATTTGAATTTCAAAACGATGACTGATCTCGCTCGTCACAAATTAGTTGAAGGCTTTCCAAGATTCCGTTATGCCAAAGATCATCTATGTCCAGCCTGTGAACAAGGAAAAAGTACTCGTGCTCATTTTCCCTCAAAACCTGAACACAGTACCAATCATGTTTTACATTTACTTCATATGGATTTGTGTGGTCCGATGCGTGTTCAAACAATCAACGGTAAACGTTACATTTTAGTAATTGTTGATGATTACTCTCGCTGGACTTGGGTTTATTTTCTTCGAAGTAAAGATCAAGCTCCTCAAATGATCATCACCTTTCTCACCAAAATACAAGTTCAGCTTCGAAACACAGTCAGAATTGTTCGAACTGGCAATGGCACAGAATTTAAGAATCAGACTCTAAGGTCGTATTTTGAGAAAGTGGGAATTGAACATCAAACATCTATTCCACACACACCCGAACATAATGGAGTAGTCGAAAGACGCAACAGAACGTTAGTGGAAGCTGCTCGAACGATGTTAATCAACGCTCAATTACCAGATTACTTATGGGCAGAAGTTGTTTCAACCGCCTGTTACACTCAAAACCGTTGCATGATCACAAAACGCCACAACAAAACCCCATATCAGATTGTTCACAAAAGAAAACCAAACATCAGTCACTTTCACGTATTCGGTGCTTTATGCTACCCAGTCAATGATCGTGATGATCTAGGTAAACTTAAAGCAAAGGCTGACATTGGAGTATTCATAGGTTACTGTGAAAATTCAAAAGGTTATCGGATCTGGAATCGTCATACTCGGGAAATTCAAGAAACTATTCATGCTAATTTCGATGAACTCACTCAAATGGCTTCTGAGCAACACGGCTTAGGACCCGCAACCAACCGTCTTAATTTTCCGGTCTCTTCGGCTGAACCATTGTCACTTTCTCGTAAAGAAGTGGAAACCTTGTTTGTTCCATTGTTTGATGATACGCCTGTTAACCGTCCACCTGAGGCCACACCAAATTCCGCTGCAAACCTTGATCAACATCAAGTCCCTGATACACCTCAACAAACAACAACTTCTGTTGGAAGAGACGGTCCTCCAGTCATATCACCTATAACAACCGAACAAACCGGGTCCAACTCACGACAATCAGCTGGAGATTCCATACCTTTATCAGTTCCACAACCTGCAGAGCATGACCCAGAATCATTCTTTAATCCATTTGAAAATGCTCAACCTGTCCCCGACATTGCTGAGTCATCTACACGCAACATGGGTCCTGCTCATTTGTGAGATACTTATCAACTTCATCCTTCGACACACAAATGGACTAGAGATCACCCCTTAGTTCAAATTATTGGCCATCCAGATGCACCTATCATGACAAGACAGCGCCTTCACACAGACGGTGAAACTTGCATTTATGCACTCACAGTTTGTGAAACCGTACCCAAAAATGTCAAAGAAGCAATGACTTATGAAAACTGGATTGAGTCTATGCAAGAAGAATTCGAAACATTTCAAAGATTAGAAGTATGGGAATTGGTGAAAAACCTGAAGGCATCATCGTCATTGGTTTAAAATGGATCTGGAAAAACAAACTGGATGCAGAAGGCACATTCATACGCAACAAATCACGCCTGGTAGCAAAAGGTTATTCTCAAGAAGAAGGTATCGATTTTGAAGAATCATTTGCTCCTGTTGCTAGACTTGAAGCTGTACGGATGTTCTTAGCATTTGCTGCTCATCGGAATATGATTGTTTACCAAATGGACGTGAAACTGGCTTTTCTGAACGGTCAACTCCGAGAAGTGGTTTATGTCAGTCAACCTAAAGGTTTCGTTGATCCAGAACGTCCCAATCATGTCTACAAGCTTAAGAAGTCTCTCTACGGTCTTAAGCAATCCCCCAGGGCGTGGTATGCCAAACTTTCTAAATTCCTGTTGGCTAATGATTTTACTCTAGGCTCGGTGGATCCAACACTGTTTACAAAAACCTACGGGATGGACTTATTAATTGTTCAAGTTTATGTCGATGACATTATTTTTGCTTCAACCAACAAAAATTACTCAATGGATTTTGCAAAATTAATGACAGATAATTTTGAAATTTCCATGATGGGTGAACTTACGTTCTTTCTAGGACTACAAGTTCATCAATCACCCCGTGGAATTTTTCTAAATCAGTCCAAATATGCTCTTGAGATTTTAAAGAAACATGGTATGCAAAGTAGTGATACTATGAATACACCGATGGCCAACTCTACTAAACTAGATGCTGATTTACATGGGACTCCAGTTGACCCTACCAAATACCGAAGTATTATTGGGTCCCTCATGTATCTCACATCCAGTAGACCTGATATTGTATTTGCTGTGTTTATGTGTTCTCGCTATCAGGCTAATCCAACTGAAAAACACCTCAATGAGGCAAAAAGAATCCTTCGATACATAAAGGGAACCATCCACTTGGGGATCTGGTATCCGAAGGATTCTGGTTTTGAACTAATAGCTTTTTCAGATGCTGACCATGCAGGATGCTTAGACTCGCGAAAAAGTACATCAGGTGGCTTACAGTTTCTTGGAGATAAACTTGTGTCTTGGCAATCAAAGAAGCAGGATTGCACATCACTATCATCTACCGAATCTGAATACGTAGCTATGTCTGCTTGTTGCGCTCAAGTCATTTGGATGAGATCACAACTTAAAGACTATGGCTACTTATTCAACAAGATTCCGATTTACTGCGATTCTAAAAGTGCTATTGCAATCTCTTGCAACACAGTTCATCATTGCAAATCCAAACACATTGATCTCCGATACCATTTCATCAAAGAGCATGTCGAGAAGGGTACAGTTGAGTTATATTTTGTGGGCACTGAGTACCAATTAGCGGACTTACTTACAAAACCCTTAGCTCCATCAAGGTTTGCAAGTTTAGTTCACCAAATTGGTATGCGATGTTTGACACCATTTGACTTACAAAAGTTTTTAAAACAAAAGTAAAGTGTCAAACATCAATTATTTTACTATCTTTGTAAAATAAATATTTTTTTTTTCTTTTTTTTTATTAAACCTCAAAAACACAAAAATATTTTGCTTTTACAATTAAAAAAAAAAATGCAAGTATATCGCTCTTTTTCAACACTTTGTCTGCTTACAAGTGTCGAGGGGGAGATTCGCCTAAAATTTTATAAATTCTTTCCAAAAAAAAAAAAAAAAAAAAAAAAACGATATACTTGCATATTACCTTTGATGCGGTAAGTTAAGTTGTTTCGGGATTTCATAACTCATATCTCGTATTTCTTTGTCTCAATATGGTATCGTAAGTCATTACATCTTTGTGCCTTTACTTAGTTCTAAAGTTTAGGACTTGTATTGTAATTCTTGTAGTTAGGGGACCAAAAGTGACAACATTCAAAAGTTCTTAATATAACAAAAACAAACACCCCGTCTTTTCTAAAACCTCACACTATTTTCTTAAACCTTAAAACCCTCTTTTGACATCCACGGCTGTAAATCAAACAACAAATCCGTGCTTCAAATCTTCGTGTTGTAAGTTTTCTATCAATCTAGAGTATGTTTCTAGCATAGGTTTTAGTTGAATCATAAAATTAACGGTTTGATTTTCAGTAATCGAATCTTTAATATCTAGGGTTTCAATATTTCGGAATTCATTCATACGTGGTCAGAGGTGTTATTTTTCATAGGGCTTTGGTCCAAAATCATGTTATAAATGTTCCTATTACAACCTATCGTGATCCATAACATGTTTGGGTGAATTTCGAAAGCTAGGGTTTTACGAAAATTTGGGTTTTATGATTTTATTGTTTGTTTTAGTGATTTTCTTGGTGGGATATGTTGCCATGGGTGTTAGAATCATGGTTGTGCATGTTAATTTCATCCATATTAATGTTTGTTTGATTCTCGATGTGTTAGGGTTTTTTCGCTAATACTTGTTATGTCACGTCCTTGTTTGATTGTTATGATAATTGTGCCTAATGATCTCATATACATGATAGGGATACACTAGTACTTGAAATCTTCCTTAGATTCATGATTTTGAGTTTTATCGAAATCGTGTTCTTGCATAGTTTCGAGATCATCATATACGTGATTATGCCATTATTCTTATTATTGTTTCCCATCATTTACGACAGGTTACAACATTTGGATCACTTAATTTCAATAAGAAACGTACGTTGGCCTATCTTCGAAATTCTTGTATAAGAATTTTTCGAGAACCTGTTCTTTCGCAATTACCAGCTTTGGTGAATTTTTTTCGAAAACACACCTATCAAGGAGTTTCGAAAAGATCTCAAGGTTTTGTATTTTTTCTCGAAAAATGCACCTTGATTTCTTTTCGAAAAAGCTTGAACATGTGTTTGCGAAAAGTTCTCATAACTGGTCATTTTTTCGAGATCACATCTGAAGACAAATTTTCGCAATCACATATTGAATTTTTTCGAAAAACACTTTAAAGGCGTGTGTTCTCGATAAACTATTTATCGAAAACACTCCTGAAAATGTTTTTCGAAAAACTTCATTATGCTTGTTTGCGAAAATCTTCTCTTATGACTGATTTTATCGAGAACTGACTTTATGTAATCTTTCAAGATGATGAGTTCTTGATATTTACGATAAATTGACAGTTTTGAAATTGTGTTATCTTGTAATCTCGAAAACATGTATATTGTGATTAAATGTATCATGTGATGTTATTAGATGATCTTTGTGCATGTGTGATTGTATAAATGCTTAATGATTCTAAAATTATCTAAGTATACGTCACTTATCACTATACATGCAATAATCAAACTATACGTGCTTACATGATTCTAAATGCTTATTCATAATCAAACATTGCAACCATGCTAACTCGTAACAAATCTCGATGTTTTGTTTATGATAATGCTTTTCAGAATAATATGGCTGAACACAACGAGAACGTCCCTGAACAAGCTCTTCCATTACTCACCATGGATGATATCACTCCCGCTGACTACGATGTTACAATTGGCAACAACAATCCACGAGTTGATTTCGACAAATTGAGAATTACTGAGAGCTCGTGCAAGATTGTTAAAGATATTCTACTTGCACATCCATGCAAGCATCTGCTCATCTGTTCTACTTCAGTTCCTCTGTTCTACCTTCATCAGTTCTGGCTTACGGCTAAGGCAAATTTGGATGATGAGTCTTTTACTGTTACGCTGGATCGCCAAGTCTACACAGTAGATCACGACGTTCTTCGTACAGTCCTTCTCCTACCTCAAACTGACAAAGAATTTGCTCCAATATTACCTGAACTGGACCTTCTTGACTTCTTTATTGAGTTAGGATATGATGTTGATGACAATGTACCTCTGGTCAAACATTCCCGATTCAATGCCAAGAATATACCTCAGCCCTGGAGAACATTCTGTCGGTTGGTTGTAAGATCGATATCAGGAAGAAAAAGTGGTCATGAACATCCTAGGCTTGAACATTTGCAAACATTTTGGGGAATGGTGACTTTGACACCTATTGACTTTGCAGTTCCAATCATGAACGATATAGTCTACAGCATTCAAACCGATCGTGTGAAGACTATGATAGCGTTCACAAGATTCACCAAGCTTCTCATAGAACATTTCTGCAAAGACACTCCAGAATTTATCAAGAGGATGGCAGATCCTAATGAGCCGAAGCACCTCTTCGAGGACGACTTCACCACCTCATTCATCAAGACGACCACTTCCTCTACCAAGATCAAAGGAATGAGGCTTCCCGAATACCTTCTTGATGACAAAATCAAGAAAAGTTTGAACTACAAATTGTATGATAATGCTTACAAAGGGGTACAGAAAGAAGTTACTATTTAGACTCGAAGCAGAGGAGGTGTGAAGTCTGGAAGTACTACAAGCACCACGGTCTCACCTCAGACTAAGTCTAAGGCTGCTCCCAAGACAAAACCATCTGCTAAACCCAAGACTTCCACCAAACCTATACCCACATCCAAACCTAAGCCCGCTGCCAAACCAAAGAAGAAAGTAACTCCTGAGTACTTTCTTCAGGATGAACCTACACCTCCACCTTCTGAAAGCGAATCTGAGTTCGACACGGAATCTGAAGAAGAAGAACCAGATTTTGAACTAAGAGTTAGAGCACCTGAAGAAGGATTTCCTGCAACAGAGATCGCTATACAACAAAGTCTAGAAACTTATGAAGAAGAGACAAGAAAAAGGAAAGGGATCACTATCAATGAGCCTAATGATGATGATGAAGACGTACCAATCGTTGAACAGTTGGTCGATAAAAGAAAACTGAAAAGTATAGTTGTCGACACACGAGCTGAAGAAAAGCAACTTCGCAAAGAACAAAGGAAAGCAGCTCTCGAAAGCCGACTTCTGTCTCAACCTTCAACACCACCACCTGTCAATCAGTCAGAACATGAAGGAGCTACAAGCAGCATGATTCCTCCCGTTGCGTCCACTACTTTAGAATCAGCTCCACAACCTGATGACAAAGTTAAAGACACTGATGATACAGGAGACATCACCATGACTGAGACTGCTAATGTAGAAGAGAATGTTGGCGGACAAGAGAATATTGCTACGGATCAGGAACATCAATACCTCATCACTCCAGAGTTTCTTGCACGAGAAGCAGAGGAGGCAGAGGAACGTCGTAGAAAAGAAAATGAAGAGAAGAACGCGTTCGACACCAACATATTTCTTAAGTCATCTTCTCAGCAGACTTCCTCAGCACAACCTCCACCTCCTCAAGACTCTCCACCAAAGGATCCGACTCCTCCTGCTTCTTCTTCAAACTCTCACAACGAGTCGTCATCCGAATCATCACCTGAGCACTCATCTCCCACACCTTCTGAAACCGCATCAAAGCAGCATTCAATCAATGAACCAAAACAACCAGTTGATCTTCAGGAGCAAGTCAACAAACTTACCAACATGGTTACCGGTCTTGCCAAACAAGTTGAAGATTTTCAGGAGTCAAAGCAGCTGATCGATAAGTTCTTGAACTCTGATTACACAGGATTTATCAGGACTGTCACACAAGATTTTCTCACTGAAAATCTAGTTGAGATGATCACTCCTGAAGTAGCTAACCTTCTTGAACCAATCAAGGACAATTTGGATCACAGAATCAGAAGTGTTGTTAGGAAAATGTTGTCTACAACACCATTCACGCTTCACACTGCAAAAGCTTCTACTACAGCTCCTGAACTATCCTTCAATGACATGCTTGCTAAACTCTTCGACAATGTTGCCTCCAAAACCACACCGACTACTGAAGAAAAAGCACTTGTTGATGCTATGGCGGCTTACATATCCAAAGAGTCATGCAAAGATGCAGCTGGAACCCTGAAAAGGTCAAGAAAAGATGACAACCCTGACCCAAACTCAAAAGGCAAGAAACCTAAGTCTGGAACCCGTCCCTCATCTTCTCTACAACCACGAAAGGACTCCACTCCTCCTGGAAATAAACAACACACCTCAGCTACCGGTCAAGGTCAAACTGAAGAGGATGACACTTTCATGGAACCTACTGATGACTACCAGGGTCAACCTGACACCGATTACCGTGCTCCACCTATTCCCGATTCTTATGCTGGACCATCGTCACCATCCAAGGCTAAAGACAAAGATGCTACATCTAAGTCCAAGAAATCAAAGAAGAAAAGACGTCATTCATGGCTCGACAATAATGACACTCCTCAGAATGATTAGTTGACAGAAATGGTTCAAGCTCAACCTCCTCTCGAAGAAGAAGAACCCCTTCCTGGTAATACTCTACAGTTCACCCAAGTCATAATGAAGGATCTTCAGATTAACAAACTCACAAAGACGGAGCTCAGAAGAATCAATAGGGATGCACAGGAATTCCTTAAGTCCAGATCCGAAAACAAAGTGGAATACGAGTATCATATGCAGAATATAGCCAGTGCAATGTCTGTCGAGTTTGACTGGCTAAATCCTGAAATGAATATCGATCTCAGCTCCAAAAACCATGAAAAGCCTTACTTCGCTGACTGGACAAAACCATTACCATTGACAGGATTTCTAGATAAACCCAAGTTACCTTACAGCTATTTCTTCAACAAAGATCTTTGTAACATCCAACTCACCCAAAAGACATCCAAGAAGAAATATGCTTCCTCACTCACAATCTCAGTACCTGCGGCAAGATACGAAATTCCTGCTATTGAAGAAACTACTCTAGTTTTCAGTAACTCCATCATAGCTTACGACAGAGATGCTCTACACGGGATTCAACACTGGCCAGAACGTCGTCGTCTCCGTTATACCAGCAGATTAGGAGAGAAATCATTGGAAAATGTGAAGCATAAATCTAAGATCATCGCTATCTTGGAGATTCAAGAGTCGCAACGGTTTAACTACATATTCATGCGTGAGATTGTTGTTAAACGACAAGATGAAAAGAAGTACAAGTTCTCCGAAGTAGACTTTCCAGACATTAATCTTAATGACATCGAAGATATGTATCTCGAAAAGGTTCAAGGAAAAATGCGTGGATTCGACAGAGACGTTCAATACAACTTCATGGCATCACTACTTCTATTCATCCGACGATTGATAGTTCAAGAAAGAGTGGAAGATCTTCAGCTTGGAGTGGAAAGTTACCAACAGAAGATCAATTTGACAAAGCCGCAATTCAAATTTGATGGTATCTATCAAACGCCACAGTTTACTCTCAACCAAGAACCTTTTGGTTTCACCTACATCAACAGCAAAAAACTACAAAGCTTCATGAGGTTCGATGAGGTACACAAATTCTATGATGTTACACTCAAATTCGTTCGTGATGGGCTTGTCAAAAGGTTGAATGATGATCGCCGAAAGATAGCAAAGGGGGAACAACCTAGATGGAAATCCAGCTCAAGAAGACAAGTTTGTAACTTCGTCTTAAAGATTGAAGAAAGGTTATTTCGACGGGAACAGATCAGACGACTAGAAAGCTATATCGGTGTCAGACCATCGTTTCCTATCAGAAACTTCGAAAGACCAGAACCTAAGTTCACTGACTTTGATGCTCCACTTCCTGACGAAGTCTAACTTGGTACATTTGGTTATTCACTTTTCAATATCAATTGTTTCATTTGATTGAATAATTTTCATTATGGCTTGTGCACACATAACAGTGTACAACCCGTTCTTATAAAGAAAGGACCCTGAGGTACGCTTCAGTGCCTCAATCCTTACATAAGGAGCGAAGGCTTCTTACTTTTGAGTAGAGTTAATCAAACATTTTCTGATTTTCATAACTCTGCTCAAAAGACAAGTATTTCACCTCAATGAGTATTCACTTGTTGAGGGGGAGCACTTGGAAAATTCATCGTTTGAAAAACCAAAAAGTTCTTGTTGATATCTCCCCGTAAGACTCAAAAATCGTATTTTAATCAAAAGTTTATCAAAAACAACATCTCATATGCTATTTTTGAGGGGGAGAAAAAGTGAATGTGATTAAAATATGAAAATTCTAAGTTGCTTTAAGTCAAATCTCATGCGAGCTAGACTCAGAATTGACCTACGAATTGACGAAACATAAAAGTCAATAATCTCGAAAAGACTTATCCTCGACGGGTAATAACATCAAGTTAGTTACTAGAGCTAGTTGTCACCTAAAAGCTGACAATGGAACTCTTTAACTAGCCACGTAAGCGTGTCTCGAAAAGGATTTGTCTTAGTAGAAATGTACCGTTTCGAGAAACTTTTTGTGGATTTGACCAGGCCGGGTAATAACTTCAAGCTAGTCTAACTAGTGATGTAAGCGTGTCTCGAATCGGTCAAGTTCACTGAAAGTGGATCAATTCAAAAAGTGTTTGTTCCTCCCGCATGTGCAAATTTATTTAAACACTTATGAGCACATGTGAAGGGGGAGCCCTTCAAAAGTAAACACAAAACTCTCAAAGTGTTAAACAAAATGTTTGAAATTCACAAACACTTTGAGAGATTTTCAAAGGTTTCTTGGCTATTGTCGGATAATCATGGAGTTATAAGGTGATTAAGATAGGAATTACAGTCCTATGATCCGCCAGAGCCGGAGGGATCTACCCAAGGACATCACCAATAGTTAGAAGTAGAAGTCCTTAGGTATGATACGATAAAAGGAGAAAAGAATGAAAAGGGAAAGAAGGAGTTGAAGAATTAAAAAGAAATGTAAAGAAAAGGGTGAAAAGAAATAGCCCTCCATATGTTCAACCTTAGGGCAGACACCGGGTTCAACTCATATGCTACTGGTTGTTACTAAGGTGACATCGGTATTGGAGACAAAGACGTCATGGACCCAGTGACGCACTGCACTAAACCTTCTTAACCACTCAAGTTCTCTTAAAAGAGCTTGTTTCATTCTCACGGGGAACCGATGTAATCTATCGACTTATCTCTTAGAGATGGTTGATATTGAAGTAGGAGACCCCTCCCTTGTCTCCGCATAGGAAACCTAAGTGTGCACTTTTCGAGTCTAGAGCCATGAGATACATCAAAGATCTCTTAGGAACACTTAGTATTTCTACAACTGGTGTTCTACATCAATGGACACTAGCTGTAAATTATCGAGTCCTTCGCAGATCTTAGCAATCTGCCGAGAACGTTTATGAGAGAATTTACATAAGTATTTCTCAATGATTGAACGGAAATCCTGCCAGGGTCAACATCAAACAACCCTGACAGCAGGTCACTTCGGTAACTCCTTGTGGGTTATGCTTAGTGTTTGAGGTGGTTTCTTAGCGGTCTACAGTCGTGGAGTAATCCCCAGCGACTCACCCAGTCATTGAGCTACTTAGTAGGTCTTGTAAGCTCCTTCGGGAGTATCTGACATGGGAACGGCCTAGATAAGGGTTAGAAGGAGTCTTCATATTATGCTATTGACGATCTCTAATTCCTTATCTGTAAGTACCAGATGTTTTATTGCTAACTGTTTACATGCAGGGTTACATCATCTCCATGGCGACGGATTCCACATGCTCATACATGCATCTTGAAGTCATCAAAAGCTCCCTCAAAGATCAAAGCAACACAAAGTTCAAAGAAAGATTCTACGCCAAAAGGAAGAATCTACAAAGTTTAAAGACTAAAGATCTTAAGTGAAAGAAAGGGACTACGTGCATGTATAAGTCAGAATTCAAAGATGTATGAGTATGTTGGAATGGCGGACTACCACCACAGACGCGGAAGTGACGAAAGGCAGACAACTTCATAACTTGATCACTATCACTACAACAAAGAACAAAGTACAAAGAACGATGAAAGATTCTTATCTCATTATTATTGAAAGACGTCTAAAGCTATGAAAGTAAAAGATGAAGAAATGACAAAGACGTCAAGCAACCGTGATGACCGACCCTTAGGGGGAGATTGTTGGGATCATAGTTTTTACTATTTTATCAAGTCTCGGTCATTTGTAATAATAGGTTGCTTAAGTTACTAGTTACTTTCATTTATGTTATGTTATTAGTTTACTAAGCTTAAGACAATGAGTCCATAGGCCTTAAAGCCCATACGAAATCCAAGAAGGGAGGACTAGGAGTGTTGCCCTAGCTCCTCACCTATAAATAGAAGTCTTAGGCAATTGTAAAACTTGGTTGTTTATTTGAAATCATAAGGAAACTCTTGCTCTTATCATTCTCTTATTCAAATATTCATCCCATCCTTATATCTATCTCATTCTTGTTTGTGTGAAATCAATATGGTGACCTAACATCCGGGTTACGTCTAAAGCCTCGTTTTATCCGACGAAAAACGTCCAACAGCAACAATTTTCAGAAAATATACTTTTCGTCAATAAACTTGCAAAAATCATAACTTCTTCGTTATAAACTCTTTTTAATCCGTTCTTTCACCTACGGATTCGTTTTTGAAAGTATTTTCTAAAAATTTTGCCAAAGTTTACTTTATGTTTACTGATTTTCCTGGATTTACAAAAATGGGACAGAATGTATATATACTTGTTACAAATCCATTTTTCATGTTCAAAACTAGTTTCTACTTCAACCAAATCTCTTGCAAACACCACAAAGCTATACTAATCCTACCATAAACCTTCTTAGGGTGCCATGGGTTCCTAATCACTACTAATCATGTTAATTTAACAAAGGAACACCAAAATCAAAATCTAGGGTTTATATGTTCAAAAAGTTAACAAAAATAATGTGGTATAGCTAACTTGTACATGAAATTAAGCATGAAAACCATAAGTTACAAGTTTTAATTTGATGAAAACATGAAAATAAATTTGATAACTCACTTTGAAATAATAGGTGATTAGATGATGAGAAACCTTGTGTTACTTGTGTTTTTGTTGTAAGATTCTTGATTAGAATGATGAAATGAACAACTTTGTAGCTTTGTATTTTGGAAAATCATCACTTGATCTTGATTTTTGGGTTTGGTCGTGGGTTTTAAGATGGAAGGGATGAGAAATGAGCTTTTGATTCTCAAATTTTGTATATGTTATGTTTATGAGGTTTTTGGATATTTTGTATAGATTATAAGGTATTATAATGGTACATTAAAGCTCAAGGTTAAAAATGAAAGCCATGTGGTCTAGGGGGGGGGGGGGCATGTGGCCGGTTTTCCATGAGAAAAAGAGATGCAAAGTCGGTTTTGATCACTTAGAAAATGTAGTGTATTATTAGTTGTAGTTTAGTGTAAGTATTAGTTATAATCGGGTACTGGGTTTGCTAGAAATAAATATTAACGAAGTTAACCGGGACTTAATAAAGTCATAAAAATGTTAAAAATATGTTGGGTACAATTACTGAGTGTTCGGGTGATTATTGTTTAGTTTTCACGAAAACCGTTGTAATATTTATAAACTTACGTTATAAATAAAATAAATTTCCAAAATACTGGGTAAATGAATATAATAACTTTTATGATGATATAATGGATATAAAAATATGTCGGGACCATTGTGGGAATATTTAGATATATTCGTCGTGTTTGTTAACCGGGTGTTAACGTTTATTTATAAATAATTATAAGGAAAACGTTAAATGTATCAAATATATAAATTTGAAAATCCTAAGAGTGGTATAACATGAAAATGCTGTTATGATGATATGCGGACTGTCTCTAGTCCGTATGCAATGTCCTTACTGATAATGAAATGAATTCGCACCTAAACCCATACGGTTACGCGAATTTTAATACCCGTAAACTAAATTTACGATGAAATGTGTAATGCAAGTGAATAGTGAAAACTTTTCCAGCAATGAATAGTGTTCAGTGAATAGTAAAATTTCTGAATGCTTCTCGGAATGTCAAACTGACACCAAAAATGATAAATAGTAAAATGATGAATAGTGTTTTGATGAATAGTGTTTGATGAATAGTGTTTTCCCAAAGTTTGGGAAATGACCTGAAATGGTGAGTTGTGACAATCTTCCCCTCTAAAAGGAACTTCGTCCCGAAGTTCAGTTTATGTTGGTCTCTGAAAACGTATTGGTGAAAAGGTGATGATATTCGAGAACTCCAGCGAACTTTCACGATAGGAATTCGACTCTGCTTCAACTGTTCGACCTAACTGTCCATGATTTCTACTTGTTCTCCTGCAATGTTTATGTTTGACTTTGGGTTGGATTCCTTTCCAAATGGGATTATGAGTGACTAATCTGAAAAGATTATAATACATGGTTGTGTAGTCCTGTTGTTCTCTAACAAGGCTCAAGCCTGACGGCCACTAGGCCTACTCTGTCTGAAATATTACATGGTCCGGTGTATATCGGGTTTAACTTTCCAAGTTTTCTGAATGATATCATGCCTTTCCTAGTCAGAACTTTCTGCATAACTCTGCCTACCAACATGAAGTTTTAATGGTTTACAACTTATTGAACTTGTAACTGATTCTTGACTTGTAGGAAATTTCTGGTTATTTCATGAATGTCTACTGGACTAGTGAGTTGAGCTTTTTCCGAGTTTGGCCCATCAATAGATGGTCTGCGCTTCTTAATGTTTTAAATGTGATACTGGTAATATATACTGCTGAATTCTGCCAGAACTCAAGTTTGTATGTTAGTTGGTCGATTCTAAAATGAATCTTAAATAGTCCAATATGCTAAAGGTTCAACCTCTCTTGTTATCCAATTGGTATCATGCCAATCCAAGGCAATGCTTTTAACTTAATTTGTTCTCCCACTTGAATCTGGATGGTTTGTTGTTCAGGATATCCAATCCAAATGATGTGTGTTATGTACCAACCTAACTTCTGCTAGTTTCTCGCTGTTGGTGTGATAACTATTGTTGTAGATGAATTTGATTTATGTTGAGTGATTAGTCCAACCATTTCAAGGGTCAATCACTCATGCCCTGAGCATACTTTCCTATGTTTGAATTGTTCTCTCGCTTTGACCATCGGTCTGAGGATGATAGGTGATGTTTACAACTAAATGGGTTTCTGAAGGAAATTCTGAAATGATGGCTTGAAGTCCAAGGTGAATCGGTTTCCTTAACAGGAATAACTGAAATGGGTACAATAAACCTTTGTGACTAATTCCACAATGTTCGGTCCTTCAAACTTGGCGTTATCTGAAAGGGATAGAATATAGGTAACAATTTGATTCCTTGTGTTTTGTTCCAACGGATGATAAGACATATGTCCTTCTTTGTCTATTAGGTTTGGTCTTCACTACTGAAGTTCGTGATTAATTTGTGATGTCCTTCCTAATTCCTTCATCACATATTCCAAATATTCTTTATTGTCAAGTCACAAATCCTAAATGCATAAGCGATGTTGTAGGGAAATTGGTTCTGGAAATTTGTCTCGCGATTGTGAGTTTTAGTTGAAATCCTTTTCTGAATAAACGAATTTAGAAAATGGTGCAAATGATTTACTAAGTAATATTTTTCTTGATGATTCAAAATTTCAGTAGTTATGAAATAGAAAAAAATGTTTTCAAACATGTTGTGATTAAGACTGTTTTCCAAAGTTTGATGTCTATGTATATTTCTCATTGTACAATAGTGTTGCTAAAGATTGACCAGAAAGGATCGTACTTGTTCGAAATAGGAATTTCAGAAATCATTTTTCCACAAGGTATGTGATTTATGTAAACGCATCAGCTTTATTTAAAAGTGAAAACACTAACAAGGATAAAATGGTAGAATAGGAAATGTTCGCTTAAATGCATAGATGTCTAACATTTAGTTCCTGAGGTTGAATAATGCCTATAGGTGGTTATCAGGCATAACTACAAGCATAGGTATTTAGACTAACTTAAATCCTGAAATAGTTTATCGTTGTAATTGGCAAGACGAAGGTATCACTTGATGTTGTGTCGATGAATGTCTATTCTGTTTTCCCATGTAGATGAGGAGATATGTTCTGGTTTGATCCCTTGCTTGGTATGAAGGTGAGGTTATCAGAAATTTCTAGAGACATAATGCCTTAGGGGAATCTACATCGATATTCTTGATTCAAACAATTGTCCTTTGTGAAAACTTACTGCAGGAAAGTTTATGTATGGATGAGGCCATGTTTAAATGAAATGCTCTACAGTCTCAATTAGAAGCTTGATTTATTTCTATTGTGTTGTCCTGCGGTCATTTATACTGAGTTCAATCCTGTAGCTCAGTCTAGCTAGTACTTTTAAATGATAGAATTTGACAACTAAGTCAGAGGTGGTGATTCGGATGGTCTCGCGGTATCTTAGAATTTGTTGTTGAGTTATGAATTCTCTCACTATATACTTCTAGTCCTGGTTAGTAGTTCTGTAATCCTTTCATTGCTTTTCTTGTATCGAGGAATCCTACTTGTAATTGATATGGAAAGTCTCTCCTAGGGAAGTCAATGGGAAAATCCAACTTAATGGCTAAGTGAGTGACAGGTAGGGTAAGTATCCAGGGATAGTTCGGCAAAAGGGATGTTTATGAAAGAGTTCCTTTGTTTACAAAACTTTTAAATGAAGATTGTTATCAACAATCCTTTGAAAAGGTAATTATTTCCTTCATGGCATAATCCTTCCTGAATTTTACATAGGTGATCAGGCTATGTACAATTGAGGACTAATGATGCAATGTTAGATTTTGTCAAAATATCATAACTTTTCTCAAAAGTTTTAGATGGTGTTCAACGCATTGTTATTAAAATGGTATCCTGATGTTTTCTTTCAAATAACATGAAAATTGCCTCGCGTAATAATAGTAAATACTTGGTGTAATGACAGAAAATCAATTTATAGGATGGTAATAAAATAGATTACTTCAGAAATTTTTCTGTAAAACAATTTCCCCATATGATAGTAAAATAGTTTGAATGGTGTATTGGATACGTGGGTGAATCTTGTCGAATGGTAATAGTCTACTAATTCGTCAAATACAAAATCAACCTAATCCCTAATAAGACAATGATAAAATGTTGCGAAAGATTGAAGTCTGAGCAATTGGGATAGAAAATGCTTAATACAACTAGGTTATGTCATCGTACCAACGGTAAGTACAAAAGGAAAGATACAACCCTAAAGGGCTCGAACTACGGTTTATATATTGAAACAAAGCTCCTCCTGCTGAAGCATTGTTGTTATCCTTGATGTTGCTAATATCCCGACGGTTCTCTTTCAACAGCTCACGCTATTCCTCGAGCGATTCAGTCTTGATTCCAAGTTCCTGATTTTCCTTGTTCCTTAACTCCGGGCAGTCATTCTTGAAATGCCCTAAGTTTCCACATTTGAAGCAACTCCCTGGGGTCTTCTGATTTGTGAGTTTCCTACAGTCTTCAGTCCAATGACCCCGCTTCTTGCACACTCCACACGTTTTACTGCAATGACCTCGGTGATGTTGATTACACAGGTTGCAGTAAGGTAACATTCCAATATACCTTCTCTTTGTGTACGGTTCTGCAGCAAAGGCTCTATTCACTTCTTGTCCTTTGGGTGATTGTTGAGCAGTGTTGCAACCTAGATTGTCGTTCCACTTCCTTTTACTGTCACTATTGTTTCCTGATGTCTCGGCGTGAACTATGAGTTCCTTTGCTTCGATCGTCATTTTGATAGCTTCAGACATGGTATCGGGTTCCCATGCGATGACCAACATACGAATTTCATTTGAGAGTCCCCCAATGTACTTTTCAAGTTTCTTGCTTTCCGGTTCATCCATTGCAGAACCTAGTCGTGTTGATTCATAAAAATGAGTAGTGTACTCATCAACATCATTTCCTACCATGGTAAAGTTTAGTGTTTCCTGCTCCTTTGCTCGTAATTCATTTCCTACACAAAATGTTATACTCATCATACTTCTTAGTTTCTCCCAAGAGTGTGAGTAAGCAGCATCAACTCCCACCATCTTAATATGCTTGGTCCACCATTCCTGGGCATGATCCTGAAAAGTGCATGTGGCGAACTTAACCTTGTCTTCCTTACGACAGTCGCCACATCGAAATATTGTTTCTATTTCTTCGAACCATTTGAGAAATTCCTTTGTGTCTCTAGTTCCGCTAAAGGAGGGAGGATTGCACCCCATAAATTCCACGTGAGTAAGTTCCTTAGTGAGGGCGGTGGCTATGTTCTTGGCAATGACTTGTCCAACAGCAGCTTGCATCATGCTTGGAGTGGTTTGCTTAAATCTCTCTTCATCAAATCATAAGAGACCATGAGGATATAGTTAATCAAAGTCATCATATTCACAACACATGTATATAATACATGAAAAAAATTTCGGTCTACGTGAACCGATATCACAAATAGCACAACCATTTCTTACATAGTAGAGTCACACTTGATATATTTGTTTGTACAACAATCAAAAGACAACAAGTTCTTTAGACTATGTCCCACACTTTCTGTGGCTAGGATAATAGTAAAAGCTAGTGAGGATATAAGTCTGGTCTAGGGACTTCCTGGTGTCCCTCTGTGTGAAATCAGGTTTGTGGCATCATAAAGTCGAGATATTCCTGAAGTGGTGTCTGAAGTTGTGCATCGATCAAATCTCAAATAATGTAGGTCCTGAACCATTCCTGAAGAATCTGCGGATGTTGTAACACCCCCAAAAGTCGTTAATAACAGCGGAAGACTTAATATGTCAGCGGAAGACTTTCGGGGTATTACTTCAAGGATCCTTGTCACAATTATAGTAAACAACACAAAGTGACGTATTAAAGTTTAATTTATTTCAAAATACCAAATATCTGGGATACAAGACATTATTAAGTTAAGAACATGTTTTATTCTGAAGGAAAATAAGTAGTTTATTATGGTTCTTGTCATGCTTTTGCCCACTCCGTGCCATCCAGATCCGTTTTGTTTAGTTACCTGAGATAAACATGCTAAAGTCAACATAAAGTTGAGTGATATTCATAGGTTTGAGTTTAAGAGTTTGAATCACAAGTTAAGAATGTATTGTAATCACATACAATCAATATGTTAAAAATCAATGTTCCTGTTATTGCCTTAAGCTCATGATACTCAACGATTAACAGCCAATCATAAATGTGGATTATGATGGTAAGTAATAGGCCCCCAAAGATAGGTATTTGTCAATAACCTATTTATAAGAACAATAAAGTGCGCCTGGTGTTTTCTCCAACAACCAAACGAGGATTGTCAATCACTAATAGTACTATCCACAATTATTTACGTTCACTCTTCAAGTGATTAAGGTTCATGATCGAGGGACTTCTGACAATAGTAACTTAAGCAAATAACATTGGCCTGACGGTATTTCAATACCCGGTATAAAAGACTTGTGTTCGAGTTTTAAGCATGTATCTCCCCCACGGGAAAATAGTTAAAGAGTGGGCTATGAAATCACCTTAGTAGTACAGTGGTATCGTAGTCTCAACAAAGCAAGGAAACGGCTTCACACAACACAACCTAAAAGATAATGCAAGTTTCAGTTGATAGTCTAAATCTGGTTTTATCGCGAATGTTAGACATTTAATTATAAACGAATCTCGTGTTTGTTTAAATGTTTGAAGTTCAAAAAAAAAAAAAAAAGTTATATATTCATATAACTTGTAAATAAAATGATTGATGATTGATATAAAAATAGACGTATCGTTTTACAAAAAAATAAATAATGTATCGTTATATCGTTTAATTATAATTACGAATATATAACGTATATATATAAAACTTATCTTGTTTCTTTATCCCGAATATATATTCATTCATATAAACAATAATATTTACAGAAAAATCCTTTAAGTTTTATCAATTTACATATTTTACCCTTAACGGAATATATTTACGTCGTTAGTCCAAAGTTATACATAATTTACATTTTAAGTCCAAAAGTATTATTATTTACATTTCTCACTTCCAAATTTCATTATTAACAGTTTCTAACTTATAGAAATCTGTTTTGATAGTTTATACCCCAAGTTTACAGTTTTGACACTTTTAGTCCCTCGGTTAAGAAAATTTGCATAGTTAGTCCAAAAATTACCAAATTAATAATTTAGCTTTTTGACATGATAAATAAGCTCAGGGTATTCAAAATAACTTATTTTAACTGCTTATTAGCTTAAAAACAACTTATTTCACTAAATGGGCCTTAACGAGACAATATCAAGGCCCGTTAACATTTTCTGATCCAATGGGCTTACGAACGGTTTGGGCCTGAGTTTGGGCTTATTTTTGGATTACAAAAATGTTACAATTGAGCTTATAAGCTCAACTATCGAATAAGCTTAAAATAAGCTTAACGGGCTTAATAGCCCAACACGTTATAAAAACTAGTTTCAAGGTCGATTCACTTTGGTCCTATAAAACAGCTTATACGTGCTTATATAGTCGAACAAAAAGTGTTTCTCAATTGTTGGTCATGTCAAAAATGAGGTCGAGCCTTAAAAATAATATGTCACGTGTCTAAATATTTATTTACGAGACCAAAGTGATCGAGCAAACTTCATTTTGAAAACAGTTTCAACACTTAGAAATATTCTAGGTGTTTTTGTGCTTATTCGAATGGGTCAAGGTATACATGGAACGTGTGATATAATTTACGTATACATTATTATTAGCTCAAAATTATTATCATACTTGATTTTTAGCGTGGTCAAAAATGAAAATAACGAATAATAAATATATGTTGTGTTTATATATTTTGAGGATGAGAGGTTAAGTGATTTGTGTTCAAAGTAAATTTTATATACGTATACATATAAACAAAAATGAAGAGTCTCACCTCACCTCAAAATAGGTGGGTAAAATGGTTCGTATGGTTTGAAAATGGATCAAAGAGGAATGTGGAATGGTTCACTTCGTGCCAAGGATACAAAATGAACTAACGTGGTACTCTTGCTTCACTTCTACACTTCGAACTAGCTCCAAACCTTCTGTCCCGTTCAACTAGTGCTATTCGACTTGAACTTGTATATTTGGTAAGTTTATGTGTGTGATCATCTCAGGTTGCATGGGAAGGTTTTATAGAGAGTTTAGAAGATGTGAACACAAGAATAATGCCAAGGAAGTGTTGTGTTGTTTCGTTTATGTGTGGTGGCACCACAATTCCTTCCAATCGAATCATGGCAGTAAAAGGAATGTGTCATACAATCCTTGTTCATTCCTGACATTCCACTGTAGCTTGTGAGTTAATCTAGTAGTCATTGGGTAAGTTGGGTGGTGTCTAGGAAAGTTTGGACACGTTTTTAGAAGTTATATACCTACGGTTTGGTTGGTTTTTGAGTTTTACTTTGGGCAAATTAGAACGACTAACTGAGTGAGTTATGGAACAAGTTTGGTCATTCTTAGTATATCAAACGATTATGAAAACTGATGGGGTTGGTCATTTTCGAAAGCTAGTTGGGTGGTTATTCGAAAGGTGTAATAATATGATAGTGTCGTGTGTCAAAAATGAAAGAAAATGGGGTGAATTGGAAGGGGGTCGTGACTGGGAATTGTGAAAACAAAAGAAATAAAACTAAAGGTGTGTTTGGGCTTGTGGCTTGCATTGGCCCAGCAGACAAAAAAAAAAAAAAAAAAAAAAAAAAAAAAAAAAAAAAAAAAAGGAAACAAGAGTCCGTTTGGTTAATAGTTTGGGTTTAAAAGCCCAATGAGTCAACGGGGCCCACTTGGTGAGTTTCATGGGTTGGGTTACGGTCCAACAATATTAGTGGGTAGTCTCGAGAATTTTCGTAGGCTCGGGTAATATATAAATATTGTACTGAAAATATACGAAACGTATATTTATAAAATGTTTAAATATATTCGCGATAATTTAGACTATCTAGGTTGTGTGTAAGCAACGTTTCTAAGCAAAAGATAAATCACAATGTCGTAGTGGTTCACATAATATGTCATGCATAATAAAAAAAAAAATTTGTTCTCGTAAAAATGGTTAATCTATGTAATGGTAACGTGTTAATCGTAGGAAAATTTTACGGGGTGTTATAGATGTTTCTGTTGAGTCCGTGATATTGGTATTATCTACTAGGTGTCATCTAGTTCATGGCAAGTGGGAATGAAAAAGGAAAATGACAATGATGGTATTAGTGAATGGAATACTACCCTCTTTCGCGCTACCTCGCGACATCTAAGAGGTAAAACTGAAGTACGCATTATAGGATGACCAATAGTGTAATAAGTAACTGATGGTGGTGGTAGTACCTGAATAGTGAGTGCTCTACTAGTGATGGAAAGAAACATACCATCTCCCTTGAAATAAACAATCTAATATGTCCATTAAGATTAAGTCTGAATACTCTACCAAAAGGCATTCTATGTATGAGCTGAATGATAGGAAAACTCTGTTCCTATGGAAAATCAATAGTGCTAATGGTGGTGTAAGTGCAACTGGTGGTATAATGGTAGTGGAAGATGATAAGGCATCTTCAATGTCGGAATCCGATAAAAGGATGTCAGGGTGAGTATCTGAAGACATGTCACTTGTGAACCAGGTCAATAAAATGATATATATACGAATATGAGTATAAATAACTCGCACAGGGTATGCATGAAACAACATGTATCATGATTATGCAGTTATGATGAAATGATGAGATGCTATGCTGATGTGGTTATAGTCTAGGGTCCAAGATACATCCTAGTTCGCTATAACCTTAGCTCTGATGCCAATCTGTCACACCCCCAATTTACCTGACTTGCAGCGGAATGGAATACCTAGGGGTGTCTGTCATAGCATCACAGTTACAGTTACATTGAACGACCTAAAGTGTCGTTTGGAAAATACTTCGTTTGATCATTGAAATAATCCAGAGTTTACAATATGAGGTCCCCAAAAGGTGTTGCATGTTTATGAAAAACAAGTCATACTAGATCAAACGTTTACATAAGTGCATGAAATAATGGTGAGACGCGTCGACTCCGCGACTCTATAAAGGTCCAAATGCATGTCACATGAGCTACCTTAATAACCTGAAATACATTGCTAAAACGTCAACACGAATGTTGGTGAATTCCATAGGTTTATCAAATGTAATGTTGTACGGCCACCCCAAGTAAAAGTGCATGACAAAAGTCACGTAAAATAGTACAATAGACCTTAAGCTCATGACCCCGAAGCTATGACTGATGAAATTATATGCCCCTCCTGAATGTTTTACCAGAACACTCCCAAAATGTAGACATGAAATGCATCCGCTTACTGTTGGTAATAACTACCACGGATGGAGGCGTCACCCTCGATAGATCTATCCACTCATTCTCGCTTACCGGCAAATTAACGGTTCATGATAATAAATAGGGGACTTTAACTGGTTGGTAAGGCAACTTAAGCAATGTACATATGTTTTGGTACTTGGGCTCGTACTAAAAGGATTGATGCAATGTATTCCCCCGTGGGATTTGAAATCAAAATATTGAATTGAAAACGGGGCTATGAAAACTCACCTTAACTGATGATACTGTGATGAAGTGAAATGAACAACAATGAACTGTTAACTGCCTCAACCTAATATGAGTGATGAACGATCTAATTTAGATCACCAAATGATGTTATGAATGTCCATGTACATGTTTCCTATACCACTCTACTCTTTGAAAAACACTTGTTGTTATCAAAATAATACATTTTCCAAAACTTGGGAAAATATGGCAACTAGAAAATAAACTAGTTGAAATGTGTATATATATATATATATATATATATATATATAGATATATATATATATCGTATGTGTCAATGTTAGTGTTGAAATCCTCGGTTTGAAATCCTTGAAATAACGCCTTGTAGTGATAAAAATATACTTGTAATCACTAATACTTCATTAGTTATGAATTTGGGTACTTAGTTAATATTTCTAGAAATCTAGAGTTACTACGTAGTTTTAGCTTTATTATTTCTAAAAGCTGTCAAAACAATATTAGTTTTGCCGATATTGAAACGTGAATATCTTTGTCGTTATAAGTCCGTTTTACTTGTTCTTTATATCCACGGTTACGTCTTAGTATGTAGTAATATATTTTGGAAAGCTTGGCTCCTCCAGGTTACGTCTAAAGCCTCGTTTTGTCCGACGAAAAACGTCCAACAGCAACAATTTTCAGAAAATATACTTTTCGTCAATAAACTTGCAAAAATCATAACTTCTTCGTTATAAACTCTTTTTAATCCGTTCTTTCGCCTACGGATTCGTTTTTGAAAGTATTTTCTAAAAATTTTGCCAAAGTTTACTTTATGTTTACTGATTTTCCTGGATTTACAAAAATGGGACAGAATGTATATATACTTGTTACAAATCTATTTTTCATGTTCAAAACTTGTTTCTACTTCAACCAAATCTCTTGCAAACACCACAAAGCTATACTAATCCTACCATACACCTTCTTAGGGTGCCATGGGTTCCTAATCACTACTAATCATGTTAATTTAACAAAGGAACACCTAAATCAAAATCTAGGGTTTGTATGTTCAAAAAGTTAACAAAAATAATGTGGTATAGCTAACTTGTACATGAAATTAAGCATGAAAACCATAAGATACAAGTGTTAATTTGATGAAAACATGAAAATAAATTTGATAACTCACTTTGAAATAATAGGTGATTAGATGATGAGAAACCTTGTGTTACTTGTGTTTTTGTTGTAAGATTCTTGATTAGAATGATGAAATGAACAACTTTGTAGCTTTGTATTTTGGAAAATCATTACTTGATCTTGATTTTTGGGTTTGGTCGTGGGTTTTAAGATGGAAGGGATGAGAAATGAGCTTTTGATTCTCAAATTTTGTATATGTTATGTTTATGAGGTTTTTGGATATTTTGTATAGATTATAAGGTATTATAATGGTACATTAAAGCTCAAGGTTAAAAATGAAAGCCATGTGGTCTAGGGGGGGCATGTGGCCGGTTTTCCATGAGAAAAAGAGATGCAAAGTCGGTTTTGATCACTTAGAAAATGTAGTGTATTATTAGTTGTAGTTTAGTGTATGCATTAGTTATAATCGGGTACCGGGTTTGCTAGAAATAAATATTAATGAAGTTAACCGGGACTTAATAAAGTCATAAAAATGTTAAAAATATGTTGGGTACAATTACTGAGTGTTCGGGTGATTATTGTTTAGTTTTCACGAAAACCGTTGTAATATTTATAAACTTACGTTATAAATATAATAAATTTCCAAAATACTGGGTAAATGAATATAATAACTTTTATGATGATATAATGGATATAAAAATATGTTGGGACCATTGTGGGAATATTTAGATATATTCGTCGTGTTTATTAACCGGGTGTTAACGTTTATTTATAAATAATTATAAGGAAAACGTTAAATGTATCAAATATATAAATTTGAAAATCCTAAGAGTGGTATAACATGAAAATGCTGTTATGATGATATGCAGACTGTCTCTAGTCCGTATGCAATGTCCTTACTGATAATAAAATGAATTCGCACCTAAACCCATAGGTTACGCGAATTTTAATACCCGTAAACTAAATTTACGATGAAATGTGTAATGCAAGTGAATAGTGAAAACTTTTCCGACAATGAATAGTGTTCAGTGATTTAGTCCCCCACCTGAGCTACAAGATCCCATGATCCTATCATTTTTGTGAATTTTCTGGTGGATTGTGCAATAGCCTTTTTGAGGCTGCAGGGGGATACCCTGCCCTGTGCATCAGCAGACCTCCACCATCACCACAAGTTTGGTGGTGGTTTCTGGCCACCACAGTGGGTCCCACTTGTCCAACTTTGGTTCTTTGAACTCCCCTCCTGGCACTCTTGAAGAGTTGACCAATCCTTTGACCTCAAAACCTGTGGACCCCACTTGGAATTGCCCCTCTTATCTGTCCCATTTCTGAGTTGATTAGGAATTTGGAAAGAGCTTATTCAAGCTTTTTGGCTTATTCTAATTGCTTATTTGAGTGAAACCTGCTTAAACATGTCCAAGCAACTCAAGTGAACCAGAATTAACCCAAGTGGACCCCACACAAGCCAGTTTGAGCTTATTTCCTCATTTGGTCAAAGATAGTCAACTGTCTAGTTTTTTTTAGCTTATTCTGGCTTATTTTTTATTTCCAAAAAATTTGTTTTTACAAAAGTTTCTTGTTTTAAAGTGTAAAATATATTTCTAAAAGAAAAATCAAGAAAAACCAATTTAAAAATAAGTGATAGTTTCTATTTAATGTAATTTTAATTTTCATTTTCATTTTTATATTTTTTTTAAGTACTTGGCATTTTTATATTTTTATTAATTTCCTTTTATATTAAAGTAATTTTAGTAATTTTCTCAGATTTTTATTTTGTCATTTAGTATTTATTAGATTTAATATTAGTTTAATTAATAATTAATTAATATTAAGTATTAAATAGCATAATTAATTTTTATAAAGTAACACCCAGTTTGTATATTTTTCCTAGCTTTTATATACTATAATATAATTTTAGGAATTTTTCTAGAATTTTTATTGTTCATTTTCTATTTTTCATAATTTAAATAGTTTAACTAGTAATTAATTAATATTAAATATAATAATTAGTAAAATAGTGTAAAAACTTATAAAATAAACTTTTTATAATTTTTTAGGATTCCTGTGATGGTTAATTAGATTTGTGAAAATTTTCTTAATTTTATAAGTTAGTTTGTTATTTTTAATAATTTAAATTAATTAAAATTAGTTAAGTAATTAGTAATTAGTAATTAATTAATAATAAATAATTAATTAGTGTAAAAATTTATTTTAATTTTCTAAAAATTTTCTTTTATCCTTAAGTTTGTAAAAAAGTCATTTTCACCCCCTGTGGGATTTTAGAATTATGTTTTCACTTTTTATTTCGTACGTTCACGTAAATTTAAACATGAACGTACGCGTTTTTAGGTTTTAAACGTTTCTGGTTTTTCTGATTTCACAGTCTTGTTAATATACCTTACTTAAGCTATTTCATTGTATAAATCAGTAGTGTAATCAATCACAAACCCCTTTTCATCCAAATTCACCCGATCACAAACCCGTTTGATAACCATCCACTCCTCGTCGGGACATAACGACCCGGGGAAACCCTATATTCCACGGACCATTGAGTTTAGGCTGTTTGACCTAGTTGACCACATCCGTGGTTGACTTTAGTTGACTGCTTTTGCTTCAGTCAAAATTTGGCGCCGCTGCCGGGGAGGTCGTGCGCGTTATTCTAAAACGACAATCAGATTAGTGATTTTGGAATTCACTTCTTTGTAAATTTACCATCCTTGTTTATATTCTCACAAAAAAACTGTTCCCGAAAACATTTTAAATCATTTTTTAACGAACACAAAAAAACCCAAAAAGATTTTCTTTCTCATTTGTATAAAATGTATTTCCAAAAACCCAAAAATATTCATCTTTACCCTCTCACATCTTTAATTCTTCATCCCTACCCCTCTATAAACCTTTGATTCTTTCTTATGTCGTATCCACACCATTTTGGTTGCCAATGGTGTGGTGGTCCTCATAATTGTGGGAATTGCCCCGGCTGTAGCATGGTAGAGTCAGGAGATGGGTCTGTCTATAACCAAGCTCCCTATCCTTACCATGACACATCTGATTCGTCCTACCAGCCACCACGTCATGAGATACTGACATATCTGTGTGAGTTTTGTGGAGGTCCTTACCAAGGATTTCAGTGTCAAGCCGGAAACACGTTTGTCTATGAACAGTTTTCGGGAGGCAATCAGAACTTTGGTTATGACCAATACCCATATGATTCACCAAATCTGCCACAACAATCATTTTGTTGTGATTACTGTGGAGGTCCACACTTCAGCTCAGATTGTCAAACAGGAAATCCATATCCTTGTGACAATTTTGACACACCTTATTATGACCAACCTCCACAGTACGATATGATTCAAGCAATTCCTCAATACCCGCAAGACCTTTGTCTAGAGGTTCTTGAGAAATTTAAAGAACTTAAGGAGGAGTTGGCTAATATTTCACTTCGCCATGCTCAAAGTTCTTCTTGTGCGTATTGTGGGGGACCTCATGATGATTTTCAATGTCAACCGTATTATAAACCTGAACATTGTTCTAGTTCTGATACATCCGGTTTTGACACATCCACACCCCCACAATTTCCACTCATTCAATATTCCCGTGGGAAATCCATGGAAGAATTAATTGGAGAAGAACGAGCTGCTAGAAACGAAAAGACCATGGAAGAATTACTTGTTGAGGAACAAGCAGCTATAAAACGTGCCAAATTTCGTAAAGCTGCTCTTCTCGATTATGATGATGATAGTGATAATGAAGATACCCTTGATATCCTTCAATGTTATAAGGGTTCTTCAGATTCATCGGTAATGATTCCTTCCATGGAGAATCTATAACTGCTAGCCCTTCTCAACTCCCTCAGTCTACCATTATCACACCCGAGGTTCCCACTCACTCTCTGAGCATGGGGGACGAGCATCTTGACACTGTTCCTGAAAAGGAATCGGATGAATTCATAAAGTCTAGTGTTGAGAACCTTGTCCCAATCCCAAGAGAGTCACAGGGAATTCTTGAGCATATGTGTGATATTCCTTCCCCTCTTGAGTGTTCAAACGATCATTTTGAGACTTTCTCAGATTTTAATGATGATTGTACATCTCATGGAGACATTGAGTATATTGAGGCAACACTCCCACAGTCGGATGTTGATCCTCTTCTTGAGGAGTTTGCCGATGAACGTACTCACATCAATCTACTTTCACTGGAAAGTGATGATGGTCTCCTCGACTTTGAATCCGATCTGGGAGAAATTGAAAGTCTCCTATATCATGATCCACCACTCAGTTCTTATCCCAGCAGTCCAATAGAGAATGATAATCACTTTGTTCCCGAATCATTCAATACTACTCTCACCAATCCTCTATTTGAATTCGAATCTGAATTCACTTTGATTTCTGATAATCCACTCTTTGATATTCAGAACGAGGATAGTGATGAGTTTATATCGGAACATGAATTCACAGATTCACATCTTGTGAATAATTCTCTTCATGAGGAGTTCTCCGGTGAACTCACTCATATCATGACTCCTCCGGAGTTTGATAGCCCGGGGGGAGATACACTCAATCATGAGAATTTGCAAATTCCCACCCACCCTCCCGGGATATTTTTGAGCTTATCCCTTGAAATCCAAACTCAGGCTAATGAGCCTCCTCTCGAGGAAGAAGATCTTATCATGATTTTCATCATGGTTTTCTTCCTTTTCTTCACCTACCGGGTGACTTCTTCTCTTCTTCACTCCTTCGGGAATGAAGATACCATCTTTGATCCCGGCATTTTCATTTACCATTATCTTGAGCCAGGGTCTGTGTATCTCATCGGTGTGGAACTTTCACGTGTTTCAAATGTTTGTCCAAACATCTTGAATGAAAGTCCGATGGAGATTGTTTCTTCCACATCATGCTTCCCCAAGAACCAATGAATTCGGGGTCGAGTCAAGCTAGCGACTTGGTAAACAAAAACAGTAGCATGCTTATAGGGTTTTCACCCTAAGTGTGGGGGAGTTACCCCTGTTGTGTTGACAAATAAAGTGAAAAAATGGTGTTTTCCACATTTAGATTGTAATGTTGCCCTTTTACGTTCAAAGAGTCGGCATAATAGCCGGGACTTTGAATATTGAGGACAATATTCATTCTAAGTGTGGGGGGTATTCTAGCGAATTTTATCACATTTCACCATCTAGTACCCCCGTTTTTGGCCAAAATCTCAAAAATTTTAAAAATTTTTCACTTGAGCTTCAAAATTTTTGTGGTTATCAGTCCGCCTTGTCTAACCGACAAAAGGATTGGCTAATCCAGGAGCAAACGGCTCTTGGTAAAGATATATCAAATCCGTTGATGGCTTGCAATTTGCCCAAAATTGTATGGTACCTCAACTCGCCATATCTTAAAAAGCGAGTTGGCTAGCCCGCAAGATTATGGCTTGTGGTAAAGGCAGTGGAAAAACCGTAATTGGTAATCAGCTCACCAAGATGTTGACTATTCTATCAAGAGTTGGCTAGTCCAGAAGCAAACGGCTTTTGGTAAAGACTAGTCAAATCCGTTGACAGCTGGTGGTTTGCTCAAAATCACATGGTTATCAAGTGGACCATAGTTCTTATTTGAATCGAAACATTTGGCTACTCCAGAAGTGATGGCTTTTGGTAAAGAGTTTTCAAATCCATCAAGTTTTCCAAAAAGATTGCTAGGGACTAGCAATAGTTTAGTGTGGGGGATTGATGAGTGCTCAAACACTCATCATTTTTGTCGTATTTAAACTGCCAAAACATACAAAAACAATCGAAAAGTCATCAAAATACTGAAATTATCCCAGGGATTGTGTTTTATGTGTTTTAAATGCAAAATGAGCAAAAACAAATGAAAAACGTACAAAGTTTGCATAATTGGCAGTTTCAGTCCCTCAACTTTCAAAAATTGACAAAACTAGTCCCTGAGCATTTATTTTGCAAGAAAAATCAACCCAAGTCCTTTAAAAGTCAAAATTTATCAAAAATAGACTTTGGGTGAAAAGTTTTGGAAATTTACAAAAAGGGCCCCTGGAGTTTGAAAATTGGTATAAAAGGTCCCTGGGATTTCAAAATTAGGAAAATTATATTTATGGTCCTTAGAGTATGGAATTGTAGCAGAAATAAACCCTTGAGCACTTTGGAGTTTGTACATAATCAGCCCCTCATGTTTTGTTGAATTGCAATTTTGGTCCTTGTTATAACTAAAATACCAAACGGA
This sequence comes from Artemisia argyi, assembly GCA_030686995.1. Lineage (NCBI taxonomy): Eukaryota > Viridiplantae > Streptophyta > Magnoliopsida > Asterales > Asteraceae > Artemisia > Artemisia argyi. The sequence goes on from CM060676.1 coordinate 94,961,404, forward strand.
TCCTTAGTATTATTATAAACCAAACCAAACCCAATCCATTACCCAATCCACCCTTACCCCCCTTGGCCCAGTCCACCATCATCAGCCTAACACCTCCCATCCACTCACCCCTGTTTTTAATATTATCCATCCCAGGGTCATAATTGGTCAACACCACCATCTTCCCACCACTTGAACCCTGCAAAACCACTGCTACACTCCACCCCCTCCTCCACCTTAGACCAAACCCATACCTTACCCCCTCCACCTCTCCAATACATCCAAGCCATAATTAATGCCCTTGAATCACTCCAAGCTACCCCAACCTGCCCCAAGACCTTTTGGCGCCAAAAATACAATTGAGTTGTGGAGATCTTTTCAAGCCATCCAATGGCTCAAAGTGAAGTGGGATTCAACCAAAGGATCCACAGGAACTGAAAGCACTTATAAAAAGTGAAAGAAGAAAGAGAAGCAGGAGTTAGTTATTTAATTTAGATATATCTTAGGGAAAGTATGTCGTTTTTAGTGTAATTCAATTTTAAGTTGTAATTTCTAGTTCAAATTAGTTGTAATCTTCATTTTTCAGTATATTTGAACCTTAATTCCTCAATCAATTTCAATGTTCAGTTCCATTTTTAGTAATGCAATATTTTTATTCAATTTTTCATGATTGTGGTTCTGATGTTAAAAGTTGTTGTCTTATATTTCCTTGTGCTCACATAAGCTACTAATGAGTGTCTATAAGTTTATTAAGCATTGTAAACTAGTTTAGTTAAGATTTCAAGAATATAAAAAAAATTACAAGAAAAATAAATGTGAATCCAAAAATCAGTAATGAAGAGAGAAGAAGCATTGGAAGGTGATGAGTTTGGTTTGCCAGGGAATTAGTGTCTCATGGGAGGCTTAGGATAATGATTTGAGACCTTGGTACTTTATCTCTGAGCATTGGACCTATTGTGAGTAATTCTCTAAGCTATTGCAATCTACTGTAGAAGTCTTTAATTTTATGTCGTTTTTGTATTTTTTGTGTTTAATAGATGTATTAGAGTTGGACTGATGCCATGACATTGCTGTTTAGTGGTTGGTTTCAAGTTTGTGCATTAACTGGTTGAATTGTGTTGTCTTGCAAATTTTTGGTATAATAGAGCATAAGCTTTATCCTCTGCACAATCTGGCTCTTTATGGTTTCAATTAGTTAATTTGATCATATTACATAAGTAGTTTGGCTTGGATCTCTCATTTGCAGTGAAAATCATAAAATCAGTTAGAAACTAGGGTGTTTGGCATAATGGCTTATACTGCTATTTTCCTTGTTTCAGTGGTTGTTTTTTAGTGGAACATCCCTATTTAAGTTATATTAGAACATTTGAAGCATAAAAACAGTTGGTCTTTTGGAAATTAGTCAAAACTCTTTGTAATCACACCCACAGTCCACTGTGTGGGGATTTGAGACCATAAATCATGCACATTGGTTCATAAGTTGTAGATTTAACTTGTTTTAGTCTTAATATAGTGTAACTTATCATTTTCTGTCATAAAATCTATTCCAAAGTTCATCAAAGTCAACCTTGCTTCAATTTTCAAAAAGTCAAATTAGCAACATTAGGTAGAAACTCAATTTTTGGAAGAATTATTATGAATTTTGTGGTGGAATTGGGATTTGAAAATTTCACATGATTTAGTCCCCCACCTGAGCTACAAGATCCCATGATCCTTTCATTTTTGTGAATTTTCTGGTGGATTGTGCAATAGCCTTTTTGAGGCTGTAGGGGGATACCCTGCCCTGTGCATCAGCAGACCTCCACCATCACCACCACTTTGGTGGTGGTTTCTGGCCACCACAGTGGGTCCCACTTGTCCAACTTTGGTTCTTTGAACTCCCCTCCTGGCACTCTTGAAGAGTTGACCAATCCTTTGACCTCAAACCCTGTGGACCCCACTTGGAATTGCCCCTCTTATCTGTCCCATTTCTGAGTTGATTAGGAATTTGGAAAAAGCTTATTCAGGCTTTTTGGCTTATTCTAATTGCTTATTTGAGTGAAACCTGCTTAAACATGTCCAAGCAACTCAAGTGAACCAGAATTAACCCAAGTGGACCCCACACAAGCTAGTTTGAGCTTATTTCCTCATTTGGTCAAAGATAGTCAACTGTCTAGTTTTTTTTAGCTTGTTCTGGCTTATTTTTTATTTCCAAAAAATTTGTTTTTACAAAAGTTTCTTGTTTTTAAGTGTAAAATATATTTCTAAAAGAAAAATCAAGAAAAACCAATTTAAAAATAAGTGATAGTTTCTATTTAATGTAATTTAAATTTTAATTTTCATTTTTATATTTTTATTAAGTACTTGGCATTTTTTTATTTTTATTAATTTTCTTTTATATTAAAGTAATTTTAGTAATTTCCTCATATTTTTATTTTGTCATTTAGTATTTATTAGATTTAATATTAGTTTAATTAATAATTAATTAATATTAAGTATTAAATAGCATAATTAATTTTTATAAAGTAACACCTAGTTTTTATATTTTTCCTAGCTTTTATATACTATAATATAATTTTAGGAATTTTTCTAGAATTTTTATTGTTCATTTTCTATTTTTCATAATTTAAATAGTTTAACTAGTAATTAATTAATATTAAATATAATAATTAGTAAAATAGTGTAAAAACTTATAAAATAAACTTTTTATAATTTTTTAGGATTCCTGTGATGGTTAATTAGATTTGCGAAAATTTTCTTAATTTTCTAAGTTAGTTTGTTATTTTTAATAATTTAAATTAATTAAAATTAGTTAAGTAATTAGTAATTAGTAATTAATTAATAATAAATAATTAATTAGTGTAAAAATTTATTTTAATTTTCTAAAAATTTTCTTTTATCCTTAAGTTTGTAAAAAAGTCATTTTCACCCCCTGTGGGATTTCAGAATTCAGTTTTCATTTTTTATTTCGTACGTTCACGTAAATTTAAACATGAACGTACGCGTTTTTAGGTTTTAAACGTTTCTGGTTTTTCTGATTTCACAGTCTTGTTAATATAACTTACTTAAGCTATTTCTTTGTATAGATCAGTAGTGTAATCAATCACAAACCCCTTTCCATCCAAATTCACCCGATCACAAACCCGTTTGATAACCATCCACACCTCGTCGGGACATAACGACCCGGGGAAACCCTATATTCCACAGACCATTGAGCTTAGGCTGTTTGACCTAGTTGACCACATCCGTGGTTGACTTTAGTTGACTGCTTTTGCTTCAGTCACGGCGTCACCATAGGCCGTCATGGTCCCTTTATATGTGACGACCTAGAGGAAAATTGTTCTTGACGGCGTCAGATCTGGATCTAGGCAATCCGATATTACTATGGGCGGCGGGTTGACGGCATCAGAATTCTCTTCTTGACGCCGTCACATTGGAAAATCTATATATAGTTTTATAATTTTCATTCATAAAAGAGAGGACAATTTTAGGGATAACTTGGAGAAACCCTAGCACGATTTTATCACTCTTTTCAAGGGTTTTTACCCTTTGAAACCTTTCATGTTCAATTGAGATAAGTATCCTTTCAATTCATTCAATATGTCTATGTGTTGTTTGAATATATCTTACGCTTGTCTTGATTTTAACATGCTAGGCTAGATCTCTTGTGTGTTTGCTTAGATGTTGTGAAACCTAGATGTTGATTATGGGTTGATTGCTTGTTTATAGTTGTTACAGATGAATGATTTCGATGTTAGGCTTAAGAAAACTGGCAGACTTCCATAAGGTAACTTGCTTGAACGTCTTAAGAAACATGAACCAATGCGTACTAGGTTTTTATGGTTGTATTTAATGCATGAGCGAATTCTAATGATCCCATGTTAGGAGCTTCTTGCAGGCTCGACATAGGAGTGAAGTCGGAGCTTATAGAGTTGGGGAAGTACGTACGCCACCCCACGATTGGTATTAAGGAATACAACTCATCATCCACGCAACTGTAACAAACTATCAACCTGTAAAAGATATCTAGGGAGTAATGAAATCTAAGTAAACACAATTTTCCCATTTATTGTTCACACCACATTAGTAATTAGTTCAATTTACATTTTTGTTATTTTATTTTGATTGCATCTTTAGTTATTGGGTTAGTTGACTAGCAACTAATTCTGCCCACTCTTCCAAAACCCGAGATTTTACTTGCTTTTCATAAAATATAAAAATACAAAAAGAATCATCCCTCACGTTTAGACCTAGTTTTTAGGCTTTCTAATCCTAGCGACACTATTCCTGAGTTGAACGATCAATCCCCCGGTACTTGTCACTATACTATACTACAACGATCAGGTACACTGCCTGGTGGGGGTTGTAAGCTTCTCGAGAGGTAAAGCCTGGTGCAATTCCCACGCATCATTAATCTTAAAAGTACTCCAAGTGTTTTGATTATTTTGATTCGAGTCATTAGATTAGTTTATTGTAAAGTATGTAAAAATTCAAGTGTAAGGGGAATGTACATTCCCTATGATGTATTATTATGGATGGTAGGGCAAGAGTGTATGCAAAAAAAAAAAAAAAAAAAAAAAAAAAAAAAATCAAGAAAGAGAAAAAAAAGAGAGAAAAGAGAAAACATACAGACTACCATCCAGTTTCATTTTATGTTCGTTTTATGTTCTTGTTATTTTTCATTTATTAGCTTAAGTCGAGTCTAGTCTTGGCTTAGCAATGCCATATTGTACATGTAATTAACCAAGATGATTAACTCGCCACCAGTATATATTGCCTTAATCCAACAAAACCGTGTATTCCATATCCCTACACCTAACGTTATAACCCTTTGAAAGACCTCTTTGATAGTTTATCCTAGTTGCTTACGCCAAGTGGTGGAGGTTTGATCCTTTCTCAAGCCTATGGTAATCTATTTTGTTATGACAGGTAGTGAGAGATGTTTTCCATTTCCATATTGTGATATATACTTTATTACATGTTACATGTTACACATGACGCCGTCACCCTGTATTATCTATATATAGTTTTCCAAATTTCATTCATGAGTGTGCAACTTTGAGGGAAAAACCCTAGGACGAATTTTTCCAGCTTTTTCAAGGGTTTCAACCCTTTGAACTTTTCATGTCAATTTGAGATAAGTACTCTTTCAATTCAATCAATATGTCTATGTGTTGCTTGAATATATCTTACACTTGTCTTCAATTTAACATGCTCGGCTAGATCTCTTTTGTGTTTTCTTAGATGTAGTGAAACCTAGATGTTAATTATGGGTTGATTGTTTGTTTATAGTTGTTACGGATGATTGTATTCGATGTTAGGCTTAAGAAAACTGGCAGACTTCCATTGGTAACATGCTTGAATGTCTTAAGAAACATGATCAGAGGTGTACTATGATTTTTGGTTGTATTTAATGCGTAGGAGAATTCTAATGATCCCATGTTAGTAGCTTCTAACGGCTCGACATAGGAGTGAAGTAGGATCCTATAGAGTTAGGGAATATTGTACACGGCCCTACGACTAGTATTAAGGAATACGACCCGTTTTCCATGCAATTGTAACAAACTATCAACCTGTAAAAGATATCTAGGGAGTAATGAAACCTAAGTAAACACAACTTTTCCCATCATTGTTTACACCAATAGTATAATTAGATTTCGTTTCATTTTTGTTATTTTATTTTTATTGCATCTTAAGTTATTGGGTTAGTTGGCTAGCAACTAATTCCGCCCACTCTTCCAAAAACCCGAGATTTTATTGCTTTTATAAAATATAAAGAATACAAAAAGAATCATCCCTCACCTCTAGACTTAGTTTAAGAGACTTTCTAATCCTAGCGACACTATTCCTGAGTTGAATGATCAATCCCCCGGTACTTGTCACTATACTATACTACAACGATCAGGTACACTGCCTGGTGGGGGTTGTAAGCTTCTCGAGATCCCTCGAGAGGTAAAGCATGGTGCGATTCCCACGTATCAAGAACTTTTGGAGGAACTTCACCATAAACCCTAGAACGAATTTTGACCTTCTTGTAAGGGTTTCAAACCCTTCTTTCATACATGTTTGATTAAAGATAAGTCTTCCAATAATCATTCAATATGTTTATGTGTTGTTTGATTCTATCTTATTCTTGTCTTTACATTAACATGCTAAGGCTAGGTTTGTTTGTGTTTGCTTAGATGTAATGAAACCTAGCTATTGATTATGGGTTGATTGTTTGTTATTAATTATTGTTCGATGAATGATTTCGATGTTAGGCTTAAGAAAACTGGCTAATCTCCAATTGCTAACTTACTTGAACATCTTAAGAAACATGAATCGGATGTGTACTACGATTTTAATGGTTGTATTTAATGCATAAGTGACTACTCAAGAGGACATGTTAGGAGCTAGTTGTCGGCTCGACATAGGAAGAGGTAGATGCTTATAGAGTTGGGGAAGATCGCACACGGCCCTACGAATGGTATTAAGGAATACAACCCGTCATCCACGCAATTGTAACAAACTAATCAATTAATGAAAGATAGCTAGGGAGTAGTAAAATCTAAGTAAACATGTTTCTCTCATTATAAGGTTTTTTCTCACATTTATTTTTTTGTTAATTTATTTTTATTGCATTTGTAGTTATTTGGGTTAGTTGACTAGCAACTAATTCCGACCACTCCTCCAATACCCGAGATTTTTACTTGCTTTTCATAAAATATAAAAATACTAAAGGAATCATCCCTCACCTCTTGACCTAGTTTAATTAAGTTTTAATCCTAACAAACACTATTCCCCAAGTAGAACGATCGATCCTGTTGATATAAATAATGCCTAAAAACGTTATTAACATATATCGATATCTCTATGTTTTGATAATCACAAAACATAAACTCATTGAACTACAAATTATGACGTAAACAAGTATTTAGTCGTAAATATTCACTTTAGCATCCATATCACTTAAGGTATGAATAAACAAAGTGTCTAATGCATTTTATGATCAAAGGAATTTTTATTTTTACAAACCTTACATTTTATTAAAGTGGGACAAACATTTTTAAGCTTATAAAAAACATTTTTGTATTTATACGAAATGTTTTATTCAAAATAAATATTTTGAATTCAAATTTCTACCCAAAAAACGGCTACATTATTCAGGAAAAACCTCCCCCACAAAAAGACAAAAAATCTGAAGAAAAAAAATATTTTTTTATTAGGCGGCTCCCTTAATTATTAAGGGGACCGCCCACGCTACCAAACAGTATTTTTTCCCCTATAAATACTAGTTCATTCCACAGATTTTTCTCACCTTTTGCACCCCAAAACTTTCTGTTCTAGATCTCATTTCTATTCTCTAAAATCCTTTGATCATATATACATTAATCTTTGTTTCAAAGTGATCCAAGCCTCAACCTTTCAAGTGCAAGAGAAGAATACTTCAATCTACCAAGAGAAGAAGTATTACAACTTGTTGTGACCTCCACATCCAAGTTGTTAGAGCATCATCCATTATATCTATTTCTTTGTGTAACTAGTTGTGAATACTTGATATAAGATAGATTAGCAAGGTGTGTAGATAGAGAGATTGTGTAGTAGATAGTTGTGAAGTAGAGAAGTTGGGAAGTAGATAGTTGTGAAGAAGATTGTTGTGAAGTAGATAGTTGTGAAGATAGATATGTGTGAAGAAGTAGTGTTGTGATTAAGTAGTGACTAGGTGTGAAGAAGTTGTGAATAAGTTGTGACGAAGTTGTGGTGTGTAAGGTTTTCTCCGCCATAAGGGAGCTTGTTGACATAGTGAAGAAAACTCTCGAGTAGGTGACTCGGGGAGTGGAGTAGGGCAAGGAAGGTGTCCTTGTAGCCGAACCACTATAAATGCTTTGTCTCGCGGTTTGATCTTTCCATCTCTTACTTATTATCTTGCTTATATCGTTATTACTTTCGTAGACGCAGAAGTATATATATATATATATATATATATATATATATATATATATATATATATATATATATATATATATATATATATATATATATATATATATATATATATATATATAGTTGCTCAAATAGTGCTAGTGTTGATTTCACTTAAAGATCAAACAAAAGTTACATTCACAAAACAAAGTCTTTACAATTAAACTAAAAAGATAACATACATATAATTGATCATTTCGATCAAGTATAGTTTTCATACAACATATAATTAAGGATTACATAATAAACGTTTACTTACTTATCTCTCGTATATAGCTACAATTGTTTATATTATGCATGTGTTGATTTTACATACTTAGCTTACATTATTATTATTGTTCATACTTAGATATAGTTGTTCAAGATTTGAGTTCACATAAGATCGAATCAAAGTTTTAAAAGTAAACAAAGTTTTAAAACTAAACTAAGTTTTCATAATAAAATTAAAAAGACGTAAAACTATTCAACCCTTCCTTCTAGTTTTCTACAATTGGCATCAGAGCTAGGTTAAACAAGTTTTTTTTAAATATATTGTATTTTAAAACTTGTAACGATCTATGGAATCTGAAAAATATTTAGAAGGGCAATCTATGCAAAGACCACCACTATTTGAAAGTGATGGATTTTTATATTGGAAAAATCGATTCGAAACTTATGTGAAATCAAAGGATCTAGATCTTTGACATGTTATTACTAATGGTGATTTTTTACCTACTCAAAATAATCCCGAAACAAATAAAGATGAAATAGTACCTTTTGAAAAACAAAATGATGATTTAAAAAGAAAACTTTCTAAAAATAATGAAGCAAAAGTAGTATTTACAATGCGTTACCTCGTAAAGAATACGAAAGGATCTTTATGTGTGAAACCGCAAAAGAAATTTGGAATTCTTTACTAATAACTCACCAAGGTAATAGTCAAGTCAAGGATAACAAAATATATCTACTTGTGCAACAATATGAGCAATTTACGATTCTGGAGGAGGAATCAATAGATAATGCTTTTGCTAGGTTTAACATTATCATCACAAGTTTAATAGCACTTGATGAGAATTTTTCTAGTAAGAATTTTGTTAGGAAATTTCTTAGGGCTCTTCATCCAAAATGGCGAGCTAAAGTTACGGCGATTGAAGAATCGAAGAACTTGTCAACTCTTCAACTTGATGAGTTGATCGGCAACCTGAAAGTCTACGAAGCAATAATAAAGAAAGACTCCGAGATGGTCAAAGGAAAAAGAGAGCAAAGCAAGTCAATTGTGTTGAAAGCTAGAAAGGAATCTAGTGACGAGGATAACTCAACCTCCGAATATGATGACGAAAAATATGCCATGGCCATAAGAAACTTCAAGAAATTCTTCAAAAGGCGAGGAAGATTCGTTAGACAACCGCATGATGAAAGGAAAGCTTCTCAAAGAAACAAAGACGACGAAGGTAGCAAGAGCGAAAGAAAGTGCTTTAAATGCGGAGATCCAAATCATCTCATCGGAAAATGTCCAATGACGTCAAGGAATCAAAATCAAAAGGCGTTCATTGGAGGAGCATGGAGTGATAGCGATGAAGATGAGAAAGAAACCACAAAGGAAGAAAGGTGTCTTATTGCCAAGACATCAAGTGAGGTACATTCCGAAACCAAATACTTCAGTGACGAAAATTTAGCATTAGACGAAAATGACCTAGATAGTGAATATAATAGGTTATGCAAATTAGGTCAAAAGGTTATAGCTAAAAATAAGTCATTAAAACATATTAATAATCTATTAGAAAATGAAGTACTCGAATTAAAAATTAAACTACAACATTTGGAAAAAGGAAAAGAAGTTTTTATAGAATGTAAAACATGCATAGAGGTTAAAAATGAAAACGGAAAACTTAAAGATGAAATTTTCAAACTTGACAAGTTTAAAAATAGTAATAACCCACTTAAGAAAATAATAAGTGCTCAAAAAACTTCGGGAGATAAAACCGGTCTAGGATTAACCTCAACTAATGTTTCAACTAGTGAAAATAAAAGTATAAAGTTTGAATGTGAATCTAGTAAACGAAAATCATTAGAATCAAAACCTAAGTATATATTTCCAAAAGATAGAAAAATACCCATTGCGAATGATGAAAAAGTAAAAACTTTTTATAAACCATCCTTAAAGACCGAAGTGGGATCCTCTAAACCTAAATTAAGATCTAAAACTTCACCACCAAGAAAACGAAATAATTTTCATACTCGATCTAAAACACCTCAACCTAGAAGAAACCAAAATAGACAAAACTACAACAATACTAGTCATCAAATGTGGAATTATCAACCAAGTTACAATCCTTGGGGAATATTACCACTATACATGCATCCTAGCCAAATGTTGAATATGTTTGGACCAAATAACATTGGACCAATGAGACAATGGGGACCAAGTGGCTAAGTTGTCATTCTTCGAAGAAGTTGGAATCTCATTTACAAATGACTTCTATTAGTCAACATAGTCACTTGAAGTGCTTGAAGAAAATCCATTGAAGACTGAAAGGTACGCGTTTCTTTTAAGTTCATCGCTATAATTTGCATGCTTAGCTATACATATATATTGTTTGTAACTCTTAAACATATATACGTACATAATAGCACATATACTTATAACCTAGAAACATCATTAGTTGACTTTCCTAGGAATAAGATGAAATTGTTCACTGCCGAACATAATAGAAAATGGAAATCTTCTATATCCACTATTAGCAAACACATGGTGATGAAGTGAAATGAGTTAAGTGGATTAATCGTTAATATAGAAGTAGGATTAGATCCCTCGCGTAAGAAAACTATGGATGAAACAAGCTCTCGTAGACTATGGCATTAAGTTAGATAAGCATGCGAAAACAAAGGAACTATAGATGTTAGGTTATACCCCATTCAACACTCTCGCATCTATCATATAAATTATCGTCATCACTTCCTTTAGAATCTTAGGATATGTAGAAACGATAGCATGAGATAATAGTAGGCTTAACCAATCCTCTTGAGCATGAGATCTTTAATAAACATCTTTTAAAATATATGATTAATGATATTTGTTGTCAAAAATCTAATATCTTTAAAAATATGCAAAAACCTCACATTTTGGAAAATAGTTTTTCAAATAACTATCCCACTTTTAAATAAGATGTTTTCACTATCAATATCCACAATTTTGTTTTGATCAAAACCAAAGATTGAGAAAATTTTCTTTACCTTTCATTAACACATTTTGATGTAAAACCGAATCTATTTTATTCAATTAACTCTTACATCTACATGAAAAGCTACTTTCAAACATTGTTGAATAATGCTAAAAACGTCTCTTTAAATCATGCATGGTGATCTTATATTTGTCATCTATATTTATATAAATGACACTTATAAGTGAACTAAATCAAATCAAGAGGACCATGGTTTGTCTATTAAGACTTTGTTTGTAACAAGTCTAGAAACCCATGCTATCATAACTACCCACTTATTGCACATTGATACACATTAGGATTAATCCTCCTAGTTATGTAGTTATGAAATACTTGATGTTGCTTATTGTTTCCTAGCACTTATATTTTACTTGCTAGATGAGTATGTTTGCATGCTAGATGAAATTGCTTTTTACTTAATCTCTTTGGTTAACATGCTTTGGCTACATAATTGCCTACTTAATTAGTCTATGTTTAATTGCCTCAAAGAGTTGGACTTGTTTGAAACCAAAAACACAACCTTTCTGCAATTCACTACCAAAAACCCTTTTCTGGCAATCTGGGAATCACCAGATGGGCGGCCCCCTTAAATCATAAGGCGGCCCCCTTAATTATTAAGGGGACCGGCCTCCAATTGAGGGGACCGACCATCTGATGATCGAAGGTGTTGTTTCCTTTTTCTACTTTTTAGCCCATTTCATCCTACACTTCCCAAAATTCACAAACCTATTTTATCCTAAACCTTCTATCAAAGTTTATACATCCTTATTCCCACCAACATTACATATCAACAACCTTTACTCACCCATATCCTTCTACATCACACTCAAACCTCATAACCATTACACACTTAAACCTCATAACCTTTACTCACCTCAACCTCAAATTTCATCTCCTAGTGCACCTAATGCACCATCTATAACACCCACCTGCGAAGAAATCCCTTCCATGAACATCGTTTTTTCACTCTCACAAATCACATCACTTGATACTCATTTCCCATCTTCACCAATAACTTTACCTAGCCATCCTCACAAAAAGATTCAACCATATAACCATTCCCTACACTCTACAAAGTGTGTCATCACCACTACAACTTAACCCATGAAGGTCAAACCATATTTCGTGATACACAAACCTCATGTTCACTCAAATGAACACTTTCACAAACCTCATCATAATAACCAAACATCCATCCTAGTTCCCAAAAATCCACCTTCATCCCAAACCACACAAACTAACTTCAATGAAACCTACCACAATCCCTATTAATTTGGTCAATCATCCAACTACACTTCCAACAACTTTACTTCCAACTACATACCCAAACTCCATCCATTTGAACCAAAACACCCTCCAATCATGAAACACCCTCTTCTACCATACCTTCATCATCATCCATCAATTATTACCCATAATAAAAAATGTCTCCATCACCAAAAGAATTATCACCACCTCTTACCAACACACATGTTATCCCTATGTTGGATGTTCAATCATCCATCCCTAATAACAACTTTCCTCTAGCTCTCCTTCATCACCCCACAACTTGAATCAAGTTGAAAAACATGTCAACAATTGACCTTGTTGCATCTTTCTCCTAAAAACCATTGCATTCAATGAACACTTCACTTGGATTGAATATCTTCTCACTAGATCACATCCAATACCCTCACTTGAACAACATCCAAAACTTTAATCAACCTCTTCCGCTACAAACTCTCCACCACCAAACTCTCCAACATTCATGACCCAAACATATACCTCCGTTAATCCAACAACCTTACCCTAACTCAACCATCTTCATTCTAAACACTCCATCATCAACCATCTAAGCATACTATATGCTTATGATTTTCACTTTCAAATACGAATCAACCAACCTTTTGTTACAAGCAAGTCCGATGGCTCTCTTTGGCAAATTAGGATCTTTTAACATAATCACTTTGAATTAATTGTTATGTATCCTTAATATTTGTTTGCTATGCTTGTTATTTGTATATTGCATATTCTTCTATATATGCTTGTGCTTCTAATATTTTTCTTGTGAACATTCCATATCTCGATCCCTTGGTGCCATCGAACGAGGGGGAGCACACATCAAGGGGGAGCTTTCATCCCGTCTAACTTCATTTATGAAGCTAGCCGGCATAACCTTTTTGATTTTACAAAAAGGGCGGAGAAGTGAATATAAACTCACTAAGTACTTGTCTAAAAATTAATTTTTAGACTTAATGAGTTTAGGTTTTGTAATCATCAAAAAGGGGGAGATTGTTGATATAAATAATGCCTAAAAACGTTATTAACATATATCGATATCTCTATGTTTTGATAATCACAAAACGTAAACTCATTGAACTACAAATTATGACGTAAACAAGTATTTAGTCGTAAATATTCACTTTAGCATCCATATCACTTAAGGTATGAATATAGTGCTAGTGTTGATTTCACTTAAAGATCAAACAAAAGTTTCATTCACAAAACAAAGTCTTTACAATTAAACTAAAAAGATAACATACATATAATTGATCATTTCGATCAAGTATAGTTTTCATACAACATATAATTAAGGATTACATAATAAATGTTTACTTACTTATCTCTCGTATATAGCTACAATTGTTTATATTATGCATGTGTTGATTTTACATACTTAGCTTACATTATTATTATTGTTCATACTTAGATATAGTTGTTCAAGATTTGAGTTCACATAAGATCGAATCAAAGTTTTAAAAGTAAACAAAGTTTTAAAACTAAACTAAGTTTTCATAATAAAATTAAAAAGACGTAAAACTATTCAACCCCCCCCCCCTTCTAGGTTTCCACAAATCCCCCGGTACTTGCCACTACACTATACTACATCGGTCAGGTACACTACCTGGTGGGGATTGCAAGCTTCTCGAGATCCCTCGAGAGGTAAAACTTTTGCCAGGTTGCAAAACCACGCATCAAGTTTTTGGCGTCGTTGCCGGGGAATAGTTATTGCTTAGGTTGAAATTTCTTTTTATTAGGTCTACTTGCTAGATTCCTTTCTAGTGAGATTTTTATTTTATTTTTATAGGTCTTCTTTAGTCTATCTATTTCTTCGTTCCTTTATTCATAACCATTGCCATCTGCTATCATGGAAGGTGGTAATATCTTTGAACCCATCGACCCACCACAACCAAACCAACCTCCTAGACCCCACACTTTAGGAGAGTTCTCCCGTCCTAGCCAACAAGGCTATCGAAACACCATTGATCTCACTCAAGGAGCCAATGTGTCTCCCTTACGATCCGACACCGTCCGGTTGGTGCAAAGCGGATGTGCATTCCATGGACTTCGTTTCGAAGATCCTAATCAACATCTCAAGGATTTCCTCAAAATCGTAGATTCCATAGACCTTGATGTTGAAACTCGAGAGACGACCCGATTGCGTCTCTTCCAATTCTCTCTACGTGACCAAGCTAGTCAATGGCTTGAGCGTTTACCCGCGGGATCCATCACCTCTTGGGATAATCTCACTACACGTTTCCTTGCTCAATTTTTCCCACCGGGGAGAACCACTAAGTCGAGGAATGACATATTGATGTTCCAACAACGTCAAGGTGAAACTCTTTATGAAGCATGGACTCGTTTCAAGGACTTACTCCAAAAAGTCCCTCATTATGGCATAGATCTTTGGCTACAAGTCCAAATCTTCTATGACCATATCAATCTCTCCACAAGGCAAACCATTGACCAAGCGGCCGGTGGCAAGCTACATGATCGAAGGGCGGAAGAATCATGGGAACTCATAGAAGATCTTGCTCTCTATGATAACGAAAGTTGGAATGATCCCCGTGATTTGAACAAAACGGTCAAGGCAATATCTTTGCCTTCGAACAATTCAAGCACTCCCGACCGTAGGATCATGGAACTTGAAGACCAAGTCAAGTTTCTCATGAAATCCTACGAAGCCCCTAAACCTTCAAGCCAAGTGAACAAAATTACTTCTTCATGCGAATTATGTAGTGGTCCCCACGACACTCGTGATTGCATGGCACCCCCAGAACAAGCTTTTACGGATTACGCATCCTCGCGTACCGACAAAGCGGAAGACAAGTGGTACACTTTCAAACCCGAGCCAAACCCTTATGGTGATTCATACAATCCCTCTTGGAAAAATCACCCAAACTTTAGGTGGAAACAAAACCAAAATGCACCCCAAAATAATTCTTCCACTCCACCTAATCGTTACCAATCAAACGACCCACCCCCTAACCGTACTTTCAACAACAATCCTTCCAACAACTATGGTAGTACCAATAATTTTGAAGGATTGATGTCTAACTTTATGGCATCTCAAGAAACTCGTTTAGCAAAGTTTGAAGCCGATTTCAAACAAAAACAAAGTGAGATGACAAATAAGATTGACACATTGTTGAAAGTTCTCAATGACCAACAAATAGGAGCACTCCCTAACAACACGGTCAAGAACCCGAAACTAAATGTTAACGCCATATCATCGGTCGTCTCCTAATTCTTGTCCACAATACTATTTGGTCAATGCCATGAGCACGTGTTTCAAACAAACCCAAATCCTTCAAAAGGACCAATTGAATAAAACATCCAACATCAAACCGGTCAATAGCATAGTTGAAACACCTCCTACACAAGACCTTGGCGATGAATTTAAGGAACTTCACCTTGAGCGCCCCGTCATTGATGTCTTAGCCCGTGCCCCCTACTACAATGCCCTTTTAGAAAAATATGAAGAAAGACTTAGGTTGGGAAAAATGGGACCGCTTTCGTTCAAAACAAACTACCTAAGAAGCTAGATGATCCAGGTATATTTCTTTTACCTTGTAAGATAGGGAACTCCGAAGCTTTTGACACACTAGCTGATCTAGGATCAAGTCTCAACTTGATTCCTTTATCCCTTTACACCACACTTAAGCTAGGGAAGTTAGAAGAGACGAAAGTGATAATTGGTCTAGCGGATGGAAGTGTGCCCACCCGGTAGGAATGATCAAAGATATAGTAGTTCACGTAGGATGATTAACTATCTTAGCGGATTTTCATGTCCTTGATATGGTTAGTGATGACGTATAGTCCATATTCGGGTCACGAACCCGATTAATGAACATTACTAAGATCCAAACCCACCACGAGTGGGCTATCATAACAATGATTGGGCTACCATACTAACGGTTTGGGCTCACGAAAGCCCAAGCCCAAAGTTATTTATAGTTTTGATATGGATATCTCTTATTTAAGGGATATATATCAAACCGGATATACACCGAAGAGTAAGGAGCACGTATCCAATAAGGATTACGTGCCTATATAAACAATATCACAACTCTCGTCAAAGGTACGACTTTACAACCCTAACTCTTCAAGTATAACCCTAAAAACTGATTACTTACTCTCACGCCGGAGGATAATCGTGGGAGACAATCCCACGATAAGCCTAACGGTGTTTGTTTGTTTTCTTAGTGCGCAGGTCTCAAGCATTAAGATTGAATTGGCACGAGAACATGAACCCAAACAAGGAATGCCCAACTTTTGTATCAACAAGTGGCGCCATCCGTGGGACCCTACACTAAGAACTAGAATGACGAAGCACAAAAACTCAAGCCAGTGGACTCCGCAGTTGGAAAAAACACATGGTGACTCCCAAAGGAGGAAGAACGAAGATTCGATCCCTAGACAGGCCTATGGAACAACCAGCGCGCCTGGACACCAAGAAACAGGCCCGACTCTAATCCTCCCAGCAGTAGAGTTGCCCGCAAGTACTACCCAGACCACCACGGTGGTTCCAAGCACTGAGGAACTTCAGCGCACCCTCTTCAATACTCCCCATCAAATGGCACCCATAGTGGACAACACTGTGCCGCCTGGCGCGCCTAACCGAGATAGGGGACCTAATGTTGAAGCAGAAATTCTTGCGCTGGAAGAGGATGCCCCCGAGTTAACGTTAAGTAATTTTGTATCTCAAAATTATGAAACCTTAACCAAACTCATGCAAGAGGAGGCGAGGAGAAGGTCGAGTCAGAGCCTACAAGCCCGGCTTAACTTCAACCCAGAGTACGAAACATCCCCATCGCGCTACCAGAAGGAGGGGTGCGAGAAGCGTACCAATGTCCATACTAGACTTGTTACAGCATCTGATTCACAATACTCGGAGGGGTACGAAGACAATGAGAGGCGTACCAATGTCCGCGCTAGATTTGGTAATCGCAGAATGCAAGACAGACTTGGACGACAACGCTCAGCGAGCGAGAGCTCTTCAAGGTCTGGAAGTAGAAGGATTCATGATAGACTGGGAAGGCGAATGCCCCCAAGTGAAAGCCCCTCAAGCTCGGATTCTAAAGAAAAACGGCATAAGCGCCGCAGAAGAGAAGACTCCTCCTCAAGTAACTCCTCGGACAACGAGGACAGAGAGACAGGACACTGGAAGTCCAGAGGAAGACGTCGTGAGGAAGAAGACGAAGACATATCCCTTCCTTGGCGCCGCCAAAAGGTTGATGCATTCACGCGGCGCATCAGCGACTATTCAGATGACAAAAAAGGCGCATGCCCGCCAATGTTAAAACATATGATGGAACGGGTGATCCTGATGAGCACCTAAAATTTTTCGAATCTGCTGCCACCATCGAAAATTGGCCACAACCTGTGTGGTGTCATATGTTCAACTCCACATTAGTTGGGAATGCGCGAAATTGGTTTAGCAAGCTTCCACGAAGAAGCATAAACGGGTTTGAAGAGTTGCGAAAAGCATTCCGCTTAAACTTCACTCAGAGAAAGAAGTGCGCAAAGAACCCTGTTGAACTGGCCAGAGTGAAACAGCGCCAAGGGGAATCAACAAGCGCTTATATGGAGCGCTTTAAGGACGAATGTATACACGTCAAGGCGTGTCCTGAAGTGCTAAAAATCTCAGGGTTCATGAATGGGATAAATAACCCAGAACTCATCAGGAAATTAAATGATAAGGTTCCCCAAACCTTTGATGAGCTGATGAAGCGCACAAGATCCTTCATCCAAGGAGAAGCAGCAGCCGCGGATAGCAAAAAAGGCTACTCAAATTATAGGCAACAAGAACAGCCTAGGAGACAATCCAATGACCAGAGTAGCAACCGCAACAAGAGTTATCGCAGCCAGGGAAGTGAACAAGAAAATGACAAATACACTCCCCTCACAAAGACCCCGAGGGAGATATTTGTGACAGAAGGTGCAAACTTCCCAAAACCTCCACCAATGCGCACCCCAGTGGATCGGCGCGTCGGGAACGGATACTGCGAATACCATGGACAAAAGGGCTATACCACTAACGAGTGTGTCCAACTACGACAACTAATCGACAAGTTAGTAAAAGAGGGTAGAATGGATCATCTCGTTAAGAATATAAAAGAAGGAAAGGATAAACCAAAGAATGGAGGTAAGAAGGAGACACCTAAAGACAAGGCTGACACCATCTACATGATACAATCATGGCAGCGAAAGACCAGGCAAAAAGTCAGCCAAAAGTTCTCCTCTAAGAATGAAATTTCTTTCCCCGCTCTCGCTGCGAACAACGCAGTAATGGAGCCACTCACCATTGAAATACATACAGGGGGTCACGATATTCACCGCATGTATGTCGATGGAGGGGAATCCGCAGACATTATGTACGAACATTGTTTCAAAAGGCTGCGACCTGAGATACAAAGTCAGCTAATTCCAGCCACGACATCGCTGACAGGCTTCACAGGAGAGAAGATATGGCCCATGGGGCAATTACGCTTACTTGTGGTCATTGGTAATGAGCAACACTCTACGGTAGCTTGGATGAACTTTATGGTGATCAAATCCCCCTCGCCGTACAACGGCATCATTGGGAGACCTGGAATATCATCCATGCGCGCTGTACCGTCCACAGCGCATGGGATGCTCAAATTCCTAGTAGAAGGAGGCATTGTCACCCTCTACAATACCACCGTGTCACCAAAAGAATGCAACACAGTAACCAGTGAAGTGGAGGATGTCCCAGAACAGCGCGCAGCCAAAGTACCAAACTTAAAAGTGGCTATTCACCCAGATTACCCAGATTAGCAAATATCAATTGGAGGGTCACTGTCTGACAAAGGCAGAGCAGCTGTGTGCGCACTCTTACAAAAGAACCAAAGCACATGACGGGAGTGCCACGATCTATTACGGAGCACAACCTACAAATCCAACAAGGATATCCTCCAATACGACAGAAAGAGCGCCGCCAAGCCCCGGATTGCGCAAAAGCCATCCTGGAGGAAGTACACAAACTTGTAGACGCAGGTATCATGCGAGAAGTCTACTACCACGACTGGCTTTCCAATCCAGTAATAGTAAAAAAGAGTGATGGCAGTTGGAGAATGTGCGTGGACTTCACTGACCTTAATAAAGCATGTCCACAGGACTGCTACCCGCTGCCAGAGATAGACTGGAATGTAGAATCTCTGTGTGGATATCCCTTTAAATGCTTCCTAGACGCATACAAAGGGTACCATCAAATTCAGATGGCTGAGGAAGATGAAGAGAACACAGTATTCCACACAAGTCAAAGGGTCTTTTGCTATACAAAAATGCCCTTTGGTCTAAAGAACGCGGGAGCAACATACCAGCGATTGGTGGACACGGCATTTGAAAAGCAAGTAGGTCGCAACCTGGAAGTTTATGTCGATGACCTTGTTATAAAGAGTCACACTGACGAAGAATTGGTACGCGACATCGAGGAGACGTTCAAAACACTGGGAAAGATAAACATGAAATTAAACCCCAAGAAGTGCACTTTTGGCGCGACGGAGGGTATGTTTCTTGGATATTTAATAGAACCTGACGGCATCAAGCTTTGCCCAGAAAAGACAAAATCTGTCATCGATCTCCCTTCACCGCATACATTGAAAGAGGTCCAGTCATTAAACGGAAAGCTAGCTGGGCTAAACCGATTTTTGTCCAAATCAGCAGACAAGTCACTCCCTCTCTTTAAAACACTCATGAAGTGCACAAAAAAGGGAGACTTTCGTTGGACTGAGGAGGCGGAGGAAGCCTTCCAACATCTTAAGCAACATCTTGCAGCACTTCCCAAACTTGTCGCACCCCGGCCAGGGGAAGAATTGATCATGTACTTATCTGCAACTCATGGAGCAGTCAGCGCGGTACTATTGACAGATAGGAATTCCGTTCAAACACCCATATACTTTGTGAGCAAAGCACTTAAGAAGACAGAGACTAACTATACTGCTATGGAAAAGCTGGTCCCAGCTTTAGTATTTGCAGCTAAAAGACTGCGCAGATACTTTTAGGCGCACCCAATAGCTGTACTAACGGACCAACCTATCAAACAAGTTATCTCTAAACATGACGCATCAGGACGGCTAAAAAATGGAGTGTGCTATTGAGCGAGTACAACATCTCATATAGACCACGCACTGCAATCAAGGGGCAAATATTAGCAGACTTTATTGTTGAGAAGCCAGATACCGATACTCCACCTCCGACAAGCAAGGAAGAATTACAAGAACCATGGGTTCTATTCACAGACGGATCCTCGTGCGTGGATGGATCAGGCGCAGGCCTTATCCTCACTAATCCAGATGGAGTGGAATTGACTTATGCACTGCGTTTCGAATTCACAGCCACAAACAATGAGGCAAAATATGAAGCCCTACTTGCTGGACTACGCATTGCAACTCAAATGGGTGTACGTAACCTAGAGGCAAATGTAGATTCCAGGCTAGTAGCCAATCACGTGCTAGGTGAATATAAAGCCAAGGATGAACACATGGTCCAATACCTCGAAAAAACCAAGTCTCTAATTCAGAACTTTGACAGTTTCACCATCAAACAAGTCCCTAGAGGAGAAAACACGAAAGCTGACGCGCTTAGCAAGATCGCGTCTACAAGCTTTGCGCACCTATCAAAACAGGTATTGGTGGAAACTCTGAAAAACAAATCAATCTCGGAGATGGAAATATCCACGGTGATAGAGGAACAGGATCCTACGTGGATGACACCTATCATTGAATTTATAAGCAAAGGAATCTTACCACAAGATCAGAAGGACGCTCGTAGGGTACAGCGCACAGCGCAGAGATTTGAACTCCGAGATGGCGTCCTATATCGACGTTCATTCCTACAACCATGGCTCCGGTACGTTGGACCTCTTCAAGCAGATTACGTACTCCGAGAGATTCACGCTGGTTCATGCAGTATGCACTCAGGACCACGGTCTGTAGTGGCGCGCGCCCTGCGGTCAGGATACTATTGGCCTACTATGCACCGCGACGCGCCGGATATGATAAAGAAATGTTGCGATTTCCAAGTCCACAGGCCAATTCCGCGCTGACCACAACAAGAGTTAACCCCCATCACCTCACCATGGCCATTCTATAAATGGGGCATTGACATCGCAGACCCTTTTCCGGTTGCAGCGGGAGGGCTAAAATTCCTCATCGTAGCTATAGATTATTTTACTAAGTGGATTGAGGCAAAAGCAGTGGCAAGCATCACGGGCAACCAAGTCAAACGCTTCATGTGGGACAACATTGTGTGTCGCTTAGGACTAACTGGAGAAATTATTTTGGACAACGGAAAACAATTCTGTGACAACCCGTTCAAAGACTGGTGCGCGCAATTAAACATTACATAACACTTTGCTTCAGTTAAGCACCCACAAACCAATGGCTTGGTTGAACGCGCGAATCGCAGTCTGGGCGAAGAAATAAAAGCGCGCCTTGACAGACATAAAGGAAGGTGGGTGGATGAATTGTCACATGTTTTATGGGCGCACCACACAATAATTAAAACCGGTACTAGAGACACACCATTCTCTTTTGTCAATGGGACAGAAGCCGTCATACCAGCCAAGATTGGAATGCCAACTATTCGTACGGTGGAAATAAATGTCACAACAAATGACGATGAGCGGCGCATAGACTTGGATCTGTTGGAAGAAAGGCGCGAACGCGCAGCTATACGTGAAGCAAAGGCTAAATCAAAGATGAAGAAGTATTATGTTGCAAAAAGTCAAACACACTTCTTTCAGGCTAGGAGACTTTGTATACCGTGCCAATGATGCAAGCCACGCAGAAGACACAGGCAAACTTGGACCCAAATGGGAAGGACTCTATGAGGTCACAGATGCACTAGGCAAAGGTGCATACAAGTTGCGCGATATGGAAGGTCATGAGCTGGCACGCACTTGGAATATCTGCAATCTCAAGAGATGCTATCTTTAGGAAAGGCTACGGCCCACACACAGACAACCTTGCACTTTAGTACGTGCCTAATAAATGTCTGTATTTTAATTTTCTTTTTTAGGAATTGTCTTTTATCTTCAAAAACTTGCAAGTATTAATAAAACGTTGTGGTTTCTAGCTAATTCCATAACACATTTAACTTTTTGCTTACATTTTATCTTATGTCTCAATATTGTTATTTTATATTTTGCCTACATGGCGTGCATGCACTTACTAAGACCTACGACGGCAGAAAGGATGAGTAAACCTACTAACTAACTCGTTGAGTAAGAGGGTTGCAAACCTATCAACACTGGATCACGCATCCTTACTAAGCACCTTACTTTGAAGACGTTGAAGTAAGCTTAAATGCGCACCCCACGAAGGATACGCAACATCACGTACATTGTACATGCTTAGCAATTTACGAGCCAAGACTCTTGGTCATTTGATATAGTATTTGCAACACAATGCAAGTCTATCTTTACACTTATGATTTTTGTTAAGTTATGCACTTAATACAAGTCATCTTAAGTATGTCTCGGTTTCAATTTGACTCTTGGATAATCTTTTACACAAAAGAAAACAATCTAAGTACAAATAACAAGGCATACGAAAAAAGATAAAAATTATTATTCATAAGAACCATGAGTTTATACAAATTATATCTACAAAAATCCATAGACATCTAGATGCTATGTGCACGCCTATGACTTGAGCTACTAGCTGTAGACGCTAACTCCCCAGCCTCACTCAGCCTTCTCAACAGGCTGCTATCCTCCTGAGATACCATCGGTATGCTAACGGGAATCCCATCAGACCTGGGGAGATGGGCTGCGCCAACACCGCAGAGAATAGCCTTTCCTTTTACGCCCTTCTTATGTGCAGCTCTCGTAATATGGGCCTCCAAGGACTTCTTAAGAGGTACCTCTTTTTCAAGAGCGAAAGGATTCAGTATGTCGCGGGGGCGAGCAAAAATGGGTACCTGCAACTGCGATTCATCCGGCTTCAGGAAGAAATCAGGTTGCGCCTCCGCATCCTCGGCTATGTGCCTGGCCAGAGTCAGACCCTGCATGATCATGCCGATTGGATAATCTTTATCACGTTCCAATCGGGCGATGTGAGGAAAGTCAAAAACCTTCATCCTCTCTATAGCCTCCACGAGTTCATCAAAGGCATCTGCCTTGTACCCAGGCACCTCTGCAAGTGGCACCGTCAGCAATTTGCTCTCATGAAGCTCTTCCGCAGCCTGCGCCTTGCCACGCGCCATGGCGCACTCCACAACTTTCCCAAAAGCCTCCACGACTTCCTGGGACTCCAGCGTACCCATGGCTACCAAGCGCAGACCATGGCTAATCAACCACCTATGAATATAAGAATGCACGCGTTAAAAGATATAAAAAAAAAAAGAAAAAAAAAGAAGGAAAGGAATGAATACTTGCGCTCAGCAACAGCGGAAACTAAATGAGGATACAACTCCTCACCATACTCTATACTCAATTTGCGCAGCTTGCTTTCCTGCACCTTCAGAGCCTCCTCCACACGTTCGCGAAGCTCATCAAGATTGGCTAAGTGCTGGGCTCTATTTTCTTGAAGGTACTTTAAACCCCAAGAGCAGTTAGCCCTGTGACGATCAGTCTCAGCGCGCTCTCGCTTTACCTCAGCCATCAAAGACAGCTTCTCATCTGCGAGCCTCCTAGCATATGCAGTCGTGCACTCTACATCTGCTCGCGCATCAGCCAACTGTGCCCTAAGTAGAGCAATCTCCTCATCCTTCTGAGCAAGACTGCTACCTTCACCAACATACCGCGCCTTAAGCTGAGTAACTAACTCAGCCTGACGCTCAGCAGCCGCACCCAACTCCTCCATCAGCTACTGCGCAGACATCTCCTCATTCAACTTCAGCGGCTCCTCCACATGCTCATGAGCCGCTTGGGGTGGCACCGACTGATTGTGTGAAAATCAACTTATTATAATATAGTAGTATAGTATCGAAATGATCCGCACAAAATACGGATCACCCGAGTCGTTTCCGAGTGAAGGTGAATGGAATCAAGAATATTGATTCGTGTAAATCGTGAATTGAGAAGTGATGAAAGTGAAAATAGTGATCAAGTAATTCAAATAATAACAAACAATGATGAATTATGCAAGAAGTACAAACTATATATGCACTAAAGTTGAAAACGTAAAAACGGAAATGCAAACACGTTTATTAAAACGTAACTTTTATTGAAAAGTGATCCTACAAACGTGAAACAATTTTCTAAAAATCTTAAACTATTAAAATGAATTTCCAGAAAAAGAAAATTATTTTTTTGACTTTTCTTTTATTTTCTATGAATATATTTTGATTTTTGTAATTTTAAATGAATTAAAAATAGAAGAAATTAGAAAAATAAAAGGGAAAAATGAAAATTAATTTCTGAAAAAATCTAAAATTTTATAAAAGAATTTCCTAAAATATTTTTGTATTTTTCAAAGCTTTTTCTGAATTTTTATTGATTTTTGTTTATTAAAATCTATTTAAAAATGAATAAAATCAAAGGAAAATTAAGAAAAATACCAAAACTACTTGCAAAAATTTGAAAAAATTCCAGAAAATCAAAAATAATAAAATGAGCTAGGGGAAAAATTTTGAAGTTAAAATGAACAGTAAAACTGCTTATTAGCTACAACTGCTTATTCACAAGTGCTTATTTATAAGCACTTGTGAACAAAACTTATGGAAACTTTAAACACTGAAGAAATATGATCAATGATGCTCAGATAAGCCAAAATATGATCAATTGCAATCGCAAAAAGCCACAGATTCACAGAATTATGCAATAAGCTCAATTAATAAGCTCACTTAATAAGCAGAAGAGAAGCAAACTAATCCAGAAGCAATATGATAAAGCACAACAATATAACAGCTAAAATGAAACACATAAACAATCTCCAAACACTGATATGAGCTCAAATGCACAACTGTAGGCCTCAATGACAAAGCAGTAACTCTGTCTCAACTAGGCAAATGAACAGATGCAAAAAGCACTCAAGATAAGCTCTAATCTACTAGCTTATGGGGGCAAAAGAACAATAGCACAGCTGAGATTCACAAACAACTTAATACTTATCCAATAGCAAACATATGCTACTCTAAATCAAGCAAAGTACAGTAGCCTATGAGAAGGTAATCAAAGCAACAGTTGACTAATTAGCATACTATCTAACTTTGACTTATTTCAAATTCCACTTATTATTTATAATCCTATATGAAGTATTTAGTTATAATGATGCTGGATTAAACTAATTTTTACTAAAATGTAACTATCAAATTAATTAGACTAACTGATTTCACTACAACAAACAGTTAACTATATTTAGAACCTACTTTGACTTATTTTATAAAATGATATACTATTACTTTGGTTCAAATCTCTATTTCAACACCGATGAAACCTAAAAGTGCCAATAAACCAGCAATCCAACAACCTTTATCTCAACAAAAATCAATCCAAACACCCCTTTATAGTGAAAATGATGCTACAAATCTTATAATCAGGTTACACAGATGCACTACTCAATCAAAATCACTACAAATTCACTCAACAACAGCAATACAATCTACTATAAGCTGCAAAATTAATCAACTCAACTTCTTATCAAATCCTCAAATAGACAGATGATCAAATGAAAATAAACTAACTCAGATCTAAGCTAACAGATTTACTATTAATCAAACAAGCACAATCTCAACTAAACATACTACTAAGACAGCAAAACCAATCAATTCAACAATTACTACTATTACTAAATTGAAATTACAAAACAGTCACAATGAATGAGAATTTCAAAACAGAAAGTTACCAAACCATCTCCCTCAGCTAAACAGAGGGAGCTCACTGAGCTTGCCTATCTCTAGGATAGGCAGGACCTTCCAAATCTGTCCAAGCTTATCCAAATCACCTCAGCTACACAGGCTCAATACACAGTTGACTTATGTTGACTGAATTTGAAAACTAAAGATTTTGAATAAAAACAGATTGTACAAAGTGCTATAGAGCTTAAACTACTTTTATAAAAGCTAATTTAACTAATTTGAAAACTGATTTAACAAAATGAAAACATATTTTTGTATTTTTCTTATTTTCTGATTTTTTTTATTTATTTTTCTGAAAATGACTTAAGCTGAGGAAAGAGTAATACTAGTTAAGCTAATGAAAACTGAGATTAAACAGAATGAGAAATATATAAGATAAAATAAGCATAATGAAATTCAGAAATAAGCTAATTGAGATTTAGAAGAAAATAGAAATTTCATTAAATCAATAAGGTGGATATTACAAATGCTAAACTAAGTACAATCTAATGAAATTTTAGCATAGCTTCGCTACTCTAATCCTACACACACTAAACCTGAATTCAATCCCTATTTATAGCAGAGTGAGAGTGCTTGGGGTCTAAATGCCATGCTGGAGATCCTCGTGAGTTTGTGTTTCTTCATAGCCAATCTGCACCCTCTGATCATGATCCTATCCAACCTTTCAATCAATAGCCCTTAGATCAAAATATATGACGTGTTGTGTCCAATCATAGCTTGCCACGTTGCCCAAACGTGTGTTTCTTTGGTACTGACACCTTCTGACACCTCTGGAAATCTTCTAGAACCCTTTGACTTGACCAATCTGCCCTTAATTGCCATAATTAAAAATGGAATAGTAACTTAGGGTTCTTGTTTATCTGGGTAAATGGGGTATTTGGGGGGCGGGTAACTTGGGTGGAATTTTTATTATTTGTTTGACTGATATTGACTTTTGACCAAGGGAATGGGTATTGACCGGGTTGTGTTTATGGGCTCGGGTATGGGATCAGGACTTGGGCTTTGGTTGATTTGGATTGGTTTTATTATTTGGACCAAAACTTGTGTTTAATATTTCAGTATTTGAATTATGGAATTTAAGGACCAATTTTGTATTTATGGAAACTTCAAGGACTTTTTCTGCCAATATTACAAAACTAAACTCCAAGGGTTTAAGTTGCCAGCATTGGATATTAAAGGATTGAATTTGACTTTTCTTCATAAATTTCCAAGAAGGACTGAATCTGTCATCTTTCAAAATGCAGGGACTATTTCTGACTTTTCCTCAAACTTTCCCGAAAATGATGAATCATGCAAATCTTCAAACTTAAAGGATCTCTTTTGACTTTTCAAAGCTCAACTTGATTTCCAACTTGACTTTCTGACTCTTTCTACTCTCGTGCTAGTTTTTGCCGGGTTTTTGTTTGTTTTTCGTCATTTTGTGAAATATCCGTTCCTGCACATTCATAAACATAAAAACACACATTCTTTGGCATTTGTTAGCATAATTAGTCTATTTAGGTCAATTTTTAGCTATGAAAAGGTATGTGAATTAACACATACCAAAATCCCCCAGACTAAGGTATTGTCGTGTCCTCACGCAATGTGATCAATTCACGCTTTTGGGGTAAATAATTTCATAACTCTTCCTACTGACTTTGTAAAGTAGCAAGGAGGTTCAAAAGAAATTATAAAATCATTTATTCCCGCAAACGCTCCGTTTTCCAAAATTTTTCCTTTATTCCACTTTCATTTCTATTTTGGACTTTTCAAACTTCATACTTGTGACGGTTTGTTGAACTTTCATTATTTTGCAATAATTTTTAGGGTCAAAGAGTAGAAACACTTCTCATTAAGAAGTGACCATACGGATAAAAATCGTCATCCTTGATTTTTCACGAGTCCCCAAACTAAGCGTACAAACGACATCACAGCTTATCTACAAGTTAAATGCTAACACTACTCATAATAGTTACTTGTGGAAACTCCTTACTCCCATGTCCTAAGTTTTTGTATCTCAATATTTTATTTTTTGTTGAGAAATGAATTGCTTCATATTTTCTCGTTTCAATACTTTTTAGTCCGATAGTAACACCTAAGTTTAAACGATAAGTAGTTTTCCATTTTCTCTTAAGAACCACTGCAATAGAAATTCGGTCCACATCAAGGAATTTTTTGTACATACAATATCATAAATATAAGTTGCGCAGTACTACACGTGCACCTCATGTGTCCAATTCAGAATCATTCACATGCACCTCACGCGCCAACAACTTATTTACATTCAAGCTCTTATTCATCATAACTTTCAACTTTCACTTTTTTCATTTTTCACTTTTCTTATACTTTTCTCATATTTTTCATTTTTTTCTTTCTTTAGTTTTTCTCATAACATCAATGGAAGCTTATCGGGTAGCTCCAAAACCACATACATAATCAACTTTTGACTTTAGATTTTTTTTCATTTTTGCTCTTATTTTTTATGTTCCTTGATATGTACCCAACTTCTAAAGCAAAGATTCTCTTAAGAAAATAAAGAACTAAATATTATCCAAACCTAAATACCACTAATTAACCTAGAACATCTATTATATATCGGTGACGTATTTTATGGGAGTAAAAAGCCACAAGTACCTCTTATGAGCTCTAAAGAGAACCACTACTCCATGTTTAGCATCTAACTTCTAAATAAACTCTATCATTTCTCGCTCTTCGCAATTTAAGATTCCAAGTAATGAAACCCGCGAATACTTAGCCGATAATCAGCCACGCATATATAAAATCAGATACGGAAACATGCAAATTCTAGAAGAAGAATTCGCGTTTTCTAGCTCCTGAAGTAAAAGACTAGCGAAAGCTTTTAAGCTGCGCTTGTATAAAGTCAAGTACGGGAACTTGCAGATTCTTAAGAAAGAATTCGCATTTTATAGCTCCTGGTGTACAAAACTAGCACAAGCTTATGTGATTATCATTAGTTAAGGGAACAAGCTAGGGCTCAACACTCCTGGTCAAGTCAAAATATTTATTCCTACTCTCGCCAGCTGGAAAGTCAACAAAGTGTCAAAACACTTATTCAAACTTTATATATTTTTGCACAACTTTTTCAACTTTTTCTCATTTTTATGTGCTTTTTCATGACTTTTTCATTGATTTTTCTTCAAAATTTTTGAAATTTTCAATTTTTGGTGGAAAAACGGAGTTGCAAGAGTATACGACATGGTGAAACATGCAAGGTCAAATCGAATCGAAGATTCACCCTCCCCCATACTAGAATTAAACATTATCCTCAATGTTTTTGTGGGTTAAGGCAATCCAAACAAAATTCTAGGGCCGTTTATTAATTATGCCAAAGAAAAAGTTAGTCAATAAGATTCACGGATATAGGATTTCCAAAAAACATCGATGAATGAAACTCGAGTGAAGAGAAAATAACGAGCACGATAGTCATCATAAATCACGGACAATCCTAAACAAACATCACAAACAACCACAGAACACAAGAGTAGAAGAGGCACCCCCTCCTCACGTTATTTGTTAGAAATAATAAGAAAAATAAGAAGATGAAATTGGATAAGCATGGGTTGCCACCCACGAAGCGCTTTGTTTTTTATTTCCGAGTCACGTAGCTTGACTCGATCCCCGAATTTAATCATCCTTGGGGAAAGTCTGGAGATCCGGGACTACCATGGTTGGTACGTCCCATCCGAAATAGTGTTTCAAACGGTGACCATTCACCTTAAAATTGGGACCATCGGGTTGAGCTAACTCAATGGTACCATAAGGGAATACTTGGGTTATGGTGAATGGTCAAGACCAACGGGTTTTAAGCTTACCCGAGAAAATCTTCAAACGAGAGTTAAAAAGAAGCACTTGATCACCAACGTTGAAAACGCGGTCTTTGATCTTGGCATCATGAAGTCTTTTTGTTTTCTCTTTATAAATCAAAGAATTCTCGTAAGCTTGATCACGTAGTTTGACTAATTCATTCAATTGAACTTTTCTGTGACCACCCGCGGTTTTCAAGTCAAAATTGGCATGTTTTAAGGCCCAGTAGGCCTTGTGCTCAAGTTCTAGGGGCAAATGACAAGCCTTCCCGTAAACCAACTTATATGGAGTACACCCAATGGGAGTTTTGTAAGCGGTCCGGAAAGCCCATAAAGCAACGTCTAATTTATCGGCCCAAGAGGCACGGTGCTCTCCTACTGTCCTTTCTAATATTCTTTTAAGGCCACGATTGGACACCTCCACTTGACCACTAGTTTGTGGATGATAAGCCGTAGAAAGACGATGTGTGACACCATATTTAAGCATAACTTTGGCAAATTGATCATTGCAAAAATGGGTCCCACGATCACTTATGATGGCTCGAGGTGCACCAAATCGGGCAAAGAGATTTTTTAAGAATTTAACAACTACTCGGACGTCATTCGTGGGGAGCGCCTTTGCTTCAACCCATTTAGACAAATAATCGACGGCCACGAGAATATATTTATTTCCTCTTGATGACGGGAATGGCCCCATGAAATCGATGCCCCAAACGTCAAAAATTCACAAACTTGAATAGCATTTTGTGGCATTTCATCTTTTTGAGAAATTTTCCCTTGACGTTGGCAAGAATCACATGATTTCACCAATTCATGGGCATCCCGATAAATCGTCGGCCAATAGAAGACGGAATCAAACACTTTCTTTGCGGTGAAGTTGGCACCATGATGTCCCCCCGTGGGTCCACTATGGCATGCCTTAAGAATTTCAACGGCTTCCGTACCGTGAACACACCGCCGGATCACTTGATCCGCACAGACTTTGAACAAATAGGGGTCGTCCCAAAAATAATGTTGGACATCTTTAAAGAGTTTCTTCTTTTGTTGGGACGACATCCCTTTCCTAATGAAATCCCCCGCATGGTAATTCGCAAAATCGGCGAACCATGGGGTACTTTGGTCAATCTTAGTCACACTCCCAAGTGTCTCGAGAGGAAATGTTTCGGTGATTTCCTTATTCTCAAGAGCACTTTGATGGGGGTTCTCAAGTCGTGAAAGGTGATCAGCAGCAAGGTTCTCATCTCCTTTTTTGTCTCGTATTTCGACATCAAATTCTTGGAGCAAAAGAACCCACCGCATTAAGCGTGGCTTAGCATCTTGCTTTGCCATTAAATATTTCAGGGCTGAATGATCCGTATACACTATGCATTTCTTAAGGAGCAAATAAGATCTAAATTTCTCAAAAGCATAGACAACCGCTAACATCTCTTTTTCGGTAGTTGTGTAATGATGTTGGGCGTCGTTCATGGTCTTACTTGCATAGTGTATCGGTTGAAAGTACTTATTCTTACGTTGCCCCAGAACTGCACCAATGGCATAATCGCTTGCATCGCACATTAGCTCAAAGGGTAAGCTCCAATCGGGGGCAACTAAGATTGGTGCCTCCGTTAACTTCTTCTTTAAAAAATTAAATGCATCGATGCATTCATTCGTGAAGTTAAACGGAGCATCTTTTTCTAAAAGGTGGGTCAGAGGCCGGGCTATTTTAGAGAAGTCTTGTATAAAACGTCGGTAAAAGCCAGCATGACCAAGGAAACTTCGGATTCCTTTGACGGTCGTAGGATGAGGTAGCTTAGCAATAACATCTACTTTGGCACGATCTGCCTCAATCCCATATTTAGAGATTTTATGGCCGAGGACTATACCCTCCTTAACCATGAAGTAGCACTTCTCCCAATTTAGAACTAAATTAGTGTTTTCACACCGAATTAGCATATTCTCTAAATGGGAGAGGCAAGAGTCGAAAGAATTTCCAAAGACGGAGAAGTCGTCCATGAACACTTCCATGGTTTTTTCAATCATATCCGAGAAAATGGCTATCATACACCGTTGAAACGTGCCTGGAGCATTACAAAGGCCAAAGGGCATTCTACGATAGGCAAACGTTCCATACGGGCAAGTAAAAGTGGTCTTTTCTTGATCCTGGGGATCAATGGGGATTTGAAAGTACCCAGAAAAGCCATCCAGAAAACAATAGAACTCATTTCCCGCTAATCGTTCAAGCATTTGGTCCATAAAAGGGAGCGGGAAATGGTCTTTACAGGTTGCGTCGTTCAACTTGCGGTAGTCGATACAAACTCTCCATCCGGTCACAAGTCGAGTCGGTATAAGCTCATTATCGTCATTCTTCACAACAGTAATTCCGCCCTACTTTGGAACACAATGAAGCGGGCTAACCCATGAACTATCCGAGATTGGATAAATCATTCCAGCGTCAAGGAGTTTTATAACTTCCTTTTTGATCACTTCGTGGATTTGTGGATTAACCCGTCGTTGTTGTTGGACGGAAGCTTTGTGATTATCTTCAAGTAGAATCTTATGAGTACAAAATCGAGGGTCAATTCCCTTAATGTCGGATATTTGCCAAGCAATCGCACTTTTATGCTTCCTAAGCACATCTAAGAGTCGTGTCTTCTCCTCATCTTTAAGACCTTTTGATATTATGACGGGAAATTTATCATTAGTTTCCAAGTATGTGTATTCGAGATGAGGAGGCAAATCCTTGAGCTCGAGCTCCGGAGGATTCTCAATAGACGGCTTTACTTCTTTTACGTCTGCCATTTTTAGGTCCATCGGAGGGGAAGAAACAATCGGGTTTTCATTTAACAATTTCTCAATTAATAAAATGTCCCCCTCCGGATCAAAGTCAGAATTATCAATTTCTGGTGAAACTGAGTCATTTGAAAGGCAAGCTTTTATTTCTTCCCAAGCGAGATCACTTCCCTCAAACGGAGTGAGGGAAGGGGAAGAATCGGAGACGATTGGTTCAAAAGAAGGAGTGGGATTTCCACTCGAAGCATTTTCGGTAAAACAAAGAAGTTCTTGAGAATATTCCTCCGTAGCTTCATCAATAACATCGATTCGGTTGAAGGAAGAAACATCGTAATCGGAGGAGTATCTCGCGGTTTGGTTAAGATTGAAAGTAACGGCTTCATTTCCAACACGTAAAGTAATCTCCTCGTCGTATACATCAATTAAAGCATGACCGGTCCTTAGGAATCCTCTCCCGAGAATGAGAGGAACCCGTGGATCGGCATCGAAATCAACAACCACAAAATCTGCAGGGAAATTGAATTTCCCAACATTGACAAAAATATCCTCGGCTATACCAATTGGACAAGACGTAGATCGGTCGGCAAGCTCGAGGGTCATAAGTGTCGGTGTCAAGTTAGGGAGACACAACTTTTTCCAAATTGACAATGGCATTAGGTTAATGCTAGCACCAAGATCGGCCAAGGCGAAGCATTGAACCATTCCCGGAAAATTGCATGGAATGAGAAACTTGCCAGGGTCTTCAAGCTTTTCGGGTAGCTTTTTAAGAAGAACCGCTGAGCAATTCTCATTCATTTGAGTCTTTGACATTTCAAACAACATTTCCTTGTTATTCAAAAGACCTTTTATATTGAAGCAAATTTTGGCATCAAAAGTATAGCATCCGCGAGACTTATATCAAAGTGTAATTCTTGAAAAATCTGATAAAACTTTTCCATTTGGTTTTTATCCTTCTCGCGGTGCTTTTGTTCATTTAAGCATGATGGATAAGGAAACTTTGTTTTAACGGGCATTTCTTTTTCAGTTTCATTAACAAGTTTTTCCTTTCCTTTAGACGTCGGGACCACCGGAGGTTGGATGTCTTCGGTCCTTCCATTATTAATAGGAATTCCCGTATCCGTTGTCACCTCGGGTTCACGGGCGACTACCTTAGGAGGAAGAGAAGAAAAGGTAGTCGGAGCCGTTGGTCCATCGTAAGAAACACCACTCCTTATCATGATCGCTTTTGCATCGCCCCTCGGGTTAGCGATCGTGTTGCTTGGCAAAGTTTGTAACAATTCGCATTTTCAGATTTATTTCTATTCCCGAAAATTTTACTATTCATTTTTCCCGAAATTTGATTTTTGTTTCTTGGCCTCGAGTGATTAATCATGACTGAGAAAAACATGACCAAAATAAGCCTCGGCCGTGAAAAACTGAAATTTTCAGTTTTAAGCGTTTTTACTCAGCCGTAACTTTATTTTTTTGGGTAAAGGGGAGTAATCCTGCACCCGGTAAAATACATTAATAAAAACGTTTAAGTACAATGGAAGAGAGTGAGTCTCTCATCGAAGTCCCTAAGGACACTACCACTACCACTATATAAGAATGACATGCCATTCTTATAACTACCAAATCTAAATACAACTAATGATGACTAGTAATAAAAAATACAATACATCACAACTCCAATAAAATTGAAGTCTTCTTAGTCATCCTAGCGATCCAGATCATAAACAAGCGAACTTCCAGCCTCAACAAATTGCGTCTTCTATTAGTATTATGCAAAGCATAATCTAATAACCTAATACGAGTGCAATCCGTAGCAAATGAATTTGAAGCGTAAACATGGTCTAAGCGACCTCATGGCAAGAATCGTTGTAATAGAAGCAGCCTGAAAACCAGATAAGAGTGGACTCCAAACGATCCATACTACCATATACAAATCATCATACTTACCAATCATCCATAGAAACCTGTACGTCGATCACAAGATAATGTAAGAGTGGCAACATGAGTATGAACGATGAACCAGGATCCCTATGCTCGACAATCAGCAACATCAATAACAAAACCGATTAATATAACATGAATCAGCCAAATGATCAACCGGTCTTGAAACAAGGGTTTTTGAACAAGGTACCCTCAAAAACTTGTCTACCATCACTATCATAACCCTAAACAGCAGCCACAATCAAACACCACCTCTAATCAGTCCCAATACAAACTGATAGCAGTAGGAAGAATCCATAAACAAGTGTACCAATCATGAAATCAGCAGCAGTCACATGCATATGCAATAAACTAGGGTTTTGGAACGCAATCAAATAGAACATTAAGATCTTGCATCGTATCCACTATCCCAAAAAACCATAAACGGAATCATCTCTCCATAAACCCTCATACCAAAGAAAAGACCATGTTCGGACAATATAAAAAACATCAATAAACCAGTACCATCATGGAACGACCAGAATCATCATCATAACCATAAAGAAGATCGAAACCCTAAAATAGGGTTTCATAAGCATGAACGAATACAACATAACACCACCATTGGATCGACCAAACCATGAGCATGCGAAACACGTCGATCCAGAAACAAACCAGGTCGAAATATCAACCAGCGAATGTAAGAAAAAACGAAACCCTAATAATAGGATTAGGTATAATCGTCAAAGCACCAACCACCCCAAACACGATCAAGAGATATATCAATAAAGCTCAGGCCACTAACCGACTTTAACTATGCAAGTAATAGGTCGGTTAAGAGGAAGAAACCAATAAACATAAAACGAAACCCTAAATATGAATAATAACCGATTAGAGATCCTAAATCGGTTGAGGAATAAAAAGCTTAACCTTAAATGATTGGAATAACAACTAACAAAATAGTAACGAATTACAAGAGTTAATAGAGAAAACCGAATTAAGAATTTAGGATTTGCAAGTATATGGGCGATTAAAGGATTGATCAAATGAAAAAACCGACTCCCCAACCCTCACAGATCCGATCTACACGTAATATCAGTTAATCCTAGAGAAGAATTAAAGGAAAAACGTATGGGATGGGCAGAATTATGGCCGGAATTTTGTGAGGGAGGGGAGGCAGAAAAATCGCCCACACAAGAGAGAGAGAGTTAGGGTTTTCTTTATTGTCCCTACTCAGCCGTAACTTTAGCCTATACCTACACCGCGTTTCTAAGACGATTTGAGTTTTCACATTTTTGGAATAAGTCAACATATTTTTCCCTCCTCCTTTGACCAAAAATCATTCCTTGATTTTAAAAATCATTCCTTGATTTTTGGGCTTACGGTTTTAAGTTTAGAGACATTAAATACCAACCGACACTAGACTGAGCCCAGCCTAAACATTATAAGTCATTTTAAGTCATTAGTATCCTATTAGAAAAGTTACATTTTACTTTTCTAAATTTTACGCAACTTTCGTACGTTTTACGTATTACGCGTTTTAGACCCGCGTTTCCAGTTTTAGCAGGGTTTGAGCAACCCAATAGAACCTACCACTCATTTTATATTTTATTATGGAGTATATAGATAAGTTCTAGCATATTTATAAGTTTCATACTTTTAAGATACCCGATTTTAAGTTTCAGGACTTAACGACTTACTGTTAGCAATTACCGGGACCAAAACTCACTCCGTAACTTAGATAAGACCATGACTACTCATCTAGTCACCCTAGATCAGCCTTGGCCAACTTAGAGGGGGGGGGGAGTCATCCCTTGTGTGTCATGATCTCATGCCTTAAGCCCTAGGAAGCATACATGTGTTAAACTTGGCCATTAAGCTTCCTAAATATCCCAAGTTAGTAACCTCCTCATTCTAGCCTATATATACTTCCATTTTATGATAAGAAAACTCATTTCCTTTCTTTCTTCATCACTAAAAACGCCACACCATTAACCCCTAGCACCATGATCCTTTGATCTTCAAACTACAAGTTACACTACAAAGTTCAAGGTCTTAGTATTCTCTACCTAGTTCTTAAGTTTGTTTGGTGATTCCATGGTTGAATTAGGAGCTACACAAGGTGATTAGGGGCTGAAGTTAAATGGTTTTCACAAGGTCTATATCAAGGCTAGCAAGGGTTACAAGAGTTATGGTGAAGGGTTTGCAAGCTTAGGTTTAGTGTCCTAGTTTCACACTTGACTTCCTTTCTTTAGAAAGCCAAAAGTTGTAAGAAATCCTATTACACTTTCTTGCTCAATATCATTTTCATGCTTATTATGTTTCTTTCATGCTATATATGGTCTTTGTATTATGTTCATGATGTATAAAAACTAGTAAAACAAGTTATGGAAACTATATATTAACTTATGTTATTTAAACAAGTAAACTAGTAACTTTCTTGGAGAACCACGACCAAAATAGTATAACTATGATATGAAACACTTACACACTGTTAAAGAGGGTTTTGAAAGGAAAACATAGCAATTTGAATCACCCAAAATGAGTACCCGAGTCAAAAGTTATGGCCACAAGAAGTTAGCGAAACCAAAACGCCGAAACTGTCAATACCCTACTGTTTTGCATTCTGCCATTTTGAAAGTCACCCTTTTGATCCGATTCATCAAAAAGTTAAAACACGAAAGTTGTCCGGAACGACGTTTTCGTTCAGGAACAAAGAAGCTCGAGCCCTGAAAACGCTTTCCGAGTGATATTTTCTTCAAATTCTTAACAGCCCATTTTTAGACCAAAGTCACTATATAATAGTTATGATTTACTAAGACCAAGAGGTCTAATGACCTAAAGCCAAGACCACAACCATGGCTAAAGCCAAGGTTGAGTCTCAAGACCATGGTAACAATGACCAAGGTCACGGCAACGCCACGGCTAAAGACCATGTAACTTTTAAAGATCAAAACTTATATATATGTTATCAAATACTACAATAGTAGGGAGCCTCATGTGAGGAGTTCATTAAGTAAGCCGTCGAGATGAGTTGTGGATTTACGAATTAAAGTGTCCTGGCTCCTCGAACGTTTACTCCATGACTTCTGAATTATGTCGGCCTGAACGGTAGTAAGAGATATACAAACTATACATGTTTCATAGACCACTTATATTCAAAGACTTACACTATATACTAAGTACTACATCATGAACTATATGCAAGACATATATAGGCAATTCGTCGTATTCTTAGACGTTACTCCAAACCTAAGTCACAACGTTCTATTATAGGCTGCTCTTAGAGACTTTCGCGATTCGACTACCACTTTCATTTCTCATTACATAAGCTTAAGGTGAGTCATAACCCCTACTCTTTTTATACTTGTTTTAACTCTTTGGGGGAGATACATGCTCAACTACTTGCTTACTTGTACAAACACTCAAAACATTTATACTTGATTGTTTTATACTTGATAGTCTTATACCTGATTGCATTATACTTGATTTCATACATACATGACTGTGTTATACTTAACTGCGTTATACTCTATTGTGATACTTCCAGTGGCTCCAGATTAAGTTGTTGGATGACCATTGAGACTGCCAGTGGCTCCAGATTAAGTTGCTGGATGACCATTGAGACTACCAGTGGCTCCAGATTAAGTTGCTGGATGACCATTGAGACATACAACAAACGTGAGGTCTTCGGAGATGAAGTATAGACTCACGACTAATTGCTTAATTGTTTTGATGAACTTATACATGTCTTATTCTTACTATATATATTAGCAGTGGGTTGTGAACACACAGGTTACAAGTCTCTTATGGCGGGACTTGCAACTGAGTGGATTCACGATGCCTTTGCTGTGTGATCATTTTTTTGTTATAGGCTTTATTTGTTAGACAAACTCTATGAACTCACCAACCATTGTGTTGACACTTTAGCATGTTTATCTCAGGTTAGTAAGGCGATAGCTAGTGCGTGGAACTTAGAGTCAAACTGCATATTCTGAAGACTTACGCTTTTATCATTTACCATTCAAAACATTTTGTATACATTTATGTATCATACTTTGGAATCTCATGTTTGTAACTTTGAATTCATTAATCGAATGGTAACTTTTCAAAACGTCTCATTTAGAGTTCGTTTTCTATAACTTGTACTTTGTATTATGAAGTAGCACCCTCAGTGACACAGTCTTCCGCTGCGGTATTTTGGGGGTGTTACAGATTGGTATCAGAGCCTTGGTTATAGAGAACTAGGTTGCATTTAGTGCCTAGACTATAACTGCTATATACGTTAAGATCCTCCTCTTTATTCGCCTTACACACACTACATACACATATGCTTTTTGTTAGTTGTTGGTTTAGTTCCACGCTATTAGGTGATGTGACTTTAGTATTATAAGGAGCCCCAGAGATTAGCCGAGTCATTAAAAACATGGAGCTCAGTAATAACTAATTATTTAACTTGATCTTGTGACAGTTCTTGTTTGATGAGACACAAGATTTGAGTTAAATAATATTATTGCTTAGCTTTAGGGATTTGATGACTTGATTATCTTACTATCGGCCTCAGAAGGCGGATTTTGTGTCGGAAATTCTTAAGTAGGATGTTTTAGAATCTCCTTATTTAAATGGATTGGGACGCCTCTTCATTTAAATAAAGAAATTGTAAATCACCGAACCATAAGTTTATGAGACCTTACTTACATAAATTTAGACGCTTCTTTATGTAAGTAATGTGTTATAAATAAGTGGGCTTAATTGTAGCCGATACAACTCCTTAACCAGAATCTTAGACGAATCAGAGTAAACACCACTATATTAAGATCCCGAATTCTCTTAGACATACCGTAAGTAGTTAACATCAACTGAACTTCGGGACGAAGTTCTCCTTAAGGGGTAGAGACTGTAACAATTTGCATTTTCAGATTTATTTCTATTCCCGAAAATTTTACTATTCACTTTTACTATTCATTTTTACTATTCATTTTTCCCGAAATTCTCCCGAAATTTAATTTTTGTTTCTTGGCCTCGAGTGATAAATCATTTCTATGGCAAATTAAAAGTTTGACACTCATCAGATCATTTTCGTGAAAGTTATTAAGGAATTACACGGAATTACAGGTTTTAGGGTAAAACGTCATTCAAAAATTCTACGCACAACGAAACTCGACCGCGTTAAGTGACCCCGCATCAGAAAAATGTTTAGTACTCTCATGATTAATTAGAGAATTAATCATGACTGAGAAAAACATGACCAAAATAAGCCTCGGCCGTGAAAAACTGGAATTTTCAGTTTTAAGCGTTTTTACTCAGCCGTAACTTTAGCCTATACCTACACCGAGTTTCTAAGACGATTTGAGTTTTCACATTTTTGGAATAAGTCAATATATTTTTCCCTCCTCTTTTGACCAAAAATCATTCCTTGATTTTATAAATCATGCCTTGATTTTTGGGCTTACAGTTTTAAGTTTAGAGACATTAAATACCAACCGACACTAGACTAAGCCCAGCCTAAACATTATAAGTCATTTTAAGTCATTAGTATCCTATTAGAAAAGTTACATTTTACTTTTCTAAATTTTACGCAACTTTCGTACGTTTTACGTATTACACGTTTTAGACCCGCGTTTCCAGTTTTAGCTGGGTTTGAGCAACCCAATAGAACCTACCACTCATTTTATATTTTATTATGGATTATATTGATAAGTTCTAGCATATTTATAAGTTTCATACTTTTAAGATACCCGATTTTAAGTTTCAGGACTTAACGACTTACCGTTAGCAATTACCGGGACCAAAACTCACTCCGTAACTTAGATAAGACCATGACTACTCATCTAGTCACCCTAGATCAGCCTTGGCCGACTTAGAGGGGGGGGGGGGAGTCATCCCTTGTGTGTCATGATCTCATGCCTTAAGTCCTAGGAAGCATACATGTGTTAAACTTGGCCATTAAGCTTCCTAAATATCCCAAGTTAGTAACCTCCTCATTCTAGCCTATATATACTTCCATTTTATGATAAGAAAACTCATTTCCTTTCTTTCTTCATCACTAAAAACGCCACACCATTAATCCCTAGCACCATGATCCTTTGATCTTCAAACTACAAGTTACACTACAAAGTTCAAGGTCTTAGTATTCTCTACCTAGTTCTTAAGTTTGTTTGGTGATTCCATGGTTGAATTAGGAGCTACACAAGGTGATTAGGGGCTGAAGTTAAATGGTTTTCACAAGGTCTATATCAAGGCTAGCAAGGGTTACAAGAGTTATGGTGAAGGGTTTGCAAGCTTAGGTTTAGTGTCCTAGTTTCATACTTGACTTCCTTTCTTTAGAAAGCCAAAAGTTGTAAGAAATCCTATTACACTTTCTTGCTCAATATCATTTTCATGCTTATTATGTTTCTTTCATACTATATATGGTCTTTGTATTATGTTCATGATGTATAAAAACTAGTAAAACAAGTTATGGAAACTATATGTTAACTTATGTTATTTAAACAAGTAAACTAGTAACATTCTTGGAGAACCATGACCAAAATAGTATAACTATGATATGAAACACTTACATACTGTTAAAGAGGGTTTTTAAAGGAAAACATAGCAATTTGAATCACCCAAAACGAGTACCCGAGTCAAAAGTTATGGCCATAAGAAGTTAGCGAAACCAAAACGCCGAAACTGCCAATACCCTACTGTTTTGCATTCTGCCATTTTGAAAGTCACCCTTCTGGTCCGATTCATCAAAAAGTTAAAACACAAAAGTTGTCCGGAACGACGTTTTCATTCAGGATTTAAGAAGCTCGAGCCCTGAAAACTCTTTCCGAGTGATATTTTCTTCAAATTCTTAACAGCCCATTTTTAGACCAAAGTCACTATATAATAGTTATGATTTACTAAGACCAAGAGGTCTAATGACCTAAAGCCAAGACCACAACCATGGCTAAAGCCAAGGTTGAGTCTCAAGACCATGGTAACAATGACCAAGGTCACGGAAAAGCCACGGCTAAAGACCATGTAACTTTTAAATATCAAAACTTATATATATGTTATCAAATACTACAATAGTAGGGAGCCTCATGTGAGGAGTTCATTAAGTAAGCCGTCGAGATGAGTTGTGGATTTACGAATTAAAGTGTCCTGGCTCCTCGAACGTTTACTCCATGACTTCTGAATTATGTTGGCCTGAACGGTAGTAAGAGATATACAAACTATACATGTTTCATAGACCACTTATATTCAAAGACTTACACTATATACTAAGTACTACATCATGAACTATATGCAAGACATATATAGGCAATTCGTCGTATTCTTAGACGTTACTCCAAACCTAAGTCACAACGTTCTATTATAGGCTGCTCTTAGAGACTTTCTCGATTCGACTACCACTTTCATTTCTCATTACATAAGCTTAAGGTGAGTCATAGCCCCTACTCTTTTTATACTTGTTTTAACTCTTTGGGGGAGATACATGCTCAACTACTTGCTTACTTGTACAAATACTCAAAACATTTATACTTGATTGTTTTATACTTGATTGTCTTATACCTGATTGCATTATACTTGATTTCATACATACATGACTGTGTTATACTTAACTGCGTTATACTCTATTGTGATACTTCCAGTGGCTCCAGATTAAGTTGCTGGATGACCATTGAGACTGCCAGTGGCTCCAGATTAAGTTGCTGGATGACCATTGAGACTGCCAGTGGCTCCAGATTAAGTTGCTGGATGACCATTGAGACATACAACAAACGTGAGGTCTTCGGAGATGAAGTATAGACTCACGACTAATTGCTTAATTGTTTTGATGAACTTATACATGTCTTATTCTTACTATATATATTAGCAGTGGGTTGTAAACACACAGGTTACAAGTCTCTTATGACGGGACTTGCAACTGAGTGGATTCACGATGCCTTTGCTGTGTGATCATTTTTTTGTTATAGGCTTTATTTGTTAGACAAACTCTATGAACTCACCAACCATTGTGTTGACACTTTAACATGTTTATCTCAGGTTAGTAAGGCGATAGCTAGTGCGTGGAACTTAGAGTCAAACTGCATATTCTGAAGACTTACGCTTTTATCATTTACCATTCAAAACATTTTGTATACATTTATGTATCATACTTTGGAATCTCATGTTTGTAACTTTGAATTCATTAATCGAATGGTAACTTTTCAAAACGTCTCATTTAGAGTTCATTTTCTATAACTTGTACTTTGTATTATGAAGTAGCACCCTCAGTGACACAGTCTTCCGCTGCGGTATTTTGGGGGTGTTACAGATTGGTATCAGAGCCTTGGTTATAGAGAACTAGGTTGCATTTAGTGCCTAGACTATAACTGCTATATACGTTAAGATCCTCCTCTTTATTCGCCTTACACACACTACATACACATATGCTTTTTGTTAGTTGTTGGTTTAGTTCCACGCTATTAGGTGATGTGACTTTAGTATTATAAGGAGCCCCAGAGATTAGCCGAGTCATTAAAAACATGGAGCTCAGTAATAACTAATTATTTAACTTGATCTTGTGACAGTTCTTGTTTGATGAGACACAAGATTTGAGTTAAATAATATTATTGCTTAGCTTTAGGGATTTGATGACTTGATTATCTTACTATCGGCCTCAGAAGGCGGATTTTGTGTCGGAAATTCTTAAGTAGGATGTTTTAGAATCTCCTTATTTAAATGGATTGGGACGCCTCTTCATTTAAATAAAGAAATTGTAAATCACCGAACCATAAGTTTATGAGACCTTACTTACATAAATTTAGACGCTTCTTTATGTAAGTAATGTGTTATAAATAAGTGGGCTTAATTGTAGCCGATACAACTCCTTAACCAGAATCTTAGACGAATCAGAGTAAACACCACTATATTAAGATCCCGAATTCTCTTAGACATACCGTAAGTAGTTAACATCAACTGAACTTCGGGACGAAGTTCTCCTTAAGGGGTAGAGACTGTAACAATTTGCATTTTCAGATTTATTTCTATTCCCGAAAATTTTACTATTCACTTTTACTATTCATTTTTACTATTCATTTTTCCCGAAATTCTCCCGAAATTTAATTTTTGTTTCTTGGCCTCGAGTGATAAATCATTTCTATGGCAAATTAAAAGTTTGACACTCATCAGATCATTTTCGTGAAAGTTATTAAGGAATTACACGGAATTACAGGTTTTAGGGTAAAACGTCATTCAAAAATTCTACGCACAACGAAACTCGACCGCGTTAAGTGACCCCGCATCAGAAAAATGTTTAGTACTCTCATGATTAATTAGAGAATTAATCATGACTGAGAAAAACATGACCAAAATAAGCCTCGGCCGTGAAAAACTGGAATTTTCAGTTTTAAGCGTTTTTACTCAGCCGTAACTTTAGCCTATACCTACACCGAGTTTCTAAGACGATTTGAGTTTTCACATTTTTGGAATAAGTCAACATATTTTTCCCTCCTCCTTTGACCAAAATTCATTCCTTGATTTTATAAATCATGCCTTGATTTTTGGGCTTACGGTTTTAAGTTTAGAGACATTAAATACCAACCGACACTAGACTAAGCCCAGCCTAAACATTATAAGTCATTTTAAGTCATTAGTATCCTATTAGAAAAGTTACATTTTACTTTTCTAAATTTTACGCAACTTTCGTACGTTTTACGTATTACGCGTTTTAGACCCGCGTTTCCAGTTTTAGCTGGGTTTGAGCAACCCAATAGAACCTACCACTCATTTTATATTTTATTATGAAGTATATTGATAAGTTCTAGCATATTTATAAGTTTCATACTTTTAAGATACCCGATTTTAAGTTTCAGGACTTAACGACTTACCGTTAGCAATTACCGGGACTAAAACTCACTCCGTAACTTAGATAAGACCATGACTACTCATCTAGTCACCCTAGATCAGCCTTGGCCGACTTAGAGGGGGGGGAGTCATCCCTTGTGTGTCATGATCTCATGCCTTAAGTCCTAGGAAGCATACATGTGTTAAACTTAGCCATTAAGCTTCCTAAATATCCCAAGTTAGTAACCTCCTCATTCTAGCCTATATATACTTCCATTTTATGATAAGAAAACT
This sequence comes from Artemisia argyi, assembly GCA_030686995.1. Taxonomy (NCBI): domain Eukaryota; kingdom Viridiplantae; phylum Streptophyta; class Magnoliopsida; order Asterales; family Asteraceae; genus Artemisia; species Artemisia argyi. Next base: position 95,006,189 of record CM060676.1, read on the forward strand.
CATTTCCTTTCTTTCTTCATCACTAAAAACGCCACACCATTAATCCCTAGCACCATGATCCTTTGATCTTCAAACTACAAGTTACACTACAAAGTTCAAGGTCTTAGTATTCTCTACCTAGTTCTTAAGTTTGTTTGGTGATTCCATGGTTGAATTAGGAGCTACACAAGGTGATTAGGGGCTGAAGTTAAATGGTTTTCACAAGGTCTATATCAAGGCTAGCAAGGGTTACAAGAGTTATGGTGAAGGGTTTGCAAGCTTAGGTTTAGTGTCCTAGTTTCATACTTGACTTCCTTTCTTTAGAAAGCCAAAAGTTGTAAGAAATCCTATTACACTTTCTTGCTCAATATCATTTTCATGCTTATTATGTTTCTTTCATGCTATATATGGTCTTTGTATTATGTTCATGATGTATAAAAACTAGTAAAACAAGTTATGGAAACTATATATTAACTTATGTTATTTAAACAAGTAAACTAGTAACTTTCTTGGAGAACCATGACCAAAATAGTATAACTATGATATGAAACACTTACATACTGTTAAAGAGGGTTTTTAAAGGAAAACATAGCAATTTGAATCACCCAAAACGAGTACCCGAGTCAAAAGTTATGGCCATAAGAAGTTAGCGAAACCAAAACGCCGAAACTGCCAATACCCTACTGTTTTGCATTCTGCCATTTTGAAAGTCACCCTTCTGGTCCGATTCATCAAAAAGTTAAAACACGAAAGTTGTCCGGAACGATGTTTTCGTTTAGGTTTAAAGAAGCTCGAGCCCTGAAAACTCTTTCCGAGTGATATTTTCTTCAAATTCTTAACAGCCCATTTTTAGACCAAAGTCACTATATAATAGTTATGATTTACTAAGACCAAGAGGTCTAATGACCTAAAGCCAAGACCACAACCATGGCTAAAGCCAAGGTTGTGTCTCAAGACCATGGTAACAATGACCAAGGTCACGGCAAAGCCACGGCTAAAGACCATGTAACTTTTAAATATCAAAACTTATATATATGTTATCAAATACTACAATAGTAGGGAGCCTCATGTGAGGAGTTCATTAAGTAAGCCGTCGAGATGAGTTTTGGATTTACGAATTAAAGTGTCCTGGCTCCTCGAACGTTTACTCCATGACTTCTGAATTATGTCGGCCTGAACGGTAGTAAGAGATATACAAACTATACATGTTTCATAGACCACTTATATTCAAAGACTTACACTATATACTAAGTACTACATCATGAACTATATGCAAGACATATATAGGCAATTCGTCGTATTCTTAGACGTTACTCCAAACCTAAGTCACAACGTTCTATTATAGGCTGCTCTTAGAGACTTTTGCGATTCGACTACCACTTTCATTTCTCATTACATAAGCTTAAGGTGAGTCATAGCCCCTACTCTTTTTATACTTGTTTTAACTCTTTGGGGGAGATACATGCTCAACTACTTGCTTACTTGTACAAATACTCAAAACATTTATACTTGATTGTTTTATACTTGATTGTCTTATACCTGATTGCATTATACTTGATTTCATACATACATGACTGTGTTATACTTAACTGCGTTATACTCTATTGTGATACTTCCAGTGGCTCCAGATTAAGTTGCTGGATGACCATTGAGACTGCCAGTGGCTCCAGATTAAGTTGCTGGATGACCATTGAGACTGCCAGTGGCTCCAAATTAAGTTGCTGGATGACCATTGAGACATACAACAAACGTGAGGTCTTCGGAGATGAAGTATAGACTCACGACTAATTGCTTAATTGTTTTGATGAACTTATACATGTCTTATTCTTACTATATATATTAGCAGTGGGTTGTGAACACACAGGTTACAAGTCTCTTATGGCGGGACTTGCAACTGAGTGGATTCACGATGCCTTTGCTGTGTGATCATTTTTTTGTTATAGGCTTTATTTGTTAGACAAACTCTATGAACTCACCAACCATTGTGTTGACACTTTAGCATGTTTATCTCAGGTTAGTAAGGCGATAGCTAGTGCGTGGAACTTAGAGTCAAACTGCATATTCTGAAGACTTACGCTTTTATCATTTACCATTCAAAACATTTTGTATACATTTATGTATCATACTTTGGAATCTCATGTTTGTAACTTTGAATTCATTAATCGAATGGTAACTTTTCAAAACGTCTCATTTAGAGTTCGTTTTCTATAACTTGTACTTTGTATTATGAAGTAGCACCCTCAGTGACACAGTCTTCCGCTGCGGTATTTTGGGGGTGTTACAAAGTTCCAGAGCCCGAGGGTCGATCATTTAAACGCTTGTTGAGATCATTCATTTGAGTAGCAAATAACCTTGTTATTTCATCATGTTTAGCCATTAAAGCTTGTTGACTTTGAATTAATTGCTTAATCAACTCATCCGTGGGCGATGGATTTGGAATAACACCTTGATTTTGATTATTGAAATTCTGCCCACGGTTTTGAAAATTGCCATGATTTTGATTCCCATGATTATTATTCTGAAAATTCCCTTGAATCGGAGCTTGGTTTTGATTTCCCTGAAAATTCCGATTGTGGTTAACACCTTGGTTTTGAAAACCTTGATTTTGTCGATTTTGATTTTCATTTACTTGATCTGTACGGTTTTGCACATTGTTATTATGATTCTGATTTTGAAAACCGGGTGGTCCAAGATAATTGCTCGAACGGTAATTGAGAAGATTTCGATCTCCTTGAAGAGGTGGGTAACCGTTGCCACCCATGTTTGCGGCATACACGTTCTCTTGAGCATAAGAGCCGGTTGACGGACACTCGTAATACGGATGTGGACCACCACAAGTAACACAACCTTGATTTACAACATTGACTTGATGATTAGGTTTTTCCATAGAAATTGCATCAACTTTCTTTGTTAAAGCCACTAACATAATCATCATTTCATTAGACACTTGAAGTTTATTTCTAGACATTCTCACACGAGCCTTATTCTCAATTATCGTGAAAGCATCATTCGTGTTTCTAGCCAACAAGTTCCCACCCGCAGCAGAGTTGAGTGAGTCTTGGTCAACATGACATAACCAATTATAGAAAGTGTCAATCTGCTGAAGGTCGGTGAACCCATGGTTTGGACATTTTTCCAACAAATCTTTGAATCGATCCTAAGCTTCACTAAATGACTCATCAAAAGCTTGTTGGAATCGAAACAATTGGGATCCTAGATTAGAAGTTTTAGAAGGAGGATAGAAATAGTTCACAAACTTAGAAGCAAGATCATTCCAAGTGTGAATCGAATTAGGCGGTTCCTTTTCCAGCCAAGTCCGGGCTGCCCCTTTTAAGGAGAAAGGAAATAACTTCAATTTCACCACATCGTGAGGAACTTGGTTCATTCTAATGGTCTCAGCGATGTCGGTGAAATTTCTGATGTGAGCATATGGGTCCTCGTTATCAAACCCGTGAAAAGATATACCCGTGATTAAGTTGAGTAATCCGTGATTGATCTCAAAATTGGCATTGATGTTTGGAATCACAATAGCTCTCCTCACACCATTGAATGGTGATTGGAGTTGTTCCTCCATTGGACGTGGATCAAAAGCCGGTTGTTGTCCCATCGGAGGGATAACATTGTGTTGAGGACCACCCATCGGCGGGGGTCCATTGTGTTGATCGTTTTGGTTCATCTCCTCGTCGTCAAGGAAATGAACCCGACTATTATGTCGTAAAACCCGCTCGGGGTTTGAGAACGAAGACGTAAGACTCTCAAAAGAAGAACGGGTGTGCATACACCAAAAACAAAATCAAAAAGAAAAAGAAGAAGAAAAGAAAAAGGAAAATCTTTTAATTTTTTTATTTTTTAACTCAAAAACTTTTTATTTCTTTTGTTTTTCTTTTTATAAAACGTTACGTTAATTGAAACCGTTTCTTTCAAAACCACTCGCGACGGGATGGGAAAGAAGAGTGTTTCTCTCTTCAGCTAGCAATTTAATGTCTTGGCTTCCGTATTTCCTGCTTAATCGGTTGTAGAAATTGAAGTAATCCGATAAACAACTAATTTCACGTTTTTGTTATGTTGTGAGACTTATTTGGTTTACAACGCCCTCCCTTCCACGGGAGAGTTGAGGCTGTAACTTTATTATTTTTATATTTTTGTAAACACTTTAGGAAAAGTGTTTTGAATTTTTGAATTTTTATATTTTTATAGAAATATATACAAGATAGAGGAAGGCTTAACAAAACACGATTTTTTTTTTCAAAACGAATATTCAAAAACTCACTTCGACCTTTCCCGGCAGCGGCGCCAAAAATTGATTGTGTGAAAATCAACTTATTATAATATAGTAGTATAGTATCAAAATGATCCGCACAAAATACGGATCACCCGAGTCGTTTCTGAGTGAAGGTGAATGGAATCAAGAATATTGATTCGTGTAAATCGTGAATTGAGAAGTGATGAAAGTGAAAATAGTGATCAAGTAATTCAAATAATAACAAACAATGATGAATTATGCAAGAAGTACAAACTATATATGCACTAAAGTTGAAAACGTAAAAACGGAAATGCAAACTCGTTTATTAAAACGTAACTTTTATTGAAAAATGATCCTACAAACGTGAAACAATTTTCTAAAAATCTTAAACTATTAAAATGAATTTCCAGAAAAAGAAAATTATTTTTTTGACTTTTCTTTTATTTTCTATGAATATATTTTGATTTTTGTAATTTTAAATGAATTAAAAATAGAAGAAATTAGAAAAATAAAAGGCAAAAAATGAAAATTAATTTCTGAAAAAATCTAAAATATTATAAAAGAATTTTCTAAAATATTTTTGTATTTTTCACAGTTTTTTCTGAATTTTAATGGATTTTTGTTTATTAAAATCTATTTAAAAATGAATAAAATCAAAGGAAAGTTAAGAAAAATACCAAAACTACTTGGAAAAATTTGAAAAAATTCCAGAAAATCAAAAATAATAAAATGAGCTTGGGGAAAAATTTTGAAGTTAAAATGAACAGTAAAATTGCTTATTAGCTACAACTGCTTATTCACAAGTGCTTATTTATAAGCACTTGTGAACAAAACTTATGGAAACTTTAAACACTGATGAAATATGATCAATGATGCTCAGATAAGCCAAAATTTGATCAATTGCAATCTCAAAAAGCCACAGATTCACAGAATTATGCAATAAGCTCAATTAATAAGCTCACTTAATAAGCAGAAGAGAAGCAAACTAATCCAGAAGCAATATGATAAAGCACAACAATATAACAACTAAAATGAAACACAGAAACAATCTCCAAACACTGATATGAGCTCAAATGCACAACTGTAGGCCTCAGTGACAAAGCAGTAACTCTGTCTCAACTAGGCAAATGAACAGATGCAAAAAGCACTCAAGATAAGCTCTAATCTACTAGCTTATGTGGGCAAAAGAACAATAGCACAGCTGAGATTCACAAACAACTTAATACTTATCCAATAGCAAACATGTGCTACTCTAAATCAAGCAAAGTAAAGTAGCCTATGAGAAGGTAATCAAAGCAACAGTTGACTAATTAGCATACTATCTAACTTTGACTTATTTCTAATCCTATATGAAGTATTTAGTTATAATGATGTCGGATTAAACTAATTTTTACTAAAATGTAACTATCAAATTAATTAGACTAACTGATTTCACTACTACAAACAGTTAACTATATTTAGAACCTACTTTGACTTATTTTATAAAATGATATACTATTACTTTGGTTCAACTCTCTATTTCAACACTGATGAAACCTAAAAGTGCCAATAAACCAGCAATCCAACAACCTTTATCTCAACAAAAATCAGATCCAAACACCCCTTTATAGTGAAAATGATGCTACAAATCTTATAATCAGGTTACACAGATGCACCACTCAATCAAAATCACTACAAATTCATTCAACAACAGCAATACAATCTATTATAAGCTGCAAAATCAATCAACTCAACTTCTACTCAAATCCTCAAATAGACAGATGATCAAATGAAAATAAACTAACTCAGATCTAAGCTAACAGATTTACTATTAATCAAACAAGCACAATCTCAACTAAACATACTACTAAGATAGCAAAACCAATCAATTCAACAATTACTACTATTACTAAATTGAAATTACAAAACAGTCACAATGAATGAGAATTTCAAAACAGAAAGTTACCAAACCATCTCCCTCAGCTAAACAGAGGGAGCTCACTGAGCTTTCCTATCTCTAGGATAGGCAGGACCTTCCAAATCTGTCCAAGCTTATCCAAATCACCTCAGCTACACAGGCTCAATACACAGTTGACTTATGTTGACTGAATTTGAAAACTAAAGATTTTGAATGAAAGCAGATTGTACAAAGTGCTATAGAGCTTAAACTACTTTTATAAAAGCTAATTCAACTTATTTGAAAACTGATTTAACAAAATGAAAACATATGTTTGTATTTTTCTTATTTTCTGATTTTATTTATTTATTTTTCTGAAAATGACTTAAGCTGAGGAAAGAGTAATACTAGTTAAGCTAATGAAAACTGAGATTAAACAGAATGAGAAAGATATAAGATAAAATAAGTAGAATGAAATTCAGAAATAAGCTGAGATTTAGAAGAAAATAGAAATTTCATTAAATCAATAAGGTGGATATTACAAATGCTAAACTAAGTACAATCTAATGAAATTTTAGCATAGCTTCGCTACTCTAATCCTACACACACTAAACCTGAATTCAATCCCTATTTATAGCAGAATGAGAGAGCTTGGGGTCTAAATGCCATGCTGGCGATCCTCGTGAGTTTGTGTTTCTTCATAGCTAATCTACACCCTCTGATCATGATCCTATCCATCCTTTCAATCAATAGCCCTTAGATCAAAATATATGATGTGTTGTGTCTAATCATAGCTTGCCACGTTGCCCAAACGTGTGTTTCTTTGGTACTGACACCTTCTGACACCTCTGGCAATCTTCTAGAACCCTTTGATTTGACCAATCTGCCCTTAATTGCCGTAATTAAAAACGGAATAGTAACTTAGGGTTCTTGTTTATCTGGGTAAATGGGGTATTTGGGGGACGGGTAACTTGGGTGGAATTTTTATTATTTGTTTGACTGATATTGACTTTTGACCAAGGGAATGGGTATTGACCGGGTTGTGTTTATGGGCTCGGGTATGGGATCAGGACTTGGGCTTTGGTTGATTTGGATTAGTTTTATTATTTGGACCAAAACTTGTGTTTAATATTTCAGTATTTGAATTATGGAATTTAAGGACCAATTTTGTATTTATGGAAACTTCAAGGACTTTTTCTGCCAATATTACAAAACTGAACTCCAAGGGTTTAAGTTGCCAACATTGGATATTAAAGGATTGAATTTGACTTTTCTTCATAAATTTAAATGAAGGACTGAATCTGTCATCTTTCAAAATGCAGGGACTATTTCTGACTTTTCCTCAAACTTTCCCGAAAATGATGAATCATGCAAATCTTCAAACTTAAGGGATCTCTTTTGACTTTTCAAAGCTCAACTTGATTTCCAGCTTGACTTTCTGACTCTTTCTACTCTCGTGCTCGTTTTTGCCGGGTTTTTGTTTGTTTTTTTGTCATTTTGTGAAATATCCGTTCCTGCACATTCATAAACATAAAAACACACATTCTTTGGCATTTGTTAGCATAATTAGTCTATTTGGGTCAATTTTTAGCTATGAAAAGGTATGTGAATTAACAGATACCACCGACCCCTCAACAAATGCTGCATCACCCCCTGCAGCACTATCACTACACGCAAACATAAAGAAGTCAAGGAATGGCACTGCGTAAAACACACATATATATATAAATACTCAAACAATGGTTACTTACATAGGAGGTGCAGTCTCAGCATTCTCCTGCGCAGCAATAGACAATGACGTCTCCTCATCTGTGGATCCATCCACAATGAGCGTATGATGTCTGCGCTTGGAGGTACCCTCACCACCATCATCAGCAGCTTGGCACTTCGCACCCTGGCGCTCCTCTTCAGAGTCAGTGTCCACTTTAAAGATCCCAACACTAGTAGACGACTCATCGCGCACAAGCTCAGGCGCCACCACTCCCTGTGCAGGAACAGTCTGCAATGGTGTCGCATTCACAATAGGTTGTGATGCGCCAGAAGACTCTTCTTGCGCAAACTCCAGAAGGCGTCCAGCGGTAGCCTCCAAGATGGGCACTTCACCTTCCCTCAGGGGGCGCACGCCCACAGTCACCTGCGTAGGCTTTGTTAACCTCACTACGGAAAATAGATCCATTTCTGCGCAACACAAGCACGAACAAAAAAGAACGAGTTAGTTGATAAAGCTAAAATATACAAGAGGGCTTACGTTATAAAGGCGAGGATAAGAAAGGACAAGCACCCACCCCGGCCGCTTCCATCCAAGAATGTTGGCACCTCATCGCTTGCCCCGAAGTAATTGCGACTCATCCCCATATGAACCAAAAATTCCCCGGGATAGGAGCTGATTGGGATGCGGTTACCACTAATGGTCTCCGCATCCCACACGTTGTACGTACCGGGATCTGGGCGCTCATCCTTTGGAAGCGTCCCTTGGGTATAAAACCCAGAGAGCGTGGTGAATACCCGATCATCTATCCAGAAAAACTTCTCCCTCCAGCCCCTAAGCGCGTCTACCTTTTCAGTATAACACTGATAGCGCCCTGGGCGCTTGGAAAACGTCACCCACCCGTTCGACCACGACGTGCGGTAAAACGCGCGGAAAAGGTTGATAGTAGGTCTTACTGCGAGTAAACGACAGTTTACCTCGAAATTCGTTATTTTTGCCGCACCTATACAGTGCAGCTGCGAAATATGGAGGCGATAAAAGTTGAGCATGCTGCTCAAAAATAGGGATATAGGAACGCGCTGGTTTGCGAACTCAAAAAGCGCGTGTATACCCCTAGTTTCCCCTCAGGGAAATCCGCGATACAAGCGTCCGCATCCGGTACTTCCGGATGCACCGCAAGGGGGATAAAATAATCAGAGGTGAACTGCCGTAGTTAATCCTCATCCATCTCAGAGTGGAACTCTTCTAATTGGCGAACCATTTTTTCTACAATGCGCGCGCACAATTACCTTGGCAGATACTAGTTTTTTCTTGCACAAAAGATTTGTAATATGGGGGAAATAGTATTTTTTTCACTGTGATAAACACAGTAAAAATGGGGACCCTTTATATAGGGTTTCCCCTTGCTTTGGATGGAGGACACGTGGATCCCACTATCTCCATCGTATGGTTGGCATACCAATAGGTACATGCACTTTTTCACGTATCTCAAGGGATACGTAGGATATTTTGAGACTAGATACATCGTATCCCTCTTTTTGGCGGGAAATATACGCTACGCTTGCCGCTAATATTATTAGTCTAGCATCCGTGGTAAATACCTACGCATACTAGACTGGGGGGACATGATGACGTATTGTCCATATTCGGGTCACGAACCCGATTAATGAACATTACTAAGATCCAAACCCACCACGAGTGGGCTATCATAACAATGATTGGGCTACCATACTAACGGTTTGGGCTCACGAAAGCCCAAGCCCAAAGTTATTTATAGTTTTGATATGGATATCTCTTATTTAAGGGATATATATCAAACCGGATATACACCGAAGAGTAAGGAGCACGTATCCAATAAGGAACGTGCCTATATAAACAATATCACAACTCTTGTCAAAGGTACGAATTTACAACCCTAACTCTTCAAGTATAACCCTAAAAATCGATTACTTACTCTCACGCCGGAGGATAATCGTGGGAGACAATCCCACGATAAGCCTAACGGTGTTTGTTTGTTTTCTTAGTGCGCAGGTCTCAAGCATTAAGATTGAATTGGTACGAGAACAGGAACCCAAACAAGGAACGCCCAACTTTTGTATCAACAGTTAGTGACACTAAATGCCCATTGCTAGTAAGAAGAGGATTTTTAGCGACCGCTAGTGCCATGATTGATTGTAAGGAATCTAAGATAGCGGTAGGAAAAGGTGAAACTTGGTCTGTCTACGATGTTAAGAAGCATAGCTATGATAATGAGAATGAACCAACACCTCATTAGGTAGACATGAATAGAAGACCATCTAGATATGGACCTTGGATCAATGGAGACTTCATAGGACCTCAACGCCCATTTTATTTAGAGGAGGAGTTCATAAACCAAACACATTCGGTGGAGCAACTCATAGCAAGGGATGAGGAATTAAACCCCTTTAAGGATCCCTTAGTCTTTAGGAAAATGACTGAATTCCTAGGAGTGATGCCTATCAACTTAGGGATAAACAAACGGAAAAGGGAAGGTGATAAATGTAAATTGAGTTGGGACAAGCCACCTAAGGAAGGTGACGGATCATGGCATACGAATATGATTCTATATGATCCGAATGGAGAGAAGTTTGAAAAGTCATACCGAACTAAGAGAACCGATAGGAAACTACACGCTAAGTTCGACCCTAAGGACATCCTCGATGAGGAACTCACTCATATAGGATAGAGAATGACTTTGAGTCTAGCTACAAGAGCTGTAAATAAAGAAAAGCGCTTCTTGGGAGGCAACCCAAGCTTTATTTGTTTGTTTGATTGTTTGTTTGATTTTATTTGTTTCTGTATGCATGTTTTATTCTTGTTGTTTGTGGCACATGTTTCAAAGTAAATTGTGAAAATGATTTATTTTGTTTTTAACTTCGTCTTAATTACATATAAAGGTATTTTGCAAAAGATAAGTGTAAGGGACGGCTTACAAATTAATCATGAAACAGTGGAGCAAATAGTGTTTCTAATTCTTTACGGGTAAGTGATAAAGGTTTAGCTGATGGATATGGAAAGTTTAGACGGTTGGTTTCGAGTCCTAAGCTGTTGTGCTAAGAAGCCATTTTGGTAAGCTCATCTAAATTAGCATGAATAGTCTCTTGAATTTCTCTAGTACGACGATTCCAGATTCAAAAACCTTTGGAGTTTTAACAATATCCAATAAAGATACCAATGTTGGCCTTTGCTTTGAGCTTTCCTAAATCATCACGATCATTAATTGGGTAACGATTTTAGGTATAACATGCAGTTGATACATCTTTTGCCCATAAGTAATCAGGTAATTGAGCATTGATTAGCATCGTTCTTGCAGCTTCTACTAAGGTCATGTTGTGTATTTTGACAACTCCATTCTGTTATGGACTTCTTACAATTGATCTTTGATGTTCAATTCCCACTTTCTCAAATTAAGACCGAAGAGTCTGATTTTTAAATTCAGTGCCATTGTTTGTTCTAACTTTTCTAACCATGTTACAAACCTGAACTTGAATTTTTGTAAGAAAGGTGATGATCATTGAAGGAGCTTGATCTTTACTTCGAAAAAAATAGACCCAAGTCCATCTGGAGTAGTCATCAACAATTACCAAAATGTAACGTTTACCGTTGATAGTTTGAACATGCATAGCGCCACACAAATCCATATGAAGTAGTTGAAGAACATGATCATTATTATGTTCAGTTTTTGAAGGGAAATGTACGCGAGTATTCTTTCCTTGTTCACAAGCTGGACATAAGTGATCTTTTGAATATCGAAACCTTGGAAGACCATCAACTAGTTTGTGACGTGAAAGTTCAGTTATGATTTTGTAATTCAAATGAGAAAGTCATTTGTGCCATAACCATGATTTTGTCGAATGTGCTTTGGAGAGTAGACATATAGGAGAGAAAGCAATCATATCAAACATGGAGATAGTATAAAGACTGGTTGCACGACATCCTGACATAAGATCATTTCCTTGTAAGTTATGAATGAAACAAGTTTTCTCTCGAAATGCTACTTCCAAATCCTCATAATAGAATTGACCGACAGAGAAAAGGTTGTGACCAAGGCCTTCGACATAGTAAACACGACTGATTTTGATGTTTCTAAGAACATAATCTTCGTATCCCATAATAGAAGCAAAATGATTATTCCCGAATCTGATGGTGCCGATGAACTTTGAGACAAAGTTTCTTAATAATTTTAGATTGCCTATCATGTATCGGGTACAGCCGCTATCAACAATCCAAAGAACAACTTGAACCACCTGCATCACACAAAGACGACGAAGATGGAATGATGGTAAGGGTAGAACCCAAAGAAGTTGTGGGTTCCGTTGGGTTAGAAGTACACACATTTAGAATTCTAGGTATCCATTTAAAGTTAGGTGTCCTTTGTAACCAATGTTGCCATGTCCAACTAGTTCATGATTTCTTCTTAGTGAATTCGCTAGGTGGTCCATTCTTAAGATTATTGTTCGCAACTAAAGGATCGTCAATGGTATTGTGATAAACTACACCTGGCGGTTTCCCTAGTACAGACTTAGAAGCAATAGTGGGCCTAGAGGGAATGCCAGATGTACGTTTCTTGTTACGAGTTAAAAGAGAATTAGCTACACATTTTGCATGATCACCAAATAACATACTTTTACGACAAAACACACAAGAGGCATTAACATTCAAAGGTTCATCATGCGTTACACTGATAGTTTGATTACAGTTTGCCGAATTAGAATCTAAATCAAATGCAACATGAGTTTTATTCAAATTCCTAAGTTGATCTTCTACTTCTGGGGCTTCTAGTTTTCCGCTTCTACGTTGCAAGATCCTATTCTTCCTTTTGGTGCTCTTACTCTTTGATATGCTAATGCTAGTAGTGGGGACTATTCCTGTAGAAGTGGAAGGATTCAAGTTAGAAGTCTGAGTGTGTGTTTCCCTAGATGTTGTGTCACAACTCACCATTTCAGGTCATTTTCCAAACTTCGACAATTTACTATTCATCAAGACACTATTCATCATTTTAATATTCATCATTTTTTAGGTCAGTTTGATATTCCGAGAAGCATTCAGAAATATTACTATTCAATAAACACTATTCATTCCCGGAAGAAAAACACTATTCACGTGCATTGCCCATTTCATCATAAATTTAGTTTACGGGTATTTAAATTCGCGTAACCGAATTGGTTCAGGTGCGAATTCATGCATTACCAGTAGGGACATTTTATACGGACTAGAAATAGTCTGCATATCATCATAATAGCAATTGCATACTATACCACTCGTAGGATATTCAAATTAATATTTTTGGTATACTTAACGTTTTACGTATATTTATTTTTTTTTTAATTAAACGTTAACACGCGATTAATAAATATAACTAATATATCTGAAAATTTCCACAATGGTCCCGATATATTTTTACACCCCTTACAACATCACAAATATTATAAAATTCATTTACCCGGTATTTTAGAAATTTATTTAATTTATATCGTAAGTTTATTATAATTACGACGGTTTTCGTGGAAACTAAACAATAATTATCCAAACACTAAATATTTGTACCCAACTTTTTTATGACTTTATTATGTCCCGGTTAACTTTGTTAAAATTTATTTCTAGCAAACCCGGTACCCGATTATAACTAACTAACTAAAACTACACTTACACTACAACAATTCCTAATTAAATCAAAGCTACTTTTGTCTTCTTTTTCCTCTACTTTTGCCATTTTATGCACCTCATCACTTGCATTTATGATCATCTAATCCTATCTTGGTTAAATTCTATTTTAATCACAAGTAAATATCCTTTTTACTTCCTAAACTTTTCACACAATTCTTATCCACTACAAGATCAAGTTTCACTCATCCTCTCCTCTGCTAGTCCACGGCCAAAAATAAACAAGAAGCAAAAACCATAGATTTTCCAAGATCAAGCTATTTTCTAGTTCATTTGGTGATCCTTGTTAGAGTTTTGAAATAAAAACTCAAGGTTTATTAGGTTTTACTCATCCAAGCTCTCTAATCTTTCAAAGTAAGTTGTCAAACTCATTTTTATAATTTCTTCAAGTTATTTTCATGATCATATGATTTCTATACAAGATTACATGCATATACTAGTTTATACCACTCATTTTTATATATTTATATCTTTGAAACCCTAGAAATGGAAACCCTTGGTAGATCTACTTGGATGATGTTGTTTAAGAACCCATGACACCCTAAGAAGGTGTATGGTAGGAATAGACTAGATTTGTGTTGATTGGAAGTGATTTGGTTGGATTAGACACTAGTTTGGAACATTAGAAATGAGTTTAGAACCAATCTAGAAACCTACTGTCCCAAAACGCCAAACCCAGAAAACTCAGGAACTCAGGGGTAATTTTTAACCAAAGATTTAGAAACTACTTTCAAAAAAGAAACTTTTGGCGAAAGAACGGATTAAAACGAGTTTATAACGAAGGAGATATGATTTTTGCAAGTTTAACGACGAAAACTATTTTTCTGAAAATATTCATGCTGTTGGACAATTTTCGACGGACAAATAGAGGCATTAGACGTAACCTAGAGGAGCCGAGCTATCAAAAATATATTAGTACATGCTAAGACGAAACCATGGATATAAAGAACTAGGAAAATGAACGTATAACGACAAAGATATACACGTTTCAAAATCGTCAAAACTATATTTATAAATACTATATTTTAACCAATGAAGTACGTATGACCCAAAGCTTATTTATACGACTAACTGACGTTATTTTAAGGTTTTCAAAGTGATGAATATAACACTAACATTTTATATACGATATATGACGACTAGTTTTTATAAGTCTAGTTAGACTTATTTTTCCTAAGTATGGACAATATTTTACTTTCACAATAACTAGTATTTTCAAGTTATGAGTGGTATAGATATCATGTGCATGTACATTCATTACATCATTTCATGATCTAAAGTAGATCATTATCATTCATATTAGGTTGCGGTTGATATTCGCTCCTTGTTGTCCCTATCATTTCATCTCATAGTATCATTACTTCAAGGTGAGCTTTCATAGCCCCGTTTTTAATTCAATATTTTGATTTCAAATCCCACGGGGGAGAATACATTGCATCACTTATTTTTTTGTACATGCCAAAGTATAAATTCCTTACATTGCTTAAGTTGCCTTATTACCACGTCATGACAAGTCCCCTTTATTATCATGGACCGTTAATTAATCTACAAGCGAGAGTGAGTGAATAGATCTATTGAGGGTGACTCCTCCATCCGTGTTTGGGTTGCTCCAACGGAATTACGGATGCATTTCATGTCTAATATATTTAGAGTGTCTGGTAAACACTCATTTAGGGCCAAGTAACTTATGTCTAGCTTCGGGGTCATGAGCTTAAGAGCCAATGTAGCTTTATATCTGACATCTTGTCACTTTACTTTACTTATGGCTAATGTACATCCGATTTAACTTATAAACCTATGATTTCTCACAAACTTTATGTTGACCGTTTTAGCAATGTATTTTCAGGTAACTAAGGTTTATCCTTCATGGCATGCATGGAGTCATTTTATTGAGTAGCAAGGATGACGCGTCTCATTTTGGATTTTCATGCACTTATGTACATTATCGTTTGATTGTACTAAACTTATTTCTGCAAACTTTTCCAACTTATGGGACCTATGTTTTGTAACTCTGAATGTTTTTAAATAAATCAAATGATGTATTTTCAAAACGACACTTTAGGTCGTTCAATATAACTGTAACTGTGGTGCTATGACAGTCACCCCCAGGTATTCCATTCGGCTGCCATTCAGGTATTTTAGGGGTGTGACAGATTGGCATCAGAGCTAAGGTTATAGCGAACTAGGATGTATCATGGACCCTAGACTATAACCACATCATCATAGCATCTCATCATTACATCATAAGTGCATATTTATTGTTTTAGGTGATTTCATTACACGGATTATTCATTTCATTTCATTTCACATTGATTATCACAGAGACATGTCTTCAGATCCGAACTTGATTATACTTTCCTCAGACACTGACATTGAGGACGCTATGTCTTCCACTATTGTTTTACCACCCATTCCTCCAGTACCTGTGTTGCCACTTTTGGCATTAGGTGAGGATACTGAGCCTTTCGAGGAGGACGAGGTTGCTCCTACTCCTCAGATTTCTCCCATTGCACCACTAGATGTTACACGTGCACCTACAGATATATCATCTCCTACTACTTCTATTTCCCCAGAACCAACACTTATGTTTCCTCGTAGCAAGACAACCATAGGTGCTAGAAAGAGTGTACACACTGTTACCTCTACTTTTAGGATTCCTATTGTTCCTACATTACCTACACCACCAGCTATGCCCACTACTACTTCTACACCTACTTCACTTTTGCCGCTCAGGAAGCGTGCGAGGTTTACTACCCCAGCATCACCCATTACCGAGACTTCAGACCTTCCACCACCCCCACTATATCATACAGGTGAGAGTTCTAGAGCAGCTGCCGCTAGAGGGCCTACAGCTTTTACTTTGGATGCCCAGTTAGGGGATCAATAGGAGCAGATTGATAGGTTGGGTTATAGGGTAGATGTGGACCTCACTAGTCGACTTGAGATGGTCGAGGAGCAGGTTGAGGGATTACTCTTAGGCAGGGTTAGCATTGACGTATCTTATCATGGACTGGAGGCACAGCAGATGGGGCACCAGGAGCAGATTGATCAGCTTAGGGATGAGTTGCCTGAGATACGAGACAGAGCGCAGACGACTCAGGAGACGCAGGGAGATCAGGCACATCAGTTGGCATTAGCTCAGGGTAGATTGACAGCTGCAGAGACCAGGGAGGCTGCCCTCCAGCTCCGAGTTGAGCACTTGGAGGAGATTGTTGTTGCGATGGATCGGGAGATCCGCCGCCTTAGGGGAGGACCTGGAGCATCTAGAGCACCCGGAGGAGCCTAGGCATAGACTTGTATTATGTTAGCTTTTACTATTTTCCTAGTCCCGAGGTGTGGGACATAGTTCAAGAACTTGTAGTCTTTTGGTTGTTGTACAAACAAATGTATCAAGTATGACTCTACTATGTTGGAATGGTTGTGCTATATATAATATCGGTCCATGTAGGCTGAAATTTTCATGTATTATATTCATGTGTTGTGATTATATTTATGATGTTTCGTGGTTGCTCTTTATTGTTATCGTATTTATACGTGTCGTGGTTGTATTTATACATGTTGTGGTTGTATTTATACAGGTTGTGGTTGTACTCATACATGTCGTGGTTGTATTTATACTTGTTGTGGTTGTGTATATACATGTTGTGGGTGTATACCTTTGGTACGATGACTATTTATATTATGATTTTTCTCATGGTTGTTGTCCATTGTGATTTATCTGAAGTATGGCGCCAAGGAAAGGTAAGGCTGCACCAGAAACACCAGCTATGACTCAAGCCGCTATCTGCAAGTTGGTCAGGGATAGCATAGCAGAAGCTCTAGAGATTGAGAGAGCTGAGGTTGCTGCTAGGGCTGCTAAGACTGCTTCAAATACATGGGCGGTTGAACCACCCAATAATAGGCGTGAATGCACTTGGAAGGATTTCAAGATTAGTGATCCCATCAAGTTTAAGGGCACTGAAGGAGCGGTTGCTTTGATTGGTTGGTTTGAAAAGACTGAGAATGTGTTCCTTATGTGTTGTTGCCCGGATGTCAACAAGGTAAAATTTGCTACAGGTATGCTTCTGGATGAAGCTATGTCATGGTGGAATTCTTATGCTCAGTCTATTGGTATGGAAAATGCCTACAAGCTCACCTGGGATCAATTCAAGAAATTAATGACTAAGAAGTTTTTCCCTGGTACTGAGGTGAAGAAATTGGAAACAGAGTTCTATGAGCTGGTAACAAAAGGTGATGATATCGAGACCTACATCAGGAGGTTTCAAGAGTTGGCTGCACTATGTCCAACTATGGTTCCAGATGATGAGAAAAAGATGGAAAACTTCACTGGTGGACTGCCTGAAAGTATTCGAGGGGATGTGATTTCTTTTGATCCACAATCAATGGAAGAGGCTATTCGAATAACTCAGAAACTTATGGTTCATGTGGTAAAGGGTAAGTCTGTTGTCAACAACAACAATAACCGTTCAAACACCACCAACTACAACAACACTCGAAACAACAACAACTATAACAACAATCGAAACCGCAACTATCCCAATAACCGAAACAACAACCCAAACAATAATAACAACAACAAGAGGAGGTTTGACTATAACCAAGGTGGGAATGCTATTCAGCCACCACCTAAGAGACAGGAAGTAGCAAAGGTCTATGCTGCAGGGCCAACTGAAGGGAAAGGATATGCGGGTAATCTACCCAAGTGTGAAAAGTGTCAGAAACATCATAACCCAGGACGTTGCCCAGATCTATGTGGCAACTGCAAGAAGATTGGTCACCACACCAAAGATTGTAGGCTTCCAATCTTGGGTGACAATCAGAAACCACCAGTAACAAGTTTTGGCTGCGGAGAAATTGGACATTATAGGAGTGAGTGCCCAAAGAAGAAGAATCAAGGAACTAGAAACCAAGGTGGAATGGCTAGAGGAAGAGATTATGTTATGGGAGGAGAAGATGTCAGAGAGGACCCGAATGTTGTTGCGGGTACGTTCCTCGTTAATAATCGTTATGCATCCATTTTATTTGATTCAGGAACGGATAGAAGTTTCGTTTCTCTTTCATTTGCACCTTTACTTAACATAGAACCAACCACATTAGATATTCCCTATATCGTCGAACTAGCCGATGGGTCTTTAGTTAACACCAACACCATTGTCCGTGGTTGCACTATAAATTTCATGAACCATCCATTCAATATAGACCTCATGCCTGTAGAACCTGGAAGTTTCGACGCTGTTATTGGTATGAATTGGTTGTCCCGACATCGAGCGAGAATTATTTGTGATGAAAAAGTTGTTCACCTTCCTTATAACGGTGAAACTTTAGTTGTTCGCGGAGAGCCAAGTGAAACTAGACTCAGTATTATATCATGCATTAAAACCGAAAAGTACATAAAGAAGGGTTGTTATGCATTCTTGGCTCACATCACGGAGAAGAAGTCGGATGAGAAACGACTTGAAGAAGTGCCAATTGTTAAGGAATTTCCAGAAGTTTTTCCAGAAGAATTTCCAGGACTTCCGCCTACACGCCAAGTTGAGTTTCAAATTGAATTAGTGCCAGGAGCCGCAACAATTGCGCGAGCACCGTATCGACTTGCACCTTCTGAGATGCAAGAATTTTCGAACCAATTACAAGAATGTGGAAAACTAGAAGGGGGGTTGAATAGTTTTACGTCTTTTTAATTTATTATAAAAGATTGTTAGAGTGTTTTCTTTATTATCAAAAATTTAGATTCGATAATATGTGATCTCAAGTCTTGCACAATATAAACAGCAATAAATATGTACGATATAGCCATAATAATGTAAGTAAAGAAATAAATGAGAGATGGAAAGATCGAACCGCGAGACAAGAGATTTATAGTGGTTCGGCTACAAGGACACCTTCCTTGCCCTACTCCACTCCCCGAGCACCTAACTCAAGAGTTTTCTTCACTTTGTCAACAAGCTCCCTTATGGCGGAGAAAACCTTACACACCAATGTACACACCACAACTTCTTCACAACTTAATCACAACTTCTACACAACCTCTTCACACCAATCTACTTCACAACTTACTACTTCACACCTATCTACTTCACACCAATCTTCTTCACTACAATCTACTTCCTAACTCTTCTCCTTCACAACAAACTACTAACCAATCACACTATCTATATACCTAGCTAAACTATCTTCTATCAAATATTCACAACTAATTATACAAAGAGATAGATACAATTGATGATGCTCTAACAACTTGGATGTGGAGATCACAACAAGTTGTAATACTTCTTGTCTTGAAGGATAGAATTATTCTTCTCTTGCACTTAAGAGGA
Organism: Artemisia argyi; assembly: GCA_030686995.1. Taxonomy (NCBI): domain Eukaryota; kingdom Viridiplantae; phylum Streptophyta; class Magnoliopsida; order Asterales; family Asteraceae; genus Artemisia; species Artemisia argyi. The sequence continues at coordinate 95,025,997 of CM060676.1, forward strand.
TGATGTTTGGATCACTTTGAAACAAAGATTTATGAATGTATGATCAAAGGATTATGAGAATAGAAATGGAGATCTAGAACAGAAAGTTTAGGAGTGCAAAAGGTGAGAAAAATCTGTGGAATGAACTAGTATTTATAGGGAGCAAAAATACTGTTCTGGAGCGTGGCCGGTCCCCTTAATTAGGGGGTGGTCCCCTTAATGATTAAGGGGGCCGCTTAGTATAATTAAGGGGGCCGCCCTCCTGAACGTTGGAGTTTTTTGACCTTTTGTGGGGAAGGTTTTTCTGGATAAAATTTTTCATTTTTGGTTGGAAATTTGAAATCATATATTTATAGTGATTTAAACATATTCTTTTAAATCCAAAAATGTTTAATAAAAGATATTAAGTGTTAATGACATTTTATAAAAGTTCTAGTGATTTAGAAAAAAATTCCTTTGATCATAGATTGCAATAAACACTTTGTTTATTCATACCTTAAGTGATTTGGATGTAGAGAGAATATTAATCACTAAATACTTGTTTATGTCATAAATTTTAGTTCAATAGGTTTATGTTTTGTAATAATCAAAATATAGAGATATTGATAATATGTTAATAATGTTTTTAGGCAATATTTATGTCAACAATCTCCCCCTTTTTGATTATTACAAAACCGTAAACTCATTAGGTCTAAAATTTTATTATTAGACAAGTATTTAAGAGTTTAATACTCTCTTCTCCCCCTTTTTGTAAAATCAAAAAGGTTGAACCGAGTAAGCTTCATAGAAGAAGTTAAACGGGTAGAAAGCTCCCCCTTGATGTATGCTCCCCCTCATTTGAGAGCACCAAGGAAACGAGCTATGGAAAGCTTGGCAACAAAAAATATGTGAGGAGAACAAGACATATATATGCAAAGCAATAATTATGCAAATAAAAATAGATTCATTCAAGCATATATGAGACAATCATAGAAATGATCATCATTACAACATTCAATATGCTAGAAGCATATTGATTACAATAAAACAATAGAAAGGACATAGTCCTATATTGCTTAAGAGAGCACTTGGACTTGCTTGTAACCCACGATTGAGTGTTTTATTTGCTTGAAGGGGAACATAAGCATAGAGCTTAGTTGTTAGATGGAGAGGGATATGGAGTGGGGTATGGAGCGGAAGAGGTGGATCTTACAATGTTGTATCGAGTTAAGGGTGGTATTGGATGAGGACGAATGAGAAGATATTCAATCCAAGAAATATCTTCACTCAAGTAGAGAATTTGTTTTTGAAGGAAGATGCAACAAGGGCAAAAGTGAGTGTGGTTTGTAACTTGATCCAATTTGAGAGAGTGGGGTAGGCAATTTGCATAGGGTGATGATGGAGGTTGCCCTTTGTTGCATTTTGCACGATGCATAGCAAGGAGATCACTAAGATCATGGATTTGGGTTATTTCATCACGGAACTTTTGCTTTTCCGTGGCAATGTGGAGAGAATCATTGTGTTGATATGGATGAATTGGGTTTGTGTAGTTGGAATTGTAGTTTGAAGGTGGATCAAACTTGTATGGATCATTATAAGTGGTTGGAGGATGAGATGTGTAGTTTGGCATGAAGGAAGATGTTTGGCCAATGTTGTATGGTTTGTAAAGAGGATCAAATGAGTGTCCTTGTGGGTTTGGTGTAAAGTTTGGGAAGTAAGTGGTTGGAGGTGTTGAGTGATTTCCAACTTCATTGGTTATGATGGATTTGTTTCGAGGGCTTTTTCTTCGCCAAACGGGTTTTTCCGTCATCCTTGCTAGCCTTGAGGCTTTTGGTTTTGGTTTGTTTGGAGAAGTCATGATGGGATGAATGGAGAGTTTTGAAGATTGAGGATATTTATAGTGTAAGATTTGTATGTTTATGGATGGATAAAGTTTGTTTGGGAGATTAGGACAAAATATGTTGGTGAAAATTGGGAAATGTAGGTTGAAATGGGCTAAAAAGCAGAAAAGATTTTGTAAACCCGACCATCAGATGGCCGGTCCCCTTAATTAGGGGCGGTCCCCTTAATGATTAAGGGGGCCGCCTTACATAATTAAGGGGGCCGCCCATCTGGTGATTTCCAGATTGCCAGAATTGGGCTTTTGGCAGAAAATTTGCAGAAAGGTTGTGTTTTTGGATTTGGATTCAAGCAAGTTCAATTCCTTGAGGCAATATAGCATCTAATCTAATCATAATATAACATGCATGCAAAAAACACTTAAGTAAAAGAGCAAACAAGCAATTAATAATAAGCTAGAGGAGACAAGCAAAGGCAAGGGCACTCAAACTTCCTATGGCAACTATCTTAGATCAAAGGCAAAGGTAACTAGTAAGTCAAAAAACTAGTGATGAAACAAGATGACAACATTATGAGTGATTTTATCCTAGTGTGTGCCTATATGCAACAAATGTGGAGTTGTGATTGTTTCGACTCCTAAATGCAAAGAAAAATAAGTTACCTAAGAAACAATCCAAAATCTTCTTGATTCGATTTTTGCTCGATTCATGAATGTCAATGATATATATTAGATTATATACTTTGACAATTTATGTGAGAGTTTATGCATGATTTAGGAAAAAAGGTTTTTAGCATTTGTCAACAATGCAAGGAAAATTATGTTCATGTAACTCCTAGATGTGAGAATAGTTTTCAAGAAAATTTGATTGGGTTTTACAAGAGAGTATATGCAATGAAAATGAGGTTTCCCAATCTTTAATTTTGTGCGAAATAGATTCCTAGACTCGGAAATAGAGAAGTGGAAGAAAAGTAAATTTTATGCAAGAAAATTTTTTTTTGTCTAAATGCAAAAGAATTTAGTCAACTTGTTCCATCATTCCTAATCCTAAACGCACGTGACTGAATAATTTACGCTTAAGGGGTTTAGTGAATATATCCGCAATGTTATCTTCTGATGCAACCTTTTCTATAGATATGTTTCCTTTTTGTACATTATCCCTAAGGAAGTGGTGGCGTATTTCTATATGTTTAGTCCTAGAGTGTTGCACCGGATTTTTACTTAAATCTATCGCACCTTTGTTATCCCACATAATGGGAACATTTTCTAACCTAATGCCATAGTCTATGAGAGCTTGTTTCATCCATAGTGCTTGTTGACATGCCTTTCCAGCGCTTACATATTCGGCTTCGGTGGTAGAAATAGCAAGAGCGGTTTGCTTCTTCGAAAACCAAGATGTTAGACAACATCCCATAAACGTGCAAATACCGCTAGTGCTTTTTCTATCTACGTAGTCTCCCGCATGATCTGAATCCGCATAGACGATGGTTTCTATGCCGGATCCCTTAGGATACCATAATCCTAAGTGTATAGTGCCTTTAATGTATCGGAAGATACGCTTAACCGCTTCTAGGTGAGAGGTTTTGGGATCCTCTTGAAAGCGGGCACAAAGGCAAACACTAAACATGATATCGGGTCTACTTGCCGTTAAGTATACTAAATTATCTATCATTCCTCTATACTTAGTATTATCCACGGACTCACCTTCATCATCTTTTGTGAGCTTTACTTCCGTAGACATAGGGGTTTTCATGGGTTTAGAGTCTTCTAGGCCAAATTTCTTAAGCATTTCCTTAATGTACTTAGATTGGTTAAAGAATATTCCATCATCTAATTGTTTTATTTGTGTCACACCCCCAAAATCGGGTCCAGCGGAAGCATACATGTAGAGGGGGTGTAACTCAATCGATATCACAACATAAGTACAAAAATGGTTTTCACTTTAATCATTTAGAATAAAATCGTTTAATCAAAATGTTGAATCTACATTGTTCAAAGTAGTGCGGAAGTAGGCCCTTAAAATAGTTTAAAACGGTCCCCAAATGAATAATCAGAGTCTTCTATGACCATGCCATGCCCTGCCAAAACCTCCAGTAGCGTGCCATTGGTTAAAACCTGAAAATACATGCTAAAGTGTCAACACGAGGTTGGTGAGTTCATAGAGTTTGTTTAACAAATAAAGTTTATAGAAAAAGTGGTCACACAGCAAAGGCATCGTAAATCCACTCAGTTACAAGTCCCGCCATAAGAGACTTGTAACCTGTGTGTTCACAACCCACTGCTAATATATATAGTTTCTCAGGATTATATTCACCCATGGTCACGTCTGTTTTGGACCCATAGGCGGGGAACCACCATCCCAAATAGTACCTGTCACCCAACGTCTCGAATCTTGGACTTGGGTGGGGGGTGTTTCCCCATAATAGTACTATCAATACCTCTCCTTTGACAGCACAAAGTATTGTGTATGCACGTAAACACAAGTCATGAATTTAAATTGAGCAAGTATAGTGTATCAAGTATGTATAACATAATCTAGTATAAAAGTTTACTGGGTGACATCTCCCAAAGTATAAAAGTATAAACGTTCCAAGAATCAAGAAAGTATGTTTTGAGTATTTTACAAGTAAGTAAGTAGTTGAGCATGTATCTCCCCCAAAGAGTTTAAAACAAGTATAAAAAGTAAAAGTGGGGCTATGACTCACCTGGTGCGATAGCTATGATGACAAAAGTGGATACACAGAAGTGAGGTTCAATCTCTAACCGCAACCTAAAATGAATGATAGTGATCTACTTAGATCATGAAAGGATGTAATGAATGCACATGCACATGATACCTATACCACTCGTAACTTGAAAATACTTGTTATTGTCAAAGTAAAGTATTTTCCATACTTAGGAAGAATAAGTCCAACTAGGCTTATAAAAACTTGTCGTAATATATCGTATATAAAAACGTTAGTGTTATATTCCTCATTTTGAAAACCTTAAGATATCGTCTAGTAGTCGCATAAATAAACCTTGAGTCGTACGTATTTCGTTAGTTAAAAATAAACTCCTTGAATAAAAAATCTAGAAAATATGTCATTTAGTACGTAGTTATATTATTTTCTAGTAGTGACTATATATATATAGTTTTGACGATTTTAAAACATGTATAACTTGGTCGTTTTAAGCTCATTTTACTCGTTCTTTATATCCACGGATTCGTTTTAGTATATACTAATATATTTTCGATAGCTCGGCTCCTCTAGGTTACGTTTAACGCCTCTATTTGCCCGTCGAAAACTGTCAAACAGCATGCAGTTTTTCAGAAAATAGTTTTCGTCGTTAAATTCGGAAAATCATATCTCCTTTGTTATTAACTCGTTTTAATCCGTTCTTTCGCCAAAAGTTTCGTTTTTAAAAGTATTTTATAAATCTTTGGTCAAAAATTATCCATCACCTACTGAGTTTCCCACGTTTTAAAAATAGCAACAGTAGGTAAATATATTGTTTCAAAAACCATTTCTAGTGTTCCAATCTAGTTCCAACTTCAACTAAACCACTTTCAATCACCACAAATCTAGTCTAATCTTACCATACACCTTCTTAGGGTGTCATGGGTTCCTAAACATCATAAATCAAGTGGATCTAACAAGGATCTAACTATAATCCATTTCTAGGGTTCAAAAGTTAGATATATATATAAATGAGTGGTATAACTAACATATGCATGTAGATCTTGAATAGAAATCATATGACCATAAAAATAACATGAAGAAATTATGGAAAAGAGTTTGACAACTTACTTAGAAAGATTAATGAGCTTGGATGAGTAAAACCTAAGAAACCTTGAGTTTTTATCACAAAACCCAAACAAGAACAACTAAAGGAACTAGGAAATGACTTGATCTTGGAAAATCCATGGTTCTTGCTCCTCTTCTTGTTGTGCCGTGGACCAAAAGAGAGAAAGAGAGAAAAGAGTAGAAAGTAGCTAGTTGATATTTTGTGAAATGAGATGAAATGTGAGGTTTTGATATATATATAAAATAGGTTAGAAGATTTTTATGGCAAGCATTTATGGTTTAGCTAAGATTTCAAAATGTGTAAGGTTGATTGGTATGGTAGGGGGGGCGGCAAAGTCAAGGGGTGTAAAGAAAATGTGAGATTTTGGTAAGAAAGTGAAGACTTTTGTGTAGTTTAGGTAGATATTACTTGTTTTAGGTGATACCGGGTACCGAGTTAACTAAAAATAAATTTTAACGAGATAAAATAAAATATAATGAAGTTGTAAAAATTGTAAAATAATATTCCTGATGAGAATCGGAAGTTAAAATAATGATCGGGTTGAAATATCGCAAACCGACGGAGTTATAAGCTTCGACCGGAAAACGTAACAGTTGATTTGAAAACACCGGGTAAATTAATAATATAATTTTTATATTATTATTATGAGTATAAAAATGTGTTAGGACCATAGTTGGGATTGTCAGATCAATTATTCAAAATAATAGCTCATAAGATAACGTTTATTAGGTAGATAATCGTACGTATACAGAAATGACGCAACTTACGCATAAATGACAAATTTTCTCCGGAGGTGAATAGTGTTTTATGAATAGTAAAATTTTTGAAGGCTTCTCAGAATCACAAACTGACTCCGAAAAAGATAAATAGTAAAATGATGAATAGTGATCGATGAATAGTAACCGATGAATAGTAAATGTGAAAGTTCGGGAAAAGACCAGAATTTACGAGTTGTGACAATTTGTAATCCTAGAAAGAAGTTTAGTTCACCCATCATACTCATCTCAAACTTATCATGCATGATTTTGGCAAATTCATCACACATTTCTTGACAAGTCGATCCAAATATAATGTCGTCAACATATATTTGAACAATGATGAGATTTGGGTCTTTCTTTTTAGTGAAAAGAGTGTTATCTACCATTCCCATGGAATAATTATGTTTGATAAGGAAAGCTTTTAATCTATCATACCAAGCTTTGGGAGCTTGTTTGAGTCCATACAAAGCTTTCTTTAACTTATAAACATAATCAGGTTTTGCGAAGTCAATGAATCCTGGAGGTGCCACATAAACCTCCTCATTGATAAAACCGTTAAGGAATGCACTTTTCACGTCCATTTGAAATAACTTAAAGTCTGGGGCGCATTCATAGGCAAGTAATATCCTAATAGATTCTAGTCTAGCTACGAGGGCATAAGTTTCGTCATAGTCAATTCCTTCTTGTTGATTGTAACCTTGGGCAACTAACCTAGCTTTATTCCTAGTTACTATTCCATTTTCATCTAACTTATTCCTATATACCCATTTAGTTCCTATGATGGTCATATTCATTGGATTTGGGACTAATTCCCAAACATCATTTGCCTTAAATTGATTTAATTCTTCTTGCATAGCTATAACCCAACTTTCATCTTTTAATGTCTCATTAATATTCTTAGGTTCTATTGCTGAGAGGAAACAAAAGAAGTTATTTTTATCTTGGGCTTGTGACCTAAGGGTTCTTTGGTTAAGATGTCCTATTATATTATCTAATGGATGTGATCTAGATTCTTTAATATTTACAATTTCGTTATTTCCTAAGTCAATGTCTTCATTATCATTTCCTATGGGTTTTGTTTTACTAGCCTCAATAGCTTCATCTTCGACTAAGTCATCATCTTCTAAAGGTAATGTTTTAGGAGGTGGTGGTGTTTCATCAAATGTTACATTTAGTGATTCTTCTACTTTCATAGAGTGTTTGTTAAGTATTATATATGCTTTACTATTTTGTGAGTACCCTAAAAATATTCCTTCATATGATTTTGGATCAAACTTAGTGAGTAATCTTTAGTGTTTAAAATATAACATTTACTTCCAAATACCCTAAAGTAGCTCAAGTTTGGTTTTCTACCTCTTAGTAACTCATAAGGAGTTTTTCCTAGAATTCTTCTAATTGATACCCTATTAATAATATATGTTGATGTATCTACAGCATGACACCAAAATTTTTGTGGGATGGATTGTTCATTTAACATTGTTCTACTCATTTCTTGTAGTGACCTATTTTTTCTTTCTACTACGCCATTTGATTGAGGAGTACGAGGAGCGGAGAAATTGTGAGATATTCCATTTGAATCACAATATTTTCCGAATTGTACCTCGTTGTCAAATTCCCTACCATGGTCTGTCCTAATGGCTACTATTGTGCATCCTAATTTATTTTGAATCATTTTACTAAATATTTCGAATTTTTCAAAGGCTTGGGTTTTGTCACTTAAAAACCTAGTCCACGTGTATCGTGAATAGTCATCTACTATTACTAAGGTATATTTGTTTTCTCCATAGCTCCGCACAGCGGATGGACCAAAAAGATCCATATGTAATAATTCTAGGCACCTAGTAGTGGATACTATATTCTTAGCTTTGTGACTAGCATGAACTTGTTTTCCAATTTTACATGCATCACAAAAATGCTTGTCATATTTTAGGTTAGGCAAGTTTTTAACTAGTTCTTTAGAGGCCAAAGATTGTATTTGTTGCATGTTTGCATGTCCTAATCTCCTATGCCACAATGTGGAGTTTTCGTCTAGGGTCGTTAGGCATATCCTATCTTCAGGTTTGTTTCCTAGTTTCATAACATATATGCTTCCTTTCCTAATTCCTCTACCTATAATCTTTCCATTCTTAACTATTTCGCTATCCTCTTCGGTAAAGGTAACTCTACATTTATTATCGCATATTTGTCCTATACTAAGCAAGTTATATGTTAAATTATCTACATGCTCAACATTTTCAATAGTAAGTGAGTCTTGAGAAATCGTACCTTTGCCAATGATTTTTCCACGCAAGTCACTACCGAAAATAACGTTACCTCCATTGTATGCCTTATACGTAGAAAATACCTTGCAGTTCCCCGTCATGTGCCTCGAACATCCGCTATCCTTGATCCATTCATCAGGCTCCAAGTCAATTCCTAAACATATTTCGTCGGTTGCTTTTGCCACAAAACACTTTTCATCTCTTGGTTTTTCCACTTCTTCTTTGTCACTATCACTCCATGTTCCACTAACAAAGGCGCCTTGATTTTCATACCCCGGCGGCTTTAGACATTCACCAATGAGATGATTTGGACTTCCACATCTAAAGCACTTTCTTTTACCGTAGTTATCACTTCTATTTCTTTGGAATGGTTTTCTTTCGTCTCGTGGTGATCTAGTGAATCTTCCTCGTCTTTTGAAGAATTTCTTGAATTCTCTTATCGCCATTGCATATTCTTCATCTTCACTCTCGTCACTTGAGTCATCATCGTCACTGAGCAATGTATTTGGTTTGTTCTTTCTTGATTTTGACCGTTTCCGAATCTCTTCTTATAATTTCTTCATGGACCTTCAAGTTGCCAATAAGTTCATCAAGTGATAACGTCATCAAATTCTTTGATTCTTCAATTGCCGTGACTTTAGCTCGCCATTTTGGATGCAATGCCCTAAGAAATTTCCTGACACAATTTTTACTAGAAATGGTCTCATCAAGTGCTTTTAAACTTGTGATAATAGTGTTAAATTTAGCAAAAGCATTATCAATTGATTCCTCTTCCGGAATCATAAATTGTTCACATTGTTGTACAAGAAGATCTATTTTATTATCTTTGACTTGACTATTACCTTGGTGAGTAATAAGTAGTGATTCCCAAATTTCTTTGGCGGTTTTACACATAAAAATTCTTTCATATTCTTTACGTGGTAACGGATTATAAATTACCATTTTAGCTTCATTATTTTTAGCTAATTTCTTTTTCAAATCATCATTTTGTTTTTCAAAAGGTACAATTTCATCCTTTTTAGTTTCCGGATTTTGTTTAGTGGGAGGAAAATCACCAAAGGTAATAACATGCCAAAGATCAAGATCTTTTGATTTCACATAAGTTTCGAATCTATTTTTCCAATATAAAAATCCATCACTTTCAAATATTGGTGGTCTTTGCATAGATTGCCCTTCTAAATATTTTTCAGATTCCAAAGATCGTTACAAGTTCTAAAATACAAAATATTTTAAAGATCTTGCTAGACGTGGCTCTGATACCAATTGTGGAAAACTAGAAGGGGGGGTTGAATAGTTTTACGTCTTTTTAATTTATTATAAAAGATTGTTAGAGTGTTTTCTTTATTATCAAATATTTAGATTCGATAATATGTGATCTCAAGTCTTGCACAATATAAACAACAATAAATAAGTACGATATAGCGATAATAATGTAAGTAAAGAAATAAATGAGAGATAGAAAGATCGAACCGCGAGACAAGAGATTTATAGTGGTTCGGCTACAAGGACACCTTCCTTGCCCTACTCCACTCCCCGAGCACCTAACTCGAGAGTTTTCTTCACTATGTCAACAAGCTCCCTTATGGCGGAGAAAACCTTACACACCAATGTACACACCGCAACTTCGTCACAACTTAATCACAACTTCTACACAACCTCTTCACAACTTACTACTTCACACCTATCTACTTCACACCAATCTTCTTCACTACAATCTACTTCCTAACTCTTCTCCTTCACAACAAACTACTAACCAATCACACTATCTATATACCTAGCTAAACTATCTTCTATCAAATATTCACAACTAATTACACAAAGAGATAGATACAATTGATGATGCTCTAACAACTTGGATGTGGAGATCACAACAAGTTGTAATACTTCTTGTCTTGAAGGATAGAAGTATTTTTCTCTTGCACTTGAGAGGATGATGTTTGGATCACTTTGAAACAAAGATTTATGAATGTATGATCAAAGGATTAAGAGAATAGAAATGGAGATCTAGAACAGAAAGTTTAGAAGTGCAAAAGGTGAGAAAAATCCGTGGAATGAACTAGTATTTATAAGGAGCAAAAATACTGTTCTGGAGCGTGGCCGGTCCCCTTAATTAGGGGCGGTCCCCTTAATGATTAAGGGGGCCGCCTAGTATAATTAAGGGGGCCGCCCTCCTAAACGTTGGAGTTTTTTGACCTTTTGTGGGGAAGGTTTTTCTGGATAAAATTTTCCATTTTTGGTTAGAAATTTGAAATCATATATTTATAGTGATTTAAACATATTCTTTTAAATCCAAAAATGTTTTATAAAAGATATTAAGTGTTAATGACATTTTATAAAAGTTCTAGTGATTTAGAAAAATTTTCCTTTGATCATAGATTGCAATAAACACTTTGTTTATTCATACCTTAAGTGATTTGGATGTAAAGAGAATATTAATCACTAAATACTTGTTTATGTCATAAATTTTAGTTCAATAGGTTTATGTTTTGTAATAATCAAAACATAGAGATATTGATAATATGTTAATAATGTTTTTAGGCATTATTTATGTCAACAAAGAACTTTTGGACAAAGGATTCATTAGACCGAGTTCCTCGCCTTGGGGAGCACCGGTTTTGTTTGTGAAGAAGAAGGACGGATCTTTCAGAATGTGCATCGACTATCGTGAGCTGAACAAGTTAACGGTGAAGAATCGTTATCCACTCCCCAGAATCGACGACTTGTTCGACCAGTTACAAGGTTCCAGTTTTTATTCTAAGATTGATTTAAGATCCGGTTACCATCAACTTAGAGTTCGGGAAGAGGATATCCCGAAGACGGCATTTAGAACACGTTATGGTCATTATGAGTTTCAAGTAATGCCTTTCGGATTAACCAACGCACCTGCGGTATTCATGGACCTCATGAATAGAGTGTGCAAACCGTATCTTGATAAGTATGTGATTGTATTCATTGACGATATCTTGATTTATTCCAAGAGTAAGGAAGAGCACGAAGAACACCTCAGAACAATCCTGGAATTACTCAAGAAGGAGCAATTGTATGCCAAATTTTCAAAGTGTGATTTTTGGATACGAAGAGTTCAGTTTCTAGGCCATGTCATTGATAGCCAAGGATTACAAGTCGACCCAACAAAGATAGAGGCAGTTAAAGATTGGGCTATGCCCAAGTCTCCTACAGAAATCCGTCAATTCCTAGGACTTGCAGGATATTACAGAAGGTTCATTGAAGGGTTTTCTAAGATAGCGAAGTCGCTGACTAGGCTGACACAAAAGAATCAAAAGTACGAATGGGGAGAGAAGCAAGAATCTGCATTTCAGTTATTGAAGCAAAAGCTTTGTAGTGCACCAATTTTGGCACTACCAGAAGGGATTGAGAACTTTGTGGTATATTGCGATGCTTCACATAAAGGACTTGGAGCTGTGCTAATGCAAAATGATAAGGTTATAGCTTATGCATCTAGACAGCTTAAGACACACGAGAATAATTACACTACACACGACTTGGAGTTGGGTGCGGTAGTTTTTGCACTCAAGATTTGGAGACACTATCTTTATGGTACCAAGTGCGTAGTGTTTACCGACCACAAGAGCTTACAGCATATACTGGATCAGAAGGAACTTAATATGAGGCAACGTCGTTGGCTAGAATTGCTGAGTGATTACGATTGTGAAATTCGATATCACCCAGGAAAAGCAAATGTTGTAGCAGATGCACTTAGCCGAAAAGAACGGCTCAAACCTTTGAGAGTCAGGTCATTGGGAATGACTATCATTTCACCATTACCATCAAAAATTTTAGAAGCTCAGATTGAGGCTCTCAAGGAAGAAAATCGACCACAGGAGAAACTTTATGGTATGCCAGAGAACAAAAATGGCTTTGTGAAGAGAGCAGATGGAGTGTTATGCTTCAAGGACCGAAGATGGATACCACTCTATGGTGGAGTACGAGAATTGATTATGCATGAATCACACAAGTCGAAGTACTCTTTTCATCTAGGTTCTGATAAGATGTATCAGGATCTCAAAAAGCTTTATTGGTGGCCGAACATGAAAGCAGAAATAGCTACGTACGTCAGTAAATGCCTTACTTGTGCTAAAGTGAAAGCCGAGTACCAGAAACCGTCAGGATTACTTCAACAACCAGAGATTCCACAATGGAAATGAGAGCGTATTACAATGGACTTTGTCACTAAACTTCCCAAGACGTCAGGAGGTTACGACGCTATTTGGGTAATTGTTGATCGTCTTACCAAATCAGCCCACTTCATACCCATTAGAGAGACTTATTCCATGGAACAACTTGCCAGACTTTATGTCAAGGAAATAGTCTCAAGACACGGTGCACCAGTTTCCATCATTTCCGACAGAGATAGTCGCTTTACTTCAAACTTTTGGAAGTCATTACAAGATTCTTTTGGATCCAAGTTAGACATGAGCACTGCTTACCATCCTCAAACCGATGGTCAGAGCGAGAGAACGATTCAGACACTTAAGGACACGCTGCGAGCATGTGTGATTGACTTTGCAAATGGTTGGGCTAACCATTTGCCGTTGATCGAGTTTTCTTATAACAACAGCTACCATTCAAGCATAAAAGCAGCACCATTCGAGGCACTTTATGGTCGTAAGTGTCGATCTCTAGTTTGTTGGGCCGAAGTCGGTGATGTACAATGTACTGGCCCGGAGATGGTTCGAGAAACAACAGAAAAGATAATCCAGATTCGAGAAAGACTTGAAACAGCTAGAAGTAGACAGAAAAGCTACGCAGATGTTCGACGCAAACCATTGGAATTCCAGGTCGGAGACAAAGTCATGTTGAAAGTCTCGCCTTGGAAGGGCGTGATACGATTCGGGAAACGCGGGAAGTTGAACCCGAGATACATTGGTCCATTTAAGATACGGGAAAGGATTGGTCCAGTAGCTTACAAGCTTGAACTTCCATCAGAACTCAGCAACGTACATAACACGTTTCATGTCTCAAACCTCAAGAAATGTCTTTCGGGTGAGTCTTCCGTTATAACACTAGAAGAAATTCAACTCGATGACAAGCTTAACTTTGTGGAAGAACCAGTTGAAATCATGGACCGAGAGGTCAAACAGTTGAAGCAGAGTCGAATTCCGATCGTGAAGGTTCGTTGGAATTCTCGAAGAGGACCCGAGTTTACTTGGGAACGAGAAGACCAAATGCGACGCAAGTATCCACATCTTTTCACCAAATCTATTACCGAGACCAACACTAGCTGAATTCAGGGACTGAATTCCTTTTTGGGTGGGCGACTGTCACAACTCACCATTTCAGGTCATTTTCCAAACTTCGACAATTTACTATTCATAAATCACTATTCATCAAAACACTATTCATCATTTTACTATTCATCATTTTTGAGGTCAGTTTGATATTCCGAGAAGCGTTCAAAAATATTACTATTCACAAAACACTATTCATTTCCGGAAGAAAAACACTATTCACGTGCATTGCTCATTTCATCGTAAATTTAGTTTACGGGTATTTAAATTCGCGTAACCGAATTGGTTCAGGTGCGAATTCATGCATTATCAGTAGGGACATTTTATACGGACTAGAAATAGTCTGCATATCATCATAATAGCAGTTGTATACTATACCACTCGTAGGATATTCAAATTAATATTTTTGGTATACTTAACGTTTTACGTATATTTTTTTTTTAATTAAACGTTAACAGGCGATTAATAAATATAACTAATATATCTGAAAATTTCCACAATGGTCCCGATATATTTTTACACCCCTTACAACATCACAAATATTATAAAATTCATTTACCCGGTATTTTAGAAATTTATTTAATTTATATCGTAAGTTTATTATAATTACGACGATTTTCGTGGAAACTAAACAATAATTATCCAAACACTAAATATTTGTACCCAACATATTTTTATCATTTTTATGACTTTATTATATCCCGGTTAACTTCGTTAAAATTTATTTCTAGCAAACCCGGTACCCGATTATAACTAACTAACTAAAACTACACTTACACTACAACAATTCCTAATTAAATCAAAGCTACTTTTGCCTTCTTTTTCCTCTACTTTTGCCATTTTATGCACCTCGTCACTTGCATTTATGATCATCTAATCCTCTCTTGGTTAAATTCTATTTTAATCACAAGTAAATATCCTTTTTACTTCCTAAACTTTTCACACAATTCTTATCCACTACAAGATCAAGTTTCTCTCATCCTCTCCTCTCCTAGTCCACGGCCAAAAATAAACAAGAAGCAAAAACCATAGATTTTCCAAGATCAAGCTATTTTCTAGTTCATTTGGTGATCCTTGTTAGAGTTTTGAAATAAAGACTCAAGGTTTATTAGGTTTTACTCATCCAAGCTCTCTAATCTTTCAAAGTAAGTTGTCAAACTCATTTTCATAATTTCTTCAAGTTATTTTCATGATCATATGATTTCTATACAAGATTACATGCATATACTAGTTTATACCACTCATTTTTATATATTTATATCTTTGAAACCCTAGAAATGGAAACCCTTGGTAGATCTACTTGGATCATGTTGTTTAAGAACCCATGACACCCTAATAAGGTGTATGGTAGGAATAGACTAGATTTGTGGTGATTGGAAGTGATTTGGTTGGATTAGAAACTAGTTTGGAACATTAGAAATGAGTTTAGAACCTATCTAGAAACCTACTGTCCCAAAACGCCAAACCTAGAAAACTCAGGAACTCAGGGGTAATTTTTAACCAAATATTTAGAAACTACTTTCAAAAACGAAACTTTTGGCGAAAAAACGGATTAAAACGAGTTTATAACGAAGGAGATTTGATTTTTGCAAGTTTAACGACGAAAACTATGTTTCTGGAAATATTCATGCTGTTGGACGATTTTCGACGGACAAATAGAGGCGTTAGACGTAACCTAGAGGAGCCGAGCTATCAAAAAACCTAGAGGAGCCGAGCTATCAAAAATATATTAGTACATGCTAAGACGAAACCATGGATATAAAGAACGAGGAAAATGAACGTATAACGACAAAGATATACACGTTTCAAAATCGTCAAAACTATATTTATATTAGTAGTCACTAATAGAAATAATAAACTACGTACTAAATACTATATTTTCTAGATACATTGTTAAAGAGCTATATTTTAACCAATGAAGTACGTATGACCCAAAGCTTATTTATACGACTAACTGACGTTATTTTAAGGTTTTCAAAGCGATGAATATAACACTAACATTTTATATACGATATATTACGACTAGTTTTTATAAGTCTAGTTAGACTTATTTTTCCTTAGTATGGACAATATTTTACTTTTACAATAACTAGTATTTTCAAGTTATGAGTGGTATAGATATCATGTGCATGTACATTCATTACATCATTTCATGATCTAAAGTAGATCATTATCATTCATATTAGGTTGCGGTTGATATTCGCTCCTTGTTGTCCCTATCATTTCATCTCATAGTATCATCACTTCAAGGTGAGCTTTCATAGCCCCGTTTTTAATTCAATATTTTGATTTCAAATCCCACGGAGGAGAATACATTGCATCACTTATTTTTTTGTACATGCCAAAGTATAAATTCCTTACATTGCTTAAGTTGCCTTATTACCACGTCATGACAAGTCCCCTTTATTATCATGGACCGTTAATTAATCTACAAGCGGGTGACTCCTCCATCCGTGTTTGGGTTGCTCCAACGGAATTACGGATGCATTTCATGTCTAATATATTTAGAGTGTCTGGTAAACACTCATTTGGGGCCAAGTAACTTATATCTAGCTTCGGGGTCATGAGCTTAAGAGCCAATGTAGCTTTATTTCTGACATCTTGTCACTTTACTTTACTTATGGCTAATGTACATCCGATTTAACTTATAAACCTATGATTTCTCACCAACTTTATGTTGACAGTTTTAGCAATGTATTTTCAGGTAACTAAGGTTTATCCTTCATGGCATGCATGGAGTCATTTTATTGAGTTGCAAGGATGACGCGTCTCATTTTGGATTTTCATGCACTTATGTACTTTATCGTTTGATTGTACTAAACTTATTTCTGCAAACTTTTCCAACTTATGGGACCTATGTTTTGTAACTCTGAATGTTTTTAAATAAATCAAATGATGTATTTTCAAAACGACACTTTAGGTCGTTCAATATAACTGTAACTGTGGTGCTATGACAGTCACCCCCAGGTATTCCATTCCGTTGCCATTCAGGTATTTGGGGGTGTGACATGTTGTGTCGATTTTGTACATTCATGGTGCTACTACATTTGTGTTAACAATTTTTTTTCAAGTAACAGAATTTTCTTTTTTAGTTCAATGTATGTGTTTCTTTTCTTGTATCTGAAACTCAAGTTCTTTACTCAAGCAAAAAGTGTCGTCACAGTTTTGTCTCTAGTCAGCATTTTCAATTTTTAACTCCTCTATTTCCTTTTCATAATTTAAAATTTGACATTTTAAAACAACATTTTCATCATCAATATTTTTAACTGTGGATATGTGACTGCTTTGAAACGACGTCGAAGCATTCTGACTCTGCAATTGCAATTCAAAATCAAGACTCTAAGTTTGACACCATTGAAGCTTCTGATTGAGTTCAAAATTTTCATTTGAAAGTTTGCTTTTCACATCATCGTTGTGTTTTAAAATTCTCTCATTTTCTCTTTTTAATGTTTCAATTTCGTGTCTCAACAATTCAGTATCAGTAGTGTGATCATCAACAAGCATAGAAGTACAAGACTCATAAATAGAATTCATGATAACAGAAATAATATCAGCAATCAGAACATCTTCCAAGAGCCGATCTACATCTTTTTGTAAAACCTTGTTTCCTTGTTTTTATTTTGAAATTGACTATTCAGTTGTGTTAAAAAGTTTTATCATGGATGTAACATCTTTTTGGAGTTTTTGTTCCCAGTGTGTAGCACAAAGACGCAAATGTTGAACGTGTGGCAAAAAATTGTTTTTGAAAATTTCTCTCTTTTCTATCTCATAAGCAGATTGAAAAGTGGAAACGTTTATCTCTAAGTTACGTTCAATTGCTTGTTCTAAAAATTTGATATCTTCCATAAATGTATCAAAATACCTAAGTACAAGACAACATTTAGGTAATGGTGTAATTTGACCAGACGGTGGTAAAGGACCATTTATTTGACTGTTGTGTCGAATCATATGGAATGAGTTGGTTTGAGGTGTTTTGATGAGGGTAGTTGAAGTGATGTGATTCTTGGACATAATCATGGTTTAATAGTGGAGGTGGAGCAAAGTGAGACTGAGCTATTAGAGCCAATGAGTTTGGAGGTGTAGGAAGTGAGTAACTTCCACAAAGAGCTCGATCTTTGTCAACTTCAGACTCATGGTGCTTCAGATAATCATACAACAACCCATACGGTGCATTGTGAAGATTTTTGGCTTGGAGAACAAATGTGACATATTTCTACCAATCTGGACCAAGAATACTTAGAAACTTAGTGTTTATTGCAATCCTAGGTTGTTTGATGTTGTGTCTGTCCAAGTCATTGATGATGTTAGTGAACCGATGATAATAAGACTCAATTGATTCCCCTGATTTAATCATAAACATTGTATACTCGAGCTAAAGCTTGGATTCCATGTCTTCTTGGTTCAGTTATGTTCCTCCAATTAAGAGATGAACGTGTTCCCACATATCCTTAGCAATTTTTTGAACATCAATGCTTCGGAAAATCGGATTAGTTATTCTCTGAAGAATGTATGACATTGCAAGTTCATTGGCTTCTCTATAAAGTATTTGCTCTATAGTAAATTGAGACTCAGGAAGAGGGGTCCCAGTATCAGGTCTTGGAGGAACAACATTTACATCTCCTACAACCGTTGTAGTTGGCCATTGAAAAGGACCTTCAAGTATTACCTTTTTCATATATTTTCCATGAGGTTTCTTGGGTTCAATAAATCGTAAAAATCGACTAGCCCATTGAACATAATTCCCAGGTGTAAGCATTGGAGGTATGTAAAATGATCCAGCTTCATGTCGAGATTGTTGGCTAGTGATGGCTTCGCACATCTGATTAAACCAGTGAGGCTGTTTAGTTGGGAGTGGGATTTATTGCATTGGTGGGTATGGTTGTTGTTTAGGGTATTGTTGTTGTAGATAAAATTGATGTTGTTGCATGAAGAGTTGTTGTTGAGGATATGATTGTTGATGATATTTTTGTTGAGGATACTGCTGTTATTGAGGATACTGCTGTTGTTGATGATAAATGTTGAAGTAAGGTGGTTAAGACATTGTTTCACTTGTGTGGATGATAGATCTTTGTAGTTGATTGAAATGTAAGTTCCTTAGTTCAAAATCTGGTTTTTCTGCGTAAACTAGTTCTTTTGCGTAAAGGTAGACTTATGCGTAAACTTTGGGTTTATGCGTAAAGTTGGGGTTTTATGCGTAAGGTTTTAGAAAACCAAACTTATACAAGCTTGAAAGATATCACAAGTCAAAGTATTCCACAAGATTATCCAAGCTAGGGAAGTACCGAGTAGCCTTTGCACGTTGACGAAACTAAAGAATAAACTTTTGCATAAAAACGAAGACTTCAACATAACTTGCAACTTCTGTGTAACTTTCACAACTTATGCGTAACTTTCACAACTTATGTGTAACTTTCATAACTTCGAGGTACCGAGTAGCATTTGCACGTTGACGAAACCGAAGAATAAACTTTTGCATAAAAACGAAGACTTCTGCATAACTTGCAACTTCTGCGTAACTTTCACAACTTATGCGTAACTTTCATAACTTCTGCGTAAATTAAGCGTTTTGACTATTCTTTCGCGTAAATTCAGGATTTTGGACCAATGTTTTGCGTAAAATAGTCTGATCTTTCAAAAACACAAATTTTGCATAAAAACACGATTTCCACTAGTTTCTTTTGATCAAATCTCTTCAAAAACACTTAAAGAACAATAAAGTTTCGAACTTTAACTCAATAAATTAAATTTGGTTTACACGTAAACTTGTACGAACTAGAAACTAGAAGAAAAACAATGTAAAATCTATAAAGTTTGAAACTTAATGCAAAATCTAAGTATCAAAACACTATATCATTCTCAAAACTTTCCAAGCTTTAAGATTTGAGTGTGAGATACAAAGATTAACGAGCAAAAGAGGTGAAAAATACTTGAAAAGCTACGTAAGAACTAAAGAAAAAAAACACTTCAATCACTAGTAGGTGAATGATACCACTTGTTAGGTTCCCATAATAACTATCACACGTGAATAATGGAGATAGAGATGAGAGAAAGATAGAAGTATGGTTTATTAAGTTACATAAGAATGAGTAGCAAAGGTTTGATAGCATATATGATTAACCAACAAATACAGTGAGTACATATGACTAGTATTTTGATGAGTGCTCAAACACTCATCATTTTTGGTCAAATCTGAGCTGCAAAACATTTAAAAACACTCAAAAAGGCATCAAAATACTGAAAATATCCCAGGGATTGTGTTTTATATGTTTTAGATGCAAAATGAGTAAAAACAGATGAAAAATGAACAAAGTTTGCATAATTGGCAGTTTCAGTCCCCCAACTTTTAAAACTTGTCAAAATTAGTCCCAGAGCATTTATTTTGAAAGAAAAATCAACCCAGGTCCTTCAAAAGTCAAAAAGTGTCAAAAATGGTCCTTGGATAAAAAGTTTTGAAAATTTACAATTTTAGTCCCTGAACTTTCACAATTGGCAAAACTAGTCCCTGGGATGTCAAATTTTGGAAATTCTCATTCATGGTCCCTATACTATTCACACTTGGCATATTACACCCTTGGAGTAGCTTGGGAAAAGTTTCAATTTCAGCCCCTGGATTTTTAGTTTTACATGAATGGTCCTTATGGTATTTAAGCCTACAAACTAAACAAACAAAACCAAAAATCCAATCCACTTCCAAATCCAGTCCACCCAAATACTTCCCCAAGCCCAAAATAAAACCCGGCCCAATCCCTTTCTAATATTACCCCAGGTCAAACCTAGTCAAATCCCTTCTCCCCCGTTTACTGTTCACCCTTCATCCCTTTCCCTGGTTTCCTGCTTACCTGTCTCCCCCTCCTCCCAACTTTTCCTCACCAACCTCACCTACTGTCCCCCTCCTCCATTAATACAACCCTCCCCTTCATTTAATACCCAACTACCTCACCAACCCCCACCCAACTGCCAAATTGGCATTTCCCGCCAAAACAAAAATCAAAGGGTCAGGATCAAATTCAGCTCATCCAAAGGTCCAAAAAGTGAAGGGAAAGTCAAGGAAACATCCAAATGTCTATAAAAGTGAAGAAAGAAAGAGTATGAAGGATTAGTTAGTGTAGTAATAGTTGTAGTATAGTTTAGATTGTCGTTTTAGTATAATTTTCCTTTTTCAATGTAATTTCCAGTTTAAAGATAATGTACTAAGCTTCCTCAGTGTATTCTAAACCTTTTCCAAGCATCAAATTCAGTGCTTGAGTTCCAACTCAGTTTATGCACTTTTCTTACTTGCAATTTCATGATTAAGCTTTATGTTGCTAAAAATGGTTATTCATTGTTTCTTTAAGCTCCTAGTAGTTCACTCATAAGTTTTCTCAAGTTCTAAAAGCATAGAAATCAGTTAGGTTAAATAATCCAAAAATTCAAATAAAATAGTAAGAAAATCAAAAAATCAGTTTTAAGAAAGAATGAAGCAATGGAGCATGGCAGTGTGGTAAAGACCATGGTTTAGAGCTCTTGGGAGCATTAGGATTGTGGAATTGGGTCCCTGTGTACTTAAGTTCTGAGCTTGGATAAATTTGTAAGACTTTCCCACATTTTATTGCATAATCTGTGATTGTGGTTGTCTATGCTTATTAGTTGCTTGTTTCTGCTTATTTTGTCTCATTACTGCTTATAAGATAGATCTCAGTCCTTAAAATAAGATATTGTTCAAGTTTCACTAGTATTGCTCTTAAATCTGTTTTTATAGGGGTGTTTGGGTTAGCCTGTTTACCTGGGTCATTGGTGGTTATTGTTGTTAATTAGTGTTCCATCATGTTAGTCTAAGTCTAATTAAGTGATAGTAATCATAAAATCAGGGCTCAAGTGACCATAAGTCAAAATCATTCAAAATCCCACCTTAGGAATGCACTGTTAGGATTTTTAGGATCGAATCTCATCAAATCCATTCCAAAGTAGTTAGGAAAGCTTGATTTAGTTTCATTTAAGCTTATTACATCTTATTCATTCAGTAGATTAAGCCCAAAGTTCACAAAAGTCAAACTTTCATCAAAACTCAAAAGTCAAAAATTGACATCTAGGCAAAATCTCAAATTTTCAAGGAATTGTTGTGATTTTTGTGTAACGATTCAGACCTTGAGCTTCTTACATGTTAATGTACCCCAGCTTAACTTTAGGAACCCACAAACAGCTTATTTTTAGCATTTTTCTTTCCAGCTTATTTAATGGCTCAAATCAGGCTGCGGGGCAGGGTCATGCCCTGCACCAGCTTATCTGTCCCAAACAGCCAAGTTCAAGGCCCCCCCCAGTGTTTAATAGTGGGCCCCACCATGAGTTCTTGGGTTTTCTGAGAAGCTCATAGTCTCCACTAGTTAGTTCCAAGCTTTGATTGCATTCCCAAGCTTATTAGATAAGCTCAAATAGGCCTGCAAAAAGCCCTTGGGTCTGTGTGGATTTTAGTGTAGTTTAGATTTGCTTATTTCTTTTTTTAGCTTATTCCAGTACCTTTCTCTTATCATTTCAGCTTCTTCTAAGCTTATCTAAATAGATTTAGCTCATTTCATCTCTTGGTTCAGTCCTTACAGCTTATTAGGTAGCTTTTCTACTTCAAAAATCTCATAACTAGTTTAAAAGCTTGACTGTTGGATCCATAAAGCTCCACTGAGCTTATTCTTGTTATTTATAAAAGTTGTCTGTTTAAAAGTTTGTTATTTTTAGTGTTTAAGTGTGTTTGTAAAGTTAAAAATCAAAAAGAAAAATAAAAAGAAAAAGTGTAGCTTACCAGGTTCAAACCTTGGACCTCTTGGTCATCCCTGGTCAAAATCAGACCAAAGCCACGCACCAACTGGGCCAAGTGAATCTTAGTATTATATATTTCTCTCCTTATTTATATAGTAGTTATTTTCCATGTAAGCCTATATAAGCTTATCAGCTTATTTTTCTGCTTATTTATAAGCTTTTCTCCATTTTTATATTTTTCCCAGCTTTCTTATACTAATAAGTATTTATATAAAAAAATTTAGATTTATTTAAATTAGTTTAGTATTTAAAATAATTAAAATTAGTTTAAATAGTTAATAAATAATAATTAATTAAATGGTTGTAAAAATAATTTTAATTTTCCAAAAATTTTCTTTTATTATTAGGATTGTAAAAATGTAATTTTTCTATCCGTAGGATTTTTATTTCTCTTAAACTCGCGTTTTATTTCGTACGTCTACGTAAATTTAAATCAGACGTACGCGTTTTTAAGTTTTAAACGTTTCTAGGTTTTCTAATTTTACAGTCTTGTTAATATAGCTTATTTAAGCTATTTTCTTTTGCATTTCCGTAGTGTAATCATTCACAACCCTTTTCTGTCCAAATTCACCCGATCACGAACCCGTTTTGATACCATCACACCTCGTCGGGACATAACGACCCGGGGAAACCCTGTATTCCACGGAGCATTGACTCCAGACAGTTTGACCTTGTTGACCAATCACTTGGTCAATTTAGGTTGACCATTTGGAGCCAATCAAATTTTGGCGCCATTGCCGAGGAGGTTGTGCGCGTTATTCTAAACGGTTTGCAGATTTGTGAATCTGGATATACGCTCATTGTATCTTTACCATCCTTGTTCATATTTTCATATTTTTATAAAAAACAAAACGAATCGTAAATTTTACCATTTTAGATTACTCTAGGATTACTTAGTGTGATCTAAGAGGAAACGATTTGGTTTTTCAAAACGATTACCAAAAACATTTTAATTCAGTTTTCAACGAACACAAAAACCCAAAAAGATTTTCTTTCTTATTTTCATAAAATGTTTTCCAAAAACTCCAAAAATATTCTTCTTATCCCTCCTACCTTTTTGATTCTCCATTCCTTACCCTCCGAGACCCTTTGATTCTTTCTATGTCTCACCCACACCTTCTTGATTGTCAATGGTGTGGTGGTCCTTATAATGGTGGTACTTGCCCCAGTTGTGGCTTGGTAGAGTCAGGAAACGGGTCTGTCTATAACCAGAATCCCTATTCCTATCATGACACGACTGATTTATTCCATCAGCTACCACACCATGAGACTCAACAGTTTTCCTATTGTGAGTACTGTGTGTGGTTCACACAACAGTTATGATTGTCAATCGGGAAACACGCTTGTCTATGAGCAGGTTCCTGGTAACGATTATGACTACAACACATACGACTCACAGCCACATCAGTTTTGCTGTTGTGAGTATTGTGGAGGTCCTCACTATAGCTTGGATTATCAAACAGGGAATCCATTCCCTTGTAACAATTACGACTATCCGTATCATGACCCACCTCCACAGTACCAAATGACCCATGCAACTCCTCAAATTCAGCAAGACCTTTGTCTTGAAGCTCTTGAAATATTGAAAGAACTTAAGGAGGAGTTGGCTAAAATATCGTTTCAAAGCTCTCGTGAGAAATCTATGGCAGAATTACTTGCGGAAGAACGAGAGGCTAGAAACAAAAAGAGTATGGAGGAATTACTTGTCGAAGAATAAGCAGCTATAACACGTGCCAAATTTCGTAAAGCTGCTCTTCTCGATTGTGATGATGATAGTGATAATGAAGATACCCTTGATATCCTTCAATTTTATAAGGGTTCGTCAGATTCATCAGTTGTGATTCCTTCCATGGAAAAGCAGGGAGAAAATAATGTGACGGAGAAATTACTAGCAGAAGATCAAATGGAACTTGTATAATCCATGAATGCTAGCTCCTCTCAACTCCCTCAGTCTATTGATATCACACCCGAAGTTCACACTCACTCTTTGAATATGGGGGATGAGCATCTTAGCACTGTTCCTGAAAAGGAATCGGACGAATTCATAAAGTCTAGTGTTGAGAACCTTGTCCCGATCCCAAGAGAGTCACAGGGAACTTTTGATCATGTGTGTGATTTACCTTCCCCTCTTGAGTGTCCAGAAGATCAAATTGAGACTTTCTCCGATTGTAGCAAAGATTGTGCGTCTTATGGAGACATCGAGTATGTTGAGGCATCAGTTCCACATTCTGATGCTGGTCGTCTTCTTGAGGAGTTCGCCGATGAACTCACTCACATCAATCCACTTCCAACGGGAAGTGACGACGATCTCGTTGACTTTGAAACCGATATAGGAGAAATTGAAAGTCTCTTAAATCATGATCCGTCACTCACTTCTTTTCCTAACAGTCCAATAGAGAATGTTGATCACTTTGTTCCAGAAGCATTCAAAACTACTCTCACCAATCCTTTGTTTGAATTCGACTCTGAATTCACTTTGATTTCTTATAATCCAATCTTTGGTACTCAGAACGAGGATAGTGATGAGTCCACAATGGAACAAGAGTTCACAGATTTACATCTTGTGATTGATTCTCTTTGCGAGGAGTTCTCCGGTGAACTCATTCATATCATATCTCCGCCGGAGTATGATAACTTCTACTTTGATCCAGACACACTCGGGATATGTCTTGATCACGTGAGCTTAAATGATGAGGTTCATAATATAGAAATTATGGATTCTCCTGTGGGTGATGACGAGTTAATCATGATTTTCATCATGGTTTTATTCCTTTTCTTCACCTATCCTGTGACTTCCTCTCTTCTTCACTCATTCGGGAGTGAAGATACCATCTTTGACCCCGGCGTTTTCATGTATCATTCTTTTGAGCCAGGGTCTCTCTGTATATCTCATCGGTTTGGAACTTTCACGTACTTCAAATGTTTATCCAAACATCTTGAATGAAAGTCCGATGGAGATTGTTTCTTCCACATCTTGCTTCCCCAAGAACAAATGAATTCGGGGTCGAGTCAAGCTAGCGACTCGGTAAACAAAAACAGTAGCATGCATATGGGGTTTTCACCCTAAGTGTGGGGGAGTTGCCCATGCTAATATATATATATATATATATATATATATATATATATATATATATATATATATATATATATATATATATATATATATATATATATATATATATATATATATATATATATATATATATGAGATCTAATAAGATCAATGTTAAAATTGTAAAAACAAGATCAAAGCAAGAACCAATGAGAGGAGGGCAAGTGTCCCATTTATTAATTACATAGTTTAATTTAAAATGTAATTAACAATTAAATCAAAAGGGCATTTTGGAGAATTCACCAATTCATTTAAAGTATACCATAGCCACCTACATAACCCTACCAAAAACCATTTACAAAACATAACCACCCACATTAATCTACATTTTTCCTCTGCCATGTTAAAATAGTCAATCACATCAATTTTCCGGTGAAGAAAAAAGTCGCCGATGACAACTACCCTTCGTCCGCCTACAAAATCCAATAAACCCATTTCAAAACATAGCCTCACAACAGATCCATTCATGTTATCTCTTAAACATCAAAACATAAGAAAAATAATTTCCACAAATCTATTGCTACAGATCTATAACCAAAAACAAATGAAAAATAATTTATATTACAAAAGAAAAAAACGAGATTTGAAGGTGCCATTGAAATCCTAGTCGTCGTCATCTCCACTGAAACACCCAGTCTAATTCGTCAGATCTAGTCACGCCGCCGCTTGCTTCTTCTGGAATCAGCTTCTGTCACGATACATCGTATTTTTATTTTTTTTTTGTCTCTTTTGGATCTCGTTGAATCAAATTTAATTTAAGTATCATGATCTGTGTATCATTTTTGGTCTATGTAATTAGTTTTTAGTGATTTGTATCATATGTGAGTTATAAAAAATGTTAGTGCACGAGGTTGTTAGTTTTTCACTTTATAAATGTGTATGAGTTTTTCTTTTACTCGTAAGGATTATGGATCATGAGTTTTTCACTTTATAAAAAATATTACTTGTCGATGTTGTCGCCGGTACACCGGATACATTGTGGTATGTGTCGCCGGTACACCGGATACACCGCCAGTACACCGGTGAACCGGATACATCGTTGATACATCGGATATATGGTGGGCTGGTGTCGCTGCTACAGCAGCAGGTATATATTTGTGGTTTCGATGGCCCAGTGGAAAAATGATGGGTACGAGTATGTGGTGTTTGTGGTTTCGATGTCGCGCATTTTGTGGTTTTAGATCGTGATGTTTGTGGTATGTGGTTTTGATGTCGCCAAAATTTGGTGTATCTGTCATGTTTTTTTTTTTTGTATATGTAATGTTTTTTACGTACTTTATTGTATCATTGATACATTGTAGTTACGGGTCGTGTATAAGCTTGTTCAAGCTTTTGTATAAATGATTTTGGTAATATTAAAGTGGTATTCTCGTTTTAATAAATGTATCATTTTATAAATGTATAGTTGTGTACTTGTTGTATAAGTTGTGTATTTGAATCAAATAACTTGTAAAATTTTATCACCTAATGTATCAACAACAAAATGTACATCAGATTTTTGTATTAAAAAATAGCTGAAAATTTGGAAAGAATTAACCACATTTGGATTTGAATTCTCCATAATACCATTGAAACCCTATTTAATTACAATAATGTCACTCATTTAATATTAATCTCATTCAACACAAATATAATGATCCAATGGTCCATATTGGGTCTTACTTTTAGAACTTTAAGTTTGATCTTACATTAACCCTCCCCTATATATATACATATATATATATGAATAAAGTGAAAAATGGTATTTCCACATTTAGCTTGTAATGCTGCCTTTTTACGTTCAAAGAGTCGGCATAATAGCCGTTACTTTGAATATTGAGGACAATATTCAATTCTAAGTGTGGGGGGGGGGGGGGGGGGGGGAATTCTAGCGAATTTGATCACATTTTATCTTCTAGTACCCCCGTTTTTTGCCAAAAATTTTAAATTTTTTTTTCACTTTATTTCAAAATTTTTATGGTTATCAGTCCACCATGTCTAAACCACAAAAGGACTAGCTAATCCAGGAGCAAACAGCTCTTGGTAAAAATATATCAAGTCCGTTTATGGCTGACAATTTGCCCAAAATTGTATGGTATTCAACTCACCATATCCTAAAAAGTAAAAGAGTTGGCTAGCCCGCAAGGTTATGGCTTGAGGTAAAGGCAGTGGAAAGCCATAATTGGTAATCAACTCACCAAGATGATGACTGTGTTCCATCAAGAGTTGGCTAGTCCAGAAGCAAACGGCTTCTGGTAAAGACAAATGATAAGGCGAAAAATGAACCACTTTTAGGGGGTCATTTAAGCATGAATTCGAATTTATTTGATCAAATATTGTCCTAAATCGTTCCTTTTGTGATTTTAGGTACTTTGGGAGTGAAATCTGGAAAAGGAAGCAATTCGGACGTTTTTGGAGCATAAAAGTGAAGAAAACGCCAAAGTCTTAATTTTCCTTGCTGGGAACAGTAGGTGACGGCGTCAAGAGTAACATCCTGACGGCGTCAAGAGTAATTTCCATGACGACCCAGTACAGATTTGACGGCGTCACGAAGTAGAGCGTCAAGAAGAAAATGCATGACGGCCTGGAAATGCATAACACAAGACGGCGTCAGAAGTAGATCAAGGCAGTCCGAGAATTATTTGGGCGGCGAGGTGACGGCGTCACCTATTTGGTCTTGAAGCCGTCAGACCCTATTTCCTATATATAGTTTTCTAATTTTCACATTAAAAAAGGAGAGAAGTTTTGGAGAAACCCTAAGTACGAACTTGGTGCGAATTTTACAGGTTTTTCAAGGGTTCTAAGCCCTTGATACCTTTCATGTGTAATTGAGATAAGTATTCTTTTAATTCAATCAATATGTCTATGTGTTGGTTGTCTATATCTTGTTCTTGTCTTAATTCCATCATGCTAGGCTAGATCTATCTTGTGTTTGCTTGGATCTAATGAAACCTAGATGTTAATTATGTGTTGATTACTTGTTTATAATTGTTTTGGATGAATGAATAATATGTTAGGCTTAAGAAAACTGGCAGATCTCCAAATGGTAACATGCTTGAATGTCTTAGGAAACATGAACCGATGTGCACTAGGTCTTTATTGGATGTATTTAATGCATGAGCCACTGTTTATAATCCCTATGGTTGTGCTGGGCATGGCATAGGAGGAGATAAGAGCTCATAGAATTGGGGAGTTAAGTGCGCCACCCCATGAATGGTATTAAGGAATACAATCCGTCATCCATGCAACTATAACAAGTAATTAACATGTAAAAGATGTCTAGGGAGTAGTGAAATCTAAGTAAACACATTTTCTCCACTTATTGCTCACAACTTTAGTATAATTTAGTTTATTTTCATTTTTAGTATTTTATTTTGATTGCATATTTAGTATTGGGTTAGTTGACTAGCAACTAATTCCGCCCTAAATCCTTCAAACCCGAGATTTTTACTTGCTTTCTAAAAAATATAAAAATACAAAAATAATCATCCCTCATCTTTAGAATTAGTATTTAGGCTTTCTAATCCTAGCGACACTATTCCTAGCTGAACAATCAATCCCCCGGTACTTGTCACTATACTATACTACAACGATCAGGTACACTGCCTGGTGGGGGTTGTAAGCTTCTCAAGATCCCTTGAGAGGTAAAGCCTGGTGCGATTCCCACACATCAACAAATCAAAACCGTTGAAAGCTGATGGTTTGCTCAAAATCATATGGTTATCAGTGTACCATATTTCTTACTTGAACTGAAACATTTGGCTACTCCAGAAGTAATGGCTTTTGGTAAAGAGATTCAAATCCATTAAATTTTCACAAAAGATTACTAGGGACTAGCAATAGTATAGTGTGGGGGATTGATGAGTGCTCAAACACTCATCATTTTTGGTCAAATCTGAGCTGCAAAACATTTAAAAACACTCAAAAAGGCATCAAAATACTGAAAATATCCCAGGGATTGTGTTTTATATGTTTTAGATGCAAAATGAGTAAAAACAGATGAAAAACGAACAAAGTTTTCATAATTGGCAGTTTCAGTCCCCCAACTTTTAAACCTTGTCAAAATTAGTCCTTGAGCATTTATTTTGAAAGAAAAGTCAACCCAAGTCCTTCAAAAGTCAAAAAGTATCAAAAATGGTCCTTGGATAAAAAGTTTTGAAAATTTACAATTTTAGTCCCTGAACTTTCATAATTGGCAAAAATAGTCCCTGGGATGTCAAATTTTGGAAATTCTCATTCATGGTCCCTATACTATTCACACTTGGCATATTACACCCTTGGAGTAGCTTGGGAAAAGTTTCAATTTCAGCCTCAGGATTTTCAGTTTTACATGAATGGTCCTTATGGTATTTAAGCCTACAAACTAAACAAACAAAACCAAAAATCCAATCCACTTCCAAATCCAATCAACCCAAATACTTCCCCAAGCCCAAAATAATACCCGGCCCAAACCCTTTCTAATATTACCCCAGGTCAAACCTAGTCAAACCCCTCCCCCCCCCCCCTTTTACTGTTCACCCTTCATCCCTTTCGCTGGTTTCCTGCTCACCTGTCTCCCCCCTCCTCCCCACTTTTCCTTACCAACCTCACCTACTGTCCCCTTCCTCCATTAATACAACCCTCCCCTTCATTTAATACCCCAACTACCTCACCAACCCCCACCCAACTGCCAAATTGGTATTTCCCGCCAAAACAAAAATCAAAGGGTCAGGATCAAATTGAGCTCATCCAAGGGTCCAAAAAGTGATGGGAAAGTTAAGGAAACGTCCAAAGGTCTATAAAAGTGAAGAAAAACGAGTATGAAGGATTAGTTAGTGTAGTAATAGTTGTAGTATAGTTTAGATTGTCGTTTTAGTATAATTTTCCCTTTTCAGTGTAATTTCCAGTTTAAAGATAATGTACTAAGCTTCCTCAGTGTATTCTAAACCTTTTCCAAGCATCAAATTCAGTGCTTGAGTTCCAACTCAGTTTATGCACTTTTCTTACTTGCAATTTCATGATTAAGCTTTATGTTGCTAAAAATGGTTATTCAGTGTTTCTTTAAGCTCCTAGTAGTTCACTCATAAATTTTCTCAAGTTCTAAAAGCTTAGAAATCAGTTAGGTTAAATAATCCAAAAATTCAAATAAAATAGTAAGAAAATCAAAAAATCAGTTTTAAGAAAGAATGAAGCAATGGAGCATGGCAGTGTGGTAAAGACCATGGTTTAGAGCTCTTGGGAGCATTAGGATTGTGGAATTGGGTCCCTGTGTACTTAAGTTCTGAGCTTGGATAAATTTGTAAGACTTTCCCACATTTTATTGCATAATCTGTGATTGTGGTTGTCTATGCTTATTAGTTGCTTGTTTCTGCTTATTTTGTCTCATTACTGCTTATAAGATAGATCTCAGTCCTTAAAATAAGTTATTGTTCAAGTTTCACTAGTATTGCTCTTAAATATGTTTTTATAGGGGTGTTTGGGTTAGCCTGTTTACCTGGGTCATTGGTGGTTATTGTTGTTAATTAGTGTTGCATCATGTTAGTATAGGTCTAATTAAGTGATAGTAATCATAAAATCAGGGCTCAAGTGACCATAAGTCAAAATCATTCAAAATCCCACCTTAGGAATGCACTGTTAGGATTTTTAGGATCGAATCTCATCAAATCCATTCCAAAGTAGTTAGGAAAGCTTGATTTAGTCTCATTTAAGCTTATTACATCTTATTCATTTAGTAGATTAAGCCCAAAGTTCACAATAGTCAAACTTTCATCAAAACTCAAAAGTCAAAAATTGACATCTAGGCAAAATCTCAAATTTTCAAGGAATTATTGTGATTTTTGTGTAAGGATTCAGACCTTGAGCTTTTTACATGTTAATGTACCCCAGCTTAACTTTAGGAACCCACAAGCAGCTTATTTTTAGCATTTTTCTTCCTAGCTTATTTAATGGCTCAAATCAGGCTGCAGGGCAGGGTCATTCCCTGCACCAGCTTATCTGTCCCAAACAGCCAAGTTCAAGCCCCCCCCCCCCCCCCCCCCCCCAGTGTTTAATAGTGGGCCTCACCATGAGTTCTTGGGTTTTCTGAGAAGCTCATAGTCTCCACTAGTTAGTTCCAGGCTTTGATTGCATTCCCAAGCTTATTAGATAAGCTCAAATAGGCCTGCCAAAAGCCCTTGGGTCTGTGTGGATTTTAGTGTAGTTTATATTTGCTTATTTCTTTTTTTTTTTTCAGCTTATTCCAGTACCTTTCTCTTATCATTTCAGCTTCTTCTAAGCTTATCTAAATAGCTTTAGCTCATTTCATCTCTTGGTTCTGTCCTTGCAGCTTATTAGGCAGCTTTTCAACTTCAAAAATCTCATAACTAGTTTAAAAGCTTGACTGTTGGATTCATAAAGCTCCACTGAGCTTATTCTTGTTATTTATAAAAGTTGTTTTTTTAAAAGTTTGTTATTTTTAGTGTTTAAGTGTGTTTGTAAAGTTAAAAATCAAAAAGAAAAATAAAAAGAAAAAGTGTAGCTTACCAGGTTCGAACCTTGGACCTCTTGGTCATCCCTGGTCAAAATCAGACCAAAGCCACGCACCAACTGGGCCATGTGAATCTTAGTGTTATCTCTTTCTCTCCTTATTTATATAGTAGTTATTTTCCATGTAAGCCTATATAAGCTTATCAGCTTATTTTTCTGCTTATTTATAAGCTTTTCTCCATTTTTATATTTTTCCCAGCTTTCTTATACTAATAAGTATTTATATAAAAAAATTCAGATTTATTTAAATTAGTTTAGTATTTAAGATAATTAAAATTAGTTTAAATAGTTATAAAATAATAATTAATTAAATAATTGTAAAAATAATTTTAATTTTCCAAAAAATTTCTTTTATTATTAGGATTGTAAAAATGTAATTTTTCAATCCGCAGGATTTTTATTTCTCTTAAACTCGCGTTTTATTTCGTACGTCTACGTAAATTTAAATCAGACGTACGCTTTTTTAAGTTTTAAACGTTTCTGGGTTTTCTAATTTTACAGTCTTGTTAATATACCTTATTTAAGCTATTTTCTTTTGCATTTCCATAGTGTAATCATTCACAAACCCTTTTCTGTCCAAATTCACCCGATCACGAAGCTGTTTTGATACCATCACACCTCGTCGGGACATAACGACCCGAGGAAACCCTGTATTCCACGGAGCATTGACTCCAGGCAGTTTGACCTTGTTGACCAATCACTTGGTCAATTTAGGTTGACCGTTTGGAGCCAATCATATTTATAGGAAGGGATTAGGGCAACATCCCTTCCTTCATTTCTTAACAAAAACGTGGGCTTGATAAGGCCCATAGGCTTTCTAACTTAAGCCTAATAAATAACATAAGCAACATATTACAAATGACCGACACTTGATAAATATAAAATGTGTTCCTAACAGAAAACTCATAAAAAATTTATTAACACATAAATTTACCTAAGATGAGTTTATATTTTGTAATCATCAAAAAGGGGGAGATTGTTAATACAAATAATGTCAAAAATGTTATTTGCATTATTCGGTCTCTATACGTTTTGATAATCACAAAATATAAAAACACGATACGTAAAGTTACGATTAATAAGTTTCTAATCGAGTAAACTCGATTCGTCAACGTATCTACTACAACGTCACTTCAGGTATAAACAAACACAATACCGACATAAGTAAAGTGATCAAAGATTTTATTTCCTCAAAAATTCACACTTTTATGTGACAAAACATTATTACATATTTTTGTAATTAAAAAGAAATGTTTTATTAAAGAAAATAAATTTGAATTTCAAATATTGTAATAGCCATTTTTCCCGCCTAAACCCGATAGGATTTTTCACCAGATAAACTTTCACCACATCAGAACAAAATAGGAGCGTCTGTCGGGACAGTCCCCTAAATGGGACGATGGTCCGTTAGTGATAAAGGACCATCCACCTTTATGGGACCGTCCCCCGCTCCTCCTGATAGCTATAAATACTACACTGTTTCTTTCAGAAAAACAAGCCTCTTTCCACAAAAACTTTCTGTTCTTTCTTCCTCTCTTCTTTGATCACTATAACATGTCGGATAGTGTTTATAAGTGATTCTCCCATCCGCTACATCAAAGTGCAAGAGAAGAACACTCGAAGTCGTCAAGAATCGATATGTTATTGAGTCTATACATAAACGTAACAAGTGTTATGATTCTATTCTTCCTCCAACTCTCTCTTTTGTATATATATTGTAAATCCGACTTACATGTAAGTCGTGAATAGGTGTGTTAGGGTGTATCCGGACAAAGGTGTAAGTCTTAGTAGTGTTGTATCTTGATTAGGACTTGTAATAGTTCGTGTGTTGTTGTGTGAAGGCTAGGACTTAGTGTAGTTCTACTGTGAAGATCAGGACTTAGTGAAGTCCGTGTATGAAGGCTTGAGTCAGGTGAAGATTCAAGTAAACGGGAGTGCTCGTTCGTGTGAAGAAGTGGACGGGGTGATCGTCCATGTGATGGCTTAGATTGTGTATCTATCTAAGTGGACAAGAGTGCTTGTTCGTGTGGCCACGTGGGCCTTGGTGTAGATCAGTTCTAGCCAGTATTAGGACTCGACATTCCGCTTAGTGTCGTTAAACCTGGTGTAAGCTTGTGTACAGTTTGCTTCGCCTGGAGGGAGTGTGTTGACATAGTGATTGAAAATTCTCGAGTGTGGTACTCGGGGAGTGGAGTAGGACGAAGAGTGAGCTTTGCTCCGAACCACTATAAATCTCGGCACATTGGTTTGGTTTTGTTCTTTCCTTTCTCATTTACTTTCATTACTTATATTTATAGAATTCGTAGATATCACATAACAATCAAATCTAATGGTTTTGCAACTAGAACATAAAAGTGGTAAAAGATTTAAAACATAATTATAAATGGTGAAACTATTCACCCCCCCCCCCCCTTCTAGTTTCTACATAGGGTCTTTCATGTAAACATGATTAGGGAATGTAGTAATATGTTGGAATGTTGTGATACCAAGCATCTCATTGGTTGTCTTCAAGGATGCTGCACACCAAGCTCGGAGCAAAAGATCAAAGCAGAGGTTTATTCGGAAGAGAGAGCTTCAAGGTTATCCTCAGCGTTAGTTGAAGACATCAAAGTTCACTAATCTAGACTATCCGTAATTAGGGGAGATTATTGGAATACAGAAATGCAGATAGTTTACTAGATTATATATCCCACCCCCGAGACACTTGTATAGTCTTGGGGGCAACACGAATGTTGTGGTATCACAACTTATCCTAGTAAGGGTTGAGAGGTATCTCAACATTTCCTTGTACTAGTATAAATACCCTCACAAGTTTCACTTGTGAGGTGTGTGTTGCTTAATAATACTTTATCTTTCTACACACTCTCTCTTCCTTCTCTCTAGTCTCTCTCTCTCTCTCTCTCTCTCTCTCTCTCTCTCTCTCTCTCTCTCTCTCTCTCTCTCTCTCTCTCTCTCCACCACCACCACCATGGGTACGTTTGCCTATTCCGGCCGACCACCCGACCACACCACAATATCATCTTCCTAAACTAGATATTAGTGGACCAACAAACACTTTCAACTCAACAGAAAACTCAATTTCAAAACAAACATGTCGAAACAAAACTCTTCAAAATGAAGTAAATCGACTCTTGAAAGATGTTCTAAGTTCTGATATAATATATGTGTTTATGAATTCTATTTATTTGTCATGTTATTCCATGCTTATAACCGACCACAATGCGGAAAATGACAAATTGAGACACGAGATTGAGATCTTAAAAGTTGCAAATAAGAGAATCATGACTCATAATAATGATGTTCAAACAAAACTTTCACTTGAGATTTCTCAACTTCAAAAGAAACTTTAATGGTGTCAGGCCCAAAGCCTTGATTTTGAACTCAAACTACAAAGTCAAAAAGAAAACTTGTCTTTTCAAAATAGTCAAACATCCAAAGTGAGAATCTTGATAATGAAAACGCTGTCTTAAAGTGTCAAATTTTAAAATATGAACAAGAAATTGAGAACTTAAAGAATGAGTACAAAACCATTTATGATTCTTAAAAATGACACGTACTCAACTTTTGAAGAAAATGATGAATGTCGAAAAAGTCGAAATGACACCATTCGTTTAACTAGAGAACTCGATGCAAAATTACAAAATCAGCAACACATCATTATTGAATTAAAAGAGAAACTTCATTTACATGAAAAAGGGAAGTTAGGCAACACTAATGTAATCGTACCAAGAATGTACAAAATCGAAACATCATCTAGGCAAAAAGATAACAAGCAAAGTCAACCCACTAATTTCAATGCTTCCACTTCTACAGTACTAGAAGCCATTAGAAGAGAATGAAGTAGAAGATAACCTTAGGACTTTGAATAAAACGCATGTTGCATCTAATTTAGATTCGAACATAAAAACTTGTAATTTTGATATCAATGTAACGAATGCCAAGTCGTTGAATGTTTCAAATGCCAATGCTTCTTGTATCTTTTGCCGTAAAAGTATGATGTTTGGTACTCATGATCATTGTGTTGCTAATTCTCTTTTATTACGCGCTAGGAAACATATAAATGGCATTCTTTCTAGGCCAACTATAGCTTCTAAGTCTGCGTTAGGAAAAGAGCCAACAGTAGTTTCTAAGCCTGCGTTAAGTGATCCCATAGCCAAAAACACAAGCCCTAAGAAAATGGCTTCACCTAGTGCCGTCACTAAGACGAAAGACCAGAGTAATTGGATATGGCAAAAATGGTTACAGCATACACCTAGTTTTAAGTGGTTACCTAAACACATGTGTGCTTCTAATGTAACGGAACCCATTGATCATACGGGTTCCAATTTTACCACTATTCCATCTTCTTCGTCTTCATATGATAAAGGTGATCCAAATCGTACTCTGGATTGTTGATAGTGGATGAACCCGACATATGACAGGAAACCTTAAGCTGCTCATTAATTTTGTTTCAAAGTTCATCGATACTGTCAGATTCGAGAACGATCATTTTGCTGCTATCATGGGCTATGGAGATTATGTAAATGGAAACATCAAAATTAGTCGTGTATATTACGTCGAAGGCCTTGGTCACAACCATTTCTTAGTTGATCAATTATGTGATGGGGATTTGGAAGTAGGATTTAGGGAGAAAACATGTTTTGTACATGATCTACAAGGAAATGATCTTATGATGGGCAACCGTGGAACAAACCTTTACACCATCTCCATGTCCACATGATTGCTTCCTCTCCAATATATCTACTCTCAAAAGCAACTTCGAAAAAATCATGGTTATGGCACAAACGACTTTCTCATTTGAACTTCAAAACCATGATTGAACTTGCATGATACAAACTAGTAAACAGTCTTCCAAGATTTCAATACTGTAAGCATCATTTATGTCCCGCCTGTGAACAAGGAAAGAGCACACGTGCACGTTTCCCTCCTAAAACTGAACAAAGTACTGATAATGTACTTCAACTTCTTCACATGGATTTGTGTGTCTCAATGCGCGTGCAGACGATCAATGGCAAACGCTACATTCTTGTAATTGTTGATGATTATTCCAGAAGGACTTGGGTTTATTTTCTTTGAACTAAAGACCAAGCCCCTAACATGATTATCACCTTTCTCATGAAAATTCAAGTTCAGCTTGGCAATACGGTTAGAAAAGTCAGAACAGACAACAGAACTGAATTCAAGAATCAGACTCTTAGAGAATATTTTGAGAAAATATCAAAAATCTATTGCACGAAGTCCAAAACAGAAGGGAGTTGTTGAAAGACCCAACAGGACGTTAGTGGAAGCCGCAAGAACAATGCTTATTAATGCTCAATTACATGATTACTTATGGGCAGAAGCTATTTTGACTGCATGTTATACCAAAAACCGGTCAATGATCAACAAACGCCACAACAAAACCCCATATGAGCTTGTCCATAGATGAAAACCGAATCTCAAAATACTTTCATGTATTTGGTGCCCTTTGCTATCCAAATAGTGATCATGAAGACCTTGGAAAACTCAAAGCAAAAGCTGACATCGGTGTGTTCATTGGATACTATGAAAATTCAAAAGGCTTTCGAATCTGGAACCGTCATACTAGACAAATCATGGAAACCATTCATGTTAATTTCGATGAACTTACAGAAATGGCTTTAAGTAAAACAGCTTAAGACCCGCAACGAACCGTTTAATCTTCTCAGATCCATCAGCTGCACCATCACCTATATTCACTCTTCAACAATTGGAAACTTTGATTGCTCCTCTGTTCAACGAGACAACCGAAAGGCATGCTCTAGATGTATCAAATTTTTCCGCTGCACAACCTGATCACATTCCAATACCCAATACACCTGAACAGACAACAACTATTGTTGCAACTGATGTACCTCCACTCGACTCTCCAACAACAGAAGAACAAACTGCTTCCAACACCAATGATGCAGCTGAAGTTCAACATGAACAACAAATACCCGCACTTGCAGATTATGATGGAAATGTCTTCTTTAATTCATTTGCTCTGGCTCCAACTGTTCCAGACATTGAAGAGTCGTCAACCCACAACTTGGATCCATCTAGCATGCACACCTTTTATCAAAATCGCCCTTCAACACATAAATGGACAAGAAATCACCCCTTATTCAATGTGATTGGTAATCCTTCAAATCCAGTCATGTCAAGACAACGACTTCACACAGATGCTGAACATTGTGTTTATGATCTTACCGTCAGTCAAGCTGAACCAAAGAATATTAAATAAGCCATGACTTATGATAGTTGGATTGAATCAATGCAAGAAGAACTTGATCAATTCAAACGTCTTGAAGTCTGGGAATTGGTTGAAAGACCCGATTGAGTCTATGTCATTAGACTTAAATGGATTTGGAAGAACAAACTTGATGTTGATGGAACAGTGATTCATAACAAATCGCGTTTGGTTGCCAAAGGATACAGTCAAGAAGAAGGAATTGATTTTGAAGAATTATTTACACCAGTAGCTCGACTTGAAGTTGTACTTATGTTTCTGGCGTATGTTGCCTACAAGAACATCATCGTTTATCAAATGGATGTGAAAACTGCATTTCTAAATGGTCAACTCCGTGAAGAAGTGTATGTCAGTCAACCAGAGGGTTTCATCGATCCAGATCATCCAAATCTTGTGGACAGACTCAAGAAATCCCTTTACGGCCTTAAACAAGCCCCAAGAGCATGGTACAACAAATTGTCTTCATTCCTATTTGTTAATCACTTTACCAAAGGATCAGTTGATCCCACACTGTTTATTCAAAGGCACGGGGAGGACATTTTAATTGTTCAAATTTATGTTGATGATATCATTTTTCGATCAACAAAGAAAAATATCCGATTTCTTTCGCAAAATTAGTGAAACAAAACTTTGAAATGTTGATTGGCTCCAAACGGTCACCTAAATTGACCAGGTGAATGGTCAACTAGGTCAAACAGCCTAGAGTCAATGCTCCGCGGAAGTATAGTGTTTCCCCGGGTCGTTATGTCCCGACGAGGTGTGATGGTTATCAAACAGGTTTGTGATCGGGTGAATTTGGACAGAAATGGGTTTTGTGTTTGATTACACTAAGGAATCTACAAAGAAATAGCTTTAAACAAGCTATATGAACAAGACTGGAAAGTTGGAAAAACCAGAAACGTTTAAAACTTAAAAACGCGTACGTTCAAATTAAATTTACGCGAACGTACGAAATAAAACGTGAAAAGTGAAATCTGAAAACCCCCATGGGGTGAAAATGACTTTTTTACAAACCTAAGGTTAAAAGAAAATTTTTAGAAAAAGAAAATTAATTTTTACACTAATTAATTATTTATTATTAATTAAATACTAATTAAAACTAATTATTAATATTTAAAACACTTAAATACAATATAATATTAATTAAATACTAGAAAAATGAAAATTAAATTTTTAAAATTATAAAATAACTAAAAACTAATTTTAAAACCAAAAATAAGTATTTTTGTCTTTTTGGGGTTTTTATATTAATTAATTATTAATTAAATATTAATTACCTAATTAAACTATTTAAATTATAAAAAATAGAAAATGAATAGTAGAAATTATGAAAAAATTCCTAAAATTATTTTACATTATATAAAAGCTAGGAAAAATATAAAAACTAGGTCTTACTTAATAAAAACTAATTTTGCTATTTAAAACTTAATTATTAATTAATTACTAATAAAACTAATATTAAATCTAATAAATACCAAATTACAAAATAAAAATCTGAAAAATTTACTAAAATTACTTTACTATAAAAGGTAATTAATAAAAATATAAAAATGCCAAGTACTTAATAAAAATATAAAAATGAAAATTTAAATTTAAATTATATTAAATAGAAACTATCACTTATTATTAAATTAGTTTTTCTTGATTTTTCTTTTTGAAAACTATTTTATGCCTAAAAACAACTAACTTTTGTAAAAAAAAACTTTTTTATAAATTGAAAATAAGCACTGTGGAAAGAAATAAGCCAAACAGTTGACTTATGTTGACCAAAGAGGAAAATAAGCTCAAATGAGCTTAAGTGGGACCCACTATGGATGATTCTGATTCAATTGAGTATTATGAACAAGTTTAAGCAAGAAAAATCACATGGGGACCATTGGATAAGCCAATAAGCATAAATAAGCACTCCAATTCTTGTTTGAAAACTGAAAAAGGGGACAGATTTTAGGGGCTAAATCAGGTGGGGTCCACAAGGCCTTAGGTCAAACACTTGGTCAATCCTTCAAGAGTGCTAGGAGGGGGGTTCAAAGGACCAAGGTTATGGCTGTGGGGCCCACTGTGGTGATCAGGAAACACCACCAAAGTGGTGGTGATGGTGGTGAGGTCTGTGCAGCAGGGGGTATGGAGTGCCCAGCAGCCTACTTTGAGTGTGTGTGGGGCCCAGAGAAAAAATCACAAAAATGTAACACAAGTGGGATCTTGAAGCTGAGGTGTTGTACTACAAGTCCTAACAATTTCAAGCTCTAAATCCTACTCCTAAATTCTATAAAATTCTTGGAGTTTTGGAAAAAAAACTGAGATGTGCAATTTGACTTTTTGAGTTAAACACTAAAGTTGACTTTTTTGAGTTTAAGACCTAATTTAATGACTGAAATTAATATGATATACTAAAATAAAGTTAAATAAAGCTTTAATGACAACTAATCCAGAGATTTGAGTGGAATGCTAAGCTAAAATCATGACAGTGAACTCACAAGCTTAGATTGAATGAGATTTTGACTTTCAACTAAGCAAGTGCCAAATTTGTGACTTGCAAGACCTTTTTAGACCTATAGTGACATGTTGCAAATGAAAACAATAACAAAAGACTCCCTGAGCCTATCTAAGACAGCAAACCCAAACACCCCTTAATGGACTGTTAAGGCACAACTAATGAAGCAAAGCAAAGATTTAATCCATAAAATCTATCATTAAGCTTACTCTGACCAAGGATAAACTTAAATAAACAGCAATCAACAACAAAGAACTACCAGAACTAATCATTACAAAATATGAACAATAATAATAAAGGCTAAAATGAAACTTACAATACCCCTTGTGCTCAAAATCAAGAATGATCACCCAACCCTGACCTACTGTCTCCCAGAGACTCTAAACCATACTCAAATTGCTTCTCTAGTTCTTTTTCTTCTTCTTTTTTTTATTTTCTTACTTATTTATTTGGAATTTTGAGGATTTTTTGATAGATGCCTGGAAACTGATTAAATAGTTAAATGAAGCTTATAAAAGTTTGTTGATATATTATATGAACTTCATGATCACTGATTGATAGTCTTTAACAATATGGAGTTCAAAATGAAATTTGAGCTGAAAATAAGATAAATGCTTAAATAAACAAAGAACTTTTTAAATTATCACTAAGGAAAGTTGAATTACAATTAAAAACACTTACTATAATCTTTTTACACTACTGATTACAACTAAGAATTTATAAATTACTTGAACGACATTAAAAAAAACTAATCTAAAACTAAAACTATCAACTACTGCTTCCTTCTTCATTTTTTCTTTTCTTATATAAGTCCTTGAGCATGCCTTTGTCTTTCCCACTCATAATTTCAGCCATTGGATCCTAGGTTTTGATCTTGGCCGTCAAAAAGGTTTTGGCGGGAAAACAATATTTAGTGGAATTATGACCTGGAGGAGGGGGGTTGTAATTATCACATGGAATGGGATGTAGGGTGGTTAGTAGAGTGGAGAAGAGGGGACAGGTTGGTGGAAAGGAGGGGGGACACAGTAGCAGGTTTTAGGGGTAAAAGGTAGGAGATGAACAGTGGTTTTGGTTGGGGTTTGACCTGGGGGTGTTGACCGGGTTTTATATATTAAAAGGGAATGGATTGGGCCATGGTTTGGGCTGGGGTGGTTTATGGGTGGATCAGGTTTGGTTTTTTAGTAGATTGGGGTTTTGGTAATAAGGGTCCATTTGGTTTAAGGAATAAATGACAAGGACTATCTTTGTAATTTCTGAAAATTAGGGACTGAAAGTGTAAACCTGCCAAAGTATTACAAGGACCATACTTGCCATGTTTGAATAGGACAAGGACCAAAGATGTAATTTTTCCATATTTGAAATGTCCAAGGACTAAAATCGCCAAATTGCCAAACTCCAGGGACCAAACATGACATTTCTCCAAACCTTTCATCTAAGGACCTATGTTGCCAACCTGTGATTCCCAAAGGACCAAAATTCACTTTTTATTCAAAAATATCCTACGAGGGACCAAATATGACAATTTATGAAGTTTAGGGACTAAAACTGTAAATTTCCAAAACTTTTTAACTTTTTCACCAAAGGACTAAATACGACAATTTATGATTTCAAAAGGACCTTTGGTGACTTTTCCATATTTTGAATAACCAGGGACTAGTTTTGACATTTTATGAAAGTTGGGGGACTGAAACTGCCAATTTTGCAAACTTTGTACGTTTTTCATTTGTTTTTACTCATTTTGCATCTAAAACATATAAAACACAATTTTGAAATATTTCTAGTATTTTGATGCATTTCTGAGTGTTTTTGTATGTTTTGCAGTTCAGATTTGACCAAAAATGATGAGTGTTTGAGCACTCATCAATCCCCCACACTAAAATATTGCTAGTCCCTAGCAATAAACTGTTTTAAAAATTAATGGATTTTAAACTCTTTACCAAAAGCCATCACTTTTGGAGTAGCCAGATGTATCGATTCAAGTAAGAACTATGGTCCACCTGATAACCATGTGATTTTGAGCAAACCACCAGCTGTCAACGAATTTGATTAGTCTTTACCAAAAGCCGTTTGCTTCTGGACTAGCCAACTCTTGATGGACAAAGTCAACATCTTGGTGAGCTGATTACCAATTATGGATTTTCCACTGCCTTTACCACAAGCCATAATCTTGCGGGCTAGCCAACTCATTCGCTTTTTAGGATATGGCGAGTTGAGGTACCATACAATTTTGGGCAAATTGCAAGCCATAAACGGATTTGATATATCTTTACCAAGAGTCGTTTGCTCCTGGATTAGCCAATCCTTTTGTCGTTTAGACATGGTGGACTGATAACCACAAAAATTTTGAAACTCAAGTGAAAAAAAATTTAAAATTTTTGAGATTTTGGCTAAAACGGGGGTACTAGATAGTAAAATGTGATAAAATTCGCTAGAATACCCCCCCCCCCCCCCCCACACACTTAGAATGAATATTGTCCTCAATATTCAAAGTCCCGGCTATTATGCCGACTCTTTGAACGTAAAAGGGCAACATTACAATCTAAATGTGGAAACACCAGTTTGTATTTTCACTTCATTGGTAACCATAGTATGGGTAACTCCCCCACACTTAGGGTGAAAACCCTATAAGCATGCTACTGTTTTTGTTTACCGAGTCGCTAGCTTGACTCGACCCCGAATTCATTTGTCCTTGGGGAAGCATGATGTGGAAGAAGCAATCTCAATCGGACTTTCATTCAAGATGTTTGGACAAACATTTGAAGTACGTGAAAGTTCCACACTGATGAGATAAGTATCCGGCTCAAGATAATGATACATGAAAATGCCGGGGTCAAATATAGTGTCTTCATTCCCGAAGGAGTGAAGAAGAGAAGAAGTCACCTTATAGGTGAAGAAAAGGAAGAAAATCATGATGAAAATCATGATTTGATCATCTTCCTCGAGAGCAGGCTCAGTAGCCTGAATTTGGATTTCAAGGGTTAAGCTCAAAAATATCCCGGGAGGGTGGGTGGGAATTTGCAAATTCTCATGATTGAGTGCATCTCCCCCCGGGCTATCAAACTCCAGAGGAGTCATGATATGATGAGTGAGTTCACCGAAGAACTCCTCATGAAGAGAATTATTCACAAGATGTGAATTTGTGAACTCATGTTCCAGAATAGACTCATCACAATCCTCAATCTGAGTACCAAAGATTGGATTATCAGAAATCAAAGTGAATTCAGATTTGAATTCAAATAAAGGATTGGTGAAAGTAGTATTGAAAGTTTCGGGAACAAATAGATTATCATTCTCTATTGGACTGCTGGGATAAGAACTGAGTGGTGGATCATGATATAGGAGACTTTCAATTTCTCCCAGATCGGCTTCAAAGTCGAGGAGACCATTATTACTTTCCAATGAAAGTGGATTGATGTGAGTAAGTTCATCGGCGAACTCCTCAAGAAGAGGATCAGCATCAGATTGTGGGAGTGATGCCTCAATATACTCAATGTCTCCATGAGATGTACAATCATCATTAAAATCTGAGAAAGTCTCAAAATGATCGTTTGAACACTCAAGAGGGGAAGGTAAATCACACACATGATCAAAAGTTCCCTGTGACTCTCCTGGGATTGGGACAAGGATCTCAACACTAGACTTTATGAATTCGTCCAATTCCTTATCAGGGACAGTGCTAAGATGCTCATCCCCCATGTTAAGAGAGTGAGTGTGAACTTCGGGTGTGATATCAGACTGAGGGAGTTGAGAAGGACTAGCACACATGGGTTTTATAAATTTCATTTGTTCTTCTGCAAGTAATTCTATCATAGTCTTTTCTCCCTGATTTTCCGAGGAAGGAATCACAACAGATGAACTTGATGAATCCTCACAAAATTGAGAAATATCAAGGGTAACTTCATCATCATCGTCGAGAAGAGCAGC
The DNA here is from genome assembly GCA_030686995.1 of Artemisia argyi. Taxonomy (NCBI): domain Eukaryota; kingdom Viridiplantae; phylum Streptophyta; class Magnoliopsida; order Asterales; family Asteraceae; genus Artemisia; species Artemisia argyi. The sequence goes on from CM060676.1 coordinate 95,070,896, forward strand.
CTTGCGAAATATGGCACGTGTTTTAGCTGCTTGTTCTAAGACTAGCAATTCTTCCTTGCTCAATTCGTTTCTAGCATCTCGTTCTTCAGCAAGTAATTCTGCCATAGATTTCTCACGAGAGTTTTGAAACGATGTAGTAGCCAACTCCTCCTTAAGTTCTTTCAATATCTCAAGAGCCTCTAGTAAAAGGTCTTGCTCAGTATCATGAGGAGTTGCTTGGATCATTTGGTACTGTGGAGGTGGGTCTGAAAACGAATAGTCGTAATTGTTACAAGGAAATGGATTCCTTGTTTGACAATCCGAACTGAAGTGTGGACCTCCACAGTAATCACAACGGTAAAACTGATGTGGCTGTGGGTTGTATGAGCTAGAGTTATAATTGTTATCAGGAAATTGCTCATAGACAAGCGTGCTTCCTGATTGACAATCAGAACTGTAGTGTGAACCACCACAGTACTCACAACAGTAAAACTGATGAGTCTCATGGTGTGGTAGCTGATGGAATAAATCAGTCGTGTCATGGTAGGAATAGGGATCTTGGTTATAGACAGACCCGTTTCCTGACTCTATCATGCCACAGCTGGGGCAATTGCCACCATTATAAGGATTACCACACCAATGGCAAGTAAGAAGGTGTGGAAGAGACATAGAAAGAATCAAAAGGTTTGGGAGGGTAAGGAATGAAGAATCAAAATGATAGGAGGGTAAAGATGAATATTTTTGGGTTTTTGGAAAGACATTTTGTACAAATGATAAAGAAAATCTTTTTGTGTTTTTTGTGTTTGTTGAAAACTGAATTTAAAATGTTTTCGGGAACAGTTTTGTTTTTTATGAAAATAAGAAGATAATATGAAAAAGGGTGGGTAAATATACAATGAGTGTATATCCCGATTCACTAATACGCAAAACCGTTTAAGAATAACGCGCACAACCTCCCCGGCAGCGACGCCAAAATTTGATTGGCTCCAAACGGTCACCTAAATTGACTAGGTGAATGGTCAACTAGGTCAAACAGCCTAGAGTCAATGCTCCGCGGAAGTATAGTGTTTCCCCGGGTTGTTATGTCCCGACGAGGTGTGATGGTTATCAAACGGGTTTGTGATCGGGTGAATTTGGACAGAAATGGGTTTTGTGTTTGATTACACTAAGGAATATACAAAGAAATAGCTTTAAACAAGCTATATGAACAAGACTGGAAAGTTGGAAAAACCAGAAACGTTTAAAACTTAAAAACGCGTACGTTCAAATTAAATTTACGCGAACGTACGAAATAAAACGTGAAAAGTGAAATCTGAAAACCCCCGGGGGTGAAAATGACTTTTTTACAAACCTAAGGTTAAAAGAAAATTTTTAGAAAAAGAAAATTAATTTTTACACTAATTAATTATTTATTATTAATTAAATACTAATTAAAACTAATTATTAATATTTAAAACACTTAAATACAATATAATATTAATTAAATACTAGAAAAATGAAAATTAAATTTTTAAAATTATAAAATAACTAAAAACTAATTTTAAAACCAAAAATAAGTATTTTTGTCTTTTTGGGGTTTTTATATTAATTATTTATTAATTAAATATTAATTACCTAATTAAACTATTTAAATTATAAAAAATATAAAATGAACAGTAGAAATTATGAAAAAATTCCTAAAATTATTTTACATTATATAAAAGCTAGGAAAAATATAAAATTACTTTACTATAAAAGGTAATTAATAAAAATATAAAAAAGCCAAGTACTTAATAAAAATATAAAAATGAAAATTTAAATTTAAATTATATTAAATAGAAACTATCACTTATTATTAAATTAGTTTTTCTTGATTTTTCTTTTTGAAAACTATTTTATCCCTAAAAACAACTAAATTTTGTAAAAACAACTTTTTTATAAATTGAAAATAAGCACTGTGGAAAGCAATAAGCCAAACAGTTGACTTATGTTGACCAAAGAGGAAAATAAGCTCAAATGAGCTTAAGTGGGACCCACTATGGATGATTCTGATTCAATTGAGTATTATGAACAAGTTTAAGCAAGAAAAATCACATGGGGACCATTGGATAAGCCAATAAGCATAAATAAGCACTCCAATTCTTGTTTGAAAACTGAAAAAGGGGACAGATTTTAGGGGCTAAATCAGGTGGGGTCCACAAGGCCTTAGGTCAAACACTTGGTCAATCCTTCAAGAGTGCTAGGAGGGGGGTTCAAAGGACCAAGGTTATGGCTGTGGGGTCCACTGTGGTGATCAGGAAACACCACCAAAGTGGTGGTGATGGTGGTGAGGTCTGTGCAGCAGGGGGTATGGAGTGCCCTGCAGCCTACTTTGAGGGTGTGTGGGGCCTAGAGAAAAAATCACAAAAATGTAACACAAGTGGGATCTTGAAGCTAAGGTGTTGGACTACAAGTCCTAACAATTTCAAGCTCTAAATCCTACTCCTAAATTCTATAAAATTCTTGGAGTTTTGGAAAAAAAACTGAGATGTGCAATTTGACTTTTTGAGTTAAACACTAAAGTTGACTTTTCTGAGTTTAAGACCTAATTTAATGACTGAAATTAATATGATATACTAAAATAAAGTTAAATAAAGCTTTAATGACAACTAATCCAAAGATTTGAGTGGAATGCTAAGCTAAAATCATGACAGTGAACTCACAAGCTTAGATTGAATGAGATTTTGACTTTCAACTAAGCAAGTGCCAAATTTGTGACTTGCAAGACCTTTTTAGACCTATAGTGACATGTTGCAAATGAAAACAATAACAAAAGACTCCCTGGGCCTATCTAAGACAGCAAACCCAAACACCCCTTAATGGACTGTTAAGGCACAACTAATGAAGCAAAGCAAAGATTTAATCCATAAAATCTATCATTAAGCTTACTCTGACCAAGGATAAACTTAAATAAACAGCAATCAACAACAAAGAACTACCAGAACTAATCATTACAAAATATGAACAATAATAATAAAGGCTAAAATGAAACTTACAATACCCCTTGTGCTCAAAATCAAGAATGATCACCCAACCCTGACCTACTGTCTCCCAGAGACTCTAAACCATACTCAGATTGCTTCTCTGGTTCTTTTTCTTCTTTTTTTTTTATTTTCTTACTTATTTATTTGGAATTTTCAGGATTTTTTGATAGATGCCTGGAAATTGATTAAATAGTTAAATGAAGCTTATAAAAGTTTGTTGATATCTTATATGAACTTCATGATCACTGATTGATAGTCTTTAACAATATGGAGTTCAAAATGAAATTTGAGCTGAAAATAAGATAAATGCTTAAATAAACAAAGAACTTTTTAAATTATCACTAAGGAAAGTTGAATTACAATTAAAAACACTTACTAGAATCTTTTTACACTACTGATTACAACTAAGAATTTATAAATTACTTGAACGACATTAAAAAAAAACTAATCTAAAACTAAAACTATCAACTACTGCTTCCTTCTTCATTTTTTCTTTTCTTATATAAGTCCTTGAGCATGCCTTTGTCTTTCCCACTCATAATTTCAGCCATTGGATCCTTGGTTTTGATCTTGGCCGTCAAAAAGGTTTTGGCGGGAAAACAATATTTAGTGGAATTATGACCTGGAGGAGGGGGGTTGTAATTATCACATGGAATGGGATGTAGGGTGGTTAGTAGAGTGGAGAAGAGTGGAAAGGTTGGTGGAAAGGAGGGGGGACACAGTAGCAGGTTTTAGGGGGTAAAAGGTAGGAGATGAACAGTGGTTTTGGTTGGGGTTTGACCTGGGGGTGTTGACCGGGTTTTATATATTAAAAGGGAATGGATTGGGCCATGGTTTGGGCTAGGGTGGTTTATGGGTGGATCAGGTTTGGTTTTTTAGTGGATTGGGGTTTTGGTAATAAGGGTCCATTTGGTTTAAGGAATAAATGACAAGGACTATCTTTGTAATTTCTGAAAATTAGGGACTGAAAGTGTAAACCTGCCAAAGTATTACAAGGACCATACTTGCCATGTTTGAATAGGACAAGGACCAAAGATGTAATTTTTCCATATTTGAAATGTCCAAGGACTAAAATCGCCAAATTGCCAAACTCCAGGGACCAAACATGACATTTCTCCAAACCTTTCATCTAAGGACCTATGTTGCCAACCTGTGATTCCCAAAGGACCAAAATTCACTTTTTATTCAAAAATGACCAAATATGACAATTTATGAAGTTTAGGGACTGAAACTGTAAATTTCCAAAACTTTTTAACTTTTTCACCAAAGGACTAAATACGACAATTTATGATTTCAAAAGGACCTTTGGTGACTTTTCCATATTTTGAATAACTAGGGACTAGTTTTGACATTTTATGAAAGTTGGGGGACTGAAACTGCCAATTTTGCAAACTTTGTACGTTTTTCATTTGTTTTTACTCATTTTGCATCTAAAACATATAAAACACAATTTTAAAATATTTCTAGTATTTTGATGCATTTCTGAGTGTTTTTGTATGTTTTACAGTTCAGATTTGATCAAAAATGATGAGTGTTTGAGCACTCATCAAATGTCCATGATAGGTGAACTAAAGTTCTTCTTAGAACTCTAAGTTCATCAATCTCCCCGTGGTATTTTTCTAAACTAGTCCAAATATGCTCTTGAAATTTTAAAGAAACATGGCATGACCAGTTGTGATACTTATAAAACTCCCATGTCTGCCTCATCACCAAAGCTGGATGATGATTTACATGGGACACTAGTTGAACCAACCAAATACCGAAGTATTATTGGGTCTCTCATGTATCTAACAGCCAGCAGACCAGATATAGTATTTGTTGTATATCTTTGCTCACGCTATCAGTCAAACCCAACTGAAAGGCACCTCTCTAAGGCTAAAAGAATTCTTCGATACATAAAGGGAACCGTTCACTTGTGGATCTGGTATCCGAAGGATTCTAGTTTTGAACTAATAGCCTTTTGAGATGCTGATCATGTAGGTTGTTTAGATACACGAAAACTACTTCTGGTGGTGTTCAATTTCTCGGAGATAAGCTTGTATATTGGCAGTCAAAGAAGCATGATTGCACTTCGTTGTCATCAACAGAAGCAGAATATGTGGCCATGTCAGCATGTTGTGCTCAAGTCATTTGGATGCGATCACAACCAATGGACTACGGCTATGTATTCGACAAGAATCCGATGTATTGTGACTCCAAGAGTGTCATTGCTATCTCCTGCAATACAGTTCAACATTCAAAATCAAAGCATATCGCTCTCAGATATCACTTTATCAAGGAGCATGTTGAAAAGGGCACAATTGAATTATATTTTATGGGTATGGAATACCAATTGGCAGGTATTCACCAAAGCCTTGCCTCATGCAGGATTTGTGGAATTAGTTCATCAAATTGGTATGCGATGTTTGACTCCAGACGATCTGGAAAACTTGCTCAAACAAACTTGAAATCGTCAAACACAAAAACAAACTCTTTGTAAATATTTATTAAAAAAAATAAATAAATAAATAAATAAAAAACATTTACAATTTTATTTCCTTTTAACAATTTTTAAAGATGATTAATTATGTGTTTGCAAGTACTTATTTTACCATACTCAACACATGCTCTCAGCATTAAACATTTTCAAACAAGGTCTTAAGATGCACGTGTTGAGGGGAGAATTCGGAAAAATACTTCAAAAGTTAGTTCAAGTACTTGCATACTCTTTTGTAAAAGATGTTGTTTCAAGTTGTTGAAAACGTGTTTGCAAGAAAATCCTCTCCCAAAACAATCAAAGTTTCAAATGAAAAAGTTCTTGTTAGATTCTCCCCATAAAACTCAAAAAACATATTTTAATCAATTTTCTCTTCAAAAACAACATCAATATGCTATTTTTGAAGGGAAGAAAAATGAAAATGTGATTAAAATATGGTAACAAAAGTGAGGAATCTCATATGAGCTCGACTCAGATATTACCAATGAATTGACGATGCTTAAATGTCAGTAATCGAAAGGACTTGTCCTGGATGGGTAATAATTTCAAGCTAGTGTAACTAGTGATGTAAGCGTGTCTCGAATAGGACTTGTCTAAGTAGATTGTACTGTTTCGAGAGATTTCCTTGAATATACCAGGAAGGGTAATAATTTCAAGCTAGTCTAACGAGTGATGTAAGCGTGTCTCGAATCGGTCATATTCACTGAAAATCAATCAATTCAAAAGTGCGAACTTTACCCAACATGTGTTAATTTTATTTTGAAAACATTCAAGCACATGTGAAGGGGGTATTTCTGAAAAAAGAAAAACTCTCGAGGTGTTAACAAAATATGTTTTCTAATCTTAAACACTTTGAGAAATTTTACAAAAGGTTTTATGGTACATGATCAATGAACCTAGGATATTCAGGGAGTCATAAGGTGAATATGGTTAGGTTTATATCCAATGATCCGCCAGAGTCAGAGGGATCTACCCAAGGACAATACTCATAGTTAGTAATTATAAGTCCATAGGAATGATTGAAAAAAAGGGTGTAAAGAAATGAAAGGAAAAATAAGGAGTTGAAGAATTAAAAAGAAAAGTTAATAAAAACGGTGAAAAGAAATAGCCCTCCAAATGTTCAACTTTGGGCAGAAACCGGGTTCAATACATATGCTAGTGGTTGTTATTAAGGTAACACCGGTATTGAAGACAAGACGTCAAGGACCCAGTGATGCACCACACTTAACCTCCTAGCCACTTAGGCATCTCTTAAAAGACACTTGTTTCATTTCTCATGGAGAACCTTGCATAATCTATCGACCTCTTACTTCGAGATGTGTTGGTATTGAAAAGGAGGCACTCTGATCCATGCTTCCGACAACTAAACCAAAACGCACTAATCGAGTCTAGAACCATGAGATTCATCAAAAGATCTCTTAGGATACACTTTCCAAAACATGCACTTGTGTTCGCCAAAAAGAACACAAGTTGCAAGAGTCTTTTATGAGATCATCGGATCTTGCCACTTATATCATGATGGTAGTTTCTATGTTCCAAATGCTCTACAGTCGTGGAGTGATACTTCGGTATACTTCAGCGACTCACCTGAATTGTTAGTATACTTCGGTATACCTTTGTAAGCATTCTTGAGGGTATCCAATTCAGGAACAACCTTTGTAAGGATTATAGAGAGTCTTTACACTATACTGTTGATTCTCTCGAACTCTGAACCTATAAGTGCTGGAAATCACGCTAAGGAGATTCCTTTCACAAATCGAGTCCTGAAGATGTGAGTCTTTACTTGGATTATATCCATAGTATTGGTAACTGTCCCTCAGCGGGATTCGGACAGCTGATGTGCCCGACCAAGGTGAATGGAATTAAGACATTAATCAGTAAAACAATCGTAGTGGTCTTATCTTTATGAAAAGTCAACAATGGTCGGTTTGAGATTATTACTAACCTTTACCATGCAGATACCGATGGACGTTCCGTGGTGGGAGACCGTTACTATCATGAGTCATCAACTCATACTCAAAGATCCACATGCTCATACCAACTACATCATTAGTCAAAAGTAAAGCAAAGTTCAAGACAATTCAAAAGGAAAAGCTATTGGAGAATCAAAGTTAAAGAAAGTTACAAAGTTTAAAAGGTGAAGATCAATGACATGAAAAGAGAACCTTACATGAATGAAGAATCAAAGTCAAAAGACGTATGAGCATGTTGGAAAAGACGTAAAGACAACAGAGTACAAGACGTTGATAAAGGCAAGCCAAAACCGACATAATATCACAAAGAACAAGAACAAAGAACAAAGACACATGAGACGTCAAGCCAAAGAAGCAATGAAGACGTCAAGCAACCTTTGATGACCAACCATTAGGAAGAGATTGTTGGGATTACGTGTAACTAATATCAAGTGTGGTCATTAAGTTTTGTAATAGGTTGCTTAATTATATAGGCTTATATGTTTGTTATTAATTTTAGGCTTATGAAGTAAGGTCCATGCGGGAGTTGCCTTAGTTCTAGCACTATATAAACAATTGTAAACCTCACCTTGAGGTTGTTGGTTCATTTTATGCAAGATACATTTTTTTCATTTTAAAGCATAAGAAGTTCCATACCATTATCTCTCTCTATTTTCTCTCTCTCTAAATACTTGTGTGTTTACAACATTATGGTGTCCTAGCACCTTTTTTGAACCACAATTGTTTATCGGGACTTACACGTAATTCGTAAATGAAGACCCTAATAGAACATTGTAACAATGAGATCTAAACTAAGATACGGGGAAAAAAATAAAGCACTGAATTTATAAGTAAATGTGAAAAATAACTAACTATATACAGTATATATTATTTTATAGTCCACAATGATATATACATTGTCTTGATGAAATGATAGTGTGTTAAATAATTTTTTGACAAGGTACGGATATTCAAAGAAGTGTTCAAGTAATCACCACTGGACATTCCTCTTATTTTGGTGCCTTTTCTTTATACATAAGAGTACGAGGTACGCTTGGCTGGTAGCCTCGCGCCATCCTTCCAGCCCCAAAAATGTGATGGCGCACGGTTACGCTGGTTGTGTCATCGTGCCTTGCGCCGTGGTTTTTTTTTTTTTTTTTTTTTTTTTTTTTTTTTTTTTTTTTTTTTTTTTTTAACGTGTGTCTATGTGTCTTTATAGTGTGTACTAGTTATAATACTCGCGCATGCGCGTGTTTTTTTTTTTTTTAATTTTTTAAAATAATTATTTAAAAATTTTAATCCTATTGTTAATTGCATCTTATCTATATTTTTTGTATTTATCTTCTACTTGTATTGTGGATAAATATAAAATAAATAATCTCTTTTTTTAATATCTTATCTATATTTTTTGTATTTATCTTTTACTTGTGTTATGGATAAATATAAAATATTACCTAATAAGAAAATAATCTTTTTTTTAAATAAAATTATTACTAAATCAGGTATGAATTGATTTTTTTGAAATGCAAAATTCCCAATAGAGGTTTTGTTTTATTATATAAAAGATTTGCAGGTTGTTGAGGAAGAAGATGGTACCAAGTTTGGTGTGTTGCGATTTTAGTCTTTGTGGTTTTCTTTTATACTTTTTTGTGTTGACAATTTTAGTCCTTGTGGTTTTTTAAACAATTTTTATGCATTTTTTTAAATGTAACATGTGTTTTTTTTAGTTAATAAAGTTTATTTTAGTTAATATTGTGTATTTTTTATTTTATATATAAAAAATATGGACGACGGCACCGCATTTTTTTGTGCCAAGTGTTACAGCCAAAATGTAGTGCCATAGGATTTCTGGTATCATGGAGACTTTTGCTGACGTGATAGCACTTTTTCTCCGCGGCACGAAGGAATCCAATGTTCTAAAGAATTATGTCTTCGGGCCTCGATATAACTCACAAATCCAATTACGTTTGATCGGATCTGGTCAAAATTTAACTTCACAAAATAGCAGTCCACAATCAAAGTTAAACAACCTCATTTGACTTTCTATACATTTAAAGATCACCAAATGACCTGCTCATTTGAGTCTGTCACTGTCTTTTAACAATATTTTATAGGTCTTGACTTAACAATTTAAAACGTGTGATATTCACATATTTTTCTAGCTTTAGGATAATATTATTGAATTAAGTTTCCGAAAGAATATTAAAAATCTCAACATGATTTTTCTCGTTCCAAAGATTGAGTCCTAATACGACTTAAGGTTATAAGATGTGAACATCAGGATATATTAGTTAGCAAGAAAAATATATGAACTATATAAAATGTCGTCATAATATGTTAAAAACACGAGGCATTTCTATAAGATGAAAATATGGGCCAAAAGTCAAAACACTGTTTATTGCTTATTCTATACGAATATTTTCTATACGTCTTCTTTGGCAATTAAAGGTTCCTGAAATGACGTTCTTAATCCACAACATTCTGATTTCTTGATATTGGCATTTTTAATTCTTTTTGTCATAGAAGTTGGTTTTGAACAAGTCTAAAAAATCTTGATAATGGCCTTTTTAACCCCTTTATTTTGGGATGAGTTATCCACACCCTCCTACAAGAAGGATATTCAACCATTAGATGCATAATCGGGTTGTACGGTGTGTATTGCGAGTTGTACGGTTTGACAAAACCCTCCTGATGTGATAATATAGGGAGGGTTTGTATAACATAACCCCTTTATCTTATCAGTTATATTCTTGAACAAGTTTTGAAAATGCAGTAGTGGTTTAAAGCCGACAAATTTGACGACTAATTGTGAGGGAAGTGATTTGCACACTTCTTTCTTGTCCTTCAGTTTACAGTACAACACAGTTTTTTTATCAGTTTCTGCTTTGTACTTTTCGCAAATTTAATACTTTTGACTTATGAAACTTTATATTTTTTGTTCTGTACTTTCAGGTTTATAGTTTTTTTTTTAATATAAACAAAATTATAAAAAATATAAAAACCAGAAAATCCGCGCAGGGGAATGGTGAGTACAACTTGTAAAAAGGGGGGTCGTTATAACCTACCCCTTTCTTTAAGTATATACTAATTTCTCTGCATCATTGTCATAAAATAAAGTGTGAAACGTAGTTGGCCATTCTAAGTGACCTTCAGTTGGGTCCATCGCGCACATCAACTATAACTACATATCATTAACTATTTAACTCCAACTACATATTGGTAAAAAGAAGAGGTCCTTATAACTTACCTCTTTCTTTTAAGTGTATACTGATTTCTCAGCATCATTGTCATAGAAATAAAATGTGAAACGTAGTTGGCCATTCTAAGTGACCTTCAGTTGGGTCCATCGCGCACATCAACTATAACTACATATCATTAACTATTTAACTCCAACTACATATTGGTAAAAAGAAGAGGTCCTTATAACTTACCCCTTTCTTTTAAGTGTATACTGATTTCTCAGCATCATTGTCATAGAAATAAAGTGTGAAACATAATTGGCCATTCTAAGTGACCTTCAGTTGGGTCCATTGCACACATCAACTATAACTACATATCAATTATTTAACTTCAACTACATACTGGTAAAAAGAGGGGTCCTTATAACTTCCCATTTCTTTTAAGTGTATACTGATTTCTCTGTATCATTGTCATAGAAATAAAGTGTAAAACATAATTGGTCATTCTAAGTGACCTTCAGTTGGGTCTATCGCACACATCAACTATAACTACATATCATTAACTATTTAACTCCAACTACATATTTTGTCTCTTTGAATATTGCTATTTTAGCAGTTAACATCCTTAATAGTTTGATTAGTCAAGTGTGAACATATAGCTACTGATACATTTTAAAAAGTTATATTGGTTTGTCAAGTGTGATTTGTCAAATGTGAATGGCTATGATCCTTTTATATAATTATCAAAATTTTAAAAAGTTGTATTAATTAATGTGATATGTTGATGTTTGTACCCTACCCTCGAATCACCCGAACCCAATAACTTGATTTATAATCGGGTCATTTTTTAAAAATTCGAAACCGACCCGACAAACACGATAACCTGACCTGATAACACCCTTACACAGTTGACTTTTAAAATAAGACTGATTTAGCAAAAACACCACTTTGATCGCATAAAATATCACTTTGATCTAGCAAACAAACCATACCAACTTTTGGATGTTTGTCAATTTTTTAATGCAGTCGCTGGTCTAACAGTGGCACGAGACTAAATTAAAAATATATATAAAATAAAATAAAATGTGAAGTTTTATTAGGACTAAAACTGAAATTTTCTCTAGAAAGCCAAACTGCAAGAACTCACGTGTAAAAGTTTTTTGTGTGTTGGGCTTCCACTCCCATATAATATCTATCTATCTTATCAATCATCCCCATCTATAAATAGCATAAAAAAGCTCCCAACCCATGGCACAAAACTAACTGAGTAACACAAACAAACCAAAAAACCCAGACAAAAAAAGCCTATTTATCATAATAAGATGCCTTGTGTCCAGATCTCCACCAATGTTTGCCTTGATGGTCTTGATACCGATCCCATATTTTCGGAAGTTACCAAAGTCGTCTCGCAAATCATTGGTCGAGGTGAAGAAGTAAGTATACGTCTTTTCTTATATATGTTTCATTTCCATGAAATTTGGATTATATATGTTTCATTCCCCTTTTTGCGACGAAAGATTCATGCTTACTCTTATTATTATGTATTTTTTTCTTTTTGCCACGGCAATTTTTTGTTTTCTTTCACGTGTAATAATATACAGACTATAACACTCTGTTCCCGAGTTTATTTTTTGGAGTGAAAGAGAAAGGTTTGGGATGGTAGTAAAAAAAAGTTATGTTAATGAGATTTTTTTGGAGGGGAGAGAAAAGCAAAGGATAGTAAATTAAATCAAAATTACTCTCCTAATTTACTTCTCAAATTGGGATGAAACGGAGTGAAATTGATTTTAAAGCTTTTTTTTTGTTACTTCATTCTCTTTTCTTTCCAACTCGGGAACACAAGATAAAAAAATAATTTCTTATTCCTCTCCTTTTTACTTCACTCCTTTCTCCATCTCTTTTCTTTCCGCTTTATACTCGGGAACAGAGTGTAACGTAAAATAAAGTATTAAACTTAAATCAATACACATTTTTGTAGTGCTATTCATCGGTTCGGTTTTTGGGTTTGTGGGTTATATAATTCTGGTTATACAATGGATAAATTTTTAAAATCAAAACCTAACCAATTATACAACGGATAAAATCAAATCACACGTCAAACTAGAATACAGTTTGGTTTACGTTAAAAAAAAAAAAAAAAAAAAAAAAAAAAAAAAAAAAAATCAATTGAACTTTATAATATAATTTAGAAGTCATAACAGAAGTAAACTTATAGAAGTAAATTGATGGTAAGAGTACACGATACAGCATAGGGAACTTTTAAGGATCATGTGCGTTAATTCACTCACCAATATATATAAATATATATGTATCACAATCAAAGGCGGAGCTAGAAAGTTATGGTCGAGGGGTTATGATAATTTTTAAAAACTACACTATAAATTGGTTCGTCAGGAGAGTAAATTACAAAAATAACCAGATATTATAAAAGATTTACACTACAATTTTTTTCCCTAAGGAGCATGTGCCTATCATACCCCCATCCTGTCTACGCTAGTTATTACAATGCTTGATTTTAGGAATATATTTTGTTTTAAATATATTTTGAGATTTTGGGATTTAGGATGGATAGTTAGAATGATATGATAGAAATTATATGTATAACTTTATTATTGTTATTGTTATTGTTATTGTTATTATTATTATTATTATTATTATTATAGATATGTGAGTTTTTTTGTTCGATTTAATTATATTTTTGTCAAATCATACACCAAACCAAACATTGATTAAATACTTGTATTTGATTTTAAACCAAACCATACACCAATTTAAAAATACGAGTTTATTTTTATTTTTTTGTTTATTTGGTCGACACACATACATTTTATGAACTACTTTTAGTAGTATGTAAGAAAATTAATTCTGGGACTAATGACAAATGATAAATTGTACTGGCAAACACCGGTCATAAAACACCCACAGATATGAGAGTATGCAAATTATATTTGATTGGGACACTTCAAAACGTGCATTAAACAGTTGTGCTATAAATATAAACTTCTTTAATTATTTATATATTGAGTGTCCCAATCAAATTTAAAAGTGTGTCAATCACTTCCCTATTAGAAGAAAAGACTTCTATGCTAAAATGGCCTATTTGCTTGCTAATAATTGTTAGGAAAACTGTTGATTAATATACAGTTACAAAGTTTCATGAGTGTTCTAATTAATTTAGTCAAACTCTATATTGTTCACGAAAACTAGCAAAGTTTCAATATTTTTTCATTGTTGTAACATTTACCATTTAATTATAACTAATTTCAACTATCTTATGTACATGTAAAAGGAATATAAGCTACAAAATAATCATCAATTTTGATAAGTGTTATTTTGATCACTCAAATAAATAAATAAAATTTACAACAACGATAAATATTTAAATTTTAGTGGTTTATGATCAGAAGAGAGTTAAAATAACTAAACTATACATAGTTTTTTTTTTTTTTTTTTTTTTTTTTTTTTTTTTTTTTTTTAGTATGATTGATTATCGATGGCATTTATTGAGTTTTTTAAATTAATTTATTAGGGAATCCACTATGACTAAACATTATAAAACTTTATAAATGATCCATGTCAACATATATCATTAATTTAGGGAAAATTGCATATATACCCACTAAAACTCAAAAACTTGCATATTTGCTCAAAATACAAGTTTTCAATGCATGATGTACAATGCAAGTTAAGCATGTTTTGGGTATATATGCAAATATGCAAGTTTTAGTGGGTATATATGCAATTGCCCCATTAATTTATAAACTTTTTGAATTTTTAAAGCTATTTTCACTATGGTCAAAATATTTTACAACATTATAAATGTTCCACATTACGCATATATTAATTGTTTTGAGTTTATGAAGAGATTCCAAAACTAAGATTTTTTTTCATGCTAAATAGCTATGAAATGAGTTTTCACTATTGGTGAAATAGAATATAAACATTTTTAAGTTTTTTTTAAACCTATTTATAAACTTCTTATAGTGGATGTTTAATGGGAGTTTATATAAATTAAATCACTAGAAAAGATATACTCTGAGCTAGTTGTTAAAACATAAGTGCAAAGTATCATATCAAATTATTAAATGTTTTAATAAAAGAAATTGTTAATTAATTAGCCATGTGACATTTAACTAATTTTGAAGCAACTACAATTATTAACGTCTATACTGAATTTTCATTAGGTCAGATATGAGTATTACAAAATTAAAACTACCATATAATAATGAGATGCATCATCTACTACTAGAAGAGTTGGTGTCTCGTCCAATTTGGTAAAGCATTATTGGTTGATCCTCCAAGTGCACACTAATATATTGGACTTGATCATTTCTATATTTGTGGGCAGAACACACAGGCTTGACTTGAAAATTGATCATATCTTCTTGATATTTTAATATATTGGAGTGCTTTTTTTATTTTTGCTTTATAGATCCTGTTTCATGAGTTCTTGGACATATCTTTCGATCTCCTGCTTGGTACTTTGAGATAGAAAAAAGGACGAGTACAAAAATATAATGTAAAATAAATGTGTCATGTTACATGTCACGGAAAAAGTGAAATTCATTCAAATTAATGAAACATATGTCGTGTCTTGTTCTTTTAATTTCGTTTTATCCATATGTGAAGTGAATGATTCAATCATACTAGTGTTTTAGTGAAACAAATTTGACCGATTCCATAAATGAACAAAACAAATAGAAGAAACACACTCCACTTTGCAACATGAATGATTGTTTTCGCGACACAAGTGTCATGTATGATGATTTACGTACTTCCATATTTCAGTTTATTTTCAAACCTGCTTATTCTTGTTTGCAGTAAAATGAGAAGTAGTACCAAAAAAAAAAAGAAAAAAAAAAAAGAAAAAAAAAAAAAAAAGAAAAAGTTAAATGATTTTGATATGATCTCTATTCTTAATGTGGTTATGCTCATATTTAACATTCATTTCTAGACTCTGGTTTCATTGATTATTAAAGCTGGATTTTGTATTCTTTTTTCTAGTTTGTGATGGTGATATTGAAGGGATCAGTGCCTATATCATTTGAGAAGAACAAAGAACCAGCAGCATATGCAGAAATAATATCAATGGGAGGCATTACTTCTGAAGTGAAGAAGAAATTAATATTTCAATTGGGCACTATTTTACTAGAAAAATTATCAATTCCAAGAACAAGATTTTTTGTCAAGGTGTATGATACCACCATGGGCACTAAATATTCTAAACTCTAGCCTTTTTAGGTTAATGCATGTATTGAAATGGTCAAATCTGGCTAGTATACAACCTTAATTTACAGCATAATGAGGCGTTTAACCATGTAAAATGCTCATGTGTACTCTTTTTACAATTTGTTGTCTCTCATAAAATTGAAATCTAAATTTCCCTTTTCGAGTTTTAGTCCTACCAACGTCTAATTATTTCAATGGTAAAAAAGATAAGAGTGGTATATTGAAGTGCAATAGTACATTTTTTTAGAAATGTGCAGACTGCAGAGTATCACTAAGCATGTGAATTGATTCATCCAGTGTTGAATTCATGAGCACTTATTTCACAAAGGTTATAAATATAAAACAAATTGACATTTCATCATATTTTTAAACTAAAAGTACTTTTTTTTTTTTTTTTTTGAAAATTGACTTTCATTGGGGAAATCCAAGTCCAATTTGAAACCCGATGGGGGGAAAACCTTCAACTTAAGCCGCCCGAAGGCACGACACTTAAATTGAAGTAAACCCTGCCTTCTCCAGATTCGAACCCTTGTGGGTTGAAACCTTCATTGAAGGACTTTGAAATCGTACCGACAGGGCAGTGGTCCACAAGGGAGGACTTTCCGGTTTGGTCACCCAAACCGGTACTACTCTCCACTAGGCACGCTTAACTGAATAAGACACGCTTAACTAAAAGTACTTGATATTGCTTTGCCTTCTTTGTCCACCATCAACTTATCCTGTCCACCAATCTCTCCCACCATCGTGTTTATTTGTTGAAATAGATATTGGGTTAATAATGATCATGCCCTTTTATTCCATAAGCAATGTTCGGCGCAAGTACGTAACTGTTACAGTTACTGTTGGGTGTCCAAATAAATCGAGGAACCGTATTAGTACCGATTAAAAACTAAACCGTATATTAGAGCCAGGGTACATGGTGCGTTTCTTGGTTCTTTAATTCCAAATTTTCGGTTTTCAGGACGGTTCGGGTCGGAACCGTCCGGTTCTGCTACTTTTTTTGGGTAAAAGGGATTCACCCTGGCAAAATATATTAATCACAAAAACAATATAAGTACAATGGAATGTGGCAGAAGTACCACATTAACCTCAAGCAAGCACTTGAACAACCACTACCAACTAAACGCTTGTGACATTCCACAAAGCGAAAGAAACTAATAACATACAATAACTAGAACACCAATAGGAAACCTCCAACGAATGAAACATGAATCACCACAATTATCCACACGCCGCTTCGAAGGAGATTGATGAATCAAATGAGACTGCCTCCTTAAAAACCTCTCCAAGAAAAAATCCGGGGGAAAAACCTTGGAGTAGGGAAAAAAGAGTACAACTCTCACTTGGATCTCCAACGAACAATCCACCATGCCCCAAGCAACTTCCAAAGAGAACACATCAACCAGCATAGGCCACAACTCCATATAAATACACGACATCAAGGATGCATAAGAGAAGGGGGCAACTTCCACACACGAACGAGATCAATCACGTTCGCCGTCTTCTTAAACCTGCACGTGAGAAGCTTCAACCGAACCGTGGACTTGATTAAATCAACAACTTGAGCTTCTGATCTTATTAGCTTCTTGAAAATCCGGCTGTTCCTTTCTTGCCATAAAAAATAAGTCGTGGCAGCAAACAAAAGCTTAGAAACAACGCTCCGAACAGACCTTGACTTAGCCGATACAATAAGGGTATGAACAATAGCATCCAACGAAGAAGGCAATGAGCTAAAACCAGCATACATCTTCAACGAGCTCCAAACCTGCATAGAATACGAACACGCAAAGAAAAGATGATCATAAGAATCAGGTTGCATCTTACAAAGAGGACACAGCAACGGGTCCTCATTATAAGCATCTTGACGCCTTAGCAAATCTTGAGTCCATAACCGTCTTTTCATAACTAACCACAAGTGAAATGTATGTCTCGGAATCCGATGAGAAAACCATACCAGGTGATACCAATCAACATTAATATCCCGAGACCTAATGCAATCCCAAACCAAAGAAACCGAAAACGGTCTAAACACCCCATCACTAGAACGCCACCATAACGAATCATCCATATTATCCACCAACTGAGGAATAGAAAGAGAACCAAGAACGGGGTAACGAACCATCCATTCATTAGGCCAAGCCCACCCATTAGAAGTAATGATCTCCCGAACAGTAGTATTAGAATTAAACCCAGCCTGGTGAATATCACGATGAGAAATAATACGAGAAATAGGACTAAGCAAACACCAAGAATCAAACCATGCTGAAGCCTTTGAACCATCCCCTAATTCATACCATATAAAGTGGCGAACAAGGGGTCTAAGCTGAAGAATTTTACGCCAACTCCATGTCATATTACCATGACATGGAATATCCCAAAAATTACGCCCCCTAAGCTTATAAGCATGAATCCATCTAACCCAAAGGGACTCCTTACCAGTTACAATACTCCAAATATGTGTAGTGATCAACGCATTATTAAAGGTATCCAACCTCCTAATCCCAAGACCACCTTCCTGTCTAGGAAGACAAACAACCTCCCATGCAACTTTAGATTTACCCTTATGCCCGTCACCATTACCCCACAAAAAACCCCTCATAAGCTGTTCTAGATCAAGAATAATACGTGAAGGAAGGATAAACACCGAAGCCCAATAAATATGCATAGAAGACAGCACAGACTGAATAAGTTGAAGCCTACCAGCAAAAGAGAGAGATTTATTCTTCCAATCCTTAATACGATTAGACAACTTCTCAACCAACTCCTTGCAATCTCTAAAAATCAGTCTAGTAGTAACCAAAGGAACGCCCAAATACTTAACTGGAAGGCTACCTTCAACAAACGGAATCACCTGTAAAATAGCATGCTTGACATGGTTACGAACATTACAAAAATAGGCAGTGCCCTTAGGCAAACTCGGGGTAAGACCAGAAACTTGTTTAAACTCGTCCAACGCCTCCATAATAACTCTAGCCGATTCAACATCACCATGAGCAAAAAGAAAAAGATCATCAGCAAAGCACAAATTAATGATATTAAGGTTAGAGCAATGATGATGAAATGTAAATAGCTCTGAATTTCGAACCCGCCTCCGTAAAATAAGACTAAGAACCTCCATGACAAGAGTAAAAAGATAAGGCGACAACGGATCACCTTGTCGAAGACCCCTCTTTCCCTTAAAATAACCATGCAAATTACCGTTAACACTAATAGAAAATGAAGTCGATGTCACACATTCCATGATCCAACTAATCATACGGTTATGAAATCCAAAACCAATCAGAATTTGCCGCAAAAAGTTCCAATCAACCGTATCATAGGCATTCTGAATATCTACTTTAAAAGCACATCTAGCCGGGCCCCGATCAACATGATAATTATGCATAAGCTCTTGAGTAAGAAGAATATTATCCGAGATCCTCCTACCCGGAACAAAAGCTTATTGGTTCAAGCTCACTAAGGATGTTAAACTATTCTTGATACGGTTAGCAATAATCTTGCTAATACATTTAAATAACACATTGCAGCAAGAAATAGGCCTAAAATCATTAATCCGCGATGGAGAAGTGACCTTAGGAAGAAGAGAAATAATAGTATGGTTCACTTCCTTCAAAAGCTTACCATTAGTGAAAAATTCCTGAACCGCCTTAGTAACATCCGAAGACACAATATCCCATGCTCCTTTAAAGAAAGCCGTCGTGTACCCATCCGGACCAAGAGATTTGTCGTCCCCCATAGAAAATAAAGCATCTTTAACTTCTTGCGTGGAAACATCCCGAACCATATCCTCAGCAACTATAGGATCAAGGGTAGACATAAAAAATCATGATTTTCAAACGGAACCGTATACCCCTCTTGACCAAGAAAAGAAGCATAATGACTAACGAAAGCATTGGGGACCTCTTCTCCATCAAATCGAACCCCATCACTATTGCTGATCACATCAATTCGACTTCTAGCTTTCCGGCTCTTCACCACCTTATGAAAATAAGCCGAGTTAGAATCCCCAACCCGGAGCCATTCAACCTTCGCTTTTTGCTTCAGAAACTGCTCCTCTAATAAAATAGCATCATTATAAGCATTAAGATAACATGCCTCCTCTTCTCGAACATAAATATTAAAAGGATCCACATCTAAAGCACGTTGAACAGTATCTAACTCATGACGAAGTCTAATGACTTTCTCATGGATATTCCCTTCATTAAATAGCATCTTACGAAGCGGCTTTTTCAGCAATTTAAGCTTGCTCACAACTTGGTACATGTAAAATCCACTCTTAGCCACGCTCCAACACTCCTTCACCTGCTCTTTAAACCGAGAATTCTTAACCAGAATATTAAAAAACTTAAAAGGCCTTGGTTTGAACTTATGAGAAGTAGGAATAGTGAGGATAGCCGGAGAATGGTCAGAAATACGATACGGCTGAAATATGGCATGAGCACCAACGAAACCATCCGTGCATTCAAGATTAGCCATAATACGATCAATCTTTTTAAGAGTACCATCCACCCCTCTAGATTTCTGGTTCCACGTGAATTGCAGCCCGGAACGATTAACATCAAAAACTTCGATCTCATCAACACACTCCTTAAACTCCCTCATAGCAATATCAATAACAGAAGAACCCTCCACTTTATCGTCTAAATTAAGGGCAGAATTAAAATCACCAAGAAGACACCAAGCACGGTTTCTAACATATTGCTTATGCATAATTAAATTCTGCCAAAGAGGACGTCGATGAGTATAACGGTTATGGGCATATATAAATGAGCAAAACAATTCTTTCTTATCCATTTTAAACCGAATACACGTGTGTATAACTTGATCATCCATAGCAACTACGGTTAAATCAACCTCCTCCTGATTCCATCCTAAAACAATACGTGACCCTTTAGAACACAAATGACCATTAGATGTCCAATCCCAATTCCGAAACACCTTCTTACAAAGCCCCTCCAACCGAGAACAAGCTACATGAGATTCAAGAATTGCACAAACAGAAAGTTTATTCTCACAAATAACTTGACGAACCTCATTTTGTTTAGGGGATTGGTTCATTCCCCTTATATTCCAAGAGGCTATACTATACATGAGAACCATTAGCAGAGGAAGTGCTTGCTTCCTTTTGTTCATCAATTTTAGTGCTCGGCTTGGCAGACATATCTATACATTCATCAATCTCTTCACCATCACTATCCAAAATGGTGGTACTTTTATCCGCTTCAGCCCCACTTCCCAACAGCTCATCATAACTCGCATCAAGAGAATCATTATTAAGCGCTTCAAAAGAATTTTTCAATGAGACCCCACTTACATCATCACTAATAAAAGTTTTGCTTACATTACTAGTTATAGTACGCTGCTTTGGAACCATCCCATCATCTAATGATTGTTTATTACTAGACTCCTCATTAGAGGAAGGCGACATACCAGATTGCATATTAAGGTTACTCGGACCTTCATTTGTAACATTAACCTTAGACGTTGAAGCACCATCCACCCCCACCTTAGGTTTTGAAACCGGCTGCCAACGATAGTTAAAAGTGACCCTTGGTTTAGCAAAACGAACACCATCAATAACTTTCTCACAGGTAATCGCCTTACCCTTACCCTTACGTTTTGTAGCTTCCACAAAACCCTCCTCATCCACATTAGATTTCACATTAGATTTCACATTAGGTTGAACATTTTTAGGACATGCCGCATCATTATGGTCAAAAATCTTACACAATGCACATCGAGGGGGCTTCCATTCATACTCAATATCAATACGTTCCAACGAATGACCTGAACCATCAGGAAAATGGATCGCCACAACCACATGATCCGTTAACTCATTAAAGGAAGAAACCTCAACAAGAGCCCGAGCATATGAATTCCGACCCCACGACTTAACACACATAGAACTAGTGTATGAATCCAACATAATAGGTTTACCAATCTGAGTCGTAATCAAACTTAGACCAACCTCCGTATAAGCAACAATTGGAACATTATGTAACTTCAGCCAAACGGGGGCAGAAGTTATCTCCTCCTTTGTAAGAGTAGTATTTGGAGTCCATATGTTCAAAAAGATAGGAATTGAACGTATCAACCATGGTCCCGTCTCCAACACTTGATCCATACCTCCCTTAGAGGAAAATTGAAATAAAAAGAAACCGTTATTAAGCATAACACGCTCTAATCCATACTTGGCCCATGTATTCTTAATGTAGTTCTCCACGATAGGGAATGCAAGGCGTTTCCCAATAAAATATCCATATAGAGTATTTGCAAACCTAGCCGACACATCATTAACCTCTTTTAACGGGATTGTAACATGAGCCCCATCCACACGCTCATCATTACGAAGTTCAAAAATATTAACAGATTTAAAAGCATTCTTAGTCTTGAACATCGAAGCATATGAAAGTTTTGGAGGTGGAGGTGTAGCAACCCCACTAGTAGACTTACCATCATCACTCTTAGTACCACTTTCAACATTCTCATTCAAGGACTTATTAGCAGTCGTGTTACTAACCACTTGAGAACTATTAGAAGCTTGCGTAGTATTAGATGTAACCTCATCAGCTTTAGTACTACCATGAGCTTGTGTAGTATTAGATGTCATCCCATGATCAGTCACATTCTCCCTATTCTGACTCACAAGCAAATCCTCCTCTTGATCATCAAAAGTAACAGTGCGATAGGGTTTCAAAACCCTACCGTCCCTACCCAAGACCGTACCATCAACATGTTTCACCTTAGCAGCAATATCACTCTCTAATGTACCATCCACAACACCCTTTTGATGCCCTACTGATCGTACCTCTTCATTGGAACCAATAGAACTAATACCAGCAGCAACCGACTTCTTCAAGATTGACTTTAATAATGGAGCATCACCAAGCAGAGGATTTAGATAAGTTAGAGGATCTAGTAGAAGATGTAGTAGACGAATCCATAAGCAACACAAATCTTAACGAAAAAATCAAAGAACGAATCCCTAATAACCCTAAAAAATGTGATCGGAAAAAAACCCTAAAAATCCACTTCAAAAAACGACAGCAAGAACTTAATGCAACGAAACCCTAATAAATACTCATAACATAATCCTAACCGACACTCATGATTGGCAGAAGATAATTAATGAAAGAACCTTAAAACAATCCAATAAGACAAAAAAGCGAAACCCTAAAAACAGAAAACCAAACCCTAACTCTTTTGAAACAGCAACCAATTAAAAAACCTACTCAAGGGCAAGAATCCGCAGATAAACCACAAGAGTATGAGTGTTAAAAGGTATAAGAATCAAGAAGAAGGAAGGAATTCGTTTGAAAAGAGATGAACATTAGATTTCGCCATTTTCTCCAGAGCCTAGGGTTTTCTTTTAATCCATACATGCAAACTTTATCATTTTTGGGTTATGCTACTTTCCCAAAAAGAATCGAATCTTTTGAAAATATGAAATTTTATAGGGTTTTTTGTGACATGCAGTCTTTTAAGATAATAAAAACAAAAACCTACCCATTACTAAGCTGTAACAAAAAATAAATAAATAAATAAATCTAAAAACCCAAAATAAATTAAAAGCCTAACCTTTAATACATTCCAAATAACACCAAACTATCAATTTTACAATTACTAATATCATTAAAGATTGAAATATCATCATCAACATCATTCATTAATAAGTTTTTTCGATATATGTATTTTTTTATTGTGATCATAATTGATTAGATATCATGTTACATTAAATGTAGATGAAATTGAATATCTTTTAAATGACGACGAAATTGTTAAAAAGATGGAAGAAGTGGTACTAAATTATAAAAGGAAACAAGTAATGAAACATTAAGGTTATGTTTGGCGAGGGCTTAAATGGGGCTTATTGTGGCTTGGGCTTTTAAAATAAGCCGGCTAATAAAATAAGTCTCGTTTGTCATGGTGCTTATGGAAGGGCTTAGAAAATAAGTCGGCTAAAAACTTTTGCCCGGGGCTTTTAAAGAATAAATTACTTATTTATCCACAAAAATATTTAACATATACAAAAACTCATTTAATTGTGTCATTTTTAGTAATTTTGCAATAATAAGCCCCAGCCCATTCGACAAACAAGTTTATAAAAATACAAATTTTAATTTCGGCTTATAATATAAGTCTCAGCCTCAACCCAGCTCCAGCCCAAACCCGAGCTACAGCCCATTTTGCCAAACATACCTTAAATGTTTTTGGAAGTTTGGAACATAAATGCCTATTTATCATGATACTTTTGAACAATTATAAACTTATAGTTTGATATTTTGTGTTTTTTTTTTCTTTATATATATATATTTTTTTTAACAACTGGAATTATTGGAAAAAGTTGCGTTATACATTTTATATGTCTTTCTACTGTTATAGCATGTCTTTTATTAATGATTGACAACGAATAATAAATTTATTAAACGCTTTGGTACTCGTCGGGAATTATCAAAAATTCCCGTACCAGAATCGAACCGAAAAACTTGGGACGATT
This sequence comes from Artemisia argyi, assembly GCA_030686995.1. Classification (NCBI taxonomy): domain Eukaryota; kingdom Viridiplantae; phylum Streptophyta; class Magnoliopsida; order Asterales; family Asteraceae; genus Artemisia; species Artemisia argyi. The sequence goes on from CM060676.1 coordinate 95,095,210, forward strand.
CTTGGTTCCACGTTTTTCTTATTTTCGGTTCTTCCGGTTCGGGTTCGGTCCGATTCTAGTACCATGGACACCATTAGTTACTGTAACCGAAGATGGAGATGTAGATGATGGAGATGTAGATGTATATGAAAATGTAAAACGAGATTATATATATATATATATATATATATATATATATATATATATATATATATATATATATATATATATATATATATATATATATATATATATATATATATATATATATAAACTTACATGAAATAGCAATTGATTTTCAAAGATTATAATATATTGTTGTTTTTAATAATCTCTTATAAATTATATCTATCAAACAAAACATTAAACAACTTATATTTTTTTTTAAAAGAACATAATCTCTCAATAATCACGTGTGTTAAATATACAATAATCTATTACTGTTGATACAAAAGTTGGGCGTTCTTAGTTTGGGCTCTTGCTCTCGTACCAATTCGCTTCTTAATGCTTGAAACCTGCGCACTAAGAAAGTAAACAACACCGTTAGGCTTATCGTGGGATTGTCTCCCACGATTAGACTCCGGCGTGAGAGTAAGTAATCGATTTAGGGTTCTCGTAAAGAGTTTAGGGTTTGTGAATCGTACCTTTAATGAGAATTATGTCATTCCTTATATAGGCGCAGAATCCTTGTAGGTTTCATGCTCCTTACGTTTCGCACACGTGGTGCTTATCCAGTTTAAGGATATCTATTCCATAGATAGGAGATCCTTATCTAAACCGTATATATTTTAGTTGGGTTTGGGCTTACGTGAGCCTATCCCCGTTATTGATGCGGCCCAAGTTATAATAGCCCACGCATGGTGGCTTTGGGCCTTAGTAATGTTTATCATTTGGGCTCGTGGCCCAAATATAGACTATACGTCATCATGTCCCCCCAGTCTAGTGTGCGCGGCTCATAGCCGCGGATGCTAGACTAGTTAGAACAGCGGTAAGCGTGGCGAGAGGAATTTTGAATATTGCCGCCCAATATTGAGAACTATATATCTAGTCCAGGATATTCCAAAGAAATGCCTCGAAATTCGGGGGTTGTGCCCACGTGTCCCTTGGAAAACGGGAAAAAGTGCTTGTACATTTCGTATTCTGGCCACACATTTTGTGAGTGGGATCCACGTGGCCTTTATCTAGGGTTTTTGATTACCTATATAAGAGTCACCGCCTCCATTTACCGAAAAAACACACATTCACCATTGCACATTTCTTCAAAGCGTATTTTCAAAGAAATCAGTTGTTTTATTAGGTAATTGAGCGTGCGCCTCTTAGTATATCTTTTAAAATGGTTGCTCAGTTGGATGAATTTCGCTCTGCGATGAGTGAGGATGATGTTCGTCAGTTTTTGTCTGATTACTTCATTCCTCTGGATGTGCATCCAGAGGCTCCAGACGTCGATGCGTGTATAGCCGATTTCCCCGAAGGGAAAATAGGGCTATACACGCGCTGTTTTGAGTACGCTAATTATCGCGTACCAATATCTATTTTCTTGAGCAATGTGCTCAATTACTATCGCCTTCATATCTCACAGCTGCATTGTATAGGTGCGGCGAAGGTATCGAATTTTGAAGTAAACTGCCATTTACTTGCGATAGAACCGACCGTTGACCTATTCCGCGCCTTTTACCACACAACGTGGTCGCATGGATGGGTATCCTTTGCGAAGCGCGCGGGGAGCCTTTAGTGCTATACCGAGAAGGTAGACTCCCTGAGGCATTGGAGGGAGTATTTTTTCTGGGTGGATGATGTGGTGTTTCCATCACCATTTGAGTTTTATACTCAAGACACGTTGCCGAGGGATGGGCGCCCCGCACCCGGTTCATATAGTTTGGCAGATGCGCAGACCATTGATGCCAACCGCATCCCCATTAACCCTTATCCTGAGGAGTTTTTGGTGCATGTGGGGTTGAGTCACAGCTATTTCGGGGGTGCTGACGAGGTGCCAACCTTCATTGATGAGGAAGGCCGGGGTGGGTGTTCATCCCTTTTTATTGTTCGCTTCCACTATTGTAAGTTTTTTTTTGTATGTACGCTTTGAATAACTAATCTCTGTTTTGTTGTTTGCCTTCTATGTCGCAGAGATGGATTTGTTTGCGGTGGTAAAGTTGGAGAAGCCGAAGCAGGTGACCGTCGGTGTGTGTCCGCTGAGGGAGAACGAGCAACCGTTGTTAGAAGCGACTGCGGGTCATCTGACCGTTTTGGGGCCTGTTGCTCATGAAGATTCGCCCCCTCTGCTTGTGACGCCAGTGCATAGTGTGGCACCGGCTGTGGAGTCTGTGCACGTGGAGGAGGTGCACGCTGAGTCCTCTGATAGCGTAGAGATACTGAAGCCTGAGGAGGTGCTAAAGCCTGAGGAGGTAGCGCAGAAGCTAAAGCGCAAAGGAGAGGCTGGTAGTAGCGGTACTTCCAAAAGGATGCGCCATCTGATTGCGGATGTGGAGTCATCTGCTGAGGAGGAGACATCCGCCCCTGGCGCGAATAAGGAGGCTGCAAAGGCCTCTCCATTTCTGTAAGTGATCTGGCTCATGCTATGTATTTTTTTATTACTTGTCGTAATATGTGCTAACTGTTTTCCTTATTTATTGTAGCGATGATGCTACGAAGGATGATGGGGCCTTCGTGGAGACTATGGTCCCTCCTCAGAATGAAAACAAGGAAGAGGGAGTGAAGGTGGATGGGGACGTATCTACGCAGCAATTGTTGGTGAAGTTGGCTGCTACTGCTGAGCGTCAAACTGAGCTAGTTGCTCAGTTGAAGACGAGGTACGTCGGGGAGAGTAGCACTCTCGCCCAAAAAGATGAGGAGATAGCTCTTCTCCGTGCGCAGCTGGCTGAAGCGCAAGCGCAGGTGGGGTCCTTCAAAGCGCACGCAGACAAGGTCACTACTGAGAAGTTGACCGCGATGGCTGAACTGCAGCAAGCGCGCGGGGATCTTCATCAGTTTAGGGCTAACCTTACCTGGGCGGTAAGGTATCTTGAGGAGAAGAAGGAGGAGCACTTTGCGAACATTACTGAGTTCAAGGTGCGCATGGAGAAGATTATTCAGGTGTAGGAGGAGAAGCTGCGTGGCCTGAGTATAGACTATGATGAGGAATTGTACCCTCATCTGATGTCTACTATAGCTGAGCGCAGGTACGTCCTTCAATATTTTCCTGCAATGTTGCCTTTTATATTTGTTGGATTATTTCTTCTAATGCAAGTTGTTCTCGTTGATGTAGGTGGTTGATCAGTCATGGACTGCGCTTGGCTGCTATGGGCACCTTGGAGTCTCCAGAAGTGGTGGGGACCTTTGGAAAGGTGGTGCAGTGCGCCGTGGAGCGTGGGAGGGCGCAAGCTATGGAGGAGATCCATGAGGCCAAGGCGTTGAAGGTGGCCCTGACTGAGGTGCCCGGCTACAACGCAAATGCTTATGACGAGCTGATGCAGGCCATGGAGGGGATGAAGCTTCTTGAGCTTCCTCACATTGCGCAGCTGGAGCGCGACCAGGATAATCCCATAAAGGTAATTATGGAGGGGTTGACCCTGGGGCGCCATATTTTGGAGGATGTAGAAGCGCAGCCAGACTACTTCCTCAAGCCTGACGAGTCGCAACTGCAGGTTCCTGTTTTTGTGCAGCCACGCCACATGCTGAATCCATTTGCTTTAGAGAAGGAGATTCCTCTGAAGGAAGTGTTGGAGCGATACGCAGAGAGGGCTGCCCATAAAAAGGGTATTAAGGGCAAGGCCGTCTTATGCGGTGTAGGCGCTGCACATGTCCCAAGGTCTGATGGGATTCCTGTTAGTGTGGCGACCGTATCGCCTAAGGATGCGTTGCTCTTAAGAAAGCTTCAAGAGGCAGGAAGCTCCGCTGCTCCAGAAGATCGTCCTGAGCATCGCCATAGCGTATAGGCTTTTGTGACTTGTATTTTTGTTGTATAACAAAGTGTCTCTTTTGCATATTATGGTTGTTATCTTTTGATGTAAAAAGATTAAATAAAATACTCTTTTATGTTTAAGTTAAGTGCGTGACTTAAGATAAATTATAAGAATAAACTTGCATTATTTTTTGCGAAGTTTTATTATATGACCAAGAGTCTTGGCTCGTTATTTGCTAAGCTCTGTACAGTGTACTTGATATTTACGCATCCTTCGTGGGACGCGCAAGGGAAACTTACCTCGACATCTCAAAAGTAAGGCGCTTAGCAAGGATGCGTGATCCAATGTTGATGGGTTTGCAACCCTCTTACTCAATGATGTGCGTAGGGTTGCACCAAGCTTTACCTCTCAAGGGATCTTGAAAAGCTTACAACCCCCACCAGGCAGTGTACCTGATCGATGTAGTATAGTATAATGAAAAGTACCGGGGGATTGATCGTTCAGCTAGGAATAGTGTCGCTAGGATTAGAAAACCTAAAGATTAAGTCTAGAGATGAGGGATGATTCTTTTTGTATTTTTATATTTTATGAAAACAAGTAAATATCTCGGGTTTGAAGGATTTGGGCGGAATTAGTTGCTAGTCAACTAACCCAATACTAAGATGCAATCAAAATAAAATACTAAAAATGAAAATAAACTATATTAAACTAAAGTTGTGAGCAATAAGTGGAGAAATGTGTTTACTTAGATTTCACTACTCCCTAGATATCTTTTACACGTTAATTACTTGTTATAGTTGCGTGGATGACGGATTGTATTCCTTAATACCATTCATGGGATGGCGTACTTAACTCCCCAATCCTATGAGTGCCTACTTCACTCCTATGTCGAGCCGGCTAAGAAGCTCTTAACATGGGATCATTAGAATTTACTCATGCATTAAATACAACCAATAAAACCTAGTACACATCAGTTCATGTTTCCTAAGACGTTCAAGCATGTTACCAATTGGAGATCTGCCAGTTTTCTTAAGCCTAACATTGAAATCATTCATCCATTACAACCATAAACAAGTAATCAACACATAATTAACATCTAGGTTTCATTAGATATAAGCAAACACAGGATAGAGCTAGCCTAACATGGTGGAATCAAGACAAGCACAAGATATAGACAACCAACACATAGACATACTGATTGAATTAAAAGAACACTTATCTCAATAGCACATGTAAGGGTTTAAGGGCTGAAAACCCTTGAAAAACCTGTAAAATTCGTATATGGTTCGGCCTTAGGGTTTCTCCAAACTTGTTCCTCTTAATGAATGAAAATTAGAAAACTATATATAGATATTAAAGGCTGACGGCGTCAAGAACAAATTGGTGACGCCGTCATCTCGCCGCCAAAATAATCCTCGGACTGCCTTGATCTACATTTGACGTCGTCATGTAGTCCACTTTTGCAGGCCATTACACATTTAACTCTTGACGCTCTACTTTGTGACGCCTTCATTTCTGTACTGGGTCGTCATGATCTTTACTCTTGACGCCGTCAGGAAAGTCTTCTTGACGCCGTCACACACTGTTCCCAGCATGGAAAATTAAGTCTTTGGCGTTTTCTTCACTTTTATGCTTCAAAAACGTCCGAATTGCTTCCTTTTCCAGATTTCACTCCTAAAGTACCTAAAATCACAAAAGGAACAATTTAGGGCAATATTTGATCAAATAAATTCAATTCCGGGCTTAAATGACCCCCTAAAAACGGATCATTTTTCGCCTCATCACTCAACGAGTGAATTAGTAGGTTTACTCATCCTTTATGCCTTCGTGGGTCTTAATAAGTGCATGCACGCCATGTAAGCAAAAATAGAATACAACAATATTGACATATATAAAGAGTCTACGCAATAAAGTGAAATGCGTTATGGAGTTAGCTAGAAACCATAACATTTTATTGATACTTGCAAGTTTTTTGAAAAAATAAAAGACAATTCCGAATAAAGAAAAGAAAAAACAAACAATTATTGGGCACGTTCTAAAGTGCAAAGTTGTCTGTTTATGGGCCGTAGCCTTTCCTAAAGATAGCATCTTTTAAGATTGGTGATGTTCCAGGTGCGCGCTAGGTCGTGACCTTCCATATCGCGTAACCTGTATGCGCCATTGCCTAGCGCATCGGTGACCTCGTAGGGTCCTTCACATTTGGGTCCGAGCTTGCCTGTGTCTTCTGCGTGGCTTGCGTCATTGGCGCGGTATACAAAGTCTCCTGGCCTGAAGGAAGTGTGTCTGACCTTTGCATCATAATACTTCTTCATTTTTGCTTTAGCCTTTGCTTCGCGTATAGCTACGCATTCACGTCTTTCTTCCAGTAAGTCTAAGTCTATGCGCCGCTCCTCGTCATTTGTTGTGACGTTGACCTCTGCTATTCGTATAGTTGGCATTCCTATCTCAGCTGGTATGACGGCTTCTGTTCCATAGACAAGGGAGAATGGTGTGTCTCCAGTACTGGTTTTGATTGTAGTGCGATGCGCCAATAAGACATGTGATAGCTCGTCCGCCCACTTTCCTTTGTGTCTATCAAGGCGCGCTTTTATTCCTTCACCTAGACTGCGATTCGCGCGCTCAACTAAACCATTGGTTTGTGGGTGTTTTACTGAAGCGAAGTGTTGCGTGATGTTTAATTGCGCGCACCAATCTTTGAATGGGTTGTCGCAGAACTGCTTCCCATTGTCTGATATGATCTCTCCAGGTAGTCCGAAGCGACAGACAATGTTATCCCATACAAAGCGTTTGACCTGGTTGCCCGTGATGCTCACCACCGCCTTTGCTTCAATCCATTTCGTGAAGTAGTCTATGGCTACGATGAGGAATTTTAACCCTCCTGCTGCAACTGGAAAAGGTCTTGCGATGTCAATGCCCCATTTATAGAATGGCCATGGTGAGGTAATGGGTGTCAGCTCTTGTTGTGGTTGGCGCGGAATTGGCCTGTGTACTTGGCAATTGCTGCATTTCTTTATCATATCGCGCGCGTCGCGGTGCATAGTTGGCCAATAATACCCCGACCGTAGAGCGCGCGCTACAACAGATCGTGGCCCTGAGTGCATGCTACATGATCCAGCGTGGATTTCTCTGAGTACATAGTCTGCTTGAAGAGGTCCAACACATCGGAGCCAAGGTTGCAAGAAAGAACGTCGATAGAGGATGTTGTCCCGTAGTTCAAATCGCTGCGCTGTGCGACGCACTCTTCGAGCGTCCTTATGATCCTGTGGTAGGACTCCTTTGCTAATGAATTCAATGATAGGTGTCATCCATGTAGGATCTTGTTCTTCTATCACTGTGGATACTTCCATCTCCAAGATTGACTTGTTTTGTAAGGTTTCTACCAATACCTGTTTCGATAAATGCGCAAAGCTTGTGGATGCAATCTTGCTAAGCGCGTCAGCTTTCCTGTTGTCTCCTCTAGGTACTTGTTTTATTGTGAACCTATCAAAGTTCTGAATTAAGGACTTGGTCTTATCCAGGTATTGGATCATGTGTTCATCCTTGGCTTCATATTCACCTAGCACATGGTTAGCGACTAGCCTAGAATCTACGTTTGCCTCCAGGTTGCGCACACCCATTTGGATTGCGATACGCAATCCGTCTAGTAGGGCTTCGTATTCTGCCTCATTGTTTGTGGCTGTGAATTCGAAGCGCAGCGCATAGGTGAATTCCATTCCTTCTGGATTAGTAAGAATGAGGCCTGCGCCTGATCCATCTACGTATGAGGATCCATCTGTAAACAGAATCCAGGGTTCCTGTAGATCTGTTTTGGTTGTTGAGGTTGGACTATCGGTATCTGGCTTTTCAACAATGAAATCGGCTAATATCTGCCCCTTGATTGCGGTGCGCGGTCTATATGAGATGTTATACTCGTTTAACAACACACTCCACTTTTGTAGCCGTCCTGATGCGTCAGGTTTAGAGATAACTTGTTTGATTGGCTGGTCTGTGATTACAGCTATTGGGTATGCTTGAAAGTATCTGCGCAGTCTTTTAGCTGCGAATACTAGAGCTAAGACCAGCTTTTCCATGGCACTGTAGTTAGTCTCTGTCTTTTTCAATGCTTTGCTTACAAAGTATATGGGTGTCTGAACGGAGTTTCTATCTGTCAATAGTATTGCGCTAACTGCTCCATGAGTTGCAGATAAGTACATTATCAGCTCTTCCCCTGGTCGCGGTGCGACAAGTTTGGGGAGTGATGCCAGATGTTGTTTGAGCTGTTGGAAAGCTTCTTCTGCTTCCTCAGTCCAACGAAAGTCTCCCTTTTTAGTGCACTTCGTGAGTGTTTTAAAGAGAGGGAGTGATTTGTCTGCTGATTTAGATAAGAAACGATTCAGCCCCGCTAGCTTTCCATTTAATGACTGGACTTCTTTGAGTGTGCGCGGCGAGGGAAGATCAATAACAGCTTTTGTTTTTTCCGGGCAAGGCTTGATTCCATCAGGTTCTATTAAGTATCCGAGGAACATGCCTTCTGTTGCACCAAAGGTGCACTTTTTGGGATTTAACTTCATGTTTATTTTTCCCAATGTTTTGAACGTTTCCTCCATGTCGCGCACCAATTCATCCTCCGTGTGGCTCTTGATGACAAGGTCGTCGACGTAGACTTCCAAGTTTCGACCTACTTGTTTTTCGAAAGCGGTGTCCACCAGTCGCTGGTATGTTGCGCCTGCGTTCTTTAGGCCAAAAGGCATTTTCGTGTAGCAATAGACCCCTTGGCTGGTGTGGAAAGCTGTTTTCTCTTCATCTTTAACTGCCATCTGGATTTGATGGTACCCTTTGTATGCGTCTAGGAAGCACTTAAAAGGATATCCGCATAGGGATTCTACCTTCCAGTCTATCTCTGGCAGTGGATAGCAGTCCTGTGGACATGCTTTGTTAAGGTCAGTGAAGTCTACGCACATTCTCCAACTGCCATCACTCTTCTTTATCATTACTGGATTAGAAAGCCAGTCGTGATAGTATACTTCGCGCATGATGCCTGCGTCTATGAGTTTGTGTACTTCTTCCAGAATAGCTTTTGCACGATCTGGGGCCTAGCCGCGCTTCTTCTGTCGTATTGGGGGATATCCTTGTCGGATTTGTAGCTTGTGCTCCGTGATAGAGCGTGGCACTCCGGTCATGTGCTTTGGTTCCCATGCAAAGATATATAGGTTCTTTTGCAAGAGTGCGCACACAGCTGCTTTACCTTTGTCAGATAAAGATCCTCCAATCGAGATTTGTTGATCTGGGTAATCGGGGTGAATAGCGACCTTTAGGTTTTGTGTTTTTTCTGTGCGCTGTTCTGGAATATTCTCCACCTCAGTGGTTACTGCGTTGCACTCTTTTGGTGGTACCGTGGTGTTGTAGAGGGTAACAACTCCTCCTTCCACTGGAAATTTGAGCATCCCATGTGCTGTGGATGGTACAGCGCGCATGGATGATATTCCAGGTCTCCCAATGATGCCATTGTATGGTGAGGGAGACTTGATTACCATGAAATTTATCCATGTTGCTATTGAGTGTTGTTCATCACCCACAATCACTAGCAAGCGCAATTGTCCCATAGGCCAAATCTTTTCTCCTGTGAATCCAGTCAGCGACGTTGTAGCTGGTATCAATTGACTTTGGATCTCAGGTCGTAGCCTCTTGAAACAATGATCGTATAGGATGTCTGCGGATGCTCCCCCATCGATGTACATGCGGTGGATATCATGTCCCCCCGTATGTATTTCAATAGTTAGCGGTTCTACTACTGCGTTGTCCGTAGCTAGAGTAGGGAAGGATATCTCTTTTTCTGGAGAGAATTTTTGACTGACTTTTTGTTTTATCTTGCGTTGCCATGACTGTATCATGTAGATGATGTCAGTTTTGTCTTTGGGAGGTTCTTTCTTGCCTCCATTCCTTTTCTTGTCCTTCCCTTCTTTGATGTTTTTTACGAGGTGATCCATTCTGCCCTCTCTTACTAATTTTTCAATTAGTTGTCGCAGCTGGACACACTCGTTGGTCGTATGGCCTTTTTGGCCATGGTATTCGCAGTATCCATTCCCTATGCACTTGTCCTCTGCGGTGCGCATTGGTGGAGGTTTTGGGAAGTTTGCACCTTCTGTTACAAATATTTCCCTCGGAGTTTTTGTGAGAGGGGTATATTTGTCATTGTCTCTTCCACTGCGATAATTCCTGTTGCGGTTGCTATTCTAATCGTTGGATTGTCTCCTAGGCTGTTCTTGTTGCCTATAATTTGAGTAGCCTTTTTTGTTGTCCGCAGCGGCTGCTTCTCCTTGTATGAAGGATCTTGTGCGCTTCATTAGCTCATCGAAGGTTTGGGGAACCTTGTCGTTTAGCTTTCGGATGAGTTCAGGGTTATTAATCCCATTCATGAACCCTGAAATTTTTAGGACTTCGGGACACGCTTTGACATGTATGCACTCATCTTTAAAGCGTTCCACGTAAGCGCTGGTTGATTCCCCTTGGCGTTGTTTTACTCTGGCTAGTTCAACAGGGTTTTTAGCGCACTTCTTTCTTTGGGTGAAGTTTAAACGGAATGCTTTCCGTAATTCTTCAAACCCACCAATGCTCCGTTGTGGGAGCTTACTAAACCACGTGCGCGCATTCCCTACTAAGGTGGAATTAAACATATGGCACCACACAGGTTGTGGCCAATTTTCGATGGTAGCGGCCGACTCGAAAATTTTTAGGTGATCATCCGGGTCACCTGTTCCATCATATGTTTTAACATTAGCGGGCATGCGCTTCCTTTTGCGATCGGAGTAATCGCTGATGCGTCGTGTAAATGCATCAACTTTCTGGCGGCGCCACGGAAGAGACATGTCTTCGTCTTCTTCTTCGCGACGTCTTCCTCTAGATTTCCAGTGTCCTGTTTCCCTATCCTCGTTGTCTGAGGAGTCATTAGAGGAAGAGTAATTTCTTTTGCGGCGCTTGCGCCGACTTCCTTCAGAGGAAGAGCTTGAGGGGCTTTCACTTGGGGATATTCTTCTCCCTATTCTGTCATGAATTCTTTTGCTCCCAGACCTGGAGGAACCCTCGCTTGGTGAGTGTTGAGGTCCTAATCTGTCCTGTATCCCTCGACTACCAAGTCTAGAATGAACATTGGTGCGCCTCTCGCCGTCTTCATATTCCTCTGAATATTGTGAGTCAGATATCGTACCCAGCCTATCATGGATAGTGGTACGTTTTTCATTGTTTTCGTGTCTTCCTCGTAGGTGGCGCGGTGGTGATGCTTCGCGTTCAGGGTCGAAGTTGAGCCGGGCTTGCAGGCTCGTATTCGACCTTCTCCTAGCTTCTTCTTGCATAAGGGCGGTTAAAGTTTCGTAATTTTGGGATACAAAATTACTCAGCGTTAAGTCAGGTGCGTCCTCATTTGCTGCAAGAATATCTGCCTCAGTATTGGGTACCCTATCCCTGTTAGGTGCGCCAGGTGGCACAGTGTTGTCCACTGTAGGTGCCGTCTGGTGAGGAGTATTGAAGAGGGTGCGCTGGAGTTCTTCAACGCTTGGGACTATGGTGGTGACGTGGGTAGCCCTTACAGGCAATTCCACCGCTGGGAGAGGTTGAGTAGGTCCCGTTTCTTGGTGACCAGGCGCACTGGTTGTCCCAGAAGCCTGCCTAGGGGTTGAATCCTGTTGATTCTTCCTCTGGGGGTCACATGTTTTTTCCACCTGCGGAGTCCGCTGACTTGAATTTTTACTCTTTGTCATTCTAGTTTCTTGATTCTTGGTGTGTGGGTCCCACGGATGGCGCCACTTGTTGATACAAAAGTTGGGCGTTCTTAGTTTGGGCTCTTGCTCTCGTACCAATTCGCTTCTTAATGCTTGAAACCTGCGCACTAAGAAAGTAAACAACACCGTTAGGCTTATCGTGGGATTGTCTCCCACGATTAGACTCCGGCGTGAGAGTAAGTAATCGATTTAGGGTTCTCGTAAAGAGTTTAAGGTTTGTGAATCGTACCCTTAATGAGAATTATGTCATTCCTTATATAGGCGCAGAATCCTTGTAGGTTTCGTGCTCCTTACGTTTCGCACACGTGGTGCTTATCCGGTTTAAGGATATCTATTCCGTAGATAGGAGATCCTTATCTAAACCGTATATATTTTAGTTGGGTTTGGGCTTACGTGAGCCTATCCCCGTTATTGATGCGGCCCAAGTTATAATAGCCCACGCATGGTGGCTTTGGGCCTTAGTAATGTTTATCATTTGGGCTCGTGGCCCAAATATAGACTATACGTCATCAATTACTAATACAGTAATACATTATGATTATACATATCTAGTTGTAGAAAAGACACAAGCTGGTTACTAACGCTTTCAAAAACAAATGTCGTCCTCACAATAATAGTCAGTAGCAATTTTACTAAAAAAAAAAACAAATGTCGTCCTCATAACAGAAATTTTTTATGGTGGAAAGAGATGTACCATAAAACAATAATACAAACGATCATCATTTATATAGAAAGTTGGTGGCAAGACAAATTAGCAAATTAAATAACCAAAGTCACATTAAAAAAAAATATTGTGCATCGTGAGCAACGATGACTATTATGATATATTTATACTCGGTTATTACTGACTAATTTGCATTTAATCGATTCTTAATGATAATTTGCATTTAAGGAGCCAGCATGATATGCATTTCTTTAACTTGTAATTGGTTAATATGAATATTATAGAATATACATTAGTACAAATCTTCTTGGGTGGGCCATGATAATAGTTCAACGGTTGAGGACATAAAACGTAAAACAGATATCATGAGTTCAAATTATGTTCAGGTAACCATTTAATTATGGTTACATTTTATCATGGCGTTATGTGATTCACTTCTCATATGTTAGTCGTGAGGCTAATCACGTCTGAGTGTTGATTACCTTTTTTCATAGACAAAGGATTTTCAATGTTATTTATACCTTACGCTATCATTCTCTCGTTATTTCTAAATAGCACGGTCACATGGTTAGTAGACTAGTAGTAAACGATAACTTAAATAATGAGGCTATGATATGGGCGATCTTAATTTAAGAGTGTATTTAGAAAACATGTTTAGTCAAACTACAAGTTTGAGTTGGTTTTAGCCAAAGCCACAAGACAAGACCATAAAAACATCGCAGACAAATCAACTATTCTACTTAAGTTAGTTTTTTTTTTTTTTTTTTTTAAACAACCGAACGTCCTTCTATTATGGGCAAGTTTAATATCCAGTAAAAATGATTTAGAGCCACGACCGAACCATGTTACCCATGAATTAAACCAAATAGTTTGGGTTGTTTCTTAGCTTATGATAAGGGCATTGTCCAATATGCAAATTCATTACACCATATTGTATACGCAAACTGCATTTGCTGCGTGTTTGCGGTATCTAGAACATTTGGGACCATTGCTATTCATCCTTTTGAACAATAAATACAACTTCGGGACCATTGGCTTTTAGAACTTGTCCGTAAAGGGGTACCACCATTTAAGACCCTAAAAAAGAACTTTTAGACCGTTCATAAATAATGAAGCATGCCAAAATTGAGAAAACTTATACTAGCTAGGATCTATATTAACTTTTGTAATAAAGTTATGAATAATTCTCTTGGATGTCATATTGAATATCTAGCATGTTACTTGCGCAAAAGCCACGAATAACATTCAGTTGTATTTCCTTTTGAACGAATAATCACAAAATAGCCTAGCGGTGACAAGACGCCTAATGGTTTCGAGAATATCTCGGTTAGATCCAAAGACTTGCTCTCTTTGGATAACCTGAGCAGGATTTTTTTTTTAAAAGGGTTTTACCATGGTAAATATATTAACCAAAAACTTTGAGGTTCACGCAATATGACAAAACACCGTATTAACTATTATTACAAACAAACGCATTATTTGTGCTTTTAACCACTAATCATCAACAAGATTGACATAGCAACCTTATGGAAAAACAAATCTACCTAGACGGAAAAATAAAGATAAACAAGAAATTCAGTATCACGCCTCATATTTAACTCGAGCCTCTTACATTTCTTGAACAATAAGATGTGAAAGTTGCCAATTCTCCATCAGCTTGTCTACCTGAGCTTTCTTTTCGAATCTAAACGTTAACAGCTTGAGACGTATTGTATACAAAATGACTTCTGTTACTTGATCTTTAGCCCTCTTCTTCTTTTTGAATAACCTAGCATTACGCTCTTGCCAAATGAAGTATGACGTAGCTGCAAAAATGAGCTTACCAAGAATGCTTTGAACCGATCTCTTCTTGGCAATAGGGATCAGCCAATCAACGATATCATTCAAAGATAACGGCAAATTATGGAAACCAGCTCGGGAAGACACCAAAGACCAAACCTGTGAAGAAAATAAACACTTGAATAATAAGTGCTCATGAGAATCTGGCTCCAAGTTACATAACGAACACGAACAGAAACCGAAAACAAACCAAAAACCGAACTTAGATAAAACCAAAATCAACCCCCCCCCCCCCCCCCCCCCCCCCCCCCCCCCAAACATATATGTTTACATTGATGTAGAGTATACATAGATAGTTGGTCATTTTCTGCGGCAATAAAGTGTTTACAAAGTTAGACGACCAGTGTGAGCAACGATCTTTAAGATTTCGTGTCTATGGTCATTTTGTGGATTGGCTACCTGGTCAGCCGACAAAACATTTTTGGATTAATTGGCATTTTCCAGCTACCTTCTTTCTTTCAAACATACATACTGACTTCCTCTCCAACGAAATACTTCATCTAATTACTTGGGCAATTAATAAAGTGTGAGCTAGAATTTTGAGTTTGAATTTGATATTTTAGTGTTCGCTCATTTAGTAATTACATCATCTAAGCCCTGAAATTTAACAATATACACACTCGTTACCACTAAACGACGAAGCCGGGAGTGGAAGGCTATGCTCTACCAATTAAGCTATTTCCGCCAGCTATGGTAGTGCGAGGCACTACTATATTTTCGAAATTTTTTTCTTTTTTGGCCGAAATTTCTGATAATCATTTGATACAAAATTAGGCTATTCTTGAGCCTGGCTGTAGTCTTTAATCTTTTACAATACCTGGCCAAACATCATGAACCTTATTTCAGTTAGCTGTTTGAAGCTATAGAGCAAATTTATTTTTTAATCATGACCATGAGCTAAGAACTAAAGTTACCATCATGATTTATATGCCAATTGGAGTTATGTGTACCAGTTTTTGGCCAATAATTGCATGAATTTTGTATTCATTGTTAGCAGTAACCTGTTGGCCATAAAGATTTGCCTTTTTTGACATGTTTATATCTCTGGTGTTGTTTTTGAATTATACTCAGGATTACATATTTCTGTCATACCAAAAACATAAAACAAAAATGCATACAGAAACAGAGGATGCTCACGACGAGTGTCCAAACAAAACAAAAAGAAATTCTGATGCCTTACAACTATAAGGCAAAGAAAGAAACCATCATATCTTATGTTTAAGGCTTTAAGCTATCAAGATATACAACATCTCATGTAACTATATTTGTTGCTGTTACAAATTTACTATGTGTGAGCAAAATAAGAAAGGGCTTAAAACCAGTTACCTTATGAACACAAAATTCTTAAATCTCCATTATTTCACAAACACAAATTATTCAACAAAAAGTAAAATTCTCCACCATTATGTTACATACAACAAATCCGCAACATGCATTCTACTGATCAGCAAAACATATCAAGAAAGAGCAATTATTCTTGATAATGAGATAAATTAATGGTAAAAACCTCGTTAAATCACCCAAAAATGTTCGTGTATCTTCAAGCTAAGCTCTAAAAGACAGCAACTTTCTTGCACTCAAACCCGAACCAATTTGGGGGATATAAGCCTCATCTTCTCATGAATTGAGTTATTAAACCGATGTAGGAGTCTTGGTATCCACAGACTTCAATACTTCTTCGCCTATCTCCTTGCATCCAACCAATTTCTGCATGTGAATGTAATTAGTATGTGGCAATAAAAAACCATTGACTTATGAATATGTTGATTCCAGTTATTATGTTTTATCTCCAACGGGGCAAACAGGTAACACAAAATAAATAAATAAATAGTTCAGAAGAAACAGGGCAAACAGGTAAATGTATTTTTAGTGCATATAACCACCCAAATTATTTTAATCCTAGTTGACATGGTAATAATTAAATAAATCAGAAAGTCCGGGAAAACCCATATTGTTTGTATTAGCCCCTATTTTAATCCTGTTTGGAAAGAAGTGTGGTACATACATTTCCAGCTGAGTAGATATCGCCAGTACGAAAACCCCTATTTAAGGTATCGAGCACAGCCAACTCGATCCTCTCTGCTGCCTTCACTTCACCCAAACCATACTTCAAGAGCATTGCAGCGCTAAGTATTGTAGCTAAGGGGTTGGCTTTATCCTGCAATGTACAATGAATTAAAACAATATTCCAATCTTCAAGACTAAACAAAAACAAATACTCGTACAACAACTTCAAACATGAACTACCTGCCCAGCAATATCAGGCGCTGAACCATGGATGGGTTCAAAAAGTCCAGGTCCCTAAAGATAAAATAAAACAAATGTAAACAAAGAGTAATAGATGTAGGTCACAGGTAAAGTAGAGTCCATTAGCTGTGATTGTGGGTCTTGTTAACTGATGTTTAAAAAAAAAAAAAAAAAAAACGAAGATGGGACAGATGGAAGACGATTAAAGTATAAACAATGTGGAATTAAGATGTGATACCGATGCACCAAGACTAGCAGAAGGAAGCATCCCAATACTTCCGGTGATCATTGATGCTTCATCTGATAAAATATCACCAAATATGTTGTTGGTAACTATTGTGTCAAACTGCATATACAAGGAGATACTGTGAGTTACTTGTTTCATATTCCTTTTATCTCTACCTATTATATAAGTGAAGAGCTCATAC
The DNA here is from genome assembly GCA_030686995.1 of Artemisia argyi. Taxonomy (NCBI): domain Eukaryota; kingdom Viridiplantae; phylum Streptophyta; class Magnoliopsida; order Asterales; family Asteraceae; genus Artemisia; species Artemisia argyi. Next base: position 95,112,023 of record CM060676.1, read on the forward strand.
ATTCAGAAGTTGCCGCATAAGCACATAACTCAACGACACGTGTCATTGAAAATAAAGAAAATTGTTCATTTTTGTTCGAAATTTTGACCAGACAAACAATAACTTCATTCGCAGGTGAAATGTATGGCACTGCATACTTTGCTCTTTGACAAAAGACACCTAAGCATTGATTAGTTAGCTACTATTACAAAGTTGAAAATGTGTTTCATGATGGCATGTGATCTTGCTTGTTCAGAAGAAAAAAGATCTTGCACAAAATAAAAATTGGTCTTTATTACTCACACCTCCAATTTCCTTCCATCTTCACCACTTCACAGTATCAATTCATCAACTTTTTTAACCACAATTCATTAATTTGCTTGGTGGTAGTGCAGGTGTAGCTATGCTGATAATTGTTGAAAGCAGTGGATGATGATCACGTATAATGGTTTCCAAGTCTGGTTTGGTTTGGTTTTTTTTGTTTTTTTTTTTTTTTTTTTTTTTTTTTTTTTTTTTTTTTTTTTTTTTTTTTTTAATATGTTATTTATTTAGCTTTCATATGCAAAATATTGTTTCAACTTACAACATTTCTATACAAGACTTTATTTTTCATAGCTATATTAGAAAATGAAAACTGCAGACGGCTTATTGGGCTCAATTCTGAACTAAATGTTTGGTGACAATGGTGAAGCAAGATGACAACATGACAGGTGAAATATGTTACTCTTCAAGGTTTTACTTCTAAAAGTGGTGAATTTGCTCAATATTCTTGAATTTATTAAAATTATATTTAGGCATTAACTTCGTTCAAGTATAATTTTTTGGGTTTTTGTGTTTAGATGCTGGTTCAAATCACTGATCTTGTTTAGGTTTTGGAGCAGGTTTATGATTCATGGTAGTCAAACAAACACAAGTGAAAGATGAAGCTAATAAATACAAAGGTAAATCCGATAAATGATTATATGCCTATATGGCTAAATTCCTCAATTTTTGTTGATGGGTAAGTATGGGAGATCGCTCTGAGAATGGTTAACAAAATTTTAGCTTTGGGAAACAATTGTTATTTCAGATCTTCATTTTTCAATAAGTGAAACAAAATTTTTGGCATATCTGTTTCATATTGTCTTGATTTATTTCAATTAAATTATTTGCCTATATCTTATTTTTCCTTCAGTGCCATATGATTACTAGCCATGTATGCTTAGCAGGTGTTGAGCTTTTTTTTGCACAATTAGACTATGAATTAAAAGCAACTGGCGGTTTGTGAGGGCTAGAGTTGCATTGACTGCACAACTCTTTTACTACGGATACAATTTTGTCACTATATTCTCCAAATCTTCAAAGTAAACTACTCTTCCAGTCCATATCTTGTTATCCTTTTTACATGTTGAAGAAATCTTCTCAACATGTCTTACTTTTACACTTTACATTTCTCTCTCATTTGCAAAAACAACACTTGAAATTCTTTAAGTTTAGACTGAGGTATTACACCCATCTCATATAGTCATACATGTGGTACCCTCATGCCCTCATTTGCTCCAAATTTCATGTATTCTTGCCGCTTAAAGGTAATGCTTTAGCTTTAGATTATCCCCAATTTTTTTCTTCATTTTTGAACTAACATTAATTAGAAAGTTAGCTGTGGTTTTTTATGTGATATATTTCTGGACGGTTTTATATATGACCTTTGATTTGTGTAGTCATGGTGGTCATTTAGCTTGAATTTGTGTAATGATGGTGTGACACATCTCTAAAATAAACAGAGAAGATGAAAATTAAGGATCTACATTGTGGCTTATTTATTTGTTACATGTTTTAGTCAGATTTCTATTGGGTTCCGGAGTTCATTCAACATCAAAAGGTCTCTCTCTCTCTCTCTCTCAGACCATCCAGAATAAGGGTTTTCTTTGTTTTGCAAATGGTTTGTTTATTGTCTTAGAGTTCTTTAGATTTGGTTTTGGTTGTAGATTTGAAACAGTTACGATGTTCTTATATTTTATTACTTATTTATTAATTATTATGATATATATGATAGTTGTTCCATCATTTATTTTTTAAGTTATGAAAACTTGAAATTGGTCAAAGTTAAAACTCAAATAGCAACGGGTTACCATGTAGAAGCCTAAAGACAGAGTGGGTGGTAGGCTGTAGGAGTATGGGATATAAAATGAGTTGTGTAGTCAAATTCATGAGTTTTTATATATGTCTTTTTTATTATTTATACTCAAACTTTAGGTAAAAAAAAAATATACACATTCTGTAAGTCTAAGTAATCATATTCAAAAATGTATTCATTTTATAATCTTTTAATTTTTTGTGAGAATACAAGCTTTTGCATCATCTGTTATAGGCAAAAGTTCAATATAGATCTCATATTTGTCATAGATCCAATGAACCAATCTTGGTCATTCATTTTTTTGATCAAAACAAAAAAAATAAACTTTCACCATTTTTTTTAAAATTAAATATCTTGCAAACCGTTAATCGTTACGCGAAAAAAATTATACCATCGCAACGAGAATTAAATTATCTTTCTATAGATATGCATTTCTATATACTTTCGACGAATTTTTTTTTTCAAAATTTCCGCCCAGAAAAATCACACGTGATTTGTAAAAATCATATGTGATTTGTAAAAATCACATGTAATTTGATTTTTACAAATCACATGTGATTTTTCTGGGTGGAAATTTTGAAAAAAGAAAGTTCGTCGAAAGTATAGAGAATTGCATATCTATAGATAGATAATTTAATTCTCGTCGCCATGGTGTATTTTTTGTAGCTTGGAGATTTACCGTTTGCAAGATATGTTTTTAAAAAAATGTGAAAAATGGTTTTTTATTAATTTAGATGAAAAATGGATGGCTAAAATTGGTTCTTTGGATCTATGACAAATATGAGATCTCAACTCTCGTGTTATATGATCGTTGTAGTTGTTTTTCTACGAAGCACGGCCCTAAAGACTTTACTAGTATAAACACAAAATAATAAAACTATTGGGAGCAATTTTGACCCATTTACTTGAAAATGGTTCGATCTAAGTTATACTTTATCTCTAACATATCAAACAGGTAAAAGGATGTTCAGAAGTCACCTAAAGTGTATTTTAAATGCATAAAACCTTATTAATCATTTTATTCAAGAACAAATTATATTGAAATATTATAATTCTGTAGTCATATTTGAAACACTTAACACCTACTAAAATTACCTGTTTTAAGTTCAAAAAAAAAAAAAAAGAAAAAAAAAAGAAAAAGAAAAAGAAAAAGAAAAAAAAAATTACCTGTTTGGGATTTCGGACAAGCTGCATGGCTGCATTGTCAACGTACATGTGGGAGAGTTCAACATCAGGGTATTCTTCAGCTATTGCTATCACCCTTTTTCTCCAAAACATTGATGCCTACTCCATTGTACCGAGAAAATAGATTAATAAACATAAAAAGGACAGGTTAGAATGTTTAGATATATATGTGACCAAGCAAGTCGCGACATATATATTCAATTTTAGCCCATAATGGAATCGTTGCCAGACAATATCCTAAAAATGTAGAAGAGCAGCAGTACCTCAAGGACATTTGCTTTGTCAACAGAACAAAGTTTGCCACTGCGCTTACGAGCTGTCTCAAATGCAATACGTGCAATGCGGTCAATCTGGTTAGGAGGAAATAAAATTATTTAGCATACTTTAAAGACATGATTAAAAGGAAAGATTACAAAACTTCAAACAATTTGAAGAATGTATGTTTGTTCTCTTGTGAGGGCTAGGGTTTTTCGAATTGAAGTATCCACAGGAGAAAATCTAACCAAAGGCCAACCTCATATGCTGCATAAACCTCGGTATTGAAGCCAATCTCCTCTCCATTTTCATTAGTTCCAAATCCCCTTGGTTTTCCAAAGTAAATACCTATAATAACAGACATTTAGTAAGGCACATCCCATTAAAATACTCAAGTAAATTTTTTCCATGCGATGAAATCACTCTCCACCAACCTCTTAAATAGAAATATATATACTAACTAGCTTAAGTAAATCTGCTCAGATCAATACACTCACCTCCTGTAAGTTCCCTTACAACCATCAAGTCGACACCTTCAGCAACCTCTTTCTTCAAAGTCGAAGCATCCACTAACTGAAAATGGTGACAACAATGAAAGGATGAGTTATTTAATAAAATAAACAATGATAACAGCCACAGCAAGCTTGTTTTGCAAATCGATTTTCTGTAAGAAACTTTGAATTAATCCTGAGTAGTTGTAGAAAATGGGGCACTGAAACTGACAATTCAGAAAAGAATTAGTCTTACAATGAGCTTCTTTTACCATCTCCTTGGATTTGAACTGTTTACTTACAGATCAAACCAACCTTCTGATAAGTAGAATTCAAAAATAATAACAAAACCAGACAGGCATCTAATTTGTATTTATTCATACAAAACATGTGACATATGGAGTGTGATGGCTTTAAAAACAGTGAAGGTGCAAATGTTTCTGAATCAATGATAATAGACAGGAAACTAGTCATTCCGACCAGCAATAGGTAGTCAACTATAGTGACATGCAAATTTCCATGCTCTAACTACTAATATGTTAACAAAATGTATTTATAATAAAATATGGTGTCCAAAGGCTTAGTATCTGATAACTTTAAACAAAAGCATAACTTAATTTCTGGATTCATCTCATCACAGGTTTAGCAGTGCTGCACTTTTTCTCTCTATTTCCAGAACATTTTATAATAAGTGAGCCTAGGGATGAGCAAAAGACTTGAAAAACTAATATTCGGTACCAACCTGTTCACTGCCGGTTTGGTAAAGGGGAACCGGTTTCTCACAGAATATTAAGGGTTTCTTTTAGTCCTACCTGATCCAGACATCCCATAATTCACGCTCAAAAAAATTATAAACACCTAACTTACTGTGTCGACTGTCGATCAAGCCAAAAACCCAAAAACTTAAACCCTGCCCTAAAATTCGATGCTCTTAATAATGTTCCAACCTTTTTTTTGCGAGCGGTAAAGATATCCAAGGTTTGACCAAATTTGGATAAATGTCGAAGGAATGCTGCTGGTCCCGGAAACTTGAAAAGCAGCTAACTTGTTCAGTATACTTTTCATGTTTGAATAAAGTTCTGATACATGTATGTGTTGCTGATTTTCTTATTAGTCCCAGACCGGACCGACCAAGACCAAGACCGAATTAGCCCAAAAGCCGAAACCGAGGACCGGACCGAATGTGGTCGGTCCGGTCCGGTCTGGTCCAACAAGGCAAAATAGTCGGTTTGTGGTCCGGTCCGGACCGGACCGGACCAACCAAGACCGAGACCGAATTAGCCCAAAAGCCGAGACCGAGGACCGGAGTCCGGTCCGGTCTCGGTCGGTCCGTCAGTCGGTCCGGTCCGTTTGGGTGGTTTGCTCAGCCCTAGTTAAGAGTCTTAAAGAAGGGCTTTTTCTTTTAGAAAAAGAGTTTAACTCACACATTGATTCACATATAGGCCAAACTATTGAATGACAGCTGCAACAAATTAATTCAACATATTTAATGTGAAAGTCCGTCAAAACAACATTAGCTGATTGAATGAGAACCCACTTTCGAACTAAACCAGACCATCCCTACACCATCTAAAGTATATTGGATAAGTGACCAAAGTCGATGTTTGTAGCAAGTCGCGAGTATCATATCTATAGCTGTTAACAATCAGAACCCCCACTTGCACAAACAAACAACACTTTCTTTCAATCCTAGGCTTACAAGAGCTAAAGTTAATACATGACTCATTTCATTTCCTTCTACAGAAACCATAAAAGCTATATCCAACTTGTGATCTTCGTGCACCAATCTACCTCACTTTCAGCTCAATGGACACCGAATTACTGACCAAAGATCAGATAATAAGCATACTCAAGCGACTTTGTCAAGGGCCTTTATAGCAAGTTTATGGTTCAGTGATGAAGCAAGTCGAGCTCAAACTTAGACAATCAGAAATCTTGCACACATTCAAGCTATCAACTAAAAACCAATATGAAGCAATAATCCAGCATATGCAAGAGAATCCAAATATAAACACTGATATTACACCAAAGAACTTCATAGTATTAATTAAAACCAAAGTAGTTCTATTGTCAACAAAAGCTTGAAAGAGTATGACAGGTATCTAATCTAAACACTGATGACTAATGTTACACCAAAGACTTCATGTTATTATGTTTCTCTGGTTAATGATTACATTTTATGGATAAGATGTGGTCGGGAATTGTTAAAAAAGGAAACTGCTACTGTCACAGTAGCTTTGATGATGGAACTGGGCCAAAAAGAAATTGGATTTTTTTTTTTTTTTTTTTTCTTTAATTAAAGCCCAATTGAGTGCTATCGTGAATAGAGATAACTTGAGAGGTCAAAATGTTAGCTTTGATTGACTTTACAGAAAGAGACACCTCAAATTTTGCGGTATAGAAGATACCCAAGCACATAAAGCTATTCTGCTAACTAGTTTCTATTTTGGTTAATGAGTCATGGGGCACCAGAAACATTTCTTACTCAGATATTAAATAGTAAACTAACCTAAAGGCAGAAAAAGTAGCAGGTCAAACGTAATGAATAATGGGTCAACATGGGTAATGGATCACACGAGCGGGTATAATGGGTTTTTTTTTTCTTTCTAAAGTAGCTCGTGGAATCAAAGTCAAGCTAGTCAGGTTGACCTGTTGAATACTTTTTTTGTCTAGTTCATTAATAACCAACATATAAAACACAATTATGGAATACTACAATTCATCTGTAACAAGTCATAGCTTGGAAGAAAATTAACTTAAACACATAAACACAAATAATTCTTCCTCACCAAATAACAATTTATAAAAGAGCCACAGGAATACAGGAATGCAGGACGGCATCCCAAACCCAAAGACACAAATTCAGGGGAGTATCCATCGTATTCGCTTTACCCTTATGGCCTGCAAGTAATTAGATTCTTACTTAGCTTTATATAAGTTGCATCAAGATGGAGGAGAGAAAGATCATGGTTGTTTGACAAAAGGTGAGCGGTATATATTTGCTTCCTAATAATGGAGAACACTGCATAAGGTGTAACATTCGAGGCTTTGACTTCAAGTTATCATAGAAAGAAAAGTACCTTCAAGAAAACGAGTGGCAAATATCTATCATATGATCTATGGACAGATACAGAATAACCAATATTAAGCCTTAGTCATGAAAAAAAAAAAAAAAAAAAAAAGAATCGTATCCCACTGTAGTATCTCATGCTATAACTAGTACGTACACAGGCAACCATTATCTGTCTATCTCCAATGGTAAGCGTGCAATGTTTCTAGCTCAACTGTCCCAGATAAATGTCCTGTTCCTGATGTGCTTGTATCTTTTTGCCACCAATGCCATATGGATTAAAGAGACACAGAAAAGTGTAACATTCAGCTTAATCGACTAAAAAATATGTGAAGATTCAGTTACAACTCTAAACTTGGCATCCTTAAAATGAACGTTCTGTCCAGAATCAGCTGAAAATTACATATCCTCAGCCCATAAAGCTATTCTACCAACTACTTTTTAGTTTTTGGTTAAATAACTTTCTTGGGGATAGACCATTGGTACCAAAACATGCCATACCTGTCTACCTGATATTAGTCGGTAAATTGACCTAAAGGTGGGAAAATCAGCAGGTCATACATTAAATAAAAAGCTGAGAGGGTAATAGCCCAGAAACAAGCAGGTCAAAAGAGGTATTTCTCTCTATAGTGGCTGTGGACTCTAGCTGGTTAGGTTGACTCGTCAAGAGCTTTTTGCCATGACCAAAAAGATCCTGAGTTTCATGAATAACCAGCTTATAACACATTTAAAAAAACAACTATCTATCAACAATAGTTAATAGCATTATAAAATAACCACTCAGGGGTGGCCTAGTGGCAAAAACACTTGTGACTATCACACTAAAAGGTCTCAAGTTCAATTCCTGTTAGGTGCAGACAACCCTGAAGAGGCCACGTCAACCTCCTGAAAAGGGAGGGCTTTACCTGGTTTGAGTCTGTGGAGCAGTGGGTTCAAACCCCGTGGATTAGTTGGGCAAAGGTCGGAAACCATCCCAAAAAAATATAGCATCATAAAATATAATGGAGTATTGATCTCACTAGCTTTACACTAAAGGCCTGCCAGCGTTTATAATTCCATTACCTTTATATAAGCTACATTAAGATGATTGAAGCAAAATCACGATGGTGGGTAGAGATGGAAGAATGGGCTCATTGGGTTGGGTTGGGACGGTATAATTGTTGGTATCGATACCAGAACCAAACCAGTACTGACCGGTAACTTTCAGTCCGGTACTTGTACCACACCAAGGCTAAAAAAAATCCGGTACCGGTTACAGTCTAGAGCTCATCCCCAAATGAGCCTTATTTATATAGATAAACGTCTGAAAACTTTCTATTTAGTTGCCAACAAAGTGTAAATGGACAAGAAAAAATAAAGGAATAAATACATGGCACATGTGAAACTTCAACGAACACAGGGGCTCTACATGCTAACTGACATACAAAAAATATATCAAGTTTAGCTACTAAAGTCATTGGACATCCAGCAATAAAGATAACCCCTATCTTTATCTCCCTATAACACGCTACATAAACCATATGTGATTATTAGAATCTGCTATGCTCACACCCTAAAACCCCCATTCAGTCAGAAACTAAACTTTGATGAAATCAGAAATCACTACTATTAACCCCGTGTCTGTATGCATCATGCTTGATTAAAAAAAAAAAAAAAAAAAAAAAAAAAAAAAAAAAAAAAAAAAAAACATATTCTAGTATCTCCTTGCCCATGACAATCATACCTGTGGTAGAACAGACGCTGGCCTCAAATTTGCAAAAACCTCAAGACCTTCACGAAGTTGAAGCAATCCAGTCTCGGGCTTCAAATGTTTCTCATTTTTATCCCACTTATACCTACAGTACCATGAAAAGGATACATTATCTAACAAAAGATATTTCATAGTTTTAACTATTCAGGCTTTTAAAGCCTCAAATTTCATGCTACCCAATAAACATATAGTTTTCTGACTTTATAAATACATCAAATATGCAAATAGAAAATCATTATTCGAGGTTATGTACGAACCCGCCAATAGCACCAAGGAGAACAGCATCAGATTGCTTAGCAGCGGTAAGTGTTTCCTCCGGTAATGGAACTCCAGTCGCATCCAAAGCAGCACCTCCCATTAGCTTCTCATTGAACTTGAATTCAATCCCTAACAGCAACAATATAAAAAGATAATTATCTTTTAAAGGATTGGGTTTGCTTATCAAAGCTACTAATCTAGTTATGGCATTTGAATTGGATTGCCACTTAAGGCTACAAAATTGCTTATCTCTTGGGTGAACTAAGAATTTTCAAATAAGCAACTTAAAACTACTCATTAAAAAGAGATTAACAGGAAGTTTAAAAAGCAATCCTCAAAATCCCAGTTTTAAGACTTAGCTTATTTTAAACTGCTTATTAATTAAGTAACAAAAAAAAAAAAAAAAAAAAGTATTGCCCTGTAAGAAGTTTTAATGGAAGTTTTTAGCAAGTTTTGCATGGTATGTTTGCATTGGCTTATTACAAATAAGCTTAAAAGAGTTTTCCAAAGACCTCATTAATTAATATAACCGAATAAGCAGTTTAACCAAAAAAACATATATACATTTGAATAACAACAAATTATAAATAGATAACAGACCTTCAATAGAGCCAGCGAGATTAAGAACATTCTTAGCAACAGAAATAACCTCAGGACCAATTCCATCACCAGGAAGCAAAGTTATGTTGTAACTTTTTTTTGTGGATGAGGATGAACAACATCGGATAATGACTGGTTTTTTTATATTGTTTTGAAAGGGCGGTTTCACACTGATGACTTGCATTGAGGCTGAGGCTGCCATTCTTGCTGATTGATTATGCCAAATGACCAAACCAACAAATGATATTGATAATAGTCAAATTAGACAACTCAACTTACTGACTGTTAATAATAATATTTATACGTAGACAACTCACCTACTGACTGTTAATAATATTTTTATATAGTCAACTAGTACCAGCAAGCCCATTTTCACTTAAAAGCCCACTTATTTTTCAACAAGTAGGTGCATTTTTGCACAGTTAGAGTTAGTATTGAAAAACACATAAGAGTAAACCATTTTAAACCCAAAACATTATTATTTTATAAATAACATTTACCAAGAGTCGTTAAAGCACGACAAATCCCGTTAAGTCACTGTAGCGCTACAGTGCGCCACACTCACAGCCAAATAGTGAACTCTACAGTAACTAACGGTCGTTAAGTACTTAACGGCCGTTAAGTAGTAACGACCGTTAACTTTTTTTTTTTTTTGAAATTCCGCCTGCAATTGGTCCTTCGTTAAGAGGTTCGTTGCAAATTTAATCCTTATAACTAACGGTCGTTAACTGCACTAACTACTTCTTTGACAAAACATCCCGCGGCAATGCGCGGGTGATCCACCTCGTATATAACAAACGTGAAACATTCAGAACATGTGTGCGGTTAAACGATCAAAACAGACAACAACTAACCTTGGCAGATCCAGAAGACATATTGTAAGGTGGCTGGGTGTGTGGCAAGTAGATAAGATCGCTTTGAATATGTTAATACTAATTTGAACAAACAATTAAACACCTCAAGTGGATCCTAGCCCAGTCAACATACATTTTGGGCTAACCTAATTTTTTGAATAAAATATACCAAAGTGTTGCAGTTTTAGTATATCTACCTATATTATAAAAAGAACCTCCAAAATTACTGTAACAGCCTAGAAAATTACCATGTGTCGTGTAATAGTTAGCAACTGTTGTTATTTAAACTTTCTGTGCATACATGAGTTCCCATCTTTCTCATGAGTCATAAGTCATAACCCAACAAATTCTATCATGACTCAAGTTCTCTCTCTATTAACTTACAACAACATACCCAATCCCGCCGGGGCGGGGTATGGGGGAGGTGAGATGTAGACAGATCCTACCCCTACCTCAGGATACACCTGAAGATAAAGAGACTGCTTCTAGGAAGACCTCCGGCTGGTGTGTGCATTAGGAGCCCAAAGGGATGAAATATATATATATATATATATATATATATATATATATATATATATATAAAAGAATTAAATAAATAAAAATAATAATAAATAATAAATAAATAAATAAAAAAGCAAACACGCAAAAGCGAGACAACAAGCATAAACAAGAAAGCAAACAAAGCAAAAGACAGACCACACAGCCCAAAAACCACACCAAAAGAGGGACCAGAAAAGAAAAAGAAAAAGCGAGCAAACAAGCCAACAAAGCGGACATGCAAGTAAAAGAAGAAGCGCTAAAAAGACACATGAACAAGGGAAAGGCCAACAAAGCAGCAAAGACCATAGAAAGCAACGCAAAGGGCCTAAAGCAAAGGCAAAGCAAACAGGGCAAGTAAATGGAAAAGCATAGGGGCCTAAAGCCGAAAGACAAATTAAAAGCAAAACCAAAGACAAAAAAGATCCTAGCGCCTAAAGAGGGAACGAGCAAAGTGACCCTAAAAACAGAAAGCAAAAGGCAAGGCAAGAAAGAGGCACCAAAAAGCCAAAAACACCACGGCAAACCCAAGCCTAGCCACACATACTAATCCTATCTCTCCACGCCTTCCTATCTGAGATCATGTCCTCGGACAAGTGAAGCTCCTCCAAGTCGAGCTTAAGTCTATCCTCCCATCTAAGTTTAGGTCTACCCCTCCTTCTCCGCCCGTCGACTATAAGCGTTTCTACTCTCCTTACTGGCGCAGTTTGTGGTCTTCTCCTGACATGACCGAACCACCTCAACCTTCATTCTCTCATCTTCTAAATAATAGATTCTACTTCCAGTACAGATCTAAACACCTCGTTTGAAATCTTGTCAGACATAGTTTTACCACAGGTCCACCTCATCATTCTCAGTTCTGCTACTTCCACCCTGTTTGCTTGAGCTTTTGTGATAGGCCAGCACTCTGACCCGTACAACATAGCAGGTCTAATAGCCACCCTATAAAATTTCCCCTTTAACTTAAAGGGTACTTTCCTGTCACATAGAACTCCTGACGCCGCTCTCCATTTCGCCCAGCCTCTTCCAATACGGTGGGACTTCTTTCCCCCATTTTATCTCAAAAAGAAATCCCAGTCCATCATTTTGTTTAAAGCTATCATCACTTCGGCATTAATACAAAAGTCGGCAACGTCACATTTCTTCTTCGTTTCTCTCTTTTTTCGAAGGTTTTTATATTGACTTTGTTATTCCTCCTTTTCTTTTGTAGGAAGTTAGAAACAGTGGAGATGATGCATCTCGAAACAGGGGAAATGATCTATCTCACAAATAAAACATGATGACTTTTTGTGAAGAAAGAAAACGATGGTAAGTAGTTGCAAAGTTTAGGAATATTATCAAATTTCAGTATGCCAAAAGAAATATACTCTAGATGATAATTTTATTTTATTTTATTTTTTTGATATTTTCAAAAGTTTTTCAAGGTACCGAAAGGCGTAAAGGTAGCTTATCCCAACTACTCGATTTTGAAGGCATCAAGATAGCTTAACACAACTTCGGTACAGTTCTCGACAAATTCTTAATAGTATCGCTTCTATAATTGAAGCTAACAATATTAATTTGTTACACTATATATAACTTTAATGTAATTTGGTTACTCATATATTTTTTATTTTCAATTTGTATGCTAGAAAATTTAGAAAAATGTTTTAAAAAACCAAGCTATTTTATACATCACAGCTAGAAAGATCATATAATGAGTTTGTATGCTTCAGTTTCTTTGAGTATGAGTGTATGACATATGTTTTAAATTATTTCTATAAACTATTTGGATAGCAAAACAATAAAAACAAGGCACCATTTTTTTACTACGCCACTGTATAAAGAAAGGGGATGCATTACCACTGTACTTATGGTGGTTTATTGTTTAATGTATAGGTACACGTGAGACACCGATATAAGAACAAGAATCAATACCATCGAGACCCTCATATAAGATGCAAGAATCGAAAAACTTTTTCAATTGCAGATGAAAGTAACTATTATGATCATATATGTAGGGCTGAAAATTGATCAGATTATATTATATAAAGAAAGATATTCAGCACTGTTTTGATCGGATTATAGTAAAAGAAATATATTTTGATTACATGTGAGCTATCATGAGATGAGAATGATGTAGGGACTATTGTTGCAGGGGTATGGTGAAGGGTAAAGGAAGTTAATATGAGTATGGCTTAGGACAAGTTGTGAAGTATGGTTTGGTGAAGAAAGTCAACATTCATGAAAATGAAAATATTAAGAATATTCATTTGTACTTTTTGTAACAACTCTAATATTCATAAGCACATCTGAAGTGAAAAATGTGATCATAAATTCTGTAAAGCATGGATAAACAACTATACTGAATATTATGTATTTATTTGCGTAAGTTTATCTTATATAAACTCCTAAAGATTAAGTATTGAATTTGCGTTATGTTGGGTTGGCTATTCCTATTAAACATAATTTTGAACCCAAATAAAGACGATAATGGACTAAACATTGAAGAAACTGGTTCGTGCGTGCGTTAAATTTGGTTGGTTGTTAATTTACATGTTTATCACCTCAAACTGATTTTGACTTTTATAGCTTTATAAAAACAAAACATTTACGATAATGGGCTGTGTATTACACAGCCTTATAGTCTACCTAGTATATATATATATATATATATATATATATATATATATATATATATATATATATATATATATATATATATATATATATATATAATATAGATAACAAGTAGGGTGCGTCAGCGGTTTTTTTTTTAATTGTTTCATCATAATTTTATTGTGCGGTTTTTTTTTTTTTTTTTTTTTTTTTTTTTTTTTTTTTAATTGTTTCATCATAATTTTATTGTGTATGTTGTATTAATTTTTATTTTATTTTATTTTTTCATTTTTGTGTATGTTTTTTGGACATTGGGTGGTTATTTTTTCAAGCAATTGTTTATATAGCACATTTTTGTTCCCGTAGTCCAAATTAAGTTTGACTTTCTTGCTAGTTTTATTTTTGGGTTGACGAATTTATTGTGGTAATAATGGCATGCCAAGTTTAATGATCTTTTATTCTGCACATAACAGTCGTAATTGGGCCAAAAAAGAGGGAAAGGCAGCCCAACAACGAAAATAATATTTTTTTGGGGGGGCACAATGCTCAACTATGTGCGCTATAATGTATATACAAGTAAGGGGTGCCCGCTGCGTTGCAGCGGGTTTTTTTTTTTTTTTTTTTTTTTCATTTTGCTATAATTTTTGTATATATATTTTTTAATTAGAAATTGACATATAATTGTGTTGGACGTTTTTTTTTTTTTTTTTTTTTTTTTTTTTTTTTTTTTTTTTTTTTAATACATTCATTTTTTACTTATGTTTGCACATATTTTATTTGGAATTGTTTTTGGTCTTTGATAACGGATATATTGATGAAGGTTTTTGGGTATTATAATTATGTTAACTGAAGGTTGTTCAAATATCTTTTTTAATATATTATGGTAACATACATGATACTATATTTATATTGCATTTTTGTAGTTTTTTTTTATGAAACGTGTGACTGTGTGAGTGTGGGCCAAAAATTGTGACAATGGCCAAGTATTAAAGAAGGCAAAAAACAGCCCAATATTGTGACCCAGCAAAAAATATTTTTTTATTAGCACGGTGCTCGAAAAGGTACGCTATAATATATACAAGTAGATGGCGCCCGCTGCGTTGCAGCATTTTTTTTTATCATTTCGCGATAATTTGTACGTATAGTTGGTTTCAAGTAATTTTTTATACTTATGTTTATATTTTTTATATGTATGTTGGTCCTGCTATTTGAGGTTTTTTTTTTTTTTCAGTTTTGTGTTGATGTTCGTTTTTCAAAGACACTGAATATATTTATGTTTCCTTGTTTGTGGAGCGACAGATGAATTTTAGTTTGATATATAATTATGTGAAGTTAACAAAACATGTGACAATAGTAACGCCCTAGAAACCCTCTCTCCCCTATGGAGACTTCCGGCCGCCTCTTCCATTAAATTCCGGCCAAAAAACCTCCTCCTACACGTCCTCTCTACCCTTTAATTCGTTATTGGGTATGCAATACGTTGTCTGAGATGTGTTTTGTATTCAAGGAAGAGGCGGCTGCTCTTATTTTCTCTAATATCTCATGAAATCTCCATAGATCTAGTCGCAACCCTAAAATAACCTTTAATACCTATTCGTTCCATTATATCGACCACTGTAAAACCTCGCGAAAATTCGTATAATTAACTTCGGTTAATTTAATAAATAATCTTTGTCATTATTGTAATCACCATTTTCACGGGGAAATTTAAAATTTTCTTTGTATATTAAAATGGTCATGATTACGATATTGTCAAATTCGTCAAACGACAAAACAAGTTATCGACACAATTAACAAAACATTAATTACACTAAACCTAATTAATAAAAACTTAATTACTAAAATTAATTAAAAACCAATCGGGCCCTTAATTTCCCCTAAGCCCAACCGGCCCACTACTAAACCCATTTTATTTATAACAATTTCGTATAGATCGACTAAGGAAGCTCCAATTCACTTCGTTTATTTCTAATTCGTACACACGACCTACGCATATTTTGCACATTCTCATTAAGCTCCTAGCCAACTATTAGTGTATCGAATCTCACATTCATACGTTGAGTTTTGATACGTTTTTACGAGGCAAAGTGTTTAGCCATAAATCGATTCAAACGATTTGTAATTTATTCAATTCTTAACCGTTTTAATCCCCGTTTGTTTCTAAATGATCCTAATAATAATTCTATAATGATTTCATGTTTAAATGTTAAGGATGGTCAGTTATATCCAAGGTTTACATGATTTATCAAATTGTGTATGGTATATATATGATGTCGACATTGATTCATGAGTCACCAAGACAATCCCCTAAAAACATGCACTCACATCCCATTTTATATCTATAAACTTTGTCCTAGGAAGCCAGAGGTACTGACATTGAATAGTAGAATGGTTTCCTTGAAAATTATCACATATACGTGTGATATATTGGCACCATATATACGAACCATGCATGCATTTGGTTTTCTCCCATTCTCAAACTCTTTTCATATACGTTTTCCTCCTAAACTTCACTCTTACAAACCACAAGCCGATGGTATATTAGTTTGGACTCAAGAAAAGGAAATCGGGTTTAATATATATATAACGTTTGGGTTATATAGTGAAACGTGAAATCCTTGTGTTCCATTCTATTTCACTCGACCCTTGATCACCTCTAAGGTGTTTGTAAGTAGTTTCCATCCTTTCTCAATCCATTTCACACGTTAAATATTGGTCATGCATCATATTTATATTTGTTCAATCGTATATCATTTCATATATATAATACACATACATATTTATTTTTAGAACACGAAACGTGACTAGCCTCTATCTTGGAAGGCCTAGGAGTCACGTAGCACCCATAATTCACTTTAGTTGTAACGTTACGATCATATCATGCATCCATTTCAAACCATGTCACACGTATAAATTTCATGAAACACTTAGCAAATATTTCAATGTTTTTCAAAATAAGTAATCGGTCCAAACATGTCACAAAGTACACGTATAACTCAAAATTTCACGTAACAAGCATATAATATTTTTGCTCGACCTAATAGACCACCTAGAAAACTATTAGTTTCATATACACGACTTATAAAAATAATCACATTTTGACATGCAAATCGAGCCAAAGTAGATCGACATAAACCGGATTTTTCAAAACCAAATTTATAATAAAAATCTTATAGTTGTCGATTGGGCTCAATCTAAGGCCCAATAAGACTTTACGTTTTAACAGCCCTGGACCTATAAAATATATTTTTAGAATCATAAAGGAAGCCCAAGTTCAAGCCCAAAATAATTTTCATGCCCTCGCCTCTAAATTTTTAAAATGGGCTTTTATTTAGTTCGAATGAGGCCTATAAGCTAAATAAATAAGCTTTTTATAAAATAAGAAGTTGAAATAAGCTTGAAATTAATAAAAGAAGCCACGGAAATTTTTATAAAATTTTTATAATCATTTTTGCAAATTTGGACTAAAAATGTAACGCGACGACGCCTATAGGGACTAAAAGTGAAAACTGTGAAAAGAAAGGACTAAAAATGTAGAAACAGAAAGTAAGGATAAAAATTGATAATATAGGATTGTTACAAGCTTAGATTGTAATATTGGACATGTAGTGGACTATAATTGTAAAATATATATAAAAAGGACTAACGGTGTGACGCTAATGCCGTTAGTATAAAAAGTGTAAAATTGGAAAAAGGACAAGGACTACACATAATCTATTTGACATTCTTATTTTATTTTCTATTTTACGGCAACCATCACGTCATATGCATTTTATTACGTTTTATATATATATTATTTATTTTTACGTTAACTATATATATAACGATATTTAAAAAGTTAATATTTTTACTTACGATTAAAAAGGTAAAACTACGATGGATATTTTAAATTAAGTATTTTAACATATCATGCATGACATAATATTTCACTGTACATCATCTATTCGTCATAACGAATAAATCTTATTCGTTATTCGTTTGTATTTACCAAATAGTATTTGGTTATATTCTCTGATAAATTTATTTATCAGGTTCCATATCAAAGACGTTTCTATAATCGTTCCCATAAATCTTATCCTACTTTACTTTTCATCATTTCCAAATCAATCCAGGTGAGTCATAGTGATGAGTGTCTAAATACTCATCATTTCATACCAATCTGAGCTGCCAAAACATCCAAAAACACTCAAATATGCATCAAAATACTTATAATATCTTAGAAGTGTGTTTTATATGTTTCAAATACAAAATATGCAAAAACAGTTGAAAAACGTACAAAGTTTGCATAATTGGCAGTTTCAGTCCCTCAAGTTTCATAAATTGGCAAAACTAGTCCCTGGTTATTCTAAAAACTTGAAAAAGTCACCAAAGGTCCTTTTTAATCATAAAGTTACATATTTAGTCCTTTGGTGCAAAGTTTCACAAAATTACAAGTTTAGTCCCTGTACTTTGGAAATTGACATAAATGGTCCCTGGGATGTAAAAACTTTAAGAAAAATAAATATTGGTCCTTGTACTAATAATCTTTTGCAGGAATGGTCCTTGGGTGATAAGTTTGGTGAAATTACATAATCAGTCCCTGAAGTTTGGGAATTGACAGAAAAGGTCCCCGGGTGGTTTAAAATAGAAAAATTACATTTAAGGTCCTTTGGTTTATCATACTTGGCAAATATGGTCCTAATGAATACTATGGGAAAGTTCCAAATCCAGCCCCTCAATATTTACCAAATTACATTTTTGGTCCTTGTGTGAAATCAAACCAACCGGACCCTTATTTATTAAATACCCAAAACCAAACCAATCCACAACACAAACTCACCCAGCCCACCTATTCACCTAGCCCAATCCCAAGCCCAGTCCACTTCCCTTTTTAATATAAAAACCGGTCAAACGATCGTTGACCCCGCCCTTCTTCCCCAATACCACCCCTCACACACAGACTCACATACCACTCATCCACCTCACCTGTTTCACTCCACCTTGGCCTACAAACAAACTCCCACCTGTCTCTCCACCTCACACATCCTTCCAAACCCCTAAAACCCTCTCCATGCAACCACAGCTGCCCAAGACTTTTTTGGCGCGAAAAGCATTTTAAACGGCTGGGATTAATTCTGCACATCCAAGGGTCAAGAAAAGAAGTGGGATTTTATGAGTGATCACCAAGGAGTTCAAAGAGTATCAAAAGAAGAGAAGGAGCAGAGGAATATGTACTTTGGAATAGCCAATGTCACGTAGTGTAATTTAGCTTTAATGTTTTCTTTAAATTAATGTAATTTACAGTTTTAATTAGTGTAATGATCCTCAAAATAGTGTAATGGAACATCATTTACAGTTTAATGTCAAGTTATCTTTCAGTTTCAAGTTTTACTTAATGTTCTTTAAATTTCCAAGTCATTTAAATTTCTAGTTGATTATAGTTGTTTATTGGACTCTTATAAGCCATATAAGCTCCTGACAAAGCTTAAATAGCTTTTAGATACAATAATTCAGTGTTAGTTTTTAAAAAATCAAAAATCACCAAAAATCAAGAAAATTCAATAGAAAATCAAAAATAGTTATTCATGATGAATTCTGCTTGGAGCAGGGTATAATTTGGATGGCCCTTGGTTTAGAGCTTCATGGGAAGCTATAGGATAGTTAGAGTTCATTGGTTCTATGGTTTGCAGCCTTGCTCATTTGTAAGCCTCATTTTACCATTTTGCAATTTACTTTTTTGCTTAATTTGTTGTCTTAATTTTTATGTTTCTGTGTTATTTGGATGTTAGTTAATCACTTTCTAGTGTAAACTTTGTATGTTATGTTATGAAATTTAATTGTGTATTGAATTCCATGTAATTGTCCATTTTCCTAAAGCTTGAATCTCCTAGGTCTAAATGTGATTAAACACCATGTTTACACTAAATAAGGGTTTACTGTGCTTAGTATAATCCCTGGAAAGGATTGGTTAGGCCTATACAGTTGGGTGGTATGCAATCTCAATTTAATCTCATTTTTAGCCATTTTCTTAGTTTCTAAAATTTTACAGTTTCAGTGTTTGATCTTTGTTCATTTCTTCTTTTCTGTGTTTATTTGATGTATGTTCATGAGTATTAAGTGTAATCTCAGGTTGTTATGTTTTGAATTTGTTTATGCTTGAAATTTTCATTTTGACAGTCAAATAGGTTGATTTTTGATAATCCTAGGTATAGACTTGTGTGACTACTTGTTTATGCTTAAAAAGTTCTAATTTAACAGATGAAAACCTCTGGATTTAATGAAATTGGTTTATACAAGCTTTTGAAATGAAAATCTTAATTTAGGTCCATTTAAGGTGTGTTTGGGATTGCTGATTCCAGGGTGATTAGATGAGCCTAAGTTGTTATTTTTGGTGGATATATGGTATACTAAGTTCTTTGAGGGTTGACAGCCTATCAAACCTATTGCATACTTATATAAAAGTCAAAATTTGCAATTTGAATCACTCATTTGATCACTGTGATGATTTACATAGCCATACTCACCAATTGTGTTTAAATGTTGTTTATATCTATTAGTTTCATGTTCTTGTAACTTAATATAGCTTATTTAGTCTTTAAATTCAGATCAAAGTTGATCAAAGTCAACTTTGAACATAAAACTTTAAAAGTCAAATTTTAGTTTTTCAGGTTTTTGAATAAACTTAGAATTTTGTGTAGGATTTAATATTAAGTTTCATAACTTGTGCTTATGATATGTTTTAGATTTGCTGCTCATCTTGCTTAATATATTTTTGTCAATTTTTGTTTGCCATGTTTAATAACTTAACTAGTAGCTTATTTATACCTGTTTTCGCCCTGTATCAGGTTCACAAGTCCATTTTCACAAGCTTGTAGCTTGTTGAATATTGGACTTGTGCCTGTGTTTGTTGTTGTTAAGTGTTGCCCTGGTGGCTATGTTGTTATGTGTAAGCTTATTTTTCTGTTAGTAGCTTAATTAGGTAGCTTATCAA
Source organism: Artemisia argyi (assembly GCA_030686995.1). Lineage (NCBI taxonomy): Eukaryota > Viridiplantae > Streptophyta > Magnoliopsida > Asterales > Asteraceae > Artemisia > Artemisia argyi. Next base: position 95,132,686 of record CM060676.1, read on the forward strand.
CCCCAACTTTTTGTTCACCTTACTCCCTTCAATGAAGCAAACAGTGAAGGTGGGTTGTTTTCATAAGCCCATAACAAGTTCCTCACTGAGCTTAAGAGTGTGAGCTTGGCTTTTCACAAAGCCAAGCAAATCAGCTTATAGTCTCAGTGCTTGTTGAGCTCTTATGAGCTTATTAGATAAGTAAATGAGAGCTTGTTGTTTGCCCACTCACAACATACCCCTGAGCATTCAGTAGTATTACACCATTTCCACAACCTTCTCAAAAGCTCATTAGTGATCACAAGCTTGTGTGGCTTGGCTTTTTAGGAAGTTTAGCAACCCAACTTTAGGATCCTACACTTAAAAATCATCTTGTAGCTTATTTACTAGGGCTGCAAGTAGCTTTAACTTATCACCATAATGAAAAGTATACTGAGTCCTCAGTATACTTACTCAAACCTAGCCCATTTCATAAGCTCACAAAAGCTCAATACTTGGACCCAGCTTATGTGGTTTAGCTTTTTGGGAAGCTTAACCACCAGACAATAGGATCCAGTGCTTAGAATCAACTTTGCAGCTTATTTACTAGGGCTGCAACTAGCTTTTTGTTTGTCCCATTCTTGATTTCACTGAGCAATTCAGTGGAATCAAGCCATTTTCATAAGCCCTCCAAAAGCTCATCAGTGGACCCCACTTGATGAACTTTGGCTTTTTGGAAACCCATCCACCTCAGCTAGCTACTCAAAAGCTTATTTTGACCCTTGAAGCTTATTCACTAAGCTGAAATTGCCACTCTAATTAGTTGCAGGGGTGTTTGGGACTGCAGTGTATTGGTAATAGCTTATTTGCTTATTACAAGCTTATTAGTGAATTCCAGTGCACTAGCTTATGTATAATTATTTATAAAGCTTGTACAAATATATTTTTCTCTTTAGTTTTTAGTGTGGAGCTTATACCAAGCTTTTACAAGCTTTCACTCAATCCAAGTTTAGCTCAAAAAGCTAAACTGACTAAACCTTAAGCTCACACCATTTGCACTATCTCAGTCCATTTTCTTGTTTATACTTGTGCATTGGACTTGTATAGATCTTATTATGCCTTTTGTTTCATGTGTATAGCTTTTTCAAGCTTATTTTAAGCTTCTGAGTCCACTGTGAGCCAAAAGGCTTAACTGAATGACTCATAAGCCCACGTATGGCTTATTTTTAGGATTTATAAGTTTTGTTTTCATTAAACTTGTACATTATCAGTATTTACACAGTTTCATAAAAAGAAAAACCAAAATCAAACTTTAAAGCTAGTGATAGCTTCTATTTAAGAAGCTTTAAGCTTAAAAGCCAACCGAGTTGGAAATAAGCTCTCACACAGCTTATTTCCAAGTTTTGGAAAAGTTGTCTTTGTTAAAGTTTAATATATTAGCTTATTATATAGTTTTGTAAAGTAAAAATCCAAAAATAAAATAAAATGCCAAAAAGGGTGTGTATAGGATTCGAACCTAGGTTCCATTGGTGACAAGTTCACTGCATAACCCACCTAGGCTAGCTCACTTCTCAGTTATTACTTTGCACATTTTATTTCTTATAGTAGTAAACATTTTAGCTTATTCAAATAAGCTTATACAAGCTGTTTGGCTTATTCCAACTTATATGGATAAGCTGTGTACTTCATAATATTTTTCCCAGCTTCTTTACTATGTAAATTACTTTCCATAATTTTTTCACATTTTTTACTGTTCATTAGATAGTTTTTAGATTTAATTTTAATTTAATTAGCTTAAAATGCCAAAAATAAATTAGTTCTAGTATTTAAATTTTATCTTAGATAATTTTTTATAATTTTTATAACTTTATTAAGTTATTTAGCATATGTAAAAAATACTTTTGCAGTTTTCACTTTTAGTTTTCTAATTTTTAGATTTAAAATTAGTATATTTAGTTTTTAATTAACAATTAAGTTTTAAATAGCATATTTAGTTTTTATAAAGTAGTACCTAGTTTTTATATTTTTCCTATCTTATATATAGTATAATATAATTTTAAGAATTTTTCTAGAATTTTTATTATTCATTTTCTATTTTTTATAATTAAATAGTTTAATTAGATATTAATTAATAATTAGAATAATAATTAGTAAAATAAATTAAAAATACATAAAACTAACTTTTTATAATTTTTTAGGATTCCTGTGATGGTTAACAAGATTTATAAAAATCTTCTTAATTATCTAAGTCTTTTTAATATGTGTAATATTTTAAATCAGTTTAATTAGTTAAATAATAAATAAATAGTTTTTAATTAATAGCAATTACATAAGTACTTGTAAAAATTATTTTAATTCATAATTAATTTTCTTATATTATTAGGATCACAAAAATATAAATTTCACATTTGTGGGATTTGTATTGATCAGTTTTCAGTTTTATTTTAGTACGTTTACGTTTATTTGAATTTAAACGTACGTTTGTTTATCCTTTTACATTTTAGGGTTTCTGATTGTACGTTTTTACTGAAATAGCTGTGACAAGAGCTATTTACTATTCACATTGCTAGTGTTAGTCAGTCAGATTCCTATTTTTATATTTAACTTCACCTAGACACAGATTCGTTGTATTACTGATTTCACACCTCGTTGGGACTTAACGACCTAGGAATAACTATACTCCCATGGATATAATTGCTTTTCCTCCCGGGCTGCTCAGGGCCTTTGTTACGGTTGACCATTCACAAGCGGTTGGCTTGTGTGATAAAACCTATGTGTAGTTCGGGAGGAATCAAAATTTGGCGCCGCTGCCGGGGAGGCTGTGCTGCGTATAACGAATTTGTATTTGGTTGAAATATCTATCCTTGTATGTATATTATATATACTTTATCATTCAACTCCGGGGCTGTCAGGGCATATTTATTACAGTTAATCATTCACAAGTGATTAGCTAGCGTGGTAAACCTGACACAATCCTGGGAGGTAGTGATTACTTATACTATATCATATTTCCTTAAACAATATAAAATACAAAAAGATTTTAATGGTTGAAATCTATTTGTGGATTGAAAATACTTTTGACTGTCAATTTTCCTAATCTTGATATTCCTAGGTCTAGATTGGTTTAATCACTGGTCTACACTAAAAAGGATTGGATATGCATAGCCCAATCCCTGGAATGAGATAGATTAGGTTATTACAGTTTCATGTATTGAAAATCTCATTTAGGTTTCATTTTTAACCGTTTCTTTGTATATATATATATATATATATATATATATATATATATATATATATATATATATATATATATATATATATATATATATATATATATATAAACCTCTAAAAAAATTTTTTTTTAATTAATTATAAAATATAAAATCTAAAAAGAATCTTCGTATCCTTTTCTAAGTTTCCTACGCTCAAAAAGGATCCTTAGACTAATAAATTCTTCATAATTCTGTGAGTGAACCCCACTCCTATTTTTTTACCCCTTTCTACCACCTAAGTGTGGGGGTGTGCCCCACATTTTGTACATAGATCAGAAAAACTTTGAAAATTGTATATAATAAAAAAAAAAAAAAAACAGAATAATTGTTGTGTTACCCCACTTAGTTTTAAATGTTATCTTTTTACGTTCAAGGATTCGGCATAATAGCCGGGATTTTGAATATTGAGGACAATATTCATTTCTAAGTGTGGGGGGGGGGGGGGGGGGAAATTCTGGCGAATTTGATCACTTATATACCCTTGTATGCCCTTTTTTCCCAAAAATGACCAAAATTTAAAATTTTTTCATTTGGTATTAGTGTTTTGCACTAAATACAACAAATGGTAATCAATCCACCATGTCTAACACACATAAGGATTGGCTAATCCAGGAGCAAACGGCTCTTGGTAAAGATATCTCAAATCCGTTTATGGCTTGCAATTTGCCCAAAATTGTATGGTACCTCAACTCGCCATATCCTAAAACGCGAATGAGTTGGCTAGCCCGCAAGATTATGGCTTGTGGTAAAGGCAGTGGAAAAACCATAATTGGTAATCAGCTCACCAAGATGTTGACTATTCCATCAAGAGTTGGCTAGTCCAGAAGCAAACGGCTTTTGGTAAAGACAAATCAAATCCGTTGACAGCTGGTGGTTTGCTCAAAATCACACGGCTATCAGATGTACCACAGTTCTTACATCTGGCTACTCCAGAAGTGATGGCTTTTGGTAAAGAGTTTTTTCAAATCCATTAAGTTTTTCTCAAAAGATTGCTAGGGACTAGCAATAGTTTAGTGTGGGGGATTGATGAGTGTCTAAATACTCATCATTTCATACCAATCTGAGCTGCCAAAACATCCAAAAACACTCAAATATGCATCAAAATACTTATAATATCTTAGAAGTGTGTTTTATATGTTTCAAATGCAAAATATGCAAAAACAGTTAAAAAAACGTACAAAGTTTGTATAATTGGCAGTTTCAGTCCCTCAAGTTTCATAAATTGGCAAAACTAGTCCCTGGTTATTCTAAAAACTTGAAAAAGTCACCAAAGGTCCTTTTTAATCATAAAGTTACATATTTAGTCCTTTGGTGTAAAGTTTCACAAAATTACAAGTTTAGTCCCTGTATTTTGGAAATTGACATAAATGGTCCCTGGGATGTAAAAACTTTGAGAAAAACAAATGTTGGTCCTTGTACTAATAATCTTTTGCAGGAATGGTCCTTGGGTGATAAGTTTGGTGAAATTACATAATCAGTCCCTGAAGTTTGGGAATTGACAGAAAAGGTCCCCGGGTAGTTTAAAATAGAAAAATTACATTTAAGGTCCTTTGGTTTATCATACTTGGCAAATATGGTCCTAATGAATACTATGGGAAAGTTCCAAATCCAGCCCCTCAATATTTACCAAATTACATTTTTGGTCCTTGTGTGAAATAAAACCAACCGGACCCTTATTTATTAAATACCCAAAACCAAACCAATCCACAACACAAACTCACCCAGCCCACCTATTCACCTAGCACAATCCCAAGCCCAGTCCACTTCCCTTTTTAATATAAAAACCGGTCAAACGATCGTTGACCACGCCCTTCTTCCCCAATACCACCCCTCACACACAGACTCACATACCACTCATCCACCTCACCTGTTTCACTCCACCTTGGCCTCCAAACAAACTCCCACCTGTCTCTCCACCTCACACATCCTCCCAAACCCCTAAAACCCTCTCCACGCAACCACAGCTGCCCAAGACTTTTTTGGCGCGAAAAGCATTTTAAACGGCTGGAATTAATTCTGCACATCCAAGGGTCAAGAAAAGAAGTGGGATTTTATGAGTGATCACCAAGGAGTTCAAAGAGTATAAAAAGAAGAGAAGGAGCAGAGGAATATGTACTTTGGAATAGCCAATGTCACGTAGTGTAATTTAGCTTTAATGTTTTCTTTAAATTAATGTAATTTGCAGTTTTAATTAGTGTAATGATCCTCAAAATAGTGTAATGGAACATCATTTACAGTTTAATGTCAAGTTATCTTTCAGTTTCAAGTTTTACTTAATGTTCTTTAAATTTCCAAGTCATTTAAATTTCTAGTTGATTATAGTTGTTTATTGGACTCTTATAAGCCATATAAGCTCCTGACAAAGCTTAAATAGCTTTTAGATACAATAATTCAGTGTTAGTCTTTAAAAAATCAAAAATCACCAAAAATCAAAAAAATTCAATAGATAATCAAAAATAGTTATTCATGATGAATTCTGCTTGGAGCAGGGTATAATTTGGATGGCCCTTGGTTTAGAGCTTCATGGGAAGCTATAGGATAGTTAGAGTTCATTGGTTCTATGGTTTGCAGCCTTGCTCATTTGTATGCCTCATTTTACCATTTTGCAATTTACTTTTTTGCTTAATTTGTTGTCTTAATTTTTATGTTTCTGTGTTATTTGGATGTTAGTTAATCACTTTCTAGTGTAAACTTTGTATGTTATGTTATGAAATTTAATTGTGTATTGAATTCCATGTAATTGTCCATTTTCCTAAAGCTTGAATCTCCTAGGTCTAAATGTGATTAAACACCATGTTTACACTAAATAAGGGTTTACTGTGCTTAGTATAATCCCTGGAAAGGATTGGTTAGGCCTATACAGTTGGGTGGTATGCAATCTCAATTTAATCTCATTTTTAGCCATTTTCTTAGTTTCTAAAATTTTACTGTTTCAGTGTTTGATCTTTGTTCATTTCTTCTTTTCTGTGTTTATTTGATGTATGTTCATGAGTATTAAGTGTAATCTCAGGTTGTTATGTTTTGAATTTGTTTATGCTTGAAATTTTCATTTTGACAGTCAAATAGGTTGATTTTTGATAATCCTAGGTATAGGCTTGTGTGACTACTTGTTTATGCTTAAAAAGTTCTAATTTAACAGATGAAAACCTCTGGATTTAATGAAATTGGTTTATACAAGCTTTTGAAATGAAAATCTTAATTTAGGTCCATTTAAGGTGTGTTTGGGATTGCTGATTCCAGGGTGATTAGATGAGCCTAAGTTGTTATTTTTGGTGGATATATGGTATACTAAGTTCTTTGAGGGTTGACAGCCTATCAAACCTATTGCATACTTATATAAAAGTCAAAATTTGCAATTTGAATCACTCATTTGATCACTGTGATGATTTACATAGCCATACTCACCAATTGTGTTTAAATGTTGTTTATATCTATTAGTTTCATGTTCTTGTAACTTAAAATAGCTTATTTAGTCTTTAAATTCAGATCAAAGTTGATCAAAATCAACTTTGATCATAAAACTTTAAAAGTCAAATTTTAGTTTTTCAGGTTTTTGAATAAACTTAGAATTTTGTGTAGGATTTAATATTAAGTTTCATAACTTGTGCTTATGATATGTTTTAGATTTGCTGCTCATCTTGCTTAATATATTTTTGTCAATTTTTGTTTGCCATGTTTAATAGCTTAACTAGTAGCTTATTTATACCTGTTTTTGCCCTGTATCAGGTTCACAAGTCCATTTTCACAAGCTTGTAGCTTGTTGAATATTGGACTTGTGCCTGTGTTTGTTGTTGTTAAGTGTTGCCCTGGTGGCTATGTTGTTATGTGTAAGCTTATTTTTCTGTTAGTAGCTTAATTAGTTAGCTTATCAACCCCAACTTTTTGTTCACCTTACTCCCTTCACAGAAGCAAACAGTGAAGGTGAGTTGTTTTCATAAGCCCATAACAAGTTCCTCACTGAGCTTAAGAGTGTGAGCTTGGCTTTTCACAAAGCCAAGCAAATCAGCTTATAGTCTCAGTGCTTGTTGAGCTCTTATGAGCTTATTAGATAAGTAAATGAGAGCTTGTTGTTTGCCCACTCACAACATACCCCTGAGCATTCAGTAGTATTACACCATTTCCACAAGCTTCTCAAAAGCTCATTAGTGATCACAAGCTTGTGTGGCTTGGCTTTTTAGGAAGTTTAGCAACCCAGCTTTAGGATCCTACACTTAAAAATCATCTTGTAGCTTATTTACTAGGGCTGCAAGTAGCTTTAACTTATCACCATAATGAAAAGTATACTGAGTCCTCAGTATACTTACTCAAACCTAGCCCATTTCATAAGCTCACAAAAAGCTCAATACTTGGACCCAGCTTATGTGGTTTAGCTTTTTGGGAAGCTTAACCACCAGACAATAGGATCCAGTGCTTAGAATCAACTTTGCAGCTTATTTACTAGGGCTGCAACTAGCTTTTTGTTTGTCCCATTCTTGATTTCACTGAGCAATTCAGTGGAATCAAGCCATTTTCATAAGCCCTCCAAAAGCTCATCAGTGGACCCCACTTGATGAACTTTGGCTTTTTGGAAACCCATCCACCTCAGCTAGCTACTCAAAAGCTTATTTTGACCCTTGAAGCTTATTCACTAAGCTGAAATTGCCACTCTAATTAGTTGCAGGGGTGTTTGGGACTGCAGTGTATTGGTAATAGCTTATTTGCTTATTACAAGCTTATTAGTGAATTCCAGTGCACTAGCTTATGTATAATTATTTATAAAGCTTGTACAAATATATTTTTCTCTTTAGTTTTTAGTGTGGAGCTTATACCAAGCTTTTACAAGCTTTCACTCAATCCAAGTTTAGCTCAAAAAGCTAAACTGACTAAACCTTAAGCTCACACCATTTGCACTATCTCAGTCCATTTTCTTGTTTATACTTGTGCATTGGACTTGTATAGATCTTATTATGCCTTTTGTTTCATGTGTATAGCTTTTTCAAGCTTATCTTAAGCTTCTGAGTCCACTGTGAGCCAAAAGGCTTAACTGAATGACTCATAAGCCCATGTATGGCTTATTTTTAGGATTTATAAGTTTTGTTTTCATTAAACTTGTACATTATCAGTATTTATACAGTTTCATAAAAAGAAAAACCAAAATCAAACTTTAAAGCTAGTGATAGCCTCTATTTAAGAAGCTTTAAGCTTAAAAGCCAACTGAGTTGGAAATAAGCTTTCACACAACTTATTTCCAAGTTTTGGAAAAGTTGTCTTTGTTAAAGTTTAATATATTAGCTTATTATATAGTTTTGTAAAGTAAAAATCCAAAAATAAAATAAAATGCCAAAAAGGGTGTGTATAGGATTCGAACCTAGGTTCCATTGGTGACAAGTTCACTGCATAACCCACCTAGGCTAGCTCACTTCTCAGTTATTACTTTGCACATTTTATTTCTTATAGTAGTAAACATTTTAGCTTATTCAAATAAGCTTATACAAGCTGTTTGGCTTATTCCAGCTTATCTGGATAAGCTGTGTACTTCATAATATTTTTCCCAGCTTCTTTACTATGTAAATTACTTTCCATAATTTTTTCACATTTTTTACTGTTAATTAGATAGTTTTTAGATTTAATTTTAATTTAATTAGTTTAAATGAAAATGCCAAAAATAAATTAGTTCTAGTATTTAAATTTTATCTTAGATAATTTTTTATAATTTTTATAACTTTATTAAGTTATTTAGCATATGTAAAAAATACTTTTGCAGTTTTCACTTTTAGTTTTCTAATTTTTAGATTTAAAATTAGTATATTTAGTTTTTAATTAATTTTTAAGTTTTAAATAGCATATTTAGTTTTTATAAAGTAGTACCTAGTTTTTACATTTTTCCTAGCTTATATATAGTATAATATAATTTTAAGAATTTTTCTAGAATTTTTATTATTAATTTTCTATTTTTTATAATTAAATAGTTTAATTAGATATTAATTAATAATTAGTAAAATAAATTAAAAATACATAAAACTAACTTTTTATAATTTTTTAGGATTCCTGTGATGGTTAACAAGATTTATAAAAATCTTCTTAATTATCTAAGTCTTTTTAGTATGTGTAATATTTTATATCAGTCTAATTAGTTAAATAATAAATAAATAGTTTTTAATTAATAGCAATTACATAAGTACTTGTAAAAATTATTTTAATTCATAATTAGTTTTCTTATATTATTAGGATCACAAAAATATAAATTTCACATTTTTGGGATTTGTATTGATCAGTTTTCAGTTTTATTTTAGTACGTTTATGTTTATTTGAATTTAAACGTACGTTTGTTTATCCTTTTACATTTTAGGGTTTCTGATTGTACGTTTTTACTGAAATAGCTGTGACAAGAGCTATTTACTATTCACATTGCTAGTGTTAGTCAGTCAGATTCCTATTTTTATATTTAACTTCACCTAGACACAGATTCGTTGTATTACAGATTTCACACCTCGTTGGGACTTAACGACCTAGGAATAACTATACTCCCATGGATATAATTGCTTTTCCTCCTGGGCTGCTCAGGGCCTTTGTTACGGTTGACCGTTCACAAGCGGTTGGCTTGTGTGATAAAACCTATGTGTAGTTCGGGAGGAATCACTTAGCCCCATTTCAAATAATTGTCTTTAACTCATTGGGGGAGATACATGCTTACATATACTTTGATAACTTGATAAGTATATTAAATAAAATAAAATACATGATTCAAATCAATTTCCTAATTGATATTAAAATAATATAATTTGTGATTTAAAATATGTTAATGTTTCCAATGTGACTATTGTGATATGTGAAATATATATTTACTGATGAATTATTTGACTGAAATATTGATACTCATATGAAAATGTTTTCAATTCGATTATTGTGGTATGTGATATACATGTGTTACTGGCGAAATATTCAAATTGAATTTCTGATACTCGAATGATATATTTTCAAACTGAATTTTTGATACTCAAATGATATATTTTCAAACTGAATTTTTGATACTCAAATGATATATTTTCAAACTGAATTTCTGATACTCAAACGATGATATTTTCAAACTTAATTTCTGATACTCAACCGATACTGTTTTCAAATTGATTTTTGTGATACGATACTTGATTTCATGATGTTATGCTATATGAGCCCATAGGTCCTTGATATTGCCTAAGTTAGCTTATCGCCATATAGTCCCTCTATCATGAGCCATTAATCACTGTAATGTGAGCGCGAATATAGTGAACAGATTCGAAACCTGTTTTGGATTGACCCCCGATCCCGCTAATGCTTGACGGAATGCCATTATGCATATGGTTAGTCGCATTAGTCGTGATACACTATATTTGAGTAAAAATAGGAATTGGCAAATCACCTATTACACGAGGGCAAAATCTGTCATTGATTTGATAGATCACCCCTTCTGTTAACGTCTTGCGTGTCATGAGGCTTGGTGCAATATCTATAAAGGAAAGATATATGTATTCAACATATATTTAGATACAGCTGTATAGGTTTGACCATACGTGAATTGTTTATCTGATTGATTTAGTATCATGAGTTTCCAGCTCATGTTAAGATTATTAATTCTTTATTGAATCTGATTGAATATTTATATGATTTATTTGTGAATATACTCGATAATTGTTTCATTACTGTTTGTATTTTATTAATACCAAATATTCCTGAAATCTAACAAAATAAAGGGTTTTTTCTAAAACTCTATGAACTCACCAACCTTTGTGTTGACACTTTTAAGCATGTGTATCTCAGGTAATTTAACGGAGCAGGACAAGACACGGAGTGGGCATATATTACTCTGATAAATTAAAATGGTGTAAAAATCAAATTTGTTATTTTTACAAGCCTTTGTATCTTTTCATAAGATTTTAAATCAAATGGTTCATCTTTTATCGAAATTATTATTTAAATGACAAATGACTTTCAAAATGTTTCTTTTAAACCGTTTTATGTGGTTAAAACTTCGATCCTCACCGTAACACCCAAATAAATTTTCCGCTGCGACAAACTTAAATTTTGGGGGTGTTACAGATTGGCATCAGAGCTACAGTTATAGAGAATTAAATGTTTTTAAACATTAAAACTATAACTTCATTTTTAAAATAATGATTTTACACCATAATATTTTATGCCCTCCGTGTCTGCAGACTGCCGTGCTCCATACTTTATCTGTTGAGATTATCTTACATGCTTAATAGTTACTCATATACAATTGTTATTTCATCTGTACTGTTATATCTTTAACAATACAAAATATTCATAAAATATTATTCTCGGTTACTACTGTAGCATGTCTTCAGGAACGCCTGTGAATGTCAAAACAAATATCCATAATACTAATACCTCATCTATAAATAAAAATTCTCCGAATAATGAAGATCCTTACGTACAAATAATAAAATCCCAACCTAATATAGAACTCAATCCGAAATCACCTCCGTCGTCACCTATCCATTCACCTTTACGTCAAAGAATCAGGAGAGCTACCGAATCATATGAAGATTTGATTGGTGGCCAGGCAACATTCGAAGTTGGACAAGGTTCGAGCCTAGAGATATCATGGACGAATGTTGAGCCAATTTCTCCGTTACCTTATACTTCAGATTCTACAATACCAAATTCTCCAATTAATTTATCCTCACCTAACTCTCCCGACTACGATATAAGTACTCCTGAATCAATATGGAATCTTATTTATCGACATGCCGGCATATTGGATGCTCACACTGAACAGCTAAAAGGGTTACGACCAACTCAATTTGAATGGTACGACCGTAACCTTAACGCATTGTTCAAGAGGGCAGATGCTGAAAGGCGAACAATATGTGAGTTAGGAATAAAGATTAATGAAATAAAGGACAATACCAACCAGGAACTTGGAAGTTTGGACTCCAGGGTTCGTTGTGCAAGAAGAGAACACGGTCAAACACATGTAAGAATTGGAGATATTGAGAGAAGCCTATGGATGGCTAGAGATGCAGCCAGAAACCAGGGTCAAAAGATTGCCGCATTAGAGAGTATGTTGGCAAACCAAATGAACATGTGTCAAGAACGTTTCTCAAACATGGAAGCTGCACAACTTGAACTTGAGAAAGAAATTAGATATTTACGTCAGAAGCGTAACTAATCTTAAATTTTACAAGTTTCCTTGTTGTCCCTAATAAACCAGATAGACTTGGTTAATATTTCATGTAATGTTCAATAATTCTGAAACTTCAGAACATGTAATCAAAACATATTGTATAATAACATCCTTTCTGTTATATATATATATATATGTGTGTGTGTGTGTGTGTTATGAATCAATCTTTTCTTCCGTATAAATCATGCATGTGATAAATCCTCATATTTCATGCAAAAATCTCATCATTTGTTATTTTTTTTGATAACCAAATGATTCTATTCAGATCAATGAAGCATTAATAAAAGATCTTGTACCGTTTATCTTGCAAAGACAATCGGTCAAGTTATTAATATTTTATTTGCATCTATAATATTATTCAAATCTACCGTAAGATTTCTTACAAATTGTTAAGATTTCTTAAAAATTTCAATAATTAATCTAAAAACTTAAGAATCATCTAAAAACCAATTTTTGAAAGTGGATTTAAAGAATGAAGAAAAGATAATTAAACTTCATTTGAAATAGACAAGTCGGTTTGTTCCTTAGTAATCCCATATCAAGAGTTGATCATTGATAAAATGATACAACAAAGACAATCTTGAAATTAGATTACAGTAGGGAGTCAATTCAGTCTATCGTCAATGAAATAATTAACTTCATTATTTAAAATTTTCTAATATTATATGGATTCTAATGTTGAGTTTCATTTATGTTTACAGAAAATGGACAACATGAACAATGCATATCAATCATCATCAGAAATCACCATGACTCCTAGAGCTATCCAGAAATTGGTAAAAGACATAGTGTCGGTGGTACTAGAAGGGACTACCGTAGTTTATCCGAGAAGAGAGACGGGTATACTTGGTAATCAAAACCCTGCAAGTTTCATGAAGTACAGGCCACCTCACTTAAAGATTCAAGAAGGAATAATCAACCCTACCATCAACCATCATCAAGGAATTAGGCATGGAATGTTACCAAATGGAAATAATCAGAAGAGGAAACTACCCGAGACAGGAACCGTCAATCCCATCTACTGCAACATCTTCAATGCTCAAGACCGTTATCGCAAACATCTAAAAGACCGTATGAAGTATCAACATCAGCTGGGAATCAATCAGATAGCTAATAGAAACTGTCTTGTCGCACCTGTTTCTGGAAGTGGTTACCTTGGAACTCTACCCTGGTGTCAAAAATGCAACCTGCATCACACCGGGAAATGTAGGGTTAAGTGCACGAAATGTCAGAAATTAGGTCAACAGACAATTAGCTGCAGGACCAAGGACAGGAAAGTACAACCAACAACCATTGTATGTCACGGATGTGGTGGACAAGGTCATCATGTGAGTCGATGTCCAAATTACAATGTTAATTGGAAAACCAAGACCTTTACAAGAAAATGAAGAATCTTTAAAGACCTTGATAGCATCAAGGGAATGACAACTAGATTGAAACAGATGAATAAATTCCTGTTGAAGATAAATAAAATCTAGTTTAAAATTTCCTAAGTTGTATTTCTTCCCTGTATTTCACTTCAAGTTACGATGGATGTAACTTAAACAATAATCTTTCTACTGTATCGAAAAATCTCCCTTGTAATATTTCTATAATAATAATAATCTAAGTTAATTTCAATTTCTGTCTTATCTACCAAATAACAATATACAATAAATTACTCCATAAATTTTTGAATTATAATATGAACCCTAAAATTTTCCACTTTATTTCAAAAAGAAATTACGTGTTATATCATAAAAACAACACGTTGAACATCATCTAAAACAATTTATAGAAATATATGATTGAACCAAACATCACATCATTTGGTCCTCAATTATACATAACCTGATCAACTATGTATAATTTAGGAAGAATTATGTTATGAAAGGAACAATGATATTTTTAAATAATTAAATAACAATCTTCATTCAAAAGCAAGATAAAAAGCTAAAATAAACTGTTCATAATACATTGAACAACCCATAATAAATACCTATCATATATCATCACCATTATGATAGGAAATCAACAAAAGTATAATCAAGAAAACACCAATAATTCACAACAACTAATAAAAGACATCAATAACGAAAATTTTATTAAAATCCATAAAAGTTAATACATAAACAAATAATTAGCATCGGAAGTGATATCGTTACAATTATTACAATACAAATAAAAGAATCTTCAATAGGTTGATCCGCTATAACAAGACTCCCACCAACAAAACAATAGCAAGAGCCACCACAGGATGAATCACTTTAATTATGCTGAAAAATAAATATAAACCAAATATTAAAAACAATAATGAGACAAATTATTAAAAATAAAACAAGTTTTATTTCTTATTCATTACAAGAAAATAAAAACATAACAAGAACTTAATTCAAAACAACCCTAGCTTAAGATTTTACCCCCAAATCTTGTCGACGGTGATAGCAAGGATAGTAAGGGGTACGACGAACATCAAGATCGCGACCAAGAATCCAAAGTCTTCATCCGGAACGTACGCCAAGTAGATAGCAGCAAGGACGACGTACATAATCGCTAAGATGGTTATGAGATGCGGCATGGTGATGGAAAATGAGAGGAAAATGGTTGATGGAAGAAGTGGAAATTGGTAGTGGTATATATAGGCTAAAATGTGACCGTTGGGCACTATTCTAGACCGTTGGGCACTATTTACTAGCCGTTATTTTACTATTCATGACCACTATTTTCAATATTCACAACCCTTAAATAAGTCAGTTACCTTATCTTGTTGGGTACAAGTAAATCTAACTGAATCCCGTTTTCGTAGTTTTAGGAATAAAAATCTCCCGACAACCTCTGTTCAAAAATTCTTTACTCAAGTAATCACATTAAAATTTGAATTTCGGGACGAAATTCAGAATGACATGTGGGTACTGTAAAACTTCGCGAAAATTCGTATAATTAACTTCGGTTAATTTAATAAATAATCTTTGTCATTATTGTAATCACCATTTTCACGGGGAAATTTAAAATTTTCTTTGTATATTAAAATGGTCATGATTACGATATTGTCAAATTCGTCAAACGACAAAACAAGTTATCGACACAATTAACAAAACATTAATTACACTAAACCTAATTAATAAAAACTTAATTACTAAAATGAATTAAAAACCAATCGGGCCCTTAATTTCCCCTAAGCCCAACCGGCCCACTACTAAACCCGTTTTATTTATAAAAATTTCGTATAGATCGACTAAGGAAGCTCCATTTCACTTCGTTTATTTCTAATTCGTACACACGACCTACGTATATTTTTGCACATTCTCATTAAGCTCCTAGCCAACTATTAGTGTGTCGAATCTCACGTTCATACGTTGAGTTTTGATACGTTTTTACGAGGCAAAGTGTTTAGCCATAAATCGATTCAAACGATTTGTAATTTATTCAATTCTTAACCGTTTTAATCCCCGTTTGTTTCTAAATGATCCTAATAATAATTCTATGATGATTTCATGTTTAAATGTTAAGGATGGTCAGTTATATCCAAGGTTTACACGATTTATTAAATTGTGTATGGTATATATATGATGTCGACATTGATTCATGAGTCACCAAGACAATCCCCTAAAAACATGCACTCACATCCCATTTTATATCTATAAACTTTGTCCTAGGAAGCCAGAGGTACTGACATTGAATAGTAGAATGGTTTCCTTGAAAATTATCACATATACGTGTGATATATTGGCACCATATATACGAACCATGCATGCATTTGGTTTTCTCCCATTCTCAAACTCTTTTCATATACGTTTTCCTCCTAAACTTCACTCTTACAAACCACAAGCCGATGGTATATTAGTTTGGACTCAAGAAAAGGAAATCGGGTTTAATATATATATAACGTTTGGGTTATATAGTGAAACATGAAATCCTTGTGTTCCATTCTATTTCACTCGACCCTTGATCACCTCTAAGGTGTTTGTAAGTAGTTTCCATCCTTTCTCAATCCATTTCACACGTTAAATATTGGTCATGCATCATATTTATATTTGTTCAATCGTATATCATTTCATATATATAATACACGTACATATTTATTTTTAGAACACGAAACGTGACTAGCCTCTATCTTGGAAGGCCTAGGAGTCACGTAGCACCCATAATTCACTTTAGTTGTAACGTTACGATCATATCATGCATCCATTTCAAACCATGTCACACGTATAAATTTCATGAAACACTTAGTAAATATTTCAATGTTTTTCAAAATAAGTAATCGGTCCAAACATGTCACAAAGTACACGTATAACTCAAAATTTCACGTAACAAGCATATAATATTTTTGCTCGACCTAATAGACCACCTAGAAAATTATTAGTTTCATATACACGACTTATAAAAATAATCACGTTTTGACATGCAAATCGAGCCAAAGTAGATCGACATAAACCAGATTTTTCAAAACCAAATTTATAATAAAAATCTTATAGTTGTCGATTGGGCTCAATCTAAGGCCCAATAAGACTTTACGTTTTAACAGCCCACTGGACCTATAAAATATATTTTTAGAATCATAAAGGAAGCCCAAGTTCAAGCCCAAAATAATTTTCATGCTCTCGCCTCTAAATTTTTAAAATGGGCTTTTATTTAGTTCGAATGAGGCCCATAAGCTAAATAAATAAGCTTTTTATAAAATAAGCAGTTGAAATAAGCTTAAAATTAATAAAAGAAGCCACGGAAATTTTTATAATCATTTTTGCAAATTTGGACTAAAAATGTAACGCGACGACGCCTATTGGGACTAAAAGTGAAAACTGTGAAAAGAACGGACTAAAAATGTGGAAACAGAAAGTAAGGATAAAAATTGATAATATAGGATTGTTACAAGCTTAGATTGTAATATTGGACATGTAGTGGACTATAATTGTAAAATATATATAAAAAGGACTAACGGTGTGACGCTAACGCCGTTAGTATAAAAAGTGTAAAATTAGAAAAGGGACAAGGACTACACATAATCTATTTGAAATTCTTATTTTATTTTCTATTTTACGGCAACCATCACGTCATATGCATTTTATTACGTTTTATATATATATTATTTATTTTTACGTTAACTATATATATAACGATATTTAAAAAGTTAATATTTTTACTTACGATTAAAAAGGTAAAACTACGATGGATATTTTAAATTAAGTATTTTAACATATCATGCATGACATAATATTTCACTGGACATCATCTATTCGTCATAACGAATAAATCTTATTCGTTATTCGTTTGTATTTACCAAATAGTATTTGGTTATATTCTCTGATAAATTTATTTATCAGGTTCCGTATCAAAGACGTTTCTATAATTGTTCCCATAAATCTTATCCTACTTTACTTTTCATCATTTCCAAATCAATCCAGGTGAGTCATAGCCCCATTTCAAATAATTGTTTTTAACTCATTGGGGGAGATACATGCTTACATATACTTTGATAACTTGATAAGTATATGAAATAAAATAAAATACATGATTCAAATCAATTTCCTAATTGATATTAAAATAATATAATTTGTGATTTAAAATATGTTAATGTTTCCAATGTGATTATTGTGATATGTGAAATATATATTTACTGATGAATTATTTGACTGAAATATTGATACTCATATGAAAATGTTTTCAATTCGATTATTGTGGTATGTGATATACATGTGTTACTGGCGAAATATTCAAATTGAATTTCTGATACTCAAATGATATATTTTCAAACTGAATTTTTGATACTCAAACGATATATTTTCAAACTGAATTTTTGATACTCAAATGATATATTTTCAAACTGAATTTCTGATACTCAAACGATGATATTTTCAAACTTAATTTCTGATACTCAAACGATACTGTTTTCAAATTGATTTCTGTGATACGATACTTGATTTCATGATGTTATGCTATATGAGCCCATAGGTCCTTGATATTGCCTAAGTTAGCTTATCGCCATATAGTCCCTCTATCATGAGCCATTAATCACTGTAATGTGAGCGCGAATATAGTGAACAGATTCGAAACCTATTTTGGATTGACCCCCAATCCCACTAATGCTTGACGGAATGCCATTATGCATATGGTTAGTCGCATTAGTCGTGATACATTATATTTGAGTAAAAATAGGAATTGGCAAATCACCTATTACACGAGGGCAAAATCTGTCATTGATTTGATAGATCACCCCTTCTGTTAACGTCTTGCGTGTCATGAGGATTGGTGCAATATCTATAAAGGAAAGATATATGTATTCAACATATATTTAGATACAGCTGTATAGGTTTGACCATATGTGAATTGTTTATCTGATTGATTTAGTATCATGAGTTTCCAGCTCATGTTAAGATTATTGATTCTTTACTGAATGTGATTGAATATTTATATGATTTATTTGTGAATATACTCGATAATTGTTTCATTACTGTTTGTATTTTATTAATACCAAATATTCCTGAAATCTAACAAAATAAAGGGTTTTTCCTAAAACTCTATGAACTCACCAACCTTTGTGTTGACACTTTTAAGCATGTGTATCTCAGGTAATTTAACGGAGCAGGTCAAGACACGGAGTGGGCATATATTTCTCTGATAAATTAAAATGGTGTAAAAATCAAATTTGTTATTTTTACAAGCCTTTGTATCTTTTCATAAGATTTTAATTCAAATGGTTCATCTTTTATCGAAATTATTATTTAAATGACAAATGACTTTCAAAATGTTTCTTTTAAACCGTGTTATGTGGTTAAAACTTCGATCCTCACCGTAACACCCAAATAAATTTTCCGCTGCGACAAACTTAAATTTTGGGGGTGTTACAACCATTGTTCATTCGTGATCTCTGGTTGCTTAAGTGGTGTCGATTGCTACTTTAGGGTTTCGATTCTGATGCTTAATTGTTTTATCTAACCGCCTTTAGGGTTCAATCTCTGTTTGGATTCTTTAAGTCGGCTATGATTACTTGTATAAAACCTATTTTTGGGTTTCTTGTTGAGGTCGACTTAAGGATTTTTGTGGGTACTTGTTTGATGCTTTAACGCTACAACAGAATTCGTCTTAGGGTTCTGTTCACGATTCTCATTGGAGGTAAACCCTTTCTTGGGTTTTGTTTATGCATATGTTGTACGTTATTAGATGGATGTTACTGGTCGTTTATTGAACGTGGGTTATGAGAGAGTGGATGTTTGATCATTTTTGTGGCAGTTTGGATTCAGGAGTATATGAAACCCTAGTTTAGGGTTTGTGGTTAGATCTGCTACAGCGTTCTGTTTGTTGCAATGATTTGTGTCATTGCTATTGCAAGTTAGGGTGCTTTTTCACCCTATGTTATGGTTCCTGATTCGTATTATAAGCGGACTTGATCGTGGGTATGAATTTGTATTCTTTGGTCTTGTTTACGAAGGGATTGGATATTAGGGGCTATTCAGCCCTATGGTTGTCATACATTGTTCAATATTGCCAGGCAAGATGCGTATCCATGCTTCTACTTATTGTTGCTATGGTGATGTTGATGACTATGGAAGTTAGGGTTTGCTATTAACCCTAGTGTCTAAGCTGGTTCGATGAATCTAACTCTCTCCTCTTTTGTTAGAGGAGGCTGATGATGTTCGAAACATGCTACTGGTTTGCTCTTGGATTGTTGGTGGTAAGGCATGGTGCGGCTAGGGTGGGGGGCGGTCCTCGCGCTCTAGTCTAGTCGTGATGCTTGGACCTTTGGCCATCGATGGAGTTGCTGGATGTTGGTGGTGCACTCATAGGTCAAACAATATAGAACATTGAAGACGGAGTCGCTCACTGTGGAAGTGGTTCAATGAACCTGGTTTTCTTACATTTAGATTGTTTATTTAAATGTAATTTGGTTCCTAATTTGTTTGTTTAGCAGTGTAGGGTTATTTCTGTGATTAGCAGATGTTTGTAGCTTAGTTACATATGTTGAGTCATATCGCCTATGTAACGGGCAGAGGACATGGGATGTACGTCCATGTCAATTGTACTTTCATTGATTTTTAGATATATTTACCGGGGTTTTAACTCTTTTACCCAAAAAAAATGTGAAGTTAACAAATGTTGAGAGTGCATTTATAAGTATACTAATTTGGTTCTAGTAATAGCTGTCTCATAGCCAATAAATGCATATTAAAAGAATGTGACTTAAAAGTAGGTATATGAGATGCATGTGCTTTAAATAGTTTTTGTAGAATGTAGTACCGTATTTTGTCGTTGCTAAACTACCATCTGGGCCAAAACTGGCGAAACAAACAGGCCACCAAAAAGCCCACAAATGATATATTTTTCAAGGGGCACTGCGCTCAATGTGGTGTCCTTTAATATATATATATATATAGAGAGAATACAATAACAAGTAGGGGTATATTTGTGTAACCCATTTAAACTGTATATACATATAGTGTAATGGATAGAAAAGTTGCCGTACATTTGTGTAACCCATTTTTGAGCAACAAACATGTTATAGTTGGCGAAAAGTGTGGTTAATAGTTTTTGAACGTTTTATTCAACCACAAACAAATAATGTTAGAATAAGTTGGGCAGCCATTAAAAAAATAAAAAAGAAAAAGAAAAAAATTGTAGCATACACACGGAACAGTGAGAAAGGCAAGCAAACACAAAAACGTACCATACGGCATACGTAGGCGATAGAAAGAATACCTGAAAACCAAGGTGAGATCTGCTGTAAGGCGGTGTGGGTTGTCGCTTTCATAAAACGTTAATACTTAGAGTGCGTTTAGTTGAGGGAAAACACTCTTGTTTTTCACAAAATATTTTGTGAAAAAATCAAAGAAAACATAAATTGCGTTCAAATTATTGTTTTCCATTAAAATTCTCTACAAAACACAAAATTCCTCTTTCCAAATTTAATACACAAAACTACAAAACATTTTTTTTTGTTTTCACCTATTTTCCGTGAAAATAACCTCAATCCATTTTCGTTCGTTTCTTCCGTTTTCGTTTCATGTTTTGCGTTTCGACCGATTTTTTATGTTTATATCCGTTTTTACGTTTTCGTCAATTTTTTTACATTTACGTCCGGTTTTTTACATTTTCGTCAGATTTTTTTACTTTTCCGTCCGACTTTTTACATTTTCGTCCGATTTTTTACGTTTTCATCTGACTTTTTACGTTTTCGTCCGTTTTTTTACGTTTTCGTCAGATTTTTTACGTTTTCTTCTGATTTTTGCCGTTTTCGGCCTTTTTTTGCGTTTTTGTTAGATTTTTTACGTTATTGTTCGATTTTTACGTTTTCATCAATTTTTTTACGTTTTCGTCAGTTTTTTTTAAACGTTTTCATCAATTTTTTTACGTTTTCGTCAGTTTTTTTTAACGTTTATGCCATATTTTTTACATTTTCGACCGATTTTTTTACCTTCTCGTCAAATTTTTTACGTTTTTCGTCAGATTTTATACGTTTTCGTCCGTTTTTTACATTTTCTTCTGATTTTTATGTTTTCGTCAGATTTTTTACGTTTTCATCAGATTTTTTTTACATTTTCGTCCATTTTTTCCGTTATCGTCTGATTTTTTACGTTTTTGTCCGTTTTTTTACGTTTTCTTCAGATTTTTTACGTTTACGTCCGATTTTATACGTTTACGTCCGATTTTGTACGTTTTCTTCAGATTTTTAACGTTTTCGTCTGATTTTTTACATTTTCATCCGTTTTTTTACGTTTTGGTCAGATTTTTTACGTTTTCGTCTTATTTTTACGTTTTCGTTCAATTTTTTGCGTTTTCGGCCGATTTTTTACGTTTTCGTCAGTTTTTTTACATTTTCGTTAGATTATTTACGTTTTCGTCTGATTTATTACGTTCTCGTCCGATTTTTACGTATTTGTCAGATTTTTTTACGTTTTCCTCCATTTTTTTACGTTTTCGTCAGACTTTTTACGTTTTTGTCTATTTTTTACGTTTTCATCTGATTTATTAAGTTTTCTTCAGATTTTTTACGTTTACGTCTGATTTTTTACGTTTTCATCCTTTTTTTAGGTTTGCGCCAGATTTTTTACGTTTTTGTCAGATTTTTTACGTTTTCATCAGATTGTTTACATTTTCGTCCATTTTTTATGTTTTAGTCTGTTTTTTTTACTTTCTCATCCATTTTTTATGTTTTCGTCTGTTTTTTATGTTTTCTTCCAATTTTTTACGTTTTTGTCTTTTTTACGTTTTCGTCTGATTTTTTTACGTTTTGTCTGTTTTTTAACGTTTTCGTACGTTTCCTTACGTTGTCGTCCATTTTCGTCTACCTTTTTACGTTTTTGTGGGGTTTTTTACATTTTCGTCCGTTTTCTTACGTTTTCGCTTGTTTTATTATGTTTTCGTCCTTTCTTTTATGTTTTTTATACGTTTTCGCCCATTTTTTACGTTTGATTACGTTTATTTACATTTTCGCCTGTTTTTTTACGTTTTCGTTAGACGAAACCTAAAAATATGTAAATATAAGATGAAAATGTAAAAATCAGACGAAAACGGATGATAACATAAAAAAGCTGAGGAAAACGTTCGGAAGAAATCAATAAAAAAACGAAAACATTAAAAAATGGACAAAAACATAAAATATCTGACGAAAACGTAAAAAAATGAACGAAAACGTAAAAAAAACAGACGAAAACGTTAAAAAATAGACGAATGATGAGGCGAAAAGTGCTACGCTTTTAGGGGTCATTTAAGCCCTAAGTCGTGATTATTTGATCAAATATTGCCTCAAATCGTTCCTTTTGTTATTTTAGGTACTTTGGAGAAGAAATCTGGAAAAGAAAGCATTTTGGTCATTTTTGGAGCGAAAAGTGAAGAAAACGACAAAGTCTCCAAAATCAAGCTGGAAAACAGTACCTTACGGCGTCACGTTCTATAGGTGACGGCGTCACGTGTTGGCAAATAGGTGGATATGAAGATTACACGAGACGCGTCAGAAAGTTTTTTGGGTTTAAAGAGTGACGGCGTCACCCTTTGTGACGCTTAGGCCGTCACGTACAATCTATAAGGTGACGGCCAATGATGTTTAAAAGGGGACGGCGTTAGATCTGGATCTAGGCAATCTGAGGAAAGCATTGGCGGCGAGTTGACAACGTCACATGTATAACGTGACGCGATATAGTTTTCTAATTTTCATTCATTAAAGAGAGAACTTTTGGAGGAACTTCACCATAAACCCTAGGACGAATTTTAACATTTTTGTAAGGGTTTCAAACCCTTCTTTCATCCATGATTAATTAAAGATAAGTCTTCCAATAATTATTCAATATGTCTATGGGTTGTTTGATTCTATCTTATGCTTGTCTTTATATTAACATGTTAGGCTAGGTTTATTTGTGTTTGCTTAGATGTAATGAAACCTAGCTATTGATTATTGATTGATTGTTTGTTATTAATTGTTGTTGGATGAATGATTTCGATGTTAGGCTTAAGAAAACTGGCTAATCTCCAATTGATAACATACTTGAACGTCTTAAGAAATATGAATCAGATGTGTACTACGATTTTAATGGTTGTATTTAATGCATAAGTGACTGCTAAAGAGGCCATGCTAAGAGCTAGTTGTCGGCTCGACATAGGAAGAGGTAGATGCTTATAGAGTTGGGGAAGATCGTACACGGCCCCACGAATGGTATTAAGGAATATAACCCGTCATCCACGCAATTGTAACAAACTAATCAATTAATGAAAGATAGCTATGGAGTAGTGAAATCTAAGTAAACACGTTTCTCTTCATATAAGTTTTTTCTCACATTTATTTTCTTGTTATTTTATTTTTATTGCATTTGTAGTTATTTGGGTTAGTTGACTAGCAACTAATTCCGCCCACTCTTCAAATACCCGAGATTTTTACTTGCTTTTCATAAAATGTAAAAATACAAAAAGAATCATCCCTCACCTCTAGACCTAGTTTGATTAAGTTTCAATCCTAACGAACACTATTCCCCAAGTAGAACGATCAATCCCCCGATACTTGACACTACACTATACTACATCGGTCAGGTACACTGCCTGGTGGGGATTGCAAGCTTCTCGAGATCCCTCAAGAGGTAAAACCTTTTGCAAGGTTGCAAAACCACGCATCAACAAAAATGTAAAAAATCGGACGTAAACGTAAAAAATCTGATGAAAACGTAAAAAAACAGATGAAAACATAAAAAATCTGACAAAAACGTAAAAAACGGACAAAAACGTAAAAAATCGGATGAAAACGTAAAAAACTGACGAAAATGTAAAAAAACGGACGAAAACATTAAAAAAGGGACAAAAACGTAAAAAAGTATGACGAAAACGTAAAAAAATAGCCGAAAACGTAAAGAAACGGACAAAAACATAAAATAATCGGACAAAAACTTAAAAAACGGATGAAAACCTAAAAAGACTGGCGAAAACGTAAAAAAATTGAAGAAACGTAAAAAGAAAAAAAAGGAAAGAAAAAAAGAGACGAAAAATGACAAAAACGTAAAAAAACGGATGAAAACGTAAAAAATTTGACGAAAATGTAAAAAGACCGATGAAATCGTAAAAAATCTGACGAAAACGTAAAAAAATCATATGAAAACTTAAAAAAACAGACGAAAACGTAAAAAAAAGACAAAAACAGACAAAAACGTAAAAAACCAGACGAAAACGTAAAAAACAGACGAAAATGTTATTTGATGTTATATTTTACTTTTTTAATTCTTTATTTTCTCGTATTAGATTTTTTTGTTATTTTATAATTTAGTTGATTAGTTTATAATATTTGTTTATGTGTTTTGAAGATGTTTTTATAATATTACTAAGGTGAATAGTGAATTGAGATATAAAACAACAACACTTAAACATGTTTTCTAATTTTGCAAAATGGAAAACACAAACACGTGTTTCTCAGACTAAACGCGTTTCCTAAATTTTTCATTATTTTGTGGAAATCAAACTCCCCCCCTTTTTCTACAAAACAAGAAACATGAAATGAAAGAAAATGTTTTCCAACTAAACGCCACCTTATCCTTTGTTTCCCCCTTCTTCTTTTTTTTCTTTTTTTTTTCTTTGTTTTCTTTTTTCTAATAATCCGGGCAAACGGGTCAAAAAAACGATGGATCAAATATGCAGTCAAGGTTCGGGCTAAAGCTAATAATTCATAGTCAAATACATCAATCAAATATAACAACTCATTTTGTGGATGTTTTTATGAAAGTTTTATTTGTTAGTCTAGCACTCCTCTTAGTTTATTAAAACTTCGGTGATAAAATATTTTTTTATTTACTGGTAAAATGTTTTTTTATTTAACTTCGCTCGAGGCCATCGCCCATAATATATAGAGGGAATAACAAGGAGTTTGGGCGCCCAGCGCGTTGCTGCCATTTTTTTTTCCTGCTATTGCGAATATTTTAGTGGTACTTAAAAAACGCAATTACGTATGCAACTGAATGTTTAAAATTATTCGTTGTGGGCCTTTTTTTTTGCTTGGTTTGGTGCCATTGTAAAAGTAACCTAATTTTTTCATATAATAAAGAAATTACATCATTTCGGAGTTTTTTTTTTACAAGACAATTTTATGGGGAAAAAATTGGACCAATAGGAGAGCTCGATTTTGACACATAGGTGAAATCGAGCAATTTGATTGGCCAATAAAAAGTCAAAATTAAATTTATTTTGGTCAAACTTTAATAAATTTGGTGAAAATTTTGATTGAAGAAAAAACAAATAAAAATATAAGTGTCAAATTTATGAAAATAAAAACTTAAAAAAAGATGAGGTAATTAATAAAACATTAGTTGTTGAATTTTACATCTCAACCTATATATAGAACAAGTGTGATTGCTATTTTTAGAGTCAAAAATTCTCTCAAAATTCTAAAAGAATGACACCTGGAAACATCACTACTAATAGAAAGTTTTTGAAAATCGCTTAAATCAAAATGCAGAGAAAAAAAAGGAGATAAATTAGGGACACAAATATATTTAAAAACAGATTCTCCTAATCTATACCATGTTTAATCTATTACGGATGATTTTCCTCTCAAGAAATAGGTTGATCTCTCTTCTCCAATTCAATTTTAGAGTTATAAATTCTTCACCTCAATTTGTGATATGTAATTTTATTTATATTTATTATTGTTCATTATTCAAAAATTAAAACAATCGGGAGATCATATTATTACTGAATCATGAATCAAAACCATAGCTCAAAACCTACATAATCGAATCGCTGATGGATTGATTTGATTGATGCGATTACCAGTCAATATCTGACAATCATCATGAAGGTAATGGATTACATAATTTTTATTTTTATTCTTTTACTGTTTGTATTTGACTAATTCAATTTAAATGCAAGTGTTCTTGCAAGTACTTTTGCGCATTTCATATGGTAATTTCTTAAACTACAACGTTTAGCTTTGAAAAAGTTTACATTAACGTAAGTATTTTGTTTATCATATAATAATTTGTTTTATCACAAATAATATTCAGAAACCGTGTCATATTTTAGTGTTAACAACAATCCAAAATGCATTCCGTGTTATTGTTAACTGGGGTGTTTGGGACTGCTTTGTGATAGCATATTAAAGTGATCCATATACACTTACAATTGGTGGAATCACAATAGTCCGTGGCCGTATAAAAGTATAAAAAAGGTATGAATACTCAGGTTGGAACATGTTCTAATGACGCTAAAGCACTTACCAAGTTTTATACAATGCTATTATCACACAAATTGATGTTTGTATTGTTAGTAGATTTTTCCATTTATAACTTATTTGTAATGGCAAACAACTTTATTTTTATGCGGTATATGAAACAATGAAATTGTATGTGATGTTGAGGAAGTGGACACCGATCGTCTTGAAAATCAGTAGAGAGTTAACCATCGGGTTTTTGCTAGGTTCATCAGTTTAGTGAGGTATCGTGATTTTTAGCTCCCATGCGGCTGCGTAATATGCACTTAGTCCATCAACATGTTATGAGTGCCTTCCAACTGATTTAATTGGTATTGGCATTTGAATCAACAATAGGTGTGAGTTAATCGATGTACGAACACAGTAGCTACCCCATATGTTATTGCATTTTATCA
Source organism: Artemisia argyi (assembly GCA_030686995.1). NCBI lineage: Eukaryota > Viridiplantae > Streptophyta > Magnoliopsida > Asterales > Asteraceae > Artemisia > Artemisia argyi. The sequence goes on from CM060676.1 coordinate 95,160,127, forward strand.
GTAATTTGGGCAAAAGTTGTTACGCTTAACCCAAAACTTTTCGACCCATTTGAAAGTTACCCATCATCCATGTCGCCCATTTGACACCCCTACTGAAATTTACAGGCGTATGCCATTATAAGTTCATGTGATTCATTGAATATGGTAAATGTAACAATGGATCTTGATCGACCTAAATTATGTAAACTTTGATTATTTTGTGTTTGTTTGAACAAGTTAAGGTGATCTAAGAGTTTGATGCGTGGGAATTGCAACAGGCTTTACCTCTCGAGGGATCTCGAGAAGCTTACAACCCCCACCAGGCAGTGTACCTGATCGTTGTAGTATAGTATAGTGACAAGTACCGGGGGATTGATCGTTCAACTTAGGAATAGTGTCGCTAGGAATAGAAAGCCTAAGAACTAGGTCTAGAGGTGAGGGATGATTCTTTTTGTATTTTTTATATTTTAGAAAAGAAAATAAAAATCTCGGGTATTGGAAGAGTAGGCGGAATTAGTTGCTAATCAACAAACCCAATGACTAAGATGCAATCAAAATAAAATAACAAAAATGAAAACAAACTAAATTAAGATAGTGGTGTGAGTAATATATGGGAGAATTGTGTTTACTTAGATTTCACTACTCCCTAGATATCTTTTACAGGTTAATTACTTGTTACAGTTGCGTGGATGACGGATTGTATTCCTTAATACCATTCATGGGGTGGCGTACTTACTTCCCCAATCCTATAAGCTCTTACTTCACTCCTATGTCGAGCCGGCTAAGAAGCTCCTAACATGGGATCACTAGAATTCGCTCATGCATTAAATACAATCATAAAAACCTAGTACACATCGGTTCATGTTTCTTAAGACGTTCAAGCAAGTTACACAATGGAGATCTGACAGTTTTCTTAAGCTTAACATTGAAATCATTCATCCATTACAACTATAAACAAGCAATCAACCTATAATCAACATCTAGGTTTCATTACATCTAAGCAAACACATGAAAGATCTAGCCTAGCATGTTATAATCAAGACAAGCATAAGATATATTCAAACAACACATAGACATATTGAATGAATTAAAAGAAGACTTATCTTAATTGAACATGAAAGGTTTCAAGGGGTGAAAACCCTTGAAAATACTGTTACAAACGACCTAGGGTTTATTAGGTTCGACCCTAGTATTCTCCACACTAGTTCCTCTTTAATGAATGAAAAATAGAAAAGTATATATATATTTTGTGAGGTGACGGCGTCAAGAGTAAATTTCTTACGCCGTCATCTCGCCGCCAATAAAGTTCTCGGACTGCCTAGATCTGGGTTTGACGCCGTCACGTGTAATCCTTCTTCAGGCCGTCACCAAAATAACTCTTGACGCCCTTCTTCTGACGCCTTCAGGTTTTCTCTGGGTTGTCATGGATTTTGCTCTTGACGCCGTCATATTTTCCTTCTTGACACCGTCAGGTACTGTTCCCAGCATATAAAATTAGGTCTTTGCCGTTTTCTTCACTTTTATGCTCCAAAAACGTCCAAAATGCTTCCTTTCCCAGAATTCACTCCCAAAGTACCTAAAATCACAAAAGGAACGATTTAGGGCAATATTTGATCAAATAAATTCAATTCCGGGCTTAAATGACCCCCTAAAAACGGTTCATTTTTCGCCTCATCATATACCCTTACACTTGAGATTTGCTTGTCCTCAAGCAAATGCGCTTTTATTCTAATCAAAATACAAGTTAGGGGTCATTTAACACTAATATAAAAGTAATTTCAACAAATAATCGTTCCACTAAAGACCAAAGACAAACACGGAGGTCATACACTAGCACCTCACAAATAGTGTTTAGATACTCACATCTCTCGGGTGTAATAAAGTAATATCACAATATGGAAATGGAAAACATCTCTCACTTCCTGTCATAGCAAAATAGATTACCATAGGCTTGGGAAAGGATCAAACCTCCACCACATGACGTAAGCACATAGGATAAACTATCAAAGAGGTATTTTTAAAGGGTTGTAACGTTAGGTATAGGGATATGAAATACACGGTTTTGTTGGATATTGGCAATCTTTACTGGTAGCGAGTTAATAATCTTGGTTAATTACATGTACAATATGGCGTTGCTAAGCCAAGACTAGACTCGACTTAAGCTAATAAATGAAAAATAACAAAAACATAAAACAAACATAGAATGAAACGGGATGGTAGTCCGTATGTTTTTCTCTTTTTCTTTTTTTTCTATATATATTTTTTTCTTTTTCTTGATTTTTCGATTTTTTTTTATTATTTTTTTTTTATTTTTTTTTTGCATACACTCTTACCCTACCATCCAAAATAATACATCATAGGGAATGAACATTCCCCTTACACTTGAATTTTTACATACTTTACAATAAACTAATCTAATGACTCGAATCAAGAAAATCAAAACACTTGGAGTACTTTTAAGATTAACGTACATATGGGGGTAATAATATGATGTTCTTCCCCATTACTCCATAAACAAGTACTTTACCCATGAGTCCCAATCGTCCCAAAACAATATGTACAAGGATATGACTCGACTTAGCAACCATGTAATCAATTAGATAATTAACTAAGGGTTTAAACAAATAACAATAATGCACTAAAGATGAGTGCATACACGGAAGGCTAAGGCGATTTGGTTGTACATTTAAGTGGGGTGTAACAAATTCTTCCTTTAAGTAAGATGCTTAAAGTTAGAAACGAAAAGATAGGCTCGGAGGGGTGTACTAGGGGTTTCGTGTACTAAAAATGAGTACAACGCTAAGGTGTGGGAAAAATTAGTTGACTTAACTAGCCAAGTAATATGACTTAAATGGTCAAGTAATTATGATACGGGTTTAACATAAGGGTGATCCTAATGCCTCTTATCATGTAGTAAATCCTACTACACGAATGTAGTCTCACTAGCGATCTCGGGATGCATCACTAACGCAAGTTCTAGAATCTAAATGCTACCGGTACACTCATAAGCACTAATAGTAAATGCTTTTCCTATCAAATCTAAAGGCGAACCTCACATATTTGGGTGGAAAATTTTTCTGAATGGTACGGTTTTGTGCTAGTCATACAATCTCCTATCCATGAGACGCTTGCTAAGGCTAAAGTTTCACTCCTAAATGTTGTAAAAAATTTTAAATTTGGTGCTAAAATTACACTAACAAGTATTTCTCATAGTTTTATTACACATCTACCATCAAACAAACAAACTCAAGCGAAAATGTATTTGTAAGGTATCATCATTTTACCTTCCCCTTACACTTAGGATGAACATTGTCCCCAATGTTCAAGTAAAGAATGTAAAAGTAAAACAGGTAAAAGAATGAAATCAAATACTCCCCTGATTCGCTCGGTATGGATAATATGGTAACCAGGTTAGATCTTCCTCCAAGAAAATGAACAATCAAAACTTCCCTTCCAGAATATAAATCATCTTCTTGTCATATATAACCTGTTAAACCTGAGAAAACAGACAAGGCAACCTCGCGTAAAATCAGCGGCAATCTATATATGCTAACAAATCCTAGAAAACAAAATAAGATATAATGCTTGTGAAATGATGTTTGCAGATTTCGTGGAGACTATAAAACTAAAGATTCAACAAAAAACTTTAAGACCCCGTTAGAAAAACAAAACTGGTAAAATTTCCAGAATTTTACACGTGACGCCGTCAGGAATTTCTTCCTGACGCCGTCAGAAGTGACCTGCAGAAATTCTTATGTTAAGTTTCCAGGAAATTTCTAGAAAAACTTCGTCCTACTTCCTGGAATATCCTGCAAAACATCATTATGACTCGATACAAGCATTTGACTCTAACAAATACGAATATACATGTTCACTTAATATTGTGGAGAATCATGATCGAGTTTGTTTCTTAATAACATATTTGGGTTTTCCCCTTACACTTATCTTTTGCGAAATACCTTTGGATGAAGTTAAGACTAAGCCAAACAACAAAGTAAAATATTTTCACCATTTTAGTTTTGAAACATGATCTACCAACAATAAAAATAAAACATGCATACGGAAGCAAATAACAATCAAACAAAATAAAAAGCACACAAAACATGGGTTGCCTCCCAAGAAGCGCTTTTCTTTATTTACGAGTCTTGTAGCTAGACTCAAGGTCATGGGTTACTACGTGACATGGGTGAGTTCCTCATTGAGGACATCTTTGGGATCAAACTTAGGTTTCAACTTCCTATCGGTTTTCTTAGTACGGTATGACCTTTCAAACTTTTCTCCATCCGGATCATACAAAATCATCTTCATATGCCATGATCCATCACCTTCCTTAGGTGGCTTGTCCCATCTCCATTTACAATTATCCCCCTCTCTTTTCCACTTGTTCATCTCTATATTAATAGGCATTACGCTTAAGAACTCAATCATTTTCCTAAAGACTAGGGGGTCCTCAAAAGGGTCTAGCTCTTCACATCTAGTTATGAGTTGTTCCACCGAATGTGTCTTATCGATGAAATCTTTTTCTAGATAGAATGGGCGTTGAGGTCCTATAAAGTTTCTTTCTATCCAAGGTCCATATCTAGATGGTCTCCTATTCATCTCTACCCAATGTGATGTCGGTTCATCCTCACAATCATAGCTATGTTTCTTGACATCATACACCGACCAAGTATCGCCCTCACCTACCGCTATCTTAGACTCCTTACAATCTATCATGGCGCTGGCGGTAGCTAAAAATCCTCTTCCTACTAACAATGGGCATGTAGTGTCACTAACCATGTCTAGGACGTGAAAATCCGCTAAGATAGTTAACTTCCCTACGTGAACAACTACATCCTTATCATCCCAACCGGGTGGGCAATACTCCCATCCGCTAGACCAATTAATACCTCCGTCTCCTCTAACTTTCCTAGCTTGAGAGTGGTGAAAAGGGATAAGGGAATTAAGTTGAGGCTTGACCCTAAATCGGCTAGTGTGTCGAAAGCTTCGGATCTTCCTATCTTACAAGGCAAAACAAATATACCCAGATCATCAAGCTTTTTAGGCAACTTGTTTTAAACGAAGGCGGTCCCATTTTTACCTAGTTTAAATTTCTCATATTTTTCTAGGAGGGCACTATAGTAGGGAGCACGGGCTAAGACATCAATGACGGGACGTTCAAGGTGAAGCTCCTTGAATTCATCGTCAAGGTCTTGCGTAGGAGGTGTTTCAACTATGCTTTTGACCGGTTTTATATCAGGTGTTTTATTTAATTGGTCCTTTTGAAGAATTTGGTTTTGTTTGAAAGACGTGCTCGTTGATTTAACCGAGTAGTATTGCGGACAAGTAGTGGGTGACGAAACTGATGATATGGAATTAACGTTTAGTTTCGGGTTCTTGACCGTGTCGCTTGGGAGTGCTCCCATTTCTCGGTCATTGAGAACTTTCAACAATGTGTCAATTTTGGTGGTCATCTCGCTTTGCTTTTGTTTGAAATCGGCTTCAAACTTAGATATGCGAGCTTCTTGAGATGCTATAAACTTGGACATCAATCCTTCAAGATTGTTGGTACTACCATAGTTGTTAGAAGGATTGCTGTTGAAAGTACGGTTGGAGGGTGGACCGTTTGGTTGGTAACGATTAGGCGGATTGGAAGAATTGGTTTGGTTTTGTTTCCACCTAAGGTTTGGGTGATTTTTCCAAGCGGGGTTGTAGGAATCACCATAAGGGTTTGGCTCGGGTTTGAAAGTGTACCACTTATCTCCCGCTTCGTCGATACGCGAGGATGCGTAGTCTACAAAAGCTGTTCCGGGGAGTTCCACACAATCATGAGTGTCATGGGGACCACTACATAATTCGCATGAAGAAGTGATTTTGTTCACTTGGCTTGAAGGCTTAGGAGCTTCGTAAGATTTCATGAGAAACTTGACTTGGTCCTCAAGTTCCATGATCCTACGGTCGGGAGTGCTAGAATTGTTCGAAGGCAAAGATATTGCCTTGACCGTTTTGTTCAAATCACGGGGATCATTCCAACATTCGTTGTCATAGAGAGCAAGATCTTCTATGAGTTCCCATGATTCTTTCGCACTTAGATCACGTAGCTTGCCACCGGCCGATTGGTCAATGGTTCGCCTTGTGGAGATATCGATACGGTCATAGAAGATTTGGACTTGGAGCCAAAGATCTATGCCATGATGAGGGACTTTTTGGAGTAAGTCCTTGAAACGAGTCCATGCTTCATATAGAGTTTCACCTTGACATTGTTGGAACATCACGATATCATTTCTAAGCTTGGTAGTTCTCCCCGGTGGGAAAAATTGAGCAAGGAAACGAGTGGTGAGATCTGTTGGACCTTAGATATATCAACTTTAACACCAATATAAGCACAAGAAGAAGGAAATATGAAGAGAAGATGGTGACTTGATGTATGTATATGTATGGCGTAAATATATATAAAGAGAATAAGATGAAAATATGAGAGCTTTTATTCAAGAGATGCACATACAAAACACACACAAGCACACCTTACAAATGAGCCTTGGTGTGCCTTTTATACTTCCATCACATGAGATGGATGGGCTTACAATGGGCCCTTAATGGGTTGAGCCTTTAAGGCTTTACATTAAATACTTGGACTAGCACTATGACTAACTATTAAACGTTAACCTATTACAATACTTATCGACTCAATAATGATCGTCACTTTTAATGCTAACAATCTCCCCCTAAGGGACGATCATTGAGATCTCCCTTTGATTACATAAATGATCAACACTTTTAATGCTAACAATCTCCCCCTTAGGGTGATCATTGAGATCTCTCTTTTGTGACCTTGATCTTTGATCTTTGAAGCTTGTTCTTTTTGAATTTTGAGTCTTTGTGTAATAGCTTTGCTAGTTCCTTTGTTCCAATCATGCTTTGTGATCTTTCTTGCCTTTGATCAATATCTTCAAATATAGGTGTCTTTACGTCTTTTCCAACATGCTCATACTTTGTTTGACTTTGAATCTTTGTGAAGTTCTCTTTTCTTTGACTTTAATCTTTGTTTCTTTAGTTTGTAGATTCTTTGACTTTGACTTAGAAACCTTATGAACTTTGCTTTGCTTTGATCTTTGAAGAGAGCTTTGTAGGGTATGAGCATGTGGATTTATGAGTGATGGTAACGGTCTTTCTCCAAGGAACATTCATCAGTACCTGCATAAAACAGTTAGCAATAAAGCATCCGGTACTTACAGGTTCGGAATTAGAGATCGTCAATAGCATAGTGTGAAGACTCTCTCTAACCCTTGCCAAGGCCGTTCCTGAACCAGATACCCCTAAAAAGGGCTTACTAGATCCACTGAAGTACATCAATGATTCAGGTGAGTTGCTGGAGATCACCCTACAACTGTAGACCGTTTGAGACATAGTAACCATCATGATAGAAAAGGCAAGATCCGTAGATCTCATAAAGACTCTTACACCTTGTGTCCTTTTTGGCGAACACAAGTGTATGTAATTGGAAGTGTATCGTAAGAGATCTTTTGATGTATCTCATGGCTCTAGACTCGATAAGTGCATAATTTGGTTTCCTATGCGGAGATTAGGGATGGGTCTCCTGCTTCAATATCAACCATCTCTATGAGATACGTTGATAGTTTACACTGATTCCCTGTGAGAATGAAACAAGCTCTTTTGAGAGAACTTGAGTGGCTAGAAGGTTAAGTGCAGTGCGTCACTGGGTCCATGACGTCTTGTCTTCAATACCGGTGTCACCTTAGTAACAACCAGTAGCATATGAGTTGAACCCGGTGTCTGCCCTAAGGTTGAACATTTGGAGGGCTATTTCTTTTCACCCTTTTCATAACTTTTCTTTTTAATTCTTCAACCCCTTCTTTCTCCTTTCATTCTTTTCTCCTTTTTTCAAATCATCTCTAAGGACTTCTAATTCTAACTATTGGAATTTGTCCTTGGGTAGATCCCTCCGGCTCTGGCGGATCATAGGACGGTTTTACCTAACCTTAGTCACCTTATAACTCCATGACTATCCTATAATTGATCACATGCCAAAAAACCTTTTTGTGAAAAATCTCTCAAAGTGTTTATGATAATAAAACACATTGTTGTTACCACTTTGAGAGTTTTGCAATTCATTTGAAGGACTCCCCCTTCACATGTGCTCATGAATTTTTTAAGAAATTTGCACATGCGTGAGGAGTTTGCACTTTTTGAATTGATCCACTTTCAGTGAACATGACCGATTCGAGACACGCTTACATCACTAGTTAGACTAGCTTGAAGTTATTACCCGGCCTGGTCAAGTCCACAGAAAGTTTCTCGAAACGATACATTTCTACTAAGACAAATCCTTTTCGAGACACGCTTACGTGGCTAGTTAAGGAGTTCCATTGTCAGCTTTTAGGTGACAACTAGCTCTAGTAACTAACTTGATGTTATTACCCGTCGAGGATAAGTCTTTTCGATTACTAACTTTTTTGTTGTTTCGTCAATTCTTGGGTCATTTCTGAGTCGAGCTCGCACGAGATTCAGCCACAATCTTAAACACATTGATCACATTTTAATCACGTCTTCTCCCCCTCAAAAATAGCATATCCATGGTATTTTTGATACCAATTGATTAAAACCTTTTCTTTTTGGATAGCATATGGGAGAAACGGATGTTTGTAAATTCCGTATAAGTTTCCTTTGAGCATGATCTTTTTGGAACGTCTTTTTATTACTCCCCCTCAAAAATAGAACATTTTGAGTAAATTAAGCGATTTAAGGATGTGAGGGAGTAATATCTTGAGCAACCTTGTGAAAAGTTTTGAAAACCTTTTGAAATATTTTTCAAAATTTTGCTCAAAAATTAAGAAGACTTTGATAAGCATTTTGGTGAGAAGTCTTCTTATCTTTTAGGATTGTCGCACATAAATGTACAACATGGTCCTTTCTTTGAAAATCGCGGGTTATACACTGTTATGTGTGCATAAGCCATAATGTTTTTAGGGTAAGTGCTCAAAAGATATGTAAACCTTTGTTTTGATTTAAGCACTTTCCTTTCTTTGAAGAACGAGTCCTTAGCTGAAATACTAAGAAGTCATTATGTTTATGGATTAGACAACAACTTTTGGAACCCATTTAAGCACGGCGCCAACGGGTTTACCATATTTTGAAATCCATTTGAAAGTTGTGTCAATCCGAGACAAAGAAGTTGAATTCCACCGAGGACTGAAAACCTGTGTTTCATTTTGAAATAAAGCTCGTGGAATTAACGGTGATTTAAAACTCTTTTGCTTTTGAAAGTTGTTTGAGAAACTCGGTGTCTCTCTTGGAGTTTTAAAACTTGAAGAAGAAATTTTCCATCCATTGTTGAAACTCGGTGTTTCATTTCGAAAATTCATTTTTGAGATGAATGGAAACCTTCCAGAATTAGGATTTTTCAAAGCATAGCCCTTCTTTTGTTGTAGCGGAAGCATTTCAGAGTTTGAATATTTCAAATGTTTTGAACGGCTTTGCTTTGGTTTCCACACTGGCTTTACCGGAGTAAAACAAGAGTATGGAGTTTGAAAATCTTGATTCTTTTCTTTATGAGCACTTGCATTTGAAACCTTTTGAGGAGTAAATGTTTCAGAAAAAGTAGGTCTCTTTGAAAATTTCCTTCGTTTTTGCAAAGAATAGGTTGTAAACTGAGAAACCTTTTTTGAAAATGGTTTTGAAGATTCACCCGTGTAAACCTTCTCTGAAACACTTACTTGTTGTTTAGACTCGTTTGAAACTTGAGATTTTCCTTTTGACCGGTTAAGAACATCAAACTTTGCTTTTAAGGCATTGTATGAGGTTCTCAAATCATTGTATTCTTTTTGAAGAGAAAGATGATCTGATGATGCCAGTTTTTCATGCAAAGAAGCATTTTGATTTTCAAGATGTGCAAAATATTTTTCATATTTGTCTGTTTCGATTGAAAAATCATTTTTGACATCACCAAAATCCTTGGTTTGTTGTGCAATTGTTTTTTCCAATTCAACAATTTTCTTTTGAAGCACAGACTTTTCTTTTTCAAAAAGATGATTTGGTGTGATCTGAGAGTCAGATTTGTTTGAAGTTTGGTTCTGAACTCTTGACCGCTTGATTGAATCAAACAAGTTTTTGTAAGTCTGTTTCAAATGCTCATTTTCTTTTTGTAATGATGCCACAGCATGTTCCAATTCAAGATTTTTTGTATCAAGTTCGTCAAAATCAAACTTGATATTGGTATCATCACATTTTTCTTCAAAAATATTTTCCTTCTCTTTAGGCACTGATGACAAAGAGTTTTCAGAAGACTTTTTCTCATTCTTCTCTTGCAGTTTAAGTTGGAAAGAGATACTTTGTGCTTCGAGTATTGCAAGATGTTTCTCAAACTGAACAGTTCTTTTTGACAGTTCTTCTTTGACATCAGCTGCTTCTTTTGAAAGCTCGGTGATTTTCTTTTTGAGACAAAGATTTTCAGATTTCAAGAAAGATGTTTGTTCAAAATGCACATTCTCATACTCATGGCTGACAGATACTGACTTGAACGACTCTATTTGATTTGTGAAAAATTCTTTTTGAATGTCCAGAATTAAGCATTTTTCATCAAATTCGTCTTCAAGAGAGTGAACGTACTTTAGATCTTCTCTCATTTCAGTTACAAGATGTTTTTCAAAGTACTCAAAACATAAGTTAATATCTTTCACACGAGGTTCAATTTCCTCTTTCAAAATCTTTTTGACTTCTAACTTAAGGCGTACATCTGATGAAAGAGGATTAGAGAAAACGTTGTTTGTGATGTTTTCTTGCTTAAACCAAATGACCTTTAACGTTTGCTCAATGTGATGTTTGAGATTACAAAATTGTTTCCTTGCTCTATTTTGCCATAACTTAGCATCATAGGTAGCAAGTTGAGCGTCTTTGAAAAATCTTTTCACATTTGTGTCTTTTCTTTTGAAAGGTTCTTTTGGTATATCAGTCAATTGTAGACCACCATACACAAAGCCGTGATACGAGAGTGGGTTTTTTGTTTGTTTTACTTTCAAACGTTTTTCCTCTTCAGATTTTAAAATATCTTGAGACTCAAACAAAAGATCATCTGACAATTCTTTTCCCATATCTTCAGCGTTGTACAAAATAGGTGTTAGCTTTTTCACTTTGTTTAAAAAACAAGGTTTTTCATTTTCCACATTAGCATTATTCACAAAACCAATCCCAGATGTTTGTTTCTCAACCTCCTCATCTTTAGTAGGCAGCATGTTGATAGTCTGAGAAGTCTGTCCCAATTTTCGAAGTTTGTTTTCAAGATCGTTTGTTCGTTTCAAAAACTTTTGGTTTTCATTCTCAAGTTTTGTGTTTACAATCTCAAAATTTGATGTGGTTTTCTGAAGCTTTGAATTTTCACTTTTTAAATCATTGTTCTCTTTTAAAAGCGCTTGAACCTTTCTGTTGTTAACAACCATTTGAGCATCCAGATTTTGAATGGAACGTTTTTCACGAAGAACAACTTCTCTATAACCAACTTCAAGTTCTTCATTTCTTTTTAAAAGTGGTTTGACAGACTCTCCATACATTTCAAACTTTTGAGCTTGAGATTTAAGGTTTGAGTTTTCAAGTTCAAGTTCAGCTTTTCTTTTTGTTACATTTTGAAAACCTTTTTCCATTTCTTTAAATCTCTCAAGCTCTTTTGTCAATAAGACATTCGTTTGCTTAGCTTCACGATTGTCATTTTTGCACTTGTCAAGTTCATGTTTGAAATTATTGATTAATGAAGCAAATAAGGCACGATCTTGTTCATAAGAAGATCCATCCTGGGCAGGCTCACCTCTATTAGGATCCATATCTGGTGTATCAAAAGTGATATTACTATCATTTTGTTCCACCACATAAGTGTCACTAATAGACTCAGGATGTTCAGGATGTGTCTGATCATGAACAAACATATTCTCAAATATATCAACATTATCATGAGCATGTGAATGTTGTACCGTAGCCAATATCTCTGTGTCTGATGAAGGTCTGATATGATCATCTTCAGTGTCCCAAACAGCTTCATTCCTTTGTGTACCATCAGTATCTGAATCATAGCTAGGACTGCTGCTTTCAACCTGCTGTTCTGAAGATGAATCACTTCCCGTGAAAACCAAACTATCATCTGATGCATCACCCTCATTGACCGTTTCCTCTTCTGTTTGAAAATCTTTCTTTGTCTCTTTCTCAATCACCTCTGTTTCCTTTAACTGCATCTCTCTTTCAATTAGCTCTCTTTCTTTTAACTGCATATCCTTTTCAATATGCTCTCTTTCCCGTTTCAGCTTCTCAATTTCATTTAACTCAGCTTCCTCAGCATCAAGTATCTTTTCGAGTTCATCCATTTGATTTATGCATTGAGTTCTGAAGGTAGAATAGCTTACCCAAAATTTTCTATAAAACGCATCGATAAACACTGTCTGGTTCATTATCCAAGGGTTAAATATTCTCTGAAACTGAGTTTGGATGACTTTAAGAGATTCTTTGCAGTTATGCATATGAAGTTCTTCTTCATTAAGAAGCTTTTCAAGTTGATTCAGGTTTTGGATGAGTTCTTCTTTGAAATAATGAAATCGGTCTCTGACGTAGTATTCAAATGCCTCATCGAAACTTACTTCTAAGCCATAAATATTGATGATCTTCTTTACATATGACTTGAACACTGTAAACACTTTCTTTGAATCTCTCTCTTTGATTTGCATTTTCATTTCCATTAGGTTCTGATGTGTGATAAAGTTGATCTTGGATCGTTCCAACGAAGTAGGAGTTGTGTTTAGTGTAAGTTGATGCAAGTTTTTATGGTGAAAAATTTGATCTAAAACCTTAAAACCTCAATAACTTCCGTTCGGAGTGGATTTGGGCCTCGAAGCTGGGCTTGAATGATCTTTAGATCATTCAATGTGTCCTTCTTCTCGGTCTCGCGGTCGTTTTGACAGCTGATTCGTCGAAAACGGAGTTACGGTTCAAAAGTTATGGCCGTTTGAAGTTTTGTAGTCAAAAGTCAAAAACTTACGCGTAAACCTTGAATCTTATGCGTAAACAGTGAATCATACGCTTAACTTAGAATCTTATGGTTAACTTCAAATCTTACGCGTAAGAAAAGTTATGCGTAAACTTTCAGGTTATGCGTAAAAATTAAGGTTATGCGTAAACAAAATGTTTATGCGTAAGCTTTGATTTTTACGCGTAAACTTTGAGTTTATGCGTAAGAAAAGTTACGCGTAAGGTTTTTTTCAACCAGTTTGATCTCTCAAACTTGTCTAAGCTTGAAAGATATCCCGTGTCGAAGTATTCCACAAACTTATCCAAGTCAGGGAAGTACTGAGTCACCGTAGCACGAAGAGAGAACCTTTGAAGAAACTTAAGCGTAGAAAGTAGGTACTTACGCGTAAGATTAAACTTAGACGTAAGTTTTGACTTATGCGTAGAACTTAGGCGTAGAAACTCTTCTGCGTAGGACTTAGGCGTAGAATGTTCACTTAAGCGTAGGATTTAGGCGTAGACTTCCAACTTATGCGTAGAAAGAGGGTTTTGACTAAAGTTACGCGTAGGAAAAGGGTTTTGACTAAAGTTACGCGTAGGAAAAGGGTTTTGACCAAATCTTATGCGTAAAAAAGGACAGAAAGTACTGTTCACAGCTGTTTCTTGTACTATTCACCCAAGTTACGCGTAGGATGACCAGAAAACTTCAAAAATACGATTTTTTCACCCAAAAACTCCTTTTTCACTTGTTTCTAATGATCAAATCTTTCCCAAAACACTTAGAATCACTAAAACTTCAATAAAAACAACAACTTTAACACTAAAACACGTAAAAATCAAAACTTTTTAATGAAAAGTACACGTTTTTTACATAAAAAATGAAACTTTTAAAGAGAAAGTTTGATGAAAACAATTTCCACACACTCCTAAATCATTGTTAGGCTCTGATACCACTTGTTGGACCTTAGATATATCAACTTTAACACCAATATAAGCACAAGAAGAAGGAAAGATGAAGAGAAGATGGTGACTTGATGTATGTATATGTATGGCGTAAATATATATAAAGAGAATAAGATGAAAATATGAGAGCTTTTATTCAAGAGATGCACATACAAAACACACACAAGCACACCTTACAAATGAGCCTTGGTGTGCCTTTTATACTTCCATCACATGAGATGGATGGGCTTACAATGGGCCCTTAATGGGTTGAGCCTTTAAGGCTTTACATTAAATACTTGGACTAGCACTATGACTAACTATTAAACGTTAACCTATTACAATACTTATCGACTCAATAATGATCGTCACTTTTAATGCTAACAAGATCATCCCATGAGGTGATGGATCCCGCGGGTAAACGTTCAAGCCATTGACTAGCTTATCACGCAGAGAGAATTGGAATAGGCGTAATCGGGTCGTCTCTCTAGTTGCAACATCTAGGTCTATGGAATCTACGATTTTAAGGAAGTCCTTGAGATGTTGATTTGGATCTTCGGAACAAAGTCCATGGAATGCACATCCGCTTTGCACCAACCGGATGGTGTCGGATCGCAAGGGAGACACATTGGCTCCTTGGGTGAGCTCAATGGTGTTTCGATAGCCTTGGTGGCTATGTCGGGAGTACTCTCCTAGGGTTCGGGCCTAAGAGGTTGGTTAGCTAGTGGTGGGTTTTGTCGGTGGTCTTGTTGTGGTGGGTTGATGGGTTCAAAGATGTTACCACCTTCCATGATGTCGGATGGTAAAGATTACGAACAAAAACACGAAGAAATAAGATAGACTAAAGAGAACCTAAAAGTAAAAATAAAATCTTACTAGAAAGGAATCTAGCAAGTAGACCTAATAAAAAGAAATCCTAACCTAGACAATAACTATTCCCCGGGCTGCGGCGCTAAAAACTTGATGCGTGGGAATTGCACCAGGCTTTACCTCTAGAGGGATCTCGAGAAGCTTACAACCCCCACCAGGCAGTGTACCTGATCGTTGTAGTATAGTATAGTGACAAGTACCGGGGGATTGATCATTCAACTTAGGAATAGTGTCGCTAGGATTAGAAAGCCTAAGAACTAGGTCTAGAGGTGAGGGATGCTTCTTTTGTATTTTTTATATTTTAGAAAAGCAAATAAAAATCTCGAGTATTGGAAGAGTAGGCGGAATTAGTTGCTAATCAACTAACCCAATGACTAAGATGCAATCAAAATAAAATAACAAAAATGAAAACAAACTAAATTAAGATAGTGGTGTGAGTAATATATGGGAGAATTGTGTTTACTTAGATTTCACTACTCCCTAGATATCTTTTACAGGTTAATTACTTGTTACAGTTGCGTGGATGACGGATTGTATTCCTTAATACCATTCATGGGGTGGCATACTTACTTCCCCAATCCTATAAGCTCCTACTTCACTCCTATGTCTAGCCGGCTAAGAAGCTCCTAACATGGGATCACTAGAATTCGCTCATGCATTAAATACAATCATAAAAACCTAGTACACATCGGTTCATGTTTCTTAAGACGTTCAAGCAAGTTACACAATGGAGATCTGCCAGTTTTCTTAAGCCTAACATTGAAATCATTCATCCATTACAACTATAAACAAGCAATCAACCTATAATCAACATCTAGGTTTCATTACATCTAAGCAAACACATGAAAGATATAGCCTAGCATGTTATAATCAAGACAAGCATAAGATATATTCAAACAACACATAGATATATTGAATGAATTGAAAGAAGACTTATCTTAATTGAACATGAAAGGTTTCAAGGGGTAAAAACCCTTGAAAATACTGTTACAAATGACCTAGGGTTTATTAGGTTCGGCCCTAGTATTCTCCATACAAGTTCCTCTTTAATGAATGAAAAATAGAAAAATATATATAGATTTTGTGAGGTGACGGCGTCAAGAGTAAATTTCTGACGCCGTCATCTCGCCGCCAATAAAGTTTTCGGACTGCCTAGATCTGGGTTTGACGCCGTCACGTGTAATCCTTCTTCAGGCCGTCACCAAAATAACTCTTGACGCCCTTCTTTTGACGCCTTCAGGTTTTCTCTGGGTCATCATGGATTTTGCTATTGACGCCGTCATATTTTCCTTCTTGATGCCGTCAGGTACTGTTCTCAGCATGGAAAATTAAGTCTTTGCCGTTTTCTTCACTTTTATGCTCCAAAAACGTCCAAAATGCTTCCTTTTCCAGAATTCACTCCCAAAGTACCTAAAATCACAAAAGGAACGATTTAGGGCAATATTTGATCATATAAATTCAATTCCGGGCTTAAATGACCCCCTAAAAACGGTTCATTTTTCGCCTCATCAGAGTTATAAAAAATAAGCCGCATAAAATAAGATGTATTGCTTCGAAGAAAGTAGGCCCGTTTTATGCAACAGGTTGTCATTCTGAACCGAGGAATTCCTTTTGTCTTTCCACGTTAAAGAATCCCTTTAATAACTCGGAAAAGTTATAATTCGTTTGTGTTTTTTTGACAGGCCAAAGGAGACATTGAGAATGTGAACAGTGTTACTCGTGTGCAGTACAAGCATAGCCGCGGGACAGCGTTGTGGTCTCAGAATACTCTCAATTGATGTGGGATCAGATAGGTACCATTTCCCCTACGTAATGCTAATCTTTGTAGATAACCTTGATTTTTTCCTCGATGCACTATTTTTTTGTTATTAATATAAGTTAAGAGGTTGTTTGGAAGAGTATATTTTACGAGCTATTGTTAATTCACTCAATTAACATAAGCCAATCCAAACATTTCCTTTGTAGTATCCAAAAAAGAATTTGTTCATCATAGGTTTCAAGACTTCATGACCAGCTACAAGTTGAAAAGGACTCGCGAGCTGCATTAGAAGCCGGGTTAAGTATGTCTTCAGGGCATAGTTCTGGATCCAATCACACAATTGATTCAAACGTTTGCAATGTCCCCAATGGGTGAAACCATATTTTGCATTTTTTAGTTGTTTCAGTTTGATTAGTTGTTGGACCATGAGTTATCCACTGAGCTTTTGGACCATGAGATTAAATTTTATTGGAAGTTAGAATGAGGTACCGTTTTCCTTGAATATCAAGTTTATTTTTTTAATATGATCAGGTTTATGGATACAGTAAAAGTGGGTGTTTGGGTAAGCTCATTGTGCCTGGCTTCTCTTTCTTCTTATCGTTGGGAGAACCAAAAGGGGGGGGGGGGAGCTGAGTACTTTTGCAAAACCATATACTGTTTTAGTGTGTTGAACTGTTGACGTCCTTTCCTCTAATTGCATCAGAACATGTAAGAATGAAACCTATTCTTATCATATCGCCATTTGTTCTCAGAGTAATGCCTCATTGACATATTCTTTTATTCATTTCCTGATTGCGAAAATTGTTTTTCATTATGATCAGGTTTGTATCCCTACAATGTATCATCATAATGCGGCTTCATATATTCAAAATTCGCACATCATCAAAACTGGCATGATAAATATTACTATTAGTTCTCTCTTCCTTATAAGTTGTTTTAGAGTTAAACACATTAGGCTTAATGTTTGAGGGATGTTTGGATAATTAGCTTATGAGCTTATTTGAAATACTATATGACTAAATGATATGTCGTTCTATGCAGGAGCAGATAGACAAAGAGATGGGGATTAGAAAATTTTTTTCTTCATCAAGAAATGAAGAATCAGTATGTAAGTTTTTGTTTCTATCCATTTTTTTTCAATTCAAATGGGACATAGTATCCAAAAAAGAATTTTTTCATCATAGGTTTCAAGACTTCATGACCAGCTACAAGTTGAAACGGACCCGCGAGTTGCATTAGAAGCTGGGTTAAGTATGTCTTCAGGGCATGGTTCTGGATCCAATCACACAATTGATTCAAAGGTTTGCAGTGTCCCCAATGGGTGAAACCATATTTTGTGTTTTTCAGTTGTTTCAGTTTGATTAGTTGTTGGACCATGAGTTATCCACTAAGCTTTTGGACCATGAGATTAAATTTTATTGGAAGTTAGAATGAGGTACCATTTTCCTTGAATATCAAGTTGATTTTTTTTTTTTTTAATATGATCAGGTTTTTGGATAGAGTAAAAGTGGGTGTTTTGGTAAGCTCATTGTGCCTGACTTCTCTTTCTTCTTATCGTTGGGAGAACCAAAAAGGGGGGGGGGTCTGAATACTTTTGCAAAACCATATACTGTTTTAGTGTGTTGAATTGTTGACGCCCTTTCCTCTAATTGCATCAGAACATGTAAGAATGAAACCTATTCTTATCATATCGCCATTTGTTTTTAGAGTATGCCTCATTGACATATTCTTTTATTCGTTTCCTGATGGTGAAAAATGTTTTTCATTATGATCAGGATTGTATCCCTACAATGTATCGTCATAATGGGGCTTCATATATTCAACATTCGCACATCATCAAAACCGGCATGATAAATATTACTATTAGTTCACTCTTCCTTATATGTTGTTTAGAGTTAAACACATTAGGCTTAATGTTTGAGGGATGTTTGGATAATTAGCTTATGAGCTTATTTGAAATACTATATGACTAAATGATATATGGTTCTATGCAGGAGCAGATAGACAAAGAGATGGAGGTTAGAAAAAAATTTTCGTCATCAAGAAACGAAGAATCAGTATGTAAGTTTTTTGTTTCCATCCATGTTTGTTTCAATTCAGTTGGGCCATAATATCATACAATTTTTACCTACTTATTTGTGAAGTTCGCGTAACATTACTGGCCTAGGTAATTAGTTTCGATAAATTACAACAGCCAATAAATCTAATTATAGAGTTAAGCCATGTGCCTTAAGTTCTTAGAGTGCAAGTCAATGGTTTATAATTATGTACACGTCATATATTGATAGCAATATGTTGGATATGCTTCCGATGCTTCATTATACAATAATACACATTACTAATGTTTAATATTATAGGCTTAGTTCGTTATTTAGATATAAAGTAGATATTTTACCCTATAACTATAAGTGAAAGTTCTTGCTATCTGCGGCTATTGATAGAGCTAGATGGAGCTGATCAACGCACGGATCATAATCGGTGCCACTAACAGGTGCAACACATTGCTTGATTAATGTTAGAGGCTTATTTTATTTGCTGATATAAAGGTTATTTCATAATCCTCTTTTTCTTTTTAAATCTATTTATATATTAAGATGATAGCAAATCTGTTAGGCGGCATAATATCAGGTTAATTAGCTAAGCCCGAATGAAAGGTCACAGAAATTGATACATTTGCAAACCGCTTAATCAATTATTATTGTTTGAATTTAGTTATTGGGTTAAATGTGTTGGTTCAGTTTGTGTGTTCATGGGACGTGTTCAGAGAATGTTTTCATGGTGTGTGTTCAGGGGCTGGGTTGTCATTGGTAAATATTCATGTGGTGTATTCATGTTCATCTACACAAGTAAAATGATGGTGTTGTTATTTGGAGCTATTTATGGATAAATATACACGGGGTGTATGCAAGTTCATCTATGCAGGTAAAATTTAATGTATTTAAAGCCAAAATTTGAACTTAAAACTTACTTTGGTGTTTAGGATTTGCTTAATTTTTTTATGTTCGTGATATAAGTATTAGCAGATATGTATTTTTAAAATAGATTAGACTTCTTTGGATATAGATTAGACTTCTTTAAGTTTATGTAAATTTGCTTTCACAAGTGAAGTTAAAACCTGTCGGCTTTTAATAATGTGGTTGATGATACATATTTCTGTATGAAGTTGGTGAAAGAGGAATCCATGGTCATTTTTTATAAGTTTCTTTAAATGATCTTCTTAGTACTACTTTTGCTCATATGATAATATATATTGTCCTAGGGGATGCTGTTTGCTTGAGGAATTGGGTTCGAGTGAGTATTGCAACACACTAAGCAGTGCTTGAAGATGCAATTCGGAGGGTGACAACATTTTGTTCGTCTATGTTTTGTTAATTATTTATTTTAGTTTTAGTTTTTGTACATTCTTTCACTCATTACATATTTTTTATGAGATAATCAACATTTTATATACTCTTATAATATTTATTAAAATGGTTTCATAGAGCTAGCCCGCCCATCGGGCGGGTCTTGAAGCTAGTATATTATATGGAGTTAAGTGTAAAATTATAAATCTCCATATTTTTGATAACTTTAGATAATAAACAAATAACCCCTTACACTTTATACCACCTATACTTTATAATATGAACTTTGTTTACAATTACATAAGTATTACTATTATCAATTACATAAGTATTAGTATTAGCTTGAGACTTCCATCCATTAAACTTACAAAATTTTATAAATATACGAATTAGTTTTAATATACATTAAATATTTTTAAAATAAATATTAGTTTTAAACTTTCATCTATTAAAATATTCTTTTACTATGTATGTTAAATAATGACTTATTTTATCTTATTTAAAAGTTTAATCTAGGCGTACACGGATTTGAATATTAAATATGGCTAAATTATTATTAACGGTAATATAAATATCAAATTTAATCACGAATTACTGTGATATGAAGATAAATATACGCGATTGTACTTATAACAACAACTCATGTAATTATTATTTAAAGTTTATATACGGATATGCTGAAAACATTTTTGAAAAACTTTACGGAGTATATTCTAACTTCATTAGCTCATTATTTGCTACTAAACTCGCACATTTTGTACAACATGATACCAAGTTAAACAACAAAATCAACCTCAACATCTATGTCAGCTAAATAAAAGTTTATATACGGGTATATTTTAACTTATAACAATGACCGCGCTCGTGCTACTAAACTCGCACATTTTGTACAACATGATATCAATATGCGCGATTGTACTTATAAAAATAACTCATATAATTATTATTTAAAGTTTATATACGGATATCCGGAAAAATATTTTTAAAAAACTTTACGGAGTATATTTTAACTTCATCGACGCTCATTAGCTGCTACTAAAATCGCACATTTTGTACAACATGGTATCAATAATTAAAGTTAAACAGCAACAACAACCTCAACTTCAACCTCAACATATATGTTAGTTAAAAAAAGTTAAATCTTTCATTCAATAAAATTTTGTACAAAATATTAATAGATATTAATATATAATGATAAACTCATGCATATTTATTAGTTGTACTTATATCACAATTTTCACGGGTAAATTCTTATATGTTCATATAGTAAACAAAAATTTTAAAATAAATTTGATTTACGTGAAAACCCCGTGCGTGCACGGGACTTATAACTAGTTACAATATTGACTAATTAGTTTTGTTGTCATCTAGTTAGAAGCATTTTGATAGGACATTAATTTTGGGTCTTTCAAAAATGGCGAAGTAGACTTATATTTTAGGACGTGGGGAGTACAAATTATTTTTTTTTCTTGTTGGCTAATGGTTTTTTAATGTTACTTTTTTTTGTGTGACTATATGACATACTTTGTGGTTTTTGAATGTTACTTTTTTGTGTCATTATATGACATTTTTTTAGTGATAATTTTTTTGTTGGGATAACTGATATGGCATGACACAATTTTCAATTATCCAGAATGATGACATTATTTTCAAGTGGCCGGTTTGTTATGGTGGTTTTAAATTTGGGGCTGGAGATGTTGACAAATTAGGCTTCTGGGCTTATGGCGAAATCCTTTTCGGAAATAATATTTGAATACAACTGCCAAGGAATATTGGGGAATATTCCCCACCCCATAATATATATAGAGAGAATGTGATGTTTATAACATCTATTTTCGACTTACAAGTTGTTTTGATCAAAATACCATTTTTTTTACTGTTTTTGGATTAAACGGATAGTAATAAAGAATTATAAGCTACCTATTACAATGCAAGGAACATCTTTTATATAATATGAGAACTCACTTTTGGCCAAATTGAGGGATTCGATTAACCAATGGGAGGGCTCCATTTTGAAATCGAAGCTTCTCATTGGTTAATTAGTTTTGCAATCGAGAGAATGTCGGAGCGCTAAAAGTGTTTTTTGAGGGGCTTCCCCAAACATAGACGTGTCGAAAACGCGAATAAAAAAACCTTTTGGAACCAGGTACGTTTTCTGAAACTTTAGTGTCCCGGGGTCTTTGGCAGTACGAGAGGCACCTTCTACAAAGTTTTAAAAATGATTGTTATCCTCTCCGATATCTTTTCTATTTTTGAATTATGCGTTATCTTCTGGATCACGGTTGCGAAACCCTAATCCTGAGCCTATAGATACTCGCCAAATGTTGGTGCTCATTATTCATTGGTTTTTTAATTCTTTTGCTTTCGTTTTCTTAGCGCAGGCAAAATTATGTTGATCTCCTCCCTTTCGGATATTGACGACACGAATGGTAAGATTAATATTAAGGTAAAAGTAGTTTCTATATAGAATCAGTACTACAGTGTCACTAATCAGTCCAAAGTTACTGGTATTGATATGATTCTGGTGGATGAAGAGGTATAATAATTTGTTTATAACCAAATATTTCTTTTCAGATCTATATGCATGTTGTAAATATTTATTGTTGATTATATGGTTTGTGAGACATGGTACGAAGATCCATGCGACCATTGGTAATTTAGTGGTTTCTGATTTCTAATTTCTCATTCGCCAAGATGATTGTCATTTTATATCAAACTTTACTGTCAAAAGTAATACAGACATGCTTAAATTGACTTCTGATCCATGCAAAATCCACTCTATTAAAATAAAATATGTTCTGATTTTGCTGATATACAAGAGACTTTGAATCTACTTCCCTTTAAAAGTTTTTTAGGGCACATGAATGACCCTAAATCTTCTTTTGGTATGTTTTTTATTTTTAGTTATTTTTTGTGTTACGCTTTACCGTTATATATATTTCTTATATAGTTGTACACGTGTTTCTTATATAATATCATATATGTTTCTTATATAGTTTTGATTATTTTTGGATTCTGCAGCAGAATCATGTGTTTCTTATAAAGCAATTGAATAACGGTTTGTGTTTCTCATTGAGTATATGTTATGATTTATTCTTTTCAGATGTTATTGGACAATTGGTCTAGAACAAAAACATCACTATTATTGATCCAGAAGACAAACCTAAACAATTTTTAGAGTTCAAGCTACAAGATCTTAGGTGATTTATAGTATTTATCATTTTCAAATTATTTATAATGTCATAAAACAAATACTTTAGAATGACCAAGGTTTTGTTAATAATGTTATATCTTTTTCTCCAGTGGTGTGAGAGTTCCATGTACACTTTGAAATGAACTGGCTGTTATTCTTCATGAGTATATCAAAGCACATGCAACATCAAAAGATCCTATAATAATACTTATAGTTATGGCAAAGAAAAGCATGTGGGATGGTAGGTATTTTGATTTTCAATTTTGTTACGTGAGATTTAAGAAAAGATATTATAATTTTTTTATCACATGCAGCTACGACGCAAGTCTCAAATTGTTTTGCCGGCACGAAAGTGTTGATAAATGATGAATCAAACCCACATATCAAAGAATTCAAAGAAAAGTACGTTTGTGCATTAACGTGGTAATTCATATGGTTTTATAAGTTTGATAAAACAAATGTGTTGAGCGTTTTTGATTACTTGAATATATTGCTAAGTTCCGATGTTGCTAAGAGTGGAGATACAAAGGTAGTCCTATCTATAGAGTCGGTTGTAAGACAATCAGTACAGTTTTATTTGCAGTTTCCATTCAAAAGTATCGAGGATGTCCATGACATTGAAGAGGTGATTTTATTTTGTGTTTAGTTGTCTGTTAAATTTTTTTTACTAACTTATCCATGTAGTAATATTATTTATTAATATTTTTTTATTTGTTTTGCTACTTTTGTTTTGATTCTAGCCGAGCGGGTGTGTTGTTATAGGAACAACTTTGAAAGTTGTATCTGATCAAGGGTGGTATTACATGATGTGTACTGTTTGTAAAAGCATCGTCAAGACATTTTCGAATACTGAAAATGGAAGAAATTATTGTGAAGCTTGTGGCATCCAGACGAAACTTTATCCGAGGTATAAAACAATACAATTAAATATGGACAGGTTGGTCGAAAGTAGGAGCGTTGATACATCTGACTTCAAGTGAATGTTCGATTCTTTTTGTAACAACATTGTGTAACTCAACTATCCTCTGGCAACTTATCTGTGTTTATTGTATTACTTGGTGATTTTTTTCTAACTGATAATTTAAACATGGATGAGTTGATCGATGATAGGAGTATTGAATGGTTGATATATATATATATGTTTTTATCTGAATTATCTTGCTTAACAATAATGGAGGATACATGTTTTTATAGGATCAAGGTTCAAATACGTGTTCAAGATGATAGCGGTTCGGCTACTTTATCTTTGTTTGGGCAGGATGTTTGTAAACTTATTAGCAAATCACAAGCATATCTAATGCAAAAAATTGACAAGGTTGTATAATTATACATTGTATAGCTGTATTTCGATTTATTTTTTGAGAATATCAAATAATGTTTATCATGTTTATATAGGATTTACCAGTGGAAACATATCCCGAAGATTTGGATACCCTGGTTGGGAAAAAATGTGTGTTTAGGATACAAGTTTCTAATTACAACTTGAATAATAATTATCACGTTTTCACGGTTAACAAATTAACTGAGGATGAATCAATTATAAAAGAACTCACAAAAAAAATCTAGGAGAAGAGGTATGTATTTATATTTTTAATTTCGTTATAACACCTTTATATTTTTTTTAGACACTAGCCTTATTTTTAGAATATTTGTTTATTCAGAGTCATGCCGGAGATGAAGACGTAGGATCAGTTGAGGGGGAGCATGTTGAAAATCCTCTACCAGTTGACGAAGATGATGTTGAACCTCCATCATTAACTGGTAGTAAGCGCAAGACCAAAACACTCCCGAATCGAGGTGGTAAAAAAACTGCAAAGACTGACCAAGATGATAATTAATTTTGAGTTTCAGATAATTTCGCTATATTTTATTTATTTATGTTTTTTCGTTTGGTATAACAATTACATTTGCAGTAATTTGTTTTTTATGTTATATAACTATTTGTTTTTTAGAATTGTGTTTTGGTTACATATCAGAATTACGTGTTTTTTCTTATATTAAGTCATAATTTTAGTTGGCCACGTGTTATACAAATGGTTTCTCATTTGTAAAGATGGACCAAGATAGATGATAAAGATGATAATTAATTTTGAGTTTCAGATAATTTTGCTAATATTTTATTTATTTATGTTTTTTCGTTTGGTATAACAATTAAATTTGTGGTAATTTGTTTGTTATGTTATATAACTGTTTGTTTTTTAGAATTGTGTTTTGGTTACATATCAGAATTACGTATTAGTATGGCCACGTGTTATAAAAGTGGTTTCTCATTTGTAAAGGTGGACCAAGATAGATGATAATAATGTATAAGTGTATAACAATTATAGTTGTGTGGTAATTTGTTTCTAATATTATGGATTTATTTATTTTTTAAAGTTATGTTCTGGTCACATATCAGAATCACATATTCTTCTTACGTTACATTATAATTTTAGTATGACTACGTATTATAAAATTGGTGTTTCATTTGCATATGGATGATTTTTATATTTGTATTGTTTTTGGGTTAAGAATGTCGCAATGGAATAAAAAAAATATATTGTTTCCTATATTATTATTTGACTTTGTTATTTGCGTGTGAATGTTTGTATTTGTTCAGTGAAGGTATGAATTGTATGAATTTAATGTTGGTTTTCTACATTTTGATTTTATTCTATGTGTATGATTTCAGTTTAAATAATGTTGTATCTTAAATTATATGTATTTGATTCACAATGCAACTGCTCTGGCTGTTTTTAATTTGATTATTTGTATATACGTGTTTTCTGAAAAATAAATGTTATGGTTAGTAATAAAGAGAAATAACAATGACTTTATCTATAATACTTAAGTGGTATAGTTAAATGTTTAGATATAGACAACGACAAAAAAAAAATGTATATCATATGCTCAATATTCTAATATTTTAATATATTTGTCGCTGTGACATTCTTAGCTGTGTATCATTGATAATCATATTGAGCATTACGATTTTCATTATAAATATTTGGATATTAATAGGCAATAATATTTTATAAAAATGATAATCGTGTTTCCAAATATAAATTGCGCGTATTTTTTTGCTTTTTATATTTTCAAGACGTAGGAATATTAATGGTCGTGTTGTTTGACATTTTGACCATTCTCACTCTATAAATGCGTACGCTATCAATTTTTTACATTTACTTATTTATCAGAAATCCATAACTTTTTTTCATATACACGTCAATGGCAGAAAATATCATCATTATCAGCAGTGACGATGACTCTGATTTTGGTTATGAGAGTAGTGAGGCTTATAACAATGACAAGTGTGGTTCCACTTTTGAAGAACCAGACGATTATTATGAAGAAATGGCTAAAATAAATGAAGTAAAGGTATTATAATTTTGTGGAAGATGCATTATTCACTATTATTCATATTTTTGTAGAAGATGCATTATTCGCTATCATTCATATTTCTAACTAATAATTAACTATCTTGCACATTTTACGCAGAAAATTAAATCTCTGATGGATCGCGAAAAATCATTCAAAAATTTGAATGAAGATCTTGGGGTTTGCCAGAAAGCTTTAAGAAAATTTCCGTTTAATAAGAGTATCCGTGAAATGAGAGAGCAAGTTTTTGCGGATCTAGACGAACTTGAACGGAGAAAAAGAAGAAGAAGATGAATAAAGAGGGTGGTGATTCTATTGATCCATTGGTTTCTGATGTAAAAATATGTGCATATTTTTTTAGTGTATGTATTAATATAAAAAAAATAAGTTTGTTTCTTTGGTTCTAATGTGTTTGTGTTGTTACCGTCATAATTATCTAATTGATTGTGTAAAGTAATGAGGACATAAATCTGAAAAGCATGCATGTTTATCATCCAAGAAATAAATCATAAAAAGGTACATATCAGATAGTTATTTTCATTTACATTATATCCGTTTATCTAAATATTATTATGTCTTGGAAAACAAAGTCCTCATGGATGTAGAAATGAACTTGACGCAACAGTTGCATGATTTGCAAAACTTGATGCATTCCACGTTCTTGAAGCATCAAAAAGTAGCCAATTCCAGAGTCGCGGTTTGCACTGAATGGTTGGCTACGTAGTTGAGCAATGATTGCATTTCTCTTGTTGATATCATTCATGATTTCTTGACACATTAATGTGTAAACTCGAGTGGTCTGAAGATGCCCATATGTTGTTCGACGTATTTCAAGGATAATTTGTTGAGTCATGTTAGCCATTTTTTTGGTTTGGTTTGTTTATGTGTGTTGGTTAGGATTGGGAGTGGCTATATGATCTTTAAATATTGATGCTTACACGTGGATTGTTTTTGTTATAATTTCAGAAGTAAAATAAATTTAAAGTAATTTTTTTTCAAATGTTATGAGTATAAATGATTCACACCTATATTCAGTAATCAGTATTGAGCCGTGTGCTTTGATGGTTGTCAGTTCACTCCAAAGTTGTGTTTTCTATACGGTATCCAAAAAGTGGTTTATTCTGTTTAAAAAGTATCATTTAAAATATACGATTCTGATACAGTTTTTTCGGATTTCTAAACTTGATTTAGTTTTTTAAAAAGTATTGTTTAGAAAGTTATATGGATGATGACACGTAAGTGAGGATTGTGTATTTTTTTTCAAATAAAGAAATGAATAATTATCTATCTAAAGATAGCATTGAAAATTTGATCACGAAAATTCAATTGAATCAGATACATATTATTCTGATGCATCCTTCTATTTTTTTGATCCATCGCAATCATGATGGGGGAAATAAAAAGACGTTAAAAAAACATTTACATACAATTCCAAAAATTAAATCATAAACAAAAATAAATCATTCATTGACAATTAATAAAACTAACTATGATAATTGTAACATCCCCAAAATACCGCAGCGGAAGACTGTGTCACTGGGGTGCTACTTCATAATACAAAGTACAAGTTATAGAAAACGACCTCTAAATGAGACATTTTGAAAAGTTACTATTCGATTAATGAATTCAAAGTTACAAACATGAGATTCGAAAGTATGATACATAAATGTATACAAAATGTTTTGAATGGTAAATGATAAAAGCGTAAGTCTTCAGAATATGTAGCTTGAGTCTAAGTTCCATGCACTAGCTATCGCCTTACTAACCTGAGATAAACATGCTAAAGTGTCAACACAATGGTTGGTTCGTTCATAGAGTTTGTCTTAAAACAGTTGAAAAGCCTTTAAAGAATATTCGCACAGCAAATGCATCGTGAATCCACTCAGTTGCAAGTCCCGCCTATAACAACACTTGCAACCTGTGTGTTCACAAACCACTGCTAAAGTATAGCATGATTTCAATATATGTGTATACGATATATGCACGCTTAATGTAAAGTATAACAGCCTACTGAACCTCATGACAAGAATAGGCACAAATGCTTCAAAGCTGGATTATATTCACCCAAGGCCAGGAATCGGTGACCAAGGGTGGGGGCATCAGCCCGATAGTACGATCAATACCTCTCCATCGGCTCCATCCAGGAGTTAAACAGTGGTTAAAGAATAAAGCGTATAGAATAGTTTTCACACATTAAGACACATATCGTAATAAGACTACATATCATGTTTAAGAGTATAAAAGTATAGCGTAGCATATGAGTAAAATTTGTCTTTAGTAAAAGAGAAAGCAAGTAGTTTAAGCATGTATCTCCACAAAAGAGTTTAAAACAAGTATGAAAAGAGTAGGGGCTATGACTCACCTTGAACTAACGATATCACAATGTATAATTGAATCAACGGATAAGCCGGGAAGTCTCTACGCGCAACCTAGAATATGATGATATGTCTTAGGTTTGGAGTAATGTCTAAGAATATGAAGAATTACCTATATATATCTTGCATAATGTTCATGATGTAGTACTTAGTATATAGCGTAAGTCTTTGAATAAAAGTGGTTTATGAAACATGTATAGTTTGTATATCTCTTACTACCATTCGGGCCGTCATAATTCAGAGGTCATGTTGTAAATGTTCGAGGAGCTAGGACACTTTAAGTCGTAAATCCAGCAACTCGTCGAACCGTTTACCCAAATGGAACGCCTCACATGAAGCTCCCTAGTGTTGTAGTATTCAATTTGTAAAACATGTGTAATAGTTATAATTATTTTGGTTTAGAAAGCCTTGAGATCTTAGCCGTGGCCTTGCCGTGGCTTTGGTCATGGCTACCATGGTCTTGAGACTCATCCTTGGCCATAGCCATGGTTTTGGTCTCGGCTTTAAGGTCATTAGATCCCTTGGTTTTACTTAGCCATAACCAATAAATGGTCAATTGGGTATTAAAATGGGCTGTTAAGAATTTGAATAAAAATGTCACTCGTTATGCGTTTTCAGGGTTCGAGCTTCTTCACTCCTGAACGAAAAAGTCGTTCCAGACAACTTTCGTGTTTTAACTTTTTGATGAAACGGAGCAGAAGGGCCTCTTTTATTTAGGTCAGATTGGAAACAGTAGGGTATCGGCAGTTTCAGCGTTTTGGTTTTGCTAACTTCTTTTGGCCGTAACTTTTGACTCGTGTACTCGTTTTAGGTGGTTCAAATTGCTATGTTTTCCTTTTAAAACCCTCTATAACAGTAGGTAATTGTTTCAAATCATGGTTACTCTATTTTGGTCGTGGTTCTCAATATAAGTCACTAGTTTCCTTGATTACTTAACATAAGTTAACATATAGTGTTCTTAACTTGTTTTAAAGATTTTTGTACATCATGAACACAATACAAAGACCATATATAGCATGAATGAAATATAATAAGCATGAAAATGATATTGAGGAAGAAAGTGTATTAGGGTTTCTTACAACTTTTAGCATTCTAAAGAAAGGAGTCAAGTATGAAACTAGGACACTAAACCTATGCTTGCAAACCCTTCACCACAGCTCTTGCAAACCCTTGCTAACCTTTACATAAACCTTGTGAAAACCATTTAACCTCAGCCCCTAACACCTTGTGTAGCTCCTAATTCAACCATGGAATCACCAAACAAACTCTTGATTCATGTAGAGACAAACTATGCCTTTAACTTTGGTGTGTAACTTATGACTTAGAAATCAAAGGATCATGGTTTATGGATTTGTTGTTGGGCGTTTGGAATGAAGAGAAAGGAAGGGATTAGCCTTGTATTTATAGCATGAAGAGGAGGTTAGGAAGGTGCCTAGGAAGGTGTAGTGAGGAGGTGCAAGAGTTGGGATATTTCTAAGACTTAGTAAGTAAGTTTCAAGACTTAGTAAGTAAGTTTCAACACATGGACTTATATTAAGTGATCAAGGTCTATCACAAGCCAACAAGGCTTGTGACTTAGCATAAAATTTCGTCCAAGGTCTATCTTGGATGACTAGATATGAGTTTTGATAATATCTTGCTTTTATGGAGTAAGTTTTATCCCGGTAATCGCTAACGGTAAGTCGTTAAGTCATGAAACTTAAAATCGGGTATCCTAAAAATATGAAACTTATAAAAATGTTAGAACTTATTAATATAACCTATCTTAGCATATTTAATGAGTGACAAGTTCTATCGGGGTGCTTAAACGCTGCTAAAACTGGAAACGCGGGTCTAAAACGCGTAATTCGCGTAAAACGCTAAACTGGAAAATGTAAAATTCCAAAACTTTTGGAATTGTCGTAAAATGAGAGAAAATCATATTTCTATTGTTTATAGTGTTTTATAGACATATCGGGATGTTGGAATGACGTTTAAACCTAAAAGTAAATCTCGGACACGGTTTTGTGAGTTTTGCAGAAATGATCCGACGAGTGTCAAATTCTCGGATTATCATTAAATTAGTTTAACTTATGAGAATATGAAATAAAAATTTCGGGAGTGAATAGTGAAAGTGAATAGTAAAAAATGAATAGTAATAGTGAATAGTAAAAATGAATAGTATTCCGAAAATGTGAATTGTTACAGTCTCTACCCCTTAAGGGGAACTTCGTCCCGAACTTCAGTTGATTTTAACTACTTACGGTGTTTCTAAGAGAATTTGGGATTTCAGGATCTCTAAAATAGTGGTGTTCACTCTGATTCGTCTAAGGTAGTGGTTAAGGAGTCGTATCGGATGCAAATAAGCCCACTTATTTATAACTCATTACTTACATAAAGAAGCGTCCAAATTTATGTAAGTAAGGGATCATAAACTCATGGTTTGGTGATTTACAATTTCTTTATTTAAATAAAGAGGCATCCCAATCCATTTAAATAAGGAGATTCTAAATCATCCTACTTAAGAATTTCCGACACAAAAACTCGCTTTCTGAGACAGATAATAAGATAATCAAGTCATCAAATCCCTAAAGCTAAGTAATAATATTATTTAACTCAAATCTCATGTCACATCAAACAAGAACTGTCATAAGATCAAGTTAAATAATTAGTTATTACTGAGCTCCATATTTTTAATGACTCGACTAATCTCTGGGGTTCCTTATAATACTAAAGTCACATCATCTAACAGCGTGGAACTAAACCAATAACTAACAAAAAGCATATGCGTATGTAGTGTGTGTAAGGCAAATAAAGAGGAGAGTCTTAACGTATATAGCAGTTATAGTCTAGACACTAAATGCAACCTAGTTCTCTATAACCAAGTCTCTGATACCAATCTGTAACACCCCCAAAATACCGCAGCGGAAGACTGTGTCACTGGGGTGCTACTTCATAATACAAAGTACAAGTTATAGAAAACGACCTCTAAATGAGACGTTTTGAAAAGTTACCATTCGATTAATGAATTCAAAGTTACAAACATGAGATTCGAAAGTATGATACATAAATGTATACAAAATATTTTGAATGGTAAATGATAAAAGCGTAAGTCTTCAGAATATGCAGCTTGACTCTAAGTTCCACGCACTAGCTATCACCTTACTAACCTGAGATAAACATGCTAAAGTGTCAACACAATGGTTGGTTCGTTCATAGAGTTTGTCTTAAAACAGTTGAAAAGCCTTTAAAGAATATTCGCACAGCAAAGGCATCGTGAATCCACTCAGTTGCAAGTCCCGCCCATAACAACACTTGCAACCTGTGTGTTCACAAACCACTGCTAAAGTATAGCATGATTTCAATATATGTGTATACGATATATGAACGCTTAATGTAAAGTATAACATCCTACTGAACCTCATGACAAGAATAAGCACAAATGCTTCAAAGCTGGATTATATTCACCCAAGGCCAGGAATCGGTGACCAAGGGTGGGGGCGTCAGCCCGATAGTACGATCAATACCTCTCCATCGGCTCCATCCAGGAGTTAAACAGTGGTTAAAGAATAAAGCGTATAGAATAGTTTTCACACATTAAGGCACATATCGTAATAAGACTACACATCATGTTTAAGAGTATAAAAGTATAGCGTAGCATATGAGTAAAATTTATCTTTAGTAAAAGAGAAAGCAAGTAGTTTAAGCATGTATCACCCCAAAAGAGTTTAAAACAAGTATGAAAAGAGTAGGGGCTATGACTCACCTTGAACTAACGATATCACAATGTATAATGGAATCAGCGGATAAGCCGGGAAGTCTCTACGCGCAACCTAGAATATGATGATATGTCTTAGGTTTGGAGTAATGTCTAAGAATATGAAGAATTACCTATATATGTCTTGCATAATGTTCATGATGTAGTACTTAGTATATAGCGTAAGTCTTTGAATAAAAGTGGTTTATGAAACATGTATAGTTTGTATATCTCTTACTACCGTTCGGGCCGTCATAATTCAGAGGTCATGTTGTAAATGTTCGAGGAGCTAGGACACTTTAAGTCGTAAATCCAGCAACTCGTCAAACCGTTTACCCAAATGGAACCCCTCACATGAAGCTCCCTAGTGTTGTAGTATTCAATTTGTAAAACATGTATAATAGTTATAATGATTTTGGTTTAGAAAGCCTTGAGGTCTTAGCCGTGGCCTTGCCGTGGCTTTGGTCATGGCTACCATGGTCTTGAGACTCATCCTTGGCCATAGCCATGGTTTTGGTGTCGGCTTTAAGGTCATTAGACCCCTTGGTTTTACTTAGCCATAACCAATAAATGGTCAATTGGGTATTAAAATGGGCTGTTAAGAATTTGAAGAAAAATATCACTCGTTATGCATTTTCAAGGTTCGAGCTTCTTTCTTCCTGAACGAAAACGTTGTTCTGGACAAATTTCGTGTTTTAACTTTTTGATGAAACGGACCAGAAGGGCCTCTTTTATTTAGGTCAGATTGCAAACAGTAGGGTATCGGCAGTTTCGGCGTTTTGGTTTTGCTAACTTCTTTTGGCCGTAACTTTTGACTCGTGTACTCGTTTTAGGTGGTTCAAATTGCTATATTTTCATTTTAAAACCCTCTATAACAGTAGGTAAATGTTTCAAATCATGGTTACTCTATTTTGGTCGTGGTTCTCAATATAAGTCACTAGTTTCCTTGATTACTTAACATAAGTTAACATATAGTGTTCTTAACTTGTTTTAAAGATTTTTGTACATCATGAACACAATACAAAGACCATATATAGCATGAATGAAATATAATAAGCATGAAAATGATATTGAGGAAGAAAGTGTATTAGGGTTTCTTACAACTTTTGGCATTCTAAAGAAAGGAAGTCAAGTATGAAACTAGGACACTAAACCTATGCCTGCAAACCCTTCACCACAGCTCTTGCAAACCCTTGCTAACCTTTACATAACCCTTGTGAAAACCATTTAACCTCAGCCCCTAACACCTTGTGTAGCTCCTAATTCAACCATGGAATCACCAAACAAACTCTTGATTCATGTAGAGACTAACTATGCCTTCAACTTTGGTGTGTAACTTATAACTTAGAAATCAAAGGATCATGGTTTATGGATTTGTTGTTGGGCGTTTGGAATGAAGAGAAAGGAAGGGATTAGCCTTTTATTTATAGCATGAAGAGGAGGTTAGGAAGGTTCCTAGGAATGTGTAGTGAGGAGGTGCAAGAGTTGGGATATTTCTAAGACTTAGTAAGTAAGTTTCAAGACTTAGTAAGTAAGTTTCAACACATGGACTTATCTTAAGTGATCAAGGTCTATCACAAGACAACAAGGCTTGTGACTTAGCATAAAATTTCGTCCAAGGTCTATCTTGGATGACTAGATATGAGTTTTGATAATATCTTGCTTTTATGGAGTGAGTTTTGTCCCGGTAATTGCTAACGGTAAGTCGTTAAGTCATGAAACTTAAAATCGGGTATCCTAAAAATATGAAACTTATAAAAATGTTAGAACTTATTAATATAACCTATCCTAGCATATTTAATGAGTGACAAGTTCTATTGGGTTGCTTAAATGCTGCTAAAACTGGAAACGCGGGTATAAAACGTGTAAAACGCTGAACTGGAAAACGTAAAATTCCAAAACTTTTGGAATTGTCGTAAAATGAGAGAAAATCATATTTCTATTGTTTATAGTGTTTTATAGACATATCGGGATGCTGGAATGATGTTTAAACCTAAAAGTAAATCTCGGACATGGTTTCATGATTTTTGCAGAAATGATCCGACGAGTGTCAAATTCTCGGATTATCATTAAAATAGTTTAACTTACAAGAATATGAAATAAAAATTTCGGGAGTGAATAGTGAAAGTGAATAGTTAAAAGTGAATAGTAATAGTGAATAGTAAAAATGAATAGTAATCCGAAAGTGTGAATTGTTACAATAATTGTTTCTTTCAAACCCAAAAAAATGAGGAACTAAATAAAAACATGGAAATTAAGCATTCAGAGACATGTGTTCGATTTGAAAAATGATGGGTAAATCATCATCAGCTACAACCTCCATATCTCCAATATTTGCTTCTATAAATTCAGCAAACCTCAAGTCATCTGTAAAAATAACTTTACACATTAACATTTTTTTTAGAATAATATCAACAAAAATTAAATGAAAATTGATATAGAAATTGATTACCGGCGCTGAGTGTAATGCCACCATCATGAATGCAATAGTAGTTGAACAACGTAAGCCTGAAATTATGTTCCTCTATATAACTTAATATCATGAATTGACCTACATATAAGTTTTCATCATGGCACATATTTGTCCAGTTTAATCCTTCGAAACCAATCAACCGTCCATTATTCAAATGAGAATCAACCCACATACGTCTATATGAAGTTTCAATACTCACTTGGGTTGACTCTGAAGTGTCTAACATTCTAAAATAATCCTTTGCGAAAATCTATGTAGAAAAATAATACGCTAATAGTAAAAAATCGGCCTATCACACAAAATTATTGAAAGTGTAAATCAGAAACGAAAAGTTGCTTACATGAATTATTTTAGTGTTTACGCAAGAAACACTTAAACATGAACTACCACGCCCCCTGTAGTTCCAAAAGTTATCCATACAAACCCCTTCCAAATTATAACAGAAAGCTATTGAATAATAGTTTCGAACATGGCAAATATTAATGAACCAACCATTTATTAAGCCATTTTTAATGACAAAGCTTTTAAAGGCGGAACCATATATTAAAGCATTATTACAACCAACAGGTTTAACAGACATTATGTATCGTTGATTGTTTGAAATCAGAACGATTTTCCTACGTCCAACAAAGCCTACGCAGATGTTGAGTATCTGTATTGGGACAACCTACACAAAATATTCAATCTATATTTTTATTGTTAACATCTATAATTAATTTTCAACACGATATAATATACTTAAATATGTTGCCAGGCCTTCTCCATTGGAAGTTAAGTTGGTGTTTATGTCTTTGTTGTATTCAACGAGGAATTCCATCTGTCAATTCATATAGGAAATATTTATAACAAATTAAAAAAAAATAGTGAAAAAATAAATTCAACTTCATATGCATGGTAATCATACATTAGCAATGAGAAATATTGAATAAAAAATTGATAGTGTCGTTTAATCGTGACAGAAAAATTGCTGGTATAGGCCTACGACTATATGTAAATGTAGAATATACTAACGATTAAAATGGAATAATATATCCAAATCTTTAAATTTAAAGAAAAAAGATTTAGACTTTACGTTTCTATATGATTAAATAAGGGAAAATGTTTCAAATCTTTCACAAATCTTTAAACTTAATGATTATTCTTGCCTAAACAAACGTGTTTAAAAATTAAAGATAAAAAAATAAATTCAAACTAATATTATAATAAGCGTGGATGAAGTAAAACATGAACAAAGACTACGGTGTTAATTATACTAACGATCAGAATAACAATTTTGAATCAGAAAAGGCATTCTATCACGTGTCAATTCATAAACAGTATTAGAGTATAATGTCATAATCAGAAACTGGTTATCAAATAATACGGCTACGTATTTTTAATAAAAATATTATTTTAATTTTACATGTCCATATAAAATAAAAACGAATGTTTATATGTTTTGAATGTGTTGAAAAATTAAATGATTCTTTAAACAAACATTACAAAGACCATATATATGGAATAGTGTCACTAAACTTATCATCGATTGTGAAAATGTGCATCTAAAGTAAGATATCCAAACTTTAAATGTTAAAAAAGAGGAAGAGTTGTTACTTTAAACAATGTGGTAAATGATAAAAATTATTTAAATAATGAATGTGATAACAAACACATAAGAGAAGACTAAAGTAGTAATAATTACAATTAGGGTCACCTTATAAACCACTGATAGTTAAAAATTGACACACATCACAATAAAGTTTTTATTTATGTGACATCAATAAAAAAAATATAAATCCAAATAGTTTTAGCATAATGAGTTTTTTTTTTTACATATTTCATATATAAGTAAACATATATTCTAAAATATATATAGATATCATTAAATATTATCATCATTTGTGATCAATATCCAAACTATAAGATCTAAAATATGATTTATATTATACATTTTTATATATGAAATGATAACATATGTTATAAATCTTTTGT
Organism: Artemisia argyi; assembly: GCA_030686995.1. NCBI lineage: Eukaryota > Viridiplantae > Streptophyta > Magnoliopsida > Asterales > Asteraceae > Artemisia > Artemisia argyi. The sequence goes on from CM060676.1 coordinate 95,197,107, forward strand.
AAAAATAAGTTTCCTTTATAATATAAACTCTTAAACTTAGCGGTAGTTGTTATAAAACCAATTTATTTTAAATATATATATATATATATGGGAGAGAGGCGTGACTGTGAAAAAAATGATTATTACACACCTATCATCAAACAAACAAACTCAAGCAATTGTATCCTATAAGGTATCATCATTTACCCTCCCCTTACACTTAGGATGAACATTGTCCCCGATGTTCAATTAAAGAATGTAAAAGTGAAATAGGTAAAAGAATGAAAGCAAATACTCCCCTGATTCGTTTGGTGTGGATAGTGTGGTAACAATGTTAGATCTTCCTCCAAGAAATTAACATTCAAAGCTTCCCTTCCAGAAAAATAAATCATCTTCTTGTCATATATAACGTGTTAAACCTGAGAAAACAATCACAAAAACCCAAAGCATCAATCCGAACAAAGAAACCTCACAACTAGATGTAATTCCGGACTTAGGAATGAAAACAAAACAATTAAAGATATAATGCTTGTGGAATGAATGTTTGCATATTTCCTGGAGTTTATAAAACTAAAGAATCAACAAAAACTTTAAGACTCCGTTAGAAAAACAAAACTCGCAAAATTTCCAGAATTTTACACATGACGCCGTCAGGAATTAATTCCTGACGCCGTCAGAAGTGACATGCAGAAATCTTTACGTTAAGTTTCCGGAAAATTTCTGGAAAAACTTATGTCCTACTTCCTGGAAAATCCTGCAAAACATCATTATGACTCGATACAAGCATTTGACTCTAATTAAAAGTATATATTAAAACAGCAAGCAAACGACGCCGTTTCTATGTGGGCTTTTCCCGCCATTTTCCATGGGCCATTTTTAGCCTGCTCGATTGATCCGTAGCCGTTCATCAAAGGAGATAAGGTTGTTATAACCCTTGATGAGGCGCCACACCTTCTTTCATTTCTATAATTTTCCTTTTTAGTCTGCTCCATTGATCCGTACCGATTGGCTTTAACCCATCAAAGGAGATGCTATCTTCGTCCGTGATTAAAGGTATGAGTAGTTTTGAATTAGTTTGCGACTGTTTTTTTTCAAGTGGTGGGTTAGGGTTGGGTTGAAGTGGTGGTGTGTGGTGATGGTGAACCTTTGGGGATGGTGGTTGACCATTTTGGCTGCTGACATGGAGTTGTCTCATGGCGGTCAAGGTTTACCAGATATTTGGGGGGGGGGGGGGGGGGGGGCTAAATCTGTTTGTTTCAATTTTTAGTTTTTAGGTGTAAATTGTAGCTTTTTTATGATAAAAATAATCACTTATAAGAGAATGTTTTTATTAAGGATCAAGATTAGTGCTTTTTATTTGCTGGGTGTTTGTTTGACCTTATATTTCTGCCTTATGATGTCACTGAATGTTTTTGAAAAGCTAATAAGGTTAGATTTTGAGTAATGGATAAGATTAGCATAGTTGTGCTTGAATCTGTTGTCATTTGCGTACGCTTTTCAGCTGACTTCGTAGACTTTACGTTACACTAATCAACATTAGTACTTTTTTCCAATGTTAACCTTATCTTGGTTTTGGTTCAGTGGGTCTGGATCAGAAGGTGTGGTTCAGCGCCAACGGTTTAGAGAGTTCATTATTGAAGGAATACTTGCAAAGCAACAACCATTGTTCTTTCTGAGGTGAGTTAGGTGTACTACTACTCCTTCATCTTCTTTAGAGGAAGTCTTGCAAAATTTTAAGCTGTAATTATACAAGGGTTCAAATATCAAGCCTTTCTATTGTTTGGTGGTTCTTTTGGTTGATAGGCATGGTGTACACATGAGTCGCGCCAGACAACGGTGTCAGATGAGTGCAACCTGATTATGTGTGAGACTGTAATTTGAAAACGCAATAGACAAATAGTGCTGAGTTATATAATGCGAGCGTGGACACCCAAATACCTGATAGTTATTTGTCTATAGGTACTACAATGTAGCATAGGCTTCTACCTTTTGTTGATCGAAAACTGTATGTCTCACTAACTATTTTTATTTTTGAAGCAGAAACTAAAGATGGAAGCGACAAGGGCATTATGGTGATCTTAAGGTGCACAAAATTGTCACTGACTACACATATTACTGTGTTTTTTTATGAACCAACAAAACTTTTACATTCGATTGCTCATTCTTGCTGCTGTAAAACTTATATTCTTATGTGGGTGTCATGGTGTGCCGACAGATATGGCTGTGTCATCTGAGGATATAGAGAAAGTTCATCGGCATGGCGATATGCATCACGTAATTTTTTTATCCATTAACTATTGCGCATTGATATGAAAACATAGATTTGTAGCTTAATATGGTGAATATCAACAGTTTGTTTTTTAATTTTTTTCTCAAGGAGAATTTAGAATCTGTGATTCAGGTTTAATATAGTATGATTGAAATTTGAAATGAATATTTTTAAAAGTAGTTTGACATGATAATATGTTCAAATGAATGCTAGACAGACTTTAGTGGTGAAATTTTGTATAAATTTTGTTAGAAAAGACACATGAAAGTAAAGAAAACTATCACACAACAGATGTACAAATGTTTATGATAAGGAATCGTAGGCCGTAACTGTCATCAGCCGAGCACACATGTTCCATAAAGAGCATGTGTTTTACACTAATTTTTCTGTAGATAAATGTATTACGGAAGATTCGAGTTCGAAATCTACTTTTTTATCTTATTAATTGTGTGTATTCTTTGCAGGAAGCCAAGAGGGTTTTTTTTTTTTTTTTTTTTTTTTTTTTTTTTTTTTTTTTTTTTTTTTTTTCAGTTTCTAGGCCCTGCTGATCTCGTAGGATCAAAATATCAGATGAATGGTCAGGTTCTTCAGGCCCAACAACTGATTGTTGTATTTGCAAAGGAGAACTGCAGAAAGGCAGCTGACATGCGGACAAGGGAATTGAGGTAAAGCTACTCACTTTTTGAATTACTCTATTGAAATTTAAAGTGTCAACCAGGCTATGCGAGTGTTTTAAAATTGAAGGTTATAGGAATATCAGATCTGTTTTATGGGGTTCACATTTTGGTCGGGTGTTTGGGTTGGGAAAAAAAAAAAACCCCTTGGATAAGTATAGCGAGATCCAAAAGTTTCATTTATCTTTACTGTTTGAAACTAATGGCTTCACGTTATAGCGTTTTGGCCAGTACCAATAGTAAGATTGCGTATCCGCTTACTGCGCTTTGGGTGGTATGCGCCAGCGTTGCACCTTTTATGACTAAACATACTTTGATTTTCAAATGCCTATTGATGCCTTCTTTTATTCCTCAGGATCTCAAACTAGATATCGCATATCTCACACCTGACGGTTACAAGTGGCAAACCTGGATGCACTAAACCAAGACATGTGGCACGAGCATATATGGACTTGGGAGATTGTGATCAAGATTGTGAGTATTGCGGTGCCCTTTTTGGCATGAGGAACGCTTGAAAGGACATTCTCCAAATCGAAGAGCTAAATACAACCGATGTTGTAGAAGTCGTCGAGTTAGGTTACCACTTCAAAGATACGCTCCACAGGTAAGTGCTTGCTATATAAACTTTAGGAAAATTGTATCTGTAGCAAAAAAAAATTGTGGTTGGATTATTTGGATATTATTAGAAGTGTATATCAGACCAGATGCTGAATTTAGTGACCTTTTATAGTTAAATAAGTAGGCGTTTACCACTTTGTGTAAATGAAGTAAGATTTTACACTGCTAATGGTTAATGAGTTTTGCTATGTCTAAGTAATGTGCTTTAAAATTGTGCTTCGGCCATAATACCCGTCACAATAACTTTGAAACTAAATTATGTCCAAACAGCCGGACAAAACCCAACGTTTGCGGCATGGCCAGTCGGGGCTAAGTTGTTTTTCTTTTTCCTGTTTATATGTACATTTTACAAGTGGTGGTTTAATTTTGACCTCTGCTGCTAACATAGTAACTTCGATACCCGTCACAATAACTGCTCCTATTTGATATGATTTCAGGTTGGCTTTTAAGTAGTTTAATATGTGCATACTTGGATTGGATACAGCTCAAGACACACACTTAAAGTCTATTTGGCCGAGTGTCGTTCGGTGATAAGTTAGTTATTTACCATCTTTATCATGGACATATTCATGTTTTTTTCAAACCGTTTGTTCAATTATAGTTGTTTTTTTTTTTTTTTTTTAAATTGAAATAAATCTGCTGATGCAGCAAAAGGATGCTTGGAAAGCAGAGTTAAGGGGCCTCAGTAATAAGAACGGCTATGATATAAACAGGAATGGAGATAGTGGTCTGTTACTTTTGGATGTACTTGAAGGTTTCTTGAAATTCGAGGTTAGGTACTTTCTTTCTTGCTGGGTAGTCAGCCAAAATTGAAGGCCCTTTTAGAATTGCACTAAATGATTTGTGTAATGATACGTATGGGTACTTGATAATTGTTTCTACTTTATTATTGATGGTCTTTTTATTGTAGGCCATTGTTTTACGGTATAAGAAGTAGACGGAAGAGTGCTGTGTGCAGGTACGCATTCAACATTGTTCTGTTCATGTGTTTTTTTTTGGGCTTACGAGGCTGCTTGCATGAACTTATGTCTGATTCATCTGTGTGCAGCCATGGTGGAGAAGGACAGCATGTGGCGTATAGTATGTGGTTTCAGACATAAAAGTAATGTCAAGTCTGATCTCTACACTTTCTTTTAAAAAAATGAACAAAATTTCAGGTTATAAAATTCAGAAACGTACTACTATAGAACTATTTTTCTCTGCTTTCTTAAGTTTGAATGCTTTGTTATAAAATCAACACCTCTACTGAATTGGCATTTGCATGTACGGATGTTATCGGGTCGGTTTGCCGGGTTTACCGGTCGGGTTGAGTCGGCCATTTAGTTTTAAAAAAGTCACCCGCAACCCGACCCAGCAAGTAATCGGGTTATTGGGTTTGGGTGTTATTGGGCCGAGTTAAGTCGGGCTAGGTTCACCCAAGTCGTCGGGTTAAAAACACCAGTTTATATCAGTGGCGTAGTTAAACTACTTTTTAGATGCTCTAGCAAAACAAAATACAAGGAAAAAAAAACAAAATAAAATACAAATTTAAACACAAATCATTAAATAGATGTTGTAACCATCTTATTTCTATACTTTGTCACCCTTAGGTTGTACCGGGAGGAGTTACGAACAGGAACAACAAGAAGTGACAACCACTTAAATGGACGAATCGAGGACTGAGACAGGTGACTTTAAACGACCAATAAATGGGCAAGTTTCTCTTTTGCTTATCTTTCAAATTGTTTTTTTCATTCCACATTTTAATAATGTTTAGAAAGCACCCAGATTGAAGCGAAGAAGGATTTTTAAGATTTGTTAGTAGGATGGATTCTGTAAGTGTCTATGTACGCCACATGCTTAACACGTTATTGGTGAAAATGCTTAGAGTTTGGGTTTGGGTCTATCTATAGCACAATAAATACATAATTACAAACATATCCTTAAAAACGTTTACTATGACAGGTATGCAAATCTGCTTGGCCTCCCGCCTGCTCTCCCAATTCAGCACCAGAAATTTGATGACATAGAAGAAGAAAAAAAACGTAATCGCTACTCGCTCAAAACTTTGCTGGAGATAGACCCAAAACATCACGGAGTAAGCAACAAACATTTTTATTTTCATATTACTTTTTGCACAGTGTGTTAACCAAAAAAAAATGAACCCAGTATGCCCGGTTTACCAATGAAGCCACTATCTCTTCAATCGATCCCAATCGGCCATGGTACTACAAAAGGTGTACCAAATGTACTCAAGAAATTATTGAATAGGTCCCGATACCAAGATGCATAGATCACGGAGCATAGCCTATTCCAAATTACAGGTAAGCAAACATAAAACTGCTACGTACTCTTTTACTCAATAATAATAGTCTAACAACAATCGTTCATAAAAATTACAGATGCTGTTTTAGAGCAGCAATTGATGACGGAACAGGAGCCATAACATTAACATGTTTCACTCCTGAATCTAACAACCTTACCGATAACTGCAAGCAAATTGTCGAGCAATTTAAACACAAAAACCCATACCAACTGCCACCAAATTTGTCGAGCAAATTGTCTAGCAGCTTTTCTTTCTTCGAGCTTCTGTGTTCCTTCTTCCATATTACATCATGGCCCGATCCATCAGCATTCTGCAAGGTCGTAGGCAAAGATAGGTGGCTGCGTCTTTACTTATTTTTTTTCGTACTGTTTTGGACTTTTTCATCGACGCAACTTGGTATGAGTTATAACCGGTACCAACTGTGCTTATTTGCTAATTTGTGTTCACATGTTCATGTAACAGGAGGCTGCAACATCGGTGGCATCACAGATTGCTTTAGTATTGCAAGCGGAGCAAATCCGAACCTTACACTTTGCAATAGCAACTACTACCCCAGCACATCAACAGGACTGACACAAGCTCCAGTAACCGCAGTGACTCCCTGAGAGGGTGGCAGAGCCAAGATGGGAGGGATTGGAATTTGAAAATGCCAAGCCATTTGCAATGACAAGGTAAAATACTGCCTATGATTCGTATGCCTTTGTTCAAGTATCTTCGTTTTATCACCTGTAGAACATCTCAACAGTCTCATTATTGCTTCTTTATAGCAAATAATAATTCAATACACTAAATAAACGGTAGAATTATGGGTCGTTTAGTTGAAAAAATATACGTCGATGTACCTTGCTTCAAGTTCTGTTTCTTTTAAATCACGATGGGATGCTGTAGTTTGTACACAAGCTAAAATCAGGGTAATTGTTTAAGAGAGTACTTTAGTTTTATGTTCAATTAATGTAAATGGTAAGATGGCCAGGTTGGGTAGCGGGTCAAAAGGGATCAATATAAAATCAGTGCTTTCGTTCGTGTTGTTGGCGACTCCTGCCCTTATTTGAAGGTTTAAGAAAAAGATGTATGTAGATCATACATGATATATAGCTTTTGCATTAGGACTTAGCAAAGCTGGAAGTAAGCTGCTAATTTAGAGAACGTTGGAGTAAAATTATGGAACTCATTAGTGTTGATTTGACTTTTTGCAGCAGCAGCTAATGTTCGCGAACACCTGATACAAGTAAGATTTACACTAGCTTCATTCGATCGAATCTGACATTTATTTTAATAGTTCTAAATTACTTATAGCTGTTACCTCCTGCAAATAGGTCTATGCAATTTGAAGAAGTAAGAGATATAGCGATTGGCAGTTCTTAGGTTGCTATTGTTACAACTTACAAAGAAGATGGTGGTTACACAATTCAGCACAACCAGGGAGTTTTGCTATTTCTAATGGTACATTTGCCGAAAACATGAGTTCTTTCTGAATTCCACAGAATGAGTCAGCTTTTCAGAAGCATTGTCGACAAAAAGGTACAACCTTTGTGGATGTTTATGAAACGGTTGCGGTGTTGTATGTTGGTGCTTCAACAGGTTCTAGGAGGTCTCTTTTTGCAGCAACTGGCCTTTATATAATGATTTGTTGATTCGGTTGTTTGTTAGTTAAGATTTATTTGTTACTTAGGATTTATGAACTTGAACAGTAGAAGCAAAAATGATGAATCGCAGGCTGATGATGAATGGATTCACAAAGAGATGGTGTTTAGATGTTATAGCTATACAATATGCTTTTTTTTAGGTACATTATTGTGTATACATTACTCTTATTGCTACTATGTATCGAGTTTAAAAGCAATACTGTTATTACTACTATGTTATGATTTGTTTATAAAAATCAAGTAAACCAAATAGGTAGCCGTGCGACCCCTGAAAAACAATTGACGAAATAAATAGGCGCGCCGGCAACGCGGCGATCGTCGCCAATCTCGTAAATACTAATACACATGTTCATTTATTATTGTGGCGAATCAAGATCAATTTCGTTCTTAAAAACAAATTTGGGGTTTCCCCTTACACGTAGCTTTTTGCAAAATACCTTTATATGAAGTTAAGACAAAGTTAAACAACAAAATAAAGCATTTTCACAATTTTATTTTGAAACATGATCTACCAACAATAAAAATAAAGCATGCATACGGAAGCAAATAACAATCAAACAAATAAAAATCACACAAAACATGGGTTGCCTCCCAAGAAGCGCTTGTTTTTGTTTGAGTTACGAGCCTGACTCTACCCTTATTTAACGAAAATAGGAGAGGTTTTCCCTACACTTTGGATTAAGTGCGGATGGAAGTAGCGATACACACCCTTAGGGCGGAAATATGCCACGTGAGGTGAAGGGGGTGAGTGAATGGCTTCCTTCATCCTAAAACTACCCGGATAATATTGGTTGATGGGTGGGTCGGTTCCTCTTTTGTCTCCTAGAAATATATCTAAGGATGGAAAGGTGTGTAAAGATTGAGGTTCCGGTTCATCAACACTAGGAAATTCCCTAGAACTAGGAGTAAGGTTATCACTACAATTATTCAAACCTATATCCTCAAGTGGTGCTTGGTCCAAGGGTTCTACCTCCATCGAGATTCCTAAAGTTTCTTCTACTTCTTCCGGGTAAGTCACGGGCGGTGCGTGTGCCTCAAATGATGGTTGAGTATTTTGTGGGCATATGTTATTGACCTCATCATTCCATGTGTCAAGATCACCTATATCCTCATCATGTGTTTTGGTAGAATCTATCCTAAGCATTCTCCTAAGTATCTCATGTGCTTCTCTAGGCATCTCAACTTCTATGTCCGAATCATACGGATCATCCTCAATAATCTTATATTCAATTTGCCTAAAGGATTCATCATGTGTTCCTTGAGATTCAAAGTCATTGGTCATAAAACCTAGGTCCTTTTGATCAGTGTGGTCATGCTCGGCTAAATCCTCCTCAATTGTTTTCTTAGGTAGTGATAATAGCAAAGCTAGTGCTTCATCCAACTTATGATTTGTTGCAACGGCTCTCTCCATAATTCCTTGGCAAACTAGGTCGCATTTCCTATTGGCCTCACTAAAATGAGATCTTAAACATGGAGGTTGTTCATAAGAATCTATCCTAGGTGAAGGCTCATATGATTCATAGGTGTCTCTAAATGAGGTATTTTGAAATTCTTGGTGTTCTAGCCACCCAACCTTATCTTGCAATCTTAGAAGTCTAAGTGAAAAGTCCATTTGAAGCAAATTACAAACGAAGTCACAAAGAAAAGATAGACTACGAGAAAGCTACAAAATAAAAATAAAAAATCTCACTTGATAGGAATCTAATGAGTAGACCTAATAGAAATAAAATTCAACCTAAACAATAACTATTCCCCGGGCTGCGGCGCCAAAAACTTGATACGTGGGAATCGCACCAGGCTTTACCTCTCGAGGGATCTCGAGAAGCTTACAACCCCCACCAGGCAGTGTACCTGATCGTTGTAGTATAGTATAGTGACAAGTACCGGGGGATTGATCGTTCAACTCAAGAATAGTGTCGTTAGGATTGAAATTAATCTAACTAGGTCTAAAGGTGAAGGATGATTCTTTTTTGTATTTTTATATTTTATGAAAAGCAGGTAAAAATCTCGGGTATTGGAAGGAGGGGCGGAATTAGTTGCTAATCAACTAACCCAAAAGCTACTAATTAAACTAATGTGCAAGAAAAATAAACTAAGGTTCTACAAGGTAAGTGAAGTATGTCTACCTATGATATGTTACTCCTTGCTAGCTATCCAATTCTACCTATTGAATTGTCACACATTGTTTTAATTGACGGGTTGTATTCCTTAATACTAGTCGTAGGGCCGTGTACAATATTCCGTAACTCCATAAAATCCTACTTCACTCCTATGTCGAGCCGTTAGAAGCTCCTAACATGGGATCATTAGAATTCTCTTACGCATTAAATACAACCATATAATTGTAGTACACCTCCGATCATGTTTCTTAAGACGTTCAAGCAAGTTACCAATTGGAAGTCTGCCAGCTTTCTTAAGCATACCATCGATATCATTCAATTAAACAAGAGACAATAGGAAACAAGAATTATAAGCTAAACCAATTAGACCTATCGAAGTGTCACACCCTAATTGATAAAGATAGACACAAACATCAACAAGGAATCGATAAGATCTAATCAATTATATATAAGTTTCACACAATCATAAGTAGACACAAGGTGAATTAACAAAGCATCATCAAAGAAGAGCAAGCAACAATGATAATGGAAAATATAATTAAGATAGAATCAAAAAAACAGTACATGATGTTTATGGAGTGATTGAAACCCTCTAAGTTACTGGAAAAGCACCTACCTAAAACCAGGAATCGACCTTAGGGTTTAGGGCTTATAAAAAGTGAAGTTATGATGTTATATTTGTAGGAAATGTTTCTGATGGCGTCACGACCAACTTTTCTTCACCAAATTGTAGATTTGTTCGTCCTCTTCGCGTGGGCTTTTGAATCACCTAAATCCGAGTTCGTATGCAAAAGTTATGACCAAAACAATATCAGCTACTCCGCGCGCAAGTTTTTGATTGTCTTGATCAACATGTGACGGTTTTACTAAGGTTTCTTCTTGTGTAAGCCTTCTTCCTGACGTCGTCACTTTAAATCATCTGACGTCGTCAGGTTAAGTCCTGACGCCGTCATGTGTAAACTTACTCTGGGCCGTCATTAGCAAATGGACCATGACGGCCTAGGTGACGCCGTCATCTCCAATGCACAAAACACTCTGGACCGTCACGTGTATCTTCCACTTCCACCTCTTTTGTTACTCTTGATGCCGTCACTTGGAGACTCTTGACGCCGTCAGGTACTGTTCCCAGCAAGGAAAATTAAGACTTTGCCGTTTTCTTCACTTTTATGCTCCAAAAACGTCTAAAATGCTTCCTTTTCCAGATTTCTCTCCAAAAGTACCTAAAATGACAAAAGGAACGATTTAGGGCAATATTTGATCAAATAATCTTGAATCCGGGCTTAAATGACCCCTTAAAAACGGTTCATTTTTCGCCTCATCAAACTTATACTAAAAGAGATGAGTTTGGACTATGATTCCCGTGTGGATATACTCTATTTTTAAATCAAAAAATATAATTCTTTTATATCCTATTCTATATTAATAGATATATATGGCATACTGTATTTTGTTTTAATTTAAAATATATTTGTTATAGAATATAAAACTTTTCGCCATCTATAAAACCGAATTCAATCTCAAAAGCAATCACACAACTACAAACCCTTCTCTACCTTCGTTTGACAAAAAAACGTTCCAATTGGTCGTGAGTTTTTCCCCCATCAAAATCGTCAAACAAACGCCCAAGAAGTGTTTCCCCACCAAAAGAACCTTCGTCAAATCCACCAAAAAGGATTTTTCTACCGATAATATATATTGATCGCCATATGAAACTAATACGATTGTTGGAAGCAGAAAATGTACGCGACGAACAAACAGTATTGAAATATGAAGACTCAATTGTCCAGCGAAGGAGAAAAATAATTGAGTATCAAGAGAGGATAAAGGAAGCTAAAAAACAAATGGATAGTTTTAAAAGTTAATTTGTAATTTCTTTTGTATGCAATAATATTTCTTAATGTTCTCTTTATAATTTGATGCTCGTGGACTTTTGATTACATCCATATGTTTTTCTGTTGCATTTCAATTTCTCAAAGCTTTTTTATTCTTATGTCAATATTATAGCAAGTATATTAAAAGATATGAATTTTGACTATCATTTCCATGTGACTATACTTTATATTTAAATCAAATAAATATCATTCCTTTCTTATCTACAAATTATTTTGTTTAAATTTTAAATATATTTATTATAGATTACAACTTAGAAGAACTTTTTATTTATAATATTATAAAAATATGCGAAACGTCACAACATATCACCATCCTAAAACGTAGCGTTACAATTTTTCATCATCTATAAATAGTAACTCAAACTCAAAAAGGAGTTATACATCCATATAATTTTCTACTTTCGTTTAAAAAAATATTTTCAGTGGAATCTTCGTCATCGAAGTCGTCAAACAAACGTCCAAGGAGTGTTTCGCCACACAAAGAATCTTCATCGAATCCTAAAAAGAACCCATATGAATTTTATGGTGTGTGTCTTCGCAATCGAGATGCTATTGATCGATCCATATACAAAAATGATAGCAAAGTTGGAAGCAAATATCGCAAACGATGAAGAGGCAATTGAACGACGAAAGAAATATGTCATAGAGTATCAACAACGGATAAAGTTTGACATATAAAAACAAGTGTAGATATTATTGTATGTATCACTTGAATTAATATTTGCAACTATGTTTCCCAAGATTTTTGTATTCATTTTTCATATTCAATTATTTAATTCGTGTATATTAATCGATTCAATACACATAGTCAACATTAAAATGATCTAAACACTTTTCAATACGATGTCATAGCATTGTTATAAATACTTGTGTCAAGACATTAAACTTAAACACAACGTGTTCACAATGTCTATCAACGAATCCGGGTACGATCATAGCATAGCTTCATTCATTCGTTGAACCTTGGGGGTAACCATTAGCATTGAGGTCAATCACCACACCACCTCTATCATACCAGTCAACAGCAACATTCCCATCATTGACGAAGAGTAAGAAATTATATGTCTCTTTGTTCAAAAAAAATTACATGTATTATTAGATTATTGGTAATGTCTATTTTGTTCAATAATTAATATACTCTAAGTTTTATAGGATTTGCGAGGTATATCCATCACGTATAGTTAAGATATGTGTTAACCATGGTGGACGAATGGTCACTGACAATAAACATGAATTTTTATTGGGGTGGTGCAAAGCAAATTGTTCCTGCTATAAATCTTTTTAAAAGTACAAAAGATGAATTGCTCGACTACATTAAAAGTAACACGACTCAATACTTAGATATTGAATCTCTTTTCTACCGTGTCCCTGGCAAACCTGAGCATTTTGGAACAATTTATTCTTTCAAACCTTTATCAGATAATAAACAGATTTCTGAGCTTTATGTAGAAGAAAACAATGGTGAAAACGTTGATCTATATATTGTGCATGCTGAATACCCAACAATAGAGGAAAAAGAGTACTATTGGTTTGAAAGAAGATGGTCTCAATGAAAATGTTTGTCCGGCCATAATCAAGCTAAAGATGACCAATTTGTCTTTCAGAATTTGTGGGAAGAAACTGATGAAGTTGATGAAACCAAAATTTTTTACAATGCAACTTTTGATAATGATATTGATGATGTTAAATCAGTTGATGGCTTTGATCGTGATTCTGATAACGATGTGTCAGATAGGGATGGCGGTGTAAACGGCAATAGTGACAACGATAATGACCCATATGATGACAATGGGAATTTTTCTGATTAATTTGTTGTTTTTTAGGTTTATTTTGTCTAAGTTTTTTTAATTTCTGATGCTTATGTTTTCATTGTTTCTGATGTTTATTGTTGTTGATAAAAAATATCTAATGCACAACAATTGACTAACTACACATTTTGCATCTTAAAAAACATGTGTAAACCATTTCCAAATAAACTAAAAAAAATATAGTTAAAAAAAACTGGAACAAACATAAACATAATATATATTACACGAATATACATCATATATATTACATATAGATGGAAAAATAAAATAAAAAGAAGGAAAAAAAACATAATTCATATTAAGTTCTCCTGCAACTGTTTCAATTTGTACTTAATTCTTTTCTGGACCAAAGCATATTGCTCCAAAAGCTGAAAACTGAATTTATGATCTTCCTTGATTTTTTCGCACAAATTTTCAATAATTTCACCATTTGAATCTTTTTCGATGTAGCCAACCGTTTTTAATTTTTTTTCCTCATATGAGAATGTTCATCTGATTCATCTGAAGAAGTCCAAACGAAGGGTGATTTTTTTTGTTTGTATTTATTTTGATCTTTGATGTAGACATTTTGTAAATGTTTTGGGTTATTGGTTGGTACTCGGTGAAAAATAAAAAGAGTGCTTTATGATCTCTAGGGCCAAGGGGTAATCTTTTCTTATATTACAAACAGGTCCTTCCAAGCTTTTGTAACTTTAGAATTTCACGTTTGTGACACATATGTTTTCTCACTAAATTAATCGCAATAGATTATAGTCGACTTTAACTTAATAACTGTCTCCACGCGTTTTGAGATATTACTAATAAAAAATATTTTTACGTAATAATTTACATAATAATATAGACCTATATAAATGCAGCACCTCTTAACCCTAATTCATTCGCATAGAAAATTTTAGTCGATTTCATAACGTCAAGGTTGGTTTAATATTTTTATTTTTTTCAATATCGCTTGAATATGATTATTAATTACTTTTCCTCTTTGTTTAATTTTACACAGACATGTTTTGTAAGATGGTGATTGATAAGAGTTCGAAAGGGATATAGTTATTGACGACAAAGAATTGGCCAAAGATGATGATGACGTATACTCCATACTCGGGTCACAAACCCGACCAATGGACACTACTAATACCTAAGCCCATCACACGTGGGCTATCATGATCAAGATTTGGGCTTGCAAAGGCCCAAATTCGAATTTATTATTTATGGTCTTGATATAGGATCTCTTATTTATGGGATAAGGATCAATGGACCGCATACGTAGGGATACGCCGAAGAGTAAGGAACACGAAACCAACAAGGATTTTGTGTGTTTATAAAGGGCATCTCGGCCTCCTTAAGGTATCATCTAATAACCCTAACTCTTCATTAAAAACCCTAAACCGATTACTTACTCACACGCCGGAGGATAATCGTGGGAAACAATCCCACGGTAAGCCTAATGGTGTTGTTTGCGCACTTAGTGCGCTGGTCTCAAGCATTAAGATCCAATTGATACGGGAACCGGAGTCCAAACAAGGAACGCCCAACTTTTAAATCAACAAGTGGCGCCATCCGTGGGACCACACACTAAGAACTATAATGACGAAGAACGGAAACGTAAACCAGCGGACTCCGTAGGTGAAGAAAACATATGGTGACCTATAGGGGAAGAAGCAAAAAAGTGATTCAACCTCTAAGCAGGCCTCTGGAACAACCAGTGCGCCCAGGCACCAAGGATCAGGCTCAGATCTGATCTTTCCGACAGTAGAACTGCCCACAGGGACTACCCAGGCCATTACGACAACCACTAGAGCGGAAGATCTACAGCGCACTCCTTTCACCACCCCCACCAAACAGTGCCAGAAACAGACCTTACCGAGCCGCCACGTGCGCCTAACCGAGACAAGGGTCCTGATTTGGAAATAGACATCCTCGCGCTAGAGGGAGTCGCGCCTGAACTAGCGCCAAGAGATTTCGTGTCTCAAAACTACGAAAGCTTGGCTGCCCTTATGCAAGAAGAAGCGAAAAAGAGGTCAAGTCAGAGCCTGCAAGCCCAGCTCAACTTCGACCCTGAGTATGAAGCATCTCCACCACGTCACCAAAATGATAGACGCGAGAAGGATAGCCGCCGACTCCTAGTGTTTACTAGGGTTGGCAAGAAAGTTGTGGATGATGAAGCAGCCGACTTACAGTACCTGGATGAGCATGAAGATGATAGATGGTGTACCAATGTCCACACTAGGCTTGGTAGTCGCAGGGTTCATGATAGACTTGGGCGACAGCGTTCCCCAAGCGTAAGCCCTCCAAGGCTTGGTAGTCGAAGGGTTCATGATAGACTTGGGCGACAGCGCTCCCCAAGTGAAAGCCCTTCAAGCTCGGATTCCGAGGAAAGTCGACTCAAGTGCCGCAAAAGAGTAAGCTCGTCCTCAAGTGACTCCTCGGATAACGAGGACAAAGAAACAGGACACTGGAAGTCCAAGAGAAGATATCGCGATGAGGAGGACGAAGATATGTCCCGTCCCTGGCACCGCCAAAAGATTGACGCATTCACCCGGCGCATCAACGATTTTTCAGAAGATAAGAGAAGGCGCATGCCCGCTAATGTTAAAACTTTTGATGGGACGGGTGATCTTGATGACCACCTAAAAATTTTTGAATCAGCCGCTACCATCGAAAATTGGCCACAACCCGTGTGGTGCCACATGTTTAACTCCACATTGGTGGGGAATGCGCGAACCTGGTTTAGTAAGCTGCCACGTAGAAGCATAGATGGGTTTGAAGAGTTGCGAAAGGCGTTTCGCTTAAACTTTACTCAAAGGAAGAAGTGCGCCAAGAACCCTGTCGAGCTTGCTAGGGTAAAACAACACCAAGGGGAATCCACAAGCGCTTATGTGGAACGCTATAAGGATAAATGCATACACGTCAAGGCATGCCTCGAAATACTAAAGATCTTAGGATTTATGAACGGAATCAATAACCCAGAATTTATCAAAAGGTTAAACGATAAGGTTCCCCAAACCTTTGATGAACTTATAAAGCACACAAGGTCCTTTATCCAAGGCGAATGCGGATAGCAAAAAAGGCTACTCAAATTACAGGTCGCAAGAACAGCCCAGGAGACAATCCAACGACCAGAGTAGCAACCGTAACTAAAGCTACCGCAGCCAGGGGCGGACGAGATAATGACAAGTACACCCCACTAACGAAGACTCCAAGAGAGATATTTGTGACAGAAGGCGCGAACTTCCCGAAACCCCCACCAATGCGCACCTCAGAAGATCTGCGCGTAGGGAACGGGTACTGCGAGTATCATGGACAGAAGGGCCATACCACCAATGAGTGCATCTAATTGCGCCAACTAATTGATAAGTTAGTGAAAGAAGGCAGATTGGATCATCTAGTTAAGAACATCAAGGATGGGAAAGACAAACAAAAGATCGTTAGCAAGAAAGAGGCACCTAACGACAAGGCTGACACCATCTACATGATACAATCATGGCAGCGAAAAACAAGGCAAAAGGTCAGCCAAAAGTTTTCTTATGGGAGCGAAATCTCTTTCCCCACTCTGGCTGCGGACAACGTAGTAGCGGAACCGCTCACCATCGAGATAAATACGGGGGGTCACGATATCCACCGCATGTATGTTGATGGAGAGGCATCCGCAGACATAATGTATGAACACTGTTTCAAAAGGTTGCGACATGAGATACGAAGTCAGTTAAGCCCGGCCACGGCGTCATTGACTGGATTTACAGGAGAAAAGATATGGCCCATGGGGCAAATACGATTACTCATGGTCGTTGGTGATAAGCAACACTCTACGGCGGCATGGATGAATTTTATGGTGATCAGATCTCCTTCGCCATACAATGGCATTATTGGAAGACCAGGAATATCAGCCATGCGCACGGTACTGTACACAGCACATGGGATGCTCAAATTCCCAGTAGAAGGAGGCATTGTCACCCTCTACAATACCACTGTACCACCTAGAGAGTGTAACACGGTTACATGTGAGACGACACGCACTCCAGAACAGCACGCAGTTAAAGTATCAAACCTGAAGGTCGCAATTCATCCTGATTACCCGGAGCAAGAAGTATCAATCGGGGGATCGCTGTCTGATAAAGGCAGAGCGGCTGTGTGCGCACCCTTGCAAAGGAATCTAGATATCTTCGCATGGGAACCAAAGCACATGACTGGTGTGCCACGATCGATTACAGAACACAAGTTGAAAATCCGACAAGGATACTCCCCAATACGGCAGAAAAAGCACGGCCAGGCTCCAGAGCGCGCAAAAGCCATTCTGGAGGAAGTACACAAGCTTGTGGACGCAGGTATCATGCGAGAAGTCTATTACCATGACTGGCTCTCCAATCCAGTAATGGTTAAAAAGAGTGATGGTAGCTGGCGGATGTGCGTGGATTTCACTGATCTTAACAAAGCATGTCCACAAGACTACTACCCACTACCAGAGATAGACTGGAAGATAGAATATTTGTGCGGATACCCCTTTAAATGTTTCTTAGACGCATACAAAGGGTACCATCAAATCCAAATGGCTAAAGAAGACGAGGAAAAAACAGCCTTCCACACAAGCCAGGGGGTCTATTATTATACAAAAATGCCTCTTGACTTAAAAAATTGAGGAGCCACCTACTAGCGATTGGTAGATAATGCATTTGAAAAGCAAGTGGGCTGTAACCTAGAGGTCTATGTTGACAACCTTGTCATAAAAAGCCATACCGAAGACGAATTGGTACGCGACATTGAAGAAACATTTAAAACACTGGGAAAGATCAATATGAAGTTAAATCCTAAGAAATGCGCTTTTGGTGCTACAGAAGGCATGTTCCTCAGATACTTGATAGAGCCTGATGGCATTAAGCCATGCCCAGAAAAAACAAAGGCTGTCAGCCAGCTCCCTTCACCACGCACGTTGAAAGAAGTCCAGTCCCTGAATGGAAAATTAGCCGGGTTGAATAGATTTCTGTCCAAATCAGCAGATAAGTCACTTCCTCTTTTTAAAACACTTAAGAAGTGTACAAAAAAGGGAGACTTTCGTTGGACTGCGGAAGCGGAAGAAGCTTTTACACAGCTTAAGCAACATATAGCAGAGCTTCCCACACTAGTCGCATCCCGACCAGGGGAAGAGTTAATTATGTATTTGTCTGCGACTCATGGAGCAGTCAACGCGGTGCTACTGACAGATAGGAACTCCGTACAAACACCGGTATATTTTGTAAGCAAAGCACTCAAGAACACATAGATTAACTATAGCGCAATGGAAAAGTTGGTCCTGGCGTTAGTATTCATAGCCAAAAGATTGCATATGTACTTTCAAGCACACCCAATAGTGGTGATCACGGACCAACCTATCAAGCAAGTTATCTCCAAACCCGACACATCGGGACGATTACAAAAATGGAGTGTGTTGCTAGGCGAACATAACATCTCTTATAGACCACGCACTGCGGTTAAGGGGCAGATACTAGCAGATTTCATCATTGAGAAACCAGACACTGATGCTCCACCTGAAGCGAGGCAGAACTACAAGAACCAAGGGTCCTATTCACGGACGGATCTTCGTGCGTGGACGGGTCAGGTGCAGGCCTTATCCTCACCAGTCCAGAAGGAATGGAATTCACTTACGCACTGCGTTTTGAATTCACAGCCACGAACAACGAGGCAGAGTATGAAGACCTAATTGCTGGATTACGTATTGCAACTCAAATGGGTATACGCAACCTAGAAGCAAATGTCGATTCCCGACTAGTAGCCAATCATGTGTTGGGCGAATATGTGGCTAAAGAGGATAACATGGTCCAATACCTCGACGAGACCAAGTCCCTAATTCAGGGTTTCGATAGGTTCACCATAAAACAAGTTCCTAGAGGGGAAAATAGGAAAGCGGATGCACTAAGCAAGATCGCATCTACAAGCTTTGCGCACCTGTCAAAACAAGTATTGGTAGAGACCCTGAAAAAAAAATCCATCTCGGAGATGGAGATATCCACTGTGATAGAAGAGCAGGATCCTACGTGGATGACCCCTATCATCGAATTCATAAGCAAGGGTATATTACCCCATGAGCAGAAGGACGCTTGACGGATACGGCGCATAGCGCAGAGGTTTGAACTTCGAGATGGTATCCTATATCGATGCTCATTTCTACAACCATGGCTTCGGTGCGTTGGACCTCTTCAGGCAGATTACGTACTCCGAGAGATCCACGCCGGTTCATGCAGTATGCACTTAGGACCACGGTCCATTGTAGCACGAGCCTTGCGGTCAGGATACTATTGGCCCACTATGCATCGCGATGCGTGGGATATGATAAAGAAATGCAGCGACTGCCAAGTTCATAGACCCATCTAATGAGGCGAAAAATGATCCGTTTTTAGGGGGTCATTTAAGCCAGAATTCAAATTTATTTGATCAAATATTGCCCTAAATCGTTTCTTTTGTGATTTTAGGTACTTTGGGAGTGAATTCTGGAAAAGGAATCATTTTGGACGATTTTGGAGCATAAAAGTGAAGAAAACGGCAAAGTTTTAATTTTCCTTGCTGGGAACAGTATCTGACGGCGTCAAGAGCAATTTGATGACGGCGTCAAGAGCAATTTTGTTGACGGTCCAGTGAAAACGTGACGGCTTCAAATCAAGGCCGTCAAGAGAAAAAGTGGTGACGGCCCAGAACAGCATTACACATGACGGCGTCAGATCTGGATCTAGGCAATTCGATTATATTTTTTGCGGCGGATTGACGGCGTCAGAACTTTCTTCTTGACGCTGTCACCTTAGTAAATCTATATATAGTCTTTGTAATTTTCATTCCAAAGGGAGGAGAAGTTTAGGGTCGACTTGAATAAACCCTAGCTCATTTTTAACAGTATTTTCAAGGGTTTTCACCCCTTGAAACCCTTCAAGTTCAATTAAGATAAGTATCCTTTCAATTCATTCAATATGTCTATGTGTTGTTTGAATATATCTTACGCTTGTCTTGATTTTAACATGTTAGGCTAGATCTCTTGTGTGTTTGCTTAGATGTAATAAAACCTAGATGTTGATTATAGGTTGATTGCTTGCTTATATTTGTAATGGATGAATGATTTCGATGTTAGGCTTAAGAAAACTGGCAGACTTCCATTGTGTAACTTGCTTGAACGTCTTAAGAAACATGAACCAATGCGTACTAAGGTTTTTATGGTTGTATTTAATGCATGAGCGAATTCTAGTGATCCTATGTTAGGAGCTTCTTGCAGGCTCGACATAGGAGTGAAGTAGGAGCTTATAGAGTTGGGGAAGTACGTATGCCACCCCACGATTGGTATTAAGGAATATAACCCGTCATCCACGCAACTGTAACAACAATTAACCTGTAAAAGATATCTAGGGAGTAGTGAAATCTAAGTAAACATAATTCTCCCATCTATTGTTCACACCATATTAGTAATTAGCTTTATTTTCATTTTTGTTATTTTATTTTGATTGCATCTGTAGTTATTGGGTTAGTTGAATAGCAACTAATTCCGCCCACTCTTCCAATACCCGAGATTTTTAATTGCTTTTATAAAATATAAAAAAAATACAAAAAGAATCATCCCTCACCTCTAGACCTAGTTTTTAGTCTTTCTAATCCTAGCGACACTATTCCTGAGTTGAACGATCAATCCCCTGGTACTTGTCACTAAACTATACTACAACGATCAGGTACACTGCCTGGTGGGGGTTGTAAGCTTCTCGAGATCCCTCGAGAGGTAAAGCCTGGTGCAATTCCCACGCATCAAGTTTTTGGCGCCGCAGCCCAGGGAAATAGTTATTGTCTAGGTTAGAATTTCTTTATATTAGGTCTACTTGCTAGATTCCTTTCTAGTAAGATTTTATTTTTATTTTTAGGATTCCTTTAGTCTATCTTTTTCTTTCTGCCCTTTATTTGTAAAACCATTTTCATTTGTCTTCATGGCGGATGAGATTCCATTTAGATCATTGACAATAGAGGAACAATTAGTTTACTCGGATAGATTTGCTTCCTATTGTTCCAATGAATTTTTAAGTGATCTTAGCTATATACAAGAAGAGATGGGTGTAAAGTTTGATAGGTTTGATGAGTTATGCGCATGTGTGGCCTATATTAAACAATCATTGTTAGGATCAATTCCTTTTAGTAAGACCCTTTGGAAAAATTTTGAGGAAAGCCTCCTAACCGTGAACCATGAGTTCAATGAATTGATGGGTTTGTATACATCACAACTTGAGGAAACAATTAAGGAGGATTTAGCCGAACATGATCATATTGAGCAAAAAGATGAATCCTTTAGGAAAATTGAACATTGTAATCAAATTATTGAGGAAGGTTCTTATGAATCAGACTTAGAACTTGAAATGGCTAGAGAAGGATTTGAGATACTTAGGAACATGTTTAGGTTAGATTCTACTAAAACACGTGATGAGGATATAGGTGATGTTGAGATAAGGAAGGATGAGGTATATAACACAAACCCACAAAGTACCCACAACTCCCACCATCAGTTGAGGAATATACACCACCCGTGACTTACCCGGAAGAAGTAGAAGAGACTATAGGAGCCCCAATAGAGGTAGAACCCTTGTACCAAACACCACTAGAGGATATAGGTTTGAATACTTTTAGTGATGACCTTTCTTTTAGTTCTAAGGAAGTTCCCAGTTTTGATGAACCGGAGCCTCAACCAAAACCATTACCTAATCTTCCATCATTTGATGTGAATTTAGGAATTAAAATAGGTTCCGATCCACTCATCAAACCATATGGTCCGGGTAGTCTTAGGATAAAGGTAGTGGACTCTAAGCCTTGTAGAGAGGAAGCCAATATAGGAGTGGAAAATGACCTTACATGCTTACATCACCCATTTATGATTGATCACAAGAAACATTATGGGTTTAAACCGGGTTTATTAGGTCAAGATGGATTCCCAACTAGGAATCTCTCGAAGTTGATAGAAAATGATCCCTTTCTAGGAGAAAATCTTAATCCACCCATTAACCCAATTGAATTAGGTAAGGTTATGACGATAGGAGGACACATCTTTGAGCATATAATCCATCCACTACTTTTTCCTCACGTGGCATATTTCCACCCTAAGGGTGTGTATCGCTACTTCCACCCGCACTTAATCCTAAGTGTAGGGAAAACCTCCCTTATTTTCGTTAAATAAGGGTAGAGTCAGGCTCGTGACTCGAACAAAAACAAGCGCTTCTTGGGAGGCAACCCATGCTTTATGTGATTTTTATTTGTTTGATTGTTATTTGTTTCCGTATGCATGCTTTATTTTTATTGTTGGTAGATCATGTTTCAAAAATAAAATGGTGAAAATACTTTATTTTGTCATTTGACTTCGTCTTAACTTCATCCAAAGGTATTTCGCAAAATATAAGTGTAAGGGGAAACCCCAAATATGTTTTTAAGAAAGAAACTCGATCATGATTCTCCACAATATTAAATGGACATGTATATTCGTATTTGTTAGTGTCAAATGCTTGTATCGAGTCATAATGATGTTTTGCAGGATTTTCCAGGAAGTAGGACATAAGTTTTCTAGAAAATTTCCGGAAATTTAACATAAGAATTTTTGCAGATCACTTCTGACGGCGTCATGTGTAAAAATCTGGAAATTTTGCTAGTTTTGTTTTTCTAACGGAGTCTCAAAGTTTTTGTTAATTCTTTAGTTCTATAAACTCCAGGAAATCTGCAAACATTCATTCCACAAGCATTATATCTTACTTTGTTTTCTAGGATTTATTAGTATATATAGATTGCCGCCGATTTCACGCGAGGTTGCCTTGTTTGTTTTCTCAGGTTTAACAGGTTATGTATGACAAGAAGATGATTTATATTCTGGAAGTGAAGCTTTGATTGTTCATTTTCTTGGAGGAAGATCTAACCTTGTTACCATACTATCCACATCCAACGAATCAGGGGAGTATTTGATTTCATTCTTTTACCTATTTCACTTTTACATTCTTTAATTGAACATTGGGGACAATGTTCATCCTAAGTGTAAGGGGAGGGTAAAATGATGATACCTTATAGTATAAACTTTCACTTGAGTTTGTTTGATTGATGGTAGATGTGTAATAAAATTATGAGAAATACTTGTTAGTGTAATTTTAGCGCCAAATTTAAAAAATTTTACAACATTTAGGAGTGAAACTTTAGCCTTAGCAAGCGTCTCATGGATAGGAGTTGTATGACTAGCACAAAACAGTACCATTCAGAAAAATTTTCCACCCAAATATGTGAGGTTCGCCTTTAGATTTGATAGGAAAAACATTTACTATTAGTGCTTATGAGTGTACCGGTAGCATTTAGATTCTAGAACTTGCGTTAGTGATGCATCCCGAGACCGCTAGTGAGACTACATTCGTGTAGTAGGATTTACTAAATGATAAGAGGCATTAGGATCACCCTTGTGTTAAACCGTATCATAATTACCTGACCATTTAAGTCATATTACTTGGCTAGTTAAGTCAACTAATTTTTCCTACACCTTAGCGTTGTACTCATTTTTAGTACACGAAACCCCTAGTACACCCCTCAGAGCCTATCTTTTCATTTCTAACTTTAAGCATCTTACTTAAAGGAAGAATTTGTTACAACCCACTTAAATGTACACCCAAATCTCCTTAGCCTTCCGTGTATGCACTCATCTTTAGTGCATTATTGTTATTTGTTTAAACCCTTAGTTAATTATCTAATTGATTACATGGTTGCTAAGTCGAGTCATATCCTTGTACATATTGTTTTGGGACGATTGGGACTCATGGGTAAAGTACTAATGTTATGGAGTAATGGGGAAGAACATCTATTATTACTCTCATATGTACGTTAATCTTAAAAGTACTCCATATGTACGTTAATCTTAAAAAAATCAAAAAAATTAAGAAAAAGAAAAAAATAATAATAATAAAAAAAGAGAGAGAAAAAAACATACGGACTACCATCCCGTTTCATTCTATGTTTGTTTTGTGTTTTTGTTATTTTTCATTTATTAGCTTGAATCGAGTCTAGTCTTGGCTTAGCAACGCCATATTGTACATGTAATTAACCAAGATGATTAACTCGCCACCAGTAAAGATTGCCTTTATCCAACAAAACCGTGTATTCCATATCCCTACACCTAACGTTATAACCCTTTAAAAGACCTCTTTGATAGTTTATCCTAGGTGCTTACGCCATGTGGTGGAGGTTTGATCCTTTCCCAAGCCTATGGTAATCTATTTTGCTATGACTGGTAGTGAGAGATGTTTTCCATTTCCATATTGTGATATATACTTTATTACACCCGAGAGATGTGAGTATCTAAACACTATTTGTGAGGTGCTAGTGTATGACCTCCGTGCTTGTCTTTAGTCTTTAGTGGAACGATTATTTGTTGTAATTACTTTTATATTAGTGTTAAATGACACCTAACTTTTATTTTGACTAGAATAAAAGCGCATTTGCTTGAGGACAAGCAAATCTCAAGTGTAAGGGTATATGATGAGGCAAAAAATGATCCGTTTTTAAGGGGTCATTTAAGCCGGAATTCAAATTTATTTGATCAAATATTGCCCTAAATCGTTCCTTTTGTGATTTTAGGTACTTTGGGAGTGAATTCTGGAAAAGGAAGTATTTTGGACGTTTTTGGAGCATAAAAGTGAAGAAAACGGCAAAGCCTTAATTTTCCTTGCTGGGAATAGTACCTGACAGCGTCAAGAGCAATTTGATGAAGGCGTTAAGAGCAATTTTGGTGACGGTCCAGTGAAAACGTGACGGCGTCAAATCAAGGCCGTCAAGAATAAAAGTGGTGACGGCCCAGAACAGCATTACACATGATGACGTCAGATCTGGATCTAGGCAATCCGATTATATTTTTGGCGGTGGGTTGACGGCGTCAGAACTTTCTTCTTGACGCCGTCACCTTAGTAAATTTATATATAGTCTTTGTAATTTTCATTCCAAAGGGAGGAGAAGTTTAGGGTCGACTTGAATAAACCCTAGCTCATTTTTAACAGTATTTTCAAGGGTTTTCACCCCTTGAAACACTTCATGTTCAATTAAGATAAGTGTCCTTTCAATTCATTCAATATGTCTATCTGTTGTTTGAATATATCTTACGCTTGTCTTGATTTTAACATGCTAGGCTAGATCTCTTGTGTGTTTGCTTAGATGTAATGAAACCTAGATGTTGATTATAGGTTGATTGCTTGCTTATATTTATAATGGATGAATGATTTCGATGTTAGGCTTAAGAAAACTGGCAGACTTCCATTGTGTAACTTGCTTGAACGTCTTAAGAAACATGAACCAATGCGTACTAAGGTTTTTATGGTTGTATTTAATGCATGAGCGAATTCTAGTGATCCCATGTTAGGAGCTTCTTTCAGGCTCGACATAGGAGTGAAGTAGGAGCTTATAGAGTTGGGGAAGTACGTACGCCACCCCACGATTGGTATTAAGGAATATAACCCGTCATCCACGCAACTGTAAGAACAATTAACCTGTAAAAGATATCTAGGGAGTAATGAAATCTAAGTAAATACAATTCTCCCATCTATTGTTCACACCATATTAGTAATTAGCTTTATTTTCATTTTTGTTATTTTATTTTGATTGCATCTGTAGTTGTTGGGTTAGTTGAATAGCAACTAATTCCGCCCACTCTTCCAATACCCAGGATTTTTAATTGCTTTTACAAAATATAAAAAAATACAAAAAGAATCATCCCTCACCTCTAAACCTAGTTTTTAGGCTTTCTAATCCTTGCGCCAACACCACAGAGGATTGGTTTCCCCTTCACACCCTCCTTCTTTGCAAGTCTCGTGGCATGGGCCTCTAAGGATGCCTTTAAGGAGATTTCTTTCTCAAGATCAAAAGGGTTAAGGATATCACGCGGATGAGCAAAGATATGTACCTGCAGCTGTGACACATTTGGCTTCAAAAAGTAATCAGGTTGAGCCTTTGCGCCCTCTGCTGTGTGCCTGGCCAAGGTTAACCCCTCTATAATAACACCTATGGGGTAATCTTGGTCGCGCTCCAGTTGAGCAATGTGTGGAAGCTCTAACAGCTTCATCTTCTCCATGGCAGCAACAAGTTCAGCATAGGTATCTCCGTTGTACCCTGGCACTTGTGTGGCGGGCACTGTTAATAGTTTGTTCTCATGTAGCTCCTCTACAGCCTCCGCCTTGCCACGTGCCAACGCACATTGAAAAACATCCCCAAAAGCCTCTCTCACCTCTTGAGATTCCAAAGTACTCAAGGCAGCAAGACGCAGACCATGACTGATCAGCCACCTACGCTCAACAATGGATGACACCAGGTGTCGGTATAGCTCCTCATCATACTCGATACTGAGCTTGCGCAGCTTACCCTCTTGCTTCTCCAAGGTATCCTCCACAGCCTTGCGAAAATCATCCAACCTGGAAAAGTGCTCATTCTTGTTCTGCTCCATATACTTCAAAACCCACAGACAAGTGGCCTTGTACTCTGTGAAAGCAGCACGCTCTTGGCTGACCCAAGCAAGTAAAGACATCTTCTCCTTAGCAAGCTTTTGGGTGTACATATTTGTTGACTCTACTTCAGCATGAGCACTAGCCAACTGCGCCTTTAGTAGCGCAATTTCTTCATCTTTTTTGCGCACTGCTGCTCCCTTTACTAGTATACCTTGCCTTGAGCTGAGCAACTAACGTGGCTTGGTGCGCAACAGCCAAACTTAACTCCTCTATCAGATGGTCTGTGGGCACATCCTCAAATGCCTTTGAAGGCTCATCAATATGAGGGAGACTCGCCTTGGGTGGCGATCTCCCAGCATGCGCAGCATCACCCCCAGCAGCTTCAACATTGCACGTAAATGGCAAAGATTCAAGGTCATTTTATATCAACAAAGAATATGAAATAAAGGCACATGTTTCATTACTTACTTGGGGAGAGGAGTTCCGGTCGTATCTTGGGCAGCAGTGGAGGGCAACGCATCCTCCTCTGATGACACATCCACATTGATAATATGGCGTCTGTGCTTGGATGTGCCTGGGCCATCACCACCAGAAGCTTTCTTGCGCTTCACTCCCTGGCTTGCCTCTTCTGGATTACTTTATGACCTAAGGATCCCCATACTTTCTGAGGACTCTGTGTGCGATTGCTCTGGGGATTGCACCCTTTGAGTTGGAACACTGCGTACTGGGGTCGCCTCTAGAACCAGTGGGGAGGCATTCACCGGCTCCTCCTGAACAAACTCCATGGTGCGCCCTGCTGTAGCCTCAAATATTGGCGCCTCACCATCTCTCAAGGGGCGCACCCCTACGGTTACCTGTGTAGGCTTCGCCAGCTTCACTACGCTAAATAGATCCATCTATGCGAAACAAACAACAAGCAAACAAAACGGGGTTACATAAACTTCAATAAAAGAGAGCGCTTACACTAATGAGCAAAGGAGAGGAAAGGACAAGCACCCACCTCGGTTATTCTCGTCCAAAAACGTTGGCACCTCATCAGGACTTTGGAAGTAGTTGTGACTGATGCCCATATGCACCAAAAGCTCTTCTGGGTAGGAGTTGATGGGGATACAGATGGCATTTATTGTCTCAGCATCATCTGCGCTGTACGTCCCAGGGTTTGGGCGCTCATCCTTTGGTAACGACCCCTGGGTATAGAACTCAAAGGCCTAAGGGAACACTATCTCATCAACCCAGAAAAATCTCTCCCTCCAATTCCTAAGTGCGTCTAGCTTTTCCGTGTAACATTGAAGGCGCCCTGCGTGCTTGGAAAAGGACACCCACCCGTTTGACCATGTTGTGTGATAAAACGCGCGGAAGAGATTGATGGTAGGGTTAATCGGCAACAAGCGATAGTTTATTTCAAAATTGGTTATTTTAGCTGCGCCTATACAGTGCAGTTGGGATATATGAAGGCGATAATAATTAAGGACATCGCACAAGAAAAGTGAAATGGGCACGCGCTGATTCACAAATTTGAAAAAGCACGTGTATATCCCTACTTTTCCCTCAGGGAAATCAGCCATGGATGCAGTCGCCACCGGTACTACCGGGTGCAATGCGAGAGGGATATAGTAATCCGAGATGAACTCACGAAGTTCATCCTCGGTTATATCAGAGGTAAAGTCAGATAACTTGAGAACCATTCTTAAAATTTGATGGGTTCGGATGCGCACGCGCTGTTATCTTAGTAAAAGTTGATTTCTTGATTGGTGTTTGAAGAGCTTAACAATGGTGGAAATGAAGCTTTTACTGTGATAGTCACAGTGAAAAGGGAGATACCCTTTATATAGTGTTACATACAGTCATGGATGCTTGACACGTGGATCCCACTCATTCTAATTGTGTGGCTGGGAGATCAAGAGGTGAGGTACTTTTCACCCACTTTCTCACGATTTACGAGGAATATTTGGGACTAATTTGGACTAGATACACCGTATAATTTTTTGGCGGGAAAAACTTGAAGTTTACCCGCTACGCATCCTGGTATATTTTTGCTATAGTTATTAGTCTAGCATCCGTGGTTGCACCTTGCGCATACTAGACTGGGGGACATAATGACGTATAGTCCACACTCGGGTCATGAACCCGACCAATGGACACTACTAATACCTAAGCCTATCACGCGTGGGCTATCATGATCAAGATTTGGGCTTACAAAGGCCCAAATTTGAATTTATTATTTATGGTCTTGATATAGGATCTCTTATTTATGGGATAAGGATCAATGGATCGCATACGTAGGGATACGCCGAAGAGTAAAGAACACGAAACCAACAAGGATTTCGTGTGTATATAAAGGGCGTCTCTGCCCTCCTTAAGGTACCATCTAATAAACCTAACTCTTCATTAAAAACCCTAAACCGATTATTTACTCTCACGCCGGAGGATAATCGTGGGAGAAAATCCCACGGTAAGCCTAACGGTATTGTTTGCTCTCTTAGTGCGCAGGTCTCAAGCATTAAGATCCAATTGATACGGGAACCGGAGTCCAAACAAGGAACGCCCAACTTTTGTATCAACAGATGATAAGGGTGATTCATCAAACAATATTGATCTGCCTATTCCAATAAATGATGGCGCTATCCCATACGTCGATGGCACTAACAAGAGAAAAAGTCAGATAATGACGATGTTGCAATTACTGATCTTGAATATTTAATGTCAAAAATGAAAAAAACGTCAATGGATATTCATATACTTCATACTTCAACGGAAGAAACTGGTGTATGTGAACTTTTCAATTATAAATTATTCAGATGGTGATTATATAGATCTATATATTCTTAAAAGTATGATGATGGAAGAGTTTTGTTGTTGCCCCGTATATAAAGTAACTTGCCAATGCCCACATGACAAAAGCGATACAGAAAGGTATACTAAGAATAAATAGTCTTATTTTTTTCAATTGTTTTTGCTTAATTTAAAATGTTGCTGAAGACTTATACATTTATGATATGATGTGTTATTTTGGATATGATTATATAATTAAATGTGTATCTTAAATATTAACATTTAGTGTGCAAAGATCTATGAAAAATAGAGTAGCATTATCACCAAATTGAACTTAAAAAATGTACATGAATTTCTTATAAGATACATCCCACAAATTTAATTTTCATCAACTAAATGATTACATTATAAATTATTATCAAACCTGAAATTTAAAACTATGCAATTACCACCGCCAAAAAAAAATGTACACACTAAAATCACATGTATTTTTTTTTAATCATCTGCCAAATATTCTCTATAGTGTTTTTCAATATTCTTTCCCAAGAAGCTTTCAAAATATTTTTATATACTTCTTCGAATTTTCCAAAATAGGCCAAACCCATCAACTCCTTCCCCAACTTCTCCAAATCCAAAACCCGAACATCAAAAGCCAAAACCCTCTTCTCATAAACCCTCCTGGCCTTCCTCAAACACTCGTCATTCACCTTCTTCATTTCCTCAACCTTATTTTTCAACCCTTCATTTTCCTCCACCATTATTTCTCATCAATCGATTTCCAAAACATGGCAAAAATACTCATGATATCAAATCTGGACTTTAAAGGAATATTTTTGCCACAACCCGGCGTTGGATGGATCGGGTTTTACACCGTTCACCCTATCTTTCAATTATTATCAGGTTACAAAAAAAACTATATACCTGAAATAATTGAAAGGTATCTTTTGGTTAAGATACATATAATCAAAAGCAGAGTTAACACCATTCGTAACCAATTTTCGATTACATGTTTTGAGATATATTTTCCTTCTCTTCATTGTTTTTGTTTGTATTTGAGAAAATAGTTTGGTTTTAGATTTAATACAAAAGAGTATTTATATAAGAGAAAAATATGTGTAGTTGAAGCCAAATTAAGGACTGGTCTAATATAGACAAAGGAAGGATTTAATAATTTCACCTAGAAATATGTGTCAATTCAATATAAGGCTAGCGTGGTCAAAGTATATGTACAGTTCTATACGGGGTAATTTAGTCAATGAAATATTAATGAAATTGAATTATTTAAAAAAAAATTAGTAAAATAAAAATAACATTTTTTCCATACATAAAAAAATGTGTCACATTAGCGTATATAAATGGTTAATGATTTGCACACTCCTATTTTTGATTTGCACACTCCAACCTATGCTTTAAGCATTTGTACATTTATCTAATGTAATCGGGACTTTTACAATTTTTTTGACTTCTTTCAAAGGGGAATGAAGACCTTCCTTAGAAGTTTTCGCTCGATCGAAAGGATATAATACATACAAAACCTTAACTTTGCGGATTTTCCGAGGTATAACCTTCGCCACGACATTAGTGGCTTAGCTCTCGAAGTGTGCGAGTCAAAAATGAGATTGTACTAATATAACCTATATTATTTATCCACCCTTGCAATTTCTTTACCATGGTTAGTCACACAAGTAATAATGACTATCAAGTCATTGCAGCTGTCAACCATATCAAATCAAAATAGTAGCCGCCTAAAAAACGTGCACTCTGAAGCAAACAATGTCATCATTAGATTCCTGCAACATTTGTGATAAATATAATTATGGTATAAAGCGATTAAATGGATATTTTTATTAAAATAATCAAACAATGTCATGTAGCTTGATGGTTTGAGAATTTTCTTCCGATATTTAGATGTAAACAAAATTTCTGATAACATTGTACATGTTATACAATCTTTTAAAAAAACATATTAATCTTCATTGATATATGTTTGAGATTTAAAGTATATGGATAGCAACGATCATAATCGTTCATACGTTAGCTATAATACATTTCTGATACATTAAATGCAAACTTTTACGTTTCTAACAAACTAAAACATACGATTATAATAAAAAAATATTATGTTTCTAATATGTGTCTCAAAATGTTAGCCACATTACTAATCGCTTTCTTATATTAAAATTTTCGCCTCTGACGTTGCTATACAAATTAATGCATTTCTGATACATTAAATACAAATTTTGTGACAAACATGTTAGCTTTCTGATAAACATTTTTTTCTAATACATATATTGCCTTTCTGATAAACATGCTATATTATTGACTCGTAAGTAAACATCACACTTATATAATAAACACATAGCACTAAAGATTCTTTTATTGCATTTGTGAAATTGTATGTATTTGTTTTGTCGTTATCAAGATTGGCTTTAAGAGGTGGATCATAAGTAGTTTTAGTCTCAACTCATCTCTCTAATTGCATTTGTTAAAGTGTGTTTGTTTAACAACTTATGAAATGGATCAACGAGCATCTTTGATACCATCTTTTGTAATTGCGTGGTTGATATTAGTGTTCAAAAACTTGTCAAAAGTCTATACGAAACCAACATGTGGATTTTATTTCTTATTTTACATTTGATATATCTTTTACCATTTATTTTCTTGATTTTAATATTGTAAACATAATCAATTATACTCGGTAATAATGAACTTGTGTTTTTCTATTAAATTGATATTGACTCATAAATCATTATCCTAAAGTGTAGAGGACCAAAGACTAAAATTAGTTTGAAATCTTTGACGGTAATATTAAAAATGTTTATATTTAATTATTGATCATGGCTTGCAATTTAAATTAGATACTTTATGAAGGGATTAGTGTGCAAAGAAAAACAACGTCTTCTATAATTGATGCTCATAGAAATGCCGATAGGTCACACCAGTGCACACTAAACGGAACACGTAAGTTGGTAATGAGTAAAGAGTGATGAAATGAAATGAAAATAAAGAGGAAATGAGAATATGGAAATATTAGTATATAGAGGTAAAACAGTAATTACCTAGGGTGTATACATTTATCAGAGATAAATATATTTGAGTATAAAAGGTAAAACCACAAACCCTAAAGGTTGTGGTATTCGACCGAATTCCCTAACGAGGAAAAGTTTGACTTCATGACAAAGTTGTATACTTAATGGATAATTATTAGGGGCTTATAGTACAATTAGGAATGTCTTTGTTTTACTATAAATACAAAGACAACGTAAACTAAAAATCACTTTAATCCTCTAAAGTTAAATATCCCTCCCCTTTCCTCTCATTCGGTCGATTGAACCAAAGGGTTCGGAAACCCTTAAGTCGATCCCTAAATTGACTTATAGTTAATTCCTAGATTGACTAAACTCTAGTCAATTTTTACCCGATTTCATACACTCCTAGATTCGTAGCCCTAGTTCTACTTGTGCAGTACTAATGGATACATGACGTAACTCAAGTGATGATTCTCCCCAATAAACCCTAAATAGTCGATTAGTACATCAAGATCAAGAAGAAATTGATTTCTAAGTAACCCTAAACATCATTTATTCATGTTAGATTAGGTTATATCATTCATTAGGTGATCTATCTATCAATGGATTGGTCTGCAAGGCCTTATGTGTTTATTTTTTGTTTTGCATGTATAATAAGTCATGCAAGTGACCACCAATACCCTACAGTGGTATCAGAGCCACTCTAATCATATATAACCTAGCTAGAGTTCTTAGTAGTTGCTTCTATTATCATAAAAATTGAATCTTTAATTGTTTGTTATGTTTATGTTTGGTCGATTTATACTTACTAGGATTTGAGGGTTTTTGCTTTTTATTGACAATGTTGGTGCAAATATGTGCGTATATCTCTTTTATGTTTTAATGATGATAAATATATATTATAGGACATTTAAAATTGTTATCGATAGCTCAAAACAAAATCAAATGAAGACAGCAGTTTAGCACGCTGGACTCGTACGCTAGCGTGCGAGACCATTGCACTAGACAGTGTCTTTGCGCTTAGTTTTCTAGGTCAACCTTCTTCAACCCCGACAATGTTTATTCTTTTAATACAGGTTTGAACATGATATTTAAAATGTTTTGTAGTATCATAAGTGGTTTAGGAATTAGAGAGATTACATCAAAATGGCTAGTCCTGCTTTATAAAACCAAACTCATAACCTTCTATAAAACCCAACTCAAAACATTTTGTAAAATAAGTTCAACACTTGGAGGTACATGTTTTCATAGATCAAATGAAAGTAAACAAATGATTATAATCTTAATTATGACTTAACTAACTACTAAATGGGTTTACTCTCTTTTAAAGAATAAGTTATGTTCACTTTAAGTATTCAGTTAAAACACTTCCCTCGTGTAGGTTAATAAGTTATTAAATATGCAAAGTATTTAACTTAGTTGAGTCAATGTAATTAGTCATAAGTTAATTATGGAATTAATAAGGATAATAACATTTGAATTTTGAATTTCAAACTAAAAGCCATTTTGCATTGCTTGGACTTTTTTTAGTAAGAGGAGGTCTTGTGGTTAATGGAGTGTTTCCTTATTTTTCTAAAACCAAAGCCCCTTACCTCCCTAATACCATTAGCTAATGAGTTTGTCTTACCTACCCTTCTTAAGGCTTTGAAATACTCTTGAGAAACATAAAGTGAATTTCACATGGGTGTTAGCAAGAGGCAACGACTAATTATTTTGGCAAAAGACAAAACAGACCCAACGTAATGGACCCACGTGCCAACGCGTTGTGTCTTGGATCTCTTGGCTATAAATAGCACCATCTTGCCACACTTAAACCTCACCTTTTGGCAAACATTTCTCTCCACTTATTTCTCTCTAAGTCTTCCATTCCTTCTTGTGTATAAACATATTTTTATCTTAAATTAAAGCCAACTTCTTTGTAAGAGAATAACACATAAGAACCTAATCCACTCTTATGTGCTGTCTAGATTCTATCTTCCTTTTATTCTTCTCCTAGTCTAGTTGTATTATTGTAACAGGATACTTAAACTTTCATATTCATTTATGACTAAGTATCAAGTCTTACTCCAAGTGCGGAGAAGAAAGGGTGTAAATTCTATTATGGGGTGCCGTCAAGCTTTGGGGCTTGGTACTTCTTCGGTTCTTTGGTAGAAGTGTTTGTAATACTTTGGAGTTCACGAGGTCTTATTGTTTGATTCCAGATGTGGACTTCGTTAGGTGCTAGCTTAGCTCTAGATGTCGATCAGTGAAAGCTAAGGTGTACGGTTTATCCACCACAAGTATTTGGTAATGGTGAATAGTATAGGTATCTGTTGTAATTAAACAAGTACTATACTTATACATCATTTATCCGATGTATATTGCTCATTTATTATACTTTTATATAAGAATCGTTACTTAATTGCTTAAATTTGTGATTTTCAGTACTACACCTTTTATGCATTAACTCGATGAATTTATCATTTGAACACTCTTGAATGATTGAAAGACTCTACTTTATGTAATCAAGTGCGACTAGAGATGGGGAGAGCATGGACTTAGGGAGCTGTTTGTTTGGTTTGTGTCATTGTCTAGGGGTGGAACAAGCCGAGCTGCTCGTTAAAAGCTCGGGATCGGATCGCTAAAAGCTCAAAATGAGCCGAGCTTAAATGAGCTCAAGCCCGAGCTCGAGCCTAAGTCAAGGATCTTTAAATAATCGAACTCGAGCCCGAGCTTTATATACAAAGCTCGATTAAGCTCGCGATCGTAAATGAGCTCTAGTAAATTTTGTTTATGTATATACATGTATCAAAATTTAATGTGTCTATTCCTATTCCCCTTTTTCCTAATTTCCTAGAACCACATGTTTAATCCTAATAACTATTACAATAACTAAATAAAGATTATCTCATCCACCTACTCACTCGCATATTTTCCCTATTGACTTCTAATAGATCATTCCATCATTTCACAGGTAACTTTTTTATTTTGCTTACAAAAAAAACCTATATCATTGCTTTTGTTTATTTTGTTCATAAGTTGTTTATTGACGTTTCACCATGTTCGATTTTGTTTATTCCTATTGACGTTTTACTGTATTTGTTTATTCTATATCGTTATTGACGTCATTGCATTTGTTTATTCAATATCATTAGTGTATTCATAAACTTGTTCTGTGATATTGTTAAATGGTTGTACTATATTTATTAAGATAGTTAAGTATTATTTTTATAGTGATTTGGTTAATGTAAGTATGTGGTGCATGTTATAGTTGTTGTGTAACTAGTAACTCTTGAAAAAGTATATGTGTGAAACTGATCAAAATAATTTGTATGTTAAAATTAACTACTTTGCTTAATTCAACAATAATATATCGATTATAATCCAAGCACATTTGATGAAGTGGTGTGCTTTCATTTGACTATTCAGTCGCTAATTCTACCACATCACTTTGTTTAGGTACACTTTGGTTTGCACAAAACATACTAATGCAAGACAGAGGTGCAACAAATCCAGTTAGTCTAACGCATGGTTCTACTTCGAATCTAATGCAATCGGGAGGAGATAATTGTGTTGAAGTTGATGGTCAATCATCATAATCTGAACATGAGTACATTAACCTTGATGATGAGACCGTTCACACTTAAGATACTATTGAAGATCCACGTGAAAGAAATATTGGAAATCACAATGGCGAAGATGACTTGGAATTAAAGAGTAAGCATCAAAGGATCTCGCAGAGGTATGGGGGACTTTAAATAAGTAATAATTCTTGATGGTAAAAAAAAAGAAGTAGAGTGCATGCACTGCAAGAAATGGTTGGCCTTTAATTCAACCGGGACTACAACAACATGGACTCGACACATGAAAGCCTACCTGAAACACAAACAATACCTTCAAACTCAACAACTCTTAAATTTCAAGCCTGTTGACGTAGATATAGGACTTTATAAGCCTTTGCTATTGATTACACCTGATCCGAAGTATGATGTTAATAAGATGAGGGAATAAATAGCTAGTTGGCTAATGGTTATTAAGCAACCTTTTAGTACCGTGGAAGATGAGATGTTCATATACATGATGAAGACGGCTAATCCATTGTTTGAGAGGATAAGTAGGCCTACAATAAAGGCAGATTGCTTTAAGGTGTATGAGCATGAAAAGAAAAAATTGAAAGCCCGTACAAATGCTCTCTCGAATATCAGTTTAACAACTTATTGTTGGAGGTCGTCTCATCAGAAGATTGAATACTTGGTCATAACCGAACACTTTATTGATCAGAATTAGAGGTTTGACTAATTTAGTAATTTTCATTTTAAGTTTTTAGTTCTTTCGTATACTTTGTTATATTTTGACCTTCTAATTATACCTGTCATAACAGATTGCAAAAACTTGTGTTAAGTTTTGTGCACATTCCTCCTCCTCGTACTGCACTTGATATAGCAGATGACATTTACAAATGAAGGAGCAGAAAATTGAAGGGAAGATTTTCTCTATCTTCGTGGATAATGCCGTGTACAATGACAAGGTCGTGAAAACATTAAAAACCAATTTCTCTAGAGTATAAAAAACTTCATTGTGACGAAAGGTTGTGTCACACCCCGCCGATGGCAGAAACGCGAGGTGCGACTTAATCAATAATCATCGCAAAAGAGATATAGTACAATACCATAATTAAAATTTAAGTAAATAGTACATTAATACAACATTGTTTTAGCAAACATCAGCTGTAACACCCCAACCCGACAAGGGTAGAGATGTCACAATATGGTTTCACATTAGAACATACATAACTAAACAAAAGTGGAAGCCTTACAAAATAACCAAAAGAAAACAATGAATAAAACAAAATTCTAGATCTCTATAATACATAAATAACATAAATCTAAGATGACTATGGTCAAGTCTGCACTCAGCTCTACTCTCAATCCCAGAAAGCTATCCTAAAAACTATCTTGAATACCTGCCACGGAGAAAAGAAATGCGGCTGAGCTTAAAAAGCCCAGTGAAAGAATATAACAATAATGAACTGAAATATAAATGTTGAAGTACAAATTTTATAGTATGGGGAATCATAATTAGGCATAATGAATATTTGGTAAATGTAGTGTGTAGGTTAGGTAAGGAATTTATACAGTCATCTGTATAAACAGAATCAGAATACCATGAGCTCAGACAAACATATCCATATCATAACATCACATAAGGCAACATAATTGGAGGGGAGACCTCTCTGAGTTGTGAAGGACGTGTATTGCACACACAGCCACATTCACCAGACAAATATCATATCATAACTTTACATAAACAGATCTAGGATGCATCCATACGCCCCTGAAAATAACCCATCACCATAGTGCACATTCACATATAACAGAAGGGACGTGGCAGAACATCACTCTACTGCCCTAAAGTCATGTCAGAGGTGCATCACTGACACGGACATGGAACCCCCATGCCTAGTAAAGCTCAGGTAACTTAAGGTTCATAAACAAATGCTCAAAACACAGTTGTCATATCAGAAGGTTCAAATAACAAGGTTTAGCATAGCAAAGGTTCAAATCAGAAGGTTCATATCAAAGGTTGCAATCACAAAGGAAACCTTAAAAGTAAAGTCAGAATATTCGTACCTTGGAAAAATGCAAAGCTGACGGAAATAGAAAGAATCAAAAGGACGAATAACACCCTTCTCCAGAAATTTACAAATATTGTATTCATTATTAATAGCTTGCTCATTTATTTACTTATTCATATTTCATATCAGGTCTTCTTTCCATTTTTTGTAACTTTCCATTTTTAGCAGGTTTTCAAAATTAGTAAATTTCCATAAATAGAAAGTTTCCTTAAATAGCAAGTTTACTTATTTAGCAAGAATTTACATAGATATTAAGTTAAGTATTAAATAAATTATTAATATGGTTTTAGGGTTTAATTATGACATTTAATAATAGTTTAGGGTTTAAAATGTAATTATATTAAAGTATAGGGTTTTAGATATAAATATCATAAGTTTTACATGTTATCCAAATTAGTCCCTTATCTTTCATATTTTACAAACTAAACCTTATATTTTTGAAATTAACAAATCAAACCCTCTAGTTAAATAAATTTCATTTCGCATCCCTTAATTATATGATTAACCAAGTAAACCTTTTAAATATCTAAAATTACACAACACACCCCTCTATTTATTTTATACGAATTACCCTTTAATTATTTTAGTTTACAAAACCACCCTCAAGTTTCAATATTAACAAAACACACCCTTTAACTTAACAAAACCAATCGAACCCTTTTATATCACCAAACCCTAACCCTAACTTCCATTAATCACCCATCATTAATTACCAATCATTAATTAAACATAATCATCCAAAACAACTCCAAACCCTAACCCTAGTTCGAACCAAACCAAAACCCTTTTTCCTTCTTTTGTTGTCTTGACCAAACCAAAACCAACGCACCCTCTTTGTTTTCTTTCTTGTTCGACACACACAACACAACACCACTCGACACACAAACAGCACCACACTCCTTTCTTTGTTCCTTATTCGACATATTAAAAACCAAACGCAAACCTTTTATCCCCTTTCTTTTTAGCTTGACATGCATAGAGACCAAACACAAACCTAGTCACGTTTATATTATTTAGCTTAACTAGGTTTAAGTTCATGATTTTACGTGCTCTCTATATCATATATATATATATATATATATATATATATATATATATATATATATATATATATATATATATATATATATATATATATATATATATATATATAAGCTAGATCGATTTGTATATAATTAAGGATCATACATGCGCATTATGAATCAAAGAAACAAGAATAAGGTGAGATATGTTAAACCTAGCTTGTGAGATCGAATGAAAAACAAGAATAAACCCTCAACACCTTCGAAAACCTTGCAGCAAATCGAATGGGAGCAAAGGAAAACAAATACCGTGACTTTCAGGGTTTTTAGAATTTTGTAGAAAATGAATTATGGGATATATTAGATCGAATATATGGAGAGGATAAGGGGGGGTGGGTTGGCCGATCCACATCATGGGCCAAGGGAGTCCAACTCAAATTCAAAGTCTCCAAGTTTTATTTATATTCATCCATTATTATGTTATGTACAAGTTTTAAATACATTTGGACCCTTAAGTATTTTTAAACATGTCATATTATTCTTATAATCATAAAAATATAATTTGTAAATTTCCTTAAGTTATTTTGATCATATATAGTGAATTACAAAGTTCCTGTAGCTTATTTGGTATTTTTTAACTAATTATTAAGATTTTTAGTTCTAGGGGTATTTTGGTCATTTTACATGTTTTAGAATTTTAGGTTTTACATCAGCCATTGATATCTACATACCATCATTCAGTAAGACGTGATATTCGGCCTTACCGACGACATTGGTGGCCTTGGTCATGACGTTGTTTGTAATGATTCTTGTGTTTCGAGCATAATTTTTGGTGTATCGTCATTTTCTGTACAAATCTCTGGACCACGTATTTCGCTTTAGAGTATTAACCACTTCAATAAAACAGATAAATTTTTGAATATTGCATCTCTTGCAAACTATTTTAAAATTCTAATGAAGACCGGAGATGAAACGACTAACCGTTCTTTGCTTGTCAGACACCTGATGTCTACTAAACATCATAACACGGTAAAAACTTTTTACATACATCAAAACTAATTTATTTTGTTTCTCCAAGAATTTTGAAAACTTTCTTCTAAGCCTACCCATCTAACCTCTTGGACATAACTTCTCCTCGACACCTTTATTGATTTTCCTCAAAACAACTCATTTGTAACACCCCCAAAATACCGCAGCGGAAGACTGTGTCACTGAGGGTGCTACTTCATAATACAAAGTACAAGTTATAGAAAATGAACTCTAAATGAGATGTTTTGAAAAGTTACCATTCGATTAATGAATTCAAAGTTACAAACATGAGATTCCAAAGTATGATACATAAATGTATACAAAATGTTTTGAATGGTAAATGATAAAAGCGTAAGTCTTTAGAATATGCAGCTTGACTCTAAGTTCCACGCACTAGCTATCGCCTTACTAACCTAAGATAAACATGCTAAAGTGTCAACACAATGGTTGGTGAGTTCATAGAGTTTGTCTTACAAATAAA
Organism: Artemisia argyi; assembly: GCA_030686995.1. Lineage (NCBI taxonomy): Eukaryota > Viridiplantae > Streptophyta > Magnoliopsida > Asterales > Asteraceae > Artemisia > Artemisia argyi. The sequence continues at coordinate 95,237,819 of CM060676.1, forward strand.
GCCTATAAAAATGAACACACAGCAAAGGCATCGTGAATCTACTCAGTTGCAAGTCCCGCCATAAGAGACTTGTAAGCTGTGTGTTCACAACCCACTGCTAAATATATAGTATGAATAAGACATGTATAAGTTCATCAAAACAGTTAAGCAATTAGTAGTGAGTCTCTACTTCATCTCCGAAGACCTCACTTGGGAGCCAATTCCCAAAGACAACTGGGAGCCAATTCCCAAAGATAAAAGATTACTGGGTGCCATTTCCCAAAGTATAAAAGATTACTGGGTGCCATTTCCCAAAGTATAACTACTAGCCACTAAATAGAATAACGCAATTAAGTATAACACAGTCATGTATGTATGAAATCAAGTATAATGCAATCAAGTATAAATGCTTTGAATATTTGTACAAGTAAGCAAGTAGTTGAGCATGTATCTCCCCCAAAGAGTTAAAATAAGTATAAAAGAGTAGGGGCTATGACTCACCTTAAGTCTATGTAATGAGAAATGAAAGTGGTAGTCGAATCGCGAAAGTCTCTAAGAGCAGCCTATAATAGAATGTTGCGACTTAGGTTTGGAGTAACGTCTAAGAATACGAAGAATTGCCTATATATGTCTTGCATATATTTCATGATGTAGTACTTAGTATATAGTGTAAGTCGTTGAATATAAATGGTTTATGAAACATGTATAGGTTGTATATCTCTTACTACCGTTCGGGCCGACATAATTCAGAAGTCATGGAGTAAACGTTCGAGGAGCCAGGACACTTTAATTCGTAAATCCACAACTCATCTCGACGTCTTACTTAATAAACTCCTCACATGAGGCTCCCTACTATTGTAGTATTTGATAACATATATATAAGTTTTTGATTCGAAATGTTACATGGTCTTTAGCCGTGGCTTTGCCATGACCTTGGTCATTGTTACCATGGTCTTGAGACTCAACCTTGGCTTTAGCCATGGTTGTGGTCTTGGCTTTAGGTCATTAGACCTCTTGGTCTTATTAAAGCATAACTATTATATAGTAACTTTGGTATATATAAAATAGCTGTTAAGAAACTGAAGAAAATCTCATTTGTTATTGGTTTTCTGGAGACGTGCCCCTGAGTTTTTCAAGAAAACGTGATTCTGGACAACTTTCGTGCTTTAACTTTTTCATGAAACGGACCAGAAGGGCCTCTTTTTGCGTGTTTTATGTTCTGTCACAGAAACAATTTGGCAGTTTTGCCGTAAAGTTTTGGTAATTTCAAATGGTCATAACTTTTGACTCGGGTACTCGTTTTGGGTGATTCAAATTGCTATGTTTTCCTTGTTAAGTCCTCTTTAACAGTAGGTAAGTGTCAAATATCATAGTTATACTATTTTGGTTGTGGTTCTCCAAAAAAGTTACTAGTTTACTTGTTTAAATAACATAAGTTAATATATAGTTTCCATAACTTGTTTTACTAGTTTTTATACATCATGAACATAATACAAAGACCATATATAGCATGAAAGAAACATAATAAGCATGAAAATGATATTGAGCAAGAAAGTGTAATAGGATTTCTTACAACTTTTGGCTTTCTAAAGAAAGGAAGTCAAGTATGAAACTAGGACACTAAACCTATGCTTGCAAACCCTTCACCACAACTCTTGTAAACCCTTGCTATAACCCTTTTGAAAACCAATTAACTTCAGCCCCTAATCACCTTGTGTAGCTCCTAATTCAACCATGGAATCACCAAACAAACTTAAGAACTAGGTAGAGAATACTAAGACCTTGAACTTTGTAGTGTAACTTGTAGTTTGAAGATCAAAGGATCATGGTGCTAGGGATTAATGGTGTGGCATTTTGGTGATGAAAAGATGAAGGAATGAGCTTGTATTTATACTATGAAGAGGAGGTTAGGAAGGTAAATAGTAAGTTTCCTAAACTTGGCGACCAAGTTTAACTTGGAGCCAAAGTTTAACACTTGTTCTAATCCTAGGGCTACAGTCATGAGATTAAGCCACATGGGCTGATTCCCCCCCCCCCCCCCCCATAGAGGCGGTTCACCTTGGATAAGGAGGGATGACTTGGTCTTGGATGATATTATCCTACTTATGTGACTAGTTTTGGACCCGTAAAATGCTAACCGTAAGTTGTTAAGTCACGAAACATAAAACCGGGTATCCTAAAAATATGAAACTTATAAATATGCTAGAACTTATCAATATACTCCATAATAAAATATAAAATGAGTGGTAGGTTCTATTGGGGTGCTCAAACCCTGCTAAAACTGGAAACACGGGTCTAAAACGCGTAATACGTAAAACGTACGAAAGTCGCGTAAAATTGAGAAAAGTAAAATGTAACTTTTCTAATAGGATACTAATGACTTAAAATGACTTATAATGTCTAGGCTAGGCTCTGTCTAGTGTCGGTTGGTATTTAATGTCTTTAAACTTAAAACCGTAAGCCTAAAAATCAAGGAATGATTTATAAAATCAAGGAATGATTTTTGGTCAAAGGAGGAGGGAAAAATATGTTGACTTATTCCAAAAATGTGAAAACTCAAATTGTCTTAGAAACGCGATGCAGGTATAGGATAAGGTTACGGCTAAGTAAAAGTGCTTAAAAACGAGAATTCCTGTTTCTCACGGCCGAGGCTTATTTGGTCATATTTTTCTTAGTCATGATTAATTCTCTAATTAATCATGAGAGTACTAAACATTTTTCTGATGCGGGGTCACTTAACGCGGTCGAGTTTCGTTGTGCATAGAATTTTTGAATGACGTTTTACCCTAAAACGTGTAATTCCTTATTAACTTTCACGAAAATGATCTGATGAATGTCAAACTTTTAATTTGCTATGGGAATGATTTATCACTCGAGGCCAAGAAACAAAAATCAAATCTCGGGAAAATTTCGGGAAAATGAATAGTAAAAGTGAATAGTAAAATTTTCCGGGAATAGTAATTAACCTGAAATTACGGATTGTTACAGTCTCTACCCCTTAAGGAGAACTTCGTCCCGAAGTTCAGTTGATGTTAACTACTTACGGTGTGTCTAAGAGAATTCGGGATCTCTAATATAGTGGTGTTTACTCTGAATCGTCTAAGGTTCTGGTTAAGGAGTCGTATCGGCTACAATTAAGCCCACTTATTTATAACACATTACTTACATAAAGAAGCGTCCAAATTTATGTAAGTAAGGTATCATAAACTTATGGTTCGGTGATTTACAATTTCTTTATTTAAATGAAGAGGTGTCCCAATCCATTTAAATAAGGAGATTCTAAATCATCCTACTTAAGAATTTCTGTAACACCCCCAAAATATCGCAGCGGAAGACTGTGTCATAGGGGTGCTACTTCATAATACAAAGTACAAGGTATAGAAAACGAACTCTAAATGAGACGTTTTTAAAAGTTACCATTCGATTAATAAATTCCGAGATACAAACTTGAGTTCCATAATACAATACATAAGAGTTTTAAAACATATCGAATGGTAAAGATAAAAGCATAAGTCTTCAAAACATGCCAAGCGACTCTATGCTCCATGCAACAGCTATCACCTTACAGACCTGAGATAAACATGCTAAAGTGTCAACACAATGGTTGGTGAGTTCATAGAGTTTGTCTTAAAACAGTTGAAAAGTCTTTAAAGAATATTCGCACAGTAAAGGCATCGTGAATCCACTCAGTTGCAATTCCCGCCATAAGAGACTTGCAACCTGTGTGTTCACAACCCACTGCTAACATATAGTATGATTTCGATATATGTGTATACGATATATGCACGCTTAATGTAAAGTATCACTGCCTACTGAACCTCTTGACAAGAATAAGCACAAATGCTTCAAAGAATAAGCACAAATGCTTCATAGTGGATTATATTCACCCAAGGCCAGGAATATATGGCAATGGTGGGGGCGTCAGCCCGATAGTACTATCAATACCTCTCCCTCGGCTCCATCCAGGAGTTAAACAGTAGTTAAAGAATATAGCGTATAGAACACATTAAGGCACATATCGTAATAAAACTACACATCATGTTTAAGAGTATAAAAGTATAGCATAGCATATGAGTAAAATTGTCTTTAGTAAAAGAGAAAACAAGTAGTTTAAGCATGTATCTCCCCAAAAGAGTTTAAAACAAGTATGAAAAGAGTAGGGGCTATGACTCACCTTAAGCCTAAGTGATGTGAAATGAAAGTGGTAGTCGACTCGTGAAAGTCACTAAGAGCAGCCTATAATAGAACGTTGCGACTTAGGTTTGGAGTAACGTCTAAGAATACGAAGAATTGTCTATATATGTCTTGCATAATGTTCATGATGTAGTACTTAGTATATAGCGTAAGTCTTTGAATATAAATGGTTTATGAAACATGTATAAGTTGTATATCTCTTACTACCGTTCGGGCCGACATAATTCAGAAGTCATGAAGTAAACGTTCGAGGAGCCAGGACACTTTAATTCGTAAATCCACAACTCATCTCGACGGCTTACTTAATGAACTCCTCACATGAGGCTCCCTACTATTGTAGTATTTGATAACAAATGTATAAGTTTTAATCCGAAAAGTTACATGTCCAATATTTGAATAAACATAGGAAAGTCTATTTTTACATGAAGATTGTTATTAGGGTAAGTTTATTATAACTTGTATCTCATGGTTCTTTAGGTGGAGTAGATCCAAATTGTTTGTTCAAGTTATCGTCAACTCCGTGTTTCATGTTTTCGCTTAAGTAAGTTTATATGGTCATTTAGTCATGGCTTCGCCGTGACCTTGGTCATTTTTCCATGGTCTTGAGACTCAACCTTGGCTTTAGCCATGGTTGTGGTCTTGGCTTTAGGTCATTAGACCTCTTGGTCTTAGTAAATCATAACTATAATATAGTGACTTTGGTCTAAAATGGGCTGTTAAGAATTTGAAGAAAATTATCACTCGGAAAGCGTTTTCAGGGCTCGAGCTTCTTTACGCCTGAACGAAAACGTCGTTCCGGACAACTTTCGTGTTTTAACTTTTTGATGAATCGGACCAGAAGTGTGACTTTCAAAATGGCAGAATGCAAAAACAGTAGGTATAGGCAGTTTTGCCGTTTTGGTTTCGCTAACTTCAAATGGCCATAACTTTTGACTCGGGTACTCATTTTGGGTGATTCAAATTGCTATGTTTTCGTTGTTAAGTCCTCTTTAACAGTAAGTAAGTGTCAAATATCAAAGTTATACTATTTTGGTCATGGTTCTCCATAAAAATTACTAGTTTGCTTGTTTACTTGTCATAAGTTAACATATGTATACCAATACTTGTTTTATCCATTTTTAAAAATCATGAACACAATAACAAGAACATATATAGCATGAAAGGAACACAAAGAGCATGAAAATGATAATTAAGCAAGAAAGTATGTTAGGGTTTGCTTACAACTTGAGGCTTTCTAAAAGAAAGGTAAGTAACTAGTAAGGTACGGACTTTGATAGACTTAAGCTTCACCCTTTGCAATCTATGATAAACCGAGGTTATTTGAAGATTATAACGACGCCTTCTTGAAGTCCAAAGCTATTTGAAGATTATAACGATGTCTTTTTAGAGACTTTAAAGTTATAACAACTTTTCTTAGAAAATTTCCAAGATTGAAGATCAAACACTAGTTTTCTTTCAAAAACTAGTTAACTTTCTTACAAAATATAAGAAAAGTGCCTTAGGTTTTAGGACTTGAAGGTTATAAGAAGGTGTGGTGCAAGTTTTCTATGTGTTTTTAGCTTGGTATTTATAGGGTAGGAAAAATAGTTAACCATATATTGGGTTAGAATTTAACCATGGTTAGTTTAGACACTTGTAAACATCCTAGAGATCAATGGTCAAGATTTAACCACCCATGGTGACTCCCCCCCCCTAAATGGCAGTTCCATAAGGATAAGGAGGGATGACTTGGTCCTTGGTGATATTATCTAACTTAAGTAGCTAGTTTTGACTCCGGGAAATGCTAACCGTAAATGATTAAGCCTCAAAACGTAAAACCGGTTATCGTAAAAATATGAAACTTGAAAGTATGGTTAAACATGTCAATATACTCCATAATAAAATATAAAATGAGTGGTAGGTTCTATCGGGTGCTAAAACCCTGCTAAAAACTGGAAACACGGGTCTAAAACGCGTAATTCGCGTAAAACGCTGAACTGGAAAACGTAAAATTCCAAAACTTTTGGAATTGTCATAAAATGAAAGAAAATCATATTTCTATTGTTTATAACGTTTTATGGATATATCAGGATGCTGGAAGGACGTTTAAACCTAAAAGTAAATCTCGGACACGGCTTTGTGATTTTTGCAGAAATGATCCGACGAGCGTCAAACTCTCGGATTATCGTTAAAGTAGTTTAACTTACGAGAATATGAAATAAAAATTTCTGAGATGAATAGTGAAAAGTGAATAGTAAAAAGTGAATAGTGAAATTTTCCGGGAATAGTAATTAATCTGAAAATGCGAATTGTTACAGTCTCTACCCCTTCAGGAAACTTCGTCCCGAAGTTTAGTGTGTCTAGGTCTCTTATCCTAATAGCGGCATAATAAAGCTAGGTTTAGAATAGAATAATATGGTAATATAAAGTACGTACCTGTTACGCATTGCGGGCTTCCTTAGCACCCAAATAGTATGCTCGACCCCGAGGTGGACTAACATTGTATCCACGGTTCGGGTTATTTTCTTCAAGCATTACGGCTAGAGTCGGGTTATCCAGCACTTGTCCCTGTGCCCTATTTAACTTAGGATAAGTATCTCGAAAGTGGTTTGGGCTGTTGCACTCAAAGCATGTCTTTTGGTTGTTTCCTATATTGCCCGCATTCATCGATGCTCTACACTTATTTGCAAAATGACCCAACTGTTTGCATTTTGTACACACTCGGCATGGCTCAGACTTCTGATGATGATAAGCACATTTATTACACTTAGGATGTGGACCTTCATACTTTCCCTGATCATAAACTGTTGCCGCAAATCCTCTTGCTCTCTTATTATCAACCATTGTACCCTTTTGCTCGCCTGATTCACCTGCTCCCTTCCTTTTATCACTAATCTTCAAAGTTCCATTCCTAACCATCTCATCTGTTAGGGTCCCTGCTCTTAATATTGCACTCTGAATTGTGGGAGGTTCAGTTGTTTTTATTGTCCCACGAATCTCAGGAACAAGGCCATAGATGTACCTCTCAATCCTTTTGGATTCAGGGGTAACCAGATGAGGAACTAGTTTAGCTAGTTCATGAAACCGATCTGTGTAGGTTGCATGACCAGCCCCTACCATAGAGTGATGCCAAAACTCATCTTCTAGTTTTTGCATTTCATTAACCGGGCAGTATTCTTCCTTCAGTAGTCCCTTAAAGTCGTCCCATGTCATGCCTACAGCTGCTTCTCTAGTCCTTGCTTGAATCTGCATGTTCCACCATGTCAATGCCTTTTCTGATAGTAAGCATGCAGAATATTTCACTCTCTGGTGGATTGCACAGTTACTGATGTCAATCACTGACTCCATCTTCTCGACCCATCGAGTATATGCCAATGCACCTCCTTTGCCATTAAACTCAATTGGTTTGCATGACGTAAATTCCTTATACATACATCCAGTCCTATGGTTGTTGTTGTTGTTGTTGTTGTTGTTATTACCATTCCTTCCTCCATCATTTGTAGCGTCATTTATGCTTCCGTGGTTTCCCGAATTGTTCATGTGATTGCCAACTTGTGTGACTATAGTGGGAAGTAGGTTTTGTAGTTGTTGGGCAATAATGGTGGAGACATCTGGATTTCCACCATCGTTACTAGGGTTACTAGTGTCGTGAGCATCTCCTCTACCTCCACGTCCACCAGTTCTTCCACTATCATTACTAGGGTTACTAGTGTCGTGAGCAGCTCCTCTACCTCCACGACCACCAGTTCTTCCACCTCTTGGTGTTGCACCACCTCGGCTAGTGCTACGAGTTACTCTCTTTGGTGCCATGATATCTACAATGTCACACCCCCAAAATCGGGTCCAGCGGAAGCATACATGTAGCTGGGGTGTAACTCAATCGGTATTACAACACTAGTTCAAAAATAGTTTGCACTTGAATCATTTAGAATAAAATAGTTAAATCAAAATGTTGATTTTACACTGTTCAAAGTAATGCGGAAGTAGGCCCTTAAAATAATTTAAAACGGTCCCCAAATGATTAAATCAGAGTCTTCTATGACCATGCCATGCCCTGCCAAAACCTCCAGTAGCGTGCCATTGATTAAAACCTGAAAATACATGCTAAAGTGTCAACACGAGGTTGGTGAGTTCATAGAGTCTTGTGAAAAAGAATGTAATGCATATGTATGAAGGTTTCCCAGCAAAGGCATCGTAAATCCACTCAGTTACAAGTCCCGCCATAAGAGCCTTGTAACCTGTGTGTCTACGACCCACTGCCAAATGTAATATGTTTACGTGAACAAAGGTAATACTTGCATCTAGATTCAAAGATAAATGTAGCAATACTGCTATATAAAGGTAAGAGTGATAATGTAGCCATGGCGATGTCGCCATAAAAATGAATCTGACCATAAGCAAAACGCATAAAATGAATATTGATTGCACTAAGTTCAAGGCACCGAAAAGGTTTTCTAGCTATCTGTAGGAGGTTACGCTCCCAAGTAATTGTAGGTAAATCCATACCCAATGCAGGTAAATCTATACCCGTTGAAATTGTAGGTAATCAAACATACCCAATGCAGGTAAATCTATACCCGTTGAAATTGTAGGTAATCAAACATACCCAATGCAGGTAAATCTATACCCGTTGAAATTGTAGGTAATCAAACATACCCAATGCAGGTAAATCTATACCCGTTGAAATTGTAGGTAATCAAACATACCCAATGCAGGTAAATCTATACCCGTTGAAATTGTAGCTACAGGTCCTTAACTTAGGCAATCTTAGGCGATCGGTAAATAGTTTAAATTTATGCACTCATGTCTATGAGTAAATAGCAAGTAGTTAGCAAGTGAATAATATTGTACTCGGATAATCAACAAGTATTTAGATAAAGCTGAAAATGTTTAAGAAATCAACCATGTAAGCGAGTAATGCGTTTCAGTAAAACGAGCATGTATTCTCCCCCATAGAGTTTGCAAAACGATTAAAAGAGTAGGGGCTATGACTCACCTAATATGATGGTACCATGAACATGTAATGAGCTGAAAAACAAGGCACGCACACTAGCCGCAACCTAATATGAATGATGAACGATCTACTTTAGATCATGAAATGATGTTATGAATGTCCATGCACATGTTTCTATATCACTCTACCCTTTGGAAAAACACTTATGTTATCAAAATATATAATCCAAGAATTTGGAAAAATATTGCTATTAGAAAATAAAATAAGCTAGTTGCAATATATATACTTATATATATATCGTATGTTTCCATGTTAGTGTTGAAATACTCGGGTTGTAATCCTTGAAATATCGCCTTGAAATGATGAAAATATACTTGTAATAACTAATACTTCATTAGTTATAAAGCTTGGTACTTAATATTATTTCTAGCTTATAAAAGTACTTCGTAATTTTAGTGTCCATTTTTATTAAAAGCTGTCAAATAAAAATGGTTTTAGCCGATATTCAAACGTGAATATCTTTGTCGTTACTTGTCCGTTTTACTTGTTCTTTATATCCACGGTTACGTCTTAGTATGTAGTAATATATTTTGGAAAGCTCGGCTCCTCCGGGTTACGTCTAAAGCCTCTTTTTGACCAATGAAAAACGTCCAACAGCAAACATTTTTCCAGAAAATACTTTTCGTCAACAATCTTGCAAAAATCATAACTTCTTCGTTATAAACTCTTTTTAATCCGTTCTTTCGCCTACGGATTCGTTTTTGAAAGTATTTTCTAAAAATTTTGCCAAAGTTCCCTTGGTGTTTACTGATTTTCCAGGTTTTAACCAATGGCACGCTACAAGAGGTTTTGGCAGGGCATGGCATGGTCATAGAAGACTCTGATTTAATCATTTGGGGACCGTTTTAAACTATGTTAAGGGCCTACTTCCGTACTACTTTTAACAATGTAAATTCAACATTTTTGGTTAAAAAATTTTATTCTAAACGATTGAAATGAATACCATTTTACACTTGTTTTGTAATACCAATTGAGTTACACCCCAGCTACATATATGCTTCCGCTGGACCCGATTTTGGGGGTGTGACATACAAGGAGGGACATTTTGTCGACGTCAGATATGAGGTGATAATCCTAGACTACTTAGTCTTAAATCTTGTCAATTTGAGTCAATCGTTGATTAATGTAAGCATGGTCACATATGTCTATGTGAGTCGTGACGCCTTTATAATTATGTTGGCCACCATAATTATAATTGCTTCCTTTCACACGTATACATATTTACCAGGCACACATAACTCAACAATTGGTACTACATAATTGGGTAGACTTTCTATCATCTGTTCTTAAGTTGTGAAAGGGTAACGTAGTCTGGGTATCTAGAAAAGGTGATATGACGAAATGGACTAGTCGCGCTTGTAGTAAGGTTTGAGTGTCGTACCAGGACATATGAATCACTTCTAGGTATTAGAATCATATAAAGTAAGTATAAGGCAAATCATCAAATCTCTACAGGAAACTAATAACCTTTATTTAACTTAATCTTATGTCTTATCAAACAAGAACTGTCACAAGATTAAGTTAATTAAACAATTATTACTTAGCTCTAAATTTTTGATGACTTGACTATTGTCTGGGGTTTCTTCTAAACAAACAATTAGCAATAAGCATATGCGCATGAAGTGTGTGTAAGGCAAAATAAAGAGGAGAGTCTTAATGTTTATATCAGTTATAGTCTAGGCACTAAATGCAACCTAGTTCTCTATAACCAAGGCTCTGATACCAATCTGTAACACCCCCAAAATATCGCAGTGGAAGACTGTGTCATAGGGGTGCTACTTCATAATACAAAGTACAAGGTATAGAAAACGAACTCTAAATGAGACGTTTTTAAAAGTTACCATTCGATTAATAAATTCCGAGATACAAACTTGAGTTCCATAATACAATACATAAGAGTTTTAAAACATATCGAATGGTAAAGATAAAAGCATAAGTCTTCAAAACATGCCAAGCGACTCTATGCTCCATGCAACAGCTATCACCTTACAGACCTGAGATAAACATGCTAAAGTGTCAACACAATGGTTGGTGAGTTCATAGAGTTTGTCTTAAAACAGTTGAAAAGTCTTTAAAGAATATTCGCACAGCAAAGGCATCGTGAATCCACTCAGTTGCAATTCCCGCCATAAGAGACTTGCAACCTGTGTGTTCACAACCCACTGCTAACATATAGTATGATTTCGATATATGTGTATACGATATATGCACGCTTAATGTAAAGTATCACTGCCTACTGAACCTCTTGACAAGAATAAGCACAAATGCTTCAAAGAATAAGCACAAATACTTCATAGTGGATTATATTCACCCAAGGCCAGGAATATATGGCAATGGTGGGGGCGTCAGCCCAATAGTACTATCAATACCTCTCCCTCGGCTCCATCCAGGAGTTAAACAGTAGTTAAAGAATATAGCATATAGAACACATTAAGGCACATATCGTAATAAAACTACACATCATGTTTAAGAGTATAAAAGTATAGCATAGCATATGAGTAAAATTGTCTTTAGTAAAAGAGAAAACAAGTAGTTTAAGCATGTATCTCCCCAAAAGAGTTTAAAACAAGTATGAAAAGAGTAGGGGCTATGACTCACCTTAAGCCTAAGTGATGTGAAATGAAAGTGGTAGTCGACTCGCGAAAGTCACTAAGAGCAGCCTATAATAGAACGTTGCGACTTAGGTTTGGAGTAACGTCTAAGAATACGAAGAATTGCCTATATATGTCTTGCATAATGTTCATGATGTAGTACTTAGTATATAGCGTAAGTCTTTGAATATAAATGGTTTATGAAACATGTATAAGTTGTATATCTCTTACTACCGTTCGGGCCGACATAATTCAGAAGTCATGGAGTAAACGTTCGAGGAGCCAGGACACTTTAATTCGTAAATCCACAACTCATCTCGACGGCTTACTTAATGAACTCCTCACATGAGGCTCCCTACTATTGTAGTATTTGATAACAAATGTATAAGTTTTAATCCGAAAAGTTACATGTCCAATATTTGAATAAACATAGGAAAGTCTATTTTTACATGAAGATTGTTATTAGGGTAAGTTTATTATAACTTGTATCTCATGGTTCTTTAGGTGGAGTAGATCCAAATTGTTTGTTCAAGTTATCGTCAACTCCGTGTTTCATGTTTTCGCCTAAGTAAGTTTATATGGTCATTTAGTCATGGCTTCGCCGTGACCTTGGTCATTTTTCCATGGTCTTGAGACTCAAACTTGGCTTTAGCCATGGTTGTGGTCTTGGCTTTAGGTCATTAGACCTCTTGGTCTTAGTAAATCATAACTATAATATAGTGACTTTGGTCTAAAATGGGCTGTTAAGAATTTGAAGAAAATTATCATTCGGAAAGCGTTTTCAGGGCTCGAGCTTCTTTAATCCTGAACGAAAACGTCGTTCCGGACAACTTTTGTGTTTTAACTTTTTGATGAATCAGACCAGAAGTGTGACTTTCAAAATGGCAGAATGCAAAAACAGTAGGTATAGGCAGTTTTGCCGTTTTGGTTTCGCTAACTTCAAATGGCCATAACTTTTGACTCGGGTACTCATTTTGGGTGATTCAAATTGCTATGTTTTCCTTGTTAAGTCCTCTTTAACAGTAAGTAAGTGTCAAATATCAAAGTTATACTATTTTGGTCGTAGTTCTCCATAAAAATTACTAGTTTGCTTGTTTACTTGTCATAAGTTAACATATGTATACCAATACTTGTTTTGTCCATTTTTAAACATCATGAACACAATAACAAGAACATATATAGCATGAAAGGAACACAAAGAGCATGAAAATGATAATTAAGCAAGAAAGTATGTTAGGGTTTGCTTACAACTTGAGGCTTTCTAAAAGAAAGGTAAGTAACTAGTAAGGTACGGACTTTGATAGACTTAAGCTTCACCCTTTGCAATCTATGATAAACCGAGGTTATTTGAAGATTATAACGACGCCTTCTTGAAGTCCAAAGCTATTTGAAGATTATAACGATGTCTTTTTGGAGACTTTAAAGTTATAACAACTTTTCTTAGAAAATTTCCAAGATTGAAGATCAAACACTAGTTTTCTTTCAAAAACTAGTTAACTTTCTTACAAAATATAAGAAAAGTGCCTTAGGTTTTAGGACTTGAAGGTTATAAGAAGGTGTGGTGCAAGTTTTCTATGTGTTTTTAGCTTGGTATTTATAGGGTAGGAAAAATAGTTAACCATATATTGGGTTAGAATTTAACCATGGTTAGTTTAGACACTTGTGAACATCCTAGAGATCAATGGTCAAGATTTAACCACCCATGGTGATTCCCCCCCCCCCCCATAAATGGCGGTTCCATAAGGATAAGGAGGGATGACTTGGTCCTTGGTGATATTATCTAACTTAAGTAGCTAGTTTTGACTCCGGGAAATGCTAACCGTAAATGATTAAGCCTCAAAACGTAAAACCGGTTATCGTAAAAATATGAAACTTGAAAGTATGGTTAAACATGTTAATATACTCCATAATAAAATATAAAATGAGTGGTAGGTTCTATCGGGTGCTAAAACCTTGCTAAAAACTGGAAACACGGGTCTAAAACGCGTAATTCGCGTAAAACGCTGAACTGGAAAACGTAAAATTCCAAAACTTTTGGAATTGTCATAAAATGAAAGAAAATCATATTTCTATTGTTTATAATGTTTTATGGATATATCGGGATGCTGGAAGGACGTTTAAACCTAAAAGTAAATCTCGGACACGGCTTTGTGATTTTTGCAGAAATGATCCGACGAGCGTCAAACTCTCGGATTATCGTTAAAGTAGTTTAACTTACGAGAATATGAAATAAAAATTTCTGAGATGAATAGTGAAAAGTGAATAGTGAAATTTTCCGGGAATAGTAATTAATCTGAAAATGCGAATTGTTACAATTTCCGACACAAAATCCGCTTTCTGAGGCAGATAGTAAGATAATCAAGTCATCAAATCCCTAAAGCTAAGCAATAATATTATTTAACTCAAATCTTGTGTCTCATCAAACAAGAACTGTCACAAGATCAAGTTAAATAATTAGTTATTACTGAGCTCCATGTTTTTAATGACTCGACGAATCTCTGGGGTTCCTTATAATACTAAAGTCACATCATCTAACAGCGTGGAACTAAACCAACAACTACCAAAAAGCATATGCGTATGTAGTGTGTATAAGGCAAATAAAGAGGAGAGTCTTAACGTATATAGCAGTTATAGTCTAGGCACTAAATGCAACCTAGTTCTCTATAACCTGGCTCTGATACCAATCTGTAACACCCCCAAAATACCGCAGCGGAAGACTGTGTCACTGAGGGTGCTACTTCATAATACAAAGTACAAGTTATAGAAAACGAACTCTAAATGAGACATTTTGAAAAGTTACCATTCGATTAATGAATTCAAAGTTACAAACATGAGATTCCAAAGTATGATACATAAATGTATACAAGAACCCTAGTTACTATTCCCTGGGTAATTTGGGGGTGAATTTGGGGAAATAGGAGCGGGGTGTTGTATTTGTGATTTGTGTTTGACCACTTTGACCGTTTATAATAAAATAGAGGGTGGGTCGGGTTTGAGTGGTGTAATGAGTGGGCTCGGGTAATGTTTTGTGGTTGGGCTTGTGTATTTTGGACTATGATAATGATTTGGTGAAAATGGGCTTGTAATAATATAGCTTTGGCAGACTTTTAGTATCAAAATTACAAGGACCAATGTTGAAATAATTGAAACTTTAAGGACTATATCTGCCAATTCAGGAAACTTGATCCAAGGGTTGAACTTGTCAAATGATGATTTTCCAATGTTGACTTTGACCAATTTAGCATATCTTTGACGAATATCTGAAAATTGCTTTCCCGACCTCAGCTCTTGAACCTTTTCATACTCTCGTGCTCGGTTTCGCCGGTTTTTTTTGTGTAATTTCCATCATTTTGTAAAATATCCGTACCTGCATATCACAAACATAAAAACACATGTTTTCTTGGCATTTATTAGCTCAAGTAGTCGTTTAGGGTTGGTATTTGGCCATAAAATGGTGAGTAAATAAGCACTCACCACACGCACTAGCTATCGCCTTACTAACCTGAGATAAACATGCTAAAGTGTCAACACAATGGTTGGTGAGTTCATAGAGTTTGTCTTACAAATAAAGCCTATAAAAATGAACACACAGCAAAGGTATCGTGAATCTACTCAGTTGCAAGTCCCGCCATAAGAGACTTGTAAGCTGTGTGTTTACAACCCACTGCTAAATATATAGTATGAATAAGACATGTATAAGTTCATCAAAACAGTTAAGCAATTAGTAGTGAGTCTCTACTTCATCTCCGAAGACCTCACTTGGGAGCCAATTCCCAAAGACAACTGGGAGCCAATTCCCAAAGATAAAAGATTACTGGGTGCCATTTCCCAAAGTATAAAAGATTACTGGGTGCCATTTCCCAAAGTATAACTACTAGCCACTAAATAGAATAACGCAATTAAGTATAACCCAGTCATGTATGTATGAAATCAAGTATAATGCAATCAAGTATAAATGCTTTGAATATTTGTACAAGTAAGCAAGTAGTTGAGCATGTATCTCCCCCAAAGAGTTAAAATAAGTATAAAAGAGTAGGGGCTATGACTCACCATAAGTCTATGTAATGAGAAATGAAAGTGGTAGTCGAATCGCGAAAGTCTCTAAGAGCAGCCTATAATAGAACGTTGTTTGGAGTAACATCTAAGAATATGAAGAATTGCCTATATATGTCTTGCATATAGTTCATGATGTAGTACTTAGTATATAGTGTAAGTCGTTAAATATAAATGGTTTATGAAACATATATAGGTTGTATATCTCTTACTACCGTTCGGGCCGACATAATTCAGAAGTCATGGAGTAAACGTTCGAGGAGCCAGGACACTTTAATTCGTAAATCCACAACTCATCTCGACGGCTTACTTAATGAACTCCTCACATGAGGCTCCCTACTATTGTAGTATTTGATAACATATATATAAGTTTTTGATTCAAAATGTTACATGGTCTTTAGCCGTGGCTTTGCCGTGACCTTGGTCATTGTTACCATGGTCTTGAGACTCAACGTTGGCTTTAGCCATGGTTGTGATCTTGGCTTTAGGTCATTAGACCTCTTGGTCTTCTTAAAGCATAACTATTATTTAGTAACTTTTGTATATATAAAATAGTTGTTAAGAAACTGAAGAAAATCTCATTTCTTATTAGTTTTCTGGAGATGTGCACCTGGGTTTTTGAAGAAAACGTGATTCCGGACAACTTTCGTGCTTTAACTTTTTCTTGAAACGGACCAGAAGGGCCTCTTTTTGCGTGTTTTATGTTCTGTCACAGAAACAATTTGGCAGTTTTGCCATAAAGTTTTGGTAATTTCTAATGGTCATAACTTTTGACTCGGGTACTCGTTTTGGGTGATTCAAATTGCTATGTTTTCCTTGTTAAGTCCTCTTTAATAGTAGGTAAGTGCCAAATATCATAGTTATACTATTTTGGTCGTGGTTCTCCAAGAAAGTTACTAGTTTACTTGTTTAAATAACATAAGTTAATATATAGTTTCCATAACTTGTTTTACTAGTTTTTATACATCATGAACATAATACGAAGACCATATATAGCATGAAAGAAACATAATAAGCATGAAAATGATATTGAGCAAGAAAGTGTAATAGGATTTCTTACAACTTTTGGCTTTCTAAAGAAAGGAAGTCAAGTATGAAACTAGGACACTAAACCTATGCTTGCAAACCCTTCACCACAACTCTTGTAAACCCTTGCTATAACCCTTTTGAAAACCAATCAACTTCAGCCCCTAATCACCTTGTGTAGCTCCTAATTCAACCATGGAATCACCAAACAAACTTAAGAACTAGGTAGAGAATACTAAGACCTTGAACTTTGTAGTGTAACTTGTAGTTTGAAGATCAAAGGATCATGGTGCTAGGGATTAATGGTGTGGCATTTTGGTGATGAAAAGATGAAGGAATGAGCTTGTATTTATACTATGAAGAGGAGGTTAGGAAGGTAACTAGTAAGTTTCCTAAACTTGGTGACCAAGTTTAACTTGGAGCCAAAGTTTAACACTTGTTCTAATCCTAGGGCTACAGTCATGAGATTAAGCCACATGGGCTGATTCCCCCCCCCCCTTATAGAGGCGGTTCACCTTGGATAAGGAGGGACGACTTGGTCTTGGATGATATTATCCTACTTATGTGACTAGTTTTGTACCCGTAAAATGCTAACCGTAAGTTGTTAAGTCACAAAACGTAAAACTGGGTATCCTAAAAATATGAAACTTATAAATATGCTAGAACTTATCAATATACTCCATAATAAAATATAAAATGAGTGGTAGGTTCTATTGGGGTGCTCAAACCATGCTAAAACTGGAAACACGGGTCTAAAACGCGTAATACGTAAAACGTACGAAAGTTGCATAAAATTGAGAAAAGTAAAATGTAACTTTTCTAATAGGATACTAATGACTTAAAATGACTTATAATGTCTAGGCTAGGCTCTGTCTAGTGTCGGTTGGTATTTAATGTCTTTAAACTTAAAACCGTAAGCCTAAAAATCAGGGAATGATTTATAAAATCAAGGAATGATTTTTGGTCAAAGGAGGAGGGAAAAATATGTTGACTTATTCCAAAAATGTGAAAACTCAAATTGTCTTAGAAACGCGATGCAGGTATAGGCTAAGGTTACGGCTAAGTAAAAGTGCTTAAAAACGAGAATTCCTGTTCTCACGGCCGAGGCTTATTTGGTCATATTTTTCTTAGTCATGATTAATTCTCTAATTAATCATGAGAGTACTAAACATTTTTCTGATGCGGGGTCACTTAACTCGGTCGAGTTTCGTTGTGCGTAGAATTTTTGAATGACGTTTTACCCTAAAACATGTAATTCCTTATTAACTTTCGCGAAAATGATCTGATGAATGTCAAACTTTTAATTTGCTATGGGAATGATTTATCACTCGAGGCCAAGAAACAAAAATCAAATTTTGGGAAAATTTCGGGAAAAATGAATAGTAAAAGTGAATAGTAAAATTTTCCGGGAATAGTAATTAACCTGAAATTGCGAATTGTTACATCATTTACTTTGATGATACCTTTGACCTTCTTCACAAATCTCATCAACCTATACCGCAAATATCAATTTGTTCATTCTTGAGCAACCCCCAAACTTTTACTAAATTTTCAAAAATGTTAAGCTTTTTAACAACTCTTAACTTAATTTCATAACAGTTCTTGTTTGATGAGTTGTGAGATTAAGTTAAAGTTGCTACTTAGCTTAAGATTTTAAATAATTTGCTCAAAGAACAAACAATGCTTACTCTATTTAAATCTAGTCCTCAATTTTTACAATTGAACTGTCTATTTCGTCACACTCAGTAGAACATGTATGGATGAAGTTGTCATAAGTTCAACCTTTAATGGTATATCCATTGCTGCACAAGCTTTAACCGCTTACAATGCTCTAAAATTTCATTAGCCAAAATTCTCTAAACAGAATGCTCAGTATCTCCTTTAGACTTAGCACCTCTACCTTTTTCCCCCAACCGTTCATCAAGATTCAATTTGTATGAACAGAAACCCAAAGAATCCCAAATTGTAAGAGACCTCCCTGAAGTTTATTCAAGAAGTACTTCCTCCACGACAAGTTGAGTTCCATATAGACTTAACTCTTGAAGCGACACCGGTTACAAGATGCACGAGATTAACCAAGACGGTGTTCATGTGGAGACCAACAATGTTTTGTGTACATCCTTTCTGAACAATCCTTTTACGTTAGTACCATTTGATTCTGGCACATAATTTATTTTCGCGCCCCAATTTTAAGTCTCCCTTGTTCGGAGCAGTCTTGATTAATGTGAGACCTAACGTCATAAGCATTAGGGGGTGTTTGATAGCCTCTTAATGGGCCTTACCCTGATTCGGTCAGCATAGCCCATTGTTTGATAACTTTTTTTTCCACTCTTAATCGTTCCACTAGGAGAGGAATCGTTCAGCATCAAGACGATGCAAAATGACTCAGCATCAAAGAGTTATAGAAATGTTGTCTATGAGAATCTTCATTTAATATTGATTTTATGCTTTATTTGTTACAATAAATATAAAATATTAATGTAGCAACTTCAGTCATCTATATACATGTACCATAATTTATAGATTATAGATGATATGAATCAACCTATACTCTTTTCTTAATATATAACAATCATTTTGTAAAGAATAACCAAACAAAATAATATATTCACACAAAATGTTTAAACAATAAGTTATTTCAATTCGTTTAGAGTATCTATTCAGAGCACTTGTCAAACAATATGTTCTCGTTCAGAACTGATACGTGGGAATCGCACCAGGCTTTACCTCTCGAGGGATCTCGAGAAGCTTACAACCCCAACCAGGCAGTGTACCTGATCGTTGTAGTATAGTATAGTGACAAGTACCAGGGGATTGATCGTTCAACTCAGGAATAGTGTCGCTAGGATTAGAAAGTCTCCTAAATTAAGTCTAGAGGTGAGGGATGATTCTTTTTGTATTTTTTATATTTTATAAAAGCAATTAAAATCTCGATTTTTGGAAGAGTGGGCAGAATTAGTTGCTAGCCAACTAACCCAATAACTAAAGATGTAATCAAAATAAAATAACAGAAATAAAAATAAATTAATTATACTAATGTGGTGTAACAATAATGGGGAAAATTGTGTTTACTTAGGTTTCATTACTCCCTAGATATCTTTTACAGGTTGATAGTTTGTTACAATTGCGTGGATGACAGGTCATATTCCTTAATACTAGTCGTAGGGCCGTGTACAATATTCCCTAACTCTATAGGATCCTACTTCACTCCTATGTCGAGCCGTTAGAAGCTCCTAACATGGGATCATTAGAATTCTCCTACGCATTAAATACAACCAAAAATCATAGTACACCTCTGATCATGTTTCTTAAGACGTTCAATCATGTTACCAATGGAAGTCTGCCAGTTTTCTTAAGCCTAACATCGAATACAATCATCCGTAACAACTATAAACAAACAATCAACCCATAATCAACATCTAGGTTTCACTACATCTAAGCAAACACAAAAGAAATCTAGCCTAGCATGTTAAATTGAAGACAAGCGTAAGATATATTCAAACAACACATAGACATATTGATTGAATTGAAAGAGTACTTGTCTCAATTGAACATAAGAGGTTTCAAAGGGTAAAAACCCTCGAAAAAGCTGTGAAAATCGGACTAGGGTTTCTCTCTAAAGTTTCACCCTAAAAGTTACACACTAATGAATAAAATTTGGAAAACTATATATAGATTTTACAGGGTGACGGCGTCAAGAAAAAATCAGTGATGCCTTCAACTCGCCGCCCATAATGAAATCGGATTGCCTAGATCCACTTTTGATGTCGTCATGCATAAAGTTGCTCTGGGCCGTCACTAATATATGGACCATGACGGCCTTGGGTGACGCCGTCATGTCATATGTACAAAACTTTCTGGATCGTCATGTGCACCATCCACTTCCACCTCTTGTATTACTCTTGATGCCATCATGTAGAAGCTTGTGACGCCGTCAGGTACTGTTCCTAGCAAGGAAAATTAAGACTTTGCCGTTTTCTTCACTTTTATGCTCCAAAAACGTCCAAAATGCTTCCTTTTCCAGATTTCACTCCAAAAGTACCTAAAATGACAAAAGGAACGATTTAGGGCAATATTTGATCAAATAAAATCGAATTCAGGTTTAAATGACCCCTTAAAAACGGTTCATTTTTCGCCTCATCAAATAGCCTTACACTTGAGATTTGCTTGTCGTCAAGCAAATGCGCTTTTATTCTAATCAAAATACAAGTTAGGGGTCATTTAACACTAATATAAAAGTAATTATAACAAATAATCGTTCCACTAAAGACCAAAGACAAGCACGGAGGTCATACACTAGCACCTCACAAATAGTGTTTAGATACTCACATATCTCGGGTGTAACAAAGTATATATCACAATATGGAAATGGAAAACATCTCTCACTACCTGTCATAACAAAATAGATTACCATAGGCTTGGGAAAGGATCAAACCTCCACCACTTGGCGTAAGTACCTAGGATAAACCATAAAAGAGGTCTTTTAAAGGGTTATAACGTTAGGTGTAGGGATATGGAATACACGGTTTTGTTGGATATAGGCAATATTTACTGGTGGTGAGTTAATCATCTTGGTTAATTACATGTACAATATGGTGTTGCTAAGCCAAGACTAGACTCGACTTAAGCTAATAAATAAAAAATAACAAAAACATAAAACAAACATAGAATGAAACGGGATGGTAGTCCGTATGATTTTTCTCTTTTCTTTTTCTATTTTTTTTTCTTTTTCTTAATTTTTTCGATTTTTTTTTTTTTTTTTTTTTTTTTTTTTTTTTTTTTTGCATACACTCTTACCCTACCATCCAAAATAATACATCATAGGAATGTACATTCCCCTTACACTTGACTTTTTACATACTTTACAATAAACTAGTCTAATGACTCGAATCAAGATAATCAAAACACTTGGAGTACTTTTAAGATTAACGCACATATGGGGGGTAATAAATGATGTTCTTCCCCATTACTCCATAACAAAAGTACTTTACCCGCGAGTCCCAATCGTCCCAAAATAATATGTACAAGATATGACTCGACTTAGCAACCATGTAATCAATTAGATAATTAACTAAGGGTTTAAACAAATAACAATAATGCACTAAAGATGAGTGTATACACGGAAGGCTAAGGCGATTTGGTTGCACATTTGGGTGGGTTGTAACAAATTCTTCCTTTAAGGAAGATGCTTAAAGTTAGAAACGAAAAGATAGGCTCGGAGGGGTGTACTAGGGGTTTCGTGTACTAAAAATGAGTATAACGCTAAGGTGTGGGAAAAATTAATTGACTTTACTAGCCAAGTAATATGACTTAAATGGTCAAGTAATTATGATACGGGTTTAACACAAGGGTGATCCTAATGCCTCTTATCATGTAGTAAATCCTACTACACGAATGTAGTCTCACTAGTGGTCTCGGGATGCATCACTAACGCAAGTTCTAGAATCTAAATGCTACAGGTACACTCATAAGCACTAATAATGAATGCTTTTCCTATCAAATCTAAAGGCGAACCTCACATATTTTGGTGGAAAATTTTTCTGAATGATACGGTTTTGTGGTAGTCATACAACTCCTATCCATGAGACGCTTGCTAAGGCTAAAGTTTCACTCCTAAATGTTGTAAAAAAATTTAAATTTGGTGCTAAAATTACACTAACAAGTATTTCTCTTAGTTTTATTACACACCTACCATCAAACAAACAAACTCAAGTGCAATAGTATCCTATAAGGTATCATCATTTACCCTCCCCTTACACTTAGGATGAACATTGTCCCCAATGTTCAATTAAAGAATGTAAAAGTGAAATAGGTAAAAGAATGAAAGCAAATACTCCCCTGATTCGTTCGGTGTGGATAGTGTGGTAACAAGGTTAGATCTTCCTCCAAGAAAATGAACATTCAAAGCTTCCCTTCTAGAAAAATAAATCATCTTCTTGTCATACATAACCTGTTAAACCTGAGAAAACAAACAAGGCAATGTCGCGTAAAATCGGCGGCAATCTATATATACTACAAATCGTAGAAAACAAATTAAGATATAATGCTTGTGGAATGAATGTTTGCAAATTTCCTAGAGTTTATAAAACTAAAGAATTAACAAAAACTTTAAGACTCCGTTAGAAAAACAAAACTTGCAAAATTTCCAGAATTTTACACATGACGCCGTCAGGAGTTAACTCCTGACGCCGTCAGAAGTGACCTGCAGAAATCTTTACGCTAAGTTTCCAGAAAATTTCTGGAAAAATTTATGTCCTACTTCCTGGAAAATCCTGCAAAACATCATTATGACTCGATACAAGCATTTGACTCTAACAAATACTAATACACATGTTCATTTAATATTGTGGCGAATCAAGATCAATTTTGTTCTTAAAAACAAATTTGGGTTTCCTCTTACACTTAGCTTTTGCAAAATACCTTTATATGAAGTTAAGACGAAGTTAAACGACAAAATAAAGCGTTTTCACAGTTTAGTTTGAAACATGATCTACCAACAATAAAAATAAAAGCATGCATACAGAAGCAAATAATATCAAACAATTAAAAATCACACAAAACATGGGTTGCCTCCCATGAAGCGCTTTTCTTTATTTTACGAGTCTTGTAGCTAGACTCAAGGTCACGGGCTATCCTATATGTGTGAGCTCCTCATTGAGGACATCTTTGGGATCAAACTTGGGTTTCAATTTCCTATCGGTTTTCTTAGTACGGTATGACCTCTCAAACTTTTCTCTATCCGGATCATATAAAATCATCTTCATATGCCATGATCCGTCACCTTCCTTAGGTGGCTTATCCCACTTCCATTTACACTTATCCCCTTCTCTTTTCCACTTGTTCATCTCTATGTTAATAGGCATTACGTATAAGAACTCAGTCATTTTATTAAAAACTAGGGGATCCTCAAAAGGGTCTAGTTCCTCATCTCTAGCTATGAGTTGTTCCACCGAATGTGTTTTATCGATGAAATCTTTTTCTAGATAGAATGGGCGTTGAGGTCCTATAAAGTTTCTTTCTATCCAAGGCCCATATCTAGATGGTCTCCTATTCATCTCTACCCAATGTGGTGTTGGTTCATCCTCACAATCGTAGCTATGCTTCCTAACATCATAAACCGACCAAGTATCACCCTCTCCTACCGCTATCTTAGACTCCTTACAATCTATCATGGCACTAGCGGTTGCTAAAAATCCTCTTCCTACTAACAATGGGCATGTAGTATCACTAACCATATCTATGACGTGAAAATCTGCTAAAATAGTTAACTTTCTTACGTGAACCACTACATCCTTGATCATTCCAACCGGATAGGCAATACTTCCATCCGCTAAACCAATTAGTACTTCCGTCTCCTCTAACTTTCCTAGCTTAAGAGTGGTAAAAAGGGATAAGGGAATCAAGTTGAGGCTTGATCCTAAGTCGGCTAGTGTGTCGAAAGCTTCGGATTTTCCTATCTTACAAGGCAAAACAAATATACCCGGATCATCAAGCTTCTTAGGCAACTTGTTTTGAACGAAGGCGGTCCCATTTTTACCCAATTTAAATTTCTCATATTTTTCTAGTAGGGCACTATAGTAGGGAGCACGGGCTAAGACATCAATGACGGGGCATTCAAGGTGGAGCTCCTTGAATTCATCGTCAAGGTCTTGTGTAGGAAGTGTTTCAACTATGTTATTGACCGGTTTGACATCGGATGCTTTATTCAATTGGTCCTTTTGAAGAATTTGGGTTTGCTTGAAACACGTGCTCATTGATTTGACCGAGTAGTATTGTGGACAAGAAGTAGGCAATGAAACCGATGATATGGCATTAACGTTTAGTTTCGGGTTCTTGACCGTGTCGCTTGGGAGTGCTCCTATTTCTCGGTCATTGAGAACTTTCAACTATGTGTCTATTTTGGTGGTCATCTTGCTTTGCTTTTGTTTGAAATCGGCTTCAAACTTAGATATGCGAGCTTCTTGAGATGCCATAAACTTGGACATCAACCCTTCAAGATAATTGGTACTACCATAGTTGTTGGAAGGATTGTTGTTGAAAGTACGGTTAGAGGGTGGGCCGTTTGGTTTGTAACGATTAGGTGGATTGGAAGAATTGTTTTGGTTTTGTTTCCACCTAAGGTTTGGGTGATTTTTCCAAGAAGGGTTGTAGGAATCATCGTAAGGGTTTGGCTCGGGTTTGAAAGTGTACAACTTGTCTCCCGCTTCGTCGGTACGCGAGGATGCGTAGTCCGCAAAAGCTTGTCCAAGGAGTTCCACGCAATCACGAGAGTCATGGGGACCACTACATAATTCGCGTGAAGAAGTGATTTTGTTCACTTGGCTTGAAGGCTTTGGAGCTTCATAGGATTTCATGAGAAACTTGACTTGGTCCTCAAGTTCCATGATCCTATGGTCGGGAGTGCTAGAATTGTTCGAAGGCAAAGATATTGCCTTGACCATTTTGTTCAAATCACGGGGATCATTCAAACTTTCCTTGTCATAGAGAGCAAGATCTTCTATGAGTTCCCATGATTCTTCCGCACTTAGATCACGTAGCTTGCCACCGGCCATTTGGTCAATGGTTCGCCTTGTGGAGAGATCGATATAGTCATAGAAGATTTGGACTTGGAGCCAAAGATCTATGCCATGATGAGGGACTTTTTGGAGTAAGTCCTTGAAACGAGTCCATGGTTCATATAGAGTTTCATCTTGACGTTGTTGGAACATCAAGATATCATTTCTAAGCTTGGTAGTTCTCCCCGGTAGGAAAAATTGAGCAAGGAAACGAGTGGTGAGATCATCCCATGAGGTGATGGATCCCGCGGGTAAACGTTCAAGCCATTGACTAGCGTGATCGCGTAGAGAGAATTAGAATAGGCGTAATCGGGTCGTCTCTCTAGTTGTAACATCAAGGTCTATAGAATCCACGATTCTAAGGAAATCCTTGAGATGTTGATTAGGATCTTCGGAACGAAGTCCATGGAATGCACATCCACTTTGCACCAACCGGATGGTGTCGGATCGCAAGGGGGAAACATTGGCTCCTTAATTGAGCTCAATAGTGTTTCGATACCCTTGGTGGCTAGGACGGGAATACTCTCCTAAGGTTCGGGGCCTAAGGGGTTGGTTTGCTAGTGATGGGTTTTGTGGGTGGTTTTGTTGTGGTGGGTTGATGGGTTCAAAGATGTTACCACCTTCCATGATGTTGGATGGTAAAGGTTACGAACAAAGACACGAAGAAATAAGATAGACTAAAGAGGACCTAAAAATAAAAATAAAATCTTACTAGAAAGGAATCTAGCAAGTAAACCTAATAAAAAGAAATCCTAACCTAGACAATAACTATTCCCCGGGCTGCGGCGCCAAAAACTTGATACGTGGGAATCGCACCAGGCTTTACCTCTCGAGGGATCTCGAGAAGCTTACAACCCCCACCACGCAGTGTACCTGATCGTTGTAGTATAGTATAGTGACAAGTACCGGGGGATTGATCGTTCAACTCAGGAATAGTATCGCTAGGATTAGAAAGTCTCCTAAATTAAGTCTAGAGATGAGGGATGATTCTTTTTGTATTTTTTATATTTTATAAAAGCAATTAAAATCTCGGTTTTTAGAAGAGTGGGCGGAATTAGTTGCTAGCCAACTAACCCAATAACTAAAGATACAATCAAAATAAAATAACAGAAATGAAAATAAATTAATTATACTAATGTGGTGTAACAATAATGGGGAAAATTGTGTTTACTTAGGTTTCATTACTTCCTAGATATCTTTTACAGGTTGATAGTTTGTTACAATTGCGTGGATGACGGGTCATATTCCTTAATACTAGTCGTAGGGCCGTGTACAATATTCCCTAACTCTATAGGATCCTACTTCCCTCCTATGTCGAGCCGTTAGAAGCTCCTAACATGGGATCATTAGAATTCTCCTACGCATTAAATACAACCAAAAATCATAGTACACCTCTGATCATGTTTCTTAAGACGTTCAAGCATGTTACGAATGGAAGTATGCCAGTTTTCTTAAGCCTGACATCAAATGCAATCATCCGTAACAACTATAAACAAACAATCAACCCATAATCAACATCTAGGTTTCACTACATCTAAGCGAACACAAAATGAATCAGCATCAAGACGATGCAAAATGACTCGGCATCAAAGAGTTATAGAAATGTTGTCTATGAGAATCTTCATTTAATATTGATTTTATGCTTTATTTGTTACAATAAATATAAAATATTAATGTAGCAACTTCAGTCATCTATATACATGTACCATAATTTATAGATTATAGATGATATGAATCAACCTATACTCTTTTCTTAATATATAACAATCATTTTGTAAAGAATAACCAAACAAAATAATATATTCACACAAAATGTTTAAACAATAAGTTATTTCAATTCGTTTAGAGTATCTATTCAGAGCACTTGTCAAACAATATGTTCTCGTTCAGAACTGATACGTGGGAATCGCACCAGGCTTTACCTCTCGAGGGATCTCAAGAAGCTTACAACCCCAACCAGGCAGTGTACCTGATCGTTGTAGTATAGTATAGTGACAAGTACCAGGGGATTGATCGTTCAACTCAGGAATAGTGTCGCTAGGATTAGAAAGTCTCCTAAATTAAGTCTAGAGGTGAGGGATGATTCTTTTTGTATTTTTTATATTTTATAAAAGCAATTAAAATCTCGATTTTTGGAAGAGTGGGCGGAATTAGTTGCTAGCCAACTAACCCAATAACTAAAGATGTAATCAAAATAAAATAACAGAAATGAAAATAAATTAATTATACTAATGTGGTGTAATTTACAGGTTGATAGTTTGTTACAATTGCGTGGATGACAGGTCATATTCCTTAATACTAGTCGTAGGGCCGTGTACAATATTCCCTAACTCTATAGGATCCTACTTCACTCCTATGTCGAGCCGTTAGAAGCTCCTAACATGGGATCATTAGAATTCTCCTACGCATTAAATACAACCAAAAATCATAGTACACCTCTGATCATGTTTCTTAAGACGTTCAATCATGTTACCAATGGAAGTCTGCCAGTTTTCTTAAGCCTAACATCGAATACAATCATCCGTAACAACTATAAACAAACAATCAACCCATAATCAACATCTAGGTTTCACTACATCTAAGCAAACACAAAAGAAATCTAGCCTAGCATGTTAAATTGAAGACAAGCGTAAGATATATTCAAACAACACATAGACATATTGATTGAATTGAAAGAGTACTTATCTCAATTGAACATAAGAGGTTTCAAATGGTAAAAACCCTTGAAAAAGCTACGAAAATTGGACTAGGGTTTCTCTCCAAAGTTGCACCCTAAAAGTTACACACTAATGAATAAAATTTGGAAAACTATATATAGATTTTACAGGGTGACGGCGTTAAGAAAAAATCAGTGACGCCGTCAACTCGCCGCCCATAATGAAATCGGATTGCCTAGATCCACTTTTGACACCGTCATGTATAAAGTTGCTCTAGGCCGTCACTAATATATGGACCAGGACGGCCTTGGGTGATACTGTCATGTCCTATGTACAAAACTTTCTGGATCATCATGTGCACCATCCACTTCCACCTGTTGTATTACTCTTGACGCCGTCATGTAGAAGCTTGTGACGCCGTCAGGTACTGTCCCAGCAAGGAAAATTAAGACTTTGTCGTTTTCTTCACTTTTATGCTCCAAAAATGTCCAAAATGCTTCCTTTTCCAGATTTCACTCCAAAAGTACCTAATATGACAAAAGGAACGATTTAGGGCTATATTTGATCAAATAAATTCGAATTTGAGCTTAAATGACCTCTTAAAAATGGTTCATTTTTCGCCTCATCAAGAACCAAATTCATTCAAAGTCTTTAGACCATTCAGCGCTTCTAAATCATTCAGCGCTAGATCATTCTGTTTTATCAAATAGCCCCTTAGTTGCCTTTCTAGTCTTCTCGCTAATCTAAGCCACTACTATTCATTAATTTGATTGGGTTAAGCAATTCCAAAATTGAGCCAATCTTTCAAAAGACCTCCTTCAAAGATGTAAATTATTTCTTTTTGACAACTTGTTTTCTAGCTTGATCTAGTGACAGTTCTTGTTTGATGAGTTACGAAAATCAAGTTGTCACTCAACTTATTCAACTTAATCTCATGACAATTCTTGTTTGAAGAATTTTGAGATTAATTTAGAGTCAACTAACTAAAGGTCTTTTGAGGTTTATGCTAGAGAATGGGAAAGTTTGCCACATCAAATCTAGCAACAAGAACGTACAAACAAGCTGAATTCAGAGACTGAATTCCTTTTATACAGGGGGATATTGTAACAACTGTCAATTTCTGGCTAGTGACCGATAATCATTTGTCATTTTTTAACTATTTTTATGTCGACGAATTATTTTTATGCATGTCGTGCCATTTTTTTTATTTTATGTCTAAACTATTACGAACCTGTGTCAACGAACGAGTCTACGATCTACCATTTTATTTTAATGTCGTTTAACCATCGCGATATGCTAATGTCATTTCAAAACTACTAAAGTTAATTATTTTGAAAACTTATACCAATTTTATAAGTTTCAACTTTTATGTTACCCGGTAAACTTTAAATCACGTAACTTAATCTCGTTTAAAACGTATACCTTTTTACAAATTATAAATACATGTCACTTACATGTTTATACAAGAGTCATTTATACTTGAGAATAAGTACATTTCATATTTTATATTTTACCACTTTCTAAGTCACCCGGTAAAGTCAATAACTCGTTTTAGACGTCGCGTTTTAACACTATACTTACAATTAAACATTTCACACTTATTTACTTTATTTTTTTAACAAAAAAAATAAAGTTAAAACA
The DNA here is from genome assembly GCA_030686995.1 of Artemisia argyi. Taxonomy (NCBI): domain Eukaryota; kingdom Viridiplantae; phylum Streptophyta; class Magnoliopsida; order Asterales; family Asteraceae; genus Artemisia; species Artemisia argyi. The sequence continues at coordinate 95,267,508 of CM060676.1, forward strand.
CAATTTCGAGCCCTCCAAACTGGATTCCCCTTGTCCAATGAGATTACATGCAATTTCTTACACAACTACTTCTACACTCCATAACTCTTTATTACTCCATTTTTGTTTCTCTCATTTTCTTTTTGATAAAAATTCAAGTTTCTCTCTTGGTTCTATCTTCCTCTTGCTGCCAATCCATCAACACCACCAAAAACTCATCATCAAAAATTTTGGAAGTCATTTTGGGAGGTAAATCCCTTGGTGTAAGAAGACTTGTGTCTTTCTTGCACCAAAAAGCTTTGAAAATCAAGTTTTCTTGAAGTTTTCTTATGTTTTATACATGTTTTTATATAACCTTATAGATCTGAGAATATTATGGTAAAACATTCTTTTTAGGTTCATAATAATATATATATATATATATATATATATATATATATATATATATATATATATATATATATATATATATATATATAGTTCGTTGATTCTTAGTTTTGGTTAAAGAATTTGTGGAAGAAACACTAGTTAAAAGTATTGATTTTTAGAGTTATGACATACTTTTGAGTTTATACATAAAATGAACTTTTAGATCTATGATACAACTGAGATAAATTGATAAAAATAGTCCTAAGACATATAAAATGATTATGGGCGAGGTTTGGGTCGTTTTTGCTTGATTGGGTAGAGATTAAACATGTTTTAGTTATGGTTAAATCCTAACAGCACACTATTTAAATCTTTAGGTTGGATTGTTTGGATGATATATTGATGAATAATGGGTCTATGAACATGATTTTTGGGTCTACTCAGAGTCTAGTTTCCCGAAAAGTAAATTTCTCAAAGAGATGAGGTAGTTTAGTTAGTGAGTTTTGCAAAATGGCTTAAGGTGTCAAATCTTCCCGAAGATCTGTTTTCAACTCTTGAGCTAAAAAGGCCACAAATCACAAAATATGGTAAATCTATACTCGAAAATGATATGGGAGACACTTACAGTAAATTTCTCAAATAGGTCTAGCTAAAAATACTTTGGTCTAGAACATCTGGTTAATAAAATACCTTTGTATGTCCAGATTTGACCATTTTTGGAGGGGGGTCAAATTGATCAGGTATAAGTCTTTTTTAAAATCTGTGAAAATTCTATGAGACACCTAAGACATTGTATAATGACATATTAAAAGGGCTTAACCAGTAGACAAGTTATACTTAGTGAATTGGTTGCTCGTTACAACCTTAAAATCCAGACAATTGAATAATTGAGACTAAAACTATAATGTGGTATATTTTGATGAAACTAGTATTTTGACTTATTATTTTTCATCATCACGTCTGAGCATATCTTTAGGAGTCTAATAATTGTCACGTTACTATTTTTAGGTCATTTGTAGAGGCACGCGTTTGTAGGGTTCCTAATTTGTGTTTGGTCATTTCCGTTCATGTGCTCGTCGGGTTTTCCTTGTTCGTTGTATCTGTTATTTTCTCTTGTCACTCTCCGAATTTAAGGTGAGTAATCACTGCCCCTTTCTTTTACTATTTTCACTATATTGATTCTGAACTTTTATGACTTGTGTTTTATTTAAATTCTCATGACTTGCTTGGAAATTTTTGGTACATTTACTTGAACACTTGAAATTGATTATGAACTTTTATGACTTGAATTGAACTTAATACTTGTTTTGAACTTATGATGTGCCGTATTCACTTAAATTTTGTTGATATAAATAATGCCTAAAAACGTTATTAATACTTTTCGATATCTCTATGTTTTGATGATCACAAAATGTAAAATCATTAATCGAAAAGATTAGTACTTAAACAAGTATTTAGTTGTTAATATACATTTCAACAACTCAATAACTTAAGGTATGAATAAACAAAATGCCTAATGCATTTTATGATCAAACGAACATTTTCTTAAACACTAGATTTTTTATAAAATATCACAAACATTTTATTTTAGAAAATAATTTTTGGTATTAAATATATATGTTTAAATCATAATAAATATATGAATTCAAATTTTCAACCAAAAATGGCAAAAATTTCCAGAAAACCTTTCCCAGCAAAAGACAAAGATTCTAGCCGTTACAGGGGGCGGCCCCTTAATTGCCTAGGCGGTCCCCTTAATTATTAAGGGGGCCGACCTCTAATTAAGGGGACCGGCCCCGCTCCTCCAGCTGGAATCTTTTGCCTATAAATACTGGGCAATCCCTGGACTTTTTCTCACCATTTGCAATCCAAACTTTCTGATCTAATTCTCCATTTCTATTCTCTTAAATCATTTGATCATATAATCATAAGCTTTTGTTTCCAAGTGATCCAAGCCTTAACCATTCAAGTGTAAGAGAAGAATACCTCTAACCTTCAAGATTAGAAGTATTACAACGTTTTGTGATCCTCCCACTCAAGTTGTTAGTGTACAATTCTTTGTAAATCATTCATTCATTTGTGTATAAGTTGTGTAAACTAGGTAGTTAGTTGTGAACATAAGTGTGTAGATTAGTTGTGCAAGTGGCAAAGGTGTAAAGAAGCTAAGGTGTATAGGTAGTGAAGGTGTGAAGAGGTAGTGTTATGTAGTAGTGAAGTAGTTTTTTAAAAGTTGTGAAGAAGTTTTGAAAGAAGTTGTGAAGAAGTCGTGGAGAAGTTGTGAAAGAAGTTGTAAAGATACAAGTGGTGTGAGATTGGTTCTAGCTAGGATTAAAACTCGACATTTAGCTTAGTGTCATTAAATTGCTGTAAGCAAAAATGTATAAGGTTTTCTCCGCCATAATGAAGCTTGTTGACATAGTGAAGAGAACTCTCATGTTAGGTGCTCGGGGAGTGGAGTAGGGCAAGGAAGGTGTCCTTGTAGCCGAATCACTATAAATCCTTTGTGTCGTGGTTAGATCTTTCCATCTCTTTTCTCTCATTACTTTACTTGCATTGTCTTTATTTACTTACATATAATTGTTTATATTGTACAATAGTTGAATTCACATAAATATCGAATCTAAGTTTTTTTTAAGTAAACAAAAGTTTTCATAACAAAACAAAAAGAAGTAAAACTATTCAACCCCCTTCTAGTTTTCCACAAATTTTAGTCTCCCTTGTCTACAGAGCAAGCTTGATTAAATTGTATATAATAGTTATGATGTACTGTTTCGTGCATTCGCATTGTTAGTCCCTGATTGATTTTGCCGTTCGCACTTCAATTTAAACGTACCGTTTGTATGACTCCCTTGTTACTGAGCAGTAGATAGTATGAATAGAGCTATTAGAGGTCAGCCAACCTCTCATTCCCTTGTCTACAGAATGCATATTATTTATTTTAGGGGCTTTGCCGCATACTTTATTATATACATGGTACTTTTAATGTGAACCTGATGATCATGTATGCTTGACTATAAAATGTACAACCTTCTATCCAATGGTTTGTGAAACCATAGGTTATAAGTCTTGTATGGGCGGGATATGTAACTGAATGATTTGACATTACCTTTGCCATGTGGACTTTTTCTCAAAGACTTTGAACTTACTTTTACATAAAACTTGTATACTCAGCAACTATTTTCATAGTTGACCCATTTTCGCATGCATTTCAGACGATCGCCAGTAAGAATATTTTATGAAGAAACTAGCATAAAGGAGTCTTCATATGTCATATCTAGTTGGATGTAATAAAATGTTATCTTTTGAAAACAAAACTGTATGTTTCAATGGCCGGTGTTGGCTAAACAATGTTGTATTAATGTACTATTTCTTTAAATTTTAATTATGGTATTGACTATATTTCTTTTGCGATGATTATTGATTGAGTCGCACCTCGTGTTTCCGCCATCGGCGGGGTGTGACAGGTTGTTTCATGTTAGGTGTTGTGTGTATATCCTTAATCTCCTTGTAAAAGAGGGCCTTTCAAAAATCGGTCTTGTCATCGAAGAAGTTCGTGAAGCTGTGAAATATATCAATTATTCAGAGACGAGGCGTCAAATGTTTTCGAATGTTGCACATCATCTGCAAACACATGATAGAATTCTAATGCTTGATGTTCCAACAAGATGGAACTCAACATATGATATGTTGTCCCTAGCTCTTAATTTCAAAGATGTTTTTCCGAGGTATGTGTTTAGTAGGAAAATAAATGTCTTTAACAATTTTGATTTACGATGATGTATCTTTAATAACTTTTACTTGTTTTCTTAGATATGCAGAGTATGAACCACATTTCAGTCACTTGCCTAGTGATGAAGATTGGGAAAATGTCAAAGTTGTGTGTGAAGTCTTAAAGGTTGTTAAAGTTTGTACAAATGTCATTTCAAGCCCTGATTATCCTACTACAAATCTATAGCTTATGGAGGTGTACAAGGTCAAAGAAACAATAGATAAAAGTGCACTTTCGAGAAATGATTATTCGTGAAATGGTAGAAGCGATGAAGGAGAAGTTCGACAAGTATTGGGGAGTGCCACCTACTTATGGCTATACCTATAGTGCTAGATCCTAGGATGAAAATGTAAAAGTAAAGTAAAATACTTTTACATTTTCATCCTAGGATCCTAGGATGAAAATTTGGTACATTAAATTTTGCTATAAGAAAATATATCTTGTTATTGTAGTTGCAAACAACGCTCAAGAGGTATCAGACGCACTTGATCATATGTTTAAAGAGTATGTGGAGATGCCTGATGCATGATGCAATGGTTAAAGAAGTTGCAAGTTATAAAAGTGGATCATGTGGGGGGAGCTCCAACTTGAGGTTAAATGAAGACTTGCTAGGATCAGAATGAGAAGAATTTGGGAATTTTTATAAAGGTGTATATGTAGAGAAGTGTGACAAATCTGAACTTAGAATGTACTTGGAAGAAGGTTTAGTTGAAGGACACCGGGGGATGAAATTCATTGCTTTAGAGTGGTGGAATGCTCACCAATTGAAGTATCATGTTTTGTCAAAAATGGCAAGGGATGTTATTGTAATTCCAATTTCCACAATGGCATCTTAGGCAACATTTAGTGTTGGTGGAAGAATTATCGATCCATATCGATCCACGTTGAAGTCTAACAAGTAGAAATGTTGCTTTATGGAGAGGATTGGATTAGACCAAACTACGGAATTGAAAAGAAAGTGAAAGTACACCTCAAAACCTGATCACTAACATAACACTTTATTGTGGACATATATTGTGTGATAATTCATCGTTAAAAATTGTTGTATTTTATTTTTGTAGAAGGAAGACATACCCACTGAGGTTTTAATGCCAACCGTGAAAAGAAGCTAGTTCCAGGTGATTTTAAAGAAATGGAAAGTTAAAAACCAAAAGTGAAACAGAAACAGTAGCTAAAAAGCCATGTGTATCTAGTTCCAGGTGATTTTAAATAAAGAGAATTCTTGGTCAATGAGATAGGTTTATTATTACAGTTCATGTTTCTGTTGTTGGAATTATATAACATGCCAATCATTAAATATAAACAATAAACATCAAGTACACATGCGGAAGCGTTATAACAAGATCATATAACATGTAATTAATTAATCAATAATAAATAGTAAACGCACCTTTGTGATTCTAGCCCGAACAAGAATCAATTAAAGCAAATCTTCAACTTATGAACCCTAATTAGGGTTTATGTGGATTGTAAGAATAACCCCTTACCTTTTTGTTATTCAATGCAAGATACAATCAATAGTGTGATTGTATCACGTTCTTGTACACATGTACCATTAGCGATTCAATGTGAATGCTAGTTCTTGATCACAATATATTTACCAAACACTTTCTACTGTTCTAGGTTACTCGTAAATCCCTTTACTTGGGGCTTCACTCGTTGACCTACGAACAAGAAAGGAAAAGAAGAAGTTTGGCCTTCTATTGAAATCAAGTGTACCAAAGGATGAATACAAAGGGATTTATTTATACCCTTATGGTTGAGATCAAGTTTACAATGGTTTTCGATGTGGGATTCCATTGTTTGGCCATAAACAAGCTCAAGAGAGGATTCCTAGAACCTTCTCTTGTCTTGTTTTATTTTCTTCGTATCCCGTTGACATTTACCGACCGTTAGTCAATTCCATTAATTACCTAACGTTCTTTAGTCGTTTATTGTGAATTAAATAATTAAATATAACATTTTATATTAATTATTTAAACATCGAGTCTCATACGTAAAGTGTGCAATCCCGTGATCTCGAGTTTGATCCTAACATACGACTACTAAAATAATTTCCACAAACTAACAGCTCCCACTTGGACATATTTTAATAGTGTAATCACATCGGTTAGCGTCTAGCAACACTTCGATGCCTCTAGTACAACTCGAGTAAGGCTCCTGGAAAAACCTTTAATGATTTCTCATTATTATTATCCTTTTGTTTCTAATACCACGTTAATAAGGATATGGATCAAAGTCATTCCTTAATTAACCATTCTGTGTTCTCTTTGTTTGTGATTGATCAAGATTACCAAATCTTCTGAACATATTCAGGGGAGATCTTGGGCACGGCCATGCAAACATCTTGACAACCATACGAAGGGCCCAGCAGTATTAAACACCAAAAATAAATTTGAAGGAATAAATTCTATCTTGACTACAAGCAAAACCCACAAACTTTGTAACACTTCCGAAAATAACCCTTATGACTACCAGTTACGTATAGCATTAAGTTGTTCCACAAAACTGTACTACATTCATGACACTTATCTTTCATCACAAGTCTGAGGATAACTTCTTATGATTTACTTAATGACAAGATCCATAATTAACATCATATAGTTGGGATAAGTCCTATATTCGATATCATTGAATATCATCTGAAATGGCATGACTACGCATCAATATACTTTAAGTATAGTATACCAACCTTCAGATTTGTCTTGGTTTAATAATATTCCCATATTATTAACTGACAACGGAAAATTTAGAATAACATTTATTCATGGATTAAACATACAAATATAGGATACAATATATTATAAATTAAACATACCATGTATTTAAATTTACTATAATAATTGTTTAACATCCCATATCCAAATACTAAATAGATCAATGCATGATAACTCTTGTTGATGAATAATGTCTCAAGTAATGACATTCATACTTGTTGACAAGACATAAATCATCCAAATTTGATCTATCGGAATTTTAAGAATACTTATTTCAATAATTCAGCTAGTGAATTTCTTGTATGTGCATACTCAACTATTTTGATAATGCCATTATAATATTTCATACAATGTGTGACATCCTAAACCACCAATTTATGATAATCAAACTTTCAAACATTTTAAAGTTTAAAGTATTCTTATTCTCTTAATGTATAATGCAACTATGCTTTTAGTAAGAATAACTAGTAATAGCCAAAGATGAAATCCTTACCATAACTAGTATTGAGTGTCATCTCAATTTCATTAGCATCATTGTATGCGAACAACAATATGCTATTAAAAACTTCCCGTAGACCTTAATATCTATTGTGTAATGTTTGAAATTCCATTGTCAATTTCATAAACTCCTTTTGATTACTTATCGTCCTCGCTCAAGTAATCACTCAAGAAAGAGTTTAAAATTCCATTGTCAATTTCATATTAATAGAAATTAAATATGACAATCATAATCTTTATATATTTAATGTGTTTAGAATAGAATATTCAATCACAGTTAATAGCTTAAATGTGATTAATAATCTTGTTATAAGACATGCATTAAATACATGTACAATATTGTCCATATGATTTATTTACAAAGATTTAAACCACAAGGGTTACCTTATCTTTGAAGAAACTCATCTTCATTTTCTAGTCTAACTATTAAGATAAACCAAGTTCCTAAAATTGATGATCTTTATGGACAACATCTTAATCATTCATATCATGTGTACTTTACCCAATTTCATATTTGGTAATGTATCATAATGATTATCAGGTTTACAATAATCCTGTAAATCATAGCCTCAGCATATTAATCGAATATCTGAGATATTTTGCTATTCTATGAATGAGAATTCCATCATCTTGAGATTTAACATTTAAATGTCAAGACTCATTATGATATTTACTAGTGTATTTTAGAAGATTATGTATCTTGTAATTTTATCTTTTAAATATCAAAACTCCCACTTGCTTTTAGTAATTTAAAGACTATCTTTAAATACTTATCAAATAAAGCAATAATACAATATTCTCTATTGGGATATTACAAATACATATTGACAGTTCATGACTTTTATTTGTTAATAACCTACTCATAAGCAGTTAAACAAATTTAGAACTTGTTGGAACACAAAGTAACTCCCAATACCGTCTTCCACGGGTTATGGGTCCCAATACCGTCTTCCACGGTGTATGGGGGAGGTTGATATGTAGACAGCCTTACCCCTACCTAAGGTAGAGAGGCTGCTTCCGGTTCTACCTAAGGTAGAAAAGGACCTCCAGCCTTTTGTAGGGAGTGAGGATCGAACCCTTGACCTCTTGGTTGAGAGGCAAGGGGTTTTCCAACTGATCCAACCCTACTTGTTAAATTTAGAACTTGTTGGAACACGAAAAGTGTAAATCATTAGTTAGGGACTTCAATTTATACTTTATCTTAGTATAGGGTATGTTGTGTAATTATAGTTGTATGCGACACAAGGTTACCATCGCGGAACTTATATATCCGCGATGGAGGCTTGGTTAGACGTTGGGTATAAATACCCCTACCTCATGGGTTATGAGGTGTGTGTTCTATGTTCTAGCAATGCAAGACTTTTGATATATATCTCTCTCTCTCTCTCTCTCTCTCTCTCTCTCTCTCTCTTCTCTCTAAAGTGCTCACACCCACTTTACATATTTAGATTAGTTGTAGACGTGATAATATTGGAACAACAATTGGTATCAAGAGCCAAATATGAATCGTTGTTTCTTGTTGTGTTTGTTTTAGTGTTGTTAAAGCTTCTCTTGTATTTAGAAGCCTTGTTTTTCTTGGTGTTCTTCTCTTTCTCTCTCTAAAATAGTTTATGCTTCATTCGTAGTGATTAGATTACTCATTTACGTGGTTAATCTTATTATACGTATGTTAGGATAACTTATTTCTGAAAAAGAAAGAGTTTTTCATCATTATATTCATAGTTTCTAAGTATTTAGTGATAATCTAGGTTGATTTTTGTGGTTTTAAGGTTTTTGAAGTAGTGTACTTTTTGTTTGTAAAAGTAGGGGTTAAGCTTTGTTCGCATTGTTTTGTTCGCATCGCAATGGGTTTAGGCTGCGATACAAGGGTTGTGGTCTCCGCGATAGTTATCTATGATAAGAGTTTGTGTGATACGAAAGAATTGGCTGCGATACTTTCTATGCGAAAGTTTTTGTTACCCACTATTTACGAAAGAAAACTCTGCTCAGATCGCATTAGACTTCTGCGATAGCTCTTGTATATGTGCGATACTTTTAAGACTCTACAACATTGGATTTTACGAGACTTACTGTTACCCACCTTTTACGAAAGAAAACTTTGCCCAATTTTCACCAGAAGCTGCGATAGTTACTGTTCATGAGACTCTATTGCAATACTTTGACCTTAAGTGTCACAACTCGTAATTTCATGTCCTTTTTCACATGTCGAAATTTCATTTTTATTTCGGGAAGCTACTATTCATCAGTTACTATTCACTTTCACTATTCATCTCCGAAATTTTTATTTCATATTCTCGTAAGTTAAACTATTTCAACGATAATCCGAGAGTTTGGCGCTCGTCGGATCATTTCTGCAAAAATCACGAAGCCGTGTCCGAGATTTACTTTTGGGTTTAAACGTCATTCCAGCATCCCGATATGTCCATAAAACACTATAAACAATAGAAATATGATTTTCTCTCATTTTACGACAATTCTAAAAGTTTTAGAATTTTACGTTTTCCAGTTCAGCGTTTTACGCGAATTACGCGTTTTAAACCCGCGTTTCCAGTTTTAACAGCGTTTAAGCAACCCGATGGAACTTACCATTCATTTTATATTTCATCATGGAGTATTTTGACAAGTTTGGTCATTCTTTCAAGTTTCATATTTTTACGACACCCGAATTTACGTTTCGCGGTTTAAAACTTTACGTTTAGCGATTAACGGAACCAAAACCGACTCTGTGAACTAGATATTAACAAGTTTCCTACATACTCATCAACCATGTGCAGGCCCCCCCCCCCCCCCCCCTCACCATGTTACTTCCACTTGACCCTTTATTTACCATTATGCCATTGGATTAGATATTTTCATACAAAAACACAAATAACACATTTATATTCATTTCAAGAATCAAAGTCAAGGTTTTCTCTTGTTCTTCCTCCCTAGCCACGACCCAAAATAAAAACCAAGGAAGGATCCATCAATTTTTGAAGATCAAGTGTTAATCAAGCTCTACTTTCTTTCCTTGTTAGGGTTTTGTGATAAAAAACCTAGGTTTCTTAATCCATTTCTCATCAAACTCCATATATATTCAAGTAAGCTTCAAGTGTTATTTTTCATCATCTATTACCTTCATTTCATTAGTAACATGTTGTATTTTCATGATATATTGGTTAAATATGCAAGTAGTTATGTTATATATACCACTTTTCAAGTATTTCTTAATTATTATGAGATTATAATTAACCTATGATTATCCCCATGAAACCCACCAAGGTTGGTGATGTTTAGGAACCCATAACACCTTAAGAAGGTGTATGGTTGGATTAGACTAGATTTGTGGTGATTGGAGTGGATTTGGACAAGTATTAAACAAGAAAAATGAATTTTAGCCACTATATAAATGTTGCTGTCCATTTTTGTAAAATCAAGAAAAATCAGGGGATTCCGGGTAACTTTGGGCTAAAGATTTAGAAAATACTTTCAAAAACGAATCCGTGGGCGAAAGAACGGATTAAAACGAGTTTATAACGAAGGAGATATGATTTTTGCAAGTTTAACGACGAAAACTATTTTCTAAAAATTTTACTTGCTGTCCCACGATTTTCAAGGGCCAATCTGAAGTATAAAACTTGATCTAGCCATCCCGACTTATCAAAAATATATTATTATGTTGTCCCACGATTCCGGGGATATAAAGAACGTAGAAAACAAGCTTATAACGACCAAGATATACACGTTTCAAAATCGACGAAACTCTATTTATTTCCATCAGCTTTTTAGCAAAAGGATTTATAAGGAACAAATTATGGTCTTCCAAACTTTCCCGAAAACTGCCCAGAATCTGCCGAAACATCCCAAACACCTTACTTCATGGCTATATATCTTTATGATCGAGACTCGTATGGACAAACTTCAGTTCTGTGACTTTTTAAATATGGTGAAAATCTTCCTAAAACTACTGAGCTTCTTTCCTAACTCTTAATATTCACTATTTCGCGACTAGTTTTACAAGGCCAATTTGGACATATTTTCAAGTAATGAAAATGTTATATTTTGCAACGAAAACCTTATATTTGCCGATAGAACACCAAACGAGACGTGGAGTACCGTTTCAACGTATTTACATGGAAAGTGGTTATTAACTTAACGAGACGTCAAAAATGTATTTTTCGACGATAAACGTTATTTTCAAAACTAACGAGTGGTATCGATAACATACGTATTTGCATATGTAGCATCATTTCATTTCTTACATTAGATCATATCATTCATATTAGGTTGCGGTTAGAGATCGAACCTCATTTCTGTGTATCCACTTTTGTTATCGTAGCTATCGCACCAGGTGAGTCATAGCCCCTACTCTTTTAATTGTTTTGCAAACTCTTTGGGGGAGAATACATGCTCGTTTTACTTAAACGCATTACTCGCTTTACATGGTTGATTTCATTGGTATGTTTGATTACCTGCATTTCATGGGATTGTTATCATTGTTTATATAACCTCATTGTTAAAATTGTTTATATAGCGGTTTTGCTACACTTATCTTTGAATTGAGATTCAAGCATTATTTTGTTCATACAAACCAAATCACATTTGGCAGTGGGTTGTAAACACACAGGTTACAAGTCTCTTATGGCGGGACTTGGAACTGAGTGGATTTACGATGCCTTTTCTGGGAAATCTTCATTCATATGCATTACATTCTTTTTCACAAGACTCTATGAACTCACCAACCTCGTGTTGACACTTTAGCATTTATTTTCAGGTATTAAGCAATGGCACGCTACTGGAGGTTTTGGCAGAGCATGGCATGGTCATAGAAGACTCTGATTATTCATATGGGGACCGTTTTAAAACATTTTAAGGGCCTACTCCCACACTACTTTTAACGATGTAAATTCAATATTTTTGGTTAAACGATTTTATTCTAAATAATTAAAGTGAAAACCATTTTGTACTTGTTTTGTGATACCGATTGAGTTACACCCCAGCTACATGTATGCTTCTGCTGGACCTGATTTTGGGGGTGTGACATTAAGACTTTTATAATTTAACAAATCCCTCAAAAAGATTCAAAATTTGTAAAAGACTTTGATCATACTCATTGCACTAGATCAATTCTTCAAACATTCAACCATCACAACTCAAACAAACTAAAACACCTCACTCAAACAAAACAACATCTCATATCAAAGATCCATTATCACTATGTCTACTACTCAAGATGCATTGGCCGCAGGGAGTAATGCTAGACCTCCCATGTTATACCGAGGAAACTATGTTCAATGGTCTTCAAGGTTCATGAACATTATTATGGGTTACAAAGAATGCAAGTTGTTGATTAACCCCATCAAGAATGGACCGTGTGTTATGAAGGAAATTCCTGATACTACTACTGAGGGTAAGACACGTCTACAAACTGAAGATAACTTAAGTCCAACTGAACTTGCTCAATTTGAAGCTGATATCCGTGCCAAAAACTTAATTATTTATGGACTAAGCAATGACATTTACAATGCCATTGATAGCAATCTTACTGCACATGATCTCTGGAAAGCCTTGGAGAGACTTATGCAAGGTGCAGACGTTGGTACTCAGCCCTAACAAACTCTAGCTTTATGGAATTACCAATCCTTCAAGCAACTTCCAGAAGAAAGTCTTGAAGATGCTTACATTCGATTCAACAAACTTATCAATGAAATGAACCATCATAACCTCAAGCGATCAAACATTGAACACAATAACATGTTTCTCACAAACCTTCAACCTGAATGGAGACGTTTCACTATTACTATCAGACAAAACCAAGACCTAACTGTCAAAGATATCAACAACTTGTTTGATCTACTGAAACATAATCAGGTTGAAGTCAATGGCATTCTTGATCAAATACGTAGAGAAAAGGAAAAGGAACAGTCAACTCAACTTACCACACAACCACCTGTTGTTGATCCTCTTGCTCTTGTGTCAAATTATCATAAAAACCAATCCTCCTTCAGCTCGAACAATGAATATCACTTCACTCCAGTGGAAGAAGAAATTAAGTCCAATCAAGATCCTGCCAATGTTGAACTCAATAAGATTGTTCAAAACCTTGCACTTCTTGGAAAACAAATCCAAAGGTCCTTCTACAAACGTCCAACAAACAACAATCTCAGAACCAACTCTGCATCAACTGCAGATAAATGTGTAATTATTCATATTTTTAGTGCTAATATACTCTCATTTATGGCTAAATAAATAACAAAAATGTGTATTTTAAATGCATATATTGTTTAAAGTTGTTATTTATTATTGTAGGCACGTGACATGAGAAAATTGGAGCAAAAGTACGAGATTTCGAGCATTTATTGAAAATTATTGAAGTCCAATAAAAGCCCGAAGATAAGCCAAAGAAATAGACCCAGCTTAAGCCCAGAAGATATTAAGTCAAGTTCTTAAGAACTTTGTATTATTGGAGCCCACAAACAGCCAAGCCATAACGGGCCTTGTCCAAGTCAAATCCAGACAACTAATACTCTAGGGCTACTTAATATTTGCCTTATAAAAGAATTAAGGGACAAGTGAAAGAGGGTCCTGGAAGAAACAACAGCCGCACCCTACTTGGGGGTTGGTTCACCGTTATCCTACATTTGTTTATGTATTTCGAAGATTTTAACAAAATGGGATGATCAGATGTAATTTTTTTTTATTACTAGTTCCTTTTGGTTCAATCAAAAGGTCAAAGATATTACTCCGTATATACTAGTCAAAATTTTGTTACTTTGTTTTAGTCCAAGCTTTGTTTAATAGTTTGTCTTTCTTACCAAGTGATTACTTTATTTAGCTTTAAAATTCATCAAAATCATTTTAGTCTTACTTGGTAGTTTAATAGTCCAGATGCAATTTTGTCCGAATCTCACTCTACTGTCATGATTTGTTTTTTATCCTATTTTCTTTTAGTTGTCAAGATAAAACTTTTAATTGAAAACATCATTTGCAAAACGTTTAACCAATCAAGTCCTTTTGCAATTTTTCATCAAACTTTTGTTTTTAGTTTAGTAACTAATGATGTTTAGAATATAAATAGAGAGAATTTATGGGTGACTATTCTAAGTAATTAGTGATTGATTATTTGGGTTAATAGTGGAGTTAGAGATTGGGTTTTGGAGCTTATGAAGTGGGTCTCATCTAGTCATCTTTACTCTCATTTGGTTATTTCTATCCTTTTTATCTTTCTATTTTATTTAGTATATTGATTGTTATTGCCATGTTTATTAGTTTTAATATTAGTTTAGTTATGTTTAGCATTATGGAGTAGATTATTGTTACTTGCTTAGACTTTGATAGTTTTAAATGTTTAGAGTAATTCGTTGTAATTTTTAGTTAGTAATTTGTCTTGGATTTGGTTGACTCGGATTTAGTTGCAAAATATTTTAAAACAAAATGCTTTTTAACTAGATATGTTTTGATTAAACAATAATACCATAAAAAGAGGACACTCACCTTATCGTATTTGTTTAGATCGTTTTGTTTTCTTGTCGGGCGAGTTTGAGTCGCGTATCCGTTTACTGGCTCGTTTTGATTTAAAACTCAAAATTATCTACAAGTCAAAATACTAAATTTAAATTGCGTCTAAATTCACAACGTTAAAAGCTACCGGGTCTAAGCAAGTATTTTGTTTGTTATTCGTGTTTTTCTTTATCATTATTAGTTTTAAAAAAACTAACAAAAACCTTTTGTGATAACTAAGCATCAAACAAAACTTGACTTACGTATTTCAATTCACCACTCCTTCGAAACGACACTCGGGAGATCAGTACTTGCCAAGATACTTTAATATTAAGGTTCTTATAGTCTTTCCATTTCTATAAATTATTTTTGAAGGGTAAACGACCCCTATCAAAATGGCGCCGCTGCCGGGGAGTTGGTGTAAGGATTTGCTTTAGTCGAGTCGAGTTAGTGCCTTAGTTTTTTATTTGAAAAAAAAGAGTTTTGAAAAATATTCTTCTTTATCCTCTTATTTATTTAATTCTATCTCTTACCCTCTATTTTTTTAATTCTTCTCTATGTCTTCATCTTACTTATATGGTTGTGAATGGTGTGGGGGTCCTTATAATGGCGAAAATTGTCCCGGTTGTAGCATGGTAGAATCGGGAAACGGGTTTGTCTATGACCAAAATCCCTATTCTTACCATGAAACAACCGACTTCTTCCACCAGCCCCCACAACACGAGATGGAGACATACTCGTGTGAGTCTTATGGAGGTGGTCCTCACCAAGGCTTTGATTGTCAAACAGGGAACACGCTTGTCTATGATCAGGTTCCGTGTAACAATCAAAATTTTGGTTATGACCAACATCCATATGATTTACCGAGTCAGTCGCAGCAGTTTTACTGTTGTAAATTCTGTGGAGGTCCTCACTATAGCTCTGATTGCCAAACTAGGAACCCGCTTGTCTATGAGCATATCCGGTTTTGACCAACCTTCATAATACACAACCCCTCAACCACTTCCTAAAAGTGAGTTAACTAGAGCTGAATTGATTACAAAAATGATTATTGCTCAAAATCAAGTCAACTTGAACTTTCAAAATGAAATAAACTGTCTTAAGGAGCTGATTCTTAAAAAACAAAATCCTCCTCTTAACTCATTTTATCATGAGGAGAGTGATGAAGATGATACGGAGACTACAATGGACAAGGTGCATATTTCTAGCCCACAAAGTACCGCACATGTCCCATCTCCGTCACTAGCATACACACCATCCTTACCTAGACTTGATGTTTCGGGAGACCAAAATTTAGATATCGACTTACCTTTTGGAGAGCATTTAGATACCCTTTCAATGGGGGATAGGGAAATTGACTTTAATCCTAGTGATATAGAAAGTTTACCTACCAATGACCCCGTCCCAATCCCAAGGATATTTGATGAACCTTTAGGTAATTCTGATTCGATGTCTACGTCTTTTGATGTGACTATATCAAACCCTCTGTTAGACTTTGATGATAGCTTCACCTTAAGATTTGATAACAAATTTTTTGATGATGAGTTTGAGGATTTGAGTAGCTTGGACCACTCTAAGTCAAAACCATTAATTGATGAGTCCACTATACTAGTCACACAACTTCCTGATTCTAAGCAAATTTTCTTAAAGAAAGTGGAAAGATTTGACCCTTTTTTCTCCCTGACACAATCGAGTGATGTGACGCGGGTAATGGATAAACCTTTTGATAGATTTACCCATACACCATTACCCCGTCAGGTAGCATACTCACCTAGGGAGGTGTTGTATCGCTTTTACCATCCAAACTTAACATTAAGTGATAGATGTGACCATGAACTTAGAAGTAAGTGACCCTAGAGTCAAGCTAGAGACTCGAACAAAAACAAGCGCTTCTCGGGAGGCAACCCGTGTTATCTTAATATGGAATAAGTAGTTTATCTACACGTAGGTTTATTTTGAGTAAGTTATGTTATTAGTGTTAGTATTGAATAAGTTTGGGGGTGTCTTGTTTTCTTTGTTGCTTCGTGGCTATTATTTTTGCTCGCATGATACCCTTTTGATCGAGAAGACTTTCATGATTGTTGCTGTTGCTTTTCATCATCACTCATTCAGTCTCCGATCGAGCTGCACGTTTATATCAGGGGAGTCCTCAGTTCTGCTCATTTATGTCTTATGTTTTTCCTTAAAGCATGCATTTTTTATGATTAATATATGGCTTAGGAATTGCATTATATACCCTCTTTACACTTGAAATTTTAGAAATGGTCTTTTACGTTCTAAGTGTAGGGGTGGCACCTGAACACTTTGAACATTGAGGCCAATGTTCGGTTCTAAGTGAAGGGGAGATTTATATCAAAATAATCATACTTATGCCTACGTGTTTGCCCTCATGCAACCCCATTTTGACCAATTTTTTTATTTTATTTTATTTATTGTCATTGCATTATTATTTTCTTTTGTTCTAAACAAACAAACAAAAAAAATTTGACCGTGCGTGATTGACTAGTCCCTTAAGCTAGAACAAAGGAGATCCTGACTCGACCAGAGTGTTGATTTGGCTGCTTCCTTAACTTTTTAGACTAAGTTTTTACGAATTGTGCAAATGAAAATGCTAAGCGTAGAGTAGTTGGTTCTCTTTAGAGCTTATATAAGTAATCTATGGCTTTTTCTCCCAGTAGCTCCTAATCTAAATTAAATACGTGCTGTTTTCAAACTTTTGACCATTAAAAGTTTTCGTTATGCAAACAAGTTTTTATGCAAGATTAATATAGAGTACTAGTTCAATTTTTTATTTAAATTTTGGAACAAGCAACTTCCCTAAAAAATTGAATAATATTGCTAAATGAAGTAATGTAAAATTGCTGAATGATGCAAAAATTTTGAGTTTATTATGAAAAGAAAAAGTGAAAAGAAAAAAAATGAAAAATGAAAAGAAAAGAAAAAAAAAAAAGAAAAAAAAAAGAGAAAATTGAAATAAAAAGATGTGTTGAATAGAATTAGAATAAATAAATAAAAGTTGCTTGTTCTCAAATTTAAATAGGAAGTTGAGCTAGTATTCGTTGATTTTGTATAAAGATTAAACGGGAATTTATAGATTGTTGACTTCGAAAGACCCCGAAAGTTCCGATACTATTCTCAATGGTGTAAAAACCTAGCCTCCTAAGCTTTTGCTAAAAGGATAAGCTGAGAAGAAAATCGTCACATGGAGCGATCTCATCTTTGCGTCTTTAATCTATAGATAATCGTTTGTTGTTATTTATTTAAGGTTTGATTTTAATGTGCCACGGAATATCAAAAATCTTTGAATCAAAATCCCGCCAATTCCGGTACTATTCTCTGTGAGGTGTCAAAAGCTTGGTCACCTAAAACCAACTGGTTTGGGATGTGCCGAGAAGAAAGCCGCTACATAGAAAAGGCTCTTTTTTATTCTTAAATTTCTGAGGTTCCTGGTGAGTTAGAATTGGGCTTAAATAAATGACAACCATAATGAGCTCCGATTTTTGGTGGTCAAACTTTTGAAAATAAGCACACACGCCTAAACTTGATAAATTGCGGGAGTAAAAAGTTAAGACTTGTCTTACACAGATTATTAGTATAAGTAGTGTTAGCATTTTACAAAAACGTTTGCACAACGGTTTTTAAACTTAGTTGGGGGTAGTAAAAAGAGGATGATGATTATTATCTCCTGGAGGCACCCAGCTTGCGTGCTTCCCGTTCTTAAGCTTTGTATATATCGTGAAAATAAAGTCAAGCATGGCGGGTCACCATAAAAAGTATATTTTTAGCCATATGTACGAATAAGGGTTAAAATGGGGCGTTATCGACTTTAATGTTTTTTATTTATGTCCCCCAAATGATTATGTATATGTTCTTGTTTGATGTGATATGTTATTCGTTTAGGGGATGAAAATCATTTTTGCCTTGGCGTGTTTATTAATCGTTGCGTGAGGGCACGCAACAGCCTAAGTGTAGGGGGATGATAAATGTGTAATTATTCATATTTTTAGTGCTAATATACCCTCATTTACGGCTAAATAAATAACAAAAATGTGTATTTTAAATGCATATATTGTTTAAAGTTGTTATTTATTATTGTAGGCACGTGACATGAGAAAATTGGAGCAAAAGTACGAGATTTCGAGCATTTATTGAAAATTGTTGAAGTCCAATAAAAGCCCGAAGATAAGCCAAAGAAATAGACCCAGCTTAAGCCCAGAAGATATTAAGTCATGTTCTTAAGAACTTTGTATTATTGGAGCGCACGAACAGCCAAGCCACAACGGGCCTTGTCCAAGTCAAATCCAGACAACTAATACTCTAGGGCTACTTAATATTTGCCTTATAAAAGAATTAAGGGACAAGTGAAAGAGGGTCCTGGAAGAAACAACAGCCGCACCCTACTTGGGGGTCGGTTCACCGTTATCCTACATTTGTTTATGTATTTCGAAGATTTTAACAAAATGGAATGATCAGATGTAATTTATTTATTTTTATTAGTAGTTCCTTTTGGTTCAATCAAAAGGTCAAAGATGATACTCCGTATTTACTAGTCAAAATTTTGTTACTTTGTTTTAGTCCAAGCTTTGTTTAATAGTTTGTCTTTCTTACCAAGTGATTACTTTATTTGGCTTTAAAATTCATCAAAATCATTTTTAGTCTTACTTGGTAGTTTAATAGTCCAGATGCAATTTTGTCCGAATCTCACTCTACTGTTATGATTTGTTTTTTATCCTATTTTCTTTTAGTTGTCAAGATAAAACTTTAAATTGAAAACGTCATTTGCAAAACGTTTAACCAATCAAGTCCTTTTGCAATTTTTCTTCAAACTTTTGTTTTTAGTTTAGTAACTAATGATGTTTAGAAAATAAACAAAGAGAATTTATGGGTGGCTATTCTAAGTAATTAGTGATTGATTATTTGGGTTAATAGTGGAGTTAGAGATTGGGTTTTGGAGCTTATGAAGTGGGTCTCATCTAGTCATCTTTACTCTCATTTGGTTATTTCTATCATTTTTATCTTTTTATTTTATTTAGTATATTGATTGTTATTGCCATGTATATTAATTTTAATATTAGTTTAGTTATGTTTAGCATTATGGAGTAGATTATTGTTACTTGCTTAGACTTTGATAGTTTTAAATGTTGTGAGTAATTCGTTGTAATTTTTAGTTAGTAATTTGACTTGGATTTGGTTGACTCGGATTTAGTTGCAAAATATTTTAAAACAAAATGCTTTTTAACTAGATATGTTTTGATTAAACAATAACACCATAAAAAGAGGACACTCACCTTATCGTATTTGTTTAGATCATTTTGTTTTCTTGTCGGGCGAGTTTGAGTCACGTATCCGTTTACCGGCTCGTTTGATTTAAAACTCAAAATTATCTACAAGTCAAAATACTAAATTTAAATTGCGACTAAATTCACAACGTTAAAAGTTACCGGGTCTAAGCAAGTATTTTATTTGTTATTCGTGTTTTTCTTTATCATTATTAGTTTTAAAAATCAAAACCAACAAAAACCTTTTGTGATAACTAAGCATCAAACAAAACTTGACTTACGTATTTCAATTCACCACTCCTTCGAAACGACACTCGGGAGATCAATACTTGCCAAGATACTTTAATATTAAGGTTCGTATAGTCTTTCCATTTCTATAAATTATTTTTGAAGGGTAAACGACCCCTATCAACTGCTTTGAACAAACGACAAGATATTCCACCTAGAGGAGAAGTTGTGCGTCAAGGTGTTCAGAGAGACGACAAAGTTGAAGCTGGACAAGAGTTACAAGAACCAAAGTGCTTTGGCTGTGGCCAACAAGGTCATTTTGCTAAGAATTGTCCAAATGGTAAAGTTCGTGACAGAACATACTACAGACAAAAGATGTTGTTGGCTGACGTGGAAGAAAAGGGTAAAATTCTCAATGCTGAAGAAAATGATTTCATGGTAGATACTGATGATGAAGGATAATTCCTGGAAACAAACATGGTGTTCATGGCCTCATTGGAAAAGGTGGATGGTTTTGAAGCTCATAATGGTGATTCAACTCCTAGCTATGACACAGATGTTGAAGATGGCGACACTCTTGGAAACAAGCATCTTTGATGACTGTGACAATGATGATTGATTGTTCCCAAAATGGTCAGATATTATTGACCAAGGTCAATAAGTCAAAGACAGCTCAGTTCCAATTCTCCGTGGATAGTATAGTGTGTCCCCGGGTCATTAAGTCCCAGTGAGATTGCAATGGTGTTTTTGGAAAACGTTTATGAGAATGAGTGGCACTGAGGACAATAGCCAAGATGATTGGGAATTGATGATGCTACTGATATTTGGTATTTTGGACAATGATATAATATTCACAATAACAGATATACAGATATATTCACAAATACACAACTGGAAATCAGGTTACAGACAGAAAAGGTGGGTTTTGAACAATTACAAACTACAGGGGGTGCAAGTGAAACTTTTTAAAACTTAAAATTAAAGAAAATTTAAAATGAAAATGAAATTATAAAAATGATTATTTTAATATTTAATTACTAATTAATTAATTAAAACTAATAAAAATCTAATTTAAACCTAATTTAAATTAACTAAAAATGACAAAGATTACAAATTAACCTAAAAATTTGCAAAAATAATTTCTAAACCTTAAAATGAACTTGAAGAAAGTATAAAAAATAAAAATAAAATTAAATATTTTTGTCTTTTTATGAGTTTTTTATTAATTAAAAACTAATTATCTTAATTAAACTAATTAAACTACTTTAAATTACTAAAAATACCTAAATGACTTAGAAAATTATGGAAAAATTTATAAAACTAATTAACCATCACAGGAATCCTACAAAATTATAAAAAACTTCTAAAAATTATTTTTAGAGTATTTTACTAATTATTTACTTAATTATTAATTTAAACCTAATTTAACTAATTAAAATAAGAAAATTGGAAAATGAACAATAGAAATTAAAAATATATTTTCTAAAAGTCTTAACTAATTTATAAAACCTAGGAAAATTATAAAAACCTACTGTTGTTAACTAAAATTTAAGAAAACTAATTAATTACTAATATTACCTATTTAATTATTTAAACTACTTTTAATTCTAATAATTAGTAAACTGTTTAGGAAAAATCTAAGAAAATTATTATAAATACTTGAAGGTGAAAGGAAATTAAGAAAATTATGAAAATGATAAAGTGCTTATTAATAAGCTGAAATGAAAAATGAAAAAGATAGAATCTATTAAATAGAAGCTATCACTAATTTTATATTTGGTTTTTTTGGTGTTTTTCTTTTTGAAAGCTAAAAATAAGATGAAAATAAGAAACTTTTGTGAAATGACTTTTGTTTTAGCTTAAAAATAAGCTGTGTGCACCCCCTCTTATCCAAACAGTTGACTTAAAGCTTATTAGGACTTAAGCAATGTGTGAAAAAGCAAGGAAATGTCAAACTAAGCATGCACAGATGATTATTAACAAGAATTAAGCAAAGAAGAACCAATAAGCACACTGAATAAGCTATGCACTTCAAATAAGCACTTATGCTTAATCACAGACCAAATCAGGCCAAACCTAAGGGTTTTGGACCTCTGTGGGGTCCACAAAAGAGCTCAGGGGTCCAAATGGAAAATTGAAACTTGAAAAGGGACTGGTAGGCTTCAAAATAAGCCAATAAGCAGGGCTTATGGCTTATTAATTAGCTCTGGGTGGGTCTTGGAAATTGGGGTCTTACACTGAGTACTCAGTGTACACTCATGGAATAGCCAAAGTTGATGAGGGTTGCAGCCCTATCAAATAAGCTCAAAATGGAAAAATAAGCATTGGTCTATCAAGATGAGTTGTTTGGCTTTCCAAAAAGCCAAAAACCTCAGGGTGGGTCCCACTAATAAAGTATCTAAGGCCTTGGGAATTTTGATCAAAACATGTGCACAGGGCAAGTGTTTGCCCTGCAGGTCACTTTAAGCTGTTGCACAGGCTTGTACAAAAATCCTAAAAATAAGCTGACTATGGGCTTTTGTACACTAGGTGGCAATCTTTAACTTCTGAAAAGGACAAGTTCTCAAAGCTAACACAAAAATCACAAAAATTCCTCCAAGATTTGGTTTTCTGAAACAAAGGTACTTTTTGACTTTTTAAGATATTGAGCTAAGTTGACTAAAGTGAACTTTGATCTTGATTTTCTGATTGAAATGGACTAACTAAGCTAGAATAAGACTAATTTAAACTAAACCACTCATGAGTGAATGGATTTGGGGCATATGTCACTCTTAATCCAACACAGAGGGTAATCTAGGCCTTGTAATGCTTGATTTTGACTTTTTATCAAATAGGACCTGATTTTTATTGTTATTCTGAGTTAATGTGAGCCTATGAGTCTTGTGTAAACCAGAAACAACAATAATTGAGAACTCCAATACCTTGGATTACACTGATCCAAACACTACTTAATGGTTGTCTGATTTGTGATTTAAGAAGCAAATGGCTTTAAGAGCTTATGAAACTGATTCAAAACAACTTATTATGGTGTATTAAGCTAAAATGAACACTTAACCACAGGAAACAACAACAAATAACAAAGATTAACAACTATGCTATTTTGACTACCAAAATAAGATTTCAAAGCAACTAAGATTTCCAATTAACAAGATACTAAAATTATACTAGATTATCACTACTTAATACCAAATTAACACAGAAAAGCTACTTATCCAACTTAATAAGCAATGCTACAGTAGAATGAGAGAAATGAGTTTTAAAGCCTTACAATGTGCATTCCAGCTTAAACCAAGAACCAAGGACCTCAAGATCAATCCTATAGGTCTTCTACAAGACCACTAACCCAGGGCCATCCAAGATTTACCCTGCTCCAGTGTTCATCTTCAAAACCTGCAATTGTTGACTTTTGTTGACTTTTTGTGTTTTTGAATTTTCTTGTAACTAAACTGAGTTTTATGGTTTCTAAAAGCTTGTCTAAGCTTTCTGGGAGCTTACATTAGCCTAAGAGTCCACAAGTCCTTCTAATAACAACAATACAGAAGACTAATAACTTGAAATAAAATTGAAATTTGCATAAACTGAAAGATGAAAGGAAACTTGAATTTGATTGATGAAAAGGATTGGATTACACTTGATTACACTACTACAATACTTGAAAGCTTGATTTTGAACTAAAATTGAAAGTTACAAACTAAACGACACTATTTTTCTAAAATTAACTACTACTATGCTCCATGGTGCTTTTCTTCTATTTATACTTGAAGATTAGGGTTCCCCTTGCCTCTCTGATCATTTCCCATCAATAATGTTGTCCATTAGATCTCTTAATTTCAATTTGAGCCATCCACGTGTTTTTGGCGCCAAAATTGTTTTTGCAATTTGCTTCTGTTGCGTGGAGGGGTAGGGGTTGCATTTAATGTGGAGGTGATGGGTGGTGAAAGGTGGGTTGGGCGGTGGAAAAGTGATGTGCAAGTGGGGATGGGAGAATGAATACCGTTGGTGGTTTTGTAGGCGATATTGGGTGAGAGGGAAGGAGGGAAGGGGTGTTTGACCGGGTTTGACCCTGGTATTAATACCAGGGTGGGTTTGTTTGTATTTTGGGCCAAAACAAGGGAGTGGGCTTGGGGGGCTTGTGGATTGGACTTGGATTTGGTTTAGTATTTTATTAAGGGTCCGGTTTGGTTATAACTTTGCACAAGGACCATTCTTGTAAATAGCCAAAAGTTTGGGGGTGTGTTTGGCATTTTTCCAAAGTTCTCATAAGGGTATTTTCTGCCAAGTTTCCATAGTCCAAGGTTTTATGTTGACTTTTCACCTTTGACTTTTCCAGGGACTAAAACTGCCAAACTTTCAAACTCTAGGGACCTGTTATGTAATTTCTCCAAACTTTGCAACAAGGACCAATCCTGCCATATATGAGAAGTACAAGGACAAAATTTGTTTTTCTCAAAGTTTTAATATCCCATGGACCATTTTTGATAATTTTCCAAACTTCAGGGACTAAACTTGACATTTTGTGAAACTTTGCACCAGAGGACTAATTATCTAACTTTTTGATTTAAAAGGGCCTTTGGTGACTTTTTCAAGTTTTTAGAGTAACCAGGGACTAGATTTGACAACTTTTGAAAGTTGAGGGACTGAAACTGCCAATTTTGCAAACTTTGTACGTTTTTTATCTGTTTTTCATTATTTTGCATCTGAGACAGATAAAACACATTCCTGGGATATTTTCACTATTTTGATGCAATATTGAGTGTTTTTAGATGTTTTGGCAGCTCAGAAATGGTAAAAATGATGAGTGTTTGAGCACTCATCAATGATCTTGATGAATTTATACATGGTCACATTAGTACCACTAGCATGACAACTCAAGTTAACACAAGTAGTGCAACATCTACAAGTGCTACACCTACGTTATCTGCTGATAGTACCAATAGTAATCATGTATCAACAAGTCAAGATCATGTTGATATGCTTCAAAAATATGCCACTATTCAAACATAGAGAAAAAATTATGCTAACTTGATAAAACTTGAACAAGATAAAAGTGCTTTCTTAGAAAAGAAAATCAAGGACATGTTGTACGAAGAGAAGTCTGAACGGCCTTTAGTGCTAAAATGACAAATTCAAGATTTACAAGAAGAGATTTTTTCTCTTAAGAGAAATATCACAAGTTTTGAAAATGAAGTTTCTAAACTTAAAGATGAGAAAGCTAATTGTATCTAACGATTAACTAAATCTGAATTGAAAATTCGCACTACCGGTCAGACTCCTCAGACTATGCACATGTATCTTCCCAAATCTGATCCTATTTTGGATTTAAGACCGGGACTTGGTTTCTCTAACCCTTCTTATCTTGAAATGGTCAAACGTAAAGCACCAAGTTTGTATAATTCTGACTACATGAGACGTGACACATTCAAAGATTACATGTTTGTTCCAAATGACATCTCAAATGAGGAAAACCAAAAACGTTTAATGGTCAAACAAAAGAAAACCAATTTCTCTTATTTTAGTGCTGATTATGGGGTGATTAATAAAGAAAATGCTCTTGAACGAAAACCAACAAATGCTATGAAACATGTGAATGTACCTACGGTCAATCCGTATTTCTCTAGCAATTATGAGAGTTTAGCAAGGAAAACCTTTTGTCATCTCAGGAATCAAATAAGTTCATCGTTAAGAACTATTCGTGAGAAGCAAGAATTCACAACTGATGAACTTGTGAGATCTAATTCCTACGAAATAGATGTCTCAAGGGAAGTTAATAAACAGATAAAATTATTTATCGAGCCTCCCGTGAAAAGTATTGACGATAAACTTAAAGTCTTTGAAAAGACATTGATGACTGAAATGCAAAATGATTTAAAATACGTAACATCTCGAAGATGAATATGATCTTATTTGCTTAAACTCGGACATTCAAAAGGAATATTTTCAAAATCAATTCGAATCAATCCAACCAGCATTCGCACTAAATGAGGAGAAAATTGTGACTTTAGAAAATCAACAAACATCACTTGAAATGGAAAACCTTGCTTTAAAAGAGTCTAAAACAGTGCTTGCAAAAGAATGTTGAGTTGAACGAGGAATTGTCTTGTCAAAATGAAAATTTTGAAAAGTCGTTTGCCAAAATTGAAAAACAATCTTTGATATTCGAATCAAATTGGCAACGAAAGATTAAAGAAAACAAGTATGACAAGCTTTCCTACAAAAATTCTTTGAAACTAATCTTAAAAGAGAATGAGGAAATCAAATCTAAAGTGCTTGATTTGACAAAAACCAAGAATACTGAGTTTGCTTCAAAACGCCAGTTGGAAAATGCAAGTTTTTCATATTTTTCAAATCAACCAACATTTTCGGCATCTTCAAAGCAACAAACTCATGTTCTTGAGCCAAAACATAAAGAGATTTTAACTAATCCTAAAGTAATTGCTCCTGGTATGTACAATGTTGCTTCTACTTCTAAGCGTGAACCTTATGGCACAAATGATATGCTTTATAAGAAAGAATTAGAAAAAGCTAGGATGCAAGCATTACTTAGCAAGGATACACCTCCAGATGCACCAATGTGTTCTTTGACTCCTCCCCCAGTAGAAAAGAATCCCAAAGAATCAAGGAAACACATGTCTAAAAACCGTAAGAAACATAAATTAGTTTAACATGATCAATCTTCAAAATCTCCTAATAAAGATTTGCTTGCAGATCCAGGTTTAGAAACTACTTGTAGCAGGGAGAGACCACTAAAGAATAACGCTTGGAAGACTAGAGCCTCTCAACCTCAAGTTGTAGACAAACCTAGATATTTAATAAAAAAAATGCTCTAAGCAAATGGATGAATGTAATAACATTTAAATGCATGGATTTGTTGCTTCTAATAGCATGAATGCTTGCTCTAATTCTGTTACTCTTAATTCGGTTTCTGATAAAAGTGTGCATCCTCATATGAATTGTGTGAACATGAATACTAAGACCACTAGGACTAATACATCGAAGCCAAGAAACACTAAGCATCAACAACAAAAGCCAATGATTCCTAAGGGCAAGAATCTAGATCACTATGACTCAAACCCTAGATCATGCTTTAAGTGGGTTCCTACTGGAAGAGTGTTTAAATATGTATGGTATAGATGGCAACCAGTTAAGAAGCAAGAATCACCTACCATATCTCCTGCTTCTGAATTTAATCCTTTAGGTGTGCATTCTTTACTGTCTAACTACGTAGAACCACTTTATCAGCGGATTTCTAATTTTCTGTGTCTTGCTTTGATGTGCAGCTTGTCCAAGTGTGCCTCTGGTAACTCGACTCGGGGTGCACCCGGCATATGACTAGGAACAGGGCACTGCTCAAGAACTCCGTGGCCAAATTCTTAGGTATAGTGCGTTTTGGGAATGATCACGTAGCTAAAATCACCAGTTATGGAGATCTCATTCATGATAAGGTCACAATTCAACGTGTCTACTTTGTCGAAGGACTGGGACACAACTTGTTCAGTATTGGTCAATTCTGTGATAGTGGTTTAGAGGTGGCTTTTCGGAAACATTTGTGTATTGTTCGTACCCTTGAAGGCGTCGATATTCTCAAAGGCTCCCGAGATTCGAATTTATACCAAATTGCTCTTAAGAAATTAACATCACCAAAACCAATTTGTCTGCTTGCCAAAGCAACATCCTCACAAGCCTGGCTATGGCATCTTCGATTCTCTCACCTGAACTTCAGAACGATCAATGACCTTGCTCAACATAACTTAGTCAAAGGATTACCAAAACTATCTTTCAAGAAAGACCATCTTTGTTCTGCTTGTGAATTGGGTAAAATGACACGGGCAACACTCAAATCCAAACCTTAATTCAGTTCAGTTGCTCCATTACATCTGTTACACATGGATTTGTGTAGACCCATACGCGTCGTCAGTAAAAATGGGAAGAAATATATTTTGGTTATTGTGGATGACTATTCACGATACACTTGGGTTCACTTTCTTGCTTCTAAAGCCGAAACTCCTAGTATCATCATCAAGTTCATCAAAAGAATTCAAGTTGGTTTACAAGCTCACGTCAGATTTATCAGAATAGACAATGGAACGGAGTTCACGAATCAGATTCTTCAGAATTTCTTCGATTCAACTGGCATTACTCATCAGAGATCGGTAGCTTACACTCCTCAACAAAATGGTGTAGTTGAAAGACGAAATCGTACGTTAGTTGATGCTGCCAGAACAATGCTATCCTCCGCAAACCTACCCTTAAACCTCTCGTCTAAAGCCGTATCAACCGCTTGCTTCACAAAAAGCCGATCTATCATTAATAAACGATTCAACAAAACCCCATATCATATCCTTCACAAACGAAAACCCGA
Source organism: Artemisia argyi (assembly GCA_030686995.1). Lineage (NCBI taxonomy): Eukaryota > Viridiplantae > Streptophyta > Magnoliopsida > Asterales > Asteraceae > Artemisia > Artemisia argyi. The sequence goes on from CM060676.1 coordinate 95,296,185, forward strand.
TGTAAAATATCTCCGCACCTTTGGTTGTAAATGTTACCCACTCAATGATCGAGAAGATATTGGAAAGCTCAAAGAAAAAGGGGATGTCGGAACTTTCTTAGAATATTCCACACTATCAAGTGCTTATCGAGTTTATAATCATAGAACAAAGCTAATACAAGAAACAATCCATGTTCATTTCGATGAAGTAAAAGAAATGGCTTCTGATCATGTATGTTCAGAACCCGTGCCAACGACTATGACTTCTGAACAACACAATTCAGGATTCGCACCTAACCTCAAATCATCAACACCTAACCTTAACCGTACTCAAAAGGAAGTGTTAGATTGACTGTTTGAAAACTTCTACGATGAATCATGTGGTGGAAACAAGATGAAAATGTCAACATTATCCACTGCACTTTCGATTATCGAAGCTAACAATCAAGAAGACATACCATCTCCAGTATCCGGTTCATCAACAACTACTTATTAAGATGTTGATCCCATACCAGATACTTCTCCATCCACTAACATTCAAATAGAACGTTCACCAAACAATGTCACTCCAACCTCCCACACAAATGTTGATGATCAGATAATTACCAATGCATCGTCTGAAGAGGATACTTTCATCAATCCATTTGTGACTCCAGAAAATGATGTCGGTGAACCTTCAGAGCCGCAAAACATCAATCCTTCAAACATGCAACAACATTACCAACCACATCCGCACAAAAGAAGTTGGACTCATGAACACCCTTTACACCAAATAATTGGACATCCTTCTTAACCGATTCAAACAAGAAGTTTTACTACTGATTTCTGTTTCTACAATTCTTTCCTAAGTCAAATAGAACATGCCAATGTCAAAGCAGCACTTGCTGAACCAGACTGGATCGTTGCAATGCAAGAAGAAATCAATCAATTTACACGACATGGCGTTTGGCGAAGGGTTCCACGTCCTCTTGGAAAACTTACACTTGCTTTGAAATGGATTTTGAAGAACAAACTTGATGAAGATGGCGATGTAATCAGAAACAAGGCTCGTCTGGTTGCCAAAGGTTACAATCAAGAGGAAGGAATTGATTTCGATGAATATTTTGCACCGGTTGCTCGGATCGAAGCAATACGCTTATTTTTGGCTTATGCAGCTCACAAATCTTTCACCGTCTATCAAATGGACGTGAAAATGGCCTTTTTATATGGGGAGTTAGAAGAAGAGGTGTATGTAAGCCAACCAGAGGGCTTCGTTGATCTAGATCACCCGGATGATATATGTTCTTGACAAGCCTGTCTACGGACTCAAGCAAGCACCACGTGCATGGTACAAAGTTCTGTCAGAATATCTCCTCAAGAACAAATTCGTCAAAGGTTCAATCGATCTAACGTTATTTATAAGGCGTAAAGGTGATGATATCATGCTTGTTCAAATTTACGTCGATGATATTATTTTTGGATCTACGAATCCTAAGTATTGCAAAAAGTTTGAAAATATCATGCGACAGAAATTTGAGATGAGCGTGATGGGGGAATTTAAATTCTTCTTGGGTCTACAAATCATACAAACTCCAAGTGGTATCTTTATCCATCAGCGCAAATACACAATGGAAATCTTGAAGAAGTTTGGGATGGATAAATCTGACTCCATAAGTACTCCTATGCTTCACAAACATAAACTAGATGAAGATAAATCAGGAAAACCAGTTGATCCTACAAAATACTGTAGTATGATTGGTTCACTCATGTATCACACATCTAGTCGTCCAGATATTCAATTTGCTGTCTGCATGTGTGCCCGTTACCAATCCAGGCCAACAGAAAAACACCTCACTGCTGTCAAACGAATCTTTCGGTATCTAACAGGAACAACTCACATGGGCCTGGTGTATCCAAAAGACTTCGGTTTTGAACTTATTGCCTATTCAGATGCAGATTATGCAAGATGTCAAATTGATTGCAAAAGTACTTCTGGAACTGCTCAATTCTTGGGGGAGAAATTAATCAGCTTGTCTTCAAGAAACAAAATCATACTGTACTTTATACTGTTGAAGATGAATATATTTCCCTCTCTGGATGTTGTGCCCAAGTATTACGGATGAAAACACAATTGACGGACTATGGTTTCTTCTACGACAAAATCCCAATTTATTGTGATTCGAAAAGTGCCATTGCCATCTCAGTACTGCATTCAAGAACGAAGCACATAGCAGTCAGATATCACTTCATCAAGGAGCATGTAGAAAAGCGGACAGTGGAATTGTACTTTGTGAAAACTAACTACCAAATTGCTGACTTCTTCACAAAATCTTTGCCTCCTGAAAGATTTGAATACCTCCGACAACGGTTAGGCATGGCAAGTATTCGTGATGATCATGACGAGGAAAATCCAAAGGTCAAAGTAGTCAACAATGTAGCAGACATCACACGTACATCAGGTAACCCAAAACGGTAATTATTCAAACATAATGGTTGTTGATCACATCACAGATCAACACCCGTAACAAAAGAAAGGACCCTGAACGTACGCTTCAGTGCGTCACCTTAAGAAAAGGAGAGAAATCTTCTTATTATTATGAGCACAATCTATACAAGATTTTACAAAAAGATTTTTCTAAAAACCTTTTTATAAAATTTTTTGCTCATGATAATCAAATCTTGAGAATAGCTCGAGTAAGAATAAAACTTTCAAAAACAATGCTTCGCCTCATCAATAGATCAAAAACAGTTTAAAAAAAACCTAAGCTATTTTTGAGGGGGAGAAATGTAAAAGTTTGTTTTTGAAATCATGAATAAGTCGCAAACAAGTGTTGCTAAAAGGTTGTTAAAAAAGAAAAATGAAAAACATGACAAAAAAGTTGTTGTAAATGTTGGAAAAATAACTGATGCGTGGGAATTACACCAGGCTTTACCTCTCGAGGGATCTCGAGAAGCTTACAACCCCCACCAAGCAGTGTACCTGATCGTTGTAGTATAGTATAGTGACAAGTACCGGGGGATTGATCGTTCAACTCAAGAATAGTGTCGTTAGGATTGAAAATTAATCTAACTAGGTCTAAAGGTGAAGGATGATTCTTTTTGTGTTTTTATATTTTATGAAAAGCAAGTAAAATTCTCGGGTATTGGAAGGAGGGGCGGAATTAGTTGCTAATCAACTAACCCAAAAGCTACTAATTAAACTAATTAACAAGAAAAGTAAACTAGGGTTCTACAAGGTAACTGAAGCATGTCTACCTATGATATGTTACTCCTTGCTAGCTATCCAATTCTGCCTATTGAATTGTCACACCTTGTTTTAATTGATGGGTTGTATTCCTTAATACCATTCGTGGGGTGGTGTACGTACTTCCCCAACTCTATAAGCTCCTACTTCACTCCTATGTCGAGCCTGCAAGAAGCTCCTAACATGGGATCATTAGAACTCGCTCATACATTAAATACAACCATAATAACCTAGTACGCATTGGTTCATGTTTCTTAAGACGTTCAAGCATGTTACCCTATGGAAGTCTGCTAGTTTTCTTAAGCCTAACATCAAATTCATTCAATTAAACAAGAGACAATAGGAAACAAGAATTATAAGCTAAACCAATTAGACCTATCGAAGTGTCACACCCTAATTGATGAAGATAGACACAAACATCAACAAGGAATCAATAAGATATAATCAATTATATACAAGTTTCACACAATCATAAGTAGACATAAGGTGAATTAGCGATACATAATCAATGAAGAGCAAACAACAATAATAATGAAAGACATAATTGAGATAGAATCATCAAACCAATACATGATGTTTATGGAGTGATTGAAACCCTCTAAGTTGCTGGAAAAATACCTACCTAAACCCAGGAATCGACCTTAGGGTTTAGGGCTAACAAAAAGTGAAGTTATGATGTTATATTTATAGGCAAGTTTTCTGTCAGCAAGGCATGACGGCGTCAGCTCGTTACACATGACGGCATCACACCCATTTTTTCACCAAATTGTAGATTTCTTCGCCCTCTTCGCGTGGGCTTTTGAATCACCAAAATCCGAGTTCGTATGCAAAAGTTATGACTAAAACAATATCAGCTACTCCGCGCGCCAGTTTTGACAAGTTAACACGTGACGGCCTTAGGTGACGCCGTCACGTTTCTTCTGGACCGTCACCACTTTTACTCTTGACGCCGTCACATGAATGCTCTTGATGCCGTCAGGTACTGTTCCCAGCAAGGAAAATTAAGACTTTGCCATTTCTTCACTTTTATGCTCCAAAAACGTCCAAAATGCTTCCTTTTCCAGAATTCACTCCAAAAGTACCTAAAATCACAAAAGGAACGATTTAGGGCAATATTTGATCAAATAAATTCGGATTCGGGCTTAAATGACCCCCTAAAAACGGATCATTTTTCGCCTCATTATATATCCCTACACTTGGGATTTGCTTGTCCTCAAGCAAATGAGCTTTTCCACCAATAAAAATACAAGTTAGGGGTTATTTAACACTAATATAAAAGTAATTACAACAAATGATCATTCCACCTTAGTCAAAACAAGCACGGAAATTATACACTAGCACCTCACATTAAGTATTTGGATACTCTCATCTCTCAGGTGTTGTAAATTTATATGTCAAAATTGGAAATGGAGAAATATCACTCCCTACCTGTCATAGCAAATACATTACCATAGGCTTGAGAAAGGATCAAACCTCCACCACTTGGCGTAAGCACCTAGGATAAACTATCAAAGAAGTCTTTTAAAGGGTTATAACGTTAGGTGTAGGAGATATGGAAGACACGATTTTGTTGGATAAATGGAAATTTTACTGGTGGCAAGTCAATTGTCTTAGTTAACTACATGTACAATGAGGTGTTGCTAAGCTAAGACTCGACTCAACTTAAACTAACCACAACCCTTTTTGAATTTTTAAGACACTATTTGACTTAAACATAAATAAAAGAAAAGGATGGTAGCCCGTATGTTTTTCTCTTTTCTTTTTCTATATATATTTTTTTCTTTTTTTTTCTCTTTTTTTTATTATTATATTTTTTTTGATTTCTTTTTTTTTTCTTTTTTTTTTTTTTTTTTTTTTGCATACACTTTTACTCTACCATCCAAAATAATATATCAAAGGGAGCTCGCTTCCTCCCTACACTTGAGCTTTTACATACTTTACAGTCAACTATTCTAATGACTCGAATCAAGATAATCAAAACACTTTGAAGATTCTAGAACTTGTGATAGCGATGCATCCCGTGACCGCTAGTGAGACTACATTCGTGTAGTTAGGATTTACTACATGATAAGAGGCGTTAGGATAACCCTTGTTCTACACCTGTAATATAATTACATTGACTTCATAGGTCAAGTAATTCTCCCACACCTTTGCTTTGTACTCATTTTTAGTACATGATACCCCTAATACACCCCTCCGAGCCTATCTTTTTGTTTCTAACTTTAAGCATTTTACCTAAAGGAAGAATTTGTTTACAATCCACCCCAAATGTGCAACCAAATCGCCTTAGCCTTCCTTGTATGCACTCATCTTTAGTGCATTATTGTTAATTGTTTAAACCCTTTGTTAGTTGTCTAATTGATTACATGGTTGCTAAGTCGAGTCATATCTTGTACATATTGTTTTGGGACAATTGGGACTCATGGGTAAAGTACTTGTCTTATGGAGTAATGCGGAAGAACATCATATATTACCCCCATATGTGCGTTAATATTTAAATACTATCGGTACACTCATAAGCACCAACAATGAATGCTTTTTCCTAAAGATCTAAGGGCGAACCTCACATATTTGGAGTGGAAATTTTTTAGTGGTATGGTTTTTGTGCTAGTCATACAACTCCTCTTCATGAGACGCTTATTAAGACTAAAGTTTCACTCCTACATGTTGCAAAAAAAATTAAATTTGGTGCTAAAATTTCCCAAACAAATATTTCCCTCAGTTTTATTACACATTCACTATCAAACAAAACAAAAACCAAGTGGAGTTATAGTTTCTAATATAACCTCCCTACACTTAAACCGAACATTGTCCCCAATGTTCTAGATAAAAATGTAGATGTAAAAATAAATAAGAATGAAAGAAACTAATACTCCCCTGATTCGTTCGGTATGGATAATGTTACTATTCATCTCCAAAATTTTTATTTCATATTCTCGTAAGTTGAACTATTTTAATGATAATCCGAGAGTTTGACGCTCGTCGGATCATTTCTGCAAAAATCACGAAGCCGTGTCCGAGATTTACTTTTGGGTTTAAGCGTCGTTCCAGCATCCCGATATGTCCACAAAACACTATAAACAATAAAAATATGATTTTCTCTCATTTTACGACAATTCTAAAAGTTTTGGAATTTTACGTTTTTCAGTTCAGCGTTTTACGAGAATTACGCGTTTTTAAACCCGCGTTTCCAGTTTTAACAGCGTTTAAGCAACCCGATGGAACTTACCATTCATTTTATATTTTATTATGGAGTATTTTGACAAGTTTAGTCATTCTTTCAAGTTTCATATTTTTACGATACCCGGATTTACGTTTCGCGATTTAAAACTTTACGGTTTGCGATTAACGGAACCAAAACCGACTCCGTGAACTAGATAACACCAAGCTTCCTACATACTCATCCATACATGTGCAGCCCCCCTCCCCATGTTACTTGAACTTCACCACTTATTTACCATAATGTCATTAAATTAGATATTTCATACAAAAACACCTTTAACACATTCATATTGTTTTCAAGAATCATAAAGTGAGGTTTCTTCCTTTCTCTCCTTCCCTAGCCACGACCCAAGCACCAAACACAACAAAGATCCATTATTTTTACAAGATCAAAGCATAAAAGTTGTTCATTTCATCATTCTAGTTAGGAGTTTTGCAATATAAACTCAAGAATCACAAGGTTTTGCCTCATCTAATCACCTCATATTTCAAAGTAAGTTATCACATTTATTTTCATGATTTCATCTTATATTTACTAGTATCATATGGTTTTCATGCTTTAATTCATGCACATACTAGTTATACCACATTATTTTTGTTAACTTTTTGTACATACAAACCCTAGAATTTGTTTTAGGTATTTCTTTGTTAAATTAACATGATTAGTGATGATTAGGAACCCATGGCATCCTAAGAAGGTGTATGGTAAGATTAGACTAGCTTTGTGGCGTTTGCAAGAGATTTGGTGATGTTAGAAACTAGTTTAGAACCTTGAAAATGGTTTTGGAACATATATTTATACCTACTGTCCCAAAAAATGAAAATACAGAAAACTCAGTAACTCAGGGGAACTTTTCAACCAAAGATTTAGAAACTACTTTCAAAAACGAAATTTTTGGCGAAAGAACGGATTAAAAAGAGTTTATAACGAAAAAGTTATGATTTTTGCAAGTTTATTGACGAAAAGTATATTTTCTGAAAATACATGCTGTTGGACGTTTTTCGTCGGACAAAAAGAGGCTTTAGACGTAACCCGGAGGAGCCAAGCTTTCCAAAATATATTACTACATACTAAGACATAACCGTGGATATAAAGAACAAGTAAAACGGACTTATAACGACAAAGATATTCACGTTTCAATATCGGCAAAAATCCTCTATAATTGGCAGCTTTCACTAGAAATAATAATAATACTACTTCTACGTACTAAATTCTAGATTTTCTAGAAATACTACTAAATTGCCGAAATTTATAACTAACGAAGTACTTATGCTTATGAGCTTATTTTTACGACCATTAGATGTTACTTCAAGGTTTTCAAGACGAAGTATATAACACTAACTTTCTATAGATATATATTACGACAAGTTTACACAAGTCTAGTTAAGACTTATTATTTTTCTCAATTATGGAATGTATTTTCATAAGCCTATAACTAGTATATTTTCAAGTTATGAGTGGTATAGTTAACATGTGCATGGACATTTTCAACATCATTTCATGATCTAAATTAGATCGTTCATCATTCACATTAGGTTGCGGTTAGAGATCGAACCTCATTTCTATGTATCCACTTTATCATCATAGCTATCGCATCAGGTGAGTCATAGCCCCTACTCTTTTTATACTTGTTTTAACTCTTTGGGGGAGATACATGCTCAACTACTTGCTTACTTGTACAGATACTCAAAACATTTATACTTGATTACATTTATACTTGATTTCATTTATACTTGATAACACTTATACTTGATTGCATTATACTTGATTTCATACATACATGATTGATACATGCACAAATACTTACTTGATACTTGAAACGTTTAAACTTTTATACTTTGGGAAATGGCACCCAGAAATCTTTTTATACTTTGGGAAATGGCACCCAGTAATCATACATACATGATTGTGAAACTTCTAGTGGCTCCAAATTAAGTTGTTGGATGACCATTGAGACATACATACAAACGTGAGGTCTTCGGAGATGAAGTGTAGACTCACGACTAATTGCTTAACTGTTGTGATGAATTTATACATGTTTTACTCATACTATATATGTTAGCAGTGGGTTGTGAACACACAGGTTACAAGTCTCTTATGGCGAGACTTGCAACTGAGTGGATTTACGATGCCTTTGTTGTGTGATCATTTTCTATAGACTTTATTTGTTAAACAAACTCTATGAACTCACCAACCTCGTGTTGACACTTTAGCATGTATTTTCAGGTTTTAAGCAATGGCACGCTACAGGAGGTTTTGGCAGGGCATGGCATGGCATGGTCATAGAAGACTCTGATTATTCATTTGGGGACCGTTTTAAACTATTTTAAGGGCCTATTTCCGCATTATTTTTAACAATGTAGATTCAACATTTTGATTAAACTATTTTATTCTAAATGATTCAAATGAAAACCATTTTTGAACTTGTGTTGTAATACCAATTGAGTTACACCCCAGCTACATGTATGCTTCCGCTGGACCCGATTTTGGGGGTGTGACATAGGTACCATAGATTGAAACCATGATGAGGGACTATTCGGAGTAAATTTTTGAAAACGAGTACATGCATCATAAATAGGTTCATCTCGATATTGTTTGAACATCAAGATGTCATTAGGAGTGAATGGGTTTCGTGGTCAGTAGTATGGTGGATTCGCGTTCTCCATAATGGTGAACGGAAGAGTCAATGGAAAGCTTTTTACGAACAAATACACAAAGAAAAGATAGACTACGAGAAAGCTAATAAAAAGAATTAAAAATCTCACTAAAAAGGAATCTAATGAGTAGACCTAATCAAAATAAATTTCAACCTAAACAATAACTATTCCCCGGGCTGCGGCGCCAAAAACTTGATGCGTGGGAATTGCACCAGGCTTTACCTCTCGAGGGATCTCGAGAAGCTTACAACCCCCACCAGGCAGTGTACCTGATCGTTGTAGTATAGTATAGTGACAAGTACCAGGGGATTGATCGTTCAACTCAGGAATAGTATCGTTATGATTGAAAATTAATCTAACTAGGTCTAAAGGTGAAGGATGATTCTTTTTGTGTTTTTATATTTTATGAAAAGCAAGTAAAATTCTCGGGTATTGGAAGGAGGGGCGGAATTAGTTGCTAATCAACTAACCCAAAAGCTACTAATTAAACTAATTAACAAGAAAAGTAAACTAGGGTTCTACAAGGTAAGTGAAGCATGTCTACCTATGATATGTTACTCCTTGCTAGCTATCCAATTCTACCTATTGAATTGTCACACCTTGTTTTAATTGACGTGTTGTATTCCTTAATACCATTCGTGGGGTGGCGTACGTACTTCCCCAACTCTATAAGCTTCTAGTTCACTCCTATGTCGAGCCTGCAAGAAGCTCCTAACATGGGATCATTAGAACTCGCTCATGCATTAAATACAACCATAATAACCTAGTACGCATTGGTTCATGTTTCTTAAGACGTTCAAGCATGTTACCCTATGGAAGTCTGCTAGTTTTCTTAAGCCTAACATCAAATTCATTCAATTAAACAAGAGACAATAGGAAACAAGAATTATAAGCTAAACCAATTAGACCTATCGAAGTGTCACACCCTAATTGATGAAGATAGACACAAACATCAACAAGGAATCAATAAGATATAATCAATTATATACAAGTTTCACACAATCATAAGTAGACACAAGGTGAATTAGCGATACATAATCAATGAAGAGCAAACAACAATAATAATGAAAGACATAATTGAGATAGAATCATCAAACCAATACATGATATTTATGGAGTGATTGAAACCCTCTAAGTTGCTGGAAAAACACCTACCTAAACCCAGGAATCGACCTTAGGGTTTAGGGCTTACAAAAAGTGAAGTTATGATGTTATATTTATAGGCAAGTTTTCTGTCGGCAAGGCATGACGGCGCCAGCTCGTTACACATGATGGCGTCACACCCATTTTTTCACCAAATTGTAGATTTCTTCGTCCTCTTCGCGTGGGCTTTTGAATCACCTAAATCCGAGTTCGTATGCAAAAGTTATGACCAAAACAATATCAGCTACTCCGTGCGCCAGTTTTGACAAGTTAACACGTGACGGCCTTAGGTGACGTCGTCACGTTTCTTCTGGACCGTCACCACTTTTACTCTTGACGCCGTTACATGAATGCTCTTGACGCCGTCAGGTACTGTTCCCATCAAGGAAAATTAAGACTTTGTCGTTTTCTTCACTTTTATGCTCCAAAAACGTCCAAAATGCTTCCTTTTCCAGAATTCACTCCAAAAGTATCTAAAATCACAAATGGAACATTTAGGGCAATATTTGATCAAATAAATTCGAATTCGGGCTTAAATGACCCCCTAAAAACGGATCATTTTTCGCCTCATCAATAACCATCACTTCGAGGGGGAGTGATTGATTTTAATTTTAAATCCAAAACAATTTTGATATAACACAAACGTTCAAATTATTTGAACCAAAATGTTTTCAAAAACTTGTTATAATTTTAAGAAAAAAAATCAAAAGTGTTAAGTGTTAAAAGGGCTAATGTCAAGGGGGAGTTTTGTTAAACTTGTCAAAATGCTGATTTGAACCCTCCTTTAGTCCAAAAAGTTCTCGCAGACCTGAGTTCAAAACATAAAGGGTCAAAATGAAAAATACGAGTCAACAAACCCCACTTATGTGATGCGAGAAAAACACACACACACTTTGTCACTCGCATTCTCTCTCTCCTAAACCTAACTCACACTTACTCGCATCCACAAGAACTCTCGTATCACAGATTTTTTGCCTATTCTCTCAATTTCGTGCAAAAAGTAAGCCTTCAAATCTGTTCTAAATGATGTTTTACATATGTTTCTTGCTTATCTACATTTAATTTTAACTGTTTCATGCCCAATTGCGTTGTTAGGGCTTAGACACCAAGAATGCGTATGTTTCACTATTGAGTTTAAATTGTGGTGTGTTAGTGTTAAAACTTTGTGGTTAGGTGACTGAGATAGACCAGTTTGATCATTAATTTGAAAGAAAATGGGTTTTTGAATGGTTTGATTTGGTTAAAATGGGCTGATTTTGGGAAGAAGATGAACAGTTCTCGATGCGACATCGTATTAGATGCGATACGAGACTTTAGAAAAGAGGCAAAATGTGCATTAAATATTATTTAAAAATCCGAGAGTTTTAACTGCGATGAAAATTTTCTTCGCATCGCGGGTAAAAGCTCCGCGATACGAGCCTCTCTAAATGTCATGCGATGGCTTGCCATCACAGTTTTCAATACGAATGTTTTGGAACCGAAGCTTTATGCGATGGCTTACCATCATATTTTGTTTGGTTTACGATACCTGTGTCACCTTCAATGATAAATTGACTTTTATTGACCGTTTGCCCGCTAAACCAAATTCGCGGTACCAGATATTGCGAAGCTTTTTCACCCACTTATACTAAATGTTACTCTGCCAAAAAAAATTTAAAATATTGCAAAACATTTATAAATCATGCATTTATATAAAGTTTTTCAAACATTTTAATAAATTTTGACTAAATAACAAACATTGATCAAAACATTCTTTCTCAAATTAAGTCACAATTTGATCTTAATGAGTTTACAAAAAGCCGAAGTGATTGTACAATCTACACAAGCATTTTTCTCAACTTGTTTTCATCAAATACAATCTATTCTCATTTTAAAAGATTAAATGAAAACCTTTGAGACATAAAATGTTGCATATGATTAGTTTTCATTGATAATTAGACTAGGATTGTATCACTATTATTGCCTTAACTCTATGTGATGCATATGTTTAATTACTACACTTAGACTTTTCTATGATTGCAACTTTTATGAATACTTTGTGTATATGACTTATTTGACGGATATGTTTACAATATGTTAGTGGTTGCCAATACCATGAATATAATTTCAAACCAATTCATGCAATCACTTAACAGACTTTTCACTCTTAATTGTTTTCATTCAAATGGTTTTGAGACGAATCAACTCTATTTACACTAATGGTATCTCATCTTCAAGGTAGTTATTAGGGATAGTTATCACCTAAAAACTGATAATGCATCACTTTAGCTACACAACGTAACAGAGTATCCAAGGTCTAGATATGTTTTGAGAAATCTCACACTTATGTAACAAAAGCTCTTTTAAGATATATTACAGTTGACTCCACTTAAGACTTTTCATTTTCAAGATGGTTACTAGGACTAGTTATAACCTAAATGCTGGTAATGGAATCCTTTAACTAGCCCGCGTAATAGAGAGTCTAAAGTATTGTCAGTTGTTAAGAAATCTTACGCTCATGCAACAACATTTTCTGTGAAAGTTTTTATTTCCAAAAACAAGGATTCTAGCTTAACTAGAAAACTTTTGTTTGAATACAAGATGATACTTTTTCCCAAAGCTTCAAAAGGGTTAGATAAACGTATTTTTAAGCATGAGCATTATAAAACAACGTTTATTCTATACCTTAAACATTTTTTTTTTTTTTTTGAAAAAGTATCACAAATCAAAAAAAAAATTGGTGAGGAAAATAAAAACAGAAAGAGAGAATAAAATCGCATGTGAAAAGAAAAGAGCATGCGCTTATGCTATAAAAGCAAGAAAGCATAAGAAAAGAAAAAGAAAAAGAAATATGCTCGAAAAAGAAATGCCAGAGCATATAAAAACAGACAGAGTGAAAATAAATATTGTAAACTTTATCAAAGATTCTTACATCTTTTATGTCATTTCAGAATCAATCATTACAATGGCTCAAGAACAAATTCATGATCAACCACAACACATTCAAGAAGATGCTACAGCTGTACAATTACCAACTAATGAAGAACTTGTGCCGACAGCTGAATACATCAGACTTGGTGAATGCAATCACCAATTCCACATATCTCTCTTTGAATGTGATCACACAATCATTCCTGAAATCCTTCAACATCACCCAACTTATCCAATGCTCTCATTATCCGACTCTACCACCCCCATGATATACCTACAACAATTCTGGCGTAATGTTGTATTTCTCAATGAAACTAAACTTGACACTATTCAAAGCATCATTGAAACCCAACAAATAACAATTACATCAGAAGATCTTCGTAGAGCACTAAATCTTCCTCCTGCTGAACATGGAAACCTCACAGCTTTCCAACAACCTCCTAATATTGACCAACTCATGCAATTCTTTATGGAGTTGGGATACGACAAGGAAGCTGATGACAAGCACAAGTTTAAAGTGCTGTCAACATTCAAGAGGAAGTGTCTACCTGCATAATGGGCTACGCTATTCTCAATTCTTAATCGGTGCTTAACCGGAAAAGAAACGGGAATGGATCGAGGCACTACTTCATAATATGAAATCATGTATGGTATAGTGAATCAGTGTCACTTCGATTATGCAAAGCTTCTATGGACAGATGTTGTTGACCATGTCTGTAGATCGGAGAAGAAGAAGAATGTATGCATTCCGTTTGTCAGATACTTCAAACTATTGATTGCTCAGTTCATGAAGGAACACCCAAGTATCTCACAACGACAAGACGATCCGACACCCAGAGTGCCACATATTCATAGCACAAGTGGGGACTCCGTTGTTTGCACAATTGTCCCGACGGCAATACCACAGGGTCTGTTGGAGCTCGTTAACAAGGAATCGCAGGCATACAAGGAGTATATGGGAATAGAAAGTGCTCCTATGGAAAGCTCAATACCGATCGGACCTACCCCGGATGTGTCTAGGGTTAAAGTAGAGTCTAGAGCCAACATAGGAAAAAATAGGAAGCGTAAAAAACAATCGGCTAGGAAAAAATCTAAGAAAGGAAGCCAATTGTTAGATGAGGAAGAGGAAGATGATGAAGAGAAAAATAAGGAGGATAAGGATAGTTAGGAGTTTAGGCCTAATGATGTTGGTAACGATGATGATGATGGAGATGATAAGGGGGACGGAGATGACACCTATAGACTTGAGATTATGAAGAAGATGAAGTATGACAACAGTAGATCTAGGTCCTCTGAGCAACACCAGCTCACCCCTCCAGTCATTATTAATGTGGAACCACCATCACCACCTCCAACAACAACAACAACAACAATAACAACAACCGCAACTGCAACAACAACTATTCACACAACAACAATACCACATACAACTCACTTTCAACAACCGTCAACAACAACATCTCAACCAAAACACATACCAACGATGTCTACATCGACATTGTTTCAACGAATCCGAGCTAATCTAGTACCATTTGTGACTACCACACAATTCAACGAAATAATGGGAAAACTTCGGGCTGACATGGAGTCAAGGTTTGCAGCTCTACGACAACAATCAACACAAGCTGAACCTTCCACATCATCAAGATCCTTATCCCTGGATTATATCTCCTAACTAATGCTTGATAAGATCTTGAATGATGAATCACTTATGGCAGCACATCCCAACTTTTACAATGGTTTACTGGACCCAGAAGTTCAACCATCGGCAACAACTCTAGTCACGAATCAAGTTTTGAAAGTTGAAAAAGAAATGACAAAATTGAACTCTGAGGCAATAAAACTTATTACAATATTGTCCTCAAGAGTCACGGAGTTAGAAAGTCAATGTCGTCCACAGTCAAAGAAGCGCAATCAGGATGATCCAGACTCGGACAATCCTGAGGGGGAGAAAAGCGCCAAAAGACAAAGAACAACAACCACTGCAACGTTTTCATCCCAGAAACAAACATCATCTCAACAACAACAACAACAACAACAACAACAAAAATCAAGCTCACGACAACAAACAGCTCATCTAGAAGAAGTGAATGCTGAAGATGTTAATGTTAAGATTGATACTCAAAAAGAAGATGCAGGTGGTGACAAGAATGACTGGGATGATATGACTTATAGGGAAGGTGAAATACCTCCAGAGACTGGTGGATTCAATGTGTCTGATGTTGAAGATGACGATGTATTTGAAGATGTGCTAAGGGATCCGATACAAATAGAAGAACAAATTAGAGATCCTGCGGCCGAAAAGCTTGATTGCATGTTCTCTGATCTGCATGAAAGATTTGGAATCAACATTCAGGAAGACCCACAATGGATCAAAGAGTTAATTGCATTTATGACTCTTTGATTTACAAGTTCAAAAGTGATAGAGATTTCAATACCAGACTTGTAGATCAAGAGGTCTCAAAAGCTCTTGGCGTATCCCCTTCTTCAACAATTGTAAAGGAAAGAAGAGAACGCTCTCCATTGTGGAAATAGATTCCTAAAGTTCCAAGATCTGACTCTGCACCTTTAGTTCCATACTTCAATGACGATCTTAAATATATGCTGAACGGTCCAAATGAATACCTGCCATCTACAAAGGAAGTTGCGACATATGAGGAAATTCCGGAACCTTTTCTGGAAGAAGAAAGATTTTTGGGCATATTCTCTGATAAAGAAGTTGATCGTGAGGATTACAACTTCGATTCTTTTATCAGGATTATTAATGTTAATGAAAGATCTAAGGGCTTCTACCGACTCAGGCAACTCAAAAGGAAGCCTCATGATGAAGTCTACTAAAGCTCCAGAATCCTTAGATATGTTGAAGTTAACTTCGAGCATCAGCATTCACATGGTTATGTTGATTATCATGTTGTTCGAACCAACAATCAACACTACCGCTTCAGTGAATCAGATTATCTGAATCTTAATCCTCATGACCTTGAGGATATTCTGAAGAGAAGAAGAGACTGCTACAACAAGAAAGCCATCGATCAAGATATGATTGAATCAGTCCTAATTTTCATGAAATCCTATGTTTTAGTAGCTCACATTGAAGACTTCCAGATGGGGATCAAAAGCTATCAAAGGAAAGTCAACTTGACTCTTCCTATGTTAGCTTGCGTCGGTATACAAAAGATCAAGTGCTGGACTTGCTTCACTAGACCCGGACTTGGACTTTGTGTTGTTTACAAGACCGACAAAAGGCAGAAAAGATTATTCAGAGTCATTGAAGTAGCTAAGTTCTCCTCAGGTACTCTACTCAAGATATTGAAGAAATTTGAGCGAATTAAGAAACGTGTGGAGAGACTGCAGATCGAGATGACAACAAGCAATCATCGTTTGTTGACAAGAGTTGTGAAAGTGATAAAGGAAAGGCTCACGCTTCGTGCATCATGGAGAAGAATGGAACAAAGAATCGGATGTCGAAGCTGGCCCAACCGAATACCCATAAATAGAAGACCCGAATGATCTACCCTTAAGGGGAGATTGTTGGAACACAAAAAGTGTAAATCATTAGTTAGGGACTTCTATTTATACTTTATCTTAGTATAGGGTATGTTGTGTAATTATAGTTGTATGCGACACAAGGTTACCATCGCGGAACTTGTATATCCGCGATAGAGTCTTGGCTAGACGTTGGGTATAAATACCCCCTACCTCATGAGTTATGAGGTGTGTATTCTATGTTCTATCAATGCGAGACTTTTGATATCTCTCTCTCTTCTCTCTAAAGTGCTCACGCCCACTTTACATATTTAGATTAGTTGTAGACGTGATAGTATTGGAACAATAGAACTTCAATTTAAGACTTAATGTAATTTATCACATTCCATCATGTCTTATTAATCTTCTAGGTTGGAGTTTTATTAAGTTTTCCAAGCCATACTCAATATTCTAACCTTGATAACTTTTGGAAGAAAAGAAGTCATAGTTATCTTTAATCAAACAATAAAACTAGAGTTTTATTTTCCTAACTGAACATACCATAAATATTTGGCATTTCATTAAGATTAATATTGTAAGAAAATCTAACAATATTTAAGATAACCATATCTCTTTTGACTTGTCTATTTACCAACTAAGTCATTATAATGGTATAATAAAATTTTCAAGCCAATTACATGTTTTATAACACAAGTACTTTTGACAAAGTCACTTCATGTCCATGTCTCCACAAGAAAACATAAACTGTTATAATCCCACTACACGTTATAAGTCATTTAACAATTTAATGACTTTATCAATATATCTTAATTAAAAAAACATAAATAGATAACGTCTTACTTTATTATAAGTCTTCTAACAAATAAAATATTTTATGTTTATATCTTTACAATGAAGCATAAACATGTTTAACTAAAGTAATTATGAACACCATCTATTGGTTTCAATAGTAATTTCAAGTTAATTTATTACTTCACAATAATGTAAACAACATTATTTCTTCATTTATTTATGTCATTCCAAGAACACATAAATATTCAGATTGAAGTAACATTAGATTATTTTATTAATTTATGTCATTCCAAGAATTCATAAATATACAAACTAAAAGTATTCTTAATATCATATTGACACATGTTCTAATAGGTATCTAATTTAGAAACTGCAAATTCTCATAGTTCCATTACATCAGTTGATCTGCTAGTAATGTAAATATGAAATTTACCTTGTTGATGCAACCTAGTTAAGTTCTCACATAACATAAATTGCAACACCAAGTGTTTCTTGAATTAGATTAGTATATTTCATATTAGAACGTTATTCTCTTACCTTTCAGTCAAGAGAATCCATTAAATCATATTAAATCATATCTTTATGAGTTGTTTCTTGCACACATTAAAGATAACATTTCTCCCACTTGTGCATAGAATAACCTCATATAGTTGATAAACAACACGCCATGCATTTGTTTATGTGATCAATATGATAGTGTCATAGATTTTAGCATAACAAGTTGTTATAGAACAACAATGTATAGTAAGGAAACGTACAAGACTATCCTTAAAAGTATGAGTGTCTACACTTGGAAAGTAATTATCTTTAGCTACCAAGATGTCAAAGCTTGTAACTCCCACTGAATTAAAGATCATTACAATAATTCCTTATTCAGTAATAAATACACAATACTCCTACTGAATTTGACAACATTGTAAATGTTTCATATCTAGTGAAAGAAAATAGTGTGCTTTTAACTTTCTTACACCTTTGAATGTCCATACGTAACAATTACTTATGCACTAAAGAGTGTATCCTAATATGTAAATGATGGACAATCCACCAAATGCTATTAACTTGAAAAATTGGGCATGCAATTTCTTCCTTAATAGGTCTACCATCCTACAATGTATGTAGTACCTTTTAAAAAGTCAAAACAACTAGTTTGTCTTTTAATATTTTACGGTAATTAGTCTAGCTTCTAATAACTCATAAAATGTCATACATAATTTTCTGTTAATCAAATATCATATTTGTTACTAAGAATTTAATCACCGAATGAGGGTGATGAAATCCTTATGGAAAATATGCAATTATCTTAACTATTAAAAAAATTGCTATGAGTTATATTAGAATTTAGACATATCTAATATTCCTATTATCCTTTTTTATTCATGAAAAGAAATAGGATTGTATCTCACTCTTCTTTCATAGATAGGAGACTTCTTTTGTCTTTTAAGTAAATCATTCTTAATCAAACATTTGTTTGAAAATAGAACGAGATCAATTTACCAAAGCCCAAAGTGCGTTTACGGTTTGAACGTTGCATTAATACATTAAAATGAATTACAAAATTCAATTTCAGTATTTTTGATAATTAGATCTTTAAGAAAATAAAATACCCATTGGTAAATATTCATATAAACCATAGTATTTTCTTAAAGCTAGGATCCAAATTGACATAGTACCATTACATCAGTTGATCTGCTAGTAATAATAGTATTCAACAAGGTAATTGTCGAACAATAATTGCCAATATCATATTGCAATTCCTAGATCATTATGGGGTTTACATTCACAAAACTTTTTCTATGTAAGCATGTTTCATCCCCATCTAAAGCCTTGAGTCCAAGTTCTCACTTCCTACTCAATTTAAGTCGTCTAACTTAAAAACTGCAAACCCATAATTCTATTACATCAGTTGATCTGCTAGCAATGAAATTATGAAATTTACCTCTCCATTGCAATCTAGCCAAGTTCTCACATGACGTAAACTACAAATTCAATTGTTTTTAATTAGATGGCATTCGACTTAATTTTATAAGGGTATTAATTTTGATGTGTAATCAAAATAACGCATGAAGAAGCATGCATACGACTTCATAACATTGGTTTTACAAAACAAATTTATTTACCAATTCACTAAGAGTAAAATAGCAAAGTTTTGATTGAGGTATCGGGTTCACCAATTAAAGAATTACCAACAGTTATCATCCACTATAAGCTTAGTGTCTCGGATAATCACTATGGAATTGTGGGCAATTCACCCTTAAGATGACAGTGTACATGTAACGGTTGTTCGGTAAGTCTAATTTACACACAAACGAGTGGAAAGACAGAATGTTATCTCTTTGAGGCCACAATTTAATGCGAAACCAACCTTATACCCATCTTATAGTGTGCAAACTTTGGTCCGCCTAGTTAACCATTAGGTACAAAAACATCAATCAATAAACCTTTGAGATTTTGACTCTTAAAACCAAAACATATTTCGCCATTTATTTAGTCCATATTATTTTTCTATTCAAAAATTACCCTTTTTCGTTTATAAACATGTCTCACATAAATAATAAACAAAAAACAAGTAATGCATAATAAAAAAATAACACAACTAAATAAACATATATACATAACATAACAATTAAATATGTATAAAACATGTAGCCACATGCAAATTTAATTCAATAATCCTATTAATAATCAAAACTAGGTGTATAATGTATTTATTCAATTAGGGCTTTATTCTTCAAAGGAAAAAGAACCACATACATCGACAATTCGATTGCGTAAGCCAAAATTAAATAAACACCACATAGCACGTAATTGATTACTTAATATTGAAGTCTTCTCCAATTCGACATCTATTAATAAATTTACATGTTTCGATATAACTTAACAATTTAATATATATCCAATTTAAACAATTTAAATTCAAACACAATAAAATCCATGCAAACATGCATTTTTCTGGATTATGCTTAACAATTAACATATTGCACCAAGATCGTTTACTAAAACGCATAAACAATTACATGACAATCCTAGGGTTTCTAATCATATTAAAAATCAAAACCAAAACCCTAAATAAAACATAAAGGTAATCGACCCTTAAAAAAATTAGGGTTAGGATTATAAAAACCCTAAAAAAATCGACATACATGTAACTAAACAAATCAAGATTCAATTTTCATGCGTTTTGATAATTAATTACACATTATAACAGCTCATGATGCCACTGTTGGAATTATATAACATGACAATCATTAAATATAAACAATAATATAATCAAGTACACATGCGGAAGCTTTATAAAGATCATATAACATGTAATTAATTAATCAATAATAAATAGTAAACGCACCTTTTTGATTCTAGCCCGAACAAGAATCAATTAAAGCAAATCTTCAACTTATGAACCCTAATTAGGGTTTATGTGGATTGTAAGAATAACCTCTTACCTTTTTGTTATTCAATCCAAGATAGAATCAATAGTGTGATTGTATCACGTTCTTGTACACATGTACTATTAGCGATTCAATGTGAATGCTAGTTCTTGATCACAATAGATTTACCAAACACTTTGTAATGTTCTAGGTTACTCGCAAATCCCTTTACTTGGGGCTTCACTGGTTGACCTATGAACAAGAGAGGAAAAGAAGAAGTTTGGCCTTCTATTGAAATCAAGTATACCAAAGGATGAATACATAGGGATGTATTTATACCCTTATGGTTGAGATCAAGTTTACAATGGTTTCCGATGTGGGATTCCATTGTTTGGCCATAAAAAAGCTCAAGAGAGGATTCCTAGAACCTTCTCTTGTCTTGTTTTATTTTCTTCGTATCCCGTTGACATTTACCGACCGTTAGTCAATTCCATTAATTACCTAACATTCTTTAGTCGTTTATTGTGAATTAAATAATTAAATATAACATTTTATATTAATTATTTAAACATCAAGTCTCATACGTAAAGTGTGCAATCCCGTGATCTCGAGTTCGATCCTAACATACGACTACTAAAATAATGTCCATAAACTAACATCTGTATGTTATGAATTGCAACTAAACCATTTGTACCTCCTTAATAGTATTATATTTCATCTTACAGGGTGGCTGCATATGTTCCATTAATAGTTCCATGGTCGGGTTCTTTTGTCGTATCATACGCTTGTAGTCAAAAAGAAATCTGATGGAGATGTCTCATGCGATCATGATCATATTTTGTTGCTTTTCTAGAACTTTTGCTAGATATTTTGTTTCATATGATCCATGAAATCGTTTTGTTAATCATAAATGGATGCTATATTTTGCATGGAGTGTTTACTCAGATTTAAAGTTTGTTATGCTCCTATAGTTCTTTCCTTGTAGTTTTGAATTTGGGTTAGCCACTATTTTAATTACATGTTGTTTGAATGCATAAGTGTCTTTTTCTCCTTTTGCACACATAGTATCTAAAATGACTAACGAGCTCATTAACGAGCTTAAAATTGATAAACGGGCTCGAGCCAAGTTTTATCTTTTGTAGGCCATCATAAAAATGAGTCGAGCTTGAGTTTTACATAAACACCACGAGCCGAGCTCGAGCTCAAATTGTGGAAAACTAGAAGGGGGGGTTGAATAGTTTTACGTCCTTTTAAAATTTATAAGCACAAGTTTGTTTTAAAAAATTTCGATTCTGGTTTATGTGAATTCAATACTTGCACTATATGAACAATTGTATGATAACTAACTAACAAAACTAATATAGTAAAGGTAAATAAATAAGTAATGAGAAGAGTTAGAAAGATCAAACCACAACACAAGGATTTATAGTGGTTCGGCTACAAGGACACCTTCCTTGTTCCTACTCCACTCCCCGAGTCACCTACTCGAGAGTTTTCTTCACTATGTCAACAAACTCCCTTATGGCGGAGAAAACCGTACACACCAATATACACACCAATTTACACACCAATCTACACACCAATCTACACACCAATCTTCACACCAATCTTCTTCACACCTAGCTTTTACACACCAATCTTCTACACACCTTCTTCTACACACCAATCTTCACAACTATCCTACTTCACTACTAATCAACTTCTACTATCTACACAACTTCTATATCTTTTAAACAAATAATAACAAGCACAACACAATATTCACAAATGAATATATATACACTATACACAACAACTCTTCAACACTTCTCGAACTTGGTTGTAGAGAGTTCTTCTTTTGCACTTAGAATGAGAATGGATGATGAGGGATTGAATCACTTGAAACAAGGATTAATATACAAATGATCAAAGGGTTTTGGATGAGTTTTAGATGATTGTAGATCTGAAAATTTCGTGCAAAAGGTGAGGAAAAATTCCAGAATTAAGGTGGTATTTATAGGGGAAGAAATCTGACAGTTTCTGACAGGGGAGCCTGGCCGATCCCCTTAAAGCATGGCCGGCCCCCTTAAAATTAAGGGGACCGCCCCTTATAATTAAGGGGGCCGCCCAACTGTAACGGCCAGAAAACTTGTCTTTTAGTGGGGAAAGTTTATTTGGTGAAAAACTAACTGATTTTGGTTAAATATTTGAAATCATATATTTAGTATGATTAAAACATTTTTCCTTATTACCAAAAGTGTTTTTCAAAAATATATAATAAGATTATATAATTAAATAAACTTTGTATTAGTTAATTAAATACCCCTTTGATCATGAGATGTATTAAGCACTTGTTTATCCATACCTTAAGTGATTAAGTTGGATATAATGATATAAACTAGCTTAATATTTGTTTACGTAGTAATCAAACGATTGACGAGTTTACATTTTGTGATCGTCAAAATGTAGAGATATCGAAAAATATAAATAACGTTTTCATACATTATTTATGTCAACAATCTCCCCCTTTTTGATGATTACAAAATTTAAACTCATTAGTCGAAAATTAGTCTATATACAAGTATTAGAGTGAGTTTATATCACTTCTCCCCCTTTTTGTGAGCATCAAAAAGGTTATCCCGTGTTAATGGAAGCTCCCCCTTGATGTAAGCTCCCCCTCGTTTTGAGGCCAAAAGGAATCGAGAAATGGATATCTTGCAAAAATATTTAGTAGCAAGCAACATATATATGTATATAGCATGCAAAAATATAGACTAAACATAACCATATCATTAATCAAGTGAAAATAATACATCAAGTATTACATCAACAAGTGAAACAAGTAATGCTACAAACAAAAGCCCTAAAGGCTTACAATCATCACATAACAAATAAACCAAAGCTCAAACATAAAAGTCCTCTCTAGAGCTTGCCATCCAAAATGGTTTAAAGTACTTTTATTTGTGAGTCACCAAGCATGTTTAATTGGGAGGAATGGATGGTGAACATGGAGATGGTGATGGAGGAGGAGTGTTTGTTGATGGTGGTGGAGGGGTTGTGTTTATTGTTGGTGGATGCAACAAGTTCTCAATATGAGAAAACATGTATTGCATTTCATCTCTTAGTCCGAACACAATTGTTCGGTTGTGGATGCAACAAAGGCAAGTGTCACCATGAGCTTCAAGTAAGCTCCATGGGACGGGGTTATAGGTTGGTGGATTGATAGGGGATGATGAGAAATGTGCATCAAGAGGTGTTAATGGTGATAATGAGAGGGTTAATGCAAAGGTGGAGTGTTCATTGGTAGGTTGTGATGGTTGAACCATTGGTGGAGGAGACAAGTGGGTGTTTATGTAGTCATTAATGGATGAAGTGGATGGTATGGAGGAAGTAGAATTTCCATTTGTTGAGGGTGTTTTGGAGGGTGCATTTGGTGCACTAGGAGATGAACATTGAGGTTGTGGTGATGGGGTGGTGTTGTCTTCATTTGTAAGATCAATGAAGAGTTGTTTGGGTGGTATAATGACAAGTTTTTGTTTCTTGGCATTGTTTGAATGGGTGGTTCTTGGTGATGACATGATGATGGTTTATGAGTGATGAGGATGATGAATTATGAATTAAACATGCATGGGGATTATATAGTGGGAAAACATGTTTAGAAGTGGAATTATTTTGAAATTGTAATGTTATATTCCAAAATCAGTTTGGTTTTTAAGAGTAATGATAGCTGGGACTAGCAAAAGGGATCACAGGATGCAAAAGAAAACAGTGTAAAAACTGTTTCAGATGGCCGGTCCCCTTAATTTTAAGGGGGCCGCCTATCTGACGACCCAGAAACCAAAAAATTTTCAAAAATTTTCTGGAAAGATGTTATGTTCTGGTTTGAATGTGCAGCAAGCTCAATTTGGACATTTCACATTTGTTTTGGTTTATTAGAAAGCATACATGTCATATAGTTATATAACCATTAACTAATCATGCAAACATATATATAGATCAAGAGAAACATGCATAAAAATATCAAAGACAATCAAGTTATCATCCTAAACACATATTCAAATAACAAGTATTTCCGAATAAACTTCGGACAAATAGCACACAAGACATAAAAAATAAAACATTGTTTAACAAACATAATCCGACCATATCATTTCTTTTTCTTCCCGAAGATACCCTTCAAAGTCTTCCCAATAGATTTGAAGCCACCTCTAACTTCTTCGTGCAAGCTCTTTTGTCTTCTAAGCATCTCGGTAGTTCGTTCATGAAGCACTTCTTCAGTTTGATCACTTGGAGATGGAGTAGAATAGTTGGGATAGTCAAGATCCTCTAAATCGTCAACGAACTCAGAAAACGAAGGGGTACTAGCATCATGGATGTTTTCCTCCTCATCGTCATCATCTTGCCTTGAGGATGATCCATGAAAGCTATGACGACGAGGTTTACCCTTGTCACTTCGAGTTCGTCGAGCTTGTTTTAGAGCGAGAGTACGTAGAGTGGGGTAGATGGACTCATAAATACTATTGTCAAGATCGGGGTAGTACTCGATAACATGACGATAGATACGAGTAAGGAACATTCCATATGGAAGGTTGGCTTTGGGAGTTTTTCTAGCACACTCAATCCGTTTGATAAAGAAGTAGGCCAAATTGTACGGCTTTTCGACAGCTATACAATACAACATGTGAGCAAGGCTAGCCGGGAGATGGTCCCGGTGACCTCCAGTACCAAACGCATTCTCACGAATGAGTTCTTCCCAACGCTTCATGTGAGGGCTTAATTCTTTGAGGAGAAGTTGGTATGGAGAGATTTGAACGTTTTTGGATTTTATTTTTCGACTTGTGGTGGCACGATCTATACCAAGGACTTGACGAATTTCGTCGGGATGAGGAATTTCGTCGAGATATGGACCGAAGGTTGGTCGATAGCGATTAAGAGATTCGAGGTCCCACTCGTTTGAGAAAACGGCTTGACCTCTAAATGGAATTTGGAGGATATGACCAAATTGTTCGAGAGTTAGGGTGATAAATTCATTTTGAATCATGAAAGAGATGGTGATGAAACCAAGATCATTGGTTTGGACGGTGACTTGGCTATAGAAATCCATAATGAAGCGAGGAATAATAGGTTCATTTATTTCATAAAGACAATTGAAGTTGATGCTTGAAAACAAGCGATTTATGTACTCGGATTGAGCAAAAGCAAGATCTACTACACGTCCCTCATGAATATTTCTATCTTCAATTTGACGATAGATAAGTCCAATGGAAGGAGATGTGGTAGGGAGTTGAGAAACTTTGGGAATGTAGTTTTTAGTGTGAGAAAGATCTTCGGTAGTTGCTTTGGGCATTTTCACCTAAACACATCAACAATACAAAAAGACCAAAATAAATATAAAGAAAGATAAAAGTATATGTTTATTGTTAAGGCTTATGTTGGAACGTAAACATACTTCGTCACTAATCCTAAGAAGTAGATTACCATGTTCCTTAATGTTGTTTTTAACTCGTTCTAGATATATTTTACGAAGTTTAATGGGTGGTTATGGACAAATCCAAACGCCCTTTAAACATCTATATATATCATGAAATTTGCTAGATTTACATTAGATTGTAAAACTAGCTATTTCTTGCGAGTTTCTTATGCATGTAATTTGTTTTTGAAAAAGATGGTTTGTATTTTTACTAAAAATGTCATTTTTAGTAATAAACCAAACGCTTCCTTAACTAGTGACTTATAACTCAAGTGCGTCAATATACATATGAATTATATATCTTGACGAGTTCGATAAACAATTTTAAGGTTTATAATTAAAACAAAGTTTTATAAAAATTATAATGACTATGTTTTGATATTATTTGGACATAATCCAAACACCCCTATATTGTGAACCAACATAGTTTTTCTTAGTCGAAAAAATGTAATTTCAAGTTTTACAAGTTACACAAGTATAATGTAATTAGTTTTAATACGTTTTCAAGACATTATTCAACAATGTGTTTACTAAAATTTTGAAAAGGAGTGTATGAACTTTGTCAAAAAAAAATTTGACATTATAGTTTTATGATTATTAGTTTCTAGTGTTGATAAATCATTCTAATCCTATGGGAAGCATTTAGTTATGAGTATTTAAAGCTTAATTTGAAAGAAATTGTGAATTTAAAGAATTTTATAAAAACATGCATAATCATGAGTATGATCGAATATGGTGGAATTAGATGAAATGTGTCATGAAAAACTTACAATATGTAGTGGTGATTGTGTTAGATGAATTTGCCCTTTGCGAATTAACCCGAATTATGTGATTTGGAAGTGATTTTAGGTGTTTTTGGGTTTTGAATTTCGTCACAGCAGAAGCAGGGAAAGAGAGGGATGAAAAGTGGAGTGTTTGGCAAAAGGAAGAAAGGGAAAAATGGGCTTGAGCTCTCAGAGGGCCGGTCCCCTTAAACATTAAGGGGGCCGCCCTTGTATTTGCTGCCGGTCCCCTTAAACATTAAGGGGGCCGCCCTTAAAATTTTTATTTTTCAAGTTTTGGTTTCTGGGACAAACAAGAAAATATTTATATATATATATATATATATATATATATACTAGATTTATATTTAATCAAAAATACGTTGAAGAATATACGCACGAGAGGAATTACTTGACATTTTGTCAATAAAATTTTCTTGATCGTTTCGGATGAAATTCATCAAGTTGTCAAGCAAACGAGAAAGTTGTGGAAGGTTTATAAGTATATATATATATATATATATATATATATATATATATATATATATATATATATATATATATATATATATATATATATATATATATATATATATTTTATATAGTATGGGCTTATAAGACGAGAAAGTAAGAGAGAGACGTATGCAACGGAAGTCGGGAGTTTGTTTCATCCATTGATTTTTCGACTCATCTCACTTCATCAGCATGAGTGTTGATTGAACATTAAAGTTCAATAAGGCAAATGGGGAAAAGAAATGTTCGTAAACGAACAATCTCTAGTTCTAGAAAATCAACAAATGAATTTCCTAGGTTATAAGATCCTAAATATAGCTAAGTTTATAAATATATATATATATATATATATATATATATATATATATATATATATATATATATATATATATATATATATATATATATATATATATATATGTATATATGTATATTTAGATATAGTATAGGTAGAAAAGAAATAGAGATTAATAAATCAAGTAAGATTACATAACTATAAAATATTAAACTAATCATGCATCTCTTGACAAGGAACTTAAAAGGAAATGTGTACCTTTTGTCTTTAATGCGTTAATCTTCAAGGTCTTCAAGAAGTAAATCGGACAAGAGGTGACAATGAAAAGTTCCATGTTTGGATGGCGAATATTATTTACGTTGGTGCCCATTGTTTCATTTGTCCAAAGTTATTTGGTCCGAACATGTTTTGTATTTGACTTGGATGCATATAAGGTGGAAACATTCCCCACGGATTGAAGTTCCACATTTGTTGATTATAGTTAAAGTTTCGTCTATTATGGTTTGTTCTTGGTTGAGGTGTTTTAGGTCTAGGATAAGAATTATTTGGTTTCCTAGGTGGTGGAGTTTTAGATCTTGTTTTAGATTTAGATGATCCAACTTCGGTTTTTAAAGATGGTTTATAAAATGGTTTTATTTCTTCATTACTAGCGATAGGTATTATTTTATTTTTTATGTGTAAATGTTTAGGATTAAGTATTGAATGTTTTGGTTCATTTTCAAATTTAACGTTTTTAGCTCCACTTGTTGAAGATTCAGTTGAGTTAAATCCTAGTCCGGTTTTATCTCCTGATATTCTTTGAATACTTATAATTTTACTAAGTGAGTTACTACTATTTTCAAATTTATCAAGTTTGCAAATTTCATCCTTAAGTATGTTGTTTTCACTTTTAAGCTCTTGACATGTTTTACATTCTTCAACAATTTCTTTTCCTTTTTCAAGTTGATGTATTTTAATTTTTAGTTCAAGCACTTCATTTTCTAGTTGGTTGTTTATGTATTTTAGTGATTTATTTTTAGCCATAACTAGTTGTCCTATTTTACATAATCTATTGTATTCACTATCTAAATCTTTTTCATCTAATGATAGATTTTCATCACTAAAGTATTCGGATTCGGAACGTACCTCACTTGATGATTTGGCCATGAGACACTTTTCATCCTTTGTTGTTTCATTCTCATCTTCATCACTATCACTCCAAGCACCTCCAACAAATGCTCTTTGATTTTGATCTCTTGTCATCATTGGACATTTTCCAATGAGGTGATTCGGATCACCACACTTGAAGCACTTTCTCTCATTCTTGCTATACTTGTCATCATTATTCTTTTGAGGTGTTCTTCTTTCATCGTGTGGTTGTCTAACGAATCTCCCTCGCCTTTTGAAGAATTTCTTGAAATCTCTTACGGCCATGGCATATTCTTCGTCATCACTATCGGAAGATGAGCAATCTTCGTTGTTAAATTCCTTTCTAGCTTTCAAGGCGATTGACTTGCTTTGTTCACGTTTTTCTTTAACCATTTCGGAGTCCTTCTTTATAATCGCTTCATAGA
Source organism: Artemisia argyi (assembly GCA_030686995.1). NCBI lineage: Eukaryota > Viridiplantae > Streptophyta > Magnoliopsida > Asterales > Asteraceae > Artemisia > Artemisia argyi. The sequence goes on from CM060676.1 coordinate 95,325,534, forward strand.
CTTTCAAATTTCCAATTAATTCGTCAAGTTGTAGCGTTGACAAATTCTTTGATTCTTCAATGGCCGTCACTTTAGCTCGCCATTTTGGGTGAAGAGCTCTAAGAAACTTCCTAACAAAATTCTTACTAGAAAAATTCTCATCAAGTGCTTTTAAACTTGTGATGATAGTGTTAAATCTAGCAAAAGCATTATCAATTGATTCCTCTTCCGGAATCGTGAATTGTTCATATTGTTGAACAAGTAGATCAATTTTATTATCTTTGACTTGATTATTACCTTGGTGAGTTATTAATAAAGAGTTCCAAATTTCTTTTGCGGTTTCACACATAAAGATCCTTTCGTACTCTTTACGTGGTAGCGCATTGTAAATAACCATTTTTGCTTCATTATTTTTAGCAAGTTTTCTTTTTAAATCATCATTTTGTTTTTCAAAAGGTACGATTTCATCTTTCTTAGTTTCAGGGTTATTTTGAATAGGTAAAAAATCACCATTGGTAATGATATGCCAAAGATCTAGATCTTTTGATTTCACATAAGTTTCGAATCGATTTTTCCAATATAAAAATCCATCACTTTCAAATAGTGGTGGTCTTTGCATAGATTGCCCTTCTAAATATTTTTCAGATTCCATAGATCGTTACAAGTTTTAAAATACAATATATTTTAAAAATCTTGCTAGACGTGGCTCCTGATACCAATTGTGGAAAACTAGAAGGGAGAGTTGAATAGTTTTACGTCCTTTTAAAATTTATAAGCACAAGTTTGTTTTAAAAAATTTCGATTCTGGTTTATGTGAATTCAATACTTGCACTATATGAACAATTGTATGATAACTAACTAACAAAACTAATATAGTAAAGGTAAATAAATAAGTAATGAGAAGAGTTAGAAAGATCAAACCACAACACAATGATTTATAGTGGTTCGGCTACAAGGACACCTTCCTTGTTCCTACTCCACTCCCCGAGTCACCTACTCGAGAGTTTTCTTCACTATGTCAACAAACTCCCTTATGGCGGAGAAAACCGTACACACCAATATACACACCAATTTACACACCAATCTACACACCAATCTACACACCAATCTTCACACCAATCTACACACCAATCTTCACACCAATCTACACACCAATCTTCTTCACACCTAGCTTTTACACACCAATCTTCTACACACCTTCTTCTACACACCAATCTTCACAACTATCCTACTTCACTACTAATCAACTTCTACTATCTACACAACTTCTATATCTTTTAAACAAATAATAACAAGCACAACACAATATTCACAAATGAATATATATACACTATACACAACAACTCTTCAACACTTCTTGAACTTGGTTGTAGAGAGTTCTTCTTTTGCACTTAGAATGAGAATGGATGATGAGGGATTGAATCACTTGAAACAAGGATTAATATACAAATGATCAAAGGGTTTTGGATGAGTTTTAGATGATTGTAGATCTGAAAATTTCGTGCAAAAGGTGAGGAAAAATTCCAGAATTAAGGTGGTATTTATAGGGGAAGAAATCTGACAGTTTCTGACAGGGGAGCCTGGCCGATCCCCTTAAAGCATGGCCGGCCCCCTTAAAATTAAGGGGACCGCCCCTTATAATTAAGGGGGCCGCCCAACTGTAACGGCCAGAAAACTTGTCTTTTAGTGGGGAAAGTTTATTTGGTGAAAAACTAACTGATTTTGGTTAAATACTTGAAATCATATATTTAGTATGATTAAAACATTTTTCCTTATTACCAAAAGTGTTTTTCAAAAATATATAATAAGATTATATAATTAAATAAACTTTGTATTAGTTAATTAAATACCCCTTTGATCATGAGATGTATTAAGCACTTGTTTATCCATACCTTAAGTGATTAAGTTGGATATAATGATATAAACTAGCTTAATACTTGTTTACATAGTAATCAAACGATTGACGAGTTTACATTTTGTGATCGTCAAAATATAGAGATATCGAAAAATATAAATAACGTTTTCATACATTATTTATGTCAACACAAATCACAAGGCTCGTACCGAGCCAAGCTCGAGCTCAAGCTTTAAAAATATAAATGAGCCGAGCTCGAGCTCTTGGAGGCTCGAGCTCGGCTCGGCTCGGCTCGTTTCCACCCCTATCATTGTCTTAACCCATAAATGTTTTCCATGCCTATATTCTACACTCATTTAAAGCCGTAAGCCTACCATTATGTGTCAACCCATATTTTTGTCTTTTTGAATAATTATTATATATAGACTCTAGTGGTGGAGACTTGAAATTTGGTCAAGCTTATTAGTTTATGTACAATGAATGAGCCCTTAAACGATCATAAAATATAACACATAGATTAGTAGAGTAATTGAGTGGTATTTTTCTTTCCCTTTTCGTGAGGTGCTCGGTTTTGCAATGAACTAGAGGTAGTTTAAATTTAAATTCATATTTTCTAGTTACACTAGGAGATATTTTGTAAGTTTAATTCAGATTCTACTTGAGGACAAGTAGAAATCAAGTGGTGGATATTTTATAGCTCCTAAATTATACATGTTTTTTCTATCAAATAACCCACGATAATTGCTTCTTTTTGCCTTACTTTGATGAAATATTGTATTAAATTGCTGTAAATTTGTATTTTAGTGTTTATTTGGAGCAAAAAGAGAATTCTCGCTGAAAAGACTAGAAAACAAGCTAAAACAGCCTAAATGTTATGAAGCCAATCTCCAGCCATACGCATACTCCGTATGCCACTCTTAGAGCATACGGCGTATGAGCTCTCGTTAAGAATTAATCAAGTGTTGAAGATAGATACGCCATATGCCACCCTTAGTGCATACGGCGGATGAACTCTTGTCAAAGATTTAAAGATGGATATGTTATTCTAGAGGCATACGGTGTATGCCCATCTTCGTGCATACGCCGTAACACCATATGGGCCCAAGCCCTTTCTGCCTATAAATACGAATTTTTATCACACAAGTTAAAGAGTTCTTAGGTTTTGAAACCCTAGTCATTTAAGGAGGCTAAAGAACGAAGGAAGACACCAAGAGTGAAGGTTTTACACATCAAAAACAATTGATTATCAGTTTTTTAATATGATTTCAATTATCTTGTTTACTCTGTTGGGTCAATTCAGTACCTAATTGCCATTGTATAGTATTTGAATGAAAAATACCCTAAGTATATATTATGTCCCTGATGAAGCAATCATGAGGGATTCCTCCTCATGCCATTATGGAGTTATCCACAAGATTTTCTTCAGAGTCTGAAAAGAAAAGACTCATCACAATCTTAGGCGGTACTAAGTGAGTGAAGATCAAGAACCAAGACTTGGATGATTGAGTCAATGAGTGATGACAATAACTCACTGAATCCCTGAAGACTTATCTTTGAAGAAACAATTACGAAATATTTTCTTGGGAAGATAAAAGCTAAAAGGCATGCACAAGAAAGTCAAAAGGAAGACAAAAAGTACAAAAATAATAATAAAGTATCAAAGTATCTAAAGGCAAATAGTTATAATAACTATTTGCTTTAGTACTTTTTTTTAAAAGCTTCACATGGTTGTGCTTTATTTGTACTTTATTTAAAGCTTCACTTTCTTTTGCTTATATATACATAAGTTGTAAATGAGATAGGCATGATTCTACACATAATTGTAAATGAAATGCAAATGTATAGTTGATAGGGTCCTCCTCTTCCAGGAAAAACAAATCAAAGCTAGATGCTACTTGTTGTTGATTTTGGAGAGTTTACATTGTCATTCAATCCCAAGTGTTGTTCCGCAAACACTTGGGTATAATTCTTTGCTAATTGCACATAAGAACTAAATGTTGGAAAAGTACAATGGGTGTTATTAGTAGTCATTGGGTTATTGTGTAAACTAAATCATGTTTTATACAATTATTAGGGAACCAACATACTCTGAATAGTCTTTGTTCATCATTTGTTATGGAAGGCAAAGCCTTTTTTCTTGCCTTGTTATGAACCTATTTGATTCAATGATACATGTTCTTTAGTTTATTCTATGTGTTTTTTGGATGATTTATGTATTGTTAAAGACTTACGTCTTTGCGTAGACCATGACTACCTATTGACTATAGCTTTTTAGTATATAGACCACATGAACAACACCTATAAGAATCATTAATTACATTGGCATGTAACTTTAATGGTGGCGATGACTTAACCGTGCCGCCACCTAGTTAAAAGTGGTAGACAATAGGGTTTAAGATTTAGTAGCGATATTGGCTTTATTGCACTTGAAAGGGTGCTTTCTCCTTTATCAAGAAAACTAAGTGGTTTAGTACCCACACAAAAATGTATGTTACATAGATCAGTTGATGGTACTTAATGCTCGGATAATTAGTTAGGGTAGAGGTTCCTGAAAGGGCGTGCCCAGCTTTTAGGAAGAATTTATGAGCAGAAGCGACCGTACTCGACCTCTAATACCTCATATTCATTGAAACACACTGGATGAACATTGCACTTAGAACTTGTGGCATTGATGAAATTAGAGGATTAGCAAGACAAGCATGCCTTTATCTCTTGATCTTCTCTTCACTAAAATTACCTTTCTGTTTACTTTTCAGTTTATTTTATTTTCTGCTTTTAGTAATTATGTTAAATACATAATCGGCGGATTTCAAGCGCATTGGTTAATTAAACCTATGAGTTAGACACTTATAATCCCTTGCTCCTCGCGAATGAGCTGATCTTGCTGACTCTCTATACTACCAAATGGTTACACTGCCTACGAGTGATGATGATTTTCTAAAGGATTTGGTACTATAAATTTAAAGCTAGATAATCACACCATCAATAGGCGTCCCCCCTCAAGTAAAACATCAAATTAGTTAATATTCTCTACAAATTTCAATGGGTTATTGAACACCGTCATAAGCATACAACACTCAAGTCAGCATCAATTAGGATACAAGGTTCAGCCTCAGGGAGAGGGACATTCGTCCCCTAGAAATGTTCAACTCCCAAGACAACAACATATTCCAGGCCAACTTCTTTCAGGCTGGAATAACTCATGGAGACATAGTCCACGTTGTTCCCATAAAAATAGTAACAACAAAGAGTGCATGAACTCAAGCATCACCAGATAACAACCAAACATGACAAGAGTAGATCACCCAATGTATCAAACCTCTTAAAGCAAGTTATCAATGAAACCGTCCAGTGCTACAAAGAAAGGTTCTTTTGCAGAACTGAAACGAAGGGATCAAGCAAAGACTAGATTTCATTGCCTTGAAAATCAAACAAACAGGGTCGACTATTCCCCTGACAACTACTTAGCCTGAGGAACATTCCTCAGTCATCTATCTAAAAGCAACAGCTTCAAACATGGTCGACTATTCCCATGGTAACTACTCACAATAAGGAGAAACACTCCTCTGTAGAACTACAAGCTCCTATCTATCTTTATCCTTATTTTTCCATGAAAGAGATTATAGTCAGGAAAATATGTAAGACTTGTTAAAAGCATTCGTGAAACATTTTCCATACTTCTTCATAGCTAATGTGTTAGAAATATATTTTTTTTACATTCATCAGGGATTGACCAGGCAAATAGGTCTTGTCTCTCGTATCCTCACAATTAGTTTACTTGGCAAGTAACTATAAAGTGAAAGATTGTTCACAACCACAAGATAGCGGCAATACACAAAACCAAGTACGTGCACCAGTAACAGGCATCTTAGAGGTTCTTGGGACAGTCAAACAAACAACAAACAAACAGCCTGCAGTTTCACTTATTCTAAAGGAGAACACCTCGTTGGATAAAGTAAAAGTCAGGCATATCTATCTAATCACTAGACATACTGACTCGAGCTTTTTACTAATGAGCTCCACCTAAGTAATGATTCTATGGGCCATAAATCTCGACAAAAAGGGGAAAAACAACCAACAAATATGAAATATACTATTTCATAAAAAGAAATCCATTTCCTTACATGCACATGCCAACATCAAACAAAAGGCCATCGAGGCAAGAAAAGTCAACCAAAATACTTAAGAAAAGTCCTAATACAAATTAGGCAAGCAATACGAAATCTAGTATTTTTCATGAAAAACAAAGGATCAACATCCTTAAAACTTACCTCAGGAGGAGGAGGCAAAATTATTAGGAAAGCATAACCTAATAAGCACTATGTATACGCCTGCGTGTCTTGCATGTTCTGAGAGAGCATTCAGAGGAATCGGGTACATAAGCCCAATGTTCTGAAAGGCTCAAGGCGCACTAAGGCGCAAAGGGGGTCAAAGAGCCTTGAGTCGAGGCGCAAATCAAGGCGCGGGATTCATAAATATGAGGCGCACTATACATTTAGATTTTTTTATAACATATGTAACAACTTATGCAGCTTAAATAACATAAAAATATCAATATTTAATGCATAATACCACTTAATGGTTATTACATCTAAGAAAGATTGCATTTTAACCCAAAATATCAAGCAAGTAACATATCAAAATCCATGAACTACCCTAAATCTCTGAATATACATTACAATATACGAGTTTATGACTTATAAAATTTAACAAACAAATTAACATGTATCTCTATCAACTATCAACAGCAAAAAATCTATAGTTGTACGTTTGGTAACACTTAACACTAAAGAAACAACATTTGTATATGTTAATAAGCTACTATTCTTAGACATTAGATTACAAAAAATATATATTTCTTTGTTGATTGTGTGTTTTAGTTATTTTCTAAAATATCAGGGTTATTAGATACTTTATAACTTAAAGGGCCCAATATATATAATATGTAAGCCCAAAATGTATCTTACTACTAAGAAAAAAAGGCCAAAACCCCGTTACATCTTCTAGGCGCAAAAATCCCCAAGGCGCAAAAGCGCAAAAATCCCCCAAGGCGCTACGATTTTTACGGGATTCATGCATGTCGTGAGCCTCGATCTGAAAAAAATCCCAAAGGCTGGAGCCTCGTGGGATTTAGGGAGTAGGCGCGCCTTAGGCGCGTTTTTTAAAACATTGCATAAGCCCAAAAAAACAATCAAAGACCAACAATCATCAGGGCAAACTCGCCCTAGCATTATATCTGCAAACAATTACAAAAGCAAACAACCATATTCTCAATAAAAATTCATTCAACCATTCAGTTACAATAAGGTCAATGAAAAGAAAATGTAAAGTATTTGACACATAAAAGCAAAAAACTAAGGTTGAGCTGATGACGAAGAAGTATCAGGCTCGATCAACCTATAATCTTCTAGAAGAAGATCAACCTTCTCTAAAAAGCAGGGACAGACAAGACCAATCCCTAGAAGCAAAATGAGCGCTAGCCTAATCCACTTCCTCCCCAACAGTAGGACGAAGCCTCAAGATTTCATCAGGAATGTCGAAGTGCATCCTCTTAAGATCAACAGAAAAATCATGATTAGCAAGAGGAGTGAAATGTTGCTGCAAAGCACCTAACTCCGTAAAAAACTTAGAAGAACAAATACGCATATCCACAAGAGTGGGGAAAAAGTCAATCAATTCCTTCTTCTCAGAGTTAGCAGCCTCCAAAGCAACTTGTGACGAGGCTCTCAGCTCATCAAGCTCAGCCTCCCAACTAGCGATCTTGTCGGTCAGCCCAACAACCTTCTCAGAAAGAGTAGCCTCATTAACTTTTGACTGAGTGATACGTGGGAATCGCACCAGGCTTTACCTCTCGAGGGATCTCGAGAAGCTTACAACCCCCACCAGGCAGTGTACCTGATCGTTGTAGTATAGTATAGTGACAAGTACCGGGGGATTGATCGTTCAACTCAGGAATAGTGTCGCTAGGATTAGAAAGTCTCCTAAATTAAGTCTAGAGGTGAGGGATGATTCTTTTTGTATTTTTATATTTTATTAAAGCAAGTAAAATCTCGGTTTTTGGAAGAGTAGGAGGAATTAGTTGCTAGCCAACTAACCCAATAACTACAAATGCAATCAAAATTAAATAACAGAAATGAAAATGAAACTAATTATACTAATGTGGTGTAACAATAATGGGGAAAGTTGTGTTTACTTAGGTTTCATTACTCCCTAGATATCTTTTACAGGTTGATAATTTGTTACAATTGCATGGATGACGGGTCGTATTCCTTAATACTAGTCGTAGGGCCGTCTACAATATTCCCTAACTCTAGAGGATCCTACTTCACTCCTATGTCGAGCCGTTAGAAGCTCCTAACATGGGATCATTAGAATTCTCCTACGCATTAAATACAACCAAAAATCATAGTACACATCTGATCATGTTTCTTAAGACGTTCAAGCATGTTACCAATGGAAGTCTGCCAGTTTTCTTAAGCCTAACATCGAATACAATCATCCGTAACAACTATAAACAAACAATCAACCCATAATTAACATCTAGGTTTCACTACATCTAAGCAAACACAAAAGAAATCTAGCCTAGCATGTTAAACTGAAGACAAGTGTAAGATATATTCAAGCAACACATAGACATATTGATTGAATTGAAAGAGTACTTATCTCAATTGAACATAAGAGGTTTCAAAGAGTAAAAACCCTTGAAAAAGCTGTGAAAATCGGACTAGGGTTTTTCTCCAAAGTTGCACCCTAAAAGTTATACCCTAATGAATGAATTTTGGAAAACTATATATAGATTTTACAGGGTGACGGCGTCAAGAAGAAATCTGTGACGCCGTCAAATCGCCGCCCAAAATGAAATCAGATTGCCTAGATCCACTTTTGACGCCGTCATGTGTGATTTTGTTCTGGGCCGTCACTAACATTTGGACCATGACGGCCTTGGGTGACGTCGTCATATCCTTAGTACAAAACTTTCTGGATCGTCACGTGTATCATCCACTTCCACCTCTTGTATTGCTCTTGACGCCGTCACTTGGAAACTCTTGACGCCGTCAGGTACTATTCTCAGCAAGGAAACTTAAGACTTTGCCGTTTTCTTCACTTTTATGCTCCAAAAACGTCCAAAATGCTTCTTTTTCCAGATTTCACTCCAAAAGTACCTAAAATGACAAAAGGAACGATTTAGGGCAATATTTGATCAAATAAATTCGAATTCGGGTTTAAATGACCCCTTAAAAACGGTTCATTTTTCACCTCATCACTGAGCAACCATGGAGTCTTTCTCTTCAAATAACCTTTTGTAGATCTTGGCTCAAGGGCAATTTCTCAGTCTCCAAGCGATACTTCTCAGCATCAAGCTCCTGCCTGGACTTGAGCACACATTCTTCAGCCAGGGACAGCGAAACTTGCAGGTTGTGAGTCTGCTCTTCGGAAGAGTTGTTCGCCTTAACCAACGAAGTAGTCTGTCATAATCAGATATGAGATTCATCATAGCCCGATCCATGAAAAAACGAATCTCATCCATAGACTTAACCTCCCTGCGAGCATGGAACAATAGAGCTAAGGAAAACCCGTCAAGGTTTTAGGTTCTCATCCAAATCACCCACGTGAAAGGAGATTGAAAACTTCAGCACTAGAAGAACTACCGTCTGCAAAGCAGTTACAAAATTTAGAAAAGGTAACAGTTAATTAAAAAAGTTACAGAGTGAACTTACCCATTTTCAAAACCAACTTCGGCGGGGTAAGAGCCTTAGAAGATTCCAGAGTAAAAGTCTTATCCTTTAACTTCTTGACAGAAGGGCCACCATAACTGGAATGAGGCCTCGACCTCGAATTTCGCAAAATATGAGAGACATACTTCTCCTTCCCAACATCTTCAACACCGAACTTTAACGCATCCGCATCACTCTGTATAGGTGGTGCTTGAGAAACATTAACATTTTCAGGGTAGGCTTCGACAAGCCTTTCAGTGCCATCCTCAGAAGCATCAACGCGAATGCTGATAACCTCCACAATATCGTCATTACAGTCCTTTAGGTAATGGGTCAAAGGAAAAAGTGCAAGCAAAAATAAGCCGTTAGAGACACAAAGAAAAGGGTAACAAAACGAAGAAAGCATAAACCTCACCCTCTCCACCCATCAATATCTCAGGGATATAACCCTCTTCCCGGTGACGATTCAACCAAGCTTATGACAAAACACCTTCGTTAAAAGGCCTTTGATAGATACTAATATCCTACAACCTAATGAAAAGTTGCTCAAGAGCACTATTGGAATGGGGGAAGGGATGTGATCATCATCAAGAATGACACCCTGACCCCACCCAAGAAGAGAGAAAGGCAAATCCCCTCGACTAACATCAATCCAAATACAATCTTGGCGCCAACAAAAGAAACCTTTGGACATGGATTCAATATTAAGGGTACTAACGGCTTGAGGCCTTTTCTCCAAGGTCCACTAGGAATAGGACTCTTTCAAACAAAAATGGTAATGAAAGACACACATATCCGACGCAAGATTAAGAGAGTGACACAACACAACAAAAGTATTAATCTTTTGCACGACACTAGGATGCAAATGAGAGAAATGAAGATGATACAAGTTGAGCACTTCACAATAAAAATCATGAAGAGGAAAACGGAGATTGCAATGGCTGACGTATTCAAGATACAAAGAAACCGTTTTACGAGAAGGAGGCACATCTGCCTGATCGTTCGCCTCAGGAGCCCGTGGATTATGCTCATTAATCCACGGGTAAAACTTCTAAAATCTTTTAAACTTTTTTATCTTTTACTTAGCTACCACTAGCGACAGACTTCTTGGACTCATACATGATTAAACAAAAACAAAATATGAAAGAACCTTCTAAAAAGATTGCAGGAAGAACGGATTCACAAACCTCTTTGTAACATTACGATAGTCTTTTTTAGAACGATTGGAAAGAAAAGGGAAATAAGAAGAAACAGACTTGTGAAAAGGTAGTATGCTCCCATACTTCCTACTTATAAGAGCCCTAAGACAAGTGGGCCAAGAAAACGCATAATAAACGCACATGCAAGATGAAGGGACACAATTGACACCTCAAAGCAAATTTCAAAAAAAAATCAAAATATAGGGAACTTCGAAAATGATAGAAAACATAACGGCTGTATCGCAGCATTAAATGCACAACAGGCTTGAAAAAAGAAACCGAGGCCCACAATCAAATCCCTGGGCATCCGCGCCTCCAGGCAAAGACAAAAAGCATCATAATGACTCATCATGAGTCCATTAGCGCATTTTTCTAAAACAGTCAAATACACTAATGACTGGGGGACTTGATAGCATATAGGACCTTCAAACCAATTGACTGAAGATCCACACGCTCTAACCAGGCTCAATAACGGTCACAACTCATCATAACACGTCTGGGAAACGAACTCCGAGGCTAGGATCAAAGGCCTAACAAATACATTCAGACAACGCAAGAGAACTTTCCCCAGGACCGTTACGACAAGCAAATACGTGTCACTACCTCATTTGCTTAGAGATAATAATGCAATCGTGTATGGATCGTTCCATGCACCCAACGAGACCAAAAATAACACGTCACGTGTCATTATTGTCTCCTTTGTTGGATGTCCTCCACGTGAATCATCGTCGACAATGTTTTAAAACCCGGGTTGACCCGGCCGGTTCAACCGGTTGAACCGCTTGGGAGACCGGGCTGGACATGAACCGTTTTTTGGCATTTTCGGAACCGGATTAAACCGGCAGGTTTTTAAAGACCCGAGTCGAACCGGTTTTATTAACTCGGCCGGGTCTAAGATTTACGTATGTTTCATTTTCATTTTTAAATAACAAAATTCATGCTTTCCCCATACACTAACATCACGTGTCACAGACACACATCCTTTCATTTCCCCACCCACTCCCTTTCATAGTCCATCTCAAAACCTTCCATTCTTTTTTTTGTTTTCCAAAACTGCCAAAATCCCATGATCTGTATGACGTAAGTTTTAATTTTTTCTATTTACTTTGCATTAATTTGTTGTATTAAATATTGTTTACTTATTTAAGGAATAATAGTTTGTGTTGGACTAAGTTATATTCTCGTATGGTTATGTACAAATATAGTTATAAGCTTAATTGTAGATGTTGGTTAGATTTTGATTTAAAAAAAAAAAAAAATACATATAATATATAAACTGATGTTTGTAGTAATCTGATTGTTTTTGGAAATTTTTGTTTTAATATTGTAGGTATAGAACCTAAACCCAGTATCCTTGATCATGACATATATATGGATCTCTCTATGACTGGTGGACAATTGTTTTTTGATGTTTGAACTTTCTAACTTCAACTGTTCAAATAATGTCGTTTTGAAGTTTCAGACCTGTTTCTATTGTATTTGTTCGGTACTTGATCAAGTTTCATATTAGATTTTCAATGTTTTAGACTTGTTAAAGTGTTGTTTGGGTGGTATTTACAAGTTTAAAAGTTGTTTGTGCAATATCCATAAAGCTATTTTCTTCTTCTTCTTCATAAAACCGGTTCGACCCGGCGGTTGAACCGTTGACCCGGTGACTTGACCGGGTCGATTAAAAAACCGGGTTTTAAAACATTGATCGTCGAACCATGGATAGACTTCCGGGGCAGCTGAAAAACTCTAAGACCATCCCTATAATGTTCATTCCAAAAAAAAAGGCAACCTAATTTACATAAGTGAATTCACACATTCACACGCTAACTACACCATAAGTATAATCGTGCAAAGAAGAAGCATATGTTCTCATACCACCATATAATTGTCATAAACATGATACTGCACGTGTATGTCATGTCAGCTCCAACAACCACAACCATTTCTGGTAGATGTCTGCGGGGCCCATCATTAAATAGTAGTATATTGTTGACTGGTCAAGCATCATTAGAACTGCTCCACTATAATAATAAGAAGAAACATATATCATCATTTTTTCACAAGATTAATAATAATAATAATCTCACAGTTGATAATTGGAAAATGGACGCAGCAGCAGCAGAGCTTCGATCTCGGTTTATTCGACTTCTTAAAACTCGACGTTCTCCTGCTGATGGTACTAATTGCTAGTATATTTTTTACAATGTTACTTTTTAATTTTTATGGCTGAGCTTCCTTTGTAGAATACCATTATAGGTTGTTAGTGTTCTTCATATATGTTTAGAGTCAAAACAGATTTTTGGAACTTCAAATATCACGAAATTTGTTTTCCCAAGTCAAAGTGAAACCCTTCCGCTAACTGAACATGATTCTTCTAGAATAGGTGTTAATTGCACTTTTTTCTTTACCATAAGTGTTAGTATTTTACTAATTTTATGTTAATTACTCTTTGATACAAGTATTGTTTCATCTCTTTGATTGTCAAATATTTGTTCATCTATGTTAAAATGCTCTTTTCAGTTCAACTTCAGACACAACCCGCAAAGCCCGTGAAGGACCCCTTATATCAGGGAGCTCCACCACCACAACATAGTGAGGTGAAATTACTTGAGAAACCATTTACCTTACTGTTATCTTTGTTGGAAATTATATCTTATTTTCACCAATACCAGGCAATGGAATCTTGTCCAAAACTAGACATTCCCAACTTCAAGGAACTCCTTGAAGAAGAAAATTTGTACATAACCACCGAGGTAACTAAATTTTCGATATTCATCCTTTATTATAGCCAAAAATTTTACACTGGTAGAATGATTTATTGTGGGCAAGTTAAGTACGTGATTACTTTAGGGGTTACTGCATAAAAGGAAACCAACTTTGATGTGATCTCAGTTTTGCATAGTTATTTTGTTTTCACTTATAAAAACTCTCAACTTTTATATCATGATTTGGCCCAGATAAGCGATTACAAGTTGACAAGGTTGAAGATTACCCTGCCTCGAAATTTTGAAAATATTGAGGTTTTTTGTCGTGTTTAACAAAAGATGCTTACCCATGGCTGAAATCATATGAAAGTTGGTTACAGTTGTATGCAATAATCCGTTACTTCATTTCTAATTTTAATATGGAGAAACTTGTTATGGTATTTGAAATAGGAAGGAGAGCAAGGGCGTTTGCCTGTGCTCATCTTGAGTCTGAAAGAAAGCAGTAATATTAAAAGGCCAGCTGTCGTTTTTCTGCATAGCACAAATAAGTGCAAAGAGTGGGTACGCCCATTACTTGAGGTAGGAAATTTTGTGGTTTTTTTTAACTTGATGAGTTTAATAATATATATATATATATATATATATATATATATATATATATATATATATATATATATATATATATATATATATATATATATATATATATAAAGTTACATATTTTCAGGCCTATGCTTCACGTGGATATATTGCCGTTGCAATTGATTCTCGTTACCATGGAGAACGTGCCAAAACCGTCACCACCTATGAAGATGTGAGAATCAAAACCTTTTTTAATTGCTTTTTATCTTGTTTGTGATGCTTTCCGTTACATATAAGAATATTATAAGCATAAATGTTACTATTTGACACATCTTTCCTGTGTTATGCTCTGATTTATTCATCGCTGGAGTTATCATAATCTCGAGTCATGATCTGATTTTATATGTCTTTGATGCAGGCTCTTGTTTCATCATGGAAAAGAGGTGATACAATGCCATTCATCTTTGATACGGTTATACTTCTTTGCTTCCTCATGCTTGAGATACTATTTCAAATGTTATTGTATGTTAACGGATGGAATTCAATTTATTTATCTTCTTTTATTTTGACAGATCTGGGACCTTGTAAAGTTGGCAGACTATCTTACCGGAAGAGATGATGTGGACCATTCTAGGATAGGAATTACTGGGGAATCACTTGGAGGTAAGGTTAATAAAATATAAATCAATAGGAAGAGGATATCCTTATCTCTTAAATTACATAATACTTACTACAGTTAAAGTTGGCAAAATGGGAGGTTCTGTAGATGGGTCGAAACAGGTTCTCATCCAAATGAGTCATTTTAGTTTGAGTTGGGTTGGGTTGACCTTTAAACACTTTTTGTCCCAGTGTTTTAGATTTTTTATCGAGATTTATTGTGTTGAACATGACTAAAAAAAATGAATGATTACAATATAAGTCTCATTCTTTGCATAACCGATTTAGGAGGTTAAATGCCTTAAAAATATGCTTTGGTTGATTTTCTACCTGTTCAACCCATTTCCTTACTAACTTACTCTTTGATTTGACCCATTTCATTTGAGATAAACATAAGTAAAAGCATCCCATTCATAAGTATATGGGTAGATCTTGCCACATCTAACTGAAATATTGCTCTTTCTTGCAGGCATGCATGCATGGTTTGCTGCTTTTCTTGACACACGTTATTCAGTGGTTGTCCCTATAATTGGTGTTCAGGTATGTCTTTACCAAAAAAACATCCAGTTTCTTACTTGAGAATGTTATTAACTATAGTTAAATTTGATATGGTTGTATAGGGATTTCGTTGGGCCATAGATAATGATAAATGGCAGGCTCGAGTTGACAGCATCAAGTCTGTGTTTGAACGTAAGACGATTTTCAGACTCTAGTTATTTAAAAACTTCTCTTTAAGCATGTTAGGTGTCTTATAACTTCGTCACAATTATAAATTGTAAAATAGTTCAGCGATTATTAGACCAACTGAAGCAATATTTTTGTGGAACTTTCATCTTCGTTGTTTAAGATTGGGTTTGACGTCTTATGCGATATATGCAATATCATGGACGTAACATATAAGGGGCTGGGGAGGGTCCCCCCCCCCCCCCCCCCCACCCAATATGTTGACACATTTGATTCTGCACGACTCTTAATTATTAATGATCGTAACACTTTTCAACATTCATTCCTTTCAGAAGCACGGGCTGATTTAGGGAAGAATGCTATTGACAAAGAAGTTGTGGAAAAGGTGAGTGAATAATTCAAATTATACTCCTCGTAAGACAGTGCAACATTGAACTAAACACACATGTTCACAAAAATTGTTTGGTTATCATAAAATGCCTAACGTGTCCTTGATAATGACTTATGTAAGGATGAATCTGGGTGGAATATGTAATTATTACCTGAAAATGCACGAGGAAGGGAGATATCCCTTGAACACTTCTTTCATCCCAAAAGATTGCTATGTTTGACTACACATATAATTTAATTACTGTACAAATGATTGACTATGATATAGTTATTAGAATCCTCCTTGAATAATGACTACTTTATAATGTTTTGTTACTTTTGTGATCAGGTTTGGGATAGGATAGCTCCTGGTTTAGCATCTGAGTTTGACTCGAACTATACAGTCCCACTCATTGCACCACGCCCTTTGTTGATGCTGCAAGGTGAAATAACTTTTTTACCCATCTTATTAGTTCAGAATATATTTATGGATGCTTTATATTTTGTTCCAATTCAAAGATATAACATGGCAAACTGTCTCGAACACACAGGTAAAGAGGATCCCCGTTGCCCAGTAGCAGGTCTAGAAATTACCATTTCAGATACACGCAAGGCATTCGAAAATGCCAATTGCTCAAATAATTTCAAGGTACTAACACACACTATGAAACTGCCCAGGTTTTCTATAACAAGCTCAAACAATACTATTTTTGGAATTGTATGCTACAATATTTTGTATGAAAATGACTTACTGTATAAGACTGTGAGAGCTATCGATAAGTCGTTTTGTTCAAGTATCATGACTTATAACTGAAACATAACTATGGGAAGGGATCTTATCCTTAAGAAAATAAATTAAGATTATAGTAGTGCAATGATAATAATACATGGTTCATCCATTTAACCTGGTTTTGTGGGATAAGGTTTGGTTCAATTCGATCAACAACTTAAACGTTAACTAATTTAGACCAATTATATTGAAAGCTTTTGAAACCGGAACCACTTACGAGTTACGTCCAAAAACTGAGCCTATTGTACCAGTCTTTTGGTTAAATTTTAGCAAAAGCTTCTCTGTAGCCATTTGAGTTGGTTTGACCTTGACTCTTTGTTTTATATCTTTGGTTATAAATGTAATGCAGGTGATAGCAGAAGCAGGAATCGGGCATCAAATGACATCATTAATGGTTAAAGAAGCGAGCGATTGGTTCGACAAGTTTCTCCAACCATAGACATTGGTGAACGCATCATATGGTGCAACAACATACATTGCTGCTTGGATATGTGTGTATGTAACCTGTTGTTGTCACTTAGGTAGCCAGAGGCGGTTCTAGTGCCCAAAAGAACAGTATTAGCATATGTTTACAGTTCTTTTGGTGGTAGTTATAATCACTGAGATCTGAAACACTTAAAAAAAATAGCTTGGAACGAGTGTAAATCATTGTAGAATCGTTGTTGAGTTGTACACCAACTTGCGTTAAATTCAGTATATTGTTAATCTTTTGTAACCCATTCCATTTGAAGTCGATTTGCAACATTTCTATTTAAATGTGATCATCACTTTATGCCAGAATTTTACTTTGTTTTGTATTCGAATAAAAGAGTCGTCTGTTTATCTCTATAATGTTGATATTCCTTATCTAGTTGCAAAGTTGAGCCGCACTTCAATTCATTTCAAACTTTTTTTTTTTTTTTTTTTTTTTTTTTTTTTTTTTTTTTTTTTTTTTTTTTTGTTTTGTTCATGAGACTTGATCCTCAAAAAGACTCCCATATAATTCATGTCTTCATATTACAATTACTTGTATGTAATACAATAATTGCAGTCCGTCTTTATCTACGCCTCCATTTAATTCCTGAAGTAAAATCTTATTTCCCAAGAACGACATTCTAACAAACAAGTATCAATCCGTAAAATAGGAGTATCCTGAAGGTACACATACGTACAATGGTGATATGAAGTTTTCAATTTTTGGCTTGCAACCAAATAAGATAAAACACGGTCCAACCTTCCTTTGGCATTGCTGCAAGCCTCTTAAACACAACTCAACCTTTCTTTGGCATGGCTGCAAGCTTCGTATACATCTTAGCCATGGAGTGAAATCCTCTACCATCACCAGATCGAAGGAGATTTCCTGTCAACAAATAATAAAATATTACTATTCTGGTTCCCAAATATTTAGGTCTAAACTATCAGATTAAGATAACTAGATAAAAGGGTCACTGTAAGAAAGATAAGTATGGACATTGAAGTAGTCACATAACTGTCTCTAGCTTAAAGTGAATAATTACCTGTATAAAAGAATGTACCTCTATAACAATCATTAAACAATCGTAAAATAATGGCAGAAGATCTATAAATGTCTTGCATAATTAGAAATTCTTCTTCAATCACCAGTTACACAACTAATATTTAAGGGTGAGCATCCAGCGCAAAAACCTGGCTAACCTATCCAGCGCAAAAACCCGACTGACCCAAATCGGGACTGGGAACAGTCAGTATGGTCCGGAATCCTGAGTAATTTCAGGTCAGGCCCAGGTCAAAACCGATCCATAGCATATTTTTGAACTAATTTGGAATGTCAATATTTATTTCCTTTCTTTGTAGGGATTACAACCAACTAGGGGTGAGCATGGGTCAATGACCGGAACGAACCTGGAACCAAAACAACCTGATACAGGACCGAATCGTCCTGGTTGATTGCAGGCCAGTGTCATTCAGACAGGCAGACATTAGCAATTAGAAGCTGGAAAGACAATTAACATAATACAGTCCAAACTGGTCTGAACCGGCACCAGCCTGGATGAGACCGGGAGCATTCACTCAGGTCTTCACTCTTCAGTCCTGTATTTCAGGTTGTTTTGGTCCACGGTCTGATCCGGGTTTTACGGTCCAATACTTGACCCGCGCTTACCACTTTTTGATGAAAGATTTGATCAGCGTGAACTTATTCGACAACCAATAATATAATTGCATTTCTCTTGTAAATGCTAAGCTGATATGTGATATGTCTCAAGAATTCATAATCTATCTTTTTTTAAATAATCTTTTATCTGCATGTTACCAGCACTTCGCATCTCAACTAAGGTATTGAAACTAATTGGGAATCCGAAGGAGAAAAAGCAGCTGATTAAAGAAATTTTGAAAAGTTTATAGGAGTACAAAACAAAATGCAGATATTAAAGAAAAAGTATACCTGAATCACAATTTAATGGGCTATCTGGTTTGGGATGGGCCATTAAAGCAATTATAGCTCTACAAACAGACTGAAGTGTCCAAGCAGGACTCCAAGCATTCTTCAGGATATCAAGGCAAATTTCTCCAGTCTATACAAACACCAAAATTAAATCAAGCTACAAGAAATTCATGTTGAAGGTTTAACAGATCTACACCTTGTCATAAACAAATAATGACATTCTTAGACATCACACATCAGTTAGATAATGTCACAAAACATGCGTACTGTAAGGTATAATCCATTATACACCATCAAGTAATAGGGTGTCTGGGATTACTTATCTATTCTAAAGCAGATAAACACATACCATACAAAGTTTCAAACACTCCAAACTGCTTATCCGCATCAAAAAAATGCCAACACCCTAAACATCCTCCAACTTATATAGTTTAATTTGGGATGTGTTGGCTCATGTTTTAAAGTATGAGGCTATTGCAATTTGTAGTCATACTAGCTGGTTTCAAATTTTTGGATATAGCCATATAGGCATTTCCACTTCCGATTATATGATTACCTCTAGGGGTCGTATAACTAACGGTGGATAATGAGGCAACAAAACAGAGTTTTCAGAGTATAACAAAGATTACCAACTGTTCCATCTTTTCACCTAATCTGACACTGTTAACTCCCATTTCACAAAGCAATTCTCCTTACTTCATGATAGTGAGTTACTGACACTACTTTGTCATTATGTGTATCCAATTCATTAAACAAATCATAATTAGTCAAAGACTCAAAAAACTGCTATGTGACTAATAACACAACTTTAAACAGCAAACACTCATCCATACCTATGACACTTACAACTAGTTGTGTAATTGTGAGTCTTCAAAATCACATAAACAGTTTTTAAACCCACTTATTGACTTATGAAAATAGTAATCCAGTAAGTAAAAGTTGCATCCTGACGAAAAGAGTGATCAGCAAGCAATCTTCCCAAATTCTTCATAATAAAAGAAAAAAATGACATAAGTTACTTTTCTATTGGCAACAGACGTCTAAAAGTTCAAACCCTACATGGAACATATATTATCAACTTCTTATGGACCACACCCATCGCTCACGGGTCAAAAGGACCGTAGATTGCCCTGTTCATGTGGAAGGATTGTACTAAGCGGACTCTATGGATTACTTAGGCTTCTCTTGATCATTTACCAACAATTACCATATACCATTGATAAATGAGAGAAGTTAGTAGGGCAACTAAGGAAAGATGTACGAATATAACAAAATCATCAAATAAGAAATCCATCTTTATTCCAAATATTTGATCCTCATCTATTTAACAGTGTTGGGAAGAGAAAGAACTCTAACAAATGTTCATATTTATCAATGCAATTATAGAAAAAAAAAAAAAAAAAAAAAAAAAAAAAAAAAAAAAAAAAAAAAAGAGGAGATGGATACCTTGAAATCATTTGGATGGAATATTTTTGTCAAAAATCTCACTTGCGGAGGCTGTAAAGGGTATTGCTCTGGAACAGAAAACGCAAGCTGAAAGACTCCTCCTTCATAAGGAGTTTCTGATATCAAAAGTAGTACTTGGTAAAACAACACCAAAAAAAAAAAAAAAAAAAAGTGTGTTTGTATTATGTGGAACGTACCTTGATAAGTGCGGTCCATTTAAAGATATTGGATTCATCGCAAACGAGTTGTATATCTTTGGATAAAAATCTTTGGAACACTCCTTTTTTAATCTAAAATTATTTTAATTGTGTTAGGAAATCTTGATTCAAAATATATATGAATGGATTAGGTTTTAAATCTATTTTTATCGGTATAATTTTCATTAAGTATTACATAATACAAATGAAATAATTTAAATTTAAGAGGTGAGTTATTTTATAAACTAAGTTTTTGTTATAAACTGAGGGACAAATCCCCACCATTCATCTAGTTTGATCTAATGGTGGGGATTAACTTAAGATTTAATAAGACAACCTAAGTTCATGTTTTTTTTTTTTTTGTCATTTTTGTCTATCTTATTTATTTTTTTTTTTTTCCTTTTTTCTTTTCTTTCTTTTTTTTTCTTTTTCTTTTTTTTAACTTCACGTTTTTTTTCCTTTAATTCAAGTTTTTTTTTTTTTTTTCTTTTTTTTTTTTTTTTTTTTTTTATTTTTTTTTTTTGCGTTTTTTTCGTTTTTCATACATATTCGTCGGTTTTTTACGTTTTTGTCAGTTTTCGTTCGTTTTCATACATTTTCGTCCGTTTTCATACGTTTTCGTCTGTTTTCTTACGTTTTCGCTCGTTTTCATACGTTTTCGTCTGTTTTCTTACGTTTTCACCCGTTTTCATACGTTTTGTCCATTTTAATACGTTTTCGTCCGTTTTTATACGTTTTCGTCCGTTTTCTTACGTTTTCATCTATTTTCGAATTTCTTTCATACGTTTTCGTCTGTTTTCTTACGTTTTCGCCCATTTTCATACGTTTTCGTCCGTTTTATATATATATTCGTCCGTTTTCTTACATTTTCATCAGTTTTTGAGTTTTTTCATACGTTTTCGCCCGTTTTCATATGTTTTCGTCCGTTTTCATATATATTCGTCCGTTTTCTTACGTTTTTGTCCATTTTCATACGTTTTCGTCCGTTTTCATATGTTTTCGTCCGTTTTTATACGTTTTCGTCCATTTTATACGTTTTCATATGGTTACATCTGTTTTCATTCATTTTTGTTCGTTTTCTTACGTTTTCGTTCATTTTCATATATTTTCGTCCGTTTTCATACGTTTTCGTCCGTTTTCATTCATTTTCGTTCGTTTTTAAATGTTTTCAGACGTTTTCATACCTTTCTGATTATCACAAGTGATATACTGTGATTATCAGAATATCACTTGTGATATTCAGAATATCGCGAGTGATATTGAATATCACAAGTGATTTTTAACACTCTGTAACATGAAAATCACAAGTGATATTCAGAATATCGCAAGTGATATTCAAAATATTGCAAGTGATATCTGAATATCGCAAGTGATATTCTGAATATCACAAGTGACTTTCAACAAATGTTCTGTGACATGAAAATCGCAAGTAATATTCAGAATATCGCAAGTGATATTCTGAATATCAAAAGTGATTTTCTGAATATAAATCACAAGTGATATTCAGAATATTACAAGTGATTTCACGCTTTTTTTAATTCACGTTTTTTCAAAAGTGATATTTTGAATATCACTCTGAATATCACAAGTGATTTTCAACAATTGTTCTGTAATATGAAATTCACAAGTGATATTCTAAATATTACAAGTGATATTCCTCTAAATATTACAAGTGATATTCTGAATATCACAAGTGATTTTCAACTAATATTTTGTAACATGAAAATCACAAGTGATATTCTAAATATCACACGTGATTTTCAACTAACGTTTTGTAAAATGAATATCACTTGTAATTTTCTGAATATCACTTGTGATATTCAGATTATCACTTGTGATTTTCATGTTACAAAACATTAGTTGAAAATCACTTGTGATATTCAGAAAAACACAAGTGATATTCTGAATATCACAAGTGATATTCCGAATATCACAAGTGATGTTCAAATAATGTTTTGTAACATGAAAATCACAAGTGATATTCTGAATATCAAAAGTGATATTAAGAAAATTACGAGTGTTATTCAGAATATTATAAGTGATTTTCACATTTTTTTAATTCACGTTTTTTTCACTTTCTTACGTTTTCTTCTGTTTTTGTTCGTTTTCTTTCGTTTTTATATAAAAATGTACAAAAATGGACGAAAAAAAGTTGATTTGATGTTTAGGTGTTTGTTAAGATGTGATAGCGGCGATAAAATGTATTATTGATCTTATATAAAAGAAAACTGCTACTTGGATGAAATATAAAACTATAAAAGTTATGAGGTAAATCAACTCTCCTCCGGTTTTAAAGTTATTTCACCATACAAATAATCCCACATCAGTTAAAGTTAACAATCTCATTACATTTGATGACGCTATCATATCTTAACAAACACCTAAACAACAAATCAGGCCACTAACTAACGCAAACTAAACAAACCACGATACTAAAACTATTCTGAACAAGTAATACTAAAACACCATTGTGTGTTTGAATATCACAAGTGATTTTCAACAAATGTTTTGTAGCATGAAAATCACAAGTGATATATTCTGAATATCACAAGTGATATTCTGAATATCACAAGTGATTTTCAACAAATGTTTTGTAACATGAAAATCGCAAGTGATATTCTGAATATCACAAGTGATATTCAGAATATCATAAGTGATATTCAGAATATCACAAGTGATTTTACATTTTTTTTAATTCACGTTTTTTCACTTTCTAACGTTTTTGTCCATATTTATACATTTTCGTCCGTTTTCATACGTTTCTGAATACCACAATTGATATTCTTAATATCACAAGTGATATTATGTCATATTCTAAATATCACTTGTGATATTAAGAATGTCAATTGTGATATTTAGAAACGCATAAAAACATACGAAAACAAACGAATACGTATGAAAGTGTAAAAATACATTTGAAAATGGATGAAAACGTATAAGAAATGGACGAAAACGAAAGTAAACACACGAAAATGGAGAAAAAAGTATGAAAACGAACGAAACCAATGAAAACGTGTAAAAACTACCGAAAATGTATTAAAACAGATGAAAACGTCTAAAAACAGACAACAATGTATAAAAACGAAAGAAAACGGACAAAAACATTAACATATGAAAACAAACAAAAACAGACGAAATCGTATAAAAACAGACGAAAACATATAAAAACTGACAAAAACATCTGAAAACAGACGAAAACGTAAAAAAAATGGATGAATACGTATAAAAACAGATGGAGAAGTATGAAAACGAATAAAAACGTCTAAAAACGTATGAAAATGGACGAAAACGTATGAAAACGCACGAAAACGGACAAAAACGTAAGAAAACAGATGAAAGCAAACGAAAACGTCTGAAAATAGACGAAAACGGACAAAAATGTCTGAAAACGTATAAAAACTGCCAAAAACCGACAAAAACGTCTGAAAAGGGACAAGAACGTTTGAAAACGGACAAAAACGTTTGAAAACGGACGAAAACTTATAAAAATGGATGAAAACGTATGAAAACGAACGAAAACGTATAAAATTGGATGAACATCTGAAAGCAGATGAAAACGTCTAAAAATTAACGAAAACTTAAAAAAATAGACGAAAACATATAAGAATGGATGAAAACGAATGAAAACGGACAAAAACGTAAGAAAGTTAAAAAAAAAAATTAAAAAAATACACATGAATTTTTAAAAAAACGTGATTTTTTTTAAATGTAAAAAAATGAATAAAAAAACGTTTATTAAAAAAAGCAAAACAAGCGCTGAAAAAAAAAAAAAAAAAAAAAAAAAAAAAAAAAAAAAAAAAAAAAAGCGCTTGAAAAAAAAAGAAAAAAAAAGGCTTGAAAAAAAAGTGAACAAAAAATGAAGAAAAAAAAGAGAGAAAAAGAAAAAGCGTAGATAAGGAGAAAAAAAATGAGAAAAAAGAAAAAAGAAAAAAAGAAAAATACAATGAATAAATAAGAAATATAAAAGGACAAGAAAAAAACATGAACTTAGGTTCTATTTTTAAATCTTAGGTTAATCCCCACCATTAGATCAAACTAGATGAATGGTGGGGATTTGTCCCTCAGTTTGTAGAAAAAAACTGGTTCGCAAAAGAACTTTTCTCTTTAAAGTTAAAAAGAAAAGTCTTTAAAAGTCTGAACATTTATTTAGGGACGGAGGAAGTAATATCTCCGCCTATTTCATATCTCCCACTACTTTCATAATTAATTTTATATACCCAAAGTACAACAATTGAGCATAATCTATAATATTTTTAAAACATTTTTAAGTAAACGGTAGTCTATTTGGACCTAAAACACATGTTTAATGTATAAATAATTTGTACAATTGTATCATGTATTTTCTTTTTGAAAAAAATAGTCCTACTATATACACCAAAAAGATTTTAAATACTATGGATAATTGTGCTGCTTTTTCTCTCATAATTTGCAACATAGAAGTTATTAAATAGGAATCCAAACTCCTAAACATTGTGATACGCATAAAGTGATAAGAGATATATTTCTTTTCTTTCTCTTTTTCTTTTTAATTTTATTTTACACACTAATTATATTCACAACTTGTTTTCACATTTTACTTTTTTTCGCAAGGGGTTCAAACATAATTTCAGTTAAATATCTTTCATATGTCATTTATATTTAATTAAAATCAAGTTTATTGAAGCTTAGCCCAATGAAAATTATAAAAGAGTTATGTACTTAAAAGAGCTATGCACTATAAAGTACATGACTACATGTCTATCTTTAGTTTTTTCGAGAAAATAATTTGATAAAATGAATTTTTGACATTTTTTTTCCAAATTCGGAAAAGTTTAAAGGTTTTTTTTTTTTTTTTTTTTTTTTTTTTTTTTTTTTTTTTTTTTTTGTATTCTTTTAAAATAAAAGGAAAAAAAAATAGTCATCACTTTAAAAGGAACGATGTTATACGGAGTATGAGAAAGGAGTGTTCTGTGCTTAATGATGGATTTCGGTGTCATAGAAAAAAATACTGAGATGACACCACTTTTGCAAAAACATCACCTCACGGCACGAGATCATACATTATGCTCTTAACATGGTAATATTAATGATTCTTATGTTACTTTTATGTGTTTATGCTCATGTAAGTCACGCTACATGTACATAAACGAGGTGGGAAGCCCGCGCGTTGCCGCGGGGTTTTTGTATAAGCAAGTTAGCCAAAACAAAGAAGGATAAAGTTGCTATAGTTCGTTAAGATGTAATGGTGTAAGAACTTGACATATTCGTCAGTTAAAATCTATTATTTTAGAACTAAAAAAAATATATATATGTAATGCACCAGTTAGCAAATTCTTGGAAACATGATGGACAGGAAAAAAAAATCCATAGATAAGTGAGATGTAGGTATCCTTTTGGTGCAAGAACTTTTATTTCAAAAATAATTGGTGAATTTCAGATCATTTTATTTCATATAAGCTGCATAAGGTGCAAGAACGCAACACAGAATATTATGTTACGGTTGTAGATAGTGTTTGAATACATAACAATATTATGTC
Source organism: Artemisia argyi (assembly GCA_030686995.1). Taxonomy (NCBI): domain Eukaryota; kingdom Viridiplantae; phylum Streptophyta; class Magnoliopsida; order Asterales; family Asteraceae; genus Artemisia; species Artemisia argyi. The sequence goes on from CM060676.1 coordinate 95,351,620, forward strand.
CAGTAACATAATATTCACCAAAAATATCAAATCCACAAACAACCGTACCTTCCAGTAACATAACATTAACCTAGAAACCAAACACGGTAAAAGTTAGAAACTACTTTGAAGTAATAAAATTGCAAAAACAGAATTCAAATAAAACCGAGGAATCCCAATACACCAAAAGTCTAAACAAAATTTGTAATCCCAAATTTATGTAATAACCGGAACAATCTTTTAAAACTAAACATAACACATTCCGCAAATCCAAAACAGACCGTAAAATCAAAGTGACAACAATTCTTATTTATAAGATTAGTTTTAAACACATACCATTGCAAGACTATTCAAAGCGGCTTGCTCAGACATTCATTGCACCAATACAGAATGTTGCTCAAGGCTCGTCATATGTAAAAAAACACAAAACGCCTATAATCTTTCCCTCTGATTGGCCAGACTGATAAAGCACTCGCCTCCTCCTCCACAGCAAATATCCTGTGAGCCTACAAAAACAAAAGCATGATATAGTAAACCATTAAGACAAAAAGTGTAAATCAATCAATCTTGACTGACATGAACCATTTCGTTCGTATATTCTGTAACTTGGAAAAATGGTTTTTTTAAACATAAGTTGAAACTACATAAGCTTGTAAGCCTTAAAAAAAAGCTTAAACCAACACCCTTTTAATAACACCGACCACAAAAAGTGGTAGTTTGCAAATCATTTTCCCCATATGTGTGGCCTAATACGCATTGCTCATAATTTTATATAGCTAGTAGACAGTCATACCCTTACTCAATCACACCATGAAGTTGAATCAAGTTTAACTTCTGCACCTTAGGATGTAACCGAGGAGGCGATCAGACTGCACAACGCAAAACCTTCTTCATATGTTTCTAATATATACACAATTAATTTCAAGCAAACATATATTCACAACAGCACCAAAAACAGACAACCCATGTAAGTTATTGCATTAAATTAACCTTCAAAACTAAGCAGTTCTTAAAAAAAAAAAAAAAAAAAAAAAAAACAGTTCTTAAATTATTGAGATTTGAGAACATGCACCTCCACCCAAAAAAAAACCTGGTTAAATTGTTGGATGCTTAAAACAACAACCCTAAAAATTGAAAACCCTAATTTACTTGCATAAAGGGCGACAATAATATTAAACACAATTTAATCAATTAAAACCCTAGATCAAACATCAGGAACATATCAATAGGCAAAAAAAACACGGAAAACACAATAAGGAATCCAAACCTTATCACAACAACGATGCTGATTTTTTTTTATCCCCCCACAAAATGAAACACCGATAACTTTATTAGATGATCTAAAAGCAAAGATGTAGCTGTAAATGAAGTTCTAGATGCAACCATAACACATGGCCAACTGAGAACCACAAAAGGATTAAAAAAATAATTTCACTGTTGGTATTACTGTACACCCCCTCACAGGAAAAATAATTTCACTGTTGGTATTACTATACACCCCCTCACAGGCAACTATAGTTGCCACCGGACCCATGATTTCGGATCCGGTAAGCGTGAAACAGTGGTGGGTTTATCGTTCGGAGGTGAAGGTCTCAGATCCAAAAGAGAAACGGCCATTGTGAGGGGAGTTGTAAACAGTGGTGGGTTAATCCGTTTGTGTGTGTTTTGGGGATCTGTGTGTTTGGTGTTTCTTATGTGTGGTTTCATAGAGTGTGTGGATTGTTCATGTGTTTTTTGGTATAGAGAAACATGAAGGTGTGTGGGAGAAGATGAATGAGAGAGTTCTAGAATTTGTGGGAGACGCAGGGTATTACATTTGGGTTATACAAAACATTGTTTTCCTATGCGTTTTACTGTGCCTTCCCTCACATTGCACTGTAGCTACTTTAGTTTAATATTTATTTGTGTCTTGCTACAGTAAATTGCTACAGAAAGTTGGGGGAGCAAATCCTGGTAAATGTAGGTTTTATAAATGATTAACAACAACCATAACCAAGGGTACAAAAGTGAGATCACATCTACATGGGAAACTATATATTTATGTCGACAACACATGTATACTCAAATGATTCAGAATGAAAGACAAACGTTGTAACACCCCCAAAATTTGGTACAGCGGAAGACTCAACAAGCTTTCGGGGTGCTACGGGGATTGGTATCCATTCAAAGTCATGAAAGAACGAGATAAAGTAAACATAAGAAAAACACAACCAAAACGGGTTTTAAAGTTTACATTTATCCCAAGCATTATCCAAAGTAAGGCCCAAAAGAAATAAACGTAGGTCCACAATAATTTTATCAGAGTTTTAGAAAATAGATCAATAACCGGGTGCCATAGCCAAGCCTCCAATCCAAGCATCCAAAGGGCATCACTTAATTACCTGAGAAAACGTGCTAAAAGTCAGCTTTCGCTGGTGAGATCATAGGTTTAAATTCATAATTCAAAATAGTGGACATATACGCAAAACGCTTGCTAGCTAGACTAGGCCTCAATCATCCAACCAAAATAATCCAACCAAATCGAATCAACCCTATAGGTGCACGCTATAGCCCAAATCAATCCAATCAATAGCTTACCTAGCTCAAGTCTAGGCCTCGCTCTATAATTAATCCAATAGCTTACCTAGTTCGGGACTAGGCCTCGCTCAACAACCAATCAATAGCTTACCTAGTTCGGGACTAGGCCTCGCTCATTAACCAAATTAATAACTTACCTAGTTCGGGACTGGGCCTCGCTTAATCCTACCTAGTTCTATAAGCATAGCAAGTTTTTAATAAACAAAGCGATAATAGTCCACATAAAACATTTGCACGTTTCTCACCCCAAGTATTGAAAACAAAGTTCAAGAGTAAAAGTGGGGCTATGACTCACCTCAAGTCCAGAAAATCCTCAAAAGAAATCGATAGATGAAAGACGTAAGCAAACTCAAGTAACGGCAACTACAGACTCGGCACTTCCTAACAATATCAAAATCGTTCAAAAATCATTTCTTCAAAATCAAATATTCCCATTCTCGAACGTATTCCATTTAACTTTCCAAAAATATCCATTTCTCGAATTATCTTCATATATCAATTTGAAATTTGACGTTTGGTATCCATATGGGTGGAGGGTCGACACAACTCAAACCAAGAAGCCACAACGAACGAAATAATAAACAATCTATAGGTCTAATATTAGCCCAATATATTATTCAAATAAATCATCGAAGTTTATCAAATCCGTCGATTTGATAATCCCCCATATTTATTTACGTAATATACCGCTCCAAGATTATACCCAACCTAAATCACATAGCACAAAGAATACTATATGGTATATATCGTAGTCCAATAAATTCCCTATATATATCGTCCAATTTGCCAAATTCGTCAATTTAGCCAATTCCACGAGATATATAGTAATTTATTATCCTAATACATGTACCACAACCTATGGGCGTCGTGGGATACGATGCCCATTAATATACTCATTTTATATAGCCAAATAACTCGATTTAACCCGTCGATTAAATAAGTTACGTAGTTATAGAAAATGTTTATATTAATCGTCATATATCCGTGACAACACAAAAGTCACATAATAAAGCCCACTTGGACTTTAAGTAACCAGAACTCATATAACTCGATAAGTTTTTCTAAATTTATAAAAAGTCATGTTTTTAATTATTACTTACCCGACGTATTAGTTCTCGACATTACTTCTAGTTATTTATTTATAATAATACTCCGACATTTATTGCACTATTCACATAGTATAATAATTATCGTTATATTATTATAACGTTTACTCGTGATCGTTTTATTACTAATATACGCATTTATATATATATATATATATGTGTGTGTGTGTGTGTGTGTGTGTGTGTGTGTGTGTACGTTTATCACGTCTATATACGTATATAAACGATTATATTATCAATAATAATATTACGAGTATTATTTTTAATGTTTGATTTTAAATATTTATCGAGTCATAAGAATTTGGTCATATGTCCGAGTCATCACTCTCGGCTCATAGTCCAAGTCCAAAAATAGTAACCAAGTCAAAATAAATAAATCAACTCCGTCCAAATCAATCCCAAATCCACGTGCTACAACATTAGGGTCCGACTACGACACCCAACTAACCTATCTCCGTCAATCTAATTCGACCGTCTCACAATCGGTCCCCAAATCCATACTCGTCAACACAACTCCACAATATCAAAGTTAATTTAATTGCCGAAACCATGAGGTTACGGCCTCAACTCCACTTTCGGCCAACGACTATAACAACAAAATGCCCAATTCTCAATATCACATAATAACATCATGAACCACAACAAGTAAACATCAAGTTATACCAATACCCATATATCACAACAACAAAAATGCTAACGACAAAAATAATAACAACCAAAGAAAGAAAAGAAAAAAAATCACCAAGACTAATAATAATACGGGTCGACTTAGCAAGTCAAACCCCGAGTCGAGGGACTCGATTGGGTCTCGGCTACACCACGAGCCACGAGGACCCAACCCCAAGACCATGGAGGTCTCGGCCATGCTCAACCGAGCTCACCAAAACAGCCCAAACGGACCCCTCTTGGGTCACGACTTCATATCCAAAACAAGCAAAAGAAATCATCAACTAGTAACCAAAAATCCAACTCCAAAATCCAACACCCTCGTTAACATAACCACGAGGTCAAAACTCATCAAAGAAAAGCCACAAGGCTCGAACCAACATCAAGCCGTGAGCTATGGCTCATGGTACCCACTCGACCCAACCACAAAATACCAAACCCGGATACCAAAACACTTTTATAGCAAAAATATTGTTTCCCCATCATTATTAGCCAAGATTTCATCAAAACCCATTAAAGAAAATCGTGTACCCACGATTTGGGTGACACCTCGAGACACACGAGTTGAAACCCGTGGTCACTCACCTTCAAAATGACTCCAAGATTACGTTTCTTCAAAAACCCAACAAGAAAATACAAGAAAATGGTGTTTAGGTGGCGGTGATGGTGCGTACGTGGTGATAGGGGAGGTTATAGGGCGCGTGATGTATACCAAAAGATAGATCGAGACGAGAAGGTTAAGATGGTGTTGTTATCTTGGACGTGGGAGTGGCGGTGGTGGCTGTGGTGATGGTTTAAGGTGGCGGTGGTTGTGGAGTTTCAAGAGAGAGAGAAAGATGGAAGATGATGTTTGGGATACCAGGAAACCCAAGGACGATTTTTATATCTTACTCTTTTTCTTTTTACTTTCTTTTCTTTCTTTTAAAATAACAATAATAATAATACTAATAGTAATGGTGTGGGGATTAGATGGCCAGTTAAGTAAACACAATGACCAAACCCGAAACCTTTCAAAATATCTCAACATTCTCGAACCAAACTCGTTCCCAATAATTAAAATTCCAAGATACGTTCCATAAATATATACCCAAATCATAAATTCAAAATATTAAATTTTGTTAGATTATCCTAGTGCCGGAGTCAATGTAGTTCCAAATATGATCTCAAAAATAAATCATCACGAATGATTCGAACCAAATCATTAATAAATAATCAAATTCCATAAATAACGTACGATTTAAAAATCACATTCCAACGTTCATAAAATCTCATCACAATTAAACTTTTAAAGTATTCCGAAATTATAAATTTTAAATTAATGCGGGTTTTCAAAACGGCTCCCTAATTTGCCAGTTGTCACATCCTCCCAGCCTCAGAAGAAACCCGTCCCGGGTTTCTCTCGGAACAAACCATCTACGAAGTAAAAAGTTTTGGATATCTCTTTCGAAACTCATCCTCACGTTCCCACGTGAATTCCGGTCCATGCCGCGAATTCCAACGAACTTTGATGAGCGGAATACGACTTCTCTGAAGTCGTTTAATCTCTCTATCCAATATCTCAATCGGCTCTTCCACAAAGTTCAATTTCTCATCAACACGAATATCTTTCATCGGTATAACCGGCGTCTCATCAGAAAAACACTTCTTCAAATTACTAACATGAAACACATCGTGAACTTTACTCAGTTCCTGTGGTAATTCCAACTGATAAGCCACGGGCCCAATTCTTTCCAAAATAAGAAATGGTCCAATGTAGCGGGGGTTAAGTTTCCCACGTTTTCCAAAACGTATTACGCCCTTCCAAGGCGAGACTTTCAGCATCACTTTGTCTCCAACCTGAAATTCTAGGGGTTTACGCCTCTGATCGGCGTAACTTTTCTGCATATCTCTAGCTGCTTGCAATCGATCTCGAATTTGCGTTACTTTCTCAGTAGTCTCCAAAATAAGCTCAGGGCCTGTGAGTTGGCTATCTCCAACTTCAGCCCAACCAATAGGTGAACGGCATTTACGACCATATAAAGCTTCAAATGGTGCAGCTTTAAGACTTGTGTGGTAGCTATTGTTATAGGAGAACTCCGCAAGGGGTAGATATTTCTCCCAGCCTTTACCAAAGTCTATTATACATGCACGAAGCATATCCTCCAAAGTCTGAATGGTTCTCTCACTTTGACCATCGGTTTGGGGGTGATATGCAATACTCATATCAAGTCTCGTCCCCAAAGCGGTTTGAAGTGATCGCCACAACGCTGACGTAAAGCGGCTGTCGCGATCAGAAATAATCGATATCGGAACTCCATGACGAGAAACAATCTCCTTCACATACAAGCTTGCAAGTTTGTCAACACTATCATCTTCACTAATCGCCAGGAAATGAGCAGACTTAGTCAATCGATCCACAATTACCCATATAGCGTCACAACCGCTAGTTGTCTTTGGTAATTTGGTGATAAAGTCCATCGTAATCCGCTCCCACTTCCAAACCCGGAGTTTTGGCTGCGTCAATAATCCTGACGGTCTTTGATGTTCGGCTTTAACCTTAGAACATGTCAAACACTTACTAACATACAATGCTATATCTGCCTTCATATTTGGCCACCAATATAACTTTTTCAAATCCTGGTACATCTTGTCAGACCCAGGATGAATAGAGTATCTTGACTTATACGACTCATGCATAATCAACTCTTGAATTCCTCCATACAATGGTACCCAACTTCGCTCTCCAAAACATAATACTCCATCAGAACGCTTAACAAATCCCTTCTCATTTTTTGCCATCCCAAATATGTTCTCAGCAGGCCGATTTTCTGCTTTCAATGCTTCCGTTTGAGCTTCTAATATTTGAGACGGTAATGGCGATACGATAGTCATTCCTAATGACCTAACTCGTAACGGTGGAATTCTCTCCTTTCGACTCAGAGCATCAGCAACAACATTTGCTTTACCAGGATGGTAACGAATTTCACAATCATAATCGCTTAGCAACTCAATCCGACGTCGTTGTCTCATGTTGAGCTCTTTTTTATTCAAGATGTGTTGTAGACTTTTGTGATCCGTGAATACAACACATTTGGTACCATACAGATAATGTCTCCATATCCTCAAGGCAAAGACCACATCACCTAACTCCAAATCATGGGTGGTGTAGTTCTCCTCGTGCTTCTTGAGCTGTCGGGAAGCGTAAGCTATTACTTTCTCTCGTTGCATTAACACAGCTCCTAAACCTTTATGAGAAGCGTCACAATAGACGACGAAGTCCTCGTTACCTTCAGGTAACGCTAAGATAGGAGCACTACACAACATCTCCTTAAGTAACTGAAATGCTTCCTCTTCCTTATCTCTCCATTCGTATTTAACACTCTTTTGAGTCAATTTGGTCAACGGTTTTGCTATCTTCGAAAATCCCTCAATGAATCTTCGGTAATAACCGGCTAATCCCAAAAATTGACGAACTTCTGTTGGGGTTGTCAGTGCAGCCCAATCTTTAATCGCTTCAATCTTAGCATGATCTACATGAACTCCTTGCCTATCAATCACATGACCCAGAAATTGTACCGTCGGAATCCAGAATTCACATTTAGAAAACTTGGCATACAGTTTCTCCTTCCTGAGCAATTCTAAGATAAGTCTTAGATGCTCCTCATGCTCCTTCTCACTCTTCGAATAAATTAGGATGTCATCGATGAACACAATCACGAACTTATCTAAATAAGGCTTACACACCCGATTCATGAGATCCATGAAGACCGTCGGTGCGTTAGTCAACCCAAACGGCATCACCTGAAACTCGTAATGCCCGTAACGGGTTCTGAAAGCCGTTTTCAGAATATCTTCCTCGCGAACTCAAAGCTGATGATATCCCGATCTTAGATCGATCTTCGAATATACACTCGATCCTTGAAGCTGTTCGAACAAATCATCGATCCTCGGTAACGGGTATCTATTCTTCACCGTTAACTTGTTCAACTCTCGATGATCAATACACATACGAAACGATCCATCCTTCTTCTTCACAAATAAGACCGGGGCTCCCCAAGGCGAAGAACTTGGTCTTATAAATCCTTTTTCGGCTAACTCTGCTAATTGTTTCGACAACTCTTCTAGTTCAGTAGGTGCAAGACGATAAGGCGCTCGTGCCACGAGTGCAGCAACAGGTATCAACTCAATCTGAAACTCCACTTGTCTAGTAGGCGGGATTCCCGGTAAATCATCGGGAAATACATCAGAAAAATCACGAACTATAGGCACATCTCCAATGCATCTTTCCTTCTTCTCCTTCCCTCCTTTCTCTGAAATTTGAGCTAAGAACAGGCAACATCCTTTTTCCATTAACTTCGGTAACTTAGTGCACGAAATAACCGCTAACCTAGATGGGCCTCTCAATTCTTTTCGATCTCCTGGTATATTTAGAATCTCCCTGCCGTAAGGCACACGCACGATCTTTTCATCGCAAAGTATATGAGCACGATACTTTGACAACCAATCCATACCAATAATGACATCAAAACTTCCTAACGTGACGGGTAGAAGATCTATGTTGAAAGGACGATTCAGAAAGTTTAACGTGCAACCGCGAATGATAGTCCTAATCCTTTCTATGTTCCCATTAGCTAACTCTACATCATAACCAATTCCTAAGGCCATCGGGGGTTTCTCAGTAACGACGTTCGGATCTTCTCCTCTCTCGTTCCCAAGTGCATACACTCTTCCATGAGCAACTCCAGCTTCCATACGTTGGTCCCCATTATCTTGTCGCCCACGGTTTCCTCCAGCTCCACGGTTTCCATGATTGTACCCATTACCACCCGATCCTTGATTTCCTCGGTTCCACGATTCCCTACACTCATTCCTATAATGTCCCTTCTTTCCACATCCATAACAAGTAACATTTGCCTTACTCATAGTTTCAGGAGTAGCTTGAACCATAGCAAGTAGTCGAGCTCTACAATCCTTAGCTATGTGTCCCATCTTAGAGCAATTCTTGCACATCACAGTACATCGTCCAGAATGATTCTTATAACATCGGTTACACTTGGGTGTATCTCCATTGTAGTTCTTCTTATCTCCATCTCCCATAACATAAGCTCTAGTAGTTGTTTGTCGCTTGTTTCGATGATCATTACCCTTAGAGTAATTATCCCTCTTCCTCTTTCCATTCTTGTCTTTCTCAGCTTCTTCCAATACCAACACGTCCATCAATTGTTGAGCGATCGTGATAGCCTCATGAATGTTTGCAGGCTTAGCAGAAATCACATCGTTCCTTGTAGCTACCGGCAAACCATCGGTATACCTCTCAATCCTTTGAGTCTCAGTCCTAACCATATCGGGAAAAAGTAAAGCTAACTCTCGATAACGGCGATTGTAAGTTGCCATATCGGTACCTTTCACCTTATGGTTCCAGAACTCAATCTCCAGCTTCTTAATCTCATTCCTTGGGCAGTACATCTGAATCAGCAAGGACTTAAATTGCTCCCAAGTCATAGCATAAGCCACATCACTCCCAACCGAATTTCGGTAATTGTTCCACCAAGTTAAAGCTTCATCCTTGAAGGTAAAAGAAGCAAACTTTACCTTCGCATTCTCCGCACAACCACTGACATTAAACACTGACTCAGTCTTCTCTATCCACCTGACTAAGTAGACCACTCCTTCAGTTCCACCAAACTCAATAGGTCCACAAATTCTAAACTCCTTATAGTTACATCCATTAGCACGAACAGGTGGAAATGTTCCAGCAGAATTGTTGGAATGATTTGACTCAGCTAGTAGCTCAGCAACTCGTTACTCCACAAGTTGATTGATCATTGCTTGATCCACAGTAGGTGCATTAAGTGGAACATGATCATTGTCTCCCTGAACATCAACATTCTGATTCCTGTTGTTGCGGTTAGTAGTGTCCAAGTTATCAAGAGTAGGGGTTTCAACATTTCGAGTAGGACGGCGTCCTCAGCGACCAGGGGTAGTCACTGCAGGACCAGTTCTGGTAGCTCTAACAGGGTTTCGTCGTACAGCCATTGATCGAAGTCACAATACAAGGTTTATAAGTCTCCAATAACACATATCATAACGTCCAACAAGAATTCAATTAGCGAAAGTCGAAGTACAAACATAATACCAACACAATATCAACCACGCAAATAGGAACACAATTCTCCATGTACGCCAAAAACCGTAGAATATCATACGAAATCACCATCGTCCATACAAGTAGCGATCGATACTTCATTCCAAAATACCAAAAGACATAATAAATACTAATCGTTCCATACGAGACGAACATACAATCCGAATAACATGACTTAAGGGATAGAATAACCAGCTCTCCTAACCAAGTACTCCCTGGCTTAGGAAGCAACACAACAACAACACAAATCCAAATGATCTAGCTATGATGCTGGCGTAGACTCCTCAACTCCGATCCCAAACCATCCAAATTCCTCAATAACGATCCCAGCTCAACACTATGTGTATCTCTGTCCTTCTTGAGGTCCGCAACCTCCTTTTCTAACTCTGTGTCCCTCTGCCACAGCTTGCGATTTGCCTCACGAGCCGTGAGGAAACCTCTCTGCAAACTCTCTATCTGCTCATGTATCTCCATCATACCTCTCCTAATCGCTGTCATCCTGCCCATGACAGTAATCAAATCACTCTCAACTCAGCAATAACCATCTCAAGTCGGTCAGACATCCGCGAGATCCTCTCGCCCTGTGCAGTAATCCGAGCCCACATCCTACCAATTTCACCCAAATATGCATGCTCAGCAGAAACCTCAGAAGGTGCATCCAACTCAACGGGACTACCAGGTGGCAACTCAAACAAAAATGGATGATCAGGTGAAACCGGCTCTAACGGATGTATCGGGGAATCGGGCTTCGCAGAATGTGCTAGCGACCCATCATCATCATCAGGCATCTCCTCCTCTTGAGGATCGTCCTTTTCCTCATCTTGAGGGTTATCATTCTGCTCACCCTCGTACTCCTCCTCATACTCCTCGTCGGAGGGGTACTCCATCAATCGTAATTTCTGAGCAGGTGAACCACGAGGCGATAAAATCGGTGACTTAGGGCGACAATGAGACGATAAAGTAGTGGCCGAACGCATGACCATCACGTATGGGTCATCAGGGGCCATAGTGATCTGTGATGGGCGACGCGTGCCAGTATAAACATCCTCAATAACATCGTACGAATAGGAGGTCATGGTTTGTGACAACGGCGTAGGGTAGGTGTAAGTGTTTCAAAACAACTAAACCGCTAACTCAAAATACCGTATAAAAAATCATCATATAGTTCCAAATCATATATATCAAGAAAGATTTAAAATACCGCATTACTAAAATCATTCATAAAACAATTAAGCCATATAATTCCTCAAAACGCATATAATTCCTCAAAACGCTATCATATCACTAAATCAATAAACCTCAAATCCTCAAATCATCTCAAGAATCCCATATCCAATAATCATCTCAATATACCTCTATATAAACAATGATGCTTCGGCTTGGCGGGCTGGCGGGCAATGGTCAAGGATCATTTTCTATAAAAATCGGTTATAGTTTAGGTGTCCATTTACCTAGTTCTCTATAACCTTGGCTCTGATACCAATCTGTAACACCCCCAAAATTTGGTACAGTGGAAGACTCAACAAGCTTTTGGGGTGCTACGGGGATTGGTATCCATTCAAAGTCATAAAAGAACGAGATAAAGTAAACATAAGAAAAACACAACCAAAACGGGTTTTAAAGTTTACATTTATCCCAAGCATTATCCAAAGTAAGGCCCAAAAGAAATAAACGTAGGCCCACAATAATTTTATCAGAGTTTTAGAAAATAGATCCATAACCGGGTGCCATAGCCAAGCCTCCAATCCAAGCATCCAAAGGGCATCACTTAATTACCTGAGAAAACGTGCTAAAAGTCAGTTTTCGCTGGTGAGATCATAGGTTTAAATTCATAATTCAAAATAGTGGACATATACGCAAAACGCTTGCTAGCTAGACTAGGCCTCAATCATCCAACCAAAATAATCCAACCAAATCGAATCAACCCTATAGGTGCACGCTATAGCCCAAATCAATCCAATCAATAGCTTACCTAGCTCAAGTCTAGGCCTCGCTCTATAATTAATCCAATAGCTTACCTAGTTCGGGACTAGGCCTCGCTCATTAACCAAATTAATAACTTACCTAGTTCGGGACTAGGCCTCGCTTAATCCTACCTAGTTCTATAAGCATAGCAAGTTTTAAATAAACAAAGCGATAATAGTCCACATAAAACATTTGCATGTTTCTCACCCCAAGTATTGAAAACAAAGTTCAAGAGTAAAAGTGGGGCTATGACTCACCTCAAGTCCAGAAAGTCCTCAAAAGAAATCGATAGATGAAAGACGTAAGCAAACTCAAGTAACGGAAACTACAGACTCGGCACTTCCTAACAATATCAAACTCGTTCAGAAATCATTTCTTCAAAATCAAATATTCCCATTCCCGAACGTATTCCATTTAACTTTCCAAAAATATCCATTTCTCGAATTATCTTCATATATTAATTTGAAATTTGACGTTTGGTATCCATATGGGTGGAGGGTCGACACAACTCAAACCAAGAAGCCACAACGAACGAAATAATAAACAATCTATAGGTCTAATATTAGCCCAATATATTATTCAAATAAATCATCGAAGTTTATCAAATCCGTCGATTTGATAATCCCCCATATTTATTTACGTAATATACCGCTCCAAGATTATACCCAACCTAAATCACATAGCACAAAGAATACTATATGGTATATATCGTAGTCCAATAAATTCCCTATATATATCGTCCAATTTGCCAAATTCGTCAATTTAGCCAATTCCACGAGATATATAGTAATTTATTATCCTAATACATGTACCACAACCTATGGGCGTCGTGGGATACGATGCCCATTAATATACTCATTTTATATAGCCAAATAACTCGATTTAACCCGTCGATTAAATAAGTTACGTAGTTATAGAAAATGTTTATATTAATCGTCATATATCCGTGACAACCCAAAAGTCACATAATAAAGCCCACTTGGACTTTAAATAACCAGAACTCATATAACTCGACAAGTTTTTCTAAATTTATAAAAAGTCATGTTTTTAATTATTACTTACCCGACGTATTAGTTCTCGACATTACTTCTAGTTATTTATTTATAATAATACTCCGACATTTATTGCACTATTCACATAGTATAATAATTATCGTTATATTATTATAACGTTTACTCGTGATCGTTTTATTACTAATATACGCATTTATATATATATATATATATATATATATATATATATATATATATATATATATATATATATATATATATATATATGTGTGTGTGTGTGTGTGTGTGTGTGTACGTTTATCACGTCTATATACGTATATAAATGATTATATTATCAATAATAATATTACGAGTATTATTTTTAATGTTTGATTTTAAATATTTATCGAGTCATAAGAATTTGGTCATATGTCCGAGTCATCACTCTCGGCTCATAGTCCAAGTCCAAAAATATTAACCAAGTCAAAATAAATAAATCAACTCCGTCCAAATCAATCCCAAATCCACGTGCTACAACATTAGGGTCCGACTACGGCACCCAACTAGCCTATCTCCGTCAATCTAATTCGACCATCTCACAATCGGTCCCCAAATCCATACTCGTCAACACAACTCCACAATATCAAAGTTAATTCAATTGCCGAAACCATGAGGTTACGGCCTCAACTCCACTTTCGGCCAACGACTATAACAAAAAATGCCCAATTCTCAATATCACATAATAACATCATGAACCACAACAAGTAAACATCAAGTTATACCAATACCCATATATCACAACAACAAAAATGCTAACGACAAAAATAATAACAACCAAAGAAAGAAAAGAAAAAAAATCACCAAGACTAATAATAATACGGGTCGACTTAGCAAGTCAAACCCCGAGTCGAGGGACTCGATTGGGTCTCGGCTACACCACGATCCACGAGGACCCAACCCCAAGACCATGGAGGTCTCGGCCATGCTCAACCAAGCTCACCAAAACAGCCCAAACGGACCCCTCTTGGGTCACGACTTCATATCCAAAACAACCAAAAGAAATCATCAACTAGTAACCAAAAATCCAACTCCAAAATCCAACACCCTCGTTAACATAACCACGAGGTCAAAACTCATCAAAGAAAAGCCACAAGGCTCGAACCAACATCAAGCCGTGAGCTATGGCTCATGGTACCCACTCGACCCAACCACAAAATACCAAACCCGGATACCAAAACACTTTTATAGCAAAAATATTGTTTCCCCATCATTATTAGCCAAGATTTCATCAAAACCCATTAAAGAAAATCGTGTACCCACGATTTGGGTGACACCTCGAGACACACGAGTTGAAACCCGTGGTCACTCACCTTCAAAATGACTCCAAGATTACGTTTCTTCAAAAACCCAACAAGAAAATACAAGAAAATGGTGTTTAGGTGGCGGTGATGGTGCGTACGTGGTGATAGGGGAGGTTATAGGGCGCGTGATGTATACCAAAAGATAGATCGGGACGAGAAGGTTAAGATGGTGTTGTTATCTTGGACGTGGGAGTGGCGGTGGTGGCTGTGGTGATGGTTTAAGGTGGCGGTGGTTGTGGAGTTTCAAGAGAGAGAGAGAAATATGGAAGATGATGTTTGTTTATGTTTGTTTGAGATACCAGGAAACCCAAGGATGATTTTTATATCTTACTCTTTTTTCTTTTTACTTTCTTTTCTTTCTTTTAAAATAACAATAATAATAATACTAATAGTAATGGTGTGGGGATTAGATGGCCTGTTAAGTAAACACAATGACCAAACCCGAAAACCTTTCAAAATATCTCAACATTCTCGAACCAAACTCGTTCCCAATAATTAAAATTCCAAGATACGTTCCATAAATATATACCCAAATCGTAAATTCAAAATATTAAATTTTGTTAGGTTATCCTAGTGCCGGAGTCAATGTAGTTCCAAATATGATCTCAAAAATAAATCATCACGAATGATTCGAACCAAATCATTAATAAATAATCAAATTCCGTAAATAACGTATGATTTAAAAATCACATTCCAACGTTCATAAAATCTCATCACAATTAAACTTTTAAAGTATTCCAAAATTATAAATTCTAAAGTAATGCGGGTTTTCAAAACGGCTCCCTAATTTGCCAGTTGTCACAAATGTATTCATGACTTCTTATTTTATAAAGTTATTACAAGTGTTACATGTTTTTATTTTTTTAATAGACAATTTATTTTCTCGTTAACTATTTGTATTCTGATAACACACTGTTAAAAATATTTAATGAGAAATTAAACTAAAAGTAAAGACAAAATAAATTATAGGAGGTATTAATTACAAAACTAAAGGAAAAAAAAGAAAAAAAAGGTATTAATAAATATTTAAAAAAAATATATAGGTAATAATAATACTAGAATGTAATCATCAATACACACTTTTGACCTCAATGATTAATGAATCATGTTGGTGTATTTAGACATTCCCTTTTCAAATTAATCAATCAAATCATTAGGTACATAAGCAAGCATGAACACCACTCTTTTTTTTCCTTTTTTTTTTACGTATTTTTAGGTAAATATGAAATTTACAAATTTTTAGCTAAATATGAAAATGTATTAACTTGACACTTTTTTGTGTAGCTATCAATTTTTTTTCCCATTCACTAATCATTCAAAATTTGACCTTTCTGTGTACCGGATGACCTTCTTGACCCTTAACTAGTTGCTTGTCCAACGAACATTTGCAACGTTAGTCTTTTATACTAACGGCAATTTATAAATAACTTCAAATTTGGTTTTCTTAAAAAAATAATAATAATAAAACAATAATAATAATAATAATAATAATAATAATAATAATAATCTTTTCTAATTATTTTTAAAATTTATACACGTTTTTATATACTTTTTTAAAATTTATACACGTTTTTATTAAATTTGGTATAAGTTCCCACCAAAACTAAAGAAACTTACTATATCTAACATGATGCTTGGTTGGGAAGACATGTCAGTTCTTATGAAATTGCTAGGTCTTGAGGTACTTAAGTTGGGAGACAATGCGTTTGTGGGTGAAATATGGAAGACACTCGATGGAAGTTTTGTTCGGCTAAGAGTTCTTCAAATTGGGAAGACATATTTTGTACATTGGGAGGCTGCAGTTCATCAATTTCCTCAACTCTAACAGATTAGTTTGAAGCATTGTGAACAGCTTGTTGAGTTGCCTTTGTGGAAAACTAGAAGGGGGGGTTGAATAGTTTTACTTTCTTTTTATATTTATTTTCCAAATCTTTTGTAACTTATAAAAATTTTGATTCGATCTTACGTGAATTCAAATGACAACAAGTGTGAGCAAGTCTAAACAAGTATAATCTAGTAATGTAAGTATTGTAATGAAATGAAATAAAGATAGAGATAGAAAGATCAAACCACAACACGCGAATTTATAGTGGTTCGGCTACAAGGACACCTTCCTTGCCCTACTCCACTCCTCGAGTACCACACTCAAGAGTTTTCTTCACTATGTCAACAAACTCCTTATGGCGGAGAAACCGTACACACCTTGGCTTACACCGATTAACGACACTAAGCTAAATGTCGAGTTCAAATCGTAGCTAGAACTAATCTCACAACTTCTTCACGACTTCACAACTTCTTCACAATAGCTCCACAACTTCTTCTTCACGTCTACTTCACACCTTCTTCTATGCACAACTAATTCACAATAGCTCCACAGAAAAGGTTGGTTATGAGAATTATTTGGAAATTATTAACAGAAATAGCTTAGGAAAGCTATGTGATTGATTACGGGAATTAAGATTAAGAAGAATCGATTTAAAACCTAAAATTGTACGTTTTAATCAAAAACGTATACTGAAAAACGCGAAGGAAAGTACAACTGATGAACAGAAAGGGTTATGAGTGTGAAATTTGTATTTTTACAATCCTACTAAATAAAGAAAATTTTAAGAAAAAGAAAAATTATTTTTACACTATTTAATTATTAATTATTAATTAATTACTAATTACTTATTATTTAACTAATTATATTAATTTAAATTATTACAAATTACTAAAAAGACTTAAATAATTAAGAAAATTTTTATAAATCTACTTAACCATCATAGGAATCCTAAAAAATTATAAAAAGTTTATTTTATGTATTTTTAGACTAATTTACTAATTATTGTTATAATTATTAATTAATTACCAATTAAACTAATTATATTATAAAAAATAGAAAATGAACAGTAAAAATCCTAGAAAAATTTATGAAAATGTTTTAACTTATATAGAAGCTAGAAAAATTATAAAAATTAGGTATTACTTAATAAAATCTAATTATGCTAATTAATTCTTAATTATTATTTAATAGCTAATTAAACTTAAATTAATTATAAAAACCAATAAGCTGCTTGAATAAGCCAAAAAGCTTGAATAAGCACTTGCTTATTTTGGAAACTAAGACAGAAAGGGGACAACCTTTTGGAGCAATTCCAGGTGGGGTCCACAGGTCCAATGGTCAAACAATTGGTCAAAACCTCAACCCTGGTAGGATGGGGGTTGAATGAAACCAAATTGGGTCAGTGGAACCCACTGAGGTGGTCACGATGAACCACCAAAGTTGGTGGTGTGAATGAAACCAAATTGGGTAAGTGTATGAATCTATAGTTCTACTGGTAGACAACACTCACAACAAATTTCAAAGCCTAAGATTAAGCACAAAAATCTAGATAAATCATGCCATTTTTGAGATTTTTGGGGTGATGCACTTTTGACTTTTTGCAAAACTTTGGTATTTGACTTTTATGAAACTCAAATCACTTTTGTTGCTTGAATCTTTTATATTAAGCCAGAATATGACCAATTTAAGCTATAGTACCAACTTATGAATGGATGTGATGGGTTTTGGACTTGAAACTCCCACACAGTTAACTGTGTGGGTGATATTGCTTATGATTTTGACTTATGCTGTGTTTAAGACTCATAAAATGGTCACCCTGACCCAGTATCACCCCAAGTAACTTGATGAGACCAAGAGTTATGATACAAAACAACAAGAGCACCACAGATAAGCTTAAACCAAACACCCATTAACAGATTTGCAAGAGGGATTTAACAAACAAAATTCCAACTAATCTTTGACTACTGAATCACAGGAACTTATATCAACATATTATGCTAAATTACACAAATAAACAACAACAAAAACAAAAATTAACCAAGATTACTAAGATCCAATGTTTGACAGTCAAATAGGAAAATTATATAACAACTGATTCCAACAAATAACCAACTGATTCAAGACCTAAATTATTCTAAATTGAACTAAACAAGCACACTTGCCACAGAATTGAGCTACAAAAAGTGATTAAGTAATAAAAAGTGAGAATGAACCAAGAAACTCACAATGTGCTTCCTGCTCAAACCAATTGAACCCTGAACCATACACCACCTAATGGCTTCCACAAGCCCCTATTACCCTCTGCAATCCAAAAATCAACCAAACTTTCAAGCTGCTTCAACCTTTGTCCATTTTTTATTTTATTTTTATTTTTCTTATATTTTTGATATTATTTTATGAAACTGAGTCACTGGTTGTTGTAGAAGCTTGTAAGGCTTCTAAAAACTTTATATGTGAACTTATAAGAGTTTTCAAACTGCTTTTTAACACTACAAGGCTTTGTAATGAGAATCTAAATATTTGGTGGAAACTTGAAATTTAAGAAACAAGCAAATAACTTAAACTGGAATTTTCATTACTTTAAAACAGATTACAAGTGCTAAAGGAAATATTACAATACTAAAAATTAAAAAACTACACACACTAATGCTCATATTGAGCTACAATATATAACGACCTAAAAATAAGTCCTATCTCTTCCCACATGGCTTCCCTTCGAAATCTGAGTGTCCCACTAGCCTTTACTTTGACCTCTGACCAAATCCTCACCATCCAATTGCATTTTGATCGATCCTAGCCCTTGATTGTCTTTTCCCGCCAAAAACAAAACGAGGCAAAATTAGTGTTATGGTTGGGGTGTATTTATTGTGGTGGAGGGGGTTGGTGTTATCATTAATTGTGGGGGGCTATGGGTGAAAAAAGTGAGAGGAGGGGGGGGACATAATACCCTGGTTTTGGGGTAAATGGTTGGGAGAGAAGGAGTTGACCGGTGTTTGACCGGTGCGTTTTTATTTTAAAAATGGAAGTGGGCTGGGGATGGAGTGGGCTTGGGGATTGCTTTGGGCTTGGGGTTTGGTTTTGGATATAATAATAAGAAAGGGTCCGTTTGGTTTATGTTGTAACAAGGACCATTTTTGTAATTTCCCAAATTATACCAAGGACCAAAAATGCCAAGTACCAAAGTCCAAGAACCATTTTTGCATTTTTCCACTTTTCAAAATTTCCCAGGGACCTATTTTGCCAAATTTGAAATCTCAGGGACCAAACATGTAATTTTGGAAAACTTATGACCCAAGTGTAATATTTTGTGATTTTTGACTTTCAAAACCTTGGGTTGACTTTTCCTTTCAAAATAAATGCATAGGGACTAATTTTGACAAGTTTTGAAACTTGGGGGACTGAAACTGCCAATATTGCAAACTTTGTACGTTTTTCCTTTATTTTTGCTCATTTTGCTTTTAAAACATATAAAACACAATCCCTGGGATAATTTAAGTATTTTGATAACCTTTTGATTGTTTTTGTATGCTTTGGCAGTTTAAATACGGGAAAAATGATGAGTGTTTGAGCACTCATCAATCCCCCACACTAAACTATTGCTAGTCCCTAGCAATCTTTTTAGAGAACTTGATGGATTTGAAAAACTCTTTACCAAAAGCCATCACTTCTGGAGTAGCCAGATGTATCGATTCAAGTAAGAACTATGGTCCATCTGATAACCATGTGATTTTTATCAAACCACCAGCTTTCAACGGTTTTGATTAGTCTTTACCAAGAGCCATTTGCTCCTGGACTAGCCAACTCTTGATGGACGTAGTCAACATCTTGGTGAGCTGATTACCAATTATGGATTTTCCACTGCCTTTACCACAAGCCATAATCTTGCAGGCTAGCCAACTCATTCGCTTTATGGGATATGGCGAGTTGATTTACCATACAATTTTGGGCAAATTGCAAGCCGTCAACGGATTTGAGTTATCTTTACCAAGAGCCGTTTGCTTCTGGATTAGCCAATCCCTTTGTCAGTTAGACCTGGCGGACTGATTACCACAAAAAATTTAAAATAAAGTGAAAAATTATTGAAAATTTTGGCCAAAAACGGGGGTACTTGAAAGTATTTTGTGATAAAATTCGCTAGAATCCCCCCCCCCCCCCCCCCCGCCCCCCACACTTAGAAATGAATATTGTCCTCAATATTCAAAGTCCCGACTATTATGCCGAATCTATGAATGTAAAAAGATAATATTCGAAGCTAACTGTGGAAACACCATATTTCACTTTATTTCTATATATACACACATTTTTTTTTACTTATATACATATATACATTTTTCAAACAGCGGGGGGTTGGCCATTCCCCCACACTAGATGGTAGAAAGTAGAAAGAAATCAGAGATACGGGTGAAAACCCGTATTGTGCTATTGTTTTTGTTCATCGAGTCGCTAGCTTGACTCGATCCCCGAATTCAATTGTCCTTGGGGAAAGTTTGGAGATCCGGGAAAACCATGGATGGTATGTCCTCTCCAAAGTAGTGCTTTAAACGATGTCCATTCACTTTGAAATTTGGACCGTCATTTTGAGATAATTCAACGGTGCCATAAGGATAAACCTTAGCGATAGTGAATGGACCAGTCCATCAAGTTTTGAGCTTTCCCGAGAAGATCTTGAGTCTAGAGTTGAAAAGAAGGACTCGATCACCAACGTTGAAAACGCAGTTCTTGATTTTGGAGTCATGAATCTTCTTTGTCTTTTCTTTGTAGATCAAAGAGTTCTCGTAAGCTTGATTGCGAAGTTCGTTTAATTCATTTAGTTGAACTTTTCTATGATCACCCGCAGTTTTGAGGTCAAAATTGGCATGCTTGAGAGCCCAATAGGCTTTGTGCTCAAGCTCGATCGGAAGATGGCATGCTTTCCCGTACACAAGTTTGTAAGGCGTACACCCAATGGGTGTTTTGTAAGCCGTACGGAAAGCTCAAAGTGCATCATCTAATTTATCCGACCACGATGCACGATTTTCACCTACGGTTCTTTCCAAAATTCATTTGATGCCCCGATTGGAAACTTCGACTTGTCCACTTGTTTGAGGGTGGTACGCAGTAGAAAGACGGTGAGTTACACCGTACTTTTGCATGACTTTGTCGAATTTGTCATTACAGAAGTGCGTACCACGATCACTAATAATAGCACGTGGAGTTCCGAATCGGGCAAAAAGAGCTTTTAGGAATTTCACAACTACTCGGGTATCATTTGTGGGTAAAGCTTTCGCTTCAACCCATTATGACAAGTAGTCAACTGCCACGAGTATGTATTTGTTGCCATGAGAAGACGTAAATGGACCCATAAAGTCGATGCCCCAGATGTCAAAGATTTCACAAACTTGAATTGCATTTTGAGGCATTTCGTTCTTTTGTGAAATGTTCCCGTGACATCGACAAGCATCACAGGACTTGACCAGTTCTTGGGCATCCTTGTAGATTGAGGGCCAATAAAAGCCGGAATCAAACACCTTTTTGGCGGTGTAGTTGGGATTGTGGTGGTCCCCCGTGGGACCAGCATGGCAAGCCTTTAAAATTTCAGTGGCTTCCTGACCATACACACACCGCCGGATGACTTGATCCGCACAAATTTCAAAAAGATAGGGGTCGTCCCAGAAGTAATGTTTTACATCTTTGAAAAATTTATTTTTTTGTTGGGACGACATCCTTTCACAACAAAGTTACCCGCAAGATAGTTTGCAAAGTCGGCAAACCATGGGGTAATCGAATCTCCACGAAATGAAACCGCATTGAGGGTTTTGAGAGGAAATGTTTCGTTTATTTCCTTTTTTTCGAAAGCATCTTGGTGAGGGTTTTCAAGAAGAGAGAGATGATCAGCAGCTAGGTTCTCGGCTCCTTTTTTATCACGAATTATGATATCAAATTCCTGTAGGAAGAGAACCCAACGGAGGAGCCTCGGCTTTGCATCTTGTTTTGCAAAGAGGTACTTCAAAGCCGAGTGATCCGTATACACTATGCTCTTGGTCAGTATCAAGTATGGCCAGAATTTTTCAAAAGCATACACCACAGCTAATAATTCTTTTTCAGTGGTGGTGTAATGACTTTGAGCCTCGGTCATAGTTTTGCTGGCATAGTGTATTGGCTGAAAATGTTTTGTTTTTTGTTACCCCAAGACTGCCCCTATCGCATAATCACTAGCATCACACATGAGCTCGAAGGGCAAGTCCGAATCAGGGGCAACAAGAATCGGTGCCTCGGTAAGCTTTTTCTTTAATGTTTCAAAAGCTTCGATGCACTCGGGAGAGAAGATAAAAGGAGGATCCTTTTCGAGGAGATGGGTCATAGGCCGGGCGATTTTAGAAAAATCTTGAATAAACCTACGATAGAAACCGGCGTGACCCAAAAAGCTCCTAACACCTTTTACGGTTGTGGGATGAGGCAATTTTGCAATGACGTCCAATTTGGCTCTGTCAACCTCAATCCCGTTCTTTGAAATTTTATGGCCGAGGACAATGCCCTCTTTGACCATAAAGTGACTCGTCTCCCAATTTAGACATAACTTTGTGTCTTCACAACGTTTTAGCATGTTGTCTAAATGGGAGAGACATGATTGGAACGAATCCCCTATGACCGAAAAATCGTCCATAAAGACCTCCATAGTTTTCCCGATCATGTCGGAAAATATGGCCATCATACATCTTTGAAACGTGCCCGGAGCATTACATAAGCCAAATGGCATACGTTTATATGCAAAAGTTCCATAGGGGTACATAAAAGTGGTCTTTTCCTGATCCTGCGGATCAATGGGAATCTGAAAGTAACCCGAGAAACCATCGAGGAAGCAATAGTACTCATTCCCCGCTAATCTCTCGAGCATCTGATCCATAAAGGGCAGAGGAAAATGATCTTTACGGGTGGCGTCATTTAACTTACGATAGTCAATGCAGACGCGCCAACCCGTAACCAAACGAGTTGGAATCAACTCATTCTCCTCATTTGTGACAACAGTAATGCCACCCTTTTTTAGAACACAATGAATCGGGCTAACCCAAGGACTGTCCGAGATAGGGTAAATCAATCCGGCATCAAGAAGCTTTAAAACCTCTTGTTTGATAACCTCGTGAATTTTTGGATTCACCCTTCTTAGTTGTTGGACTGCAGGTTTGAAGTCGTCCTCCATTAAAATCTTGTGAGTACAAAATTCAGGGTCAATGCCCTTGATGTCGGAGAGTCGCCAAGCAATTGCTTGTTTATGAGACTTCAAAACCTTTATAAGAGCAGCCTTTTCCTCAACACTTAAGTCTTTAACAATGGCTCGACATAGGAGTGAAGTACGCACTCATAGGATTGGGGAAGTAAGTGCGCCACCCCATGAATGGTATTAAGGAATACAATCCGTCATCCACGCAACTATAACAAGTAATTAACGTGTAAAAGATGTCTAGGGAGTAGTGAAATCTAAGTAAACACAGTTTCTCCACATATTGCTCACAACCTTAGTATAATTTAGTTTTATTTTCATTTTTAGTATTTTATTTTGATTGCATCTTTAGTATTGGGTTAGTTGACTAGCAACTAATTCCGCCCAAATCATTCAAACCCGAGATTTTTACTTGCTTTCTAAAAAATATAAAAATACAAAAATAATCTTCCGTCATCTTTAGCACTAGTAATTAGGTTTTCTAATTCTAGCGACACTATTCCTAGCTGAACGATCAATCCCCCGGTACTTGTCACTATACTATACTACAACGATCAGGTACACTGCCTGGTGGGGGTTGTAAGCTTCTCGAGATCCCTCGAGAGGTAAAGCCTGGTGCGATTCCCACGTATCAATAAGAGCGCGCCCAGTTCTAAGGAATCCCCTTCCAAGAATGAGAGGTACCCTAGAATCGGCATCAAAGTCAACAATCACAAAATCTGCCGGAAAATGGAACTTTCCCACTTTAACGAATACGTCCTCGGCAATGCCAGGAGGACGAGAAATCGAACGATCGGCAAGCTCTAAAGTCATGCACGTGGGAGTGAGTTCGGGAAGAGAAAGTTTCTTCTACACAGAATATGGCATCAGGTTAATGCTAGCACCTAAATCAGCTAAGGCGAAGCATTCAACTATACCCGGGAAAGTACAAGGAATGAGAAATTTCCCGGGGTCTCCAAGCTTTTCAGGCAGCTTTTTCAAGAGAACTGCTTAGCAGTGCTCATTCAGTGGAGTTCTTGCCATCTCAAAGAGTTTTTCTTTATTACTCAACAGATTTTTGATTGTCGATGCAAACTTGGGCATCAAGAGAATAGCGTCCGCGAAGCTAATATCAAAGTGCAAATCTTGGAAGATTTGGAAAAATTTATCTATTTGGTGATTAGCTTTTTCGCGGAGCTTTTGTTCATTGAGACGTGATGGATAAGGAATAGAAGTTTTGGATTTGTCCACTGGAGTTTCTGGTGGTTCAAAGACAACTCCAGGCTTACATCTGGTTTCAGGATTAACCTGAGGTTGGACGTGTGCTGTACTTCGTGGGCTAGGAGTTTGCACCTTGTCCTCTGTCACCTCAGGTTCACGATCCAGTAATCCACTACCTTTGGAGGAGAGGAAGAAGAGGTAGTAGGAATCGCGGGTTCATCATATGAAGCACCACTTCGTGTTGTGATCGCCTTAGCATCGCCCCTCGGGTTAGCGATCGTGTTGCTCGGTAAAGTAGTACCTGAGCCCGAGGGTCGATCATTTAAAGACTTCTTGATATCAGAAATCTGGCTGACCAGCAACTTGTTCAACTCATCTTGGGACTTCATGAATTGCTTTAACAACTCATCAGATGAAGGCCCGGTTGGAACAATGGCTTGATTCGGATTAGGAAGATTTTGAGCTCAATTGTTCGGATAATGGTGATAACCTTGGTTTTGATAACCTTGGTTCACTCTATTTTGATTTTGGCCACGGTTGACATTTTGGTTTTGATTAAAACTGGGAGGTCCAGGATAATGGTGAGGACGATAGTTCGGGTCCATAGGAGGGTGGTATTGATTGCCTCCTTGATTTTTGGACCCGACAACAGCATGAGCTTCATATGGAGTACCATCAGTAGCTGTGCAATTGTAGTAAGCATGCGGCCCACCACAAGTCACACAGACTTCCACTTTTTTAACCTCAGCAGGGGGAGGATGTTGTGGAAATGAAACTTTCTTTGTTTGGGCGAGAACCAAAGCTTGGATCGCTTCAGTGAGCTTGTCAAGCTTAGCATCCGTGCTAGATTGACCCACAGAAGATGAAGTAGAATGACCCACATTGATTTGAGAAACAATCGGTTTGCTTCGTGTAGAGCGGACCTTGGACTTGTTTTCTATGATCTGTAAAGCTTCTTTTGTGGTTCTACTCAAGAAATTACCTCCCGCGGAGGCATTGAGAGAATCCTGATCAGCTTGGCTCACGCCATTGTAGAAAGTATCGAATTGCATCAACTTTGAGAAACCATGATGTGGACACTTGCGAAGTAATTCTTTGAAACGATTCCACGCTTCACCAAAAGATTCATCGTATTTTTGAGTGAACTTGGTGATTTCGTTCTTAAGACTCGTGGTCTTGGAAGGTGGGAAGAATTCATTCACAAATTTTTTCACAAGATCTTCCCATGTCTCAATAGATCTAGGAGGTTGTTTTTCAAGCCAAATCCGGGCTTGTCCCTCCAGGGAGAATGGGAAGAGAAGAAGTTTTATTGCTTCACAAGGGACATTCTTGTACTTGATGGTCGATGTGATTTTATTAAACCATCGAATGTGAGCATGAGGATCGTCCCTCTCAAAACCGTAGAATTGACTTGAGGTTACAAGATTGAGTAACCCGGTTTTGAGCTCGAAATTATCAGCCACGATGGCTGGAACAACAATGGCATCTCCGTTACCCTCGA
This sequence comes from Artemisia argyi, assembly GCA_030686995.1. Classification (NCBI taxonomy): domain Eukaryota; kingdom Viridiplantae; phylum Streptophyta; class Magnoliopsida; order Asterales; family Asteraceae; genus Artemisia; species Artemisia argyi. The sequence continues at coordinate 95,378,114 of CM060676.1, forward strand.
TGGGTGCTTGGAGAAGCTCACACATGGGGCGGTCTTCCGCCATGGTGACAGTGGGTGTGACAACAGTACGGATCTCAGATCCGACTGTTGGTGCAGAACATCTACGAGGTCTTCGAGGTTTCCGGACAAGCTCACGTAATGGGCTAGTGGACCTTGAAGAACGAGTGCGCATGCACTAGGGATAAAAACCAATCAAAACAAAATCGAGGCAAATCCACAGTGAACTTAAACCAATAATCACAAGCAAGTGGCTTCTTTAAGAAAGGTACACCACTCACAGGGATACAAAAGCAAGTTTTAATCTTAGGTTTGGGAACTTATTATGTTCACACCCCCAGTTGGTAGGTGTTCTGTCTTGGTTTGCGACGGTTAATTTTTATGTATGATTATTATTCACAAGAAAAGACGGATGTTTTTGTGTTTTGTGTATGGGTGAAAAACTTTTGGACAATATTTTTGGTATCGTCTCGTAATCTAAAATCATTTTTCTTCAAGAATCACCTTAAAAGAAAACCGAATCAGAAAACGTTACGATCTGTTTTGTTGTTTTTTTTGTTTTTTTTTTTGGTGTTTTAACACTTTAGGAAAAGTGTTAATGACTTTTTTATGTTTTGATTTGAAAATTTACACAAGTGGTGGTATTTGTACAGTGATGATGGTGAGATAACACTAATCTCAAAAGACGCTGCAGAAACGCGCACACCTCCCCGGCAGCGGCGCCAAAAATTGATTGATGCTAAACTATCAACAACTTATATTGACCAAGGAATGGTCAACAAAGTCAAAGAGCCTAGAGTCAATCTCCGGGTAATATATGGTATCACCAGGTCGTTAAATCCCGACAAGGTGTGAATTGTGACTGAGCGTACTTTGTGATCGGGTGATTATTCACAGAAAAGGTTGGTTATGAGAATTATTTGGAAATTATTAACAGAAATAGCTTAGGAAAGCTATGTGATTGATTACGGGAATTAAGATTAAGAAGAATCGATTTAAAACCTAAAATTGTACGTTTTAATCAAAAACATATACTGAAAAACGCGAAGGAAAGTACAATTGATGAACAGAAAGGGTTATGAGTGTGAAATTTGTATTTTTACAATCCTACTAAATAAAGAAAATTTTAAGAAAAAGAAAAATTATTTTTACACTATTTAATTATTAATTATTAATTAATTACTAATTACTTATTATTTAACTAATTATATTAATTTAAATTATTACAAATTTCTAAAAAGACTTAAATAATTAAGAAATTTTTTATAAATCTACTTAACCATCATAGGAATCCTAAAAAATTATAAAAATTTTATTTTATGTATTTTTAGACTAATTTACTAATTATTATTATAATTATTAATTAATTACCAATTAAACTAATTATATTATAAAAAATAGAAAATGAACAGTAAAAATCCTAGAAAAATTTATGAAAATGTTTTAACTTATATAGAAGCTAGAAAAATTATAAAAATTAGGTATTACTTAATAAAATCTAATTATGCTAATTAATTCTTAATTATTATTTAATAGCTAATTAAACTAAAATTAATTATAAAACCCACTAAAAGACAAAAGAAAATTCTTTAAAAATTTATAAAATTATTTTACTATAAAAGAGATTTAATAAAAATATAAAAAAGCTAAAGTGCTTATAAATAAGCTAAAAAGAAAATTAAAATGATAATTTCTATTAAATAGAAGCTATCACTAAAATTAAAGTTGGTTTTTTGGTTTTTTTCTTTTTCCAAACTAATTTACTACTAAAAACAATAAACTTTTACAAACACACTTTTATTGGAGCTCAGAAATAAGCACTTGGAGTGCTTATTTGTTCAACAGTTGACTTTTGTTGACTGAGAAGAGAAATAGACACAAATGGATTTATGTGGGGTCCACAATGGTTAAAACTGATACACTTGAGTTATATGAACAAAGTTGAGCAAGTTTCACTCCAATAAGCTGCTTGAATAAGCCAAAAAGCTTGAATATGCACTTGCTTATTTTGGAAACTAAGACAGAAAGGGGACAACCTTTTGGAGCAAATCCAGGTGGGGTCCACAGGTCCAATGGTCAAACAATTGGTCAAAACCTCAACCTAATGAAACCAAATTGGGTCAGTGGAACCCACTGAGGTGGTCACGATGAACCACCAAAGTTGGTGGTGTGAATGAAACCAAATTGGGTAAGTGTATGAATCTATAGTTCTACTGGTAGACAACACTCACAACAAATTTCAAAGCCTAAGATTAAGCACAAAAATCTAGATAAATCATGCCATTTTTGAGATTTTTGGGGTGATGCACTTTTGACTTTTTGCAAAACTTTGGTATTTGACTTTTATGAAACTCAAATCACTTTTGTTGCTTGAATCTGTTATATTAAGCCAGAATATGACCAATTTAAGCTATAGTACCAACTTATGAATGGATGTGATGGGTTTTGGACTTGAAACTCCCACACAGTTAACTGTGTGGGTGATATTGCTTATGATTTTGACTTATGCTGTGTTTAAGACTCAGAAAATGGTCACCCTGACCCTATATCACCCCAAGTAACTTGATGAGACCAAGAGTTATGATACAAAACAACAAGAGCACCACAGATAAGCTTAAACCAAACACCCCTTAACAGATTTGCAAGAGGGATTTAACAAACAAAATTCCAACTAATCTTTGACTACTGAATCACAGGAACTTATATCAACATAGTATGCTAAATTACACAAATAAACAACAACAAAAACAAAAATTAACCAAGATTACTAAGATCCAATGTTTGACAGTCAAATAGGAAAATTATATAACAACTGATTCCAACAAATAACCAACTGATTCAAGACCTAAATTATTCTAAATTGAACTAAACAAGCACACTTGCCACATAATTGAGCTACAAAAAGTGATTAAGTAATAAAAAGTGAGAATGAACCAAGAAACTCACAATGTGCTTCCTGCTCAAACTAATTGAACCCTGAACCATACACCACCTAACGGCTTCCACAAGCCCCTATTACCCTCTGCAATCCAAAAATCAACCAAACTTCCAAGCTGCTTCAACCTTTGTCCATTTTTTATTTTATTTTATTTTTCTTATATTTTTGATATTATTTTATGAAACTGAGTCACTGGTTGTTGTAGAAGCTTGTAAGGCTTCTAAAAACTTTATATGTGAACTTATAAGAGTTTTCAAACTGCTTTTTAACACTACATGGCTTTGTAATGAGAATCTAAATATTTGGTGGAAACTTGAAATTTAAGAAACATGCAAATAACTTAAACTGGAATTTTCATTACTTTAAAACAGATTACAAGTGCTAAAGGAAATATTACAATACTAAAAATTAAAAAACTACACACACTAATGCTCATATTGAGCTACAATATATAACGACCTAAAAATAAGTCCTATCTCTTCCCACATGGCTTCCCTTCGAAATCTGAGTGTCCCGCTAGCCTTTACTTTGACCTCTGACCAAATCCTCACCATCCAATTGCATTTTGATCGATCCTAGCCCTTGATTGTCTTTTCCCGCCAAAAACAAAACGGGGCAAAATTAGTGTTAAGGTTGGGGTGTATTTATTGTGGTGGTGGGGGTTGGTGTGGGTTGGTATTATCATTAATTGTGGGGGGCTATGGGTGAAAAAAGTGAGAGGAGTGGGGACATAATACCATGGTTTTGGGGTAAATGGTTGGGAGGGAAAGAGTTGACCGGTGTTTGACCGGTGCGTTTTTATTTTAAAAATGGAAGTGGGCTGGGGATGGAGTGGGCTTGGGGATTGCTTTGGGCTTGGGGATTGGTTTTGGATATAATAATAAGAAAGGGTCCGTTTGGTTTATGTTGTAACAAGGACCATTTTTGTAATTTCCCCAAACATCAGGGACTGAAATTGTAATTTTTCCTAAATTATCCCAAGGACCAAAAATGCCAAGTACCAAAGTCCGAGAACCATTTTTGCATTTTTCCACTTTTCAAAATTTCCTAGGGACCTATTTTGCCAAATTTGAAATCTCAGGGACCAAACATGTAATTTTGGAAAACTTATGACCCAAGTGTAATATTTTGTGATTTTTGACTTTCAAAACCTTGGGTTGACTTTTCCTTTCAAAATAAATGCATAGGGACTAATTTTGACAAGTTTTGAAACTTGGGGGACTGAAACTACCAATATTGCAAACTTTGTACGTTTTTCCTTTGTTTTTGCTCATTTTGCTTTTAAAACATATAAAACACAATCCCTGGGATAATTTAAGTATTTTGATAACCTTTTGATTGTTTTTCTATGCTTTGGCAGTTTAAATACGGGAAAAATGATGAGTGTTTGAGCACTCATCAATCCCCCACACTAAACTATTGCTAGTCCCTAGCAATCTTTTTAGAGAACTTGATGGAGTTGAAAAGAAGGACTCGATCACCAACGTTGAAAACGCGGTTCTTGATTTTGGAGTCATGAATCTTCTTTGTCTTTTCTTTGTAGATCAAAGAGTTCACGTAAGCTTGATCGCGAAGTTCATTTAATTCATTTAGTTGAACTTTTCTATGATGACCCGCAGTTTTGAGGTCAAAATTGGCATGCTTGAGAGCCCAATAGGCTTTGTGCTCAAGCTCGATCGGAAGATGGCATGCCTTCCCGTACACAAGTTTGTAAGGCGTACACCCAATGGGTGTTTTGTAAGCCGTACGGAAAGCCAAAAGTGCATCATCTAATTTATCCAACCACGATGCACGATTTTCACCTACGGTTCTTTCTAAAATTCTTTTGATGCCCCGATTGGAAACTTCGACTTGTCCACTTGTTTGAGGGTGGTACGCAGTAGAAAGACGGTGAGTTACACCGTACTTTTGCATGACTTTTTCGAATTTGTCATTACAGAAGTGCGTACCACGATCACTAATAATAGCACGTGGAGTTCCGAATCGGGCAAAAAGAGCTTTTAGGAATTTCACAACTACTCGGGCATCATTTGTGGGTAAAGCTTTCGCTTCAACCCATTTTGACAAGTAGTCAACTGCCACGAGTATGTATTTGTTGCCATGAGAAGACGGAAATGGCCCCATAAAGTCGATGCCCCAGATGTCAAAGATTTCACAAACTTGAATTGCATTTTGAGGCATTTCGTTCTTTTGTGAAATGTTCCCGTGACGTTGACAAGCGTCACAGGACTTGACCAGTTCTTGGGCATCCTTGTAGATCGAGGGCCAATAAAAGCCGGAATTAAACACCTTTTTGGCGATGTAGTTGGGATTGTGGTGGCCCCCCGTAGGACCAGCATGGCAAGCCTTTAAAATTTCAGTGGCTTCCTGACCATACACACACCGCCGGATGACTTGATCCGCGCAAATTTTGAAAAGATAGGGGTCGTCCCAGAAGTAATGTTTTACATCTTTGAAATTTTTTTTTGTTGGGACGACATCCCTTTGACAACAAAGTTACCCGCAAGATAGTTTGCAAAGTCGGCAAACCATGGGGTAATCGAATCTCCACGAAATGAAACCGCATTGAGGGTTTCGAGAGGAAATGTTTCATTTATTTCCTTTTTCTCGAAAGCATCTTGGTGAGGGTTTTCAAGACGGGAGAGATGATCAGCAGCTAGGTTCTCGGCTCCTTTTTTTATCACGAATTATGATATCAAATTCCTGTAGGAGGAGAATACAACGGAGGAGCCTCGGCTTTGCATCTTGTTTTGCAAAGAGGTACTTCAAAGCCGAGTGATCCGTATACACTATGCTCTTGGTCAGTATCAAGTATGGCCGGAATTTTTCAAAAGCATACACCACAACTAATAATTCTTTTTCAGTGGTGGTGTTATGACTTTGAGCCTCGGTCATAGTTTTGCTGGCATAGTGTATAGGCTGAAAATGTTTTGTTTTTCGTTGCCCCAAGACTGCCCCTATCGCATAATCACTAGCATCACACATGAGCTCGAAGGGCAAGTCCCAATCGGGGGCAACAAGAATCGGTGCCTCGGTAAGCTTTTTCTTTAATGTTTCAAAAGCTTCGATGCACTCGGGGGAGAAGATAAAAGGAGCATCCTTTTCGAAGAGATGGGTCATAGGCCGGGCGATTTTAGAAAAATCTTGTATAAACCTACGATAGAAACCGGCGTGACCCAAAAAGCTCCTAACACCTTTTACGGTTGTGGGATGAGGCAATTTTGCAATGACGTCCACTTTGGCTCTGTCAACCTCAATCCCGTTCTTTGAAATTTTATGGCCGAGGACAATGCCCTCTTTGACCATAAAGTGACTCTTCTCCCAATTTAGACATAACTTTGTGTCTTCACAACGTTTTAGCATGTTGTCTAAATGGGAGAGACATGATTGGAACGAATCCCCAATGACCGAAAAATCGTCCATAAAGACCTCCATAGTTTTCCCGATCATGTCAGAAAATATGGCCATCATACATCTTTGAAACGTGCCCGGAGCATTACATAAGCCAAATGGCATACGTTTATATGCAAAAGTTCCATAGGGGCATGTAAAAGTGGTCTTTTCCTGATCTTGCGGATCAATGGGAATCTGAAAGTAACCCGAGAAACCATCGAGGAAGCAATAGTACTCATTCCCCGCTAATCTCTCGAGCATCTGATCCATAAAGGGCAGAGGAAAATGATCTTTACGGGTGGCGTCATTTAACTTACGATAGTCAATGCAGACGTGCCAACCCGTAACCAAACGAGTTGGAATCAACTCATTCTCCTCATTTGTGACAACAGTAATGCCACCCTTTTTTGGAACACAATGAATCGGGCTAACCCAAGGACTGTCCGAGATAGGGTAAATCAATCCGGCATCAAGAAGCTTTAAAACCTCTTGTTTGATAACCTCGTGAATTTTTGGATTCACCCTTCTTTGTTGTTGGACTGCTGGTTTGAAGTCGTCCTCCATTAAAATTTTGTGAGTACAAAATTCAGGGTCAATGCCCTTGATGTCGGAGAGTCGCCAAGCGATTGCTTGTTTATGAGACTTCAAAACCTTTATAAGAGCAGCCTTTTCCTCAACACTTAAGTCTTTAGCAATTATGACGGGCAATTTATCATCACCCTCCAGAAATGCATATTCAAGATGAGGCGGTAAGTCCTTAAGTTCAACCTCGGGGAAGTCATCAGTTTTCTCAACATTTTTGACTTCCTCCTTATGAAGTGTTTGTGGTAGAACAGGAAGAGGAGAGGGATCTTCGTTTAATAACTTCTTGAGCAGGAGAATATCCCTCTCGGGGTCAATCTCTTGGTTATCGATTCCATCGGGAATCAAATCACTTTTGAGAAAGGCCTCAATTTCTTCTAAGACGAAGTCACTTCCCTCAAACGGAGTGAGGGAAGGAGAAGAATTGGCAATGATGGGATGAGAAGATTGAGTGAAATTTTCACTCGAAGAATCATCAATGAAACCTAAAATCTCTTGAGCATACTCCTCAGCAACAACATCGATGACATCTATTTGATTCACCGATTCACAGTCATAATTGGAGGAGTATCTCGAAGTTTGATTGAGGTTGAAGGTAATGGCTTCCGTTCCAACACATAATGTGATCTCATGCTCAAATACATCGATAAGAGCGCGCCCAGTTCTAAGGAATCCCCTTCCAAGAATGAGAGGGACCCTAGAATCGGCATCAAAGTCAACAATCACAAAATCTGCCAGAAAATGGAACTTTCCCACTTTAACGAATACGTCCTCGGTAATGCCAAGAGGACGAGAAATCGAACGATCGGCAAGCTCTAAAGTCATACACGTGGGAGTGAGTTCGGGAAGAGAAAGTTTCTTCCACAGAGAATATGGCATCAGGTTAATGCTAGCACCTAAATCTGCTAAGGCGAAGCATTCAACCATACCCGGGAAAGTACAAGGAATGAGAAATTTCCCCGGGTCTCCAAGCTTTTCAGGCAGCTTTTTCAAGAGAACTGCTGAGCAGTGCTCATTCAGTGGAGTTCTTGCCATCTCAAAGAGTTTTTCTTTATTACTCAACAGATTTTTGATTGTCGATGCAAACTTGGGCATCAAGAGAATAGCGTCCGCGAAGCTAATATCAAAGTGCAAATCTTGGAAGATTTGGAAAAATTTATCCATTTGGTGATTAGCTTTTTCGCGGAGCTTTTGTTCATTGAGACGTGATGGTTAAGGAATAGAAGTTTTGGATTTGTCCACTGGAGTTTCTGGTGGTTCAAAGACAACTCCAGGCTCACATATGGTTTCAGGATTAACCTGAGGTTGGACGTGTGCTGTACTTCGTGGGCTAGGAGTTTGCACCTTGTCCTCTGTCACCTCAGGTTCACGATCCACTACCTTTGGAGGAGAGGAAGAAGAGGTAGTAGGAATCGCGGGTTCATCATATGAAGCACCACTTTGTGTTGTAATCGCCTTAGCATCGCCCCTCGGGTTAGCGATCGTGTTGCTCGGTAAAGTAGTACCTGAGCCCGAGGGTCGATCATTTAAAGACTTCTTGATATCAGAAATCTGGCTGACCAGCAACTTGTTCAACTCATCTTGGGACTTCATGAATTGCTTTAACAACTCATCAGATAAAGGCCCGGTTGGAACAATGGCTTGATTCGGATTACGAAGATTTTGAGCTCGATTGTTCGGATTTGGACCTTGATTGAAATTTCCTTGGTTTTGATGATGGAAATTCCCTTGATTCTGGTGATTGTTTCCATGAAAGTTCCCAGGATTGAAATTACCCTGACCTTGGTTCCGGTTAAAGTTTCCTTGATTTTGGTGTTGGAAACCTTGATTTTGGAAACCGTGACCCTGATTGAAGTTACCTTGGTTTTGATAACCTTGGTTCACTCTATTTTGATTTTGGCCACGGTTTTGGACATTTTGGTTTTGATTAAAACCGGGAGGTACAGGATGATGGTGAGGACGATAGTTCGGGTCCATAGGAGGGCGGTATTGATTGCCTCCTTGATTTTGGGACCCGACAACAACATGAGCTTCATATGGAGTACCATCAGTAGCTGTGCAATTGTAGTAAGCATGCGGCCCACCACAAGTCACACAGACTTCCACTTTTTTAACCTCAGCAGGGGGAGGATGTTGTGGAAATGAAACTTTCTTTGTTTGGGCGAGAACCAAAGCTTGGATCGCTTCAGTGAGCTTGTCAAGCTTAGCATCCGTGCTAAATTGACCCACAGAAGATGAAGTAGAAGGACCCGCATTGATTTGAGAAACAATCGGTTTGCTTCGTGTAGAGCGGACCTTGGACTTGTTTTCTATGATCTGTAAAGCTTCTTTTGTGGTTCTACTCAAGAAATTACCTCCCGCGGTGGCATTGAGAGAATCCTGATCAGCTTGGCTCACGCCATTGTAGAATGTATCAAGTTGCATCAACTCTGAGAAACCATGATGTGGACACTTGCGAAGTAATTCTTTGAAACGATCCCACGCTTCACCAAAAGATTCATCGTATTTTTGAGTGAACTTGGTGATTTCGTTCTTAAGACTCGTGGTCTTGGAAGCTGGGAAGAATTCATTCACAAATTTTTTCACAAGATCTTCCCATGTCTCAATAGATCTAGGAGGTTGTTTTTCAAGCCAAATCCGGGCTTGTCCCTCCAGGGAGAATGGGAAGAGAAGAAGTTTTATTGCTTCACAAGGGACATTCTTGTACTTGATGGTCGATGTGATTTTATTGAACCATCGAATGTGAGCATGAGGATCGTCCCTCTCAAAACCGTAGAATTGACTTGAGGTTACAAGATTGAGTAACCCGGTTTTGAGCTCGAAATTATCAGCCACGATGGCTGGAACAACAATGGCATCTCCGTAACCCTCGATAGGTGCTTGGAGAAGCTCACACATGGGGCGGTCTTCCACCATGGTGACAGTGGGTGTGAAAACAGTACGGATCTCAGATCCGACTGTTGGTGCAGAACGTCTACGAGGTCTTCGAGGTTTCCGGACAAGCTCACGTAATGGGCTAGTGGACCTTGAAGAACGAGTGCGCATGCACTAGGGATAAAAACCAATCAAAACAAAATCGAGGCAAATCCACAGTGAATTTAAACCAATAATCACAAGCAAGTGGCTTCTTTAAGAAAGGAACACCACTCACAAGGATACAAAGGCAAGTTTTAATCTTAGGTTTGGGAACTTATTATGTTCACACCCCCAGTTGGTAGGTGTTCTGTCTTGGTTTGCGACGGTTAATTTTTATGTATGATTATTATTCACAAGAAAAGACGGATGTTTTTGTGTTTTGTGTATGGGTGAAAAACTTTTGGACAATATTTTTGGTATCGTCTCGTAATCTAAAATCGTTTTTCTTCACGAATCACCTTAAAAGAAAACCGAATCAGAAAACGTTACGATCTGTTTTGTTATTTTTAATTTTTTTTGGTGTTTTAACACTTTAGGAAAAGTGTTAATGATTTTTTTATGTTTTGATTTGAAAATTTACACAAGTGGTGGTATTTGTACAGTGATGATGGTGAGATAACACTAATCTCAAAAGACGCTGCAGAAACGCGCACACCTCCCCGGCAGCGGCGCCAAAAATTGATTGATGCTAAACTATCAACTTATATTGACCAAGGAATGGTCAACAAAGTCAAAGAGCCTAGAGTCAATCTCCGGGTAATATAAGGTACCACCAGGTCGTTAAATCCCGATAAGGTGTGAATTGTGACTGAGCGTACTTTGTGATCGGGTGATTATTCACAGAAAAGGTTGGTTATGAGAATTATTTGGAAATTATTAACAGAAATAGCTTAGGAAAGCTATGTGATTGATTACGGGAATTAAGATTAAGAAGAATCGATTTAAAACCTAAAATTGTACGTTTTAATCAAAAACGTATACTGAAAAACGCGAAGGAAAGTACAACTGATGAACAGAAAGAGTTATGAGTGTGAAATTTGTATTTTTACAATCCTACTAAATAAAGAAAATTTTAAGAAAAAGAAATATTATTTTTACACTATTTAATTATTAATTATTAATTAATTACTAATTACTTATTATTTAACTAATTATATTAATTTAAATTATTACAAATTACTAAAAAGACTTAAATAATTAAGAAATTTTTTATAAATCTACTTAACTATCATAGGAATCCTAAAAAATTATAAAAAGTTTATTTTATGTATTTTTAGACTAATTTAATAATTATTATTATAATTATTAATTAATTACCAATTAAACTAATTATATTATAAAAAATAGAAAATGAACAGTAAAAATCCTAGAAAAATTTATGAAAATGTTTTAACTTATATAGAAGCTAGAAAAATTATAAAAATTAGGTATTACTTAATAAAATCTAATTATGCTAATTAATTCTTAATTATTATTTAATAGCTAATTAAACTAAAATTAATTATAAAAACCACTAAAAGACAAAAGAAAATTCTTTAAAATTTATAAAATTATTTTACTATAAAAGAGATTTAATTAAAATATAAAAATGCTAAAGTGATTATAAATAAGCTAAAAAGAAAATTAAAATGATAATTTCTATTACAAATTACCAAAAAGCTTGAATAAGCACTTGCTTATTTTGGAAACTGAGACAGAAAGTGGACTACCTTTTGGAGCAATTCCAGGTGGGGTCCACAGGTCCAATGGTCAAACAATCGGTCAAAACCTCAACCCTGGTAGGAGGGGGGTTGAATGAAACCAAATTGGGTTAGTGGAACCCACTAAGGTGGTCACAATGAACCACCAAAGTTGGTGGTGTGACTGGTCTGCTGGTGCACAGGGCAATGCGTTGCCCTGCAAGTGAATTTGAGGGGCAAAAAGGGCCAACAGAAAAATCACAAAAATCAAATAAGTGTATGAATCTATAGTTCTACTGGTAGACAACACTCACAACAAATTTCAAAGCCTAAGATTAAGCACAAAAATCTAGATAAATCATGCCATTTTTGAGATTTCTGGGGTGATGCACTTTTGACTTTTTGCAAAACTTTGGTATTTGACTTTTATGAAACTCAAATCACTTTTGTTGCTTGAATATGTATATTAAGCTAGAATATGACCAATTTAAGCTATAGTACCAACTTATGAATGGATGTGATGGGTTTCGGACTTGAAACTCCCACACAGTTAACTGTGTGGGTGATATTGCTTATGATTTTGACTTATGCTATGTTTAAGACTCAGAAAAATGGTCATCCTGACCCTATATTACCCCAAGTAACTTGATGAGACCAAGAGTTATGATAAAAAAACAACAAGAGCACCACAGATAAGCTTAAACCAAACACCCCTTAACAGATTTGCAAGAGAGATTTAACAAACAAAACTCCAACTAATCTTTGACTACTGAATCACAGGAACTTATATCAACATATTATGCCAAATTACACAAATAAACAACAACAAAAACAAAAATTAACCAAGATTACTAAGATCCAATGTTTGACAGTCAAATAGGAAAATTATATAACAACTGATTCCAACAAATAACCAACTGATTCAAGACCTAAATTATTCTAAATTGAACTAAACAAGCACACTTGCCACAGAATTGAGCTACAAAAAGTGATTAAGTAATAAAAAGTGAGAATGAACCAAGAAACTCACAATGTGCTTCCTGCTCAAACCAATTGAACCCTGAACCATACACCACCTAATGGCTTCCACAAGCCCCTATTACCCTCTGCAATCCAAAAATCAACCAAACTTTCAAGCTGCTTCAACCTTTGTCCATTTTTTATTTTATTTTTATTTTTCTTATATTTTTGATATTATTTTATGAAACTGAGTCACTGGTTGTTGTAGAAGCTTGTAAGGCTTCTAAAAACTTTATATGTGAACTTATAAGAGTTTTCAAACTGCTTTTTAACACTACAAGGCTTTGTAATGAGAATCTAAATATTTGGTGGAAACTTGAAATTTAAGAAACAAGCAAATAACTTAAACTGGAATTTTCATTACTTTAAAACAGATTACAAGTGCTAAAGGAAATATTACAATACTAAAAATTAAAAAACTACACACACTAATGCTCATATTGAGCTACAATATATAACGACCTAAAAATAAGTCCTATCTCTTCCCACATGGCTTCCCTTCGAAATCTGAGTGTCCCACTAGCCTTTACTTTGACCTATGACCAAATCCTCACCATCCAATTGCATTTCGATCGATCCTAGCCCTTGATTGTCTTTTCCCGCCAAAAACAAAACGGGGCAAAATTAGTGTTATGGTTGGGGTGTATTTATTGTGGTGGTGGGGGTTGGTGTGGGTTGGTGTTATCATTAATTGTGGGGGGCTATGGGTGAAAAAAGTGAGAGGAGGGGGGGGGACATAATACCCTGGTTTTGGGGTAAATGGTTGGGAGAGAAGGAGTTGACCGGTGTTTGACCGGTGCGTTTTTATTTTAAAAATGGAAGTGGGCTGGGGATGGAGTGGGCTTGGGGATTGCTTTGGGCTTGGGGTTTGGTTTTGGATATAATAATAAGAAAGGGTCCGTTTGGTTTATGTTGTAACAAGGACCATTTTTGTAATTTCCCAAATTATACCAGGGACCAAAAATGCCAAGTACCAAAGTCCAAGAACCATTTTTGCATTTTTCCACTTTTCAAAATTTCCCAGGGACCTATTTTGCCAAATTTGAAATCTCAGGGACCAAACATGTAATTTTGGAAAACTTATGACCCAAGTGTAATATTTTGTGATTTTTGACTTTCAAAACCTTGGGTTGACTTTTCCTTTCAAAATAAATGCATAGGGACTAATTTTGACAAGTTTTGAAACTTGGGGGACTGAAACTGCCAATATTGCAAACTTTGTACGTTTTTCCTTTGTTTTTGCTCATTTTGTTTTTAAAACATATAAAACACAATCCCTGGGATAATTTAAGTATTTTGATAACCTTTTGATTGTTTTTGTATATTTTGGCAGTTTAAATACGGCAAAAATGATGAGTGTTTGAGCACTCATCAATCCCCCACACTAAACTATTGCTAGTCCCTAGCAATCTTTTTAGAGAACTTGATGGATTTGAAAAACTCTTTACCAAAAGCCATCACTTCTGGAGTAGCCAGATGTATCAATTCAAGTAAGAACTATGGTCCATCTGATAACCATGTGATTTTTAGCAAACCACCAGCTTTCAAAGGTTTTGATTTGTCTTTACCAAGAGCCGTTTGCTCCTGGACTAGCCAACTCTTGATGGACCTAGTCAACATCTTGGTGAGCTGATTACCAATTATGGATTTTCCACTGCCTTTACCACAAGCCATAATCTTGCGGGCTAGCCAACTCATTCGCTTTATGGGATATGGCGAGTTGATTTACCATACAATTTTGGGCAAATTGCAAGCCGTCAACTGATTTGAGTTATCTTTACCAAGAGCCGTTTGCTCCTGGATTAGCCAATCCCTTTGTCGGTTAGACCTGGCGGACTGATTACCACAAAAAATTTGAAATAAAGTGAAAATTCTTTGAAAATTTTGGCCAAAAACGGGGGTACTTGAAAGTATTTTGTGATAAAATTCGCTAGAATCCCCCCCCCCCCCCCACACACTTAGAAATGAATATTGTCCTCAATATTCAAAGTCCTGACTATTATGCCGAATCTATGAACGTAAAAAGATAATATTCTAAGCTAACTGTTGAAACACCATATTTCACTTTATTTCTATATATACACACATTTTTTTTACTTATATACATATATACATTTTTCAAACAGCGGGGGGTTGGCCATTCCCCCACACTAGGTGGTAGAAAGTAGAAAGAAATCAGAGATAGTGGTGAAAACCCGTATTGTGCTATTGTTTTTGTTCATCGAGTCGCTAGCTTGACTCGATCCCCGAATTTAATTGTCCTTGGGGATAGTTTGGAGATCCGGGACAACTCATACGTGGGAATCGCACCAGGCTTTACCTCTCAAGGGATCTTGAGAAGCTTACAACCCCCACCAGGCAGTGTACCTGGTCGTTGTAGTATAGTATAGTGACAAGTACCGGGGGATTGATCGTTCAGCTAGGAATAGTGTCGCTAGGATTAGAAAACCTAATTACTAGTGCTAAAGACGAGAGATGATTATTTTTGTATTTTTATATTTTTTAGAAAGCAAGTAAATATCTCGGGTTTGAAGGATTTGGGCGGAATTAGTTGCTAGTCAACTAACCCAATACTAAAGATGCAAATTAAAATAAAATACTAGAAATGAAAATAAAACTAAATTAACTAAGGTTGTGAGCAATAAGTGGAGAAAATGTGTTTACTTAGATTTCACTACTCCCTAGACATCTTTTACACGTTAATTACTTGTTATAGTTGCGTGGATGACGGATTGTATTCCTTAATACCATTCATGGGGTGGCGCACTTACTTCCCCAATCCTATGAGTGCCTACTTCACTCCTATGTCGAGCCGGCTAAGAAGCTCCTAACATGGGATCATTAGAATTTACTCATGCATTAAATACAACCAATAAAACCTAGTGCACATCGGTTCATGTTTCCTAAGACGTTCAAGCATGTTACCATTTGGAGATTTGCCAGTTTTCTTAAGCCTAACATCGAAATCATTCATCCAATACAACCATAAACAAGTAATCAACACATAATTAACATCTAGGTTTCATTAGATCTAAGCAAACACAAGATAGATCTAGCCTAGCATGATGGAATTAAGACAAGAACAAGATATAGACAACCAAAACATAGACATATTGATTGAATTAAAAGAACACTTATCTCAATTACACATGAAAGGGTTCAAGGGCTGAGAACCCTTGAAAAACCTGTAAAATTCGTACTAAGTTCGGCCTTAGGGTTTCTCCAAAATTTCCTCCTTTTTATGTGTAAAAATTAGAAAACTATATATAGGAAATAGGGTCTGACGGCGTCAAGACCAAATCGGTGACGCCGTCATCTCGCCGCCAAAATACTTCTCGGACTGCCTTGATCTACTTCTGACGCCATCAAGTGTTATGTGTTTCCAGGCCGTCATGCATTTTACTCTTGACGCCCTTCCTTGTGACACCGTTATTTCTGTACTGGGTCGTCATGGAAATTACTCTTGAAGCCGTCAAAAAGTTACTCTTGACACCGTCACCTACTATTCCCAGCTTGGAAAATTGAGACTTTGCCGTTTTCTTCACTTTTATGCTCCAAAAACGTCCAAAATGCCTTCTTTTCCAGATTTCACTCCCAAAGTACCTAAAATCACAAAAGGAATGATTTAGGGCAATATTTGATCAAATAAATTCAATTCCGGGCTTAAATGACCCCCTAAAAGTGGTTCATTTTTCGCCTCATCATATACCCTTACACTTGAGATTTGCTAGTCCTCAAGCAAATGCGCTTTTATTCTAGTCAAAATACAAGTTAGGGGTCATTTAACACTTATATAAAAGTAATTACAACAAATAATCGTTCCACCAAAGACCAATAGACAAGCATGGAGGTCATATACAAGCACCTCGCAAATAGTGTTTAGATACTCACATCTCTCGGGTGTAATAAAGTATAAATTACAATATGGAAACGAAAGATATCTCTCACTACCTGTCATAGCAAAATAGATTACCATAGGCTTGGGAAAGGATCAAACCTCCACCACATGGCGTAAGCACCTAGGATAAACTATCAAAGAGATCTTTTAAAGGGTTGTAACGTTAGGTGTAGGGATATGAAATACACGGTTTTGTTGGATAAAGGCAGTCTTTACTGGTGGCGAGTTAACAATCTTGGTCAATTACATGTACAATATAGCGTTGCTAAGCCAAGACTAGACTCGACTTAAGCTAATAAATGAAAAATAACAAAAACATAAAATGAAAATTCCCCTTACACTTGAATTTTTACATACTTTACAATAAACTAATCTAATGGCTCTAATTAAGAAAATCAAAACACTTGGAGTACTTTTAAGATTAACGTACATACGGGGGTAATAAATGATGTTATTCCCCATTACTCCATAAATAAGTACTTTACCCATGAGTCCCAATCGTCCCAAAACAATATGTACAAGGATATGACTCGACTTAGCAACCATGTAATCAATTAGATAGTTAACTTAGGGTTTAACAAATAACAATAATGCACTAAAGATGGGCGCATACACGGAAGGCTAAGGCGATTTGGGTGTACATTTAAGTGGGGTGTAACAAATTCTTCCTTTAAGTAAGATGCTTAAAGTTAGAAACGAAAAGATAGGCTCGGAGGGGTGTACTAGGGGTTTCGTGTACTAAAAATGAGTACAACGCTAAGGGTGTGGGAAAAATTAATTGACTTAAGTAGTCAAGCAATATGACTTAAATGGTCAAGTAATTATGATACGGGTTTAACACAAAGGTGATCCTAATGCCTCTTATCATGTAGTAAATCCTACTACACGAATGTAGTCTCACTAGCGGTCTCGGGATGCATCACTAACGCAAGTTCTAGAATCTAAATGCTACCGGTACACTCATAAGCACTAATAGTAAATGCTTTTCCTATCAAATCTAAAGGCGAACCTCACATATTTGGGTGGAAAATTTTTCTGAATATACGATTATGTGCTAGTTATACAATCTCCTATCCATGAAACACTTGCTATGGCTAAAGTCTCACTCCTAAATGTTGTAAAAAAATTTAAATTTGGCGCTAAAATTACACTAACAAGTGTTTCTCATAGTTTTATTACACATCTATCATCAAACAAAACAAACTCAAGCGAAAGTGTATTTGTAAGGTATCATCATTTTACCCTCCCCTTACACTTAAGATGAACATTGTCCCCAATGTTCAAGTAAAGAATGTAAAAGTGAAATAAGTAAAACAAATGAAATCAAATACTCCACTGATTCGCTCGGTATAGATAATTAGGTGGCCAGGTTAAATCTTCCTCCAAGTAAATGAACAATCAAAGCTTCCCTTCCAGAATATAAATCATCTTCTTGTCATACGTAACCTGTAAATCCTAAGAAAACAGACAAGACAACCTCGCATAAAATCGGCAGCAACCTATATAAGTTACTAAATCCTAGAAAACAAGATAAGATATAATGCTTGTGGAATGAAGTTTGCAGATTTCCTGGAGATTATAAAACTTAATAATTCAACAAAAACTTTAAGATTCCGTTAGAAAAACAAAACCGGTAAAATTTCCAGATTTTTACACGTGACGCCGTCAAGAGCAAACTCATGACGCCGTCAGCATTGACCTGCAGAAATTCTTATGTTAAGTTTCTGGAAAATTTCTGGAAAAACTTGGTCCTACTTCCTGGAAAAATCCTGCAAAACTTCATTATGACTCAATACAAGCATTTGACTCTAACAAATACGAATATACATGTTCATTTAATATTGTGGAGAATCATGATCGGTTTGTTTCTTAAAAACATATTTGGGGTTTCCCCTTACACTTATCTTTTGCAAAAATACCTTTAGGTGGAGTTAAGACTAGGCTAAACAACAAAGTAAAGTATTTCCACTTTTTAGTTGTGAAACATGATCTACCAACAATAAAAATAAAGCATGCATACGGAAGCAAATAACAAACAAACAAATAAAATCACACAAAGCATGGGTTGCCTCCCAAGAAGCGCTTGTTTTTGTTCGAGTCGCGAGCCTGACTCTACCCTTATTTCACGGATAAAGGTGAGGTTTTCCCTACACTTAGGATTAAGTGCGGGTGATAGTAGCGATACACACCCTTAGGGTGGAAATATGCCTCGTGAGGAAAGAGTGGTGGATGAATTATATGCTCAAAGGGGTGTGCTTCTATCATCATAACCTTACCAAATTCAATCGGGTTAATGGGTGGATTAAGATTTTCTCCTAGAAAGGGATCATTTTCTATCAACTTCAAAAAACTCCTAGTTGGGGATCCATCTTGACCCAATAAACCCGGTTTAAACCCATAATGTTTCTTGTGATCAATCATAAATGGGTGATGTAAGCTTGTAAGGTTATTTTCCACTCCAATATTGGCTTCCTCTCTACAAGGCTTAGAGTCCACTACCTTTGTCCTAAGACTACCCGGACTATATGGTTTGATGGGTGGATCGGAACCTATTTCAATTCCTAAATATTCATCCAATGATGGAAGATTAGGTAACGGTTTTGGTTGAGGCTCCGGTTCATCAAAACTAGGAACTTCCATAGAACTAAGAGTAAGATTATCATTATAAGTATTCAAACCTATATCCTCTAGTTGTGTTTGGTCCCAAGGGTTCTACCTCAATTGGGGTTCCTATAGTCTCTTCTACTTCTTCCGGGTAAGTCACGGGCGGTGTATATGCCTCAAATGATGGTAGGACTTGTGGGGTACTTGGTGGGTTAAAATTTTCAACTCTATCCTCCATCTTATCAGGATTACCAATGTGCTCAGCTTGTATTGTGGTGAAATCAAACCACCCCGTGTGCCCAGTTATCTCATCTATAGTTTTATCCCCAAACAAACTTCTTGTTTGTTCCCTTAAACTTGCTATCAATTGATCCATAACAACATTTGTTGGGTTGTCCATTTTTTTGGCAAGTATGGCATAATTCTCTATGGTTTCCCATGTTTCATCAGCACTTAATCCCCAAAGGTCCCCATCTGCGGCATGGTCAATGTCCATTTTGGTATAGTGGTCGACACGATGGTAAAATATTTCAATTTGGGACCACAGATCGAAATTATGATGAGGGACTTTTCGGAGTAAATATTTAAAAGGAGCCATGCATCATAGATAGGTTCATCCTCATGTTGTTTAAACATCAAGATGTCATTTGGAGTGGGTGAATTACGTGGTTGGTAGTATGGTGGATTCGCGTTCTCCATAATGGCTAACGGAATAGTCAATGGAAAGGTTTTTACAAACAAAGACACAAAGAAAAGATAGACTAAAGAAAACCTAAAATAAAAATAAAATCTTACTAGAAAGGAATCTAGCAAGTAGACCTAATAAAAAGAAATTCTAACCTAGACAATAACTATTCCCCGGGCTGCGACGCCAAAAACTTGATACGTGGGAATCGCACTAGGCTTTACCTCTCAAGGGATCTTGAGAAGCTTACAACCCCCACCAGGCTGTGTACCTGATCGTTGTAGTATAGTATAGTGACAAGTACTGGGGGATTGATTGTTCAGCTAGGAATAGTATCGCTAGGATTAGAAAACCTAATTACTAGTGCTAAAGATGAGAGATGATTATTTTTGTGTTTTTATATTTTTTAGAAAGCAAGTAAATATCTCGGGTTTGAAGGATTTGGGCGGAATTAGTTGCTAGTCAACTAACCCAATACTAAAGATGCAAATTAAAATAAAATACTAGAAATGAAAATAAAACTAAATTAACTAAGGTTGTGAGCAATAAGTGGAGAAAATGTGTTTACTTAGATTTCACTACTCCCTAGACATCTTTTACACGTTAATTACTTGTTATAGTTGCGTGGATGACGGATTGTATTCCTTAATACCATTCATGGGGTGGCGCACTTACTTCCCCAATCCTATGAGTGCCTACTTCACTCCTATGTCGAGCCGGCTAGGAAGCTCCTAACATGGGATCATTAGAATTTACTCATGCATTAAATACAACCAATAAAACCTAGTGCACATCGGTTCATGTTTCCTAAGACGTTCAAGCATGTTACCATTTGGAGATCTGCCAGTTTTCTTAAGCCTAACATCGAAATCATTCATCCAATACAACCATAAACAAGTAATCAACACATAATTAACATCTAGGTTTCATTAGATCTAAGCAAACACAAGATAGATCTAGCCTAGCATGATGGAATTAAGACAAGAACAAGATATAGACAACCAACACATAGACATATTGATTGAATTAAAAGAACACTTATCTCAATTACACATGAAAGGGTTCAAGGGCTGAGAACCCTTGAAAAACCTGTAAATGGACCAGTCCATCGGGTTTTGAGCTTTCCCGAGAAGATCTTGAGTCTAGAGTTGAAAAGAAGGACTCGATCACCAATGTTGAAAACGCGGTTCTTGATTTTGGAGTCAAGAATCTTCTTTGTCTTTTCTTTGTAGATCAAAGAGTTCTCGTAAGCTTGATCGCGAAGTTCGTTTAATTCATTTAGTTGAACTTTTCTATGATCACCCGCAGTTTTGAGGTCAAAATTGGCATGCTTGAGAGCCCAATAGGCTTTGTGCTCAAGCTCGATCGGAAGATGGCATGCTTTCCCGTACACAAGTTTGTAAGGCGTACACCCAATGGGTGTTTTGTAAGCCGTACGGAAAGCCCAAAGTGCATCATCTAATTTATCCGACCACGATGAACGATTTTCACCTACGATTCTTTCTAAAATTCTTTTGATGCCCCGATTGGAAACTTCGACTTGTCCACTTGTTTGAGGGTGGTACGCAGTAGAAAGACGGTGAGTTACACCGTACTTTTGCATGACTTTGTCGAATTTGTCATTACAGAAGTGCGTACCACGATCACTAATAATAGCACGTGGAGTTCCGAATCGGGCAAAAAGAGCTTTTAGGAATTTCACAACTACTCGGGCATCATTTGTGGGTAAAGCTTTCGCTTCAACCCATTTTGACAAGTAGTCAACTACCACGAGTATGTATTTGTTGCCATGAGAAGACGGAAATGGCACCATAAAGTCGATGCCCCAGATGTCAAAGATTTCACAAACTTGAATTGCATTTTGAGGCATTTCGTTCTTTTGTGAAATGTTCCCATGACGTTGACAAGCGTCACAGGACTTGACCAGTTCTTGGGTATCCTTGTAGATTGAGGGCCAATAAAAGCCGGAATCAAACACTTTTTTGGCGGTGTAGTTGGGATTGTGGTGGCCCCCCGTGGGACCAGCATGGCAAGCCTTTATAATTTCAGTGGCTTCCTGACCATACACACACCGCCGGATGACTTGATCTGCGCAAATTTGGAAAAGATAGGGGTCGTCCCAAAAGTAATGTTTTACATCTTTGAAAATTTTATTTTTTTGTTGGGACGACATCCTTTCACAACAAAGTTACCCACAAGATAGTTTGCAAAGTTGGCAAACCATGGGGTAATCGAATCTCCACACAATGAAACCGCATTGAGGGTTTCGAGAGGAAATGTTTCGTTTAATTCCTTTTTCTTGAAAGCATCTTGGTGAGGGTTTTCAAGACGAGAGAGATGATCAGCAGCTAGGTTCTCGGCTCCTTTTTTAACACGAATTATGATATCAAATTCCTGTAGGAGGAGAACCCAACGGAGGAGCCTCGGCTTTGCATCTTGTTTTGCAAAGAGGTACTTCAAAGCCGAGTGATCCGTATACACTATGCTCTTGGTCAGTATCAAGTATGGCCGAAATTTTTCAAAAGCATACACCACAGCTAATAATTCTTTTTCAGTGGTGGTGTAATGACTTTGAGCCTCGGTCATAGTTTTGCTGGCATAGTGTATAGGCTGAAAATGTTTTGTTTTTTGTTACCCCAAGATTGCCCCTATCGCATAATCACTAGCATCTCACATGCGCTCGAAGGGCAAGTCCCAATCAGGGGCAACAAGAATCGGTGCCTCGGTAAGCTTTTTCTTTAATGTTTCAAAAGCTTCGATGCACTCGGGAGAGAAGATAAAAGGAGGATCCTTTTCGAGGAGATGGGTCATAGGCCGGGCGATTTTAGAAAAATCTTGAATAAACCTACGATAGAAACCGGCATGACCCAAAAAGCACCTAACACCTTTTACGGTTGTGGGATGAGGCAATTTTGCAATGACGTCCACTTTGGCTCTGTCAACCTCAATCCCGTTCTTTGAAATTTTATGACCGAGGACAATGCCCTTTTTGACCATAAAGTGACTCTTCTCCCAATTTAGACATAACTTTGTGTCTTCACAACGTTTTAGCATGTTGTCTAAATGGGAGAGACATGATTGGAACGAATCCCCAATGACCAAAAAATCGTCCATAAAGACCTCCATAGTTTTCCCGATCATGTCGGAAAATATAGCCATCATACATCTTTGAAACGTGCCCGGAGCATTACATAAGCCAAATGGCATACGTTTATATGCAAAAGTTCCATAGGGGCACGTAAAAGTGGTCTTTTCCTGATCTTGCGGATCAATGGGAATCTGAAAGTAACCCGAGAAACCATCGAGGAAGCAATAGTACTCATTCCCCGCTAATCTCTCGAGCATCTGATCCATAAAGGGCAGAGGAAAATGATCTTTATGGGTGGCGTCATTTAACTTACGATAGTCAATGCAGACGCGCCAACCCGTAACCAAACGAGTTGGAATCAACTCATTCTCCTCATTTGTGACAACAGTAATGCCACCCTTTTTTAGAACACAATGAATCGGGCTAACCCAAGGACTGTCCGAGATAGGGTAAATCAATCCGGCATCAAGAAGCTTTAAAACCTCTTGTTTGATAACCTCGTGAATTTTTGGATTCACCCTTCTTTGTTGTTGGACTGCAGGTTTGAAGTCGTCCTCCATTAAAATCTTGTGAGTACAAAATTCAGGGTCAATGCCCTTGATGTCGGAGAGTCGCCAAGCAATTGCTTGTTTATGAGACTTCAAAACCTTTATAAGAGCAGCCTTTTCCTCAACACTTAAGTCTTTAGCAATTATGACGGGCAATTTATCATCACCCTCCAGAAATGCATATTCAAGATGAGGCGGTAAGTCCTTAAGTTCAACCTCGGGGAAATCATCAGTTTTCTCAACATTTTTTACTTCCTCCTTATGAAGTGTTTGTGGTAGAACAGGAAGAGGAGAGGAATCTTCATTTAATAACTTCTCGAGCAGGAGAATATCCCTCTCGGGGTCAATCTCTTGGTTATCGATTCCATCGGGAATCGAATCACTTTTGAGAAAGGCCTCAATTTCTTTTAAGATGAAGTCACTTCCCTCAAACGGAGTGAGGGAAGGAGAAGAATTGGCAATGATGGGATGAGAAGATTGAGTGAAATTTTCACTCGAAGAATCATCAATGAAACCTAAAATCTCTTGAGCATACTCCTCAGCAGCAACATCGATGACATCTATTTGATTCACCGATTCACAGTCATAATTGGAGGAGTATCTCGAAGTTTGATTTAGGTTGAAGGTAATGGCTTCCGTTCCAACACGTAATGTGAGCTCATGCTCAAATACATCGATAAGTGATGAGGCGAAAAATGAACCACTTTTTGGGGGTCATTTAAGCCCAGAATTGAATTTATTTGATCAAATATTGCCCTAAATCGTTCCTTTTGTGATTTTAGGTACTTTGGGAGTGAAATCTGGAAAAGAAGGCATTTTGGACGTTTTTGGAGCATAAAAGTGAAGAAATCAGCAAAGTCTCAATTTTCCAAGTTGGGAACAGTAGGTGACGGCGTCAAGAAGGAATTTCTGACGGCGTCAAGAGTAATTTCCATGATTTTCCATGACGACCCAGTACAGATTTGACGGCGTCACAAAGTAGGGCGTCAATAGTAAAATGCATGACGGCCTGGAAAATGCTAACACATGACGGCGTCAATAGTAGATCAAGGCAGTCCGAGAAGTATTTTGACGGCGAGATGACGGCGTCACAAGATTTGTCTTGATGCCGTCAGACCCTATTTCCTATATATAGTTTTCTAATTTTCACATTAAAGAGAGAGGAGTTTTGGAGAAACCCTAGGTCCGAACTTAAGACGAATTTTACAGGTTTTTCAAGGGTTCGCAGCCCTTGATCCCTTTCATGTGTAATTAAGATAAGTGTTCTTTTAATTCAATCAATATGTCTATGTGTTGGTTGTCTATATCTTGTTCTTGTCTTAATTCCATCATGCTAGGCTAGATTTATCTTGTGTTTGCTTAGATCTAATGAAACCTAGATGTTAATTATGTGTTGATTACTTGTTTATGGTTGTATTGGATGAATGATTTCGATGTTAGGCTTAAGAAAACTGGCAGATCTCCAATTGGTAACATGCTTGAACGTCTTATGAAACATGAACCGATGTGCACTAGGTTTTATTGGTTGTATTTACTGCATGAGTAATTTCTAATGATCCCATGTTAGGAGTTTTTAACGGCTCGACATAGGAGTGAAGTAGGCACTCATAGGATTGGGGAAGTAAGTGCGCCACCCCATGAATGGTATTAAGGAATACAATCTGTCATCCATGCAACTATAACAAGTAATTAACGTGTAAAAGATGTCTAGGGAGTAGTGAAATCTAAGTAAACACATTTTCTCCACATATTGCTCACAACCTTAGTATAATTTAGTTTTATTTTCATTTTTAGTATTTTATTTTGATTGCATCTTTAGTATTGGGTTAGTTGACTAGCAACTAATTCCGCCCAAATCATTCAAACCCGAGATTTTTACTTGCTTTCTAAAAAATATAAAAATACAAAAATAATCTTTCGTCATCTTTAGCACTAGTAATTAGGTTTTCTAATTCTAGCGACACTATTCCTAGCTGAACGATCAATCCCCCGGTACTTGTCACTATACTATACTACAACGATTAGGTACACTGCCTGGTGGGGGTTATAAGCTTCTTGAGATCCCTCGAGAGGTAAAGCCTGGTGCAATTCCCACGTATCAAGTTTTTGGCGCCGCAGCCCGGGGAATAGTTATTGTCTAGGTTAGGATTTCTTTTTATTAGGTCTACTTGCTAGATTCGTTTCTAGTAAGACTTTATTTTTATTTTTTTAGGATTTCTTTAGTCTATCTTTTTCTTTGTGTGTTTGTTCGTAATTTCCATTGACTTTTCCGTTCACCATTATGGAGTACGCGAATCCACGATACCACCAACCACAAAAGCCATTCTACCCTATTGACATTTCGAATTTCAAACAATATCGAGATGAACCCATATATGATGCATGGACTCGTTTTAGAAATTTACTCTGAAAATTCCCTCATCATAGTTTCGCTTTAGCATCCCTAACTCAAACCTTTTATTATCGTGTTGGCCAATATGACCAAATGCGCATTGAGGATTTTGCCAATGGGGACTTTAGGGAATTAAGTGCTGAAGAAGCATGGGATGCCATAGAAGATTGTGCCCAATATTATTATAGGGTAGACAACCCAACAAATGTTAGTACAAGTCAATTGAATATAAATTTCCAGGATCATGAAACAAGTTTGTTTGGGGATGAATATATTAGTGTTGAGATACCTAAGTGGTTTTCATGTAATGCCATAGTACAAAACAAACACATAGGTAATCTAGATAAAATGGAGGATGAGGTAAGTAACGTAAGCCCATCAAGTACCCCACAAGTCCTACCATCATTTGAGGCATACACACCGCCCGTGACTTACCCGGAAGAAGTAGAAGAGACTATAGGAACCCCAATAGAGGTAGAAACCTTGGACCAAGCACAACTAGAGAATATAGGTTTTAACACTTGTGGTGATGACCTTTCTTTTAGTTCTAAGGAAGTTCCTAGTTTTGATGTACCGGAGCCTCAACCAAAGCCGTTACCTAATCTTCCATCTCTAGATGTGAATTTAGGAATTGAAAAAGGTTCCGATCCACACATCAAACCATATAGTCCGAGTAGTCTTAGGACAAAGGTAGTAGACTCTAAGCCTTGTAGAGAGGAAGCTGACATAAGAGTGGAACATGACCTTACATACTTACATCACCCATTCATGATTGATCATAAGAAACATTATGGGTTTAAACCGGGTTTATTAGGTCAATATGGATCCCCAACTAGTAATCTCTTGAAGTTGATTGAAAATGATCCCTTTTTAGGAGAAAATCTTAATCCACCCATTAACCCGGTTGAATTAGGTAAGGTTATGATGATAGGAGCACACCCCTTTGAGCATATAATTCATCCACCACTCTTTCCTCACGAGGCATATTTACACCCTAAGGGTGTGTATCGCTACTTCCACCCGCACTTAATCCTAAGTGTAGGGAAAACCTCCCCTATCTTCATTAAATAAGGGTAGAGTCAGGCTCGTGACTCGAACAAAAACAAGCGCTTCTTGGGAGGCAACCCATGCTTTGTATGATTTTCATTTTATTTGTTTGTTTGTTTTGTTATTTGCTTCCGTATGCATGCTTTATTTCTATTGTTGGTAGATCATGTTTCTCAATTAAATAGTGGAAATACTTTACTTTGTTGTTTTGGCCTAGTCTTAACTCCACCTAAAAGTATTTTTGCAAAAGATAAGTGTAAGGGGAAACCCCAAATGTGTTTTTAAGAAACAAGCCGATCATGATTCTCCACAATATTAAATGAACATGTGTATTCGTATTTGTTAGAGTCAAATGCTTGTATCGAGTCATAATTAAGTTTTGCAGGATTTTCCAGGAAGTAGGACCAAGTTTTTCCAGAAATTTTCCGGAAACTTAACATAAGAATTTCTGCAGGTCAATCCTGACGGCGTCATGAGTTTACTCTTGACGGCGTCACGGGTAAAAAAATCTGGAAATTTTACCGGTTTTGTTTTTCTAACGGAGTCTTATGGTTTTTGTGAATTATTAAGTTTTATAATCTCCAGGAAATCTGCAAACTTCATTCCACAAGCATTATATCTTACTTTGTTTTCTAGGATTTAGTAACTTATATAGGATGCCGCCAATTTTATGCGAGGTTGCCTTGTCTGTTTTCTCAGGATTTACAGGTTATGTATGACAAGAAGATGATTTATATTCTGGAAGGGAAGCTTTGATTGTTCATTTTCTTGGAGGAAGATTTAACCTGGCTACCTTATTATCCATACCGAGCGAATCAGGGGAGTATTTGATTTCATTTGTTTTACTTATTTCACTTTTACATTCTTTACTTGAACATTGGGGACAATGTTCATCTTAAGTGTAAGGGGAGGGTAAAATGATGATACCTTACATATGCACTTTCACTTGAGTTTGCTTTGTTTAATGGTAGGTGTGTAATAAAACTATGAGAAATACTTGTTAGTGCAAATTTAGCGCCAAATTTAAAATTTTTTACAACATTTAGGAGTGAAACTTTAGCCATAGAAAGCGTCTCATGGATAGGAGATTGTATGACTAGCACATAACCGTATATTCAGAAAAATTTTCCACCCAAATATGTGAGGTTCGCCTTTAGATTTGATAGGAAAAGCATTTACTATTAGTGCTTATGAGTGTACCGGTAGCATTTAGATTCTAGAACTTGCGTTAGTGATGCATCCCGAGACTGCTAGTGAGACTACATTCGTGTAGTAGGATTTACTATATGATAAGAGGCATTAGGATCACCCTTGTGTTAAACCCGTATTATAATTACTTGACCACTTAAGTCATATTACTTGACTACTTAAGTCAACTAATTTTTCCCACACCTTTAGCGTTGTACTCATTTTTAGTACACGAAACCCCTAGTACACCCCTCTGAGCCTATCTTTTCGTTTCTAACTTTAAGCATCTTACTTAAAAGAAGAATTTGTTACACCCCACTTAAATGTACACCCAAATCGCCTTAGCCTTCCATGTATGCGCTCATTTTTAGTGCATTATTGTTATTTGTTAAACCCTAAGTTAACTATCTAATTGATTACATGGTTGCTAAGTCGAGTCATATCCTTGTACATATTGTTTTGGGACGATTGGGACTCATGGGTAAAGTACTTATTTTATGGAGTAATGGGGAAGAACATCATTTATTACACCCAAACGTACGTTAATCTTAAAAGTGCTCCAAGTGTTTTGATTTTCTTAATTCGAGTCATTAGATTAGTTTATTGTAAAGTATGTAAAGATTCAAGTGTAAGGGGAATGTTCATTCCCTATGATGTATTATTTTGGATGGTAGGGTAAGAGTGTATGCAAAAAAAAAAAAAAAAAAAAAAAAAAAAAAAAGAAAAGAAAAAAAAAATCGAAAAAAAAAAACGAAAAAATCAAGAAAAAGAAAAAAAATAGAAAAAGAAAAAAACATACGGACTACCATCCCTTTTTATTCTATGTTCATTTTATGTTTTTGTTATTTTTCATTTATTAGCTTAAGTCGAGTCTAGTCTTGGCTTAGCAACGCCATATTGTACATGTAATTGACCAAGATTGTTAACTCGCCACCAGTAAAGACTGCATTTATCCAACAAAACCGTGTATTTCATATCCCTACACCTAACGTTACGACCCTTTAAAAGACCTCTTTGATAGTTTATCCTAGGGGCTTACATCATGTGGTGGAGGTTTGATCCTTTACCAAGCCTATGGTAATCTATTTTGCTATGACAGGTAGTGAGAGATATCTTCCGTTTCCATATTGTAATTTACACTTTATTACACCCGAGAGATGTGAGTATCTAAACACTATTTGTGAGGTGCTAGTGTATGACCTCCGTGCTTGTCTATTGGTCTTTAGTGGAACGATTATTTGTTGTAATTACTTTTATATTAGTGTTAAATGACCCCTAACTTATATTTTGACTAGAATAAAAGCGCATTTGCTTGAGGACAAGCAAATCTCAAGTGTAAGGGTATATGATGAGGCGAAAAATGAACCACTTTTTGAGGGTCATTTAAGCCCGGAATTGAATTTATTTGATCAAATATTGCCCTAAATCGTTCCTTTTGTGATTTTAGGTACTTTGGGAGTGAAATCTGGAAAAGAAGACATTTTGGACGTTTTTGGAGCATAAAAGTGAAGAAATCGACAAAGTCTCAATTTTTCAAGCTGGGAACAGTAGATGACGACGTCAAGAAGGAATTTCTGACGGCGTCAAGAGTAATTTCCATGATTTTCCATGACGACCCAGTACAGATTTGACGGCGTCACGAAGTAGGGCGTCAAGAGTAAAATGCATGATGGCCTGGAAAATGCTAACACATGACGGCGTCAAAAGTAGATCAAGGCAGTCCGAGAAGTATTTTGGCGGCGAGATGACGGCGTCACAAGATTTGTCTTGACGCCGTCAGACCCTATTTCCTATATATAGTTTTCTAATTTTCACATTAAAGAGAGAGGAGTTTTGGAGAAACCCTAGGTCCGAACTTAAGACGAATTTTACAGGTTTTTCAAGGGTTCTCAGCCCTTGATCCCTTTCATGTGTAATTAAGATAAGTGTTCTTTTAATTCAATCAATATGTCTATGTGTTGGTTGTCTATATCTTGTTCTTGTCTTAATTCCATCATGCTAGGCTAGATTTATCTTGTGTTTGCTTAGATCTAATGAAACCTAGATGTTAATTATGTGTTGATTACTTGTTTATGGTTGTATTGGATGAATGATTTCGATGTTAGGCTTAAGAAAACTGGCAGATCTCCAATTGGGAACATGCTTGAACGTCTTAAGAAACATGAACCGATGTGCACTAGGTTTTATTGGTTGTATTTACTGCATGAGTAATTTCTAATGATCCCATGTTAGGAGTTTTTAACGGCTCGACATAGGAGTGAAGTAGGCACTCATAGGATTGGGGAAGTAAGTGCGCCACCCCATGAATGGTATTAAGGAATACAATCCGTCATCCACGCAACTATAACAAGTAATTAACGTGTAAAAGATGTCTAGGGAGTAGTGAAATCTAAGTAAACACATTTTCTTCACATATTGCTCACAATCTTAGTATAATTTAGTTTTATTTTCATTTTTAGTATTTTATTTTGATTGCATCTTTAGTATTGGGTTAGTTGACTAGCAACTAATTCCGCCCAAATCATTCAAACCCGAGATTTTTACTTGCTTTCTAAAAAATATAAAAATACAAAAATAATCTTCCGTCATCTTTAGCACTAGTAATTAGGTTTTCTAATTCTAGCGACACTATTCCTAGTTGAACGATCAATCCCCCGGTACTTGTCACTATACTATACTACAACGATCAGGTACACTGCCTGGTGGGGGTTGTAAGCTTCTCGAGATCCCTCGAGAGGTAAAGCCTGGTGCGATTCCCACGTATCAATAAGAGTGCGCCCAGTTCTAAGGAATCCCCTTCCAAGAATGAGAGGGACCCTAGAATCGGCATCAAAGTCAACAATCACAAAATCTGCCGGAAAATGGAACTTTCCCACTTTAACGAATACGTCCTCGGCAATGCCAGGAAGACGAGAAATCGAACGATCGGCAAGCTCTAAAGTCATGCACGTGGGAGTGAGTTCGGGAAGAGAAAGTTTCTTCCACACAAAATATGGCATCAGATTAATGCTAGCACCTAAATCAGCTAAGGCGAAGCATTCAACCATACCCGGGAAAGTACAAGGAATGAGAAATTTCCCGGGGTCTCCAAGCTTTTCAGGCAGCTTTTTCAAGAGAACTGCTTAGCAGTGCTCATTCAGTGGAGTTCTTGCCATCTCAAAGAGTTTTTCTTTATTACTCAACAAATTTTTGATTGTCGATGCAAACTTGGGCATCAAGAGAATAGCGTCCGCGAAGCTAATATCAAAGTGCAAATCTTGGAAGATTTGGAAAAATTTATCCATTTGGTGATTAGCTTTTTCGCGGAGCTTTTGTTCATTGAGACGTGATGGATAAGGAATAGAAGTTTTGGATTTGTCCACTGGAGTTTCTGGTGGTTCAAAGACAACTCCAGGCTTACATCTGGTTTCAGGATTAACCTGAGGTTGGACGTGTGCTGTACTTCGTGGGCTAGGAGTTTGCACCTTGTCCTCTGTCACCTCAGGTTCACGATCCACTACCTTTGGAGGAGAGGAAGAAGAGGTAGTAGGAATCGCGGGTTCATCATATGAAGCACCACTTCGTGTTGTGATCGCCTTAGCATCGCCCCTCGGGTTAGCGATCGTGTTGCTCGGTAAAGTAGTACCTGAGCCCGAGGGTCGATCATTTAAAGACTTCTTGATATCAAAAATCTGGCTGACCAGCAACTTGTTCAACTCATCTTGGGACTTCATGAATTGCTTTAACAACTCATCAGATGAAGGCCCGGTTGGAACAATGGCTTGATTCGGATTAGGAAGATTTTGAGCTCAATTGTTCGGATTTGGACCTTGATTGAAATTTCCTTGGTTTTGATGATGGAAATTCCCTTGATTCTGGTGATTGTTTCCATGAAAGTTCCCGGGATTGAAATTACCCTGACCTTGGTTCCGGTTAAAGTTTCCTTGATTTTGGTGTTGGAAACCTTGATTTTGAAAACCTTGGTTTTGATTTTGGAAACCGTGACCCTGATTGAAGTTACCTTGGTTTTGATAACCTTGGTTCACTCTATTTTGATTTTGGCCACGGTTGACATTTTGGTTTTGATTAAAACCGGGAGGTCCAGGATAATGGTGAGGATGATAGTTCGGGTCCATAGGAGGGCGGTATTGATTGCCTCCTTGATTTTGGGACCCGACAACAGCATGAGCTTCCTATGAAGTACCATCAGTAGTTGTGCAATTGTAGTAAGCATGCGGCCCACTACAAGTCACACAGACTTCCACTTTTTTAACCTCAGCAGGGGGAGGATGTTGTGGAAATGAAACTTTCTTTGTTTGGGCAAGAACCAAAGCTTGGATCGCTTCAGTGAGCTTGTCAAGCTTAGCATCCGTGCTAGATTGACCCACAGAAGATGAAGTAGAAGGACCCGCATTGATTTGAGAAACAATCGGTTTGCTTCGTGTAGAGCGGACCTTGGACTTGTTTTCTATGATCTGTAAAGCTTCTTTTGTGGTTCTACTCAAGAAATTACCTCCCGTGGAGGCATTGAGAGAATCCTGATCAGCTTGGCTCACGCCATTGTAGAATGTATCGAGTTGCATCAACTTTGAGAAACCATGATGTGGACACTTGCGAAGTAATTCTTTGAAACGATCCCACGCTTCACCAAAAGATTCATCGTATTTTTGAGTGAACTTGGTGATTTCGTTCTTAAGACTCGTGGTCTTGGAAGGTTGGAAGAATTCATTCACAAATTTTTTCACAAGATCTTCCCATGTCTCAATAGATCTAGGAGGTTGTTTTTCAAGCCAAATCCGGGCTTGTCCCTCCAGGGAGAATGGGAAGAGAAGAAGTTTTATTGCTTCACAAGGGACATTCTTGTACTTGATGGTCGATGTGATTTTATTAAACCATCGAATGTGAGCATGAGGATCGTCCCTCTCAAAACCGTAGAATTGACTTGAGGTTACAAGATTGAGTAACCCGGTTTTGAGCTCGAAATTATCAGCCACGATGGCTGGAACAACAATGGCATCTCCGTAACCCTCGATGGGTGCTTGGAGAAGCTCACACATGGGGCGGTCTTCCGCCATGGTGACAGTGGGTGTGACAACAGTACGGATCTCAGATCCGACCGTTGGTGCAGAACGTCTACGAGGTCTTCGAGGTTTCCGGACAAGCTCACGTAATGGGCTAGTGGACCTTGAAGAACGAGTGCGCATGCACTAGGGATAAAAACCAATCAAAACAAAATCGAGGCAAATCCACAGTGAACTTAAACCAATAATCACAAGCAAGTGGCTTCTTTAAGAAAGGTACACCACTCACAGGGATACAAAGGAAAGTTTTAATCTTAGGTTTGGGAACTTATTATGTTCACACCCCCAGTTGGTAGGTGTTCTGTCTTGGTTTGCGACGGTTAATTTTTAGGTATGATTATTATTCACAAGAAAAGACGGATGTTTTTGTGTTTTGTGTATGGGTGAAAAACTTTTGGACAATATTTTTGGTATCGTCTCGTAATCTAAAATCATTTTTCTTCAAGAATCACCTTAAAAGAAAACCGAATCAGAAAACGTTACGATCTGTTTTGTTGTTTTTATTTATTATTTTTTTTTTTTTTGTGTTTTAACACTTTAGGAAAAGTGTTAATGACTTTTTTATGTTTTGATTTGAAAATTTACACAAGTGGTGGTATTTGTACAGTGATGATGGTGAGATAACACTAATCTCAAAAGACGCTGCAGAAACGCGCACACCTCCCCGGCAGCGGCGCCAAAAATTGATTGATGCTAAACCATCAACAACTTATATTGACCAAGGAATGGTCAACAAAGTCAAAGAGCCTAGAGTCAATCTCCGGGTAATATATGGTATCACCAGGTCGTTAAATCCCGACAAGGTGTGAATTGTGACTGAGCGTACTTTGTGATCGGGTGATTATTCACAGAAAAGGTTGGTTATGAGAATTATTTGGAAATTATTAACAGAAATAGCTTAGGAAAGCTATGTGATTGATTACGGGAATTAAGATTAAGAAGAATCGATTTAAAACCTAAAATTGTACGTTTTAATCAAAAACATATACTGAAAAACGCGAAGGAAAGTACAATTGATGAACAGAAAGGGTTATGAGTGTGAAATTTGTATTTTTACAATCCTACTAAATAAAGAAAATTTTAAGAAAAAGAAAAATTATTTTTACACTATTTAATTATTAATTATTAATTAATTACTAATTACTTATTATTTAACTAATTATATTAATTTAAATTATTACAAATTTCTAAAAAGACTTAAATAATTAAGAAATTTTTTATAAATCTACTTAACCATCATAGGAATCCTAAAAAATTATAAAAATTTTATTTTATGTATTTTTAGACTAATTTACTAATTATTATTATAATTGTTAATTAATTACCAATTAAACTAATTATATTATAAAAAATAGAAACTTAACAGTAAAAATCCTAGAAAAATTTATGAAAATGTTTTAACTTATATAGAAGCTAGAAAAATTATAAAAATTAGGTATTACTTAATAAAATCTAATTATGCTAATTAATTCTTAATTATTATTTAATAGCTAATTAAACTAAAATTAATTATAAAAACCACTAAAAGACAAAAGAAATTTCTTTAAAAATTTATAAAATTATTTTACTATAAAAGAGATTTAATAAAAATATAAAAATGCTAAAGTGCTTATAAATAAGCTAAAAAGAAAATTAAAATGATAATTTCTATTAAATAGAAGCTATCACTAAAATTAAAATTGGTTTTTTGGTTTTTTTCTTTTTCCAAACTAATTTACTACTAAAAACAATAAACTTTTACAAACACACTTTTATTGGGGCTCAGAAATAAGCTCTTGGAGTGCTTATTTGTTCAACAGTTGACTTTTGTTGACTGAGAAGAGAAATAGACACAACTGGATTTATGTGGGGTCCACAATGGTTAAAACTGATACACTTGAGTTATATGAACAAATTTGAGCAAGTTTCACTCCAATAAGCTGCTTGAATAAGCCAAAAAGCTTGAATAAGCACTTGCTTATTTTGGAAACTAAGACAGAAAGGGGACAACCTTTTGGAGCAATTACAGGTGGGGTCCACAGGTCCAATGGTCAAACAATTGGTCAAAACCTCAACCCTGGTAGGATGGGGTTGAATGAAACCAAATTGGGTCAGTGGAACCCACTAAGGTGGTCACGATGAACAACCAAAGTTGGTGGTGTGAATGAAACCAAATTGGGTAAGTGTATGAATCTATAGTTCTACTGGTAGACAACACTCACAACAAATTTCAAAGCCTAAGATTAAGCACAAAAATCTAGATAAATCATGGCATTTTTGAGATTTCTGGGGTGATGCACTTTTGACTTTTTGCAAAACTTTGGTATTTGACTTTTATGAAACTCAAATCACTTTTGTTGCTTGAATCTGTTATATTAAGCTAGAATATGACAAATTTAAGCTATAGTACCAACTTATGAATGGATGTGATGGGTTTTGGACTTGAAACTCCCACACAGTTAACTGTGTGGGTGATATTGCTTATGATTTTGACTTATGCTGTGTTTAAGACTCAGAAAATGGTCACCCTGACCCTATATCACCCCAAGTAACTTGATGAGACCAAGAGTTATGATATAAAACAACAAGAGCACCACAGATAAGCTTAAACCAAACACCCCTTAACAGATTTGCAAGAGGGATTTAACAAACAAAATTCCAAATAATCTTTGACTACTGAATCACAGGAACTTATATCAACATATTATGCTAAATTACACAAATAAACAACAACAAAAACAAAAATTAACCAAGATTACTAAGATCCAATGTTTGACAGTCAAATAGAAAAATTATATAACAACTGATTCCAACAAAAAACCAACTGATTCAAGACCTAAATTATTCTAAATTGAACTAAACAAGTACACTTGCCACAGAATTGAGCTACAAAAAGTGATCAAGTAATAAAAAGTGAGAATGAACCAAGAAACTCACAATGTGCTTCCTGCTCAAACTAATTGAACCCTGAACCATACACCACCTAATGGCTTCCACAAGCCCCTATTACCCTCTGCAATCCAAAAATCAACCAAACTTCCAAGCTGCTTCAACCTTTGTCCATTTTTTATTTTATTTTTATTTTTCTCATATTTTTGATATTATTTTATGAAACTGAGTCACTGGTTGTTGTAGAAGCTTGTAAGGCTTCTAAAAACTTTATATGTGAACTTATAAGAGTTTTCAAACTGCTTTTTAACACTACAAGGCTTTGTAATGAGAATCTAAATATTTGGTGGAAACTTGAAATTTAAGAAACAAGCAAATAACTTAAACTGGAATTTTCATTACTTTAAAACAGATTACAAGTGCTAAAGGAAATATTACAATACTAAAAATTAAAAAACTACACACACTAATGCTCATATTGAGCTACAATATATAACGACTTAAAAATAAGTCCTATCTCTTCCCACATGGCTTCCCTTCGAAATCTGAGTGTCCCGCTAGCCTTTACTTTGACCTCTGACCAAATCCTAGCCCTTGATTGTCTTTTCCCGCCAAAAACAAAACGGGGCAAAATTAGTGTTATGGTTGTGGTGTATTTATTGTGGTGGTGGGGTTGGTGTGGGTTGGTGTTATCATTAATTGTGGGGGGCTATGGGTGAAAAAAGTGAGAGGAGTGGGGACATAATGCCATGGTTTTGGGGTAAATGGTTGGGAGGGAAAAAGTTGACCGGTGTTTGACTGGTGCGTTTTTATTTTAAAAATGGAAGTGGGCTGGGGATGGAGTGGGCTTGGGGATTGCTTTGGGCTTGGGGTTTGGTTTTGGATATAATAATAAGAAAGGGTCCGTTTGGTTTATGTTGTAACAAGGACCATTTTTGTAATTTCCCCAAACATCAGGGACTGAAATTGTAATTTTTCCCAAATTATCCCAAGGACCAAAAATGCCAAGTACCAAAGTCCAAGATCCATTTTTCAAAATTTCCCAGGGACCTATTTTGCCAAATTTGAAATCTCAGGGACCAAACATGTAATTTTGGAAAACTTATGACCCAAGTGTAATATTTTGTGATTTTTGACTTTCAAAACCTTGGGTTGACTTTTCCTTTCAAAATAAATGCATAGGGACTAATTTTGACAAGTTTTGAAACTTGGGGGACTGAAACTGCCAATATTGCAAACTTTGTACGTTTTTCCTTTGTTTTTGCTCATTTTGCTTTTAAAACATATAAAACACAATCCCTGGGATAATTTAAGTATTTTGATAACCTTTTGATTGTTTTTGTATGTTTTGGCAGTTTAAATACGGCAAAAATGATGAGTGTTTGAGCACTCATCAATCCCCCACACTAAACTATTGCTAGTCCCTAGCAATCTTTTTAGAGAACTTGATGGATTTGAAAAACTCTTTACCAAAAGCCATCACTTCTGGAGTAGCCAGATGTATCGATTCAAGTAAGAACTATGGTCCATCTGATAACCATGTGATTTTTAGCAAACCACCAGCTTTCAACGGTTTTGATTAGTCTTTACCAAGAGCCGTTTGCTCCTGGACTAGCCAACTCTTGATGGACGTAGTCAACATCTTGGTGAGCTGATTACCAATTATGGATTTTCCACTGCCTTTACCACAATCCATAATCTTGCGGGCTAGCCAACTCATTCGCTTTATGGGATATGGCGAGTTGATTTACCATACAATTTTGGGCAAATTGCAAGCCGTCAACGGATTTGAGTTATCTTTACCAAGAGCCGTTTGCTTCTGGATTAGCCAATCCCTTTGTCGGTTAGACTTGGTGGACTGATTACCACAAAAATTTTGAAATAAAGTGAAAAAATTTTGAAAATTTTGGCAAAAAACGGGGATACTTGAAAGTATTTTGTGATAAAATTCGCTAGAATTCCCCCCCCCCCCCCCCACACTTAGAAATGAATATTGTCCTCAATATTCAAAGTCCCAACTATTATGCCGAATCTATGAACGTAAAAAAGATAATATTCGAAGCTAACTGTGGAAACACCATATTTCACTTTATTTCTATATATACACACATTTTTTTTTACTTATATACATATATACATTTTTCAAACAGCGGTGGGTTGGCCATTCCCCCACACTAGGTGGTAGAAAGTAGAAAGAAATCAGAGATACGGGTGAAAACCCGTACTGTGCTATTGTTTTTGTTCATCGAGTCGATAGCTTGACTCGATCCCCGAATTCAATTGTCATTGGGGAAAGTTTGGAGATCCGGGACAACCATGGATGGTATGTCCTCTCCAAAGTAGTGCTTTAAACGATGTCCATTCACTTTGAAATTTGGACCGTCATTATGAGATAATTCGACGGTGCCATAAGGATAAACCTTAGCGATAGTGAATGGACCAGTCCATCGGGTTTTGAGCTTTCCCGAGAAGATCTTGAGTCTAGAGTTGAAAAGAAGGACTCGATCACCAACGTTGAAAACGCGGTTCTTGATTTTGGAGTCATGAATCTTCTTTGTCTTTTCTTTGTAGATCAAAGAGTTCTCGTAAGCTTGATCGCGAAGTTCGTTTAATTCATTTAGTTGAACTTTTCTATTATGACCCGCAGTTTTGAGGTCAAAATTGGCATGCTTGAGAGCCCAATAGGCTTTGTGCTCAAGCTCGATCGGAAGATGGCATGCTTTCCCGTACACAAGTTTGTAAGGCGTACACCCAATGGGTGTTTTGTAAGCCGTACGGAAAGCCCAAAGTGCATCATCTAATTTATCCGACCACGATGCACGATTTTCACCTACGGTTCTTTCTAAAATTCTTTTGATGCCCCGATTGGAAACTTCGACTTGTCCACTTGTTTGAGGGTGGTACGCAGTAGAAAGACGGTGAGTTACACCGTACTTTTGCATGACTTTGTCGAATTTGTCATTACAGAAGTGCGTACCACGATCACTAATAATAGCACGTGGAGTTCCGAATCGGGCAAAAAGAGCTTTTAGGAATTTCACAACTACTCGAGCATCATTTGTGGGTAAAGCTTTCGCTTCAACCCATTTTGACAAGTAGTCAACTGCCACGAGTATGTATTTGTTGCCATGAGAAGACGGAAATGGCCCC
Organism: Artemisia argyi; assembly: GCA_030686995.1. Taxonomy (NCBI): domain Eukaryota; kingdom Viridiplantae; phylum Streptophyta; class Magnoliopsida; order Asterales; family Asteraceae; genus Artemisia; species Artemisia argyi. The sequence continues at coordinate 95,417,167 of CM060676.1, forward strand.
ATAAAGTCGATGCCCCAGATGTCAAAGATTTCACAAACTTGAATTGCATTTTGAGGCATTTCGTGCTTTTGTGAAATGTTCCCGTGACGTTGACAAGCGTCACAGGACTTGACCAGTTCTTGGGCATCCTTGTAGATTGAGGGCCAATAAAAGCCGGAATCAAACACCTTTTTGGCGGTGTAGTTGGGATTGTGGTGGCCCCCCGTGGGACCAGCATGGCAAGCCTTTAAAATTTCAGTGGCTTCCTGACCATACACACACCGCCGGATGACTTGATCCGCGCAAATTTTGAAAAGATAGGGGTCGTCCCAGAAGTAATGTTTTACATCTTTGAAAAATTTATTTTTTTGTTGGGACGACATCCCTTTCACAACAAAGTTACCCGCAAGATAGTTTGCAAAGTCGGCAAACCATGGGGTAATCGAATCTCCACGAAATGAAACCGCATTGAGGGTTTCGAGAGGAAATGTTTCATTTATTTCCTTTTTCTTGAAAGCATCTTGGTGAGGGTTTTCAAGACGGGAGAGATGATCAGCAGCTAGGTTCTCGGCTCCTTTTTTATCACGAATTATGATATCAAATTCCTGTAGAAGGAGAACCCAACGAAGGAGCCTCGGCATTGCATCTTGTTTTGCAAAGAGGTACTTCAAAGCCGAGTGATCCGTATACACTATGCTCTTGGTCAGTATCAAGTATGGCCGGAATTTTTCAAAAGCATACACCACAGCTAATAATTCTTTTTCGGTGGTGGTGTTATGACTTTGAGCCTCGGTCATAGTTTTGCTGGCATAGTGTATAAGCTGAAAATGTTTTGTTTTTCGTTGCCCCAAGATTGCCCCTATCGCATAATCACTAGCATCACACATGAGCTCAAAGGGCAAGTCCCAATCGGGGGCAACAAGAATCGGTGCCTCGGTAAGCTTTTTCTTTAATGTTCCAAAAGCTTCGATGCACTCGGGGGAGAAGATAAAAGGAGCATCCTTTTCGAAGAGATGGGTCATAGGCCGGGCGATTTTAGAAAAATCTTGAATAAACCTACGATAGAAACCGGCGTGACCCAAAAAGCTCCTAACACCTTTTACGGTTGTGGGATGAGGCAATTTTGCAATGACGTCCACTTTGGCTCTGTCAACCTCAATCCCGTTCTTTGAAATTTTATGGCCGAGGACAATGCCCTCTTTGACCATAAAGTGACTCTTCTCCCAATTTAGACATAACTTTGTGTCTTCACAACGTTTTAGCATGTTGTCTAAATGGGAGAGACATGATTGGAACAAATCCCCAATGACCGAAAAATCGTCCATAAAGACCTCCATAGTTTTCCCGATCATGTCGGAAAATATGGCCATCATACATCTTTGAAACGTGCCCGGAGCATTACATAAGCCAAATGGCATACGTTTATATGCAAAAGTTCCATAGGGGCATGTAAAAGTGGTCTTTCCCTGATCTTGCGGATCAATGGGAATCTGAAAGTAACCCGAGAAACCATCGAGGAAGCAATAGTACTCATTCCCCGCTAATCTCTCGAGCATCTGATCCATAAAGGGCAGAGGAAAATGATCTTTACGGGTGGCGTCATTTAACTTACGATAGTAAATGCAGACGCGCCAACCCGTAACCAAACGAGTTGGAATCAACTCATTCTCCTCATTTGTGACAACAGTAATGCCACCCTTTTTTGGAACACAATGAATCGGGCTAACCCAAGGACTGTCCGAGATAGGGTAAATCAATCCGGCATCAAGAAGCTTTAAAACCTCTTGTTTGATAACCTCGTGAATTTTTGGATTCACCCTTCTTTGTTGTTGGACTGCAGGTTTGAAGTCGTCCTCCATTAAAATCTTGTGAGTACAAAATTCAGGGTCAATGCCCTTGATGTCGGAGAGTCGCCAAGCAATTGCTTGTTTATGAGACTTCAAAACCTTTATAAGAGCAGCCTTTTCCTCAACACTTAATTCTTTAGAAATTATGACGGGCAATTTATCATCACCCTCCAGAAATGCATATTCAAGATGAGGCGGTAAGTCCTTAAGTTCAACCTCGGGGATGTTATCAGTTTTCTCAACATTTTTGACTTCCTCCTTATGAAGTGTTTGTGGTAGAACAGGAAGAGGAGAGGGATCTTCGTTTAATAACTTCTCGAGCAGGAGAATATCCCTCTCGGGGTCAATCTCTTGGTTATCGATTCCATCGGGAATCAAATCACTTTTGAGAAAGGCCTCAATTTCTTCTAAGATGAAGTCACTTCCCTCAAACGGAGTGAGGGAAGGAGAAGAATTGGCAATGATGGGATGAGAAGATTGAGTGAAATTTTCACTCGAAGAATCATCAATGAAACCTAAAATCTCTTGAGCATACTCCTCAGCAGCAACATCGATGACATCTATTTGATTCACCGATTCACAGTCATAATTGGAGGAGTATCTCGAAGTTTGATTTAGGTTAAAGGTAATGGCTTCCGTTCCAACACGTAATGTGATCTCATGCTCAAATACATCGATAAAAGCGCGCCCAGTTCTAAGGAATCCCCTTCCAAGAATGAGAGGGACCCTAGAATCGGCATCAAAGTCAACAATCACAAAATCTGCCAGAAAATGGAACTTTCCCACTTTAACGAATACGTCCTCGGTAATGCCAAGAGGACGAGAAATCGAACGATCGGCAAGCTCTAAAGTCATACACGTGGGAGTGAGTTCGGGAAGAGAAAGTTTCTTCCACAGAGAATATGGCATCAGGTTAATGCTAGCACCTAAATCAGCTAAGGCGAAGCATTTAACCATACCCAGGAAAGTACAAGGAATGAGAAATTTCCCGGGGTCTCCAAGCTTTTCAGGCAGCTTTTTCAAGAGAACTGCTGAGCAGTGCTCATTCAGTGGAGTTCTTGCCATCTCAAAGAGTTTTTCTTTATTACTCAACACATTTTTGATTGTCGATGCAAACTTGGGCATCAAGAGAATAGCGTCCGCGAAGCTAATATCAAAGTGCAAATCTTGGAAGATTTGGAAAAATTTATCCATTTGGTGATTAGCTTTTTCGCGGAGCTTTTGTTCATTGAGACGTGATGGATAAGGAATAGAAGTTTTGGATTTGTCCACTGGAGTTTCTGGTGGTTCAAAGACAACTCCAGGCTTACATCTGGTTTCAGGATTAACCTGAGGTTGGACGTGTGCTGTACTTCGTGGACTAGGAGTTTGCACCTTGTCCTCTGTCACCTCAGGTTCATGATCCACTACCTTTGGAGGAGAGGAAGAAGAGGTAGTAGGAATCGCTGGTTCATCATATGAAGCACCACTTCGTGTTGTGATCGCCTTAGCATCGCCCCTCGGGTTAGCGATCGTGTTGCTCGGTAAAGTATTACCTGAGCCCGAGGGTCGATCATTTAAAGACTTCTTGATATCAGAAATCTGACTGACCAGCAACTTGTTCAACTCATCTTGGGACTTCATGAATTGCTTTAACAACTCATCAGATGAAGGCCCGGTTGGAACAATGGCTTGATTCGGATTAGGAAGATTTTGAGCTCGATTGTTCGGATTTGGACCTTGATTGAAATTTCCTTGGTTTTGATGATGGAAATTCCCTTGATTCTGGTGATTGTTTCCATGAAAGTTCCCGGAATTGAAATTACCCTGACCTTGGTTCCGGTTAAAGTTTCCTTGATTTTGGTGTTGGAAACCTTGATTTTGGAAACCGTGACCCTGATTGAAGTTACCTTGGTTTTGATAACCTTGGTTCACTTTATTTTGATTTTGGCCACGGTTTTGGACATTTTGGTTTTGATTAAAACCGGGAGGTCCAGGATAATGGTAAGGACGATAGTTCGGGTCCATAGGAGGGCGGTATTGATTGCCTCCTTGATTTTGGGACCCGACAACAGCCTGAGCTTCATATGGAGTACCATCAGTAGCTGTGCAATTGTAGTAAGCATGCGGCCCACCACAAGTCACACAGACTTCCACTTTTTTAACCTCAGCAGGGGGAGGATGTTGTGGAAATGAAACTTTCTTTGTTTGGGCGAGAACCAAAGCTTGGAACGCTTCAGTGAGCTTGTCAAGCTTAGCATCCGTGCTAAATTGACCCACAGAAGATGAAGTAGAAGGACCCGCATTGATTTGAGAAACAATTGGTTTGCTTCATGTAGAGCGGACCTTGGACTTGTTTTCTATGATCTGTAAAGCTTCTTTTGTGGTTCTACTCAAGAAATTACCTCCCACGGAGGCATTGAGAGAATCCTGATCAGCTTGGCTCACGCCATTGTAGAATGTATCGAGTTGCATCAACTCTGAGAAACCATGATGTGGACACTTGCGAAGTAATTCTTTGAAACAATCCCACGCTTCACCAAAAGATTCATCGTATTTTTGAGTGAACTTGGTGATTTCGTTCTTAAGACTCGTAGTCTTGGAAGCTGGGAAGAATTCTTTCACAAATTTTTTCACAAGATCTTCCCATGTCTCAATAGATCTAGGAAGTTGTTTTTCAAGCCAAATCCGGGCTTGTCCCTCCAGGGAGAATGGGAAGAGAAGAAGTTTTATTGCTTCACAAGGGACATTCTTGTACTTGATGGTCGATGTGATTTTATTGAACCATCGAATGTGAGCATGAGGATCGTCCCTCTCAAAACCGTAGAATTGACTTGAGGTTACAAGATTGAGTAACCCGGTTTTGAGCTTGAAATTATCAGCCACGATGGCTGGAACAACAATGGCATCTCCGTAACCCTCGATGGGTGCTTGGAGAAGCTCACACATGGGGCGGTCTTCCGCCATGGTGACTGTGGGTGTGAAAACAGTACGGATCTCAGATCCGACTGTTGGTGCAGAACGTCTACGAGGTCTTCGAGGTTTCCGGACAAGCTCACGTAATGGGCTAGTGGACCTTGAAGAACGAGTGCGCATGCACTTGGGATAAAAACCAATCAAAACAAAATCGAGGCAAATCCACAGTGAACTTAAACCAATAATCACAAGCAAGTGGCTTCTTTAAGAAAGGTACACCACTCACAAGGATACAAAGGCAAGTTTTAATCTTAGGTTTGGGAACTTATTATGTGCACACCCCCAGTTGGTAGGTGTTCTGTCTTGGTTTGCGACGGTTAAATTTTATGTATGATTATTATTCACAAGAAAAGACGGATGTTTTTGTGTTTTGTGTATGGGTGAAAAACTTTTAGACAATATTTTTGGTATCGTCTCGTAATCTAAAATCGTTTTTCTTCACGAATCACCTTAAAAGAAAACCGAATCAAAAAACGTTACGATCTGTTTTATTATTTTTAATTTTTTTTTGGTGTTTTAACACTTTAGAAAAAGTGTTAATGACTTTTTTATGTTTTGATTTGAAAATTTACACAAGTGGTGGTATTTGTACAGTGATGATGGTGAGATAACACTAATCTCAAAATACGCTGCAGAAACGCGCACACCTCCCTGACAGTGGCGCCAAAAATTGATTGATGCTAAACCCTCAACTTATATTGACCAAAGAATGGTCAACAAAGTCAAAGAGCCTAGAGTCAATCTCCGGGTAATATAAAGTATCACCAGGTCGTTAAATCCCGACAAGGTGTGAATTGTGACTGAGCGTACTTTGTGATCGGGTGATTATTCACAGAAAAGGTTGGTTATGAGAATTATTTGGAAATTATTAACAGAAATAGCTTAGGAAAGCTATGTGATTGATTACGGGAATTAAGATTAAGAAGAATCGATTTAAAACCTAAAATTGTACGTTTTAATCAAAAACGTATACTGAAAAACGCGAAGGAAAGTACAACTGATGAACAGAAAGAGTTATGAGTGTGAAATTTGTATTTTTACAATCCTACTAAATAAAGAAAATTTTAAGAAAAAGAAAAATTATTTTTACACTATTTAATTATTATTTATTAATTAATTACTAATTACTTATTATTTAACTAATTATATTAATTTAAATTATTACAAATTACTAAAAAGACTTAAATAATTAAGAAATTTTTTATAAATCTACTTAACCATCATATGAATCCTAAAAAATTATAAAAAGTTTATTTTATGTATTTTTAGACTAATTTACTAATTATTATTATAATTATTAATTAATTACCAATTAAAATAATTATATTATAAAAAATAGAAAATGAACAGTAAAAATCCTAGAAAAATTTATGAAAATGTTTTAACTTATATAGAAGCTAGAAAAATTATAAAAATTAGGTATTACTTAATAAAATCTAATTATGCTAATTAATTCTTAATTATTATTTCATAGTTAATTAAACTAAAATTAATTATAAAAACCACTAAAAGACAAAAGAAAATTCTTTAAAAATTTATAAAATTATTTTACTATAAAAGAGATTTAATTAAAATATAAAAATGCTAAAGTGCTTATAGATAAGCTAAAAAGAAAATTAAAATGATAATTTCTATTACAAATTACCAAAAAGCTTGAATAAGCACTTGCTTATTTTGGAAACTGAGACAGAAAGTGGACAACCTTTTGGAGCAATTCCAGGTGGGGTCCACAGGTCCAATGGTCAAACAATCGGTCAAAACCACAACCCTGGTAGGAGGGGGGTTGAATGAAACCAAATTGGGTCAGTGAAACCCACTGAGGTGGTCACAATGAACCACCAAAGTTGGTGGTGTGACTGGTCTGCTGGTGCACAGGGCAATGCCTTGCCCTGCAAGTGACTTTGAGGGGCAAAAAGGGCCAACAGAAAAATCACAAAAATCAAATAAGTGTATGAATCTATAGTTCTACTGGTAGACAACACTCACAACAAATTTCAAAGCCTAAGATTAAGCACAAAAATCTAGATAAATCATGCCATTTTTGAGATTTCTGGGGTGATGCACTTTTGACTTTTTGCAAAACTTTGGTATTTGACTTTTATGAAACTCAAATCACTTTTGTTGCTTGAATTTGTTATATTAAGCTAGAATATGACCAATTTAAGCTATAGTACCAACTTATGAATGGATGTGATGGGTTTTGGACTTGAAACTCCCACACAGTTAACTGTGTGGGTGATATTGCTTATGATTTTGATTTATGCTGTGTTTAAGACTCAGAAAAATGGTCACCCTGACCCTATATCACCCCAAGTAACTTGATGAGACCAAGAGTTATGATAAAAAAACAACAAGAGCACCACAGATAAGCTTAAACCAAACACCCCTTAACAGATTTGCAAGAGAGATTTAACAAACAAAACTCCAACTAATCTTTGACTACTGAATCACATGAACTTATATCAACATATTATGCCAAATTACACAAATAAACAACAACAAAAACAAAAATTAACCAAGATTACTAAGATCCAATGTTTGACAGTCAAATAGGAAAATTATATAACAACTGATTCCAACAAATAACCAACTGATTCAAGACCTAAATTATTCTAAATTGAACTAAACAAGCACACTTGCCACAGAATTGAGCTACAAAAAGTGATTAAGTAATAAAAAGTGAGAATGAACCAAGAAACTCACAATGTACTTCCAGCTCAAACCAATTGGACCCTGAACCATACACCGCCTAATGGCTTCCACAAGCCCCTATTACCCTCTGCAATCCAAAAATGAACCAAACTTCCAAGCTGCTTCAACCTTTGTCCATTTTTTATTTTATTTTTATTTTTCTTATATTTTTGATATTATTTTATGAAACTGAGTCACTGGTTGTTGTAGAAGCTTGTAAGGCTTCTAAAAACTTTATATGTGAACTTATAAGAGTTTTCAAACTGCTTTTTAACACTACAAGGCTTTGTAATGAGAATCTAAATATTTGGTGGAAACTTGAAATTTAAGAAACAAGCAAATAACTTAAACTGGAATTTTCATTACTTTAAAACAAATTACAAGTGCTAAAGGAAATATTACAATACTAAAAATTAAAAAACTACACACACTAATGCTCATATTGAGCTACAATACATAACGACCTAAAAATAAGTCCTATCTCTTCCCACATGGCTTCCCTTCGAAATCTGAGTGTCCCACTAGCCTTTACTTTGACCTCTGACCAAATCCTCACCATCCAATTGCATTTCGATCGATCCTAGCCCTTGATTGTCTTTTCCCGCCAAAAATAAAATGGGGCAAAATTAGTGTTATGGTTGGGGTGTATTTATTGTGGTGGTGGGGGTTGGTGTGGGTTGGTGTTATCATTAATTGTGGGGGGCTATGGGTGAAAAAAGTGAGAGGAGGGGGGGACATAATACCCTAGTTTTGGGGTAAATGGTTGGGAGAGAAGGAGTTGACCGGTGTTTGACCGATGCGTTTTTATTTTAAAAATGGAAGTGGGCTGGGGATGGAGTAGGCTTGGGGATTGCTTTGGGCTTGGGGTTTGGTTTTGGATATAATAATAAGAAAGGGTCCGTTTGGTTTATGTTGTAACAAGGACCGTTTTTGTAATTTCCCAAATTATACCAAGGACCAAAAATGCCAAGTACCAAAGTCCAAGAACCATTTTTGCATTTTTCCACTTTTCAAAATTTCCCAGGGACCTATTTTGCCAAATTTGAAATCTCAGGGACCAAACATGTAATTTTGGGAAACTTATGACCCAAGTGTAATATTTTGTGATTTTTGACTTTCAAAACCTTGGGTTGACTTTTCCTTTCAAAATAAATGCATATGGACTAATTTTGACAAGTTTTGAAACTTGGGGGACTGAAACTGCCAATATTGTAAACTTTGTACGTTTTTCCTTTGTTTTTGCTCATTTTGCTTTTAAAACATATAAAACACAATCCCTGAGATAATTTAAGTATTTTGATAACCTTTTGATTGTTTTTGTATGTTTTGGCAGTTTAAATACGGCAAAAATGATGAGTGTTTGAGCACTCATCAATCCCCCACACTAAACTATTGCTAGTCCCTAGCAATCTTTTTAGAGAACTTGATGGATTTGAAAAACTCTTTACCAAAAGCCATCACTTCTGGAGTAGCCAGATGTATCGATTCAAGTAAGAACTATGGTCCATCTGATAACCATGTGATTTTTAGCAAACCACCAGCTTTCAACGGTTTTGATTAGTCTTTACCAAGAGCCGTTTGCTCCTGGACTAGCCAACTCTTGATGGACCTAGTCAACATCTTGGTGAGCTGATTACCAGTTATGGATTTTCCACTGCCTTTACCACAAGCCATAATCTTGCGGGCTAGCCAACTCATTCGCTTTATGGGATATGGCGAGTTGATTTACCATACAATTTTGGGCAAATTGCAAGCCGTCAACTGATTTGAGTTATCTTTACCAAGAGCCGTTTGCTCCTGGATTAGCCAATCCCTTTGTCGGTTAGACCTGGCGGACTGATTACCACAAAAATTTTGAAATAAAGTGAAAAATTTTTGAAAATTTTGGCCAAAAACGGGGGTACTTGAAAGTATTTTGTGATAAAATTCGCTAGAATTCCCCCCCCCCCCCCCCCCCACACACACACACACACTTAGAAATGAATATTGTCCTCAATCAAAGTCCTGACTATTATGCCGAATCTATGAACGTAAAAAGATAATATTCGAAGCTAACTGTGGAAACACCATATTTCACTTTATTTCTATATATACACATTTTTTTTTTACTTATATACATATATACATTTTTCAAACAGCGGGGGGTTGGCCATTCCCCCACACTAGGTGGTAGAAAGTAGAAAGAAATCAGAGATACTGGTGAAAACCCGTATTGTGCTATTGTTTTTGTTCATCGAGTCGCAAGCTTGACTCGATCCCCGAATTCAATTGTCCTTGGGGAAAGTTTGGAGATCCGGGACAACTCATACGTGGGAATCGCACCAGGCTTTACCTCTCAAGGGATCTTGAGAAGCTTACAACCCCCACCAGGCAGTGTACCTGATCGTTGTAGTATAGTATAGTGACAAGTACCGGGGGATTGATTGTTCAGCTAGGAATAGTGTCGCTAGGATTAGAAAACCTAATTACTAGTGCTAAAGATGAGAGACGATTATTTTTGTGTTTTTATATTTTTTAGAAAGCAAGTAAATATCTCAGGTTTGAAGGATTTGGGCGGAATTAGTTGCTAGTCAACTAACCCAATACTAAAGATGCAAATTAAAATAAAATACTAGAAATGAAAATAAAACTAAATTAACTAAGGTTGTGAGCAATAAGTGGAGAAAATGTGTTTACTTAGATTTCACTACTCCCTAGACATCTTTTACACGTTAATTACTTGTTATAGTTGCGTGGATGACGGATTGTATTCCTTAATACCATTCATGGGGTGGCGCACTTACTTCCCCAATCCTATGAGTGCCTACTTCACTCCTATGTCGAGCCGGCTAAGAAGCTCCTAACATGGGATCATTAGAATTTACTCATGCATTAAATACAACCAATAAAACCTAGTGCACATCGGTTCATGTTTCCTAAGACGTTCAAGCATGTTACCATTTGGAGATCTGCCAGTTTTCTTAAGCCCAACATCGAAATCATTCATCCAATACAACCATAAACAAGTAATCAACACATAATTAACATCTAGGTTTCATTAGATCTAAGCAAACACAAGATAGATCTAGCCTAGCATGATGGAATTAAGACAAGAACAAGATATAGACAACCAACACATAGACATATTGATTGAATTAAAAGAACACTTATCTCAATTACACATGAAAGGGTTCAAGGGCTGAGAACCCTTGAAAAACCTGTAAAATTCGTACTAAGTTCGGCCTTAGGGTTTCTCCAAAACTTCCTCCCTTTTATGTGTAAAAATTAGAAAACTATATATAGGAAATAGGGTCTGACGGCGTCAAGACCAAATCGGTGACGCCGTCATCTCGCCGCCAAAATACTTCTCGGACTGCCTTGATCTACTTCTGACGCCGTCAAGTGTTATGTGTTTCCAGGCCGTCATGCATTTTACTCTTGACGCCCTTCCTTGTGACGCCGTTATTTCTGTACTAGGTCGTCATGGAAATTACTCTTGACGCCGTCAAAAAGTTACTCTTGACGCCGTCACTTACTGTTCCCAGCTTGGAAAATTGAGACTTTGTCGTTTTCTTCACTTTTATGCTCCAAAAACGTCCAAAATGCCTTCTTTTCCAGATTTCACTCCCAAAGTACCTAAAATCACAAAAGGAACGATTTAGGGCAATATTTGATCAAATAAATTCAATTCCGGGCTTAAATGACCCCCTAAAAGTGGTTCATTTTTCGCCTCATCATATACCCTTACACTTGAGATTTGCTTGTCCTCAAGCAAATGCGCTTTTATTCTAGGAAAAATACAAGTTAGGGGTCATTTAACACTAATATAAAAGTAATTACAACAAATAATCGTTCCACCAAAGACCAATAGACAAGCACGGAGGTCATATACAAGCACCTCGCAAATAGTGTTTAGATACTCACATCTCTCGGGTGTAATAAAGTATAAATTACAATATGGAAACGAAAGATATCTCTCACTACCTGTCATAGCAAAATAGATTACCATAGGCTTGGGAAAGGATCAAACCTCCACCACATGGCGTAAGCACCTAGGATAAACAATCAAAGAGGTCTTTTAAAGGGTTGTAACGTTAGGTGTAGGGATATGAAATACACGGTTTTGTTGGATAAAGGCAGTCTTTACTAGTGGCGAGTTAACAATCTTGGTCAATTACATGTATAATATGGCGTTGCTAAGCCAAGACTAGACTCGACTTAAGCTAATAAATGAAAAATAACAAAAACATAAAATGAAAATCCCCCTTACACTTGAATTTTTACATACTTTACAATAAACTAATCTAATGGCTCTAATTAAGAAAATCAAAACACTTGGAGTACTTTTAAGATTAACGTACATACGGGGGTAATAAATGATGTTCTTCCCCATTACTCCATAAATAAGTACTTTACCCATGAGTCCCAATCGTCCCAAAACAATATGTACAAGGATATGACTCGACTTAGCAACCATGTAATCAATTAGATAGTTGACTTAGGGTTTAACAAATAACAATAATGCACTAAAGATGAGCGCATACACGGAAGGCTAAGGCGATTTGGGTGTACATTTAAGTGGGGTGTAACAAATTCTTCCTTTAAGTAAGATGCTTAAAGTTAGAAACGAAAAGATAGGCTCGGAGGGGTGTACTAGGGGTTTCGTGTACTAAAAATGAGTACAACGCTAAGGGTGTGGGAAAAATTAATTGACTTAAGTAGTCAAGCAATAAGACTTAAATGGTCAAGTAATTATGATACGGGTTTAACACAAAGGTGATCCTAATGCCTCTTATCATGTAGTAAATCCTACTACACGAATGTAGTCTCACTAGCGGTCTCGGGATGCATCACTAACGCAAGTTCTAGAATCTAAATGCTACCGGTACACTCATAAGCACTAATAGTAAATGCTTTTCCTATCAAATCTAAAGGCGAACCTCACATATTTGGGTGGAAAATTTTGCTGAATATACGGTTATGTGCTAGTTATACAATCTCCTATCCATGAAACACTTGCTATGGCTAAAGTTTCACTCCTAAATGTTGTAAAAAAATTTAAATTTGGCGCTAAAATTACACTAACAAGTGTTTCTCATAGTGTTATTACACATCTATCATCAAACAAAACAAACTCAAGCGAAAGTGTATTTGTAAGGTATCATCATTTTACCCTACCCTTACACTTAAGATGAACATTGTCCCCAATGTTCAAGTAAAGAATGTAAAAGTGAAATAAGTAAAACAAATGAAATCAAATACTCCCCTGATTCGCTCGGTATGGATAATTAGGTGGCCAGGTTAAATCTTCCTCCAAGAAAATGCACAATCAAAGCTTCCCTTCCAGAATATAAATCATCTTCTTGTCATACGTAACCTGTAAATCCTGAGAAAACAGACAAGACAACCTCGCATAAAATCGGCAGCAACCTATATAAGTTACTAAATCCTAGAAAACAAGATAAGATATAATGCTTGTGGAATGAAGTTTGCAGATTTCCTGGAGATTATAAAACTTAATAATTCAACAAAAACTTTAAGATTCCGTTAGAAAAACAAAATCGGTAAAATTTCCAGATTTTTACACGTGACGCCGTCAAGAGCAAACTCATGACGCCGTCAGCATTGACCTGCAGAAATTCTTATGTTATGTTTCCGGAAAATTTCTAGAAAAACTTGGTCCTACTTCCTGGAAAAATCCTGCAAAACTTCATTATGAATCAATACAAGCATTTGACTCTAACAAATACGAATATACATGTTCATTTAATATTGTGGAGAATCATGATCGGTTTGTTTCTTAAAAACATATTTGGGGTTTTCCCTTACACTTATCTTTTGCAAAAATACCTTTAGGTGGAGTTAAGACTAGGCTAAACAACAAAGTAAAGTATTTCCACTTTTTAGTTGAGAAACATGATCTACCAACAATACAAATAAAGCATGCATACGGAAGCAAATAACAAACAAACAAACAAATAAAATCACACAAAGCATGGGTTGCCTCCCAAGAAGTTCTTGTTTTTGTTCGAGTCGCGAGCCTGACTATACCCTTATTTCACGGATAAAGGTGAGGTTTTCCCTACACTTAGGATTAAGTGCGGGTGATAGTAGCGATACACACCCTTAGGGTGGAAATATGCCTCGTGAGGAAAGAGTGGTGGATGAATTATATGCTCAAAGGGGTGTGCTTCTATCATCATAACCTTACCAAATTCAATCGGGTTAATGGGTGGATTAAGATTTTCTCCTAGAAAGGGATCATTTTCTATCAACTTCAAAAGACTCCTAGTTGGGGATCCATCTTGACCTAATAAACTCGGTTTAAACCCATAATGTTTCTTGTGATCAATCATAAATGGGTGATGTAAGCATGTAAGGTTATTTTCCACTCCTATATTGGCTTCCTCTCTACAAGGATTAGAGTCCACTACCTTTGTCATAAGACTACCCGGACTATATGGTTTGATGGGTGGATCGGAACCTATTTCAATTCCTAAATTTTCATCCAACGATGGAAGATTAGGTAACGGTTTTGGTTGAGGCTCCGGTTCATCAAAACTAGGAACTTCCATAGAACTAAGAGTAAGATTATCATTATAAGTATTCAAACCTATATCCTCTAGTTGTGTTTGGTCCAAGGGTTCTACCTCAATTGGGGTTCCTATAGTCTCTTCTACTTCTTCCGGGCAAGTCACGGGCGGTGTATATGTCTCAAATGATGGTAGGACTTGTGGGGTACTTGGTGGGTTAAAATTTTCAACTCTATCCTCCATCTTATCAGGATTACCAATGTGCTCAGCTTGTATTGTGGTGAAATCAAACCACCCCGTGTGCCCAGTTATCTCATCTATAGTTTTATCCCCAAACAAACTTCTTGCTTATTCCCTTAAACTTGCTATCAATTGATCCATAACAACATTTGTTGGGTTGTCCATTTTTTTGGCAAGTATGGCATAATTCTCTATGGTTTCCCATGTTTCATCAGCACTTAATCCCCAAAGGTCCCCATCTGCGGCATGGTCAATGTCCATTTTGGTATAGTGGTCGACACGATGGTAAAATATTTCAATTTGGGACCACAGATCGAAATTATGATGAGGGACTTTTCGGAGTAAATATTTAAAACGAGCCATGCATCATAGATAGGTTCATCCTCATGTTGTTTAAACATCAAGATGTCATTTGGAGTGGGTGAATTACGTGGTTGGTAGTATGGTGGATTCGCGTTCTCCATAATGGCTAACGGAATAGTCAATGGAAAGGTTTTTACAAACAAAGACACAAAGAAAAGATAGACTAAAGAAAACCTAAAATAAAAATAAAATCTTACTAGAAAGGAATCTAGCAAGTAGACCTAATAAAAAGAAATTCTAACCTAGACAATAACTATTCCCCGGGCTGCGGCGCCAAAAACTTGATACGTGGGAATCGCACCAGGCTTTACCTCTCAAGGGATCTTGAGAAGCTTACAACCCCCACCAGGCAGTGTACCTGATCGTTGTAGTATAGTATAGTGACAAGTACCGGGGGATTGATTGTTCAGCTAGGAATAGTGTTGCTAGGATTAGAAAACCTAATTACTAGTGCTAAAGATGAGAGATGATTATTTTTGTGTTTTTATATTTTTTAGAAAGCAAGTAAATATCTCGGGTTTGAAGGATTTGGGCGGAATTAGTTGCTAGTCAACTAACCCAATACTAAAGATGCAAATTAAAATAAAATACTAGAAATGAAAATAAAACTAAATTAACTAAGGTTGTGAGCAATAAGTGGAGAAAACGTGTTTACTTAGATTTCACTACTCCCTAGACATCTTTTACACGTTAATTACTTGTTATAGTTGCGTGGATGACGGATTGTATTCCTTAATACCATTCATGGGGTGGCGCACTTACTTCCCCAATCCTATGAGTGCCTACTTCACTCCTATGTCGAGCCGGCTAAGAAGCTCCTAACATGGGATCATTAGAATTTACTCATGCATTAAATACAACCAATAAAACCTAGTGCACATCGGTTCATGTTTCCTAAGACGTTCAAGCATGTTACCATTTGGAGATCTGCCAGTTTTCTTAAGCCTAACATCGAAATCATTCATCCAATACAACTATAAACAAGTAATCAACACATAATTAACATCTAGGTTTCATTAGATCTAAGCAAATACAAGATAGATCTAGCCTAGCATGATGGAATTAAGACAAGAACAAGATATAGACAACCAACACATAGACATATTGATTGAATTAAAAGAACACTTATCTCAATTACACATGAAAGGGTTCAAGGGCTGAGAACCCTTGAAAAACCTGTAAAATTCGTACTAAGTTCGGCCTTAGGGTTTCTCCAAAACTTCCTCCCTTTTATGTGTAAAAATTAGAAAACTATATATAGGAAATAGGGTCTGACGGCGTCAAGACCAAATCGGTGACGCCGTCATCTCGCCGCCAAAATACTTCTCGGACTGCCTTGATCTACTTCTGACGCCGTCAAGTGTTATGTGTTTCCAGGCCGTCATGCATTTTACTCTTGACGCCCTTCCTTGTGACGCCGTCATTTCTGTACTGGGTCTTCATGGAAATTACTCTTGACGCCGTCAAAAAGTTACTCTTGACGCCGTCACCTACTGTTCCCAGCTTGGAAAATTGAGGCTTTGCCGTTTTCTTCACTTTTATGCTCCAAAAACGTCCAAAATGCCTTCTTTTCCAAATTTCACTCCCAAAGTACCTAAAATCACAAAAGGAACGATTTAGGGCAATATTTGATCAAATAAATTCAATTCCGGGCTTAAATGACCCCCTAAAAGTGGTTCATTTTTCGCCTCATCAACAACCATGGATGGTATGTCCTCTCCAATGTAGTGCTTTAAACGATGTCCATTCACTTTGAAATTTGGACCATCATTTTGAGATAATTCGACGGTGCCATAAGGATAAACCTTAGCGATAGTGAATGGACCAGTCCATCGGGTTTTGAGCTTTCCCGAGAAGATCTTGAGTCTAGAGTTGAAAAGAAGGACTCGATCACCAATGTTGAAAACGCGGTTCTTGATTTTGGAGTCATGAATCTTCTTTGTCTTTTCTTTGTAGATCAAAGAGTTCTCGTAAGCTTGATCGCGAAGTTCGTTTAATTCATTTAGTTGAACTTTTCTATGATCACCCGCAGTTTTGAGGTCAAAATTGGCATGCTTGAGAGCCCAATAGGCTTTGTGCTCAAGCTCGATCGGAAGATGGCATGCTTTCCCGTACACAAGTTTGTAAGGCGTACACCAATGGGTGTTTTGTAAGCCGTACGGAAAGCCCAAAGTGCATCATCTAATTTATCCGACCACGATGCACGATTTTCACCTACGGTTCTTTCTAAAATTCTTTTGATGCCCCGATTGGAAACTTCGACTTGTCCACTTGTTTGAGGGTGGTACGCAGTAGAAAGACGGTGAGTTACACCGTACTTTTGCATGACTTTGTCGAATTTGTCATTACAGAAGTGCGTACCATGATCACTAATAATAGCACGTGGAGTTCCGAATCGGGCAAAAAGAGCTTTTAGGAATTTCACAACTACTCGGGCATCATTTGTGGGTAAAGCTTTCGCTTCAACCCATTTTGACAAGTAGTCAACTACCACGAGTATGTATTTGTTGCCATGAGAAGACGGAAATGGCACCATAAAGTCGATGCCCCAGATGTCAAAGATTTCACAAACTTGAATTGCATTTTGAGGCATTTCGTTATTTTGTGAAATGTTCCCATGACGTTGACAAGCGTCACAGGACTTGACCAGTTCTTGGGTATCCTTGTAGATTGAGGGCCAATAAAAGCCGGAATCAAACACTTTTTTGGCGGTGTAGTTGGGATTGTGGTGGCCCCCCGTGGGACCAGCATGGCAAGCCTTTATAATTTCAGTGGCTTCCTGACCATACACACACCGCCGGATGACTTGATCTGCGCAAATTTTGAAAAGATAGGGGTCGTCCTAGAAGTAATGTTTTACATCTTTGAAAATTTTATTTTTTTGTTGGGACGACATCCCTTTCACAACAAAGTTACCCGCAAGATAGTTTGCAAAGTCGGCAAACCATGGGGTAATCGAATCTCCACGAAATGAAACCGCATTGAGGGTTTCGAGAAGAAATGTTTCGTTTATTTCCTTTTTCTCGAAAGCATCTTGGTGAGGGTTTTCAAGACGGGAGAGATGATCAGCAACTAGGTTCTCGGCTCCTTTTTTATCACGAATTACGATATCAAATTCCTGTAGGAGGAGAACCCAACTGAGGAGCCTCGGCTTTGCATCTTGTTTTGCAAAGAGGTACTTCAAAGCCGAGTGATCCGTATACACTATGCTCTTGGTCAGTATCAAGTATGGCCGGAATTTTTCAAAAGCATACACCACAGCTAATAATTCTTTTTCAGTGGTGGTGTTATGACCTTGAGCCTCGGTCATAGTTTTGCTGGCATAGTGTATAGGCTGAAAATGTTTTGTTTTTCGTTGCCCCAAGACTGCCCTTATCGCATAATCACTAGCATCACACATGAGCTTGAAGGGCAAGTCCCAATCGGGGGCAACAAGAATCGGTGCCTCGGTAAGCTTTTTCTTTAATGTTTCAAAAGCTTCGATGCACTCGGGGGAGAAGATAAAAGGAGCATCCTTTTCGAGGAGATGGGTCATAGGCCGGGCGATTTTAGAAAAATCTTGAATAAACCTACGATAGAAACCGGCGTGACCCAAAAAGCTCCTAACACCTTTTACGGTTGTGGGATGAGGCAATTTTGCAATGACGTCCACTTTGGCTCTGTCAACCTCAATCCCGTTCTTTGAAATTTTATGGCCGAGGACAATACCCTCTTTGACCATAAAGTGACTCTTCTCCCAATTTAGACATAACTTTGTGTCTTCACAACGTTTTAGCATGTTGTCTAAATGGGAGAGACATGATTGGAACGAATCCCCAATGACCGAAAAATCGTCCATAAAGACCTCCATAGTTTTCCCGATCATGTCGGAAAATATGGCCATCATACATCTTTGAAACGTGCCCGGAGCATTACATAAGCCAAATGGCATACGTTTATATGCAAAAGTTCCATAGGGGCACGTAAAAGTGGTCTTTTCCTGATCTTGCGGATCAATGGGAATCTGAAAGTAACCCGAGAAACCATCGAGGAAGCAATAGTACTCATTCCCCGCTAATCTCTCGAGCATCTGATCCATAAAGGGCAGAGGAAAATGATCTTTACGGGTGGCGTCATTTAACTTACGATAGTCAATGCTGACGCGCCAACCCGTAACCAAACGAGTTGGAATCAACTCATTCTCCTCATTTGTGACAACAGTAATGCCACCCTTTTTTGGAACACAATGAATCGGGCTAACCCAAGGACTGCCCGAGATAGGGTAAATCAATCTGGCATCAAGAAGCTTTAAAACCTCTTGTTTGATAACCTCGTGAATTTTTGGATTCACCCTTCTTTGTTGTTGGACTGCAGGTTTGAAGTCATCCTCCATTAAAATCTTGTGAGTACAAAATTCAGGGTCAATGCCCTTGATGTCGGAGAGTCGCCAAGCAATTGCTTGTTTATGAGACTTCAAAACCTTTATAAGAGCAGCCTTTTCCTCAACACTTAAGTCTTTAGCAATTATGACGGGCAATTTATCATCACCCTCAAGAAATGCATATTCAAGATGAGGCGGTAAGTCCTTAAGTTCAACCTCGGGGAAGTCATCAGTTTTCTCAACATTTTTGACTTCCTCCTTATGAAGTGTTTGTGGTAGAACAGGAAGAGGAGAAGGATCTTCATTTAATAACTTCTCGAGCAGGAGAATATCCCTCTCGGGGTCAATCTCTTGGTTATCGATTCCATCGGGAATCGAATCACATTTGAGAAAGGCCTCAATTTCTTCTAAGATGAAGTCACTTCCCTCAAACGGAGTGAGGGAAGGAGAAGAATTGGCAATGATGGGATGAGAAGATTGAGTGAAATTTTCACTTGAAGAATCATCAATGAAACCTAAAATCTCTTGAGCATACTCCTCAGCAGCAACATCGATGACATCTATTTGATTCACCGATTCACAGTCATAATTGGAGGAGTATCTCGAAGTTTGATTTAGGTTGAAGGTAATGGCTTCCGTTCCAACACGTAATGTGATCTCATGCTCAAATACATCAATAAGAGCGCGCCCAGTTCTAAGGAATCCCCTTCCAAGAATGAGAGGGACCCTAGAATCGGCATCAAAGTCAACAATCACAAAATCTTCCGGAAAATGGAACTTTCCCACTTTAACGAATACGTCCTCGGTAATGCCAAGAGGACGAGAAATCGAACGATTGGCAAGCTCTAAAGTCATGCACGTGGGAGTGAGTTCGGGAAGAGAAAGTTTCTTCCACACAGAATATGGCATCAGGTTAATGCTAGCACCTAAATCAGCTAAGGCAAAGCATTCAACCATACCCGGGAAAGTACAAGGAATGAGAAATTTCCCGGGGTCTCCAAGCTTTTCAGGCAGCTTTTTCAAGAGAACTGCTGAGCAGTGCTCATTCAGTGGAGTTCTTGTCATCTCAAAGAGTTTTTCTTTATTACTCAACAGATTTTTTATTGTCGATGCAAACTTGGGCATCAAGAGAATAGCGTCCGCGAAGCTAATATCAAAGTGCAAATCTTGGAAGATTCGGAAAAATTTATCCATTTGGTGATTAGTTTTTTCGCGGAGCTTTTGTTCATTGAGACGTGATGGATAAGGAATAGAAATTTTGGATTTGTCCACTAGAGTTTCTGGTGGTTCAAAGATAACTCCAGGCTTACATCTGGTTTCAGGATTAACCTGAGGTTGGACGTGTGCTGTACTTCGTGGGCTAGGAGTTTGCACCTTGTCCTCTGTTACCTCAGGTTCACGATCCACTACCTTTGGAGGAGAGGAAGAAGAGGTAGTAGGAATCGCGGGTTCATCATATGAAGCACCACTTCGTGTTGTGATCGCCTTAGCATCGCCCCTCGGGTCAGCGATCGTGTTGCTCGGTAAAGTAGTACCTGAGCCCGAGGGTCGATCATTTAAAGACTTCTTGATATCAAAAATCTGGCTGACCAGCAACTTGTTCAGAAATAAGCACTTGGAGTGCTTATTTGTTCAACAGTTGACTTTTGTTGACTGAGAAGAGAAATAGACACAAATGGATTTATGTGGGGTCCACAATGGTTAAAACTGATACACTTGAGTTATATGAACAAATTTGAGCAAGTTTCACTCCAATAAGCTGCTTGAATAAGCCAAAAAGCTTGAATAAGCACTTGCTTATTTTGGAAACTGAGACAGAAAGGGGACAACCTTTTGGAGCAATTCCAGGTGGGGTCCACAGGTCCAATGGTCAAACAATTGGTCAAAACCTCAACCTTGGTAGGAGGGGGGTTGAATGAAACCAAATTGGGTCAGTGGAACCCACTGAGGTGGTCACAATGAACCACCAAAGTTGGTGGTGTGACTGGTCTGCTGGTGCACAGGGCAATGCCTTGCCCTGCAAGTGACTTTGAGGGGCGAAAAGGGCCAACAGAAAAAATCACAAAAATCAAATAAGTGTATGAATCTATAGTTTTACTGGTAGACAACACTCACAACAAATTTCAAAGCCAAAGATTAAGCACAAAAATTTAGATAAATCATGCCATTTTTGAGATTTCTAGGGTGATGCACTTTTGACTTTTTGCAAAACTTTGGTATTTGACTTTTATGAAACTCAAATCATTTTTGTTGCTTGAATCTGTTATATTAAGCTAGAATATGACCAATTTAAGCTATAGTACCAACTTATGAATGGATGTGATGTGTTGGGAATTATACTAACAGTTACCACGGATAGTGAAGATGTTACAACTGCAGAAGATTGTACTTACAGTGGAAACTCATTACCACTGCAAGAACATATATTACCACTGCTTATTAGATAACTGTTAGGAAACACGTCTAGATAAATATAGAATAGATCTTGTGTATATCTTATTCTATTAGCTTTATACTTATCTTGTATAAGAGGACTCCTTGTGCTATAAAAGGAGATCCTAGGTTAAGGGTTAATATAGACAAAATATACAAGTTGTCATATAACTCTTATACGTTTCTAGAGCTTCAAGGTGTAACCCTAGTGATATCAAGATCACTCGTATTATTATCATTAATAATATTGGAGCTAATAGTTTGTTTATATACATTGTTCTTATACAACTGTCTTATTCACAATCAACCTTCTAAGTGTTACTAAGTAGATTCCGCATACTTACTGATATAATTCAAAGTATCAATCTAACAAAAGTTAAAGGTGTTTAGATCCATCAAGTGGTATCAGAGCCAGGCTTTGATACTTTGATTTAGAAGACTCAAGTTCACTCAGAAGAATCAATGGAGACAGAAACCAGTAACTCAAACATTGCTGTTAAGCTTCCAAAGCTTAAGTTGAATGACTTTGAGATGTGGAGGCTTATGATAGAACAATTCTTTATGGTCCAAGACTACACACTTTGGGAGATCATTATGGTTGGAAACTCTTTCAAACCAAGTTCTATTTCAGAGATGATTGGTGGCAAGGAAGTAATTAAGGTCAACACTGGACCTGCTACTAATGATGAAAGACTTCAGTTGAAGAATGATCTCAAGGCAAGAGGTTTGTTGCTGATGGCACTTCCCAGAGACCAAGTTCTTGCATTCAGCAAGTGCAAGACTGCAAAGACTCTTTTTGATGAGATCTGTGATGTTTTTGGAGGTAATGATTCCACCAAGAAGACTCAAAAGACCTTGCTGAAGCAGACTTATGAAAATTTTGGTTCAACAAGTAACGAATCTCTTGATAGCATTTTCACAAGGCTACAAAAGATTGTTACTCAACTCATTGTTTTTGGAATTGAGGTGGAAAGGGAAGACCTCAATCTAAAGTTCTTGAGAAGCTTACCCTTTGAGTTTGGAACCAATGTTGCTGTGTGGGAAGATAAGCCAGAGTTGGAGACCATGAAACTTAATGACTTGTACAATAACTTCAAGGTTATTGAACAAAGATTGAAGAAAGCTAGCAAAATAAGCTCAAGTTCAGGGAGTGTAGCACTCATATCATCATCTCTTGATGATAGTTCAGATGAAGAAAGTGATAGTGATGATGACAGTGCTAACATTGTTGTTTCCACTGGTAGCTCAAAGAGAGAGATTGCAGGGCTTAGTGATACTACTTTTTATGCCTTTATATTAAGTCAAGTGGGTGGTTCAATTCTCAATCACGAGGATCTGGATCAAATTGATGAAGATGATATGGAGGAGATGGACATTAAATGGCAAGTGGCATTACTGAGCTTAAGGACAAAGAAGTTTTGGAAGAAGACTGGAAGAAAGATCAACATCAGTGGCAATGAAACAGTAGGTTTTGATAAAAAGAAGGTGGAGTGCTACAATTGTCATAAGAAGGGGCACTTTGCCAGGGAGTGTAGGAAGCCAAGGAAGTCTGACAACAGGTCAACTTGGTACAAGCAGGACAAAAAGAAGGAACCTACTACTGATGAGCCAAAGGGGCTATTGGCCATTGATGGAGTGAGCTTTGATTGGAGTTTTATGACTATGGAAGAGGAAGATGATTCAGAGTCTGCAATGGATGCTACAGAGCTTGCACTAATGGCTTTTTCTGACTCTGAGGTACAAACTGATAATGCTTGTTCTAAATCTTGTAAGGCCTTAAAAGAGTATGAGAAACTTAAAGCACAATTTAATAAGTAACATGATAAATTCTTTTTAGTATATGTGTGTTTTCCGAAGAAATACTCGTGAAAATATTTCCCGGGTCGTTCTCCCAGCGAAGGTAAAATGGAATCGTGAATAATCGAATCGCGAAATCGAGTCGTGAAAAGCGGTGAAATGAAAAAAATGATTTAGGAATTCAAGTTGTGATAAGTAATAGTGAAATAAGCGGAATTTATAAGCTAAGTATGTACAAATGTTAAAAACGTGAAAACGGAAACGCAACCGCAAAAATTAAAACGTAACGTTTAATGAAAAATAATCCTACGAACTTGAAAATATTTTCTAAAAATCTAAAACTATTAAAAAGAATTTTAAGAAAAAGAAAAATATTTTTTTGAGTTTTTAATTATTTTCTAGAATTTATTTCCTTTTTTAGAATTAAAAATGAATTAAAAATAAAGAAAAATAGAAAAACAAATTTGAAAAATGAAAATTAAATTCTAAAAATTCTAAAATATTATAAAAGAAATTCTAAAATTATTTTTGTATTTTTCAAGACTTTTTCTGTATTTTTATGGATTTTTGTTATTTAAAATTGATTTAAAAATGATTTTAAACTAAAAGAAATTAAGAAAAATAGTAAATGAACTCAGAAAATTATGAAAATTTTACAGAAATTCTAAAATATTCTAATGAGCTTACAGAAAAATTTTGGAAAAGAAAAATTAAGCATAAGTGCTTAAAGAGACCAAAACAGCTTATGGCAAGTGCTTATTTATAAGCACTTGCCACAAAACTTTACCAAACTGATACTACAACTATATTATGCTATTATGAACTCAAAGAAACCAAGATAAGAATAAATGAAACATAGAAACACAAGCAGCAAGCAATAAGCAGTATGAGAATAAGCTAATGATTAAGCAGATATGAACCAGGATAAGCAAAAAGCTATGAACTAAAAGAGATAGCCACAATACCACTAAACTAACTCAGAACAATCAATGAACCTCAATTATAAGCTCAATCAAACAAATGCAACCCTATGATCAACTCAGATTTCTAATCCTATACTACCAATAAGCATACCTGATTAAGCTATTCTAGTAAGCTACAAATTATGAGATCAAGGGTGCAAGTTATAGACTACCATACAGAGATGCAATAAGAACAAAAATCTAAGGCTTAAGCTATCTGCTACTAATCAAAAAGATGCCATGAAAGTGAGTCCAAACATGTGTGCAGGGGAACTTAATGCTCACACAGGTAACTATAAGCTATAATTCAGATAAGCTAATGAGTTCTAATCCTAGATTACCTTTTTGATATTGTTACACTAGTTACTAGAGACTACAAATCAACAAATAATAGCTAATTCTAACTACTAAAGAAGCCTAGGACTGCTTATGAAAATGCAACCAAAAACTGAGTTAACACTAGTGTTGACTATTGAACTTGCTACTAAACTTTGACTAATCCTAATTTCTATAGCTGATTACTACTTCTAATTGTGATATTAAGCTACAATAAGGTTGAATTAAGCAATCTACATCTATTATGTAACTACAAATTCAAAGCTTTAAACTGTTTCTACTTTGAATCTAACAATTAAGCTAGATTGAAATCTAATTTGACTAATTAAGTAGAACACCTACTGATTTTTATGATCCTAACTCTATTACTATACTAGTGAAGTATAATTGAAACAGTAAATCAACATTACAACAACCATATTACTCAGCAAAACTTAAATCCAAACAGCCCCTTAACTATAGCTTACACTACCAAAAGCTGATACAAGCTATCAAATGCTGAACCAATGTTACTCACAGATGTAATAACAATCTATAAAGCAGAATTAACCATAAAATCCAACTAATAACAACAAAAACTCATAATCACTAGTGCTAAAATTCAAAGATATGACATAAGCAAAACAGCAAACAGAATCCTACACCATAACATTCACTACTAATGATCTAAGCTACAAATTCTACACTACTAGAAGCAATTAAAACAATCATAAACAACCAAATACCAACAGTTACAAAGAAACTCACTAATTATCAGCTAACTAGGCAAAATTGAGAGTGAAACTTACAAATGCTTTCCTCTCAGCTCAAAATAGAGAGGATTCACTTTGCTTGCCTGTCACTAGACAGGCTGAGATCATCCATGGTTATCTCAATCTATCAACAAAATCACCACAGCTTCCATACTTCTACCACAGTTGACTATTGCTTGACCAAAAGAATGAACAAGTGATATATAGAAACTTTGATGAATGGACTACTTCTTTTCAGATACCAAAAATCAACATAAGTAATTTTAAACAGCAACAAAGATTAAATGAAAGCTGATTAACACCAATCTAATTCTTATTTATTTGATTTTCTGATTTAATTTGAAAACTTTGAATGTAACAGTAAATGTTTTGTAAACAATGAACTCTAAGATGATTAGGAATTCTAAAACAGAAATACAAGATTAAGCTGAAAGTTATAAACTAAAATAAGCAGTAATGAGAAAGATTAAAAGTACTTTGTATTAATTGAAAAGAGATTACAATTTAAAACAAGCTACAATTCAGAAAACAAATTGGCAGAGTTTGGCTACTCCAAACTCCACACCTATACAAGCATTATATCACCCTTTTTATAGCGGAAGTGAGGAGAGAGTATACGGATTGCCATGTTGGCAATCCGTGTGAGGTTGTGCTTCTTCACACCTATTCTGAGCCTCTTGATCAACTTCAATCATTTCCCACTTCATATCAACCCTTGGATCAATCATTGTGACGCATCTCTGCCAATAGTATGATGCCACGTAGCCATGCGTGTGCTTCTTGAGCTCTGACAAGTCCTGACACATCTGACATCTTCTAGAAACCCATTGATTTGGCAAATCTACCCTTAATTGTGGTTAATTTTGGAGAGGAGTAATTAGGGTTCATGGTTACTATTCATTGAACAGTAATTTCTGGGTAGTGAGGTAAAATGGGGGGCGGGTAAGTGTACGGGGTGTGTTTGTTTTTATTTATTTGTTTTGTGTTTAACCCATTGACCGGGTAGTGGGTATGGGCTTGGACTTTTGGTTTTGGTGATGGGCTTTGGGTAAATAAGTTGGGAATGGGCTTGTAGTATATTGGACTTTGGCAGATTTGGACTTTTAATGTTTTAGAGATTTTGGTAATATGACTTCCAAGGACCAATGGTGTATTTTATGAAACTTTAAGGGCCATTTCTGCCAATTCAGGAAATATTAATCCAAGGGCTAATCTTGCCAAATAGTTATTCTTCAAGGTAGATTCTGACAGCCTGAGCATAAAAGTGATCCGAACTTGAGAATTCTTTCCCGGCTTCGACTCTTGAACCTTTTTCATACTCTCGTGCTTGGTTTTTTCGGTTTTTGTGTGATTTTCATCACTTTGTAAAATATCCGCACCTGCATATCACAAACACAAAAACACACATTTTCTTGGCATTTGTTAGCTCAAATAGTCGTTTTGGGTTGGTATTTGGTCAAATAATAGTGAGTGAATAAGCACTCACCATAACACATAGAGTTAACTCATACTAATTATAACTTATCAAATCATAAAAGAGGCCTAGGAGTTTTAGAAACTCAATTAGAGCATTATAGGGCAAATGAATCTAAGTTCAATGATGATATTGCAGTATTAAGAAGAGACTTAGATTATCAGGTTGCTATTAATAAGGTACTTAGAGAAGAGCTAGAAAAAGTTAAAGTGGCTAGTGAGAATATAATGATAACTAAGCAAACATTGGATCATCAATCCAAGAGTATTGATAAAATTTGGGAAGCCCAAATTGTGAGCAAAGCCAAATCAGGACTTGGATACAAAACAGTTCCACCACCTCTAAGAGGTGTTCCATCACCTCCTGGCATTGACTTAGCTCACACAGGTTTAGAAGAATTCCAGGAACCACCTATGACCTATGGACCAAAGTTTGTTAAACCAGTTGAAATTGAAAAGGTTCAGGTTGAGGTTGATGTATTTGATAGTGCTAGTGACTCATCTCTTAAAGATGATAATTTGAATGTTGAGTCTAAGCCTAGTGTTCCTGAGAATGTTAAAGTGGAAGTTAAAAGAAGTATTCCTGATGTAGTCAAAGAGAAGCCTAGGTCACATCCTAATTTCACTAGGCCCACTACTAGATATGCAGAGATGTACAGAAGTAGGTCATCAACTCCTAGGGGTAATATGAGGAGTTGGAATCATGTTAAATCTAGGCAATTTGGTAGTGACTTTGTGTTCAATAACAAACCATGTCATATATGTGGTAGCTTTGACCATTTGGCTTATAGCTGTACCTACCACTTGGGAAGAAGGGAAGTGTTTGGGAATACTTGGGTGAATGGACACAATGCTAATAACTTAACTCACCCAAATCCACTTAGCAAGATGATTCCCAGGTCTGTTTTGCTTCATTCTGGCATTAAACCAATTTCCACTGCTAGACCAGCAGTTTCCACTGCTAGACCAGCAGTTGCCACTGCCAGAAATAAAAACAGAGTTTACCCTAAGCCCCCTGTTACTACTTTTGTTAAATCTACACAAACAGGGAAAAAGACAAATTTTGAAAAGAAAATTAACAATAATCAGAAGTGGGTACCTAAAATTTCTAAGCCAGCAGTTTCCGCTGCTAAGCCAGCAGTTACCACTGCAAGGCCAAAGGTTACCACTGGTAGGTCTGTTAACAAGAAAAGGGTAAATATGGGAAATGCTGTTAAGGCCTCAGCTCGTTGGGAATGGAAACCAAAAGGAACCATCACCTCAAACAATCCCAATGGTGTATCAATGACCTTTGATAGATACAATTATACTGATACACGAGGCAGATCCAAGTCATTTGTGGCTTGGGTCCCCAAAAGGAACTAATTCCTTTATTTTGTGTGCAGGGACATTCAAAGACTACTAATGCTAAACAAAATTGTGAATGACTTGATTATTATATACTTTTTAGTTTCAACATTGACTCACTAATATGTTTGCAAGTTGTTTGGTGTATGTGTATGTTTTATGTCTATTTTGAAAATGTTATGAGATTGTAAGTTGTATGTTATAGTCACCAAGTGTTGTAGCCAAGGGAATGTGGTCAAGTATGCTGAACATGGTTTCTACTGATAAGATGATTATGCTGAAGGTCTTACACATTTGATAAATAAAAGAAGATCTTTTCATTCATTCAAAGAAACAAGTTACAGCTTACATTCAAAGTTCCACCTGAATTACAAAGACCATTCCTAAACATTTGGCTAATTGAGTACTACTAGCTTCTATCAATTATTACAAAATACTTGAGGCTATGACAAGTACAATGATGAAGCTGAAGATGAAAATGGAAAAAGAAGAGAAGGAAGACTGTGAAGATACTCAAGTACCAAAGTCAAGAAAATACTCAAGAACTTTGGTCCATGGCAACATTCCTCAATCATCTACTTCAGCTTCTCCTTTCCCTTACGTATGATCTCAGCCTTCTTGCTCTATCCAATATGTTCTTGATGAGGAAGACCAGGTTCTGGAGCAGGAAGATCCAACACCAAATTTGGTGATGTTGGAAGAGATGTATCTCTCTTACTTGATCTTGGTTGGGATCTCTCTGGTGTGGAAGGAGGAAGAAAGGTTGGATCTTCATTTTCTTCCTCTGAAGAGTCTTCATCATAGGTACAGATGAAGGGTGAGACAAGCTCTCTCTCAGCAGGATTAGGAACATGGCTTGGTTCACCCTTCCTATATGCATTCCATTGTCTTTCTTGAGCATCCCATCGTCTCCCTATTTCTCTCTCATAGTCAGAATTATCAAGCCCCCATGGATATGGTGGTAAATCTTCTTCTGATGATGAAGAAGAGGAGTTTTGATCTGAGGTTTCTGGGTTTGATGACATGGTTTTGGTGGAGAATTGGGTTAATTGGGAAATTAGGGTTTAAAAGATTATTTGGGGTAAATTGGTGACTGAGATGTGTTGTTTGGGGGTGATTAAATAAGCCAAGTTTAGGTATTACGATAATTAATGAAGGTTATTTACTCATATCTCTTTTGGTTGGTTGGAAGAGTAAATTTTGGGTTGACTTTTGGGAAGATATTTTTATGAATAGTAACTTGGTTAAAAAGTTACTTTGGGTTAATCTCTATGGGTTAAGTTGAGAGTTACCTTGTGGTGCAGAATACAACCCATATCATTGGAGTTATAAGGTGTGTATCATAGACACACAACAAATGGTTATTGATTCACCATGTCTAATCCACATAAGAATCAGCTAGTCCAGAGCAAACGGCTACTGGTAAAGACTTATCAAATCCGTTTATGGTTGATAGTTTACCAAAAACTAGGTTATCAACTCACCATACATCCATGTGATCAAGAGTTGGCTAGTCCATAAGCAAACGGCTCATGGTAAAGACATATCAAATCCGTTGATAGCTGGTAGTTTGCTTAAAACTATGATACGAGCAGCAAATTTTCATGTTTTATTCACCACTGCTCTTTGATATTTTGGTGAAAATTTTACCACTGCTAGTTCATCAGTTACCACTGCAAGAGTAATTTTTCCACTGATGACTAGCCGTTACAACTGTTGTGTCAGTAATCCAATTTTTACTAGCCGTTGTAAAAACAACCGTCTTTCCTTATTAATAGGGTAAAATCTTTTGTGGATTATCTACTTACTTATTTTAAATTATTCTTTTTCCAAAGATAATTCTTCCTAAAGATAATTCACATTGCGCACCTCCTCAAACCCTATTAGTATAAATTGATCATCATACGGCTTGCTTTTTATCTTGATTACTAACACTTTTATTCTTTCTTTTCACAAATATCATGGCGATTCTAAGATTTGTCGAGGAGCACAACCAAGTGGCCTACTTACAAAAGTCAAACGAGAAGAGTGGCCCTATTTTTCATCAGATTGTGAATTTTCTAAACACTACGCATATAAGGTATGCCTTAACTATTAATCCCACAATCTATGTCTCTCATATCAAACAGTTCTGGAACACTATGGAGTCCATAACTCTTGAACAGGGAGACACACAAGAATCTGTGGATGCTCTAAGAGCCACAGTTGATGGGGTAACTATTGATGTTACTGAGTCATCCTTGAGGAGAATTCTCCAATTGGATGATCTCAATGGTATCATCACATTACCTAATTCAGAAATTTTTACAAATATTGCTTTAATGGGTATGATACATCTGAACAAAAAGTTACTTTCAGAAAAGGATGCTTTTGTCCCCATTGGAGATTTTTAATTCATACTCTTCTACATTGCCTAAGTCCTAAGAAAACATCTTATGAACAATTTGCATCAACCATAGCTTATCCTTTGGTTTGTTTGGCAACAGATAGGACTTTCATTTTTTCAAAGTTTATTTTCAATAATATGAAAGGCAATGTAAAGAGTCAATATAAATTTTTGATGTATCCAAGGTTTGTGCAAGCAGTGTTAAATGAGTTTCAACTGCACCCTCACAATAGAATTTATGAACCTTCCACTCTTAAGCCAAAAGTTTTTCAAAACATGTGTAAGGCTTCAGAACTTTGGAATGGGGAGGTTCATCCACTTTTGCCTCAAATGCTTGCTAAAATTGCTCAAGTACAGGGTGAGGATGCACCAATCCCAGCTGTATCTCAAAACACACCCACTATTGTTGTTCCACAAATTCAACACACCCCTGCTGTAACTCACACTTATGAGAGAAGGTCTAAACAGCCAACTTCTCTCATCTCAACATTGCATGTTACTGAGCCTTTTGGTTTAGGAACAAGCAGTGGTGGTTCAAGGCTTCATCCTAGTCCAACTAGGGAAGAGCCTGGACCAATGCCTTATGATTCACCTCTCCCAGCAGGTTACACAGTTGGAAGTGATGAAGGCAGTGTGCAACAATATGAATTGATGGACATTTGTACCAAATTAGTCATGCAGGTTCAAGCTCTGGAGAAAGATCTGGCACAGACCAAAGAACAACATGCCACAGAGCTGAATAATTTGAAGGCTGAGATTCAAAGATTGCATAATGAAGTTAAGAATCTCAAGAAGCAAAGATCTCAGGTTGTGTTATCTTCATCATCTTCACCTCAGGATGAGTTTTCTGCAAGTTCTACTAAAGTTTTGGGAAATTCTTCCAAACAGGGGAGGAAAATAGATGCAGAGCTTAAGGGGAGGAGTAAAAACTTTGAAAAAGTCTTTGCTGAGCTTAATGATTCTGATGATGCTCAAGCAAAAGTCTTTGCTGAGCTTAATGATTCTGATGATGCTCAAGCAAAAGATGATGATGCTGAGACTGAGGGGAGGAAATTGGATTTTGAAGATATGGATGCTGATGCAGGTTTTAACTTTGATGATTTAGTTGAAACAGCTCAACCAATTTCAACTGAAGCAGAACAAGTTCCCACTGATCATCTAATTACCACTGCAAGTGAAAATGTTCCCACTGCTACTCAGGAAGTTACCACTGCAGAGGAAGAAGCTGCCAGAATAAGATCAGTTAAAGGAAAAGCTATTATGATTGCTTCAGATCAAGAGCAAACAAGAAAGATTTCTAAGAAAGAACAAGCTCGGATTAACTTTGATGCAAGATTAGCAGAGCAACAACAAGCTGAAGAGAATGAAAGAAAGAAAAAGCTTAAGGAAGATGAAATTGCTAGCTTTATGGAAGCAACTAGGTTGGATAAACTTGAAGCAGTAATGGCACAACCACTTTCAGTTGTTCCACCTATGATCATGCATGAGAAACCTCCATTATTCACTTATGTGCCTACAGAAGAAGAGATTGGATATTTGATTTATAATGATCAAATAATCAGGAAGAAGGCCATTGAACTTATTGCAAATACAACCTTGAATGAAGAACAAAGGTCTGCTCAACTTAAAGATTTTATTCAAATGAAGAATCAGCAGGCTCTTGATGAAATCATTGGGGATGTTAGAAAAGGTCAAAAGAAGCCAAGAAAGCTTACAAAGGCACAGATTATTGCTGAGATGAAGACTTTTTGTTGTCATGTTGGAAACATGAAGATGGCTCAATTCAAAGGAATGTCACATGAACAGGTTGAAGGTATTTACTACAGAATCAAAAGACAATATAGTAAATTCATTCCAATGGATCAAGAACCAATAGTTATGAAGGCAAAAATAACTGGAGTGAGTCTTGAATCTAAAGATGCAAAGAAGTTGAAGACTCAGAAATTGTCTCAAGCAGAAGAGGGTCCTAGCAAGTTGACTGAAGATCAAGTTACAAACATGTTGTTTATAGAGACTGATGTACTTAACATTGAACCTCTACAAGCAAATTATCCATGTGGAAAACTAGAAGGGGGGGTTGAATAGTTTTACGCCTTTTTCGTTTTGCTTATTTTATAAAAGATAGTTTCTAAGATGAAACTTTCAAATCACTTTAATACATAAATATATATATACTAGTTAATTTATGATTTAGTATAAATACTACTTATGTATAATGTACAATTTCAAAACACTTAATTACAAAAGTATAAATACAAGATTTATTAAAGGTTTTATATATACAATGCTTATGTATAATGTTTGGAAAGAATATACAATTTCATATATTTTATGTAAGCATATATATGTGTAGTAGTGTATAGATATAATTATATGTACTAGGTTGGTTTTTGTAAGATTAGTTTTATGATTGGATTTTAGTTTGATCTTTATGTGAAATCAACATATGCACAATACTATCAATTATGACTATGTGTGAAATGCAAGTAAGTAATAAATCAAAGAGTGAGAGATGGAAAGATCAAACCGAGACACAAAGGATTTATAGTGGTTCGGCTACAAGGACACCTTCCTTGCCCTACTCCACTCCCCGAGTCACCTACTCGAGAGTTTTCTTCACTAGATCAAATATCTCCTTTATGGCGGAGAAAACCGTACACACCAATATATACACCAATTTACACACCAATCTTCACACCAATCTACACACCAATCTTCACACCAATCTACACACCAATCTACACACCAATCTTCACACCTATCTACTATTTTCTTCACACCAATCTTCTACACACCAATCTTCTATACACCAATCTTCTATTCTCTTCACACCTTCAAAGTATTAATGTCTTGACACCTTCAAGTCACTAATATCTTCGCAACTTCAATGCACTAGTGTCTTGACACCTTCAAGCCACTAATGTCTTCACACCTTCAATGCACTAATGTCTTGACACCTTCAAGCCACTAATGTCTTCACAACTTCAATCTACAAATGTCTTCTAGTCTTCTCCACTAGAGATCCTTAATTTCTTCACTACAAGCTCCTATTGCTACAATCTCCTATCACCACTACTATCTAACCCTTCTTCTTCACTTCAAGTTACACTTCACACTTACAACAATTCTAGATTCTTCAACTAAATCTAGTTAACTAATACATACACCTTATTCACCAAAGTATGAAAGATATACAAGAAAATATAAACAAACAACTTAGATAGCAAGATGATACTAAGTTGTAATACTTCTAATAGAAGTATTCTTCTCTTTGCACTTGAAAGAATGAGGCTTTGGATCACTTGGAAACAAAGGCTTATGAAATGATCAAAGGATTTTTAGGATTGAAATGGAGATCTAGAACAGAAAGTTTTTGTGCAAAAAGGTAGGGAAAAAATCCAGGTTTAAGGTGGTATTTATAGGCAACAAGTTCTGACAGAGGAGCATGGCCGGCCCCCTTAAAGCATGGCCGGCCCCCTTAAAATTAAGGGGACCGCCCCTTATAATTAAGGGGGCCGCCCAACTGTAACGGCCAGAAAACTTGTCTTTTAGTGGGGAAAGTTTATTTGGTGAAAAACTAACTGATTTTGGTTAAATATTTGAAATCATATATTTAGTATGATTAAAACATTTTTCCTTATTACCAAAAGTGTTTTTCAAAGATATATAATAAGATTATATAATTAAATAAACTTTGTATTAGTTAATTAAATACCCCTTTGATCATACATTGCACTAACCACTTTGTTTATTCATACCTTAAGTGATTTGTTGGTGAAAGTGATTATTTATTACTAAATACGTGTTTACGTCATGATCTTTGGTTTGATTAGTTTAAGTTTTGTGATTATCAAAACATAGAGATATCGGAAGATATGAATAATGTTTTTAGTCAATTATTTATATCAACAATCTCCTCCTTTTTGATGATTACAAAACCTAAACTTATTAAATCCAAAAATTAATATTTAGACAAGTATTTAGTAAGTTTACATTCACTTCTCCCCCTTTTTGTAGAATCAAAAAGGTTAGGCCGAATAAGCTTCGTGAGAGAAGTTTAAACGGGTAGAAAACTCCCCCTTGATGTATGCTCCCCCTCGTTTGAGGGCATCAAGGTTTCAAGAAAGTAATTTTTGCAAGAAAAATATTAGAAGCACAAGCATGGCACAAGCAAATACATATAGCATAATATTAGCAAGTAATAATCATGGCACAAGGTAATAAGAAACATATATTAAACCATTCAATAATAGAGAAATGATTATGTCAACCCATAATCATTGTTACAAAGGCAATACAAATAGAATTCTAAATAACATAGAACATCCTATAGTGCCAACAAGGAGTGTCATCAAACTTTCTTGAATCCCAAAATGGTTGAGGAGTTTTATTTGAAAATGAGAAAACATAAGCATATCAAATGCTTGGTGGTTTAGTGGAGGTAAACTCTTGGTTCCATGAGTGTTGGTGAGTTTGTAGAGCTTGGTGGTGGTGGATTTGAAGTGGAGTTTGTTGGTTGAGAGTTGTGATGTTGTTCAAGTGATGGGGTTTGTTGAGATCTAGTAAGAAGATACTCAATCCAAGTGAAGTGCTCATTCAAGGCAATGGTTTGTTGTTGAAGGAAGATGCAACAAGGGCAATTGTTAACATGCTTCTCAAGTTGGTTTTTGTTATGTGGTGATGATGGTGAGCTTGATTGTGGTGGATCCAAATTGCGTTGAGCAAGATGTAAAGCTAAAAGAGCACTAAGCTCATGTGCCTCTTTTAGCTCCTCAACGAACTTCAAGTGTTCGGAGGAAGGTGATGGTGGTGGAGCATGATAGTTGTCTTGGGTGAAGGTTTGCACATGCAACATTGGAGTAACATGTGAGGTAGTAGGAAGTGGTGGTGGTACTCTAGGTGGTGGAGATATGTTTAAACTTGGGTAATCATGAAAACATGATATGGGTGGAAGAGTTTCTTCATGAGTGGATGATGTCTTTGTTGAATGAGCAATATGTGAAGTGTTGATTGAGATATTGGGATTGTTGTTTTGGGATTGAGCATGCTCATCAAAAGAGGAAGCATTAATGAGGGTATTAGTGGAAGATAGGTTGTGGGATGACTCATTTGAGTAGGTTTGAGGTTGAGTTGTTGGTTGACTTGAAACAACATCACAAGAGTTATGACAAGAATCAAGTTTCCTCCTCCAAACGGGTTTGACGGAGATCCTTGCGGTTCTTGAAATCTTTGGTTTTTGGTTGTTGGGAGATGACATGTTTGGGTGTGATGGCATTAATGATGGAAAGAGGGTATTTATAGTGTATGAGAAATGTGGTTTAGGAAGGTAAATTTTGAGGGATAGCATGGGACAAAATATGTTTGTGAATTTTGGGAAGTATAGGCTGAAATGGGTCAAAAAGTGATAAAGAAAACAGTATCCCCGACCATCAGATGGCCGGTCCCCTTAAATGGAGGCCGGTCCCCTTAAATTTAAGGGGGCCGCCCTTATGATTTAAGGGGGCCGCCCATCTGGTGATTCCCAGAATGCCAGAAATGGGTTTTTGGCAGAGAATTTTCAAAAAGGTTGTGTTTTTGGGTTTGGATTCAAGTAAGTTCAACTATTGAGGCAATATAGAGCATACTATTCATGAATGTAGAGAATATCATAGAAATAATTAAAGTAAACAATTAATTCCTAATAATCATGTCATCTACTAATATTTCAATTAAGTTGGGTAACTAAGGAAGCAATAAAGCAAACTAGTTAAGTATGCAACTATGAAAAGATAATGGTAAGTAGGATAAGTGCAGACAAATTGAAGATTGCTTATGATAAACACGTGGGAAGACATGATTATATGAACTTCAAGACTTGTTACAAACAAGATCCATATGGGCAAACCATGATTCTCATGAAATGATTTGATTAAATTGTAGATGTCATTTTCACATAAGTGTATGACATATATGAGAAGATAAAAACAATGTTTTAAATAAAATGTTTTTAGTTTTATTCAACAATGTTTGAAAGTAAGTTTTCACTTAATCCCATAAATCTGAGAATGAAAGAGTTTAATGAGAAGCAAAGTTCATACAGATAAACTAGTGTTAGGTATATATAGGAAGTGCAATTTAATCAAGTTGGAGAATGAGTATGAGACTATTACTAGTGGTGCTCAATTCAGGCTAAACACGACCGTTTTTACGGGTTACACACACCCAACTTCTCACATAGAAGCAATTCAACCGTTAGGTTAAATTGAATTTCTAGCCAATAGATTCTCCAGTAGTCATTCTCCTTTTTAGACGAAATCGAGTTCCTAAATTTACCTATCGAAGATTACCAAATATGTAGTTTACTTGATTCACTAATACTTAGCTTAATGTTTTGAGATACATTCAAGTTAGTATCCCAATAAAACAAAATTTGTTTTGTTTCAAAAAGAAAAAATGTTTCTTATCTTGATAAAGATCAAAATAATGTTATGATAGCTTATGATTAAGCATGTTGTTTGAAAAAGCATAAAATAGATATTCGAAAGGTTTTAACTCAAAGAAAGAAGTGTTTAAATATGATGTTTTGATTTTGACAATCAAGAAATTTTAAGTGAAAGATACACTTCAAGAGAATCGATTAAACCCATTGTCACATATAATAGTTTCTAATGGCAACTAAAGATATGAAGAGATATGGTAGACATTAAACATCTAAATGCAATGAGATAGGAAGGGACAAAGAAAATCGTCAATGAATACAATATAGACATATGAATATATGCATGTATACAAGACACATTGTAATATTGAGTTACTAGCAAGTCTTAATTATAACACATCTATTAATGCAACTAGTAAGATCATATAGCATAAATGGCAAGTATTCTACTTTAAATCATAGAAGATTATCAATATAGATGAAACCTAAGATAAATAATAATAGACATAGCAACAAGAGGGTTAATTATCCTAATGTTATGTATGCATATATTGGTATTCATGATCTAAGAGCATAGCAACATATAGATTAAATCATATTAATATACTAATTGAAGCATATTCTAATATAATGTAATGTAGGCAAGTTTTTGAAAAGAAAACTTACCTCAGGTCCAGCTTTTCTTTAAGATTGGTTATGAGAGCAATAGAAGACTTCAAAAAGATTTACCCCAAAGCAAGTTGAAGAAGCGAAGTAAAGTTCCAATGCATTAAGGATCAAGGAGTTTTGATCATAGAAATACTATCGGTCGCAACAATCATCACAAGACGTGCAGAATGGTAGAACAAGAATCCTTCGTTATGAGGTAGTAACGAACACACCATAAAGTCAATGCACCCAAAAGTGAAACACAGACCACCGAAGATCAATGATAACCGCCATAATGTCAAAAGTAACACATGTGTAGAGTGTGAAACATAATAGAGGGAACCAATGGTCATCAAGTAGAAGAAATCGAATAAAGTGATCCAAAAAGTAGTAGTTCCTTTGATCGTTAATTACCTACACATGACAGAGAGCTTGGTACCCAGATTCTCATGGGTCCGAGTTGATTAGTAGCGAACATCCAATGCACTTAAATGCATATGAAGAGGATGTCATCAAGAAGTACAAGAATTCATTATTTGTTTGTTTTAACAAACAAACAATAACTTTCTTGACTAGAGAAATAATCAATGGATGTAAATAATAATAGTTCTAAATTTTTCCACTAGGTTTAACAAATTTTATTTGTTTTGATGTATTTATCAAATACTCATCTGCCGTAAATCCTAATCCGGTTTTATCATAAAATGACTTTTGAATGTCAAGTAGATATTTTAAAGATTTAGAACTATTTTCGAATTTTGCCAATATTTTTGCTTTTTCCTTTTCCATTTTAATTTCATGTTTATATTCTTGACAATTTTTACATTCAAGATCAATTTCAATATTACTTTCAAGTTTAGACATTTTGTCTTCTAAAATTATTTCTTTTTCAAAATTATTTTCAGCGGATGTTGAAGATTCATTTTTAAAAATAATTTTTGAGTCAATGTTGCAAAAATGTTTGAAGTTATTTTCCATTTTTGAAAATTCTAATATAAATTGATCATAGCAAAAATGTTTAGTTTTGGATTGTACCTTCTTTGTAGTTGTACATTCCTCACATGCATCAATACTAGTGTTCTCATTTGATTGAATATTCTCATGAGCCGTGTTATCATCGTCTTCTTTGCACTTGTTGCACCATGATTCATTTACGCTCTTTCTTTGGATTTGGTTCATGTATTCTTCGTTGTAGATACCTTCAATGATCACATTTGAACTAGTAGTACATGTGTTTATTTCAACTAAATGTTTATTTACTAAATTTTCTAGATTAACTATTTCTTGTGCAATATCAAGTATACCATCTTTGGTTTTACATTCTTCTTGGTGAATCTTTAAAAGACATTTTCAAATATCATTTGCCGTTTTACAATGAAATAATCTTTCATATTTGACTTTTGGTAGAGTTTTGAAAATAAGTAATTTGGCATTAGTGTTTTTATCAATTTTAGTTTGAAAATTATTATTTTGATTTTCAAAATCTATTTTGGTTGATTTAAGATCACCAATTGAAATGATATGCCAAAGATCAAGATCTATTGATTTCACATAATTTTCAAATTTGTTTATCCATTCAAGAAAATGATCATTTTCAAATAATGGTGGTTGTTGCATAAATTCCCCTTCTAAATATTTTTCAAATTCCATAGATTGTTACAAGTTTTAAAATACAGTCTATTTTAAAAATCTTGCTAGACGTGGCTCTGATACCAATTGTGGAAAACTAGAAGGGGGGGGGTTGAATAGTTTTACGCCTTTTTCGTTTTGCTTATTTTATTCTAAGATGAAACTTTCAAATCACTTTAATACATAAATATATATACTAGTTAATTTATGATTTAGTATAAATACTACTTATGTATAATGTACAATTTCAAAACACTTAATTACAAAAGTATAAATACAAGATTTATTAAAGGTTTTATATATACAATGCTTATGTATAATGTTTAGAAAGAATATACAATTTCATATATTTTATGTAAGCATATATATGTGTAGTAGTGTATAGATATAATTATATGTACTAGGTTGGTTTTTGTAAGATTAGTTTTATGATTGGATTTTAGTTTGATCTTTATGTGAAATCAACATATGCACAATACTATCAATTATGACTATGTGTGAAATGCAAGTAAGTAATAAATCAAAGAGTGAGAGATGGAAAGATCAAACCGAGACACAAAGGATTTATAGTGGTTCGGCTACAAGGACACCTTCCTTGCCCTACTCCACTCCCCGAGTCACCTACTCGAGAGTTTTCTTCACTAGATCAAATATCTCCTTTATGGCGGAGAAAACCGTACACACCAATATACACACCAATTTACACACCAATCTTCACACCAATCTACACACCAATCTTCACACCAATCTACACACCAATCTACACACCAATCTTCACACCTATCTACTATTTTCTTCACACCAATCTTCTACACACCAATCTTCTATACACCAATCTTCTATTCTCTTCACACCTTCAAAGTATTAATGTCTTGACACCTTCAAGTCACTAATATCTTCGCAACTTCAATGCACTAGTGTCTTGACACCTTCAAGCCACTAATGTCTTCACACCTTCAATGCACTAATGTCTTGACACCTTCAAGCCACTAATGTCTTCACAACTTCAATCTACAAATGTCTTCTAGTCTTCTCCACTAGAGATCCTTAATTTCTTCACTACAAGCTCCTATTGCTACAATCTCCTATCACCACTACTATCTAACCCTTCTTCTTCACTTCAAGTTACACTTCACACTTACAACAATTCTAGATTCTTCAACTAAATCTAGTTAACTAATACATACACCTTATTCACCAAAGTATGAAAGATATACAAGAAAATATAAACAAACAACTTAGATAGCAAGATGATACTAAGTTGTAATACTTCTAATAGAAGTATTCTTCTCTTTGCACTTGAAAGAATGAGGCTTTGGATCACTTGGAAACAAAGGCTTATGAAATGATCAAAGGATTTTTAGGATTGAAATGGAGATCTAGAACAGAAAGTTTTTGTGCAAAAAGGTAGGGAAAAAATCCAGGTTTAAGGTGGTATTTATAGGCAACAAGTTCTGACAGAGGAGCGTGGCCGGCCCCCTTAAAGCATGGCCGGCCCCCTTAAAATTAAGGGGACCGCCCCTTATAATTAAGGGGGCCGCCCAACTGTAACGGCCAGAAAACTTGTCTTTTAGTGGGGAAAGTTTATTTGGTGAAAAACTAACTGATTTTGGTTAAATATTTGAAATCATATATTTAGTATGATTAAAACATTTTTCCTTATTACCAAAAGTGTTTTTCAAAGATATATAATAAGATTATATAATTAAATAAACTTTGTATTAGTTAATTGAATACCCCTTTGATCATACATTGCACTAAGCACTTTGTTTATTCATACCTTAAGTGATTTGTTGGTGAAAGTGATTATTTATTACTAAATACGTGTTTACGTCATGATCTTTGGTTTGATTAGTTTAAGTTTTGTGATTATCAAAACATAGAGATATCGGAAGATATGAATAATGTTTTTAGTCAATTATTTATATCAACAATCCAGTTGTTAATTGGGAGATCTTTTCTGATAGTTTTGGTGTTGCTTGGAAGATCATCAGAACTGGAAGTGTCACAAACATTTGCAGAGATTTTGAAGATATTGTTAGATGTTGTGATAGAGAAGATTTGGATACTTTGTGGAGAATTGTTCAAGATCAGTTTAAGAAGGATGAACTTGTTGATGTCAAAGCTAAAGAGTTATGGGTTCACTTCAAAAGATTATATGAACCTGACCCAAGTGATAGGTATTGGAGATTTGAAGCTAATGGTACAAGAACTTTGTAGAAATTCTATGATTCAAGTTCTGTGCATCATATTTCTACTCAAGATGGAGTTGATGTTTTTATGCTGGCTGAGAAAGAATATCCATTGAGAGCTGGTGTATTGAAAGTGATGTTGACAGAGAACCTTAGATGCTGGGAAAGAACTGAAGTCATAGATGATTTGATACAAAGGATTTATGATTAAAGTGTGAGAGCTGATAAAGAGTTATTAAGAAGAAGATAAGTGTTTGGAAGAATTCCCATATCCTCATGTTTACTGAATACTTGAAGAAACTTATTGATTTATGTATTAATCATAAGTTAGGGGAGGATTGTTGGGAATTATACTAACAGTTACCACGGATAGTGAAGATGTTACAACTGCAGAAGATTGTACTTGCAGTGGAAACTCATTACCACTGCAAGAACATATATTACCACTGCTTATTAGATAACTGTTAGGAAACGCGTCTAGATAAATATAGAATAGATCTTGTGTATATCTTATTCTATTAGCTTTATACTTATCTTGTAGAAGAGGACTCCTTGTGCTATAAAAGGAGATCCTAGGTTAAGGGTTAATATAGACAAAATATACAAGTTGTCATATAACTCTTATACGTTTCTAGAGCTTCAAGGTGTAACCCTAGTGATATCAAGATCACTCGTATTATTATCATTAATAATATTGGAGCTAATAGTTTGTTTATATACATTGTTCTTATACAACTGTCTTATTCACAATCAACCTTCTAAGTGTTACTAAGTAGATTCCGCATACTTAGTGATATAATTCAAAGTATCAATCTAACACAAGTTAAAGATGTTTAGATCCATCATGATGGGTTTTGGACTTGAAACTCCCACACAGTTAACTGTGTGGGTGATATTGCTTATGATTTTGACTTATGCTGTGTTTAAGACTCAGAAAATGGTCACCCTGACCCTATATCACCCCAAGTAACTTGATGAGACCAAGAGTTATGATAAAAAAAAAAACAACAAGAGCACCACAGATAAGCTTAAACCAAACACCCCTTAACAGATTTGCAAGAGAGATTTAACAAACAAAACTCCAACTAATCTTTGACTACTGAATCACAGGAACTTATATCAACATATTATGCTAAATTACACAAATAAACAACAACAAAAACAAAAATTAACCAAGATTACTAAGATCCAATGTTTGACAGTCAAATAGGAAAATTATATAACAACTGATTCCAACAAATAACCAACTGATTCAAGACCTAAATTATTCTAAATTGAACTAAACAAGCACACTTGCCACAGAATTGAGCTACAAAAAGTGATTAAGTAATAAAAAGTGAGAATGAACCAAGAAACTCACAATGTGCTTCCTGCTCAAACTAATTGAACCCTGAACCATACACCACCTAATGGCTTCCACAAGCCCCTATTACCCTTTGCAATCCAAAAATCAACCAAACTTCCAAGCTGCTTCAACCTTTGTCCATTTTTTATTTTATTTTTATTTTTCTTATATTTTTGATATTATTTTATGAAACTGAGTCACTAGTTGTTGTAGAAGCTTGTAAGGCTTCTAAAAACTTTATATGTGAACTTATAAGAGTTTTCAAACTGCTTTTTAACACTACAAGGCTTTGTAATGAGAATCTAAATATTTGGTGGAAACTTGAAATTTAAGAAACAAGCAAATAACTTAAACTGGAATTTTCATTACTTTAAAACAGATTACAAGTGCTAAAGGAAATATTACAATACTAAAAATTAAAAAACTACACACACTAATGCTCATATTGAGCTACAATATATAACGACCTAAAAATAAGTCCTATCTCTTCCCACATGGCTTCCCTTTGAAATCTGAGTGTCCCACTAGCCTTTATTTTGACCTCTGACCAAATCCTCACCATCCAATTGCATTTTGATCGATCCTAGCCCTTGATTGTCTTTTCCCGCCAAAAACAAAACGGGGCAAAATTAGTGTTATGGTTGGGGTGTATTTATTGTGGTGGTGGGGGTTGGTGTGGGTTGGTGTTATCATTAATTGTGGGGGGCTATGGGTGAAAAAAGTGAGAGGAGGGGGGGGACATAATACCCTGGTTTTGGGGTAAATGCTTGGGAGGGAAGGAGTTGACCGGTTTGACCGGTGCGTTTTTATTTTAAAAATGGAAGTGGGCTGGGGATGGAGTGGGCTTGGGGGATTGCTTTGGGCTTGGGGTTTGGTTTTGGATATAATAATAAGAAAGGGTCTGTTTGGTTTATGTTGTAACAAGGACCATTTTTGTAATTTCCCCAAACATGAGGGACTGAAATTGTAATTTTTCCCAAATTATACCAAGGTCTAAAAATGCCAAGTACCAAAGTCCAAGAACCATTTT
Organism: Artemisia argyi; assembly: GCA_030686995.1. Lineage (NCBI taxonomy): Eukaryota > Viridiplantae > Streptophyta > Magnoliopsida > Asterales > Asteraceae > Artemisia > Artemisia argyi. Next base: position 95,460,862 of record CM060676.1, read on the forward strand.
TGCATTTTTCCACTTTTCAAAATTTCCCAGGGACCTATTTTGCTAAATTTGAAATCTCAGGGACCAAACATGTAATTTTGGAAAACTTATGACCCAAGTGTAATATTTTGTGATTTTTGACTTTAAAAACCTTGGGTTGACTTTTTCTTTCAAAATAAATGCATAGGGACTAATTTTGACAAGTTTTGAAACTTGGGGGACTGAAACTGCCAATATTGCAAACTTTGTACGTTTTTCCTTTGTTTTTGCTCATTTTGCTTTTAAAACATATAAAACACAATCCCTGGGATAATTTAAGTATTTTGATAACCTTTTGATTGTTTTTGTATGTTTTGGCAGTTTAAATACGGCAAAAATGATGAGTGTTTGAGCACTCATCACATACCACATCACTTGCAATTGGTCACAAATATTCCTAAACAACTTCCATAATCAAATGGTAGTAAAATCAAATCAAATTCATGGTCTGAACCTAGTTTGACTGTGAGAAGTCAACTATGCCAAACACCCCTTAAAGTGGTAACTGATGAGATTCTTACTCTAAAACTAAGGATTTAAGCTAAGGTTTTGATAGATACTTGTACATAAGAGTAGACTAAACTTAAATAAGCAATAGGAATACAGAAAATAAGCAGATTATAAGCAGTAAAATAAGCAGTTATATTAAGCTAACTAGAATAAGCAGTTAATAGTAATAGTTAACATGGAATTTTGTTGCAAAGGGTTTCTAAACTAGAAATTACACTGAGATGTGCATAAAAGGCAATTTAGGAACATAAATAAGCTAAAACAAATTCTGAATAAGCACTATGAGCAGGGTAATAAGCTGAGTAAATTTTTGATGAAAAAAATAAGACTTTTATTAAATTTAAAGACAAGAGTTTACAACTGAAATTGAAAACAAGCAACACTTAAACTAAAATTAATTCTAAACTAAATTACCCTAACTCCTAATGCCTTATGAATGGCATACAATTTTCCTATTTATACTACAATTACAACTAGGGTTTCTGAATTTCCTTCTTCTCCTCTGGCATGTGTTTTTCCTTAGTAAAACCCCACCATTGGATTGCTTTGACATCATCTCAGCCCCACAATTGGATTTAGCGCCAATAGTAATTTTGGCAATTAGCCTGTGTAACTTGTGCAGGGAGTGTTATTTTGGACTAATGTGGAGGAAAGGTAAGTGTGGCAGGAGTGTAGGGTGTTGCAGGAGTAGAGGTGGTGATGATTGTGTTTTCTTACTTTTGCAGGCTCTCACGGGTGGATGTTTGGGGGTGGAGGTCAAAGGATGTCACAACTCACCATTTCAGGTCATTTCAGGTCATTTCCCGAACTTTGGAAAAACACTATTCATCAAAACACTATTCATCAATTTACTATTCATCATTTTTTGTGTCAGTTTGACATTCCGAGAAGCATTCAGGAATATTACTATTTACTAAACACTATTCATTGCCGGAAAAGTTTTCACTATTCACTTGCATTACTCATTTCATCGTAAATTTAGTTTACGGGTATTCAAATTCGCGTAACCGGATTGGTTTAGGTGCGAATTCATTTCATTAGTGTTAAGGACACTGCATACGGACTAGAGGTAGTCTGCATATCATCATAACAGCATTTCCATGTTATACCACTCTTAGGATTTTCAAATTTATATATTTCATACATTTAACGTTTTTACGTATAAGTATTTATAGTAAACGTTAACACCCGGTTTATACATGACGAATATATCTAAATATTCCCACAATGGTCCCGATATATTTTTTATATCCATTATATCATCATAAAAGTTATTACATTCATTTACCTAGTATTTTGGAATTTTATGTTTTCCAGTTCAGCGTTTTACGCAAATTATGCGTTTTTAACCCGCGTTTCCAGTTTTAACAACGTTCAAGCAACCCGATGGAACTTACCATTCATTTTTATTTTATTATGGAGTATTTTGACAAGTTTAGTCATTCTTTCAAGTTTCATATTTTTACGATGCCCGAATTTACGTTTCGCGGTTTAAAACTTTACGTTTTGCGAATAACGGAACCAAAACCGACTCCGTGAACCAGATAACACCAAGCTTACTACATACTCATCTAATTTCTTTACATGTGCAGACCCCCCCCCCCCCCCCTTGTCTTCCACTTGACTAAATATTTACAATAATGCCATTATGTTAGATATTTCCTACAAAAACACCTTTTACACATTCATATTTTTTTTTCATAATCAAAGTGAGGTTTTCTCTTGTCTTCCTCCCTAGACCATGACCCAGTTAAGATCCCCCAACCAAAATCCATTAATTTTCAAAGTACAAAGCATCAAAGTTGTTCATTTCATCATCCTAATCAAGAATCATAACACAAAAACACAAGTAATCCAAGGTTTCTCATCATCTCACCACCTATTATTTCAAAGTGAGTATTCAAATTTATTTTCATGTTTTCATCTAATTAACATATGTATCTTATGGTATTCATGCTTAATTTCATGCACAAACTAGTTATACCACTTTATTTTTGTATACTTTTTGAACATACAAACCCTAGATTGTGATTTAGGTGTTCCCTTGTTAAATTAACTTGACTAGTAGTCATTAGGAACCCATGGCACCCTAAGAAGGTGTATGGTAGGATTAGATTAGTTTTGTGAAGTTTGCAAGAGTTTTGGTTGAGGTTGGAACTAGTTTTGAACCTTGGAAATGGATTTCTAACAAGTATATAAACATTCTTTCCCATTTTGGTAAATTCTGGAAAATCAGTAAATACAAAGTAAACTTTGGCAAAATTTTTAGAAAATACTTTCAAAAACGAATCCGTAGGCGAAAGAACGGATTAAAAAGAGTTTATAACGAAGAAGTTATGATTTTTGCAAGTTTATTGACGAAAACTATTTTCCGGAAAAATACATGCTGTTGGACATTTTTCGTCGGACAAAAAGAGGCTTTAGACGTAACCCGGAGGAGCCAAGCTTTCCAAAATATATTACTACATACTAAGACGTAACCGTGGATATAAAGAACAAGTAAAATGGACTTATAACGACAAAGATATTCACGTTTCAATATCGGCAAAAATCCTCTATAATTGGCAGCTTTTAGAAATAATAATATTAACACTACGTAGTACTAAGTTCTAGATTTTCTAGAAATATTAACCAAGTACCCAAATTCATAACTAATGAAGTATTAGTGATTACAAGTATATTTTCATCACTACAAGGCGTTATTTCAAGGATTTCAAACCGAGGATTTCAACACGAACATTGATATATACGATATATATATAAGTATATATATTGCAACTAGCTTTATTTTTCTAATAGCCATATTTTTCCTAAGTCTTGGAATATATATTTTTGATAACAACAAATGTTTTTCCAAAGAGTAGAGTGGTATAGGAAACATGTGCATGGACATTCATAACATCATTTCATGATCTAAATTAGATCGCTATCATTCATCTTAGGTTGCGGCTAGTGTTCACGCCTTATTGTCCCGATCATTTTACCATCATTGCATCATTACTCCAGGTGAGTCATAGCCCCTACTCTTTTAATTGTTTTGTAAACTCTTTGGGGGGATACATGCTCAATTATATGATTTCAACTTTATGCTCGTTTTACTTAAACGCTTTACTCGCTTTACATGGTTGATTACCTGCATTTCATTGGTATGTTTGATTACCGGCATTTCATGGGATTGGTCATCATTGTTCATATGACCTCATTGTCTGAATTATTTATATGGCCGTTTTGCTATATTTATCTTTGAATTTAGATACAAGTATTACTTATGTTCACGTAGACTATAACATATTTGGCAGTGGGTTGTAAACACACAGGTTACAAGTCTCTTATGGCGGGACTTGGAACTGAGTGGATTTACGATGCCTTTGCTGGGACATCTTCATCCATATGCATTACATTCTTTTTCACAAGACTCTATGAACTCACCAACCATTGTGTTGACACTTTAGCATGTATTTTCAGGTTTTAATCTATGGCACGCTACAAGAGGTTTTGGCAGGGCAGGGCATGGTCATAGAAGACTCTGATTTAATCATTTGGGGACCCTTTTTAACTATTTTAATGGCCTACTTCCGCACTACTTTTAACAATGTAAAAATCAATATTTTGATTTAACTATTTTATTCTAAATGATTCAAGTGCAAACCATTTTTGAACTAGTGTTATAATACCAATTGAGTTACACCCCAGCTGCTTGTATGCTTCCGCTGGACCCGATTTTGGGGGTGTGACATATTGGTATCAGAGCTTTGGCTATAGCGAATTAAGTGTTTTTAAAACCTAGACTATAGCTACTTTCAAGAAAACTTAACCCTATGACCGTCACGTGCCTGCCTGCCAAGCTGATGTCTCATTTGTGGTTAGTTGCTGACATAGGTGATGAGATTTGTGTCTCATTATCTGATATATTATATTCATTTATTATAGTTGTTTACTATAATTGTCTTTCATATAAGCATGTTCACGTATCGTATATGTCACCGCATTATATTTTTCCTTGCATAGTTTCATCATTTGACCTCGAGTTTGGTCACCTGCCTTAGTCTTTCTGAACGTCTTGGTATTTGTGAAGGACATAGTATTAGTATAACTGAACTGAGTTTTTCAAAATTCATGGAACCTCGGTGGAATATAGACTAGTCATCTATATTCGACCCGGGATAGTGGGACATAGGCTGACTACCTATGTCTGACTCAGAAATGAATTTTGCAACACTGAGAATGGTTATAATAAAATTCTGTCAGGATTGAATCCTTTACTCATTTTCCAAATGTTTCATGCATGTGTGTGTATACCCTCGTTGTCAGAACATTCATACTTTTCATCACCTCGTGAACCGCCGCTTGGAAGCATGTCAATTGATCATTTCATCTCATGAACATTCATGTCTATGCACGATACACTTATATCACAGTATTTTCTTTTATCACAATCTCATTTTGTCGCAGTTGTCACAGTCTCTTCCCTTCTCGCCATCATTATTATTTCCCTTTCCCATCCCAATTTATATAAGGAATTAGCTAACAATCTATAGATTCCTATGTCACTCAGTACTCACTACTCCTAATATTGATAAGTGGATATTATCAATGACTTCCATAGGAAAGACTTTCCATACCATCTAGGAGGAGGATCCCTCGGTACACTAAGATCATTCAAAACTCAACAGAAATATCAGGATATCACAAAACCATTCGAACCACTATCATTGGCCTGATCGCCAAAATTCCATCATCTAGAAAGTATTGGCTTGACTGAATTACAAGATTCGTTTAGATACGAGTGCTCACAAAACAACACCATAGAGATAAATCCAATCTCCTAACCAAGACTGTAGAACATTCAATTGAACATGGACTCACCAATGGACTTTATTCAAACATATTAGACATTTATACGTTTGTGCAGACATACCTACCTGGCTATTTTATCCTCTTCATACTTTCTCTTTTACATGGATTTTTCTCCAAACTACAGTTATGCAAAACATATATCTTGCAAGAAATACTTTTCTGAGGCACTTATTTTGACAAGCGAATTTCTTTTGGTTAATCCTTTACAAAATCATTGAATTGTTAGGAAATTTTAAACATCGATCTTTGGTAAACCATATTATCCACCTTATATTGAAAACTGTCCTATCTTGCATAACTATTAAATTTTGAAACATCAAGAAAAATGTCACTTGGAGGACCGTTTGCTTAAACTTGTAGATTCATTTATTCGGGGAAGGTTTATGAACAAAACACAATCTCAAAACAAACTTTGAAAAATCAATCACTATATTACATCACTTATACATTTAGGATTTTGTGATTTGACGACATAGAGCTTGGGGAAAATCTTAGTAATGGAGACTAAGCATCGTAGGTGGAGAAAGACTCGATTCATGACATCCTGCAGAGGATCAGAACCTTATCCTAATCTATTATTTTCAACAACACCCTTTGACGGACTTAACCTTGTAAGTTTTTCCACAAGATTCATGATAATCATTCCAATTATTCCTAATAGAGGAATTTGATTCACCTCAAACTCCTAGCGATTTCATTAAGATTCCTTTGAAACCACACTGCTTATCATCTTCAGACCAATGGTCAGAATTAGAGAACGATTCAAACATAAGGAGACCTGCATTGGGTATGGATTTACCTACATTCAACGGGTATGGATTTACCTGCATTGGGTATGGATTTACCTACATTCAACGGGTATGGATTTACCTGCATTGGGTATGGATTTACCTACATTCAACGGGTATGGATTTACCTGCATTGGGTATGGATTTACCTACATTCAACGGGTATGGATTTACCTGCATTGGGTATGGATTTACCTACATTCAACGGGTATGGATTTACCTGCATTCAACGGGTATGGATTTACCTGCATTGGGTATGGATTTACCTACATTCAACGGGTATGGATTTACCTGCATTGGGTATGGATTTACCTACATTCAACGGGTATGGATTTACCTACATTCATCGGGTATGGATTTACCTGCATTGGGTATGGATTTACCTGCATTTATTGGGTCTGGTTAACTGCATCGCATGAGTGATTGACCATAAAAATGGTTGGACTAATCGTTTAACATAAATCAAATTCATCTACAACAATAGTTATCACACCAACAGCGAGAAACTGGCAAAAGTTAGGTTGGTACATAACACACATCATTTGGATTGGATATCCTGAACAACAAACCATCCAAATTCAAGTGGGAGGATAACTAAGTTAAAAACATTGCCTTGGATTGGCATGATACAAGTTGGATAACAAGAGAGGTTGAACCTTTAGCATATTGGACCATCTAAAATTCATTTTAGAATCGACCAACTAGCATACAAACTTGAGTTCTGGCAGAATTCAGCAGTATATATTACCAGTATCACATTTAAAACATTAAGAAGCGCAGACCATCTATTGATGGGCCAAACTCAGATAAAGCTCAACTCACTAGTCCAGTAGGCATTCATGATATAACCAGGAATTTCCTACAAGTCAAGAATCAGTTACAAGTTCGATAAGTGTAAACCATTAGAATTTCAAGTTGGTAGTCAGATCCTGCAGAAAGTTCTTCCTAGGAAAGGCATGTTATCATTCAGAAAACTTGGAAAGTTACACCAATATACACTGGACCATGTAATATTTCAGACAGAGTAGGCCTAGTGGCCGTCAGACTTGAGCCTTGTTAGAGAACAACAGGATTACACAACCATGTATTATCATCATTTCAGATTGGTTACTCATAATCCCATTTGGAAAGGAATCCAACCCAAAATCAAACATAAACCTTGCAGGAGAACAAGTAGAAATCATGGACAGTTAGGTCGAACAGTTGAAACAGAGTCGAATTCCTATCGTTAGAGTTCGCTGGAATTCTCGAACATCATCACCTTTTCACCAATATGTTTTCAGAAACCAACATAAACTGAACTTCGGGATGAAGTTCCTTTTAGAGGGGAAGACTGTCACAACTCACCATTTCAGGTCATTTCCCGAACTTTGGAAAAACACTATTCATCAAACACTATTCATCAAAACACTATTCATCAGTTTACTATTCATCATTTTTGGTGTCAGTTTGACATTCCGAGAAGTATTCAGGAATATTACTATTCACTAAACACTATTCATTGCCGGAAAAGTTTTCACTATTCACTTGCATTACTCATTTCATCGTAAATTTAGTTTACGGGTATTCAAATTCGCGTAACCGGATTGGTTTAGGTGCGAATTCATTTCATTAGTGTTAAGGACACTGCATACGGACTAGAGGCAGTCTACATATCATCATAACAGCATTTCCATATTATACCACTCTTAGGATTTTCAAATTTATATATTTGATACATTTAACGTTTTTACGTATAAGTATTTATAGTAAACGTTAACACCCGGTTTATACACGACGAATATATCTAAATATTCCCACAATGGTCCCGACATATTTTTATATCCATTATATCATCATAAAAGTTATTACATTCATTTACCCAGTATTTTGGAATTTTACGTTTTCCAGTTCAGCGTTTTACGCGCATTACGCGTTTTTAACCCGCGTTTCCAGTTTTAACAACGTTCAAGCAACCCGATGGAACTTACCATTCATTTTTATTTTATTATGGAGTATTTTGACAAGTTTAGTCATTCTTTCAAGTTTCATATTTTTACGATGCCCGAATATATGTTTCGCGGTTTAAAACTTTACGTTTTGCGAATAACGGAACCAAAACCGACTCCGTGAACCAGATAACACCAAGCTTACTACATACTCATCTAATTTCTTTACATGTGCAGCCCCCCCCCCCCCCCCTGTCTTCCACTTGACTAAATATTTACAATAATGCCATTATGTTAGATATTTCCTACAAAAACACCTTTTACACATTCATATTTTTTTTTCATAATCAAAGTGAGGTTTTCTCTTGTCTTCCTCCCTAGACCACGACCCAGTTAAGATCCCCAACCAAAATCCATTAATTTTCAAAGTACAAAGCATCAAAGTTGTTCATTTCATCATCCTAATCAAGAATCATAACACAAAAACACAAGTAATCCAAGGTTTCTCATCATCTCACCACCTATTATTTCAAAGTGAGTATTCAAATTTATTTTCATGTTTTCATCTAATTAACATATGTATCTTATGGTATTCATGCTTAATTTCATGCACAAACTAGTTATACCACTTTATTTTTGTATACTTTTTGAACATACAAACCCTAGATTGTGATTTAGGTGTTCCCTTGTTAAATAAACTTGACTACTAGTCATTAGGAACCCATGGCACCCTAAGAAGGTGTATGGTAGGATTAGATTAGTTTTGTGAAGTTTGCAAGAGTTTTGGTTGAGGTTGGAACTAGTTTTGAACCTTGGAAATGGATTTCTAACAAGTATATAAACATTCTGTCCCATTTTGGTAAATTCTGGAAAATCAGTAAATACAAAGTAAACTTTGGCAAAATTTTTAGAAAATACTTTCAAAAACGAATCCGTAGGCGAAAGAACGGATTAAAAAGAGTTTATAACGAAGAAGTTATGATTTTTGCAAGTTTATTGACGAAAACTATTTTCCGGAAAAATACATGCTGTTGGACGTTTTTCGTCGGACAAAAAGAGGCTATAGACGTAACCCGGAGGAGCCAAGCTTTCCAAAATATATTACTACATACTAAGACGTAACCGTGGATATAAAGAACAAGTAAAATGGACTTATAACGACAAAGATATTCACGTTTCAATATCGGCGAAAATCCTCTATAATTGGCAGCTTTTAGAAATAATAATATTAACACTACGTAGTACTAAATTCTAGATTTTCTAAAAATATTAACCAAGTACCCAAATTCATAACTAATGAAGTATTAGTAATTACAAGTATATTTTCATCACTACAAGGCGTTATTTCAAGGAATTCAAACCGAGAATTTCAACACGAACATTGATATATACGATATATATATATAAGTATATATATTGCAACTAGCTTTATTTTTCTAATAGCCATATTTTTCCTAAGTCTTGGAATATATATTTTTGATAACAACAAATGTTTTTCCAAAGAGTAGAGTGGTATAGGAAACATGTGCATGGACATTCATAACATCATTTCATGATCTAAATTAGATCGCTATCATTCATCTTAGGTTGCGGCTAGTGTTCGCGCCTTATTGTCCCGATCATTTTACCATCATTGCATCATTACTCCAGGTGAGTCATAGCCCCTACTCTTTTAATTGTTTTGTAAACTCTTTGGGGGGGATACATGCTCAATTATATGATTTCAACTTTATGCTCGTTTTACTTAAACGCTTTACTCGCTTTACATGGTTGATTACCTGCATTTCATTGGTATGTTTGATTACCGGCATTTCATGGGATTGGTCATCATTGTTCATATGACCTCATTGTCTGAATTATTTATATAGCCATTTTGCTATATTTATCTTTGAATTTAGATACAAGTATTACTTATGTTCACGTAGACTATAACATATTTGGCAGTGGGTTGTAAACACACAGGTTACAAGTCTCTTATGGCGGGACTTGGAACTGAGTGGATTTACGATGCCTTTGCCGGGACATCTTCATCCATATGCATTACATTCTTTTTCACAAGACTCTATGAACTCACCAACCATTGTGTTGACACTTTAGCATGTATTTTCAGGTTTTAACCAATGGCACGCTACAAGAGGTTTTGGCAGGGCAGGGCATGGTCATAGAAGACTCTGATTTAATCATTTGGGGACCGTTTTTAATTATTTTAATGGCCTACTTCCGCACTACTTTTAACAATGTAAAAATCAACATTTTGATTTAACTATTTTATTCTAAATGATTCAAGTGCAAACCATTTTTGAACTAGTGTTATAATACCAATTGAGTTACACCCCAGCTGCTTGTATGCTTCCGCTGGACCCGATTTTGGGGGTGTGACAGATTGGTATCAGAGCTTTGGCTATAGCGAATTAAGTGTTTTTAAAACCTAGACTATAGCTACTTTCAAGAAAACTTAACCCTATGACCGTCACGTGCCTGCCTGCCAAGCTGATGCCTCATTTGTGGTTAGTTGCTGACATAGGTGATGAGATTTGTGTCTCATTATCTGATATATTATATTCATTTATTATAGTTGTTTACTATAATTGTCTTTCATATAAGCATGTTCACGTATCGTATATGTCACCGCATTATGTTTTTCCTTGCATAGTTTCATCATTTGACCTCGAGTTTGGTCACCTGCCTTAGTCTTTCTGAACATCTTGGTATTTGTGAAGGACATAGTATTAGTATAACTGAACTGAGTTTTTCAAAATTCATGGAACCTCGGTGGAATATAGACTAGTCATCTATATTCGACCCGGGATAGTGGGACATAGGCTGACTACCTATGTCTGACTCAGAAATGAATTTTGCAACACTGAGAATGGTTATAATAAAATTCTGTCTGGATTGAATCCTTTACTCATTTTCCAAATGTTTCATGCATGTGTGTGTATACCCTCGTTGTCAGAACATTCATACTTTTCATCACCTCGTGAACCGCCGCTTGGAAGCATGTCAATTGATCATTTCATCTCATGAACATTCATGTCTATGCACGATACACTTATATCACAGTATTTTCTTTTATCACAATCTCATTTTGTCGCAGTTGTCACAGTCTCTTCCCTTCTCGCCATCATTATTATTTCCCTTTCCCATCCCTATTTATATAAGGAATTAGCTAACAATCTATAGATTCCTATGTCACTCAGTACTCACTACTCCTAATATTGATAAGTGGATATTATCAATGACTTCCATAGGAAAGACTTTCCATACCATCTAGGAGGAGGATCCCTCGGTACACTAAGATCATTCAAAACTCAACAGAAATATCAGGATATCACAAAACCATTCGAACCACTATCATTGGCCTGATCGCCAAAATTCCATCATCTAGAAAGTATTGGCTTGACTGAATTACAAGATTCGTTCAGATACGAGTGCTCACAAAACAACACCATAGAGATAAATCCAATCTCCTAACCAAGACTGTAGAACATTCAATTGAACATGGACTCACCAACGGACTTTATTCAAACATATTAGACATTTATACATTTGTGCAGACATACCTACCTGGCTATTTTATCCTCTTCATACTTTCACTTTTACATGGATTTTTCTCCAAACTACAGTTATGCAAAACATATATCTTGTAAGAAATACTTTTCTGAGGCACTTATTTTGACAAGCAAATTTCTTTTGGTTAATCCTTTACAAAATCATTGAATTGTTAGGAAATTTTAAACATCGATCTTTGGTAAACCATATTATCCACCTTATATTGAAAACTGTCCTATCTTGCATAACTATTAAATTTTGAAACATCAAGAAAAATGTCACTTGGAGGACCGTTTGCTTAAACTTGTAGATTCATTTATTCAGGGAAGGTTTATGAACAAAACACAATCTCAAAACAAACTTTGAAAAATCAATCACTATATTACATCACTTATACATTTAGGATTTTGTGATTTGACGACATAGAGCTTGGGGAAAATCTTAGTAATGGAGACTAAGCATCGTAGGTGGAGAAAGACTCGATTCATGACATCCTGCGGAGGATCAGAACCTTATCCTAATCTATTATTTTCAACAACACCCTTTGACGGACTTAACCTTGTAAGTTTTTCCACAAGATTCATGATAATCATTCCAATTATTCCTAATAGAGGAATTTGATTCACCTCAAACTCCTAGCGATTTCATTAAGATTCCTTTGAAACCATACTGCTTATCATCTTCAGACCAATGGTCAGAATTAGAGAACGATTCAAACATAAGGAGACCTGCATTGGGTATGGATTTACCTACATTCAACGGGTATGGATTTACCTGCATTGGGTATGGATTTACCTACATTCAATGGGTATGGATTTACCTGCATTGGGTATGGATTTACCTACATTCAACGGGTATGGATTTACCTGCATTGGGTATGGATTTACCTACATTCAACGGGTATGGATTTACCTGCATTGGGTATGGATTTACCTACATTCAACGGGTATGGATTTACCTGCATTCAACGGGTATGGATTTACCTGCATTGGGTATGGATTTACCTACATTCAACGGGTATGGATTTACCTGCATTGGGTATGGATTTACCTACATTCAACGGGTATGGATTTACCTGCATTGGGTATGGATTTACCAACATTCAACGGGTATGGATTTACCTACATTCATCGGGTATGGATTTACCTGCATTTATTGGGTCTGGTTAACTGCATCGCATGAGTGATTGACCCTAGAAATGGTTGGACTAATCGTTTAACATAAATCAAATTCATCTACAACAATAGTTATCACACCAACAGCGAGAAACTGGCAGAAGTTTGGTTGGTACATAACACACATCATTTGGATTGGATATCCTGAACAACAAACCATCCAAATTCAAGTGGGAGGATAACTAAGTTAAAAACATTGCCTTGGATTGGCATGATACAAGTTGGATAACAAGAGAGGTTGAACCTTTAGCATATTGGACCATCTAAGATTCATTTTAGAATCGACCAACTAGCATACAAACTTGAGTTCTGGCAGAATTCAGCAGTATATATTACCAGTATCACATTTAAAACATTAAGAAGCGCGGACCATCTATTGATGGGCCAAACTCAGAAAAAGCTCAACTCACTATTCCAGTAGGCATTCATGATATAACCAGGAATTTCCTACAAGTCAAGAATCAGTTACAAGTTCGATAAGTGTAAACCATTAGAATTTCAAGTTGGTAGTCAGATCCTGCAGAAAGTTCTTCCTAGGAAAGGCATGTTATCATTCAGAAAACTTGGAAAGTTACACCAATATACACTGGACCATGTAATATTTCAGACAGAGTAGGCCTAGTGGCCGTCAGACTTGAGCCTTGTTAGAGAACAACAGGATTACACAACCATGTATTATCATCATTTCAGATTGGTTACTCATAATCCCATTTGGAAAGGAATCCAACCCAAAATCAAACATAAACCTTGCAGGAGAACAAGTAGAAATCATGGACAGTTAGGTCGAACAGTTGAAACAGAGTGAATTCCTATCGTTAGAGTTCGCTGGAATTCTCGAACATCATCACCTTTTCACCAATATGTTTTCAGAAGCCAACATAAACTGAACTTCGGGACGAAGTTCCTTTTAGAGGGGAAGACTGTCACAACTCACCATTTCAGGTCATTTCCCGAACTTTGGAAAAACACTATTCATCAAAACACTATTCATCAGTTTACTATTCATCATTTTTTGTGTCAGTTTGACATTCCGAAAAGTATTCAGGAATATTACTATTCACTAAACACTATTCATTGCCGGAAAAGTTTTCACTATTCACTTGCATTACTCATTTCATCGTAAATTTAGTTTACGGGTATTCAAATTCGCGTAACCGGATTGGTTTAGGTGCGAATTCATTTCATTAGTGTTAAGGACACTGCATACGGACTAGAGGCAGTCTGCATATCATCATAACAGCATTTCCATATTATACCACTCTTAGGATTTTCAAATTTATATATTTGATACATTTAACGTTTTTACGTATAAGTATTTATAGTAAACGTTAACACCCGGTTTATACACGACGAATATATCTAAATATTCCCACAATGGTCCCGACATATTTTTATATCCATTATATCATCATAAAAGTTATTACATTCATTTACCCAGTATTTTGGAATTTTACGTTTTCCAGTTCAGCGTTTTACGCGAATTACGCGTTTTTAACCCGCGTTTCCAGTTTTAACAACGTTCAAGCAACCCGATGGAACTTACCATTCATTTTTATTTTATTATGGAGTATTTTGACAAGTTTAGTCATTCTTTCAAGTTTCATATTTTTACGATGCCCGAATTTACGTTTCGCGGTTTAAAACTTTACGTTTTGCGAATAACGGAACCAAAACCGACTCCGTGAACCAGATAACACCAAGCTTACTACATACTCATCTAATTTCTTTACATGTGCAGCCCCCCCCCCCCCCCCCCTTGTCTTCCACTTGACTAAATATTTACAATAATGCCATTATGTTAGATATTTCCTACAAAAACACCTTTCACACATTCATATTTTTTTTTTTTCATAATCAAAGTGAGGTTTTCTCTTGTCTTCCTCCCTAGACCACGACCCAGTTAAGATCCCCAACCAAAATCCATTAATTTTCAAAGTACAAAGCATCAAAGTTGTTCATTTCATCATCCTAATCAAGAATCATAACACAAAAACACAAGTAATCCAAGGTTTCTCATCATCTCACCACCTATTATTTCAAAGTGAGTATTCAAATTTATTTTCATGTTTTCATCTAATTAACATATGTATCTTATGGTATTCATGCTTAATTTCATGCACAAACTAGTTATACCACTTTATTTTTGTATACTTTTTGAACATACAAACCCTAGATTGTGATTTAGGTGTTCCCTTGTTAAATTAACTTGACTACTAGTCATTAGGAACCCATGGCACCCTAAGAAGGTGTATGGTAGGATTAGATTAGTTTTGTGAAGTTTGCAAGAGTTTTGGTTGAGGTTGGAACTAGTTTTGAACCTTGGAAATGGATTTCTAACAAGTATATAAACATTCTGTCCCATTTTGGTAAATTCTGGAAAATCAGTAAATACAAAGTAAACTTTGGCCAAATTTTTAGAAAATACTTTCCAAAACGAATCCGTAGGCGAAAGAACGGATTAAAAAGAGTTTATAACGAAGAAGTTATGATTTTTGCAAGTTTATTGACGAAAACTATTTTCCGGAAAAATACATGCTGTTGGACGTTTTTCGTCGGACAAAAAGAGGCTTTAGACGTAACCCGGAGGAGCCAAGCTTTCCAAAATATATTACTACATACTAAGACGTAACCGTGGATATAAAGAACAAGTAAAATGGACTTATAACGACAAAGATATTCACGTTTCAATATCGGCAAAAATCCTCTATAATTGGCAGCTTTTAGAAATAATAATATTAACACTACGTAGTACTAAATTCTAGATTTTCTAGAAATATTAACCAAGTACCCAAATTCATAACTAATGAAGTATTAGTGATTACAAGTATATTTTCATCACTACAAGGCGTTATTTCAAGGATTTCAAACCGAGAATTTCAACACGAACATTGATATATACGATATATATATATAAGTATATATATTGCAACTAGCTTTATTTTTCTAATAGCCATATTTTTCCTAAGTCTTGGAATATATATTTTTGATAACAACAAATGTTTTTCCAAAGAGTAGAGTGGTATAGGAAACATGTGCATGGACATTCATAACATCATTTCATGATCTAAATTAGATCGCTATCATTCATCTTAGGTTGCGGCTAGTGTTCGCGCCTTATTGTCCCGATCATTTTACCATCATTGCATCATTACTCCAGGTGAGTCATAGCCCCTACTCTTTTAATTGTTTTGTAAACTCTTTGGGGGGGATACATGCTCAATTATATGATTTCAACTTTATGCTCGTTTTACTTAAACGCTTTACTCGCTTTACATGGTTGATTACCTGCATTTCATTGGTATGTTTGATTACCGGCATTTCATGGGATTGGTCATCATTGTTCATATGACCTCATTGTCTGAATTATTTATATAGCCGTTTTGCTATATTTATCTTTGAATCTAGATACAAGTATTACTTATGTTCACGTAGACTATAACATATTTGGCAGTGGGTTGTAAACACACAGGTTACAAGTCTCTTATGGCGGGACTTGGAACTGAGTGGATTTACGATGCCTTTGCTGGGACATCTTCATCCATATGCATTACATTCTTTTTCACAAGACTCTATGAACTCACCAACCATTGTGTTGACACTTTAGCATGTATTTTCAGGTTTTAACCAATGGCACGCTACAAGAGGTTTTGGCAGGGCAGGGCATGGTCATAGAAGACTCTGATTTAATCATTTGGGGACCGTTTTTAACTATTTTAATGGCCTACTTCCGCACTACTTTTAACAATGTAAAAATCAACATTTTGATTTAACTATTTTATTCTAAATGATTCAAGTGCAAACCATTTTTGAACTAGTGTTATAATACCAATTGAGTTACACCCCAGCTGCTTGTATGCTTCCGCTGGACCCGATTTTGGGGGTGTGACAGATTGGTATCAGAGCTTTGGCTATAGCGAATTAAGTGTTTTTAAAACCTAGACTATAGCTACTTTCAAGAAAACTTAACCCTATGACCGTCACGTGCCTGCCTGCCAAGCTGATGCCTCATTTGTGGTTAGTTGCTAACATAGGTGATGAGAATTGTGTCTCATTATCTGATATATTATATTCATTTATTATAGTTGTTTACTATAATTGTCTTTCATATAAGCATGTTCATGTATCGTATATGTCACCGCATTATGTTTTTCCTTGCATAGTTTCATCATTTGACCTCGAGTTTGGTCACCTGCCTTAGTCTTTCTGAACGTCTTGGTATTTGTGAAGGACATAGTATTAGTATAACTGAACTGAGTTTTTCAAAATTCATGGAACCTCGGTGGAATATAGACTAGTCATCTATATTCGACCCGGGATAGTGGGACATAGGCTGACTACCTATGTCTGACTCAGAAATGAATTTTGCAACACTGAGAATGGTTATAATAAAATTCTGTCTGGATTGAATCCTTTACTCATTTTCCAAATGTTTCATGCATGTGTGTGTATACCCTCGTTGTCAGAACATTCATACTTTTCATCACCTCGTGAACCGCCGCTTGGAAGCATGTCAATTGATCATTTCATCTCATGAACATTCATGTCTATGCACGATACACTTATATCACAGTATTTTCTTTTATCACAATCTCATTTTGTCGCAGTTGTCACAGTCTCTTCCCTTCTCGCCATCATTATTATTTCCCTTTCCCATCCCTATTTATATAAGGAATTAGCTAACAATCTATAGATTCCTATGTCACTCAGTACTCACTACTCCTAATATTAATAAGTGGATATTATCAATGACTTCCATAGGAAAGACTTTCCATACCATCTAGGAGGAGGATCCCTCGGTACACTAAGATCATTCAAAACTCAACAGAAATATCAGGATATCACAAAACCATTCGAACCACTATCATTGGCCTGATCGCCAAAATTCCATCATCTAGAAAGTATTGGCTTGACTGAATTACAAGATTCGTTCAGATACGAGTGCTCACAAAACAACACCATAGAGATAAATCCAATCTCCTAACCAAGACTGTAGAACATTCAATTGAACATGGACTCACCAACGGACTTTATTCAAACATATTAGACATTTATACATTTGTGCAGACATACCTACCTGGCTATTTTATCCTCTTCATACTTTCACTTTTACATGGATTTTTCTCCAAACTACAGTTATGCAAAACATATATCTTGTAAGAAATACTTTTCTGAGGCACTTATTTTGACAAGCAAATTTCTTTTGGTTAATCCTTTACAAAATCATTGAATTGTTAGGAAATTTTAAACATCGATCTTTGGTAAACCATATTATCCACCTTATATTGAAAACTGTCCTATCTTGCATAACTATTAAATTTTGAAACATCAAGAAAAATGTCACTTGGAGGACCGTTTGCTTAAACTTGTAGATTCATTTATTCAGGGAAGGTTTATGAACAAAACACAATCTCAAAACAAACTTTGAAAAATCAATCACTATATTACATCACTTATACATTTAGGATTTTGTGATTTGACGACATAGAGCTTGGGGAAAATCTTAGTAATGGAGACTAAGCATCGTAGGTGGAGAAACACTCGATTCATGACATCCTGCGGAGGATCAGAACCTTATCCTAATCTATTATTTTCAACAACACCCTTTGACGGACTTAACCTTGTAAGTTTTTCCACAAGATTCATGATAATCATTCCAATTATTCCTAATAGAGGAATTTGATTCACCTCAAACTCCTAGCGATTTCATTAAGATTCCTTTGAAACCACACTGCTTATCATCTTCAGACCAACGGTCAGAATTAGAGAACGATTCAAACATAAGGAGACCTGCATTGGGTATGGATTTACCTACATTCAACGGGTATGGATTTACCTGCATTGGGTATGGATTTACCTACATTCAACGGGTATGGATTTACCTGCATTGGGTATGGATTTACCTACATTCAACGGGTATGGATTTACCTGCATTGGGTATGGATTTACCTACATTCAACGGGTATGGATTTACCTGCATTGGGTATGGATTTACCTACATTCAACGGGTATGGATTTACCTGCATTCAACGGGTATGGATTTACCTGCATTGGGTATGGATTTACCTACATTCAACGGGTATGGATTTACCTGCATTGGGTATGGATTTACCTACATTCAACGGGTATGGATTTACCTACATTCATCGGGTATGGATTTACCTGCATTGGGTATGGATTTACCTGCATTTATTGGGTATGGTTAACTGCATCGCATGAGTGATTGACCCTAGAAATGGTTGGACTAATCGTTTAACATAAATCAAATTCATCTACAACAATAGTTATCACACCAACAGCGAGAAACTGGCAGAAGTTTGGTTGGTACATAACACACATCATTTGGATTGGATATCCTGAACAACAAACCATCCAAATTCAAGTGGGAGGATAACTAAGTTAAAAACATTGCCTTGGATTGGCATGATACAAGTTGGATAACAAGAGAGGTTGAACCTTTAGCATATTGGACCATCTAAGATTCATTTTAGAATCGACCAACTAGCATACAAACTTGAGTTCTGACAGAATTCAGCAGTATATATTACCAGTATCACATTTAAAACATTAAGAAGCGCAGACCATCTATTGATGGGCCAAACTCAGAAAAAGCTCAACTCACTAGTCCAGTAGGCATTCATGATATAACCAGGAATTTCCTACAAGTCAAGAATCAGTTACAAGTTCGATAAGTGTAAACCATTAGAATTTCAAGTTGGTAGTCAGATCCTGCAGAAAGTTCTGCCTAGGAAAGGCATGTTATCATTCAGAAAACTTGGAAAGTTACACTAATATACACTGGACCATGTAATATTTCAGACAGAGTAGGCCTAGTGGCCATCAGACTTGAGCCTTGTTAGAGAACAACAGGATTACACAACCATGTATTATCATCATTTCAGATTGGTCACTCATAATCCCATTTGGAAAGGAATCCAACCCAAAATCAAACATAAACCTTGCAGGAGAACAAGTAGAAATCATGGACAGTTAGGTCGAACAGTTGAAACAGAGTCGAATTCCTATCGTTAGAGTTCGCTGGAATTCTCGAACATCATCACCTTTTCACCAATATGTTTTCAGAAACAAACATAAACTGAACTTCGGGACGAAGTTCCTTTTAGAGGGGAAGACTGTCACAACTCACCATTTCAGGTCATTTCAGGTCATTTCCCGAACTTTGGAAAAACACTATTCATCAAAACACTATTCATCAGTTTACTATTCATCATTTTTGGTGTCAGTTTGACATTCCGAGAAGCATTCAGGAATATTACTATTCACTAAACACTATTCATTACCGGAAAAGTTTTCACTATTCACTTGCATTACTCATTTCATCGTAAATTTAGTTTACGGGTATTCAAATTCGCGTAACCGGATTGGTTTAGGTGCGAATTCATTTCATTAGTGTTAAGGACACTGCATACGGACTAGAGGCAGTCTGCATATCAACATAACAGCATTTTCATGTTATATCACTCTAAGGATTTTCAAATTTATATATTTGATACATTTAACGTTTTTACGTATAAGTATTTATAGTAAACGTTAACACCCGGTTTATACACGACGAATATATCTAAATATTCCCACAATGGTCCCGACATATTTTTATATCCATTATATCATCATAAAAGTTATTACATTCATTTACCCAGTATTTTGGAATTTTACGTTTTCCAGTTCAGCGTTTTACGCGAATTACGCGTTTTTAACCCGCGTTTCCAGTTTTAACAACGTTCAAGCAACCCGATGGAACTTACCATTCATTTTTATTTTATTATGGAGTATTTTGACAAGTTTAGTCATTCTTTCAAGTTTCATATTTTTACGATGCCCAAATTTACGTTTCGCGGTTTAAAACTTTACGTTTTGCGAATAACGGAACCAAAACCGACTCCGTGAACCAGATAACACCAAGCTTACTACATACTCATCTAATTTCTTTACATGTGCAGCCCCCCCCCCCCCCCTTGTCTTCCACTTGACTAAATATTTACAATAATGCCATTATGTTAGATATTTCCTACAAAAACACCTTTCACACATTCATATTTTTTTTTTTCATAATCGATGTGAGGTTTTCTCTTGTCTTCCTCCCTAGACCACGACCCAGTTAAGATCCCCAACCAAAATCCATTAATTTTCAAAGTACAAAGCATCAAAGTTGTTCATTTCATCATCCTAATCAAGAATCATAACACAAAAACACAAGTAATCCAAGGTTTCTCATCATCTCACCACCTATTATTTCAAAGTGAGTATTCAAATTTATTTTCATGTTTTCATCTAATTAACATATGTATCTTATGGTATTCATGCTTAATTTCATGCACAAACTAGTTATACCACTTTATTTTTGTATACTTTTTGAACATACAAACCCTAGATTGTGATTTAGGTGTTCCCTTGTTAAATTAACTTGACTACTAGTCATTAGGAACCCATGGCACCCTAAGAAGGTGTATGGTAGGATTAGATTAGTTTTGTGAAGTTTGCAAGAGTTTTGGTTGAGGTTGGAACTAGTTTTGAACCTTGGAAATGGATTTCTAACAAGTATATAAACATTCTGTCCCATTTTGGTAAATTCTGGAAAATCAGTAAATACAAAGTAAACTTTGGCCAAATTTTTAGAAAATACTTTCCAAAACGAATCCGTAGGCGAAAGAACGGATTAAAAAGAGTTTATAACAAAGAAGTTATGATTTTTGCAAGTTTATTGACGAAAACTATTTTCCGGAAAAATACATGCTGTTGGACGTTTTTCGTCGGACAAAAAGAAGCTTTAGACGTAACCCGGAGGAGCCAAGCTTTCCAAAATATATTACTACATACTAAGACGTAACCGTGGATATAAAGAACAAGTAAAATGGACTTATAACGACAAAGATATTCACGTTTCAATATCGGCAAAAATCCTCTATAATTGGCAGCTTTTAGAAATAATAATATTAACACTACGTAGTACTAAATTCTAGATTTTCTAGAAATATTAACCAAGTACCCAAATTCATAACTAATGAAGTATTAGTGATTACAAGTATATTTTCATCACTACAAGGCGTTATTTCAAGGATTTCAAACCGAGAATTTCAACACGAACATTGATATATACGATATATATATATATATAAGTATATATATTGCAACTAGCTTTATTTTTCTAATAGCCATATTTTTCCTAAGTCTTGGAATATATATTTTTGATAACAACAAATGTTTTTCCAAAGAGTAGAGTGGTATAGGAAACATGTGCATGGACATTCATAACATCATTTCATGATCTAAATTAGATCGCTATCATTCATCTTAGGTTGCGGCTAGTGTTCGCGCCTTATTGTCCCGATCATTTTACCATCATTGCATCATTACTCCAGGTGAGTCATAGCCCCTACTCTTTTAATTGTTTTGTAAACTCTTTGGGGGGGATACATGCTCAATTATATGATTTCAACTTTATGCTCGTTTTACTTAAACGCTTTACTCGCTTTACATGGTTGATTACCTGCATTTCATTGGTATGTTTGATTACCGGCATTTCATGGGATTGGTCATCATTGTTCATATGACCTCATTGTCTGAATTATTTATATAGCCGTTTTGCTATATTTATCTTTGAATTTAGATACAAGTATTACTTATGTTCACGTAGACTATAACATATTTGGTAGTGGGTTGTAAACACATAGGTTACAAGTCTCTTATGGCGGGACTTGGAACTGAGTGGATTTACGATGCCTTTGCTGGGACATCTTCATCCATATGCATTACATTCTTTTTCACAAGACTCTATGAACTCACCAACCATTGTGTTGACACTTTAGCATGTATTTTCAGGTTTTAACCAATGGCACGCTACAAGAGGTTTTGGCAGGGCAGGGCATGGTCATAGAAGACTCTGATTTAATCATTTGGGGACCGTTTTTAACTATTTTAATGGCCTACTTCCGCACTACTTTTAACAATGTAAAAATCAACATTTTGATTTAACTATTTTATTCTAAATGATTCAAGTGCAAACCATTTTTGAACTAGTGTTATAATACCAATTGAGTTACACCCCAGCTGCTTGTATACTTCCGCTGGACCCGATTTTGGGGGTGTGACAAAGGAGGTCAAACCTTGGTTTAATATTAAACGAATGGGGTGTGGGCTGGAGGGTGATTTCGGCTTTGGTGGATTGGATCACAAAAGGGGTGGGCTGTTTGTGTTATTTGGGTTGGTTTGGTTTAGGAAATAAAATTACAAGGGTCCATTAGGTTTGTAGTATTATTAAGCCCAAGGACCAATTTGTATTTTCTGAATTTTTGGAGGACCAAATCTGCCACATTTCCAAAGTTGATTCAAAGGACTATTCCTGCCATGTTTAAATTCCACAAGGACCTTTATTGAATATTTTCCAAATTTAAATTTCAAGGACCAAAACTGCCAAAATTGAAAGTGCAGGGACCAATTATGTAAATTTTCAAAAAATTTCACCTAGGAACCTTTTTTGATAAATTTTCATTTGTAAAGGACTTGGATTGACTTTTCTTTCAAAATTAATGCTCAGGGACTGATTTTGTTAAATGTTGAAAGTTGGGGGACTGAAATTGCCAATTATGCAAACTTTGTACGGTTTTCATTTGTTTTTACTCATTTTGCATCTAAAACATATAAAACACAATTTTGGAATATTTTCAGTATTTTGATGCGTATTTGAGTGTTTTTATATGTTTTTGCAGTTCAGATTGACCAAAAATGATGAGTGTTTGAGCACTCATCAGGATGCATCACTAACGCAAGTTCTAGAGTCTAAATGCTACCGGTACACTCATAAGCACTAATAATAAATGCTTTTCCTATCAAATCTAAAGGCGAACCTCACATATTTGGGTGGAAAATTTTTCTGAATGGTACGATTTTGTGCTAGTCATACAACTCCTATCCATGAGACGCTTGCTAAGGCTAAAGTTTCACTCTTAAATGTTGTAAAAATTTTTAAATTTGGCGCTAAAATTACACTAGCGATTATTTCTCTTAGTTTTATTACACACCTACCATCAAACAAACAAACTCAAGTACAATGGTATCCTATAAGGTATCATCATTTACCCTCCCCTTACACTTAGGATGAACATTGTCCCTAATGTTCAATTAAAGAATGTAAAAGTAAAATAGGTAAAAGAATGAAAACAAATACTCCCCTGATTCGTTCGGTGTGGATAGTGTGTCAACAAGGTTAGATTTTCCTCCAAGAAAATGAACGTTCAAAGCTTCCCTTCAAGAAATATAAATAATCTTCTTGTCATATATAACCTGTTAAACCTGACAAAACTCAAGGCAACCTCGCGTAAAATCGGCGGCAATCTATATATACTAACAAATCCTAGAAAGCAATTTAAGATATAATGCTTGTGGAATGAATGTTTGCAGATTTCCTGGAGTTTATAAAACTAAAGAATCAACAAAAACTTTTAAGACTCCGTTAGAAAAACAAAACTCGCAAAATTTCCAGAATTTTACACGTGACGCCGTCAGGTGTTAAACCCTGATGCCGTCATAAGTGATCTGCAGAAATCTTTATGTTAAGTTTCCAGAAAATTTCTGGAAAAACTTATGTCCTATTTCCTGGAAAATCCTACAAAACATCATTATGACTCGATACAAGCATTTGACTCTAACAATTACTAATATACATGCTCATTTAATATTGTGGCGAATCATGATCATTTTCGTTCTTAGAAACAAATTTGGGGTTTCCCCTTACACTTAGCTTTTGCAAAATACCTTTATATGAAGTTAAGACGAAGTTAAACAACAAAATAAAGCATTTTCACAATTTCGTTTGAAACATGATCTACCAACAACAAAAATAAAACATGCATACGGAAACAAATAACATCAAACAAATAAAAACACACAAAACATGGGTTGCCTCCCAAGAAGCGCTTTTCTTTATTTACGAGTCTTGTAGCTAGACTCAAGGTCATGGGCTATTACGTGACCTCATCATTGGTCTCATTCTCTAGGTCATCTCCAATCTTAGTTTTGTATTCCGGACCCGATTGTAAATGTTCTTTATAGAGACCAACCACCTTTTTCTCAATTGCTCCTATAATCTTATTGGCAAATTCCCTATCAACTTTATATTTTGGCCCTAGAGTTAAGCAATCCTTATAGAAAAGGCTCTTCTTCTCCCATACATAGTCCATGCCCTTTTTCTTATCCTCTTCATTGATATCCTCAAAAGCACCAATGTTATCCATATCAAATCGAGGCACAAAACGAAATTCCTTTATTCTATTAGGCATCCTATATGTGATCCTATCAGTTTCACTAGTAAATCGGATTGTCCCCTCTATCCCATCATATTCTAACTTGGATTCTTCAACAAATGGCTTACCTAATACAACATGGGATAAGCGACAATCAATAACACTAGCTAAGTCTTCAACAACCATAAAGTCAATGATATAAGTAAAGTTCCTAACAAAGACATGTAGACCTTTAATTCTCCCGACAAAGTTACAAACTCCACCGGGGTATTTGGGATATTTTCTAGGTCCAAGTCTTGTTTTCACTATATCATTATAAACACTTGAGGACATAATGTTGATTGGGGATTCAAAATCAATGTAAGCGTTGTCAATGTGCTTATTCCCAATCATATATGGTATCTTAACGTTCTTAGGATCGCCTCTCTTTATCTTAGGGTCAATTCTAGTAAAAGGAGGTCGAGGATTATCAACAAGATTATTATAGTACGCAGTCTCCTCCTTAGTGGGATATAGATTGAAGTAATCATCCGGTTTCGGATCTATCTCCCCTTCCTCAAGTTCCTCAACAACAACTTCAAAATCATTAGATCCTAGGTCCTTATTTGAATACAAGGCGGTCGCTAGGTCACTAAATGCATGATCGAGCTCAACATTAATTAACCTATTAAGCTCCCTAAGTTCCCTAATCTCATTCTCAATCTGTTCACGCAACAAAGCCACTTCACTAGGGGAAAGGGGTGGATTCGCGTTTTCCATAATGGCCAACGGAATAGTCAATGAATTTAATTTACTAACAAAGGCACGAAGAAAAAGATAGACTAAAGAAAACCTAAAAATAAAAATAAAAAACTTACTAGAAAGGAATCTAGCAAGTAGACCTAATAAAAAGAAATTCTAATCTAGACAATAACTATTCCCCGGGCTGCGGCGCCAAAAACTTGATACGTGGGAATTGCGCCCTAGCAACAGGTTTTACCTCTCAAGGGATCTTGAGAAGCTTACAACCCCCACCAGGCAGTCTACCTGATTGTTGTAGTATAGTATAGTGACAAGTACCGGGGGATTGATCGTTCAACTCAGGAATAGTGTCGCTAGGATTAGAAAGCCTACTAAACTAGGTTTAGAGGTGAGGGATGATTCTTTTTGTATTTTTATATTTTATGGAAAGCAAGTAAAATCTCGGGTTTTAAAAGAGTGGGCGGAATTCGTTGCTAGCCAACTAACCCAATTAACTAACAATGCAATTAAAATAAAATAAAAGAAATGAAAATAAAACTAATTTACTAATGTGGTGGAAACAATAATGAGAAAAGTTGTGTTTACTTAGATTTCATTACTCCCTAGATATCTTTTACCGGTTGATTAGCTTGTTACAATTGCATGGATGACGGGTTATATTCCTTAATACCAGTCGTAGGGCTATGTACAATATTCCCTAACTCTATAAGATCCTACTTCACTCCTATGTCGAGCCGTTAAAAGCTCATAACATGGGATCATTAGAATTCTCTTACGCATTAAATACAACCAAAAATCGTAGTACACCTCCGATCATGTTTCTTAAGACGTTCAAGCAAGTTACCAATGGAAGTCTGTCAGTTTTCTTAAGCCTAACATCGAATACAATCATCCGTAACAATTATCAACAAACAATCAACCCATAATCCAACATCTAGGTTTCACTACATCTAAGCAAACACAATAAAAACCTAGCATAGCATGTTAAAGAGAAGACAAGCGTAAGATATAATCAAACAACACATAGACATATTGAATGATTTGAATAAGTACTTATCTTCAATTGAACATGGAAAACAAAGGGTTGAAACCCTTCAAATAGCTGGAAAATTCGTCTAGGGTTTTATTCCCTCAAAGTTGCACACTTATAATGAAAATTTGGAAAAATATATATAGACTATGCATCCTGACGACGTCATGTATTAACCTCTGACGCCGTCAACTCGCCGCCATGATGAAATTCGTATTGCCTAGATCCACTTCTGACGCCGTCATGTAGAAAAATACTCTGGGCCGTCAAGTGTATTTTGGACCCTGACGGCCTTGGTGACGCCGTCAGGCCAATAAGCCTAAAAACATTCTGGATCGTCACGTGTATTTTCCACTTCAACCTCTTTTGCCATTCTTGACGCCATCACATGTAAACTCTTGACGTCATCAGGTACTGTTCCAGCAAGGAATTTTGAGACTTTGCCGTTTTCTTCACTTTTATGCTCCAAAAACGTCCAAAATGCTTCTTTTTCCAGATTTCTCCTCAAAAGTACCTAAAATGTCAAAAGGAACGATTTAGGGTAATAATTGATCAAATAATCTCGAATTCGGGCTTAAATGACCCCTTAAAAGCGGTACACTTTTCGCCTCATCAAGCATATGTTTTAAAAGGAAACTATTTTAAGGCAATGGGATAAATAATGCAATGGCTAATTAGTTGACTTATTAACACACTATTAATACATATCGAACACCGGGTTGACCCGGGAGGATTCAAACCCGGCGGTTGACATGGTTTAGTTTGACCCGTTTTTTGACCCAACCCGACGGGTTGACCCGGTTTGAATTGACCCATTTTTTCGACTGGAACGGTTCGACCAGTTGAACCACCTGGGTCGCGGGTTTCAAAACATTATGTTTAATCCCCAAATCCTCAAACTTTTATTCTTTTTCATTTATAACCCATAAGCTTTTTTTATCACTAAAACCAAGGTTTTCAAGATCGGGATCCTACCCAGGATTGTTTTTTTCTTTGCAAGATCGTGATCGTAAGATCGGATCGAGATCGTAAGATCCTACTCCAATGTTATTTCTTAATAGTTTTTATAATATTATACAAATATACAAATTATTATACATTATAGACACAAAATATTATGAATGCTTCATAGAAATATTGACCTAAATTATGATTACGAAGTGTTTAAAAAGACCTAAATTTAGTCTAAAACTATCTGCCGCTATAAAATACCGTTGCTATGCACGGGTGCTCATCTAGTTATATGAAAAGATTACAAATCCATCCAAAATGAAACCAAACATCCTAGGGAATTATAATTCAGATTCCAATTCCGCCCAATTACAACAAATTCGGTAAACCAAACACGGCCTAATAGTTATTAGATGTATCTAGTTTTGCCAAAAGAAAGACAAAAATACACCGTTGGTCCCTAAACTTGTCCAAAAACATCGCCATGCCCCCTAAGCTTGCAAAATCGTCGCCATGCGTCCAAAAGTTGGGTTTTTGAGGCCGATTGCATCCCTTGACCCATTTTTCTTTAGTCAACGCCTGTTATTTCCCCCCATGTGCCTTGCACATAAGGGTAAAATGGTCATTTCATCATTTTGGTTAATTTTTTGGTGGTACAATCTTAGGGACGAACGGTGTATTTAATCAAAAAGTTATACCATCACTACCACCACCCTATCTTTATCTCTTTTTCCTGCTTCTTTCTCTAACTTTCCGCTTCTCTCTATAAAATTAACACCATCACCATTTTTAAATCTCGTAAACCATTCCACTAAAAATATATATGTATGAGCAACCGCTAAAGCATTAGAATTTGAATATCTAGACTACCCCATTATTGATTTGAGAGAGATAGAAATCGAGATTAAGATATAATTTTGATGGTTTATGTTTTTGCGAATGCTAGTTTTTATAGGTAAGGCAAAGAGATAAGAGACTGGAAATGGCCTTTAGAAAATAATCGAAAAATATTCATTTGCGAGTGCCAGCCCATTGAATTATTTCCACATTTGCCCATGTTTGCTCTATTATATATCCATGTGATCAAGTGGGGTTTTTAGAAAATAAATTGCATCGATTTAACGCCAATAACATAGTGAACAAAAGGTACTGTTGTAATTCAGACCATAATCTACATGCAGTCACTTACAAGTTTAGAAACATTTTTTTTAATTGTCCTTGCAATATATTGGAAACTTCACCTAGCTTCCAATTCAACTTTCAAGAAGAAATCTTGAAACAACATTGAACATGCTGAATCACAAATTAATTGTACATTAAACATGGGGAAGCCTAGTCACTCTTAAACCATGCATGACTCATGAAACAATTTACTCTTTAATGTGAAAAAATAACCATCCAAGGGGCTAATAACCATTCGAATCCTTGTACAATGAAAAACAAGCCTAAAACATGTTTATGTAACATGTACAAATTTAATATCAATGATTCTTATGATTTTGTTAAACTAGATTTTTCAATAGTAATTATTAGTTTCACTACTTGATCACTAATTCGTGATTTTCATATCTTGTATAACCTTTTCATAACAGAGTACGGACAATTACATATGATTAGGGCAATCACATTTCATAAGTTTACATAACAATTTCAAATCAATTAAACAAATTCCAAGTTTAGACTCAAGGTAAAAGTAAATTAAAGTTGTGTACGAAAATCAAAGATAGTAATTTCAAATCAAATACAAATTTAGACTCAAGATTTAATAATAAAAATGAAGGTATATTTAATTTCCTCGAACAACTGATTATTATTAACTTATGTATTTCGTGCGGTAGAAGTTTGTATAACAAGGTAAGACTAGGAAATGATATTTCATATGGTAATTCTCCCAATATTTGCTGTTTTTGCTATTTTTAGTGGAATGGTTTACGAGATTTAAAAATGGTGATGGTGTTAATTTTAGAGAGAGAAGCAGAAAATTAGAGAGAGAAGCAGAAAAAAAAGATAAAGAGAGGGTGGTGGTAGTGATGGTATAACTTTTTGATTAAATACACCGTTCTCCCTAAGGTTGTACCACAAAAAAATTAACCAAAATGATGAAATGACCATTTTAACCTCATGTGCAAGGCACATGGGGGGAAATAACAGGCGTTGACTAAAGGAAAATGGGTAAAGGGACGCAATCGACCTAAAAAACACAACCTTTTGATCCATGGTGACGATTTTACAAACTTAAGGGGTATGACGATGTTTTTGGACAAGTTTAGTACCAAGTGTGTATTTTTGTTCAAAAGAAATTATTTGAGAAAAAATTATCCAAACACCCCTGTGAAGAGGAGAAGGTGCGTGGCACGTGTAGATAAGTATTTATACCTTTAACTAAAAAAGCAAAGATCCAATCGAGAAACAACAACATATTTATACATGTTGGCAATAATTGTTGGTGATCACTAAGAATAAAAAAGAAAAAGAAAAAGAAAAAGAAAAAGAAAAAAGATGTTGAAGAAGGGAGATCCTAGTGAGAAACTATATACCCGTATGAGATTATGGGAGTTGAATGAATCATATGTAGTTGAACCAACTGATGGTTCTTCTGGATCTTGTTTGTCTGTTAGTCGACTTGATGGATCCATTTCACTTCTTGGTATATATATATATATATATATATATATATATATATATATATATATATATATATATATATATATATATATATTTTTTTTTTTTTCTTTTTTTAAATAAATTATTTTTATGTGAGATGTGAATGCCATTTGTTTTTTGTGCAGATGAAGTTCCGAATTCGAGTGAGGGGCGTGCTCAGCCTAAAGTTGAGACTATTTTTGGTGTTGTTGGCATTCTTAAGCTTTTCGCAGGTTATTTTCTAGTAATTCGCAAGCTTTTTCTTTTTAAATAACTAGTTAGATTAGTAGTATACACATGATATGACTCCGCTAAGAGTTAGTTTGTTAGTTAAGTGTCCGTTTGTTTTCCAAACTAGACATGGGAAAACTAGTTTGTTCAAGGTTGGTTTGAAGATAGATAAGCAAGTACCAGCATTCTGCGTATAAACTAATTAACTCCCAATTCAAAAATTAAAAATTACTCGAACCCCACATTGTTAAATTACGGATGTTTAGTTACCTTCTTGGTGACTTTCCCCATTTTATTTCGCATGCAATCCTAGGTGCGTTTAGTTGGAGAAAAAATTCTCTTGTTTCTATCTCTAGTTTTGTAAAAATTTGGAAGGGAAATTTATCTCCACAAAACACTTGAAAATATAGAAAACGCGTTTAGTTGATATTTTTATTTTCTATTTAGAAGAAGGGGAAGGAGGGTTGTGGGTTACAAAGGAAAACAACTTAAATTTGTTTTGTAATTTTCTTTGTTAAGCTAAGAAATAAAGGATTTTGTGTTTTGCAAAACATTTTTTTGGAAAACGTTTTTTTGAACGT
The DNA here is from genome assembly GCA_030686995.1 of Artemisia argyi. Taxonomy (NCBI): domain Eukaryota; kingdom Viridiplantae; phylum Streptophyta; class Magnoliopsida; order Asterales; family Asteraceae; genus Artemisia; species Artemisia argyi. Next base: position 95,492,124 of record CM060676.1, read on the forward strand.
GTTCTCTATTTTCCTTGTTTTCCACAAAACATTTTTTGAAAAACAAGGGTGTTTTCCCCCAACTAAACGCACCCTAATTGTTTTACCAAAATAACATTGAAACTGATTCTACGATAAGACAGAGCAACTAGGAAGTGTTTGGATATGAAGTCGTTACTCGTTATTGCAACTTGAAGAAGTAGAATTGTAAGCAAATAATTAGTTACTTAAAGCAAAAGGTAGTACAGTATTATCTAAATAGTCAATTTTCTTACAGCATACTTGATGATCTAATTCCGAACCAGAAAATATAAATCCTAATCAGATGGCCCAACACTAAAAACTGATTATTTCCTTATTGGTACCCTTAATGTTCACCCAATAATCTTTAGTTCCTTCCAAGATACTAACTGGGGTATGACCGTTTGAGTAAACTGAGTCTTGGTTTGGATGTCTATACTCTATCGTACATGTAGACCATTTTTTTTTCTGCTTATATGTCTTTGGAAAAGCATAGGGTGCGTTTAGTTGGAGGAAAACACCCTTGTTTTCCACAAAATGTTTTGTAGAAAATAAGGAAAATAGAGATCGTGTTCAAACAAGCGTTTTCCAACAAAATGTTTTGCAAAACACAAAATCCCCTATTTCCTAACTTAACAAAGAAAATTACAAAACAAATTTTAGTTGTTTTCCTTGTAACCCACAACCCTCCCTCCCCTTCTTCAAAATAGAAAATACAAATATCAACTAAACGCGTTTTCCATATTTTCAAGTGTTTTGGTGAAGATAAATTTCTCTTCCAAATTTTACAAAACTAGAGATAGAAAACAAGAAAATTTTTTCTCCATCTAAACGCACCCATAATATTTATCACCACACTTATAGTAGTGGTAATAATATTAAAAGTGATATTTTGTTGTAATAGTTCATTGATTGACTCTTGAACTGTTCTTTTTCTCCGTCTCTAGGATCATATCTATTCGTCATAACAGAACGTGAATGTGCTGGTTCTTACTTGGGCCATCCCATTTTCAAAGTTTCAAAATTGAAAGTCCTTCCCTGTGATCTATCTTTGAAAAACTCACCCGAGGAACAGGTGAACATACGCTACATTGCTGTTATTGGTTACAGTATATGTAATATGTTAACAATAACAATTCACTGGTCTGGCAGAAAAAGATGGAGTCACAGTTTTCTTCAGTGTTAAAAGTTGCAGAGAAGACTCCTGGCCTTTACTTCTCATATGATGTTAACATAACATTAAGGTCCATCTATTTCTTTAAATAATAACGTGTTGAATCAGTTTTCTCCAAGAACTGATAATGTTTTCCATACCTCTATCTCCATCAATGCATACTGTTGTTTATTACCTTTCGTATTACATTATGAGTATACCATTACATTATGAGTATACCGTTTATTTTAGACTATGGTTTTGACAAAATGATACCATGTGACATTAATTCTTTTAGTGTGCAATTTTATTTGCAGTGCACAACGTTTGAATGACTTGGGTGATGAATCTAGACTTCTTCCTCTTTGGAGACAGGCAAGTGAATTGAAATATGTTAATATTGTAATTGTATTTACACCGAGTCTATTTCATAAGTCTGCACATACAAAATTGGTAAATTTATTTGACTTCTTACGCGTAAATTTGTCATACAACTTGAAATTTTCTTGCCACAGGCAGAGCCTCGATTCCTTTGGAACAACTATATGTTGGAAGTTCTGATTGATAACAAGGTTTGTGTTTCGTCAAAATGGCTAAATCAATTTTGTAGCTTTGCCTAGATTTTAATAACTGAACTTGTCATCATTTCCTTGCAGCTGGACCACTACATGCTTCCTGTGATCCAAGGGAGTATCCTTTTCTTTCTTCTTTTCAACGAGGGCATGTGATGTAGGTAGTCACTGTCTCAGCAGTCACAGGAGTGATGAGTAGACGTGGTAATTTTAACCTATAAATGGGTCGTTTTCGGTTACATTTTTAACAGTTTAAATAGCTGACTTTTTTTAAACAAAGGTAAACATGAAAATGGTCAAATGCACTAGTGTGCCTACAACCCTCTGAATCGTTTTATTTGAATATACAGTTTTTGTGTAAATAGTAGAGCTTTTTTAATCTATTTTTTGATCTATTCTTAAATATACCAAATGAAATGGAGAAAAAGTGTTGTTTGGTCAACCCAATTAATAAGTGTAATTTTCCCACTTTAACAAGTAACCCCACCTGTCACACCAGCCTGTTTTGCCACATCACTGATGAGTGTGTTATGTTTGTTATCGTGTATATGAGAGAGAGAAGTGTGACTTTGCGTGTTTCCCATGAGTAATGCACGTTTTCCTCTTCTCAACATTGTTTGAATTTGCAACCTCTATTTTGATAACGGATTATTGAATGCATCTCTGAGGATTGAGATTACCAGGGTGAAATATTTTTGTTTGTCGCCTTAACTTATGAACAGCTTTTCAGAACTTTCAGTCGGCAATTGGGAAAGATACAATAGATGTCACCTTGATTGCACGAAGGTGCACAAGAAGAACTGGTATGCTTCAAAATATCCTTTAAGCTTCTCTTGGTAAGATATATGCATGGAGAACCAAGAATGTAGCACAGCATTAGATAGCTTTTTATTTCCTGTTACAAGTTTAACCATGTCTTTTCAATAAAATAGTGAAAAAGAATGAAAGATTAGGGTCAAATAAGTTGAAGTATACATTCCCTGTGTCCCACAAATAATTTTCTAGAAAACACGAAATTATGTAAACATGTAGATAAACATTCTTTTTGCTCAAAATTTTTTCTTAAAAGCACAAAATCCCTATATTTTGAATTATTACTGGAAAATAAAAAACAGTTAATGTGTTCTCCATGTTTTCTCTTACAACACAAAATAACCATATCCGTTATAAGTGAAAAACACAAAACACCATTTTAACACGTTTTTACATTTATATTTCCAACTCTTTTCTGGAAAAACAACCGCGTCACTATTTTTTTTTTTTTTTGTGTGTGTGTGTGTGTGTGTGTACAAAGTAGAGTTGAAACCTATGAAATATTTTCTTCAACTAAATGGCGCCTTAGCATCTCACTTACTGCGATGGAGATAAATTATTTTTTCAGAATTTTATTTTCTCAAGCAGGCCATATTTGTCTACTTTACAATGTAGACAAATTACATATGGGTATCCAGCTATCCTCAAAGAACAACAGTGCCCTGATTGATTTGATGCGTCAAGCATATGTGTGTACTTTGAATTAGCTTTTATTTCTTAAGAATTTGATATCCACTGTAGTTGAGCAGCTATTCTTTCATAAAGCTTAAATTGAATGAATTTTTTCGTCTTTACATGTAAGGTTCTTATTTTTCTTTTAGATTTGGAAACTAGATGCCTAGCTAGGCTCACTTGCTTTCAATGAAGCACTGAAATTCTTATTTCTCACTTAAACTAGGAAAATAGATTCATAGGCCACCTATCTGTTTTTATTAACCATTAAGTCGTAATTCTTGGCAGGGACTCGGATGTGGAGAAGAGGAGCTGATTCTGATGGCTATGTGGCAAATTTTGTCGAAAGTGAACAAATTGTACAAGTGAACGGGTTTACTGCATCATTTGTGCAGGTATACTTCCACATATTGCTGGTGTTTTAAACTCCATTGTGTATATTTTCACCATACTAAAGGCACAAAATTTCCAACGATATAAAACGTCATATCTGTGGCACAGTGATCCATGTAACATAATTACTGATTATGATGACAGTTCATGTAAATTTAGTAGGTTACACTCATTATAAATCTATCATTTTTTTTTCTTATGTTATATGTTATTAATTGAAAAGGGCCCTTCATATGCACAATCACATCATTATGTTGCAAATTGTTGTAAAGAATTGCAATATGACATAGATTAACTTTGTATTGTTTGTTTTTGTAGGTTCGGGGATCAATGCCGTTTATGTGGGAACAAATTGTTGATCTGACCTATAAGCCTAAGTTTGAGATTGTGAAACCCGAAGAAGCAGTGAGGCTACTATGCATAAATCCTTTCACACATAAATATACTTGATTTGTGTGTATCTTTAACTATCTTACCCTTTTTATATGGTTTCTTCAGTCTCGAGTTGCTGAGAGGCATTTTCTGGATTTAAGGAAGAAATATGGAAATGTTATAGCTGTTGATCTTGTCAATAAGGTATACAATCGTGTATGCACTTGGTAATTGTAATGCATGAGTTTCTGTTAGCATAACTCTTAACCTTTTTTAGGGTGGTGGGGAGGGGCGCCTGTGTGAAAAGTATGCTTCAGCAGTACAGAACATTCTTAGTGATGATATGAGGTAGAATCTTATCTCATAATTTTGCAGTCTGGATCATATATATGATGTTATAAGCTAAATGTGTTGACCTTAGTAGATACGTGCACTTCGACTTCCATCGCATCTGTGGACATGTCCATTTTGAACGCCTATCTATGCTTTATGATCAAATCGAGGACTTCCTTGTTAAAAATAGGTACATTTCACAAATTTTAAAATCAATACGTTTTCATCTGTGGGCATGTTCGAAAGAGGCTAGTAAACAGACACAGAGGAAACTTCTAGCTATGTGACTTTCGTTCATTCTATTTTTTAAAATATGCTCTTATTTAATTGTAGGTACTTTTTGCTAAATGATAAGGGTGAAAAGGTTGAAGCTCAAACTGGAGTTGTACGAACTAATTGCATTGATTGTCTAGACCGCACAAATGTAACACAGGTAAATTTATATCACTCATAAGTTGGAATTTTTTATGTTCGTTGTAATATCATGATTTTGATATTCGACGGAACCCCTGGTGTGATTGCTGTCTATGTCTAGTCTGCAAGGTTGACGTAATACATTTTATCATCTTGTTAATTTGCTGTGTGCATTTTTGACATAATCAGAGTTGAATTTTGCATTGAAAACTAGGCAAAGCATAAAATAATAATCTGTACTCTGTTATAGTTCTTTTGGTTACTGGATTCTATTAACACCAAAAAATTTGCAGAGCATGATCGGGCGTAAAATGTTGGAATTCCAACTTCAAAGGCTTGGTGTTTTTGATGCTGACCAGACTATTCACTCTCATTCTAGTTTTGATGACTGTTTCAAAATATGTACGTCCTTGTGTACACTGTTTTTTCCTTTTATTCCGGATTCTTAGTTTGCATATGAAAATGTTGAATAAATTTTGTATATTTTCCTGTCATAAAATATTCAGTATGGGCAAATCATGGTGATGATATCAGCCTTCAGTATTCAGGCACACCAGCTTTGAAAGGAGATTTTGTCAGGTGCTTTTACACTGTCTTTTGCTTGCTGTTCTCACCTTTTTAGTACTGTTATACTTAGTATTAGGCTATACCATTTAAATTTAGTTACTTGTACTTTTATACTTATAATGTTTTGAATCGGTTTAATATTCCGCTCCATTATATATAGTATCAATCGTGTTGTTCTAGTTCTCAGTTCTTGTGCTCAGTAAAAGATCACACTGTTGTTTGATGATGTGCCATAAGATTTGTTCTATATTGAAGAATTAATGAATGTACTGAACTCTTTGCCACAGTAGTTAGTTTTCCGTCTTTGGTGATATATATCGATTTACGGATGCAATTTGTACCTCGTAGTAATATTTACAGTCAGGTTAGCAGTGAACTTTGACATCTTACCTGATTCATCCAATCCACCCATTTTGCCACCTACAGGACCTACTATTAACTGGTGTGTTGGGATGTCTCTTTTTTAAGCATTAGGTAGGTATTCTGTAGAATACCTCAAAATACCATCTTCAAAATAGTATACATGCATACATACACTTTATGCATGCATCATACGTTTGTATAATGTCTGCGAAAAAGAACTTTGGCGGAAAGAATACTTTGTGCCATTTCGTAGAAACACTTGTTAGAATCAGTTTGGCAATATTAAAAAATTTCTATTAATATCTATACCTTGATACACCAGTGAGTATCCAGGGTCTACTGTTACACTCTGAACACTTCGCGTGCATCTTTATTCTTTCCTATTAAGCTGGGAAAATTGTTAACCTATAAGGGTTTAATCTATAAGGGCTTAACCTATAAGAGCTTAATTATCTGGCAGTGCTCTGGTTTTAGAGAAATTTGAGTCTCTCTTAGAGTAGGCTTCTGGATGTTTGCATATTGGTGATGTTTGAAATGCTTAATATATAATGATCCATGAGGACTTTAGGATAATCATTGTGTTTCTTGTTTTGATGTTAGTATAGCTAACTCTGTCCGTGCTTTCCTACCGATTTAGTTTTAGATCAAATTAAAACCTTGCCTTCTCTTTGAGTCGTAATTACAATTTGCCAGAAAGATTTACACGTTTTATCGGAAGGCTGAAAATTAACGTATTTGTTGTGTAATTCTTGTCTTTTACATAGATATGGCAAGAGGACCAAGCAAGGGATAATCAATGATGGTATATATGCCCTACAGCGTTATTACCTAAATAACTTCGTTGATGGTACAAAACAGGTTAGCATGCTAGTCTCCTCTTTAGCAACTATATTATCAATGCTGAGTTCAGAAGGAAAAAAGTTTAATGTGATGTGTACTTGAAGCATGCTAAATGCATTCTAGCAGACAATAGATAAAAAGACAGGGTCTTGAGGGAACTTAATCCATTCATTACCTTCAATTCTGTAGTTAAAATGGAACGTAGTTGTCATAGTTGTCCATTTATTAGATTGGTCTCTCGATACGATTCTATTTATGTGATTTGTAAACTAAATGAAACATAGCAATCCCAGTTTGGACTGTCATTTAAAAAAGTGTTCCATTGTAGTACAAATTTTGTCCACAACAAAGCTGGAGCTACCATAATCTAAAATTACTATTCAAAAAGGATCTTGTATCCAAACAGATCTGAGTCCACTGGTTTATGTGTTTTCATTAGTAACCCCCCCCCCCCCCCCCCCCCCAACCACCACCACCACACACACACACACACATTTTTTTTTTCTGTTCCGGATAGTGCTCAGTAATGTAGAAAATAATCTCTCTGGGCTGCAGTGATCTGAATAAACCATTGCCACACTATTTTTAATGGAAACTAAATGCGATTGTTTAGAGATAATTTTCTAATAAGGTATAAAATGGCATGTTATATTGGATGGTAGTAGCATCTCTGGGTGTAATTCCATAAAACAACTATACGTGTATCATTGACATGGATGAAATATCCGTCTTTCAGTTACACCCCACTATCTTTTATTGCATTACATGATCATTAACTGAAGCACGCAAGAGAGCTGTTTTTGGTAGGTTGCTACAAATCAAAATTTTGCTTTAAATAATTGTAATTGTCTATCAACATAAAATCCTAATAAAAGAAAAGTGAAGATTTGAATAAAGTTAGGCCAAAAGGGCAAGGCTAGTTTACCCTGATAGATACCTTTTTGTAGACTGGTCATGTATTTGCGACTCCTCCCAGTTTAAGAATTAGGTCCTCTTGTAATTTGCACATTGCACAGTTTGTTTGACATCAATAACTAAAAAGTGCCTCTCCTTTTGAATGTAAGTCGCTCTTAGTGAGGTCACCTATAGACTTAACTTCATCCAAGGACATTCCTTATTTCTGCCATACTCTCAATTGGCATCACTTTTCTAATTCAATGTCTATAATGTTGCTCATGTAGGATGCGATTGATCTACTACAAGGACATTACATTGTTTCTGTTTCCCGAGATATGGCTCCTACAAAGCCCCAAGGAAGGGTTGAGGCCATTGCGGTGAGTTTAATTAGGCATTTCTGAATATAGTATTGAACCCGGTTGTTTCTTGATCATATAGAGTATATGCATGAGTTAAGTTCGTAAAAGTTTCACTTTATCAGATAAGTTTAATTTGTTTGTTATATAAATTCTGGAGGTATTGCTTTTGAAGTGTTGTCCACAGAGGCATAGAATCATTGTCTTTCATCTTAGCGCAATTGAGTCTGTCATAATTGGTGGAGTCTTACTCGGATAAATCTCATCTCACTTTATTCACTTGAACGTGATATAACAAGATAGCTTATAAATTTATGAGGTTTGCTACAATCACATAAAAACTTTTACACTCATGACACTTGGGCAACTTTTTCTCGAGAAATGCTACATCCACATAGTTTTTACAAAAAAAATCCACACATATGTGGCAAATGTAGTGCACCAATCATATTCCATTATACTTTCTCTTATCTTCTTCCTCACCCCCTCCATATTTAGTTGCCACGTATGCGTGTGAGAATTTTTTTTGTAAAAGTTTTGTGAGTATACCATTCCTCCTTTTTCTCACTTCACCAACTCTTGCTTTTGTAACTAATCATATTGTTAAACTTCTTTGTGTGAAAATCCTTTTGTAAAATTTATGTGGTTGTATCATTTCTCTAAATGTACCCGTCATAGTTTCTGCTTTACCTTGTGTGATTTTAATGTTGATATTTTTTATTATTATTTTTATTTTATTATTTTTATTTTATTTTATTTTACTTTTTTGCAGTCTTTCCGTCTTGCGTTAGCATTAATATTGATGGGGTTCTTTTTCACAATGATGTCACTCAGGCGAGGTGAGTTGGTTTATTCCTCTAACTTGTGCTGATATTGGTTGGCTGTTTTTGCTCTCATTAGTTAGGAAAAGGATGCGCACTGTATGGATATGAGTTTTGGAATTGATTATTGTGACTTCAAAAAAGAGAATAAAATTCAGATAATCAAATAATTAGTTGATTAACGCCAGGGATAAGTAACAATTGTAGTTCATTAATCAGTTTTTATACATCAACTTATTAACTGCTTCTCCGGATCTGGTTAATCCTAACTAAGCATGATGGATCTAAACACCTTGAACTTGTGTTAGATTGATACTTTGAGTTATATCACTAAGTATGCGGAATCTACTTAGTAACACTTAGAAGTTTGATTGTGAGTAAGACAGTTGTATATGTATGAGAACAATGTATGTAAACAAACTATTAGCTCCAATATTATTAATGATAATAATACGAGTGATCTTGATATCACTAGGGTTACACCTTGAAGCTCTAGAAAACGTATATGAAAGTTATTTCTCAACTGATAACCTAGGATCTCCTTTTATAGAACAAGGAGTCCTCTTCTACAAGATAAGTATAATGCTAATAGAATAAGATATACACAAGATCTATTCTATATTTATCTAGACGCGTTTCCTAACAGTTATCTAATAAGCAGTGGTAATATATGTTCTTGCAGTGGTAATGAGTTTCCACTGCAAGCACAATCTTCTGCAGTTGTAACATCTTCACTTAGCCGTGGTAACTGTTAGTATAATTCCCAACAATCCTCCCCTAACTTATGATTAATACATAAATCAATAAGTTTCTTCAAGTATGCAGTAAACATGAGGATATGGGAATTCTTCCAAACACTTATCTTCTTCTTCTTAACTCTTTATCAGCTTTCACACTTTGATCATAAATCCTTTGTAGCAAATCATCTATGACTTCAGTTCTTTCTCAGCACCTAAGCTTAACAGTTCTCATCACATCCAATACACCAGCTCTCAATGGATATTCTTTCTCAGCCAGCATAAAGACATCAACTCCATCTTGAGTAGAAACATGATGCACAAAACTTGAATCATAGAATTTCCACAAGGTTCTTTGATCATGAGCTTCAAATCTCCAATATCTATCACTTGGGTCAGGTTCATATAATCTTCTGAAGTGAACCCATAACTCCTTAGCTTTGACATCAACAAGTTCATCCTTCTTTGACTGATCTTGAACAATTCTCCACAAAGTATCCAAATCTTCTCTATCACAAGATCTAACAATATCTTCAAAATCTCTGCAAATGCTTGTGACACTTCCAGTTCTGATGATCTTCCAAGCAACCCCAAAACTATCAGAAAAGATCTCCCAACCAACAACTGGATATTTTGCTTTTAGAGGTTCAATGTTAAGTACATCAGTCTCTATGAACAACATATTTGTAACTTGCTCTTCTGTCAACTTGCTAGGACCCTCTTCTGCTTGAAATGATTTCTGAGTCTTCAACTTCTTTGCATCTTTTGATTCAAGAGTCAAGACTCACTCCAGTTTTTTTTGTCTTCATTGTTATTGGTTCTTGATCCATTTGAATGAAACTACTATCTTGTCTTTTGATTCTGTAGTAAATACCTTCAATCTGATCATGTGACATTCCTTTGAATTGACCCATCTTCATATTACCAACATGGCAACAAAAAGTCTTCATCTCAGCAATTATCTGTGCCTTTGTAGGTTTTCTTGGCTTCTTTTGACATTTTCTAACATCCCCAATGATTTCATCAAGAGCCTGCTGATTCTTCATTTGAATGAAATCTTTAAGTTGAGCAGACATTTGTTCTTCATTCAGGGTTGTATTAGCAATTAATTCAATAGCCTTCTTCCTGACTATTTGATCATTATTAACCAAGTAATCAATCTCTTCTTCTGTAGGCACATAAGTGAATAATGGAGGTTTCTCATGAATAATAGTTGGTGAAACACTTGAAATAGGTTCTGCCATAACAGCTTCAAGTTTATCCAACCTCTTTGCTTCCATAAAACTAGCAACTTCATATTCTTCAAGCTTTCTCTTTCTTTCTTCCTCTTCAGCTTGTTGTTGCTCTGTCAGTCTTGCATCAAAGTTGATCTGAGCTTGTTCTTTCTTAGAAATCTTTCTCATTTGCTCTTGATCTGAAGCAATCATAATAGCTTTTCCTTTAACTGATCTTATTCTCTGCAGTGGTAATTTCCTGAGTAGCAGTGGGAACATTTTCACTTACAGTGGTAATTGGTTGATCAGTGGGAACTTGTTCTGCTTCAGTGGAAATTGGTTGAGCAGTTCCAACATCAAAGTTAAAACCAGCATCAGCATCCATATCTTCAAAATCCAATTTCCTCCCCTCAGTCTCAGCTACATCATCTTTTGCTTGAGCATTATCAGAATCATTGAGCTCAACAAAGTCTTTTTCAAAATTTTTACTCCTCCCCTTAAGCTCTGCATCTATTTTCCTCCCCTGTTTGGAAGAATCTCCCAAAACTTTAGTAGAACTTGCAGAAAACTCATCTGAAGGTTGTTCCTTGGTCTGTACCAGAGGTCTTTGCTTCTTGAGATTCTCAACTTCAATCTGCAATCTTTGAATCTCAGCCTTCAATTGATTCACCTCTGTGGCATGTTGTTCTTTGGTCTGTGCCAGATCTTTCTCCAGAGCTTGAACCTGCTTGACTAATTTGGTACAAATGTCCATCAATTCAGTTTGTTGCACACTGCCTTCATCACTTTCAATTGTGTAACCTGCTGGGAGAGGTGAATCATGAGGCATGGATTCAGGCACTTCCCTAGTTGGACTAGGATTAAGCCTTGAACCACCACTGCTTGTTCCTAAACCAAAAGGCTCAGTAACATGCAATGTTGAGATGAGAGAAGTTGGTTGTTTAGACCTTCTCTCATAAGTGTGAGTTACAGCAGGGGTATGTTGAATATTTGGAACAACAATAGTGGGTGTGTTTTGAGATGCAACTGGGATTGGTGCATCCTCACCCTGTACTTGAGCAATTTTAGCAAGCATTTGAGGTAAAAGTGGATGAACCTCCCCATTCCAAAGATCTGAAGCCTTAGACATATTTTGAAAAACTTTTGGCTTAAGAGTGGAAGGTTCATAAATTCTATTGTGAGGTCGCAGTTGAAACTCATTTAACACTGTTTGCACAAACCTTGGATACATTAAAAATTTATATTGACACTCTTTACATTACCTTTCATATTATTGAAAATAAACTTTGAAAAATTGAAAGTCCTATCAGTTGCCAAACAAACCAAAGGATAAGCCATGGTTGATGTAAATTGTTCATAAGATGTTTTCTTAGGACTTAGGCAATGCAAAAGAGTATGAATCAAAAATCTCCAATGGGGACAAAAACATCCTTTTCTGAAAGTAACTTTTTGTTCAGATGTATCATACCCCATTAAAGTAATATTAGTGAAAATTTCTGAATTAGGTAATGTGATGATACCATTGAGATCATCCAATTGGAGAATTCTCCTCAAGGATGACTCAGTAACATCAATAGTTACCCCATCAACTGTGGCTCTTAGAGTTATGGACTCCACAGTGTTCCAGAACTGTTTGATATGAGAGACATAGATTGTGGGATTAATAGTTAAGGCATACCTTATATGAGTTGTGTTTAGAAAATCCACAATCTGATGAAAAACAGGGCCACTCTTCTCATTAGACTTTTGTAGGTAGGCCACTTGGTTGTGCTCCTCAACAAATTTTAGAATCGCCATGATATTTGTGAAAAAGATAAGAAAAGTGTTAGTAATCAAGATAAAAAGCAAGCTTTATGATGATCAATTTATACTAATAGGGTTTGAGGAGGTTGCGCAATGTGAATTATCTTTAGAAAGAATTATCTTTGGAAAAAGAATAATTTATAATAAGTAAGTAGATAATTCACAAAAGATTTTACCCTATTAATAAGGAATGACAGTTATTTTTACAACGGCTAGTAAAAATTGGATTACTGACACAACAGTTGTAACGGCTAGTTCATCAGTGAAAAAATTACTCTTGCAGTGGTAACTAATGAACTAGCAGTGGTAAAATTTTCACAACATATCAAAGAGCAGTGGTGAATAAAACATGTAAATTGCTGCTTTTATCATAGTTTTTAGCAAACTACCAGCTATCAACGGATTTGATATGTCTTTACCATGAGCCGTTTGCTTATGGACTAGCCAACTCTTGATCAATTTGATGTATGGTGAGTTGATGACCTAGTTTTTGGTAAACTATCAACCATAAACGGATTTGATAAGTCTTTACTAGTAGCCGTTTGCTCTGGACTAGTTGATTCTTATGTGGATTAGACATGGTGAATCAATAACCATTTGTTGTGTGTCGATGATACACACCTTATAACTCCAATGATATGGGTTGTATTTTACAACACAAAGTAACACTCAACTTAACCCATAAAAATTAACCCAAAGTAACTTTTTAACCAAGTTACTATTCACAAAAATATCTTCCAAAAGTCAACCCGATAATAACCAAATTTACTCCTCCAACCTACCAAAACAGGTAAGAGTAAATATTCTCCATTAATTAGAATTCGACCTTGACTTTGCTTATAAAAGGGGGCTCAAAACTTTTATCTCTCATCAAAAATTATTTTCAATAACACAAACCCTTAATCAACACCATGAGCTGGTTTCCATTAATCTATATCTCTTCTGATGATTCAAGTGATGAGGAAATCAGCTATTGTTCGAACTCAGAGGAGTATTCTACAGGTTGGAGTGATTACTTCCCACCAAGTGCAACCACATCCACAGCATCCAACAAGACATCCAAAAAGATTGAAGCTTCATCTGCTTCATCTTTGGAGTTCTATTCCTCTGATGATGATGATGATCCAACCTTCAACCTTTTCAAAGAGCTTCCAAAGGCCCTTACCACAGCATTGACAACTGCAATAAACAACATGAAGTGGCCAGCTGTTGACAAGCCTACTCAAGCACCAAGGCCTCCCAAGCAAGTTCTGGGACTTGCTTGTCCAAGGAAACAACTCTCTTTTGATGACAAGAGAAAGAAAATTTCCAAAGGCAAGCATCAGTATGAGGGAAAAGGAAAGAAACCTATGGAGTAGGTGTTAGGTTGTAGGTTCATGTCTTATGTGATGGTTTTCTGTTATGGTGATAATGTTTTTCTTGATGGTTGTGATGTACTCTTCTTATGATCAATAAAAGTACTTCGTTTGTTCTTGCTATTATCACCAATCTTTCCACTGTTGTATGTTAATTACCACTGTGCTCTTGATAACTCTGCATACAAGTTAGTAGAAAACCATACATACCATACAAACAATATTAGTACCTAAAAAGTATCCTGCAACACTAAAAAGTATTAGACATCAAAGATTTATGGATTGAGCATTCCAATACCTGTTACCAAGTATTGAAACCTACCCACATCATGCCCTTTTGTTAATAAATCAACATAATTGTCATCAGTATGAATTTTGACAACATTAATAAGTTTTTTCTCAAAACAATCTCTAATAAAGTGATGTCTAATTTCAATATGTTTAGTTTTAATGTGTTGCATAGGATTTTTAATAATGCATATGGTACTACTATTGTCTATATAGATAATGGTGTTCATGAAATTGTACCCATAATCCAATAATTGAGTCTAAAGCCAAAGGATCCGAGCACAACAACTAGCAGCTGCAACATATTCTGCTTCAGTGGTTGAAGTAGTAACCATAGTTTGCTTCTTGCACTGCCATGACACCAATCTACATCCAAGAAATTGACATCCTCCAGTAGTTGATCTTCTATCCAAACTTGCACCAGCATAGTCACTATCTGAGTATGTGATCAATTCCATAGGAGAGTCTCTTGGATACCATAATCCTAGATTAGGATAAGTCTTCAAGTACCTAAAAATCTTTTCCATTGCTGTCATATGTGATGTCTTTGGAGTTACTTGAAATCTTGCACAGGCACAAACAGCAAATATAATGTCTGGCCTTGATGAAGTAAGATACATCAAAGAACCAATTATAGATCTGTAAGTGTGAACATCAACATTAGCACCACTAGCATTCTTCAACAATAGATGAGTGGTCTTGTCAGCAGGGGTATTTGAAGATTTTGCATCAGTAAACTTGAACTTCTTAACAATCTCAGCCACATATTTGTCTTGACTGATAAAGATGCCTTCTTTACTCTGTTGTACTTGCAGCCCCAAAAAGAATGTAAGTTCTCCCATAGAACTTATTTGAAATTCATCTTTCATTAGCTTCTCAAACTCTTTGCACATCTCTTGTTTAGTAGACCCAAAGATAATATCATCAACATATACTTGCACAAGTAGGATATCACCCTTGTCTTTCTTGATGAACAAAGTTTGATTCACAAGTCCATCTTTCACAATCTTGTTGATGGTCTTGAAATTAACATGACCCAATCTTCTATGCCAAAGCATTGATTCATCCAAAGTGGCTTTAGCAAGCAAGCAAGTAACATCATTATTAGCCACTATGTTCTTCATGTCAATGCTATACAGATTACCTTTTCTAGGGATTTTAAGCAAAATGTCACATTCATCAGGAAGCTTATCCTTAGATAACATATAGCATTCATCTTTTGTGAAAAGAACTCTATGCTTCTTGTCACACATCTGTGACACACTAAAGAGGTTATACTTGAGTTCTTTCACATACTGCACATCTTCAAAGTCAAAGTTTCCAGCCTTGATTGTACCTCTGCCAGAAACTTTGCCACCAATTCCTCCTCCAAAGCTGACAAATTGTCCATCATAAGGTTGAAAGTCTGAAAGATAGGACTTATTGTCAGTCATGTGCCTGGAACATCCACTGTCTGAGTATCCTTGATCATTAGTAGTTTTTGAATGTCCCTGCACATAGAATAAAGGAATTAGTTCCTTTTGGGGACCCAAGCCACAAATGACTTGGATCTGCCTCGTGTATCAATATAATTATATCTATCAAAGGTCATTGATACACCATTGGGATGGTTTGAGGTGATGGTTCCTTTTGGTTTCCATTCCCAACGAGCTGAGGCCTTAATAGCATTTCCCATATGTACCTTTTTCTTGTTAACAGACCCACCAGTGGTAACCTTTGGCCTTGCAGTGGTAACTGCTGGCTTAGCAGTGGAAACTGCTTGCTTAGAAATTTTAGGTACCCACTTCTGATTATTGTTAACTTTCTTTTCAAAATTGGTCTTTTTCCCTGTTTGAGTAGATTTAACAAAATTTGTAACAGGGGGCTTAGGGTAAACTCTGTTTTTATTTCTGGCAGTGGCAACTGCTGGTCTAGCAGCGGAAATTGGTTTAATGCCAGAATGAAGCAAAACAGACCTGGGAATCATCTTGCTAAGTGGATTTGGGTGAGTTAAATTATTAGCATTATGTCCATTCACCCTAGTATTCTTAAACACTTCCCTTCTACCCAAGTGGTAGGTACAGCTATTAGCCAAATGGTCAAAGCTACCACATATATGACAGGGTTTGTTATTAAACACAAAGTCACTACCAAATTGCTTAGACTTAACATGATTCCAACTTCTCATATTACCTCTAGGAGTTGGTGACCTACTTCTGTACATCTATGCATATCTAGTAGTGGGCCTAGTGAAATTAGGTTGTGACCTGGGCTTCTCTTTGACTACATCAGGAATACTTCTTTTGACCTCCACTTTAACATTCTCAGGAACACTTGGCTTAGACTCAACATTCAAATTTTCATCTTTAAGAGATGAGTCACTAGCACTATCAAATACATCAACCTCAACCTGAACCTTTTCAATTTCAACTGGTTTGACAAACTTTGGTCCATAGGTCATAGTTGGTTCCTGGAATTCTTCTAAACATGTGTGAGCTAAGTCAATGCCAGGAGGTGATGGAACACCTCTTAGAGGTGGTGGAACAGTTTTGTATCCAACTCCTGATTTGGCTTTGTTCACAACTTGGGCTTCCCAAATCTTGTCAATACACTTGGATTGGTGATCCAGTGTTTGTTTAGTTATCATTATATTCTCACTAGCCATCTTAACCTTTTCTAGTTCTTCTCTAAGAACCTTATTAACAGCAACTTGATAATCTAAGTCTCTTCTTAATACTGCAATATCATCATTGAACTTAGATTCATTTGCCCTATAATGCTCTAATTGAGTTTCTAAAACTCCTAGGCCTCTTTTATGATTAGATAAATTATAATTAGTATGAGTTAACTCTATCAATTGTTCATCATATTGTGCTTTAATTATCTCATACTCTTTTAAGGCCTTACAAGATTTAGAACAAGCATTAATAGTTTGTACCTCAGAGTCAGAAAAAGCCATTAGAGCAAGCTCTGTAGCAACCATTGCAGACTCTGAATCATCTTCCTCTTCCTTAGTCATAAAACTCCAATCAAAGCTCACTCCATCAATGGCCAATAGCCCCTTTGGCTCATCAGTAGTAGGTTCCTTCTTCTTGTCCTGCTTGTACCAAGTTGACCTGTTGTCAGACTTCCTTGGCTTTCTGCACTCCCTGGCAAAGTGCCCCTTCTTATGACAATTGTAGCACTCCACCTTCTTTTTGTCAAAACCTACTGTTTCATTGCCACTGATGTTGATCTTTCTACCAGTCTTCTTCCAAAACTTCTTTGTCCTTAAGCTTAGTAATGCCACTTGCCATTTAATGTCCATCTCCTCCATATCATCCTCATCAATTTGATCCAAATCCTCATGATTGAGAATTGAACCACCCACTTGACTTGATATAAAGGCATAAAAAGTAGTATCACTAAGCTCTGCAATCTGTCTCTTTGAGCTACCAGTGGAAACACTTCCACTACCAGTGGAAACAACAATGTTAGCACTGTCATCATCACTATCACTTTCTTCATCTGAACTATCATCAATAGATGATGATATGAGTGCTACACTTCCTGAACTTGAACTTATTTTACCAGCTTTCTTCAATCTTTGTTCAATAACCTTGAAGTTATTGTACAAATCATTAAGTTTCATGGTCTCCAGATATGGCTTATCTTCCCACACAGCAACATTGGTTCCAAACTCAGAGGGTAAGCTTCTTAAGAACTTGAGATTTAGGTCTTCTTTTTCCACCTCTATCCCAAAAACAGTGAGTTGACTAACAATCTTTTGTAGCCTTGTGAAGATGCTATCAAGAGATTCATTACTTGTTGAACCAAAATTCTCATAAGTCTTCTTTAGCAAGGTCTTTTGAGTCTTCTTGGTGGAATCATTACCACCAAAAACTTCACAGATCTCATCAAAAAGAGTCTTTGCAGTCTTGTATTTGCTGAATGCAAGAACTTGGTCTCTGGGAAGTGTAATCAGCAACAAACCTCTTGCCTTTAGATCATTCTTCAACTGAAGTCTTTCATCATTAGTAACAGGTCCAGTGTTGACCTTAATTACTTCCTTGCCACCAACCATCTCTGAAGTAGAGCTTGGTTTGAAGGAATTTCCAACCATAATGATCTCCTAGAGTGTGTAGTCTTGGACCATAAAGAATTGTTCGATCATCAGCCTCCACATCTCAAAGTCATTCAACTTAAGCTTTGGAAGCTTAGCAGCAATATTTGAGTTACTTGTTTCTGTCTCCATTGATTCTTCTGAGTGAACTAGAGTCTTCTAAATCAAAGTATCAAAGCCTGGCTCTGATACCACTTGATGGATCTAAACACCTTGAACTTGTGTTAGATTGATACTTTGAGTTATATCACTAAGTATGCGGAATCTACTTAGTAACACTTAGAAGTTTGATTGTGAGTAAGACAATTGTATATGTATGAGAACAATGTATGTAAACAAACTATTAGCTCCAATATTATTAATGATAATAATACGAGTGATCTTGATATCACTAGGGTTACACCTTGAAGCTCTAGAAAACGTATATGAAAGTTATTTCTCAACTGATAACCTAGGATCTCCTTTTATAGCACAAGGAGTCCTCTTCTACAAGATAAGTATAATGCTAATAGAATAAGATATACACAAGATCTATTTTATATTTATCTAGACGCGTTTCCTAACAGTTATCTAATAAGCAGTGGTAATATATGTTCTTGCAGTGGTAATGAGTTTCCACTGCAAGCACAATCTTCTGCAGTTGTAACATCTTCACTTAGCCGTGGTAACTGTTAGTATAATTCCCAACAAAGCAGACCATTGATCATAACCACCAATTAATCAAAGATACCACTTTCTTGATTGTTTTTTTACGAAAATAAAAGACTACCATTCCTGGTTGATGGTATTCTTTGTAAGAAAAAGTTGTATGACTAGCGATGGTAGTAGTCTAAAACCGAGTAGTAGTTCATGTTAGTGATGAATGATTTTGACAATGCAAGAGTTTTAATTGCATGAATTAAAAACTGCCTAAACTTTGCATGCCAACAAAGCACTGTTATATTTAGTAATTAATATTGGGAGTTTATATTCTCATAGTCATTAAGCCTAGTGATTGTATGTCATGCCAGTAGATCTTTTTCTATTATTACCCATAGTCCCATTCCGTGTTTCGTGGATTTTGTACTGCACTTGTGGATTGCCTTCTATTTAGGATGATATTATTTGCATCAAGTACAATTTAGGTTCTGGGGTATATACTTTAGGACCCACCAACACTTCGTTTGCATAATTTCTATAATAATTTTTTGGAATTTGCTATTTGTAGCCCTTAGGGCTATAGGACATGCAATAATTGCATTTACCATGAGAATCCCACCCCGCATTTAACTACTCCCAACTAGGGGTGGAAACGAGCCGAGCCGAGCCCGAGCCTACCAGAGCTCGAGCTCGGCTCGTTTATATTTTAGAGGGCTCGAGCTCGAGCTCGGCTCGGTTCGAGCCTTAAGGTTTGAGCTCGAGCTCGGCTCGTGATATGGGATATAAAGCTCGAGCTCGGCTCGGGCTCGGCTCGTTTGTGGTTCACCTAGGCTTCTCGAGCTTCCTTGTTCGAGCTCGTTTAGCTAGAGCTCGTTTACCTATTTTGAGCTCGTTAGTTATTTTGGATACCAGCTACGAAAAACGAATAACAATAAGATAAAGTCAACACGATCTCAGTCAACAACAGTGAAACAATAACCTTAGCTGTCTCTATTCCCATCTCCATATCAAACAACAAGACTAAACCAATACTCGAAAGATCAAACAAAACAACTAAACTACTAAAGATCTCAGTTTTCTTGCGATCGTTGTGTACAATAAACTTCAAAACCTTCAAAAGATCAAACACACGAAAAAGAAATCATCATAGATTTGTAACTTTGATATTATCCGAATAAAAAGAAAGAATTATAACAAGTGTTTAAAGATCTTAAGCCGGAAATGATTGGTTCTTCACTCGTAGGTTTGAGAAAAAAGAATGAGTTTTGTGTGTTCTTTCGTGCTTATTATTTTATTTGGTTATGTAAGAAACCAAAGATTTAGTTTGATCTTTGACTGAAGTGTAAAGCAGAAAGGAAAAACAAGTGTTGTTGTTGCTGCGTTTTTCACAAGAGAGAAAGATATGTGTGGCTGCGGTAGTATAATGGGGTGAGTGTGTTAGATAGGGTTAACTTGTATTAGGGATATATAAAGATTAGTTTTTTGGGTTTGGTTTATTACGTGGGCTGAATTCATAATTATATCCAATTTTTTGTGTGTGGAAATGGGCCTAGTGTTATTAGCATATTTGGGAAAAATGTTTGACGTAGTGTACCTAAAGCTCGTTTAGGGCTCGCGAGCCTATTCGAGCTTTTTATATAAAGCTCGGGCTCGGGCTCGTTTATTAAACGAGCTCGAATATAAGCTCGAGCTCGGGCTTGAGCTCGTTTAGGCTCGGCTCGTTCGAGCTTTTTACCGATCCGATCTCGAGCTTTTCACGAGCGGCTCGGCTCGTTTCCACCCCTACTCCCAACCGACCAAATGTACCACCCTTAATGCATGCTTTTAATTTTTAAATGTAGCCCTTAGGGCTACAAATAGCAAAACCTTAATTTTTTTCATTAGATATCAATTTTTTTAAATAACAACCCAACTTTTTTTTTTTTTTTTTTTTTTTTTTTTTTTTTTTTCGATAAAAACCATACTGGTGGTTATAAACAGTTGAACTATGTCAATTGGCAGGGGCAAGTTTTAACATGATGGACAAATTTCGTATTTAGCCAAGTTTTTTTTTTTCTTAAAAATACTTGCATGACCCATAAATTATATATGGGTAATCCATTTTCACATAATTGGATTGAATTTGCCCCCTCTTATTACTAGCATCACACACCAGTGTAGTGATATTATCAATTTATTTTTCTTACCAAGCCAAATTTTAATTAGTTGACCTTAGTGCATGCATAACTGGGCTATCTTTTCTTACCAAGCCAAATTTTACTTATGCGAAACTCTGAACTTAACCTCAAAATAGAATAACATTATCAAGTATGGTTAATTAACCAAGCCCGAAGCAACTCAATGTCTCTGTACTATAACTTGTAGATTATGCGGTAAACTATGTGCATGCCTCGTGTTTCTTAAGCTCTTAAAACTGGGCTATCTTTTCTATCTGGCTTGTTTTCGTGGCTGAACTATAGAGTTTGTTTTCTAGATTTATGCCTAACTGAACCTTCTCTTTGCAGTTCGGCTTGATGTTTGGCATGTGCTATTTTCCCTTTTCTGGGCTGGTTTAAGTTTAGCGATAGCAGGATTTGTGAAAGCCAATGGCCGGGTTTTTTGTAATCGACCTCGTCTACACAAACCTGCCTGCTGATTTTGCAACAGATTCTGTTTGTTTTTGTACCAAGGTATATTCATTATTTATTTATCGTCTCTTTGAGAGCCTGTTAATCAATCATATGGTGAACAAAAAATACTTTTGGTTGTTTGTAATTTTCAAGTTTCATTTTCATTATTACTATGGGTGTATTTGGTAATTTGATTTGGTTTCCACTTAGAAAAGGTCAACAAACTAAACTTTGTAATGAAGTAATGTTCCAAAATGAAAATTTTCATCATTTATTTGTAACAAAAAAGGCTGTTTCGATGGTCAGCCTTAACTTGTGTTCCATTTCATGAGTAATGAAAATGCACCTCGGGCAATATTGCTTTTAATATTGTTTTTTGCGAACCTGTGAAGTTGGGATCAAACTCATGACCTATTTTACAAAAACCATCGCTTTCCTGGCCTCACGTGGAATAGCCCTGAAAACCGGTCTCAAAGTTGTTGCATGTGGGGTTTGACTTTGACACATCCACTGGAGAATCTCAAGCAAATAAAGAAGATATGCAATATTTCACGACGTGAGATGACATAATATAACAAACATACAGACATTCAAAAATAATGTCTAAACACCAATGTGTTGTTTGTTGTATGATGTCATGAAATTTGTAAACGTTTGTGTGTTAATTAGTGCATGAATGTTACTTTTCTAAGAAGAAAAAAGATACCAATATCTAACTAAAAAAATAAATGTGAACATACCAAAAACAAGAGAAGGGGAGTGGGAGCTACGGGGAGAGGTGTCGGAGAACTTATAAATTACAAACACAAATACGCACACAACTCACATTCGACACATTGGGTGCCTGAAAGAAGATACACTTCACGTTGCGTTTAAATGGTGCCTATTGGAGCCACGACAGCTTCTATGTGAATTTCATGCGAGTCTAATCACTATATCCTAGAGATTAAAATCTCGAATTTAATTTTAATAACTGATAATATAAATAATAATTTATCATATTTCAAGGTTAGCGGCCTATTGGAGCCACGGCGGCTTCTTTGTGAGTTTCATGCGAGTCTAATCACTATATCCTATAGATTAAAATTTCGAATTAAATCTTAATAACTGATAATATAAATACTAATTTATCATATTTGAAGGTTAGCACATTACGTCACATAAATTTCTCTTTTCAACCACTTTAAAAAAGAAAATGTTGTGTTTCACAATTTAGCCCTCTCACTTTAATACATCAAATTACCGATATCATATAATCTCATTAACCGATTAAAACATTACATATCACCTTTTCTTTAAAACTAATGAGTTATGATCAAATAAGAAGAAGCAAAATTAAAATAAGAATGATGAGAAACCATAACCACTAATTTCATATGCGTCTCCCCTTAAAAGTATCCTTCATATTTGAAATATATGGCTAAAAATCTTATCTTATTATTCCTATTTTAGTTTTTCTTCCTATCAGATCACTTTCTAACTAATTACTAAAATAAACTCTATTTTTACTCTCTTTACAAAAAGAGATCAATTTTATTCATGTTATCAAAGTGAACTAAAAGTACACTGACACCATATTTAATATTCCCACTTGATCCAAAAACACTTTCATAGAAAACATACTTCAATTTTATGATACGTCTCATTTACTTTTTTTTGTTACTTGAGGTATATAATAAATGGATAAATGTAGCTACCTACTTACCCCAATATCCATTTTGGTTCATCTATTAATGCACTGAAAATAAAAACACTAAAGTCAAACCCTTTTGAATTTACATGAACTGAAAATTAAAGAGAACACCCAAAGGCACAGGACGTCATAATTAAAGTATATCACCTTTAAAGTATATCATTTACTTTCTTTTACTTACCCTCTATTTAATAGTCCCTTTTGAGAGATACTAGCTGCGCTTGGGTTTTGTTTTGTCTTTTTGTCATTTATTGTCTTTTAGTTAGACGCACAAGAGGCGGATATGAGTTTTGAGTGCGCCTAAACCTTTTATATTGAAAAACAAAGGCGTTGGGTCAAAATAAATAAATGTGCTGCTAGTTTATAGAGCTTTGATTTGCTACATGTCTTATATCTAATGAATAGTTGAGAGAAAGTTCATTTTGGTAATAAAAATATGCACTATACAAAAAATGGTTCACTTGAGAAATTCCCTCTTTTCTTTAGCACAATATCGAGTAGGAGAACCAAAATGCACGAGACAACCTGAATTAAGACGTCGATATCCCGTGCTTGATGATAAAACAAAAGTAATTTATGTTTTAAAACCAGTTTTTTAATTGACCCGGCCGAGCCACCGGGTCACGGTTCCACCGATTTAACCGACTGTTCAACCGGGTTTTTCATTTAAAACCGCCTTCCAATCATCCGACTGATTCACGGTTCAACCGGCCGGGTCAGGTTTTAAAACACTCTTTTCAGCGTTTGGAATGCTCTGGAAAATGAAAATAAAAACTTCTACAATATATATATATATATATATTATTAGAGAAGCCCTAACTAATATAGAAGATTAAAAAAAAAGTAAAATCCCATAGAACATTTTAAAAAGAATATAGAAAAAGCCCAAAACAATGAATGAATGCATAAAGTAGGAGCATAAAAAGGTATGTCAACTTTACTATATAAAGCCAAGGCAGCTCACTTAATCTGTTACAGTACCTTTGTTTCTTGCGGGGGTTTGGCGCTCTCAAACAACAAACAAAGGGTTTTGTGGTTTTAAGGTAAACTCAATTATCTCTTGTGACTTTGATTTTATATGCCATTCATTGTAAGGGGTTTTCATCTTTTTGATGATTAATTTTTGTTAGAAAATGGAATTTACTTTGATTTTTTATGTTTTCTGAGTAAATTTTCTTTTGGCTTGTCTTCAAATTGCAATTTAAATGATGTGATGATCATATTATGTTTTTTATTTATATATATATATATATATATATATATATATATATATATATATATATATATATATATATATATATATATATATATATATATATATATATATATTTCAAAATAAATATGTGTACATAGAATGTTGATTCGGCTATGAGTTAGGTTAGATTTCTTGTTAGGTGGTACCATTAATTTCGAACCCGGAAATTTAAACAATGGCACAACATTTTGCATTCTTTAACTTTGCGCTACTTAACTAGTCTTGATGTTTTTTTGCGTTAAATTTGGTTATAACATTAAAAGTTGTCTGTCATTGCTTTCTTTGTCACTTGTGTAATTCAACTCCTTAACTCTGCGTATGTTGTTATGTATTATAGATGGGTTCCGATTATGGGGTATGTAAAGCTAGAGGTTTAGGGAAGGTACAACTTGGTGGTGTCATTTTTGGTGCCACCAAGGCAACAATCAACGAATGTCTTTCCAAGCAACTCTTTGGTCAGTTTTCAAAATCAAATTTTCTTTTAGGATATTAAATATTTCACTTCTAAAATAAATCACCAAATTGTACCAGGTTTACCAGGTTCACACTTTGTGTATGTGAAAAAAATTGAACCTGGTTTGCCACTGTTTCTCTACAACTATTCTGATAAGACACTACTTGGCATCTTTGAGGCTGCAAGCTCGGGCCAAATGAACATAGACCCGTATGCGTGGACTTTGGAAGGCTCACAACGAACACCATATCCTGCTCAGGTACATCATGACTCTCTTGTGTTATGTTTGACTTTTCCATTGTGTTTGACCTACATGGGTCTGCACGTGTGCAGTGTTTTTATGATTTAAAGATAACAATAATAAGTAAAGTTTGTTGTTATAGTGCAACCTATACAGAACCGGTAGTTCATACCCTAAATCCTCCTCTTATTGTTACTGTTAGGGGGTGTTTGGGTTTTACATTTTGGACTGAATGATCAGTTTTCTGAATGTGTGGATAGAAACCCTTAGCTTTTTGTTATCTGATTAATCATGTGTCGAATGGCATGTTTATAGGCTGCAATAAAAACTGATTATTTGCCCCTTGTTTTTACTGAGACTTGGAACTCTCAATTAAAAAAATGTCTTTCTGAACATTATATCTGTTTATGAAATTAATTACCATAATTTCTTGAACAACTTCTTATTTTATTATTAGAACTACAAACAGCAGAGGCACATCTAACACTGTTTTTACGACCCATTTTATTACACTAGATTATATTATTCTCTTTCCTGATATAATAAACTTTTAAATCCGTAGACACCCTTTCATTGATGCTTGTATAATGCAATTTTTTATATGAAAACCTGATTTGTGAATCAGGTTCAAATCCGTGTGAAGCTGCATTGTAGAGTGTTAACTGAGAATCAGTTTAAGCCCATAATAGCTGACAATTACTTTGATCCACATCGTTTCTGGTTTGAGTTGGACCATGCCCAAACAAACAAGCTATTGTCCTTATTGTCAACTCAAGCGTTATCTGGTCCACGTGCAACACTTGCTCCACATAGTACAATCAAGCCAAAAACTTTTTTGCCTTTGGAAAAGGAACGTACGCGCAATATAAATGCAGTAGCTGTTGGTGGTCACTTAAATGGTTCCAAGAGCTTGCCTAGCAAAATAAAAGAGATTAAGACTTATACAACACTCACTCCACATAATTCAATGAAGCAGACAGCTTTCTTGCCATTGGAAAAGGAAAGTGTGTGCCATATGCCTCCACAAGTCATTGGTGGTCACTTAAATGGTGCCAAGAGTTTTCCAAGCAATACAAAGGATATTACAACTTGTAAAACATTTAATGAGAAGGAACTTATTACCATGAGGCTTAAAAATTTGGCTCAAAAGCGTAACCTGGTGGCTTCATGCCCACCTTCTTCTGACTGTAAAGACGATTCTGCTGTTGCGAATAACATGACTGTGGAGAAGAAGGAAGATAAAAGTTATCCTGTTATAGCTCAGGTCTTAAAAATATGAATATATATATATATATATATATATATATATATATATATATATATATATATATATATATATATATATATATATCTATATTATGTGCTTCGCTTGTTCTTGGTTCTTATATAAAAACCATTTTTTTCTGCATATTAGTTGGTCGAAAAAGTTAAAGATTTAATGGCGTCTAAAGCAGCGCAGAGTGACAAGATTAACCATTTGGAACAGAAGATTGCTTCTGTGGAGCAGAATCTGGTATTGTTTTCTATTTCTACTGAATCTTGAAGTAGATTTTCTGTTTTTAGATGATTTAGCAACACCATGCTTCTCTCCCTATATATTTATCTAAGGATAAAAGAAAGATTCAAGTATTATAATTTACTACTCTGAGGTATATTGTGGTCTAGGCTTCATTGTTTTTGATAATTATTATCTTGTGTTTGATTAGTCAGCAATCTGCGTTTTATTGGATTTCTATGATCTTTTTTTTCTTTTGTGGGTAACCATGCTTTTCAACCTTTTGGCCAACTAATCCACGGGGTTTGAACCCACCGACACAAAGATTCTAACTTTTTAACGATTTCTTTGATCCTTGACATTTGTATGCACGGCACAAAGATTTGTGAATGGGCTGGGTCTTGATCTTGATTTCATGGGAACTCATTTCATATGCTCAACATATTACAAATTTATTCTACAGATTTGATAGACCAACCCATTTAAGTGGATCCATCTGCACTCATCCATTTTATTGTTATTTTATTATTTCTTCCAACTTTTTTATTCAGCATTTTCATTGATAATCAGCCGTTCTGTTACCTAACGTACTACAAGTTTTATTTATATACAACATTGGATGTGATACGTTTTTATAACATCAAACTTTGCGAAGGTATATAACAATATATAAATGGGTTGATCTTGGTGAGAATCATCTATGTAGATTAGTTGCATCATTGGTTGAATCATGATCCATCAGTTAATGGGCCAGATCATGATCTATGTAGTTGGGTAGTTGAGTGGTTTGTCAGATGAAATTATTAATTTTTCTGGCCCTTTGACAAACCTACGGTACTCACAGTCTGATATGTGCCTCATCTCCTATGAAAATCTTTTTTGTCTCCCACATTTTAATGTGTAGTAATGCAATATAATATCGTTCTTTGCTATAGACTTGCACAATTTAACTGGTTTCTGATAGACAGCTCGCCTTCCAAACTGAATTGTGTCTTTAAATGCCATCTCTTTAAGATTAAAATAAAACTAAGCGTCTTGTTTTGTTGACTTTCCAGGCTGCAGCACAAGCAGAAATAAGGAACCTAAAAGGCACGTGTAACAAGATAAATGTACAAACTTGTGTAGGCTCTCAGGAATTTGATGATATAAAAGGAAAAGAAATAATGTCCGATAGTATACCTGATGACTCGATACTTCTGATTGGAGGATATGACGGTGTATCATGGTTGTCATCATTAGACTGCTACTCCCCATCACAGAATCTGAGTAAATCTCTTAGTCCCATGCATACTGAAAGATGTTATGCAGCGGTTTCAAAGTTGGATGGTGAATTTTTCGTGTTTGGTGGCGGGACCCGTGGACAGTGGTTCGACACAGGTAGCCTATAGCCTTTAGCCATTTGTTGACTATTATAAAGCGTTTATATAACTTACGTATTTACCTCTCCTTTTAGCCTAATTTTATACGACTTTTATTTACACTTCACATAACGTCTCCCGAATTTTCACTAAACCGTCGTTTTTGCTCATTTTATCTACACGAATTTTCATTATTTAATAAGAATTTTTCAAAGACTCACACATCTTATTATATAGACCGTTTTATTATAGGTAGTTATTTGGTAGAGTACTAGTTATTCAATACAACATTATCACATTCAGAACACACATAATATTTGTTTTATATCTTTGTTGTGTTTTGGTGAAGTTGAATCATATGATCCAGCAAAGAATCGATGGACATTTTGTCCTCCTCTAAATCAGAAAAATGGAAGTCTTGCTGGTGCTACTGTGAAAGATAAAATTTATGCACTTGGTGGTGGAAATGGAGTAGATTGCCACTCAGCAGTGGAGATGTTGGATTTTGATGTTGGAGCCTGGATTCCAACACGATCAATGCTTCAAAAGGTACAGCATTTTATCTACTTTGTAAATGAAATTTGTAAAGCCCGTTGCAAGCACCTTTGAAGAAAGGTAAGGTTGTATTATTAGCATATTTGTTTATTTCTGTACATATAGGCATAATGTTATAATGGTAATTTTAGCAGAATAAAGCTTCTAAACTTTTTTCGTGGATTTTGCCAAATGTATGTTCTTGCAGCGCTTTGCTCTTGCTGCAACCGAGCTTAACGGGGCACTTTATGCTGTTGGTGGCTTTGACGGGAAAAACTACTTGAGGTACTTCATCTTTGACCTTATATATATAATGATCATAGCATTTAACTTGTCGTTCCAGTGAGTGTTTTCAAACAAACCTTATATATAATTCTTGCAATGTATGCCTGATATGGAAATCCATTATTGCAACAGTTCAGCAGAGAGATTTGATCCAAGAGAACATAGTTGGAAGAAAATTGAGAGCATGACTACAGTGAGGGGTTGCCCTTGTATGGTTGTTTTAAACGAAAAATTGTAAGTTTTGCTGTTATTTTGATCACAACATAAGTCGGCAAGTAAGATAACTTAGAAACAAGATATAATAAATTGTTGTTTATTTGCAGATTCGTCTTGGGAGGTTATGATGGTAATGCAATGGTTTCAACTGTAGAAATCTATGATCCTAGACGTGGATCATGGATGATTGGAGAGCCAATGAATCATCCTCGAGGATATTCGGCTGCAGCAGTGGCTAAAGATGGTGTATATATCTTTGGGGGGCTCAGAAGTGGTGAAATAATCAACGAGACAGTAAGTCGCTTTTAGCTTACTCTATCATCCTCGCCATCTTACCATTGAAATTGCAATTTGAGATGTCTCCTAGTAAGCCAAAGTGTTTTGCAAAATGTGCGGGTTGCGTGATGATACAAAATAGGTCATTTTCTGTATGGGTCAAAATGGGCTTCTTAGACGGTGACTCTAAACCTTGTATATTAATGTGTTGAATACGCTTTGTGCAGCTTTTGATGCACTTGACCCATTCCTAGTAATTTAATAATTTCAAGTTTTACACTCATGACCCGTTAGACATAAAACATAACCTGATTTTGCCACGTCTAGCATTGAATTTAGTTTTCAAGGGAGTGTTGTAAGAGAGATTTATATACTCCCTTCTACTTTAAACGACTTGAACATATTTCAAACATTTTACTCATAATTCTCATTTTGTACCTGACTTGTATGGCAGGTTGAATGTTACAGAGAAGGCCAAGGCTGGGAAGTGACAAATGGTGCTTGTCAAAGATGTTTCTTCTCAGCTATCACTCTATGAAAGAATGAAGGCTAATTGTCGTTGTAGTCAAAATAAATAGTTCAATTGTCGCCACATATAATTTCTTAGTACACTATTGTAAAGGATTGATTTGTGGTTATGGTATGAGATTAAGTGATCTACTAACTTAATTCTATGACTTGCTTTTATATGATATTCTTGGCACCAATGTGTGTTAACCTTTCTCTGTAATGCTATTAAATTGAAGTTTATATTTCAATGAAACAACACAATTTCCTTTACAACTCCACAAAACGCATTGCTATCTCTGAAGTGTTAAACCTATATCTTTCATTATTCCTTCTCTTGCATTTTCATGGCTCTATCTTGAGTTACTTTGTCTTCTTAAAAGTGATAAATAGTACAGTGTAGAGCATCATCTCTCGTCATTTCTATGTTTTCCGTGGCATCAAGATCAGGGTGATCTAAATTCAGATCAAGGGCTTCTGGGGTTTTGCTAACTAGAGACTTGTTTCCCGTAAAACCAAATAAAAACTGCACAAGTTCCATTGAGCTGTTTTTCACATACCCTGCGATCCTTACGACCTCATCCTTTTTTAGCACATCTGATACCTATATTCAACTAACATGAAGTTAAACAAGTATAAAGTGAACACCGCTAATAAAAAAGATATATATGTGTTCTTAATAAAGTTTAGGTCACATGTTAGAATAATTATTAAGGGAACTCGTTATGTTGATTTCATAAGTGTATAGAAACAAGAAAGTACTTTACTCTAAATGCGGTTTGACTTGAATAAATTGACTATTCGAATAATGTATAGTTTAGTTCTCGACCAGTTGCCAAGACCACAAATTCATCTTCGTTCGTATGCT
Organism: Artemisia argyi; assembly: GCA_030686995.1. Classification (NCBI taxonomy): domain Eukaryota; kingdom Viridiplantae; phylum Streptophyta; class Magnoliopsida; order Asterales; family Asteraceae; genus Artemisia; species Artemisia argyi. Next base: position 95,522,598 of record CM060676.1, read on the forward strand.
TATGATTATATACACTGGGAAAACATATAAGTCCATAGTCTTTTAAGCAGAAATCCCCCAAAACCCGTCTCAATGCTAATGCCACATGATCTTGATCATGCATGCATAACACTTGATTTGTGCTCCATAGCTTGTACTCTCCCACCATGACTCTTTATTCCCTCATGTTCACCTATTTTTATAAGTCTATTGTTATCAATACAGTTTCCATGAATGTAACGGTTACAAGCAAATGATAAAAGCTTTATTTTGAATTCTTAAATTAAATCGACTGTGAGTTGGATCAACTGCAGTTGATTGCCATTCTCCTGCAAAGAAGTGCTCGAGAATCTCCTAAGTTTGCAAGTATCAAGTTGTGTCCCTACAAATTCCGAGGCACACAACATTAGTGAGAAACTAAACACTTGTGTTCATAATCAAGCGTACATATAACTAATTAACTTGCGCAAACATTCCTTTTACCACGTATTCACCCCGACCATCTAGGGTTCTACAATCTTTACATACATGCATTACTCAATGATCACAAGAATTCTCAAAAGAAAATAATTGTATCCACATATGTGTTACACTCACTATGAAAAACTTAAGTTGATTCTTTATCGTGTGTATTTAACACACATAATCCAACACGCTAGAATGTCTTTTCATTTTTCTGGGGCAACTCTTGGACGTGTTAGGTTATGCGTGTGAGAAGCAATACGATACTGGAAACTATCAAATTATGATCTAGTTCTTCTAAGTTAATTGCCTCGATATCTTGTGCCGATGATGTGTTTCTTTTTCTTTTCACCATTAATATCTTCATGTCATATGTCTTTTTAAATAACCATCTTTCTTTGAAAAATGTTTGTAGTTGTTGGATTCGTCAGTGGCATAGACACTATACTGTTTCTAACTCCAATTTCAACATTTTGCTCAATTTCCACGTTGCATATCTTAATAACTGCAATAGCTCTATCTCCTTCTATGAGCAGTACTGTGACTTTTGAAGTTTCAAAACGAACTTGTTGATTTGGCTAAGAGTACAAGAACTTGGTATAGTCATGTCAACCTCTCTTGACTCATGTCAATCACACTAATGCATATCGACAAGATCTTGGTAGCTCACTTGTCTCTTCAAATATTTGGTTGTTGGATAGTTGGTTATGTAATTATAGGAGTTGTTAGTTTTGTGGATGTATATTAATAAAGTATGACCGGATTCAAACACGAGACTTCGGGATTGCACACATTAGGTATGAGTTGCAATGTTTTAATAACTAGTATATTAAGTTATGATTAATTAATAAATTCACAATAAACGACTAAAGAGCGTTAGGTAATTAATGGAATTGACTAACGGCCAATAAATGTCAACGGGATACGAAGAAAATGAAACAAGACAAGAGAAGGTTCTAGAAATCCTCTCTTGGGCTTGTTTATGGCCAAACAATGGAATCCCACATCGGAAACCATTGTAAAATTGATCTCAACCATTAGTTGGCATAATTTTTTATCGTGGTATATAGTTATCGTATAAGTTTTTGCACAAGGCCTCAGATAACACTGAGCTTAACAATAAAAATCATAACGTTATCATATATGTCGACACACATCAAAAAAAGCATAACTGCCGAAACTATTATAAAAACAAAATTATATTCCTTATTTTATAAAAACCAAATTAAAACGGATTGGGTATAAATACATCCCTATGTATTCATCCCTTAGTACACTTGATTTCAATAGAAGGCAAAACTTCTTCTTTTATCCTCTCTTGTTCATAGGTCTACTAGTGAAGCCCCAAGAAAAGGGATTTGCAAGTAACCTTGAACATTACAAAGTATTTGGTAAATCTATTGTGATTCAAGAACCTAGCTTTTCTCATTGAAACATTAGTAATACGTGTGTACAAGAACGAAGGACTAACATACTTTTGTTAGTAATCTTTTCCCATTCGACTTAAGTGTTAGTCGAATTCACTAAACCCTAATTTAGGGTTTTATTGGTTCTTGATTGTTTGATTTCTTGTTTCGCTAGAAATCATTAAGGTACACATATTCTTTTAATTCATTTAATAATTACAAGTATTATGATTCTTACTTCCGATGCATGCTTTGATGATGTTTACATGTTTATATATAATTGTTATGATATTAAAAAAACCAACAGGAGTTTCGTTTCTTTTCGAGGACTTCAGTGTCAAGAGATGGAACATCTTATACATGTTTAAAAGTTGTCACCAAAGGCTTTTTAGCTTAGAGCATCACAATCAAATCTATTTAATAATAATGTTAAGACAAAAATACACCGTTGGTCCCTAAACTTTCCCAAAAACACCGCTTGTGCCCCAAACTTAAGAAAATAGTCGCCGTGAGTCCAAAAGTTGGGTTTTTGAGGCCGATTACGTCCCTTGACCCATTTTCCGTTGGTCAACGCCCCGTTATATCTCACCAAATTCCGTTATTCCTGTTAAATGACTATTTTTCCCATATATAATGTCATCCATAACCCTTTTCTTCATTTCATTCAAACAAAAAAACCCAATTCTCAATTCTCGATCTATCGTAAACCATCATCACAACCATCATCAGCTCTAAATCCCAAGTTTAAAACCCCAATTTCACCCACACACAAAAAAAACCCATACAAGAAAAACCCCAATTCCCCCAAAATTCAATTTGAAAACTCTAATTTAAAATCCCCATGAACAATTAAAGGAATACAATAATCTTTACATGTTTCTAATTGTAGGTGGCTTGATGGGAATGCACTAACGGGTCCAATTCCTGATTTTACAGGATGTCCAGATTTGATGATCATGTTAACTAATAATTTAACTTTTTATTATAACTAGTTAAATTATGTTTAGGCGTATATTTGCGATAGTCGGTTTAAATCGCATCTTATTGAAGTCTTAATGTATGTGAAATTATGATTTTTTTGGTCGAAGTCAAAATGTATTTGTTTTTTCTGCAACGTTACTAGTTTTAGTCATTGTGATAAGCTTAGTGTTAAGCGTAGGTTTAAGGATGTCGTGACGTTGTCGGAAGCATATAGAGGTTATTTTATATCGTTGAGGCCGGATAAAAGCGTTGTGGAAAGTCAGTTTCATTTGGCATAAAATATACTTATATCGACTATTGATTTTGCAAATTATGGTATGGTTTTTATGCAGCATATGTTCATTGTGTGGCACTGGATGTTAATGGACGTTGCTATACTTGGGACAGAAATGATGTAAGTTAGTAAATTACATATTTTCATATTATAATGTGTAAATGTTAAACACTATGTGATTTTTTAAATGTTAAAAATGTTTGATGTTTGATTGTTAGTGCATTACGGTGTATTTGCAGAAGGGGCAGCTTGGACATAAAGATCAAATTCGATGAGATAATCCGACTATAGTCTCTGCACTTGCTTTGTAAGTTTCTATTCGGTTTTCAAAAACTTTAGGTCCCAATGTGCGCTGTTTGTTTGTTTCATGGGATTCTTTTTCTGTCAATGAATTGGAAATCCACATACGAGATAGTAATTTTTGATGCCATTGCGACAGTATTACAGTTGTTCAAATACTCTAAACCGGGTTTTGACCAAACCGATTTTTATACCCAATTTGACTCCACTCACCTTGGTTACTTTCATTTTGATACGAATCATTGTAGCATACTTTCGTATTTTTAAACATGTTTGTTAATAATAGTGACTAGTTCTACGCGATTAAGTGGTCAACTATGGTATTTAGATATGTGAAATGTGTTTGAATGCATAGTGGCTCATTACTTGTTCGTTGCTAGTTTTTGCTTATTCGTTTTGGTCATTAACAATATCATCTAGATTGGTGATTTATCAAGAAAAATATCATAGTGTATTGGTGCCTTTTTGTATTCGGATACTCTCTTCTGTCCGTTAGTAAGAGTTTTTGTTTGAGTATATTATTAGGATGATCTTTTTAGCATACGTTAGACTAGCTTTAATGGTTTTTGGTAATCTGTCACGTCTATGCTCAAGTAATCTTGACAAAATGGTTTAGTGATTAATTTATTTGTTGTTTGATAAGTAATATTAGTGGAACTCTAAATTTGGACATGATAGTAGAAACTACAACATAACATATTAGAGCCCATGTGACTTAGTAAAGATTGGAAGACAAATGAATATAATTATCTAAGCCAAAGTGGTAGCTAAGGTGTTATTAATTTTTAATGTCGCTTACGCATATGTACCATGGCCCCTGTGTAAAGGATTCTTATTCAATTTAGTAACTAATTGGATGATACTTGTAAATTTGAAATATTGTGGTAAATATTTTTTAACCGTATTCAATATATCTTCATCATTGTCTTGACATAAAATTTGGTTATATCATTATCTTCGGTTCATTTCCTCGTGTACTCACATATTTTGTACACCTTGTAGCTGGTGTTTGATTGAAACACTCGTATTAAGACCGAAAGTAAAGCCAATGGAAAATGTATGATCTGTGCTCATTTAACCATGAACATTGTATGACATTATCATATATCTTCCTAGCTCTTCACTTAATTTTACTTATCGGTTGGTAGCTGTTTCATACATACATATATATATATATATATATATATATATATATATATATATATATATATATATATATATATATATATATATATATATATATATATATATATATATATATATATATATATATATATATATATATGGGGAAAGTGAGTGTGAGGCTGTTAGGTAGCCAAGCTTGTGTGTAAAACTTAATAATACTACGTCGTTTGGTTAGTCAAACATAAAAAGCAACCTTTGACCTCACTTTTCATTACTTTCCTAAACTTCATCTCTTTCTTTCCCAAAATCAAATACAACAAAAATCACCATCTTCTCCAAAATCAAAAATCACAATCACTATTGGAAACATCAATCGTTAATCACCATCTTTTCCAAAATCAAAAATCACAATCACTACTGAAAACATAAATCGGTCCCATGTTGCTCAATTTTGAAATCGCATTTTATGAGTAAGTCCTACAATTTTCTTTCATTGCTAATTTCCATAGCCATGTAGTATATCATCTCTATCATCAATTATTAATTACTCACGAAAAAATATTCTAACTTTACTGAATCACAACAACAATTTCGATATACCCTTGATATATCACAACAGCAGTTGGGTTTATTTGATTGAGTAGGGTTTATTTGATTGAGTATTGTAATGGTTTAAGGTCTATATGAAATATTCATAGTATAATGATTATTGATTAGGTTTGGGGCTGTTCAATTTTGGAGCTTATTGCTAAATAGCATTTTTTTTCCTATATGAATATATTGCAGAGGGTTATAAGTCACACAACATGGATTTGGAAAATCAAAAAATAAGAGATCCTTTTGAAACTCATTTAATTGAAGATATTGATACAAATGGTTATTTATTCGACCATCAAAATCCACAGTATGAATGTGAGGAACAAAACTACGAGCATGTGGATCTTGGATGTGATGAAGATGGAATTTATAAAGATAATATTTGCGAAGTTAACGATGCTGGTATTTGGGAGAAACTGAACGAGGATCCAGTGAATCTCACATGTGATGAAAATGATAACAACATTATTGGAAAGATTTTTGACACACCTGATGATGCATATACGTTTTATAACCAATATGCCTTCTTGCATGGGTTTGGTATACGTATTCATTGGAAATATAAAAATAATACGACAAATGAGATGTATAGAAAGTTGTATGTTTGCAACAAAGAAGGTTTCAAAAAAAAAAAAGGGCGATGGATCCAGTGAGGTATCTAAGAAACGTAGAAGAGATGTAAGGACCGGTTGTGAAGCGGAACTCCGGATTTCAAAAACAAAAGACGGAAAATGGTGTGTGGATATCTTTAATAATACACACAATCACGACTTGACCACTACACCAACGAAAGTAATGAAACATCGTTCTCACAATAAGTTTCATCGCTCCATGGCTTGCAAATCCCTTATGGTGGAACTTGGTAAGTCCGGTTTGAGACCTTGTCAAGTTAGAAAAGCTGTAAATGCAATGAAGTCACCACATGAACCTACTGTAACCTCGAAGCAATGTGCTGATATATTAACCGAAGAACGGAAACAATACAAAGGTAAGCAGTTTTATTCTCTGATTAAACATTTCCAAGAAAAAGCAGCAGTAAATGCTAACCAATATTTTAAAATAGACTTGTTTGATGATGGGTCTCCTAGAAATATATTTTGGGCCGATGGAAGATCAAGAGATGCTTATCTAAAATTTGGAGACGTTGTTGTGTTCGATGTTACATACTTGACGAATAAATTTAAGTTTCCGTTTGCTCCATTTGTTGGAGTGAATCATCATGGTCAATCAATAATATTTGGTGGTGCTTTGCTAGAAAATGAAAAAGAAGAGACTTTCAAATGGCTATTCGAGCAATTTTTAAAGTGCATGTTTAACAAGTGTCCGAGTGCAATTATAACAGATCAAGATAGAGCAATTTGTAATGCAGTAAAGCATGTTTTTCCAAACACTCGACATCGTTATTGTGCATGGCACATTAAGAAGCATGTTTTGGAACATCTTCAACCATTTAGAGTCCGTTATAGTGATTTCCAGGAATCTTTTAAGCAATGGGTAAGAAGTGATACTGTCGAAGAATTTGAAAGCCAATGGGAAGTTTTACGTGATAAGTATAATCTTGAAACTAGTAGTTGGATGATGGAGATGTATAACCAAAGAAAATTTTGGGTTGCTGCATATTTTAAAAATATTTTTCTTGCTGGCATGACAACAAGCGGAAGAAGTGAGAGTATTCATTCTTTTTTTGATGGATTCGTGAATTCGAAGACCATGTTGAATGAATTTGTTATTCAATTTGATAAAGCCGTCGACACTCGAAGAGCCGCCGAAGAAGATGAAGACTTTAAGACTATGAACTCGAGGCCAATTCTTTCATCTGTTCATCTAATAGAAGCAAAAGCCGGTAAATTGTTACTAACCGTTATTTTTCTCATTAGCCACTATTCTGTGAACAAACTACCACATGCATATGATTTTATATTTTTTTCCAGGTGAATGTTATAATAAAAAGATATTTGAGGTATTTCAAAAGGAGTGGATAGAGGCAACCAACAATTTAACTCACAAGACTAAAAGCAAGAGCGAGGAAAATACTACTTATTGGGCTGGGCAGGTGAATGTTGATAAAAAAAATTGGAGAGTCGTCAACTTTCGCTTCTTGGATAACTTGGATGTCACATGTTCGTGTGCTATGTTCGAAACATATGGGATATTGTGCAAACATATCCTATATGTAATGAAAAAAAAAAAAAAAAATGTCGACACCCCATCTGATCACTGTATTTTACCTAGGTGGACACTTGATTGTAGGTACAAAGTTGGTAATGCTAGTATCGGAATCGAGGAAACAAACTCTGAAAATGGGGTTAGTGCGTTAGCTTTATGGTATGTTCAATCTAATTGTACAAAGGCAATTGAACAAGCAAGAGATGCACCTTTGGAAATAAAAAGACTAAATAGCTTTTTGGTGGAGTTTTTAGAAGATCAAATGATAAGGAGAAAGCCATCCGAGATTGATAATGCATATAAAGATGCTCATGTTGGAATTTCTCAAGTAGACATCATGCCTCAAATTTCAGTTCGAGATCCCATTGTGCTTACTAACACTAAAGGACGTCCAAAAAATGCAACGAGAGTCAAGCCTCCAATAGAGGCCAAGCAAAAGAAGACCGTGACTTGTTCTTACTGTAAGGAACCGGGTCATAACATCACTAGTTGTAAGAAAAAGAAGTTAGCTGATAGCATGCAAGAAAAAGAATGATGCATGCTTATCTAGTTGTCGAATGTTTAGTTTTCTTTTTTGGTGAAAAAATATTCTTATTTTGCTTATCAAATGGAACTTCTGTTAAGTTATCATGTTATGATATGTTGTTGTTTTAGCATCTGTTACATACTCCAAATCTACATCACAACCTCAATTCCATTCCATACTATATAAATGAGGCAATAATATTGAGTTAACCCAGGTAAAATTTTATAACAAATAAGAAATAAAAGTTATTTACACTTGAACATAGAGATTGAACCACATTAGACTACTAAAAAAACACCTGGCCCAAGCACATTCGCTTATCGGACAAAGCTCTAAGACCCTATAAGCATTTAGCCATGAAAACAACAACAGAAAAACAAGCTTAATACAATTGCAACTCCAAATAATTAAATAGAACCCATGCCAATTCCATATGCAACTCCCACTTTTGAGCCATTTTCTTCACTTGTATTGTATCCTTGAACCTAAAACTCTTCAGGTTCCTCTTTGGCGTTGCCACTGCATTTACACATAGGACAGTCAGAAGAGTTTAAACAGGAATTGGAATTGCTATTGCATAAAGTACGCTTATAAGGATGACTAGGAAAGATGCCCCTCTTTAAACAAACTAAAAAATTCCAACGGCAGTATAACATCAAAAACTAAAAAATTTCTGCTAGATATGCATCAATAAGCCATCTAACTTTTAGCAAAGAAGCATGGCTAGCAGAACCGATTCCGCCTTCTGATTCATACCCACAATCGTTTGGCTAATCCAGTCAACCCGGGCAATTGATTTAATAAATGAACTTAAACTCTTCTTCTAATACTTGCCTAAACTGTAATAATTGATTTCCTAATGGGTACTGAAAATTTACATGATGAGTGTGAGAGTTCGAGGAACTGGTAATTGAATATGGTGTAGCGGATAGCGAAGCTCGAGGACCTGTGCACCTCTACATAATCTCAATATTCCAACAAAGTGATATGCCAAACACCCTTGAAATAAGGATCATCTACCATGTGGGTATAACTTACTACACACCCATATGCCAAACACCCTTGAAATAAGGATCAAACTCATGAATCACACTTTCATACTTAATAACCTGCAAACAAAAAGTATATTTTAACAACAATTTCAAGACCTAATCAAATAAGTAAAATTTAAAATTAGATCTGGTTAAACTAACTGAAAAAAGACGGATCGAGAATGCGAGTACACCGATTAGGAGAAGAATGAAGAATGCGAGGATGTGACCGGATGAGTTACGGAGAGTCGTCGTTGTTGTTGTGTCTGTAGATGCCGCCATTAACAACTTTGATTTGTGTTTGTATGTGTTTTGTGTGAGTCAACAGAAGACTTTTGGGTTTTTATACTTTTATCAAAACGACGTAGTATTATTAAGTTCTACACACAAGCTTGGCTACCTAACAGCCTCACACTCACTTTCCCATATATATATATATATATATATATATATATATATATATATATATATATATATATATATATATATATATATATATATATTACTAAAAAATACATTCACCAGAAAGTGCTCCCCAAAACACTGTAGCAAAAAGCTACAGTGATTTATACTCACATCGCTATAGTAGAATGTACAGTAGATAACGGTCGTCAAGTACTTAACGGCCGTTAAGTACTAACGACCGTTAACTTTGATTTTTTTTAAATTACGCCTGCAATTGGTCCTTCGTCTTACAGTTTCGTTACAAATTTAGTCCTTATGTTTGTTGCAAATTTAGTCCTTATAACTAACGGTCGTTAAGTGCACTAACTACTTTGGCAAAAAACATCCCGCGGCAACGCGCGGGTGATCCACCTCGTATATACTAGCTTCAAGGCCCGCCCGATGGGCGGCTAATTTTAAGATTTAAAAAAAAAATAAAATAATAGATGATGAAAATGATAGTATACTCTACTAAAATCAAATACTCTACAGTCTACATTACTCAAATCAAAGACTTATCCATGAGCACTTCAACACACACATTGAAATTCTTTTTGTTTGTTGACCAGGCTAGCTCTATGAACTCTAGTAAGATATAGCTAATAAAAAAACTTGATTCAATCGCGTTAAAAAAGATAAACAAACAATAATAATTGTTTTTAAGACAAAAATAATTCATTTAAGATAACAGAGGATGGAAAAAATTGAAAATGCAACTTATAAAAAAACATTATAGATGTCGATAAATAAGAACACGATGTTGTTGAATGTAAGAAGTAAGTCATACAATTGATTTATATAGAGTAAAGATTGTACTTTTTGCATAACTCTTTCCTTTTGAAACTCTAGCTCAGTAATGCATGGGAAAGTACAACAAAAATTACTTTGAGTCATAGTTGACATGTGTAGAATGTAGCTTAAGGATCTAATCTCATGACATGCTTTATAATAAACTTTTATAGAGTACTTATGTTCATACTTGAGCTTCTTCATGCAGTAGATTCCTGAAGCTAGAGATGCCCTCAAAAAGAGACTTTTGATTCACGATTCAGATGGGCTTAAAGAGTAGTGATCATAAAGGATAGGGAGATATAGCCTCAACATGAAAAGATATATGCATTTTTCCAATACTTTCGACTGGTTTTCATAAGTTCAAATTAATTGTTTTAATATAATGTTGTCATAAAAAAGTACTTAAATAGAAACTGAGTTCTCAATGGAGCTTGATTCATAACAATTCGAATTTTGCATTAAGTTAAGAGAATATAATAATGTGATATCCTTTTTGGCCTTTGAGTCAATGTCAACTAACTGAAGGCATGTTTAATCATATATTTCCTTTTCTCCAAATCGCTTATTGTAGTACATATGTAGAGGACTATTCGATTTCCAGGTCCGAGACATTCCAATGTCCTGCACAACTAACAAACCTAATTAGGAAATCAATGCAAGTCCTTTTGGATACAAATTGGGTTTAATTACACTATTTCATAGAGCTGTTTCTTTGATAAATTGAATGAGGGGGCTATGCATTAGGATAAGAACAATTGAAGTGACTGTCCGACATGTTCAAACCATTTAACTTAAAGGTTGTTTTTTAACCCTTTAGACTTGAGTAAACCAACATTTTATAAGCAAATGGATGGAAAATGCCCCACATGTACCACTCACAATAAAACTAAAAATGTTTTCAGTTACCTTGTGCCACCTCAGAGTGGGTTTTGGGCCAGAATCATCCAAATTCTCCATGTCACCTGTTCTTGCTACTTAGACATGTAGTCCTATTTTCTATACATAACAGTAAATGGCACCTGATACAAAAATAAAATACAAATTTCAATACATAGAAACTAACATGATACGAAAGCGAAAAAACGGATTACTTACTACTAACTTGTAGACATGCACAAGCTCCAAAAACCTTTTACCATATACCTTAGGTATCAAAAATTCATTTTCATTTCCTTCTTCGCTTGCACATACCTATTTCCTCATTCAATAATTAACATTACATAATCAATGTTGGTAAGTAAAGTTAAATAAGAGTTGTAAATTATTGACAATCGAAAGACAGGACAATGTTGAGTAAATAATGCCATTGTTTGCAAATTGGATGTGGGAATCAGATCTGGAATTTCTCTCTGGCGTCTCATGTTAGATTGTGACATAATGCAAGTGGCTAAAGTGCAAAGTGAGCAGATTGGGTAACACATAAAAATCCATTCAAGTTAAGACAAGTAGTATTTTATCATGTGTCAAATTTGAACGGGCCACGTAGATACGGAAAAACAAATTTGTCCATTTTCTAATAGGTAATGAATGTGTGGATTATGATTTTAGAACTATACTTCATTAGTAATAAAATTCGGGAACTTTTAGCCAGCCTATCCCGCCCAAATATATCCTACAGTTGTCAACCTACTAAAACTATCTACAAAGGATTCACAACTAATATCATGCCCTACAATTGTCAATCTACTTTAGGTTGTTTAAACATTATAACTTTGTCTATTACTTTCCAAACTAATATCAAAGTCATACTACAGTACCAATATTCGACGTGGAAAAATGTAGGGGTCAGGTGAATCGGGTAAAATCTCAATTGAGTTTGGGTTTGGGTTTTTGTAATCAATGTAATGAACAAAGTATTTTACAATTTTCAAATATTTTTTTACAATAAATGTTTCATTCTAACCCGACCAATTTTGACCTACAAACAAAATGACTAATTTTGACCTGTCCAATTCCTTGCCTATACTAATCATTTTGTCACTTTCAGTATCCGATTCACCGACTTTGTCGTGAATTATCTAATTCTACAACTTGCATGCAAAATAACTCATAAAAAAGTCTAAAAACTTCAGGAATATGTGAGTATTTGTGGGAAAATGGGAGGGAAAAACCCTTTACTTAAAAAAAAGGGCAGGTAAGTGGAGTTGTATAATAGTCCAAAATTGGTCCTTTTGTTATGGGCTGGGTTGACACATATCACTTACATATCACTTTAGTCCATTTTTTTAACCATCAGTATCTCAAATAAGATTTATGAAAGTACATTTCTTATAAACAATCTAAGTATTTTATAATGAATACCAATGTTACCTTGCATAATGCACATGTAACCTGCTTATATTGGCCTTCCGCCGCAACACTTCTTTGAGTTTCTGCAATATTTGCATAACCATATGTTGAAAGGGATAAATGCCTTAGTTAAACATTTTGTGTTGAAAGGGACAATATTTGCAGAACCATTTGTTGCAATATTTATAGACAAGACTTACTATAGGATTAACTTCGCTATCTTCTCATGGTGCTTGTTCAGTACTTGATGGATCGTAGTTCCACATAGGATACTCAGAAGTATGCTCAACTGGTATTTAGAGAGTCTGTAGAAGATAGATTAAAATTATATGACTTTCCTTGTTCAACATATTAGATGATTAAAGAAAATAGTCAATGCACTAAAAGCAAGTATACCCTTGATTTACTGCCCACATCTGTCCCGACACCTACAATCATGTTTAAAAAGTCATGCAAAATAGTTGAAATATATCTAGGTGTGAACAAAAAATTTGCTTAAACTTAGAATGAAGAGTATTTTTACCAAATGTATTCAACAATGATCTAGTTGGTGTTATGAGTTACATAACTACATCCAAGTTTAGTAGGTCTTCCACATTGTTGATGGTTCCAGCTAAACCACATATTCTAAATTTTGTAGCGCTTTTGAGTGCTCCTTTCTTGCTTTGCTTCTTTGTTGATCTCATCTACCATTGCACTTAAGGAGCCTAACATTGAACAATTTTCACCTAATCGTATCATTTAGCACAATCAAATAATGTCAGATTATTGGGGGAGGTTATCAAGCATTACATGAAACATCCAAATCAGATTACTGATTTATGCACCTTATAGTTTCATCTGATGCTTCTGCTTCCTTCATATGACTCAATGTCTGCAACCACTTTGGCATTGTTCTCCTTAACATGCAATTGCCTTAATTGCTTTTAATATGTGGTGGTTGTAACATTTACATGAATGTCATGTGTATATATACTATTCTACTATAATTAAGAAGTTTAGATTATGAATCAAGCTTTAATAAACCTAAGAAGTTTAATGGTAACCTGTTTTTTTGTGCGGCTAATAACTACTTGTCTAATATGCATTTCAAAATGCGGATCCTGTAGATGTTATATGAAGTTAAAATAAAATTAGGTGTTATGGCACCATTATACCTTACGTTAAAAGGTTAGAAACCTGAGCAACGGGTTTGTCAAAAGAAAATAAGGTATATGTGTGTCACAAAGAAATCTTAAGAATAGTAATACCTGCAACCAGTTTAGCTTTGCTCTTATCCTTGTCCTTCCCTTTATCCTATTTAGGCAGGAATTCTTTATCAAGTCCAAAGCCTACAAAAAAAGATATTAGGATTTCTGTTGACATAAATAATGCCTAAAAACATTGTTAACATATTAACAATATCTCTATGTTTTGATAATTACAAAGCATAAACTCAATGAACTAAAATTTATGACGTAAACAAGTATTTAGTGATAAATATCTCTCTTTACATCCAAATCACTTAAGGTATGAATAAACAAAGTGTTTATTGCAATCTATGATCAAAGGAAAATTTTTTAAGTCACTAGAACTTTTATAAAATGTCATAAACATTTTATATCTTTTATAAAATCACTTTTGTAATTAAAAGAATATGTTTAATTCATTATAAATATATGATTTCAAATTTCCAACCAAAAATGGCAAATATTATCCAGAAAAACCTTCCCCACAAAAGGACAAACAATTCCAACGTTCTGGAGGGGGCGGCCCCCTTAACTCATAGGCGGCCCCCTTAGTGATTAAGGGGACCGGCCACGCTCCAGAACAGTAAATTGTTTGCCTATAAATACTGGTTCATTTCACATATTTTTCTTACCTTTTGCACTCCTAAACTTTCTGTTCTAGATCTCCATTTCTATTCTTTAAATCCTTTGATCATACATACATAAATCTTTGTTTCAAAGTGATCCAAACATCAACCTCTCAAGTGCAAGAGAAGAATACTTCTAACCTTCAAGACAAGAAGTATTACAACTTGTTGTGACCTCCACATCCAAGTTGTTTGAGCATCCTTCATTACATATATTTCTTTGTGTTATTTGTTGTGAATATTTGGTAGAAGATAGATTTTCCTAGTGTGTAGATAGAGTGATTGTTTAGAAGATTGTTGTGAAGTAGATAGTTGGAAGTAGATAGTTGTGAAGAAGATAGTTGTGAAGAAGATAGGTGTGAAGATAGATAGGTGTGAAGTAGTTGTGTATAAGGTGTGATCAAGTTGTGACGAAGTTGTGGTGTGTATATTGGTGTGTAAGGTTTTCTCCGCCATAAGGGAGCTTGTTGACATAGTGAAGAAAACTCTCGAGCTAGGTGCTCGGGGAGTGGAGTAGGGCAAGGAAGGTGTCCTTGTAGCCGAACCACTATAAATCTCTTGTCTCGCGGTTCGATCTTTCCATCTCTCATTTATTTCCTTGCTTACATTATCATTGATATATCATATATACTTATTGTTATTTATATTGTGCAAGACTTGAGAATCTAAATTTTTGAAAGTATAGAAAACACTCAAACAATCTTTTATAACAAATTAAAAAGACGTAAAACTATTCAACCCCCCCCCCCTTATAGTTTTCCACAATTGGTATCACAGCAAGGTTTAGCAAGATTTTTAAAATATATTGTATAGAAAACACTCAAACAATCTTTTATAACAAATTAAAAAGACGTAAAACTATTCAACCCCCCCTTCTAGTTTTCCACAATTGGTATTACAGCCAGGTTTAGCAAGATTTTTAAAATATATTGTATTTTAAAACTTGTAACGATCCGTGGAATCTGAAAAATATTTAGAAGGGCAATCTATGCAAAGACCACCACTATTTGAAAGTGATGGATTTTTATATTGGAAAAATAGATTCGAAACTTATGTGAAATCTAAAGATCTTGATCTTTGGCATGTTATTACCTTTGGTGATTTTCCTCCCACTCAACAAAATCCGGAAACTAAAAAGGATGAAATTGTACATTTCGAAAAACAAAATCATGATTTGAAAAATAAACTAGCTAAAAATAATGAAGCTAAAATGGTAATTTATAATGCGTTACCGCGTAAAGAATATGAAAGAATTTTTATGTGTAAAACCACCAAAGAAATTTGGGAACCACTACTTATTACTCACCAAGGTAATAGTCAAGTCAAAGATAATAAAATAGATCTTCTTGTACAACAATATGAACAATTTACGATTCCGGAAGAGGAATCAATTGATAATGCTTTTGCTAAATTTAACACTATTATCACAAGTTTAAAAGCACTTGATGAGACATTTTCTAGTAAAAATTGTGTTAGGAAATTTCTTAGGGCATTGCATCCAAAATGGCGACATAAGGTCACGGCAATTGAAGAATCAAATAATTTGATGACGTTATCACTTGATGAACTTATTGGCAACTTGAAGGTCCATGAAGAAATTATAAGAAGAGATTCGGAAACGGTCAAAGTCAAGAAAGAACAAACCAAATCCATTGCTCTAAAAGTCAAAAAGGAACCTAGTGACGATGATGACTCAAGTGAAGAAAGTGAAGACGAAGAATATGCAATGGCCGTAAGAGAATTCAAGAAATTCTTCAAAAGACGAGGAAGATTCACTAGATTACCACGAGACGAAAGAAAGTCGTTCCTAAGAAATAGAAGTGATAACTACGGGAAAAGAAAGTGCTTTAGATGTGGAAGTTCAAATCATCTCATTGGTGAATGTCTAAAGCCGCCGGGTTATGAAAATCAAGGCGCCTTTGTTAGTGGAACATGGAGTGATAGTGACAAAGAAGAAGTGGAAAAACCAAGAGACGAAAAATGTTTTGTGGCCAAAGCAACCGACGAAATATGTTTGGGAATTGACTTGGAGCCTGACGAATGGATCAAGGATAGCGGATGTTCGAGGCACATGATGGGGAACCGCAAGCTATTTTCTACGTATAAGGCATACAATGGAGGTAACGTTATTTTCGGTAGTGACTTGCGTGGAAAAATCATTGGCAAAGTTACGATTTCTCAAGACTCACTTACTATTGAAAATGTTGAGCATGTAGATAATTTAACATATAACTTGCTTAGTATAGGCCAAATATGCGATAATAAATGTAGGGTTACCTTTACCGAAGAGGATAGCGAAATAGTTAAGAATGGAAAGATCATAGGTAGAGGAATTAGAAAAGGAGGCATATATGTTATGTAACTAGGAAACAAACCGGAAGATAGGATATGCCTAACAACCCTAGACGAAAACTCCACATTGTGGCATAGGAGATTAGGACATGCAAACATGCAAGAAATACAATCTTTGGTCTCTAAAGAACTAGTTAGAAACTTGCCTAACCTAAGATATGACAAGCATTTTTGTGATGCATGTAAAATTGGAAAACAAGTTCATGCTAGTCACAAAGCTAAGAATATAGTATCCACTACTAGGTGCCTAGAATTATTACATATGGATCTATGTGGTCCATTCGCCGTGCGGAGCTATGGAGGAAACAAATATACCTTAGTAATAGTAGATGACTATTCACGATACACGTGGACTAGGTTCTTAAGTGACAAAACCCAAGCCTTTGAAAAATTCGAAATATTTAGTAAAATGATTCAAAATAAATTAGGATGCACAATAGTAGCCATTAGGACGGACCATGTTAGGGAATTTGACAACGAAGTACAATTCGGAAAATATTGTGATTTAAATGGAATATCTCACAATTTCTCCGCTCCTCGTACTCCTCAATCAAATGGTGTAGTAGAAAGAAAAAATAGGTCACTACAAGAAATGAGTAGAACAATGTTAAATGAACAATCCATCCCACAAAAAATTTGGTGTCACACTGTAGATACATCAACATATATTATTAATAGGGTATCAATTAGGAGAATTTTAGAAAAAACTCCTTATGAGTTACTAAGAGGTAGAAAACCTAACTTAAGCTACTTTAGGGTATTTGGAAGTAAATGTTATATTTTAAACACTAAAGATTATCTTACTAAGTTTGACTCAAAATCATATGAAGGAATATTTTTAGGGTACTCACAAAATAGTAAAGCATATATAATACTTAACAAACACACTATGAAAGTAAAAGAATCATTAAATGTAACATTTGATGAAACACCACCACCTCCTAAAACATTACCTTTAGAAGATGATGACTTAGTCGAAGATGAAGCTATTGAGGCTAGTAAAACAAAACCCATAGGAAATGATAATAAAGACATTGACTTAAGAAATAACGAAATTGTAAATATCAAGAAATCTAAATCACATCGATTAGATAATACAATAGGACATCTCAATCATAGAACCCTTAGGTCACAAGCCTAAGATAAAATTAACTTCTTTTGTTTCCTCTCAGCAATAAAACCTAAGAATATTAATGAAGCATTAAAAGATGAAAGTTGGGTTATAGCTATGCAAGAAGAATTAAACCAATTTAAGGCAAATGATGTTTGGGAATTAGTCCCAAATCCAATGAACATGACCATCATAGGAACTAAATGGGTATATAGGAATAAGTTAGATGAAAATGGAATAGTAACTAGGAACAAAGCTAGGTTAGTTGCCCAAGGTTATAATCAACAAGAAGGAATTGATTATGACGAAACTTATGCCCCCGTAGCTAGACTAGAATCTATTAGGATATTACTTGCCTATGCATGCGCCCTAGACTTTAAGTTATTCCAAATGGACGTGAAGAGTGCATTCCTCAACGGTTTTATCAATGAGGAGGTTTATGTGGCACAACCTCCAGGATTCATTGACTTCGCAAAACCTGATTATGTTTATAAGTTAAAGAAAGCTTTATACGGACTCAAACAAGCTCCTAAGGCTTGGTATGATCGATTAAAAGCTTTTCTTATTAAACATAATTATTCCATGGGAATGGTAGATAACACTCTTTTCACTAAAAAGAAAGACCCAAATCTCATCATTGTTCAAATATATGTTGACGACATTATATTTGGATTGACTTGTCAAGAAATGTGTGATGAATTTGCCAAAATCATGCATGATGAGTTCGAGATGAGTATGATGGGTGAACTAAACTTCTTCCTATGATTACAAATAAAACAATTAGAAGATGGAATATTCTTTAACCAATCTAAGTATATTAAGGAAATGCTTAAGAAATTTGGCCTAGAAGACTCAAAACCTATGAAAACTCCCATGTCTACGGAAGTGAAACTCACAAAGGATGATGAAGGCGAGTTCGTAGATAACACTAAGTATAGAGGAATGATAGGTAGTTTACTATACTTAACGGCAAGTAGACCCGATATCATGTTTAGTGTCTGCCTTTGTGCCCGCTTTCAAGAGGATCCCAAAACCTCTCACCTAGAAGCGGTTAAGCATATCTTCCGATACATTAAAGGCACTATACACTTAGGATTATGGTATCCTAAGGGATCCGGCATTGAAACCATCGTCTATGCGGATTCGGATCATGCGGGAGACTACGTAGATAGAAAGAGCACTAGCGGTATTTGCACTTTTATGGGATGTTGTCTAACATCTTGGTTTTCAAAGAAGCAAACCGCTCTTGCTATTTCTACCACCGAAGCCGAATACGTAAGCGCTGGAAAGGCATGTCAACAAGCACTATGGATGAAACAAGCTCTCGTAGACTATGGCATTAAATTAGAAAATGTTCCTATTATGTGCGATAACAAAGGAGCGATAGATTTAAGTCAAAATCCGGTTCAACACTCTAGGACTAAACATATAAAAATACGCCACCACTTTCTTAGAGATAATGTACAAAAAGGAAACATATCTATAGAAAAGGTTGCATCGGAAGATAACATTGCAGACATATTCACTAAACCCCTTAAGCGTGAACTATTCAACCACTTGCGTTTAGGATCAGGAATGATGGAACAAGTTGACTAAATTCTATTGCATTTACACTAATTTTTACTTGCACAAAATTTATTTTTCTTCCACTTCTCCATCTCTGAGTCTAGGAATCTATTTCGCACAAAATTAAAGATTGGGAAACCTCATTTTTATTGCATATACTCTCTTGTAAAACCCAATCAAATTTTCTCTAGAACTATTCTCACATCTAGGAATTACATGAAAATCATTTTCCTTGCATTGTTGACAAATGCTAAATTTTTTTTATCATGCATAAAATCTCACATGAATTGTCAAAGTATATAATATAATATATAACATTGACATTCATAAATCGAGCAAAAATCGAATCAAGGAGATTTTGGATTGTTTCTTAGGAAGTTTACTTATTTGCATTTAGGAGTCGAAACAGTCACAACTCCACATTTGTTGCATATAGGCACACACTAGGACAAAATCACTCACAATGTTGTCATCTTATTCCATCACTAGTTTTTCACTCACTAGTTGTCTTTGCCTTTGATCTAAGATAGTTACTCTAGGTTGATTAAGTGCCCTTGCCTTTACTTGTCTCTTCTAGATTATTATTTATTGCTTGTTTGATCTATTAATTAAATGTTTTTGCATGAATGCTATATTATGATTTGATTAGATGCTATATTGCCTCAAAGAGTTGAACTTGCTTGAATCCAAATCCAAAAACACAACCTTTCTGCAAATTTTCTGCCAAAAACCCAATTCTGGCAATCTGGAACCCACCAGATGGGTGGCCCCCTTAATTATGTAAGGCGGCCCCCTTAATCATTATGGGGACCGCCCTCTAATTAAGGGGACCGGCCATCTGATGGTCGGATTTACAGAATCTTTTCTGCTTTTTAGCCCATTTCAACCTACATTTCCCAATTTTCACCAATATATTTTGTCCTAATCTCCCAACAAACCTTATCCATCCATAAACACACAAATCTTAGACTATAAATATCCCAATCTTCAAAACTCTCCATTCATCCCATCATGACCTCTCCAAACAAACGAAAACCAAAAGCCTCAAGGCTAGTGAGGATGACGGAGAAACCCCGTTTGGCGAAGAAAAAGCACTCGAAACAAATCCATCATAATAAATGAAGTTGAAATCACTCAACCCCTCCAACTACTTACTTCCCAAACTTTACACCAAACCCACAAGGACATTCATTTGATCCTCTTTACAAACCATACAACATTGGCCAAACATCCACTTTCATGCCAAATTACACATCTCAACCTCCAACCACTTATAATGATCCATACAAGTTTGATCAGCCATCAAACTACACTCCCAACAATTTCAATTCCAACTGCACAACTCCAATTCATCCATGTCAACACAATGATTCTCTCCACATTGCCACGGAAAATCAAAAGTTCCGTGATGAAATAAACCAAATCCATGATCTTAGTGATCTCCTTGTTATGCATCTTGCACAACGCAACAAAGGGCAACCTCCATCATCACCCTATGCAAATTGCCTACCTCACTTTCTCAACTTGGATCAAGTTACAAACCACAATCACTTTTGCCCTTGTTGCATCTTCCTTCAAAAACAAATCCTCTACTTGAGTGAAGATATTTCTTGGATCGAATATCTTCTCACTCGTCCTCATCCAATACCACCCTTGACACGATACAACATCGTAAGATCCACCTCTTCCGCTCCATACCCCACTCCATATCCTTCTCCATCAAACAACTAAGCTCTATGCTTATGTTCCCCTCAAGCAAATAAAACACTCAACCATGGGTTGCAAGCAAGTCCAAGTGCTCTCTTTGATAATTTAGGACTATGTTGTTCCTTTTGTTTTATTGTAATCAATATGCTTCAAGCATATTGAATGTTGTAATGATGATCATTTCTATGATCATCTCAAATTTGCTTGAATGAATCTATTTTTATTTGTATTATTGTTGCTTTGCATATATATGTCTTGTTCTCCTCACATATTTTTTGTAGCCAAGCATTCCATCGCTCGTTTCGTTGGTGCTCTAAAATGAGGGGGATCATACATC